>OY728129.1:1771173283-1773673283 GCA_963277665.1 Viscum album
CCCCAACACACGTTAAGCAGGGGATGTTACATGCCCGACGCAGATCGCGGCCCCGACTACCCCACAGGCAGGTTGGGTCGACTCTCCCGGTCATAGGCACAGGAAATGGCCGTCGCAGACCAATTCGCAGTAGTGCCCTCCAGCATGAAGGATTACTCCGTGCCACTGCTCTGGAATGTATGGGTCCTCCCTGCTTCCAAACTTGGCTCAGAGTCCGGCCTAGCTCCACCCTTGTCGCAGGTAAGGGGATTCCCCGTGATAGCTACGCTCCGGGTGGGGTTCTTGCCAGCACTCACCGCATCGAGTACGGGGTCACTTCCGCTACCTCTGGCTGCGAGTATGGAGCCATTGCATACCCAGTCACTCACCCACATGGAGGTCCTCCCCATGTCACTTTAGACATCTGACCCAATGTTCATCGCACCCCGGCCTTCAAATGTCTCCACCGTAGCGCCACCACGGCTAGAGGACTCCATGACGAAAATCAGCCCTGCACCAAGGAGCTACCTAGGGGCAGGAAGGCGGGACGTCATCACCGTATGTGAAATGGAAGGGGAGGCCAGGAAAAAATCAGACTAGTCCATTTCTCGGACTCTGAGGTGGAGTACGACTCAGAAATGGTGCCCTCCCCCCATTTTAATGAGTCAAGGGCAGGGATAGGGACCCGGTGCGTCAACCTCGTGCTCCCTCAATGGGAGATCCATATGATCCTTGCCTCCCTCTGAAGGTATATCTAGTAGGACGACGACCTGGCCTACCCCCAAGGATCAATCATGCAGTCACCATCGGCCTCTCCGGAAGTGCGTTCCACCTCGGTCAGAGAGGATGAAGCCCTTTTTTGGGGTTAGATGGCAGAAGAGCCACGACATAGCATACCCTCGGCAAGCACCAACACTGTGATAGGAGGCTCGTTCTCCAGCCCATCCTATCATGACGTGGCAGCCAGGACACTGCATCCCTTAGAGGATGACTTAGGATTCAGCGGCCAATCGGCCTGCTCTCCGTATTCGCCACCAGCCAGGACACTGGCCCAGCGGCCCACCTTGGCATCGCTGTCAGTTCCCTAATCACTCCCAGTCGATGAGTAGGTCTATCAGGGGTCGGATCCTAAACTTGAGTCGTGGAGCTTCTGGACCATCCTTGCAGCATGCCACATCCCTGAGATGTTTTGGCCGGTCGTAGGGTCATATTTTGTTATACCAGAATCGCTCACCACAGGAGTGTTTGAATGTTTCCTCTAGACCCTCCAAGCGACTCCCTCCAGTCTTCACCATCAGCAAGCACCTTATCCTGGGAGTCAAGCACACCTTGAGGATATCGGTGAGTAATGTCGTCTGGTCGACCAGGACATGCTCCCCGCGGTTCGGTACCCCAAGTCACTTGGCCACCACAGGGCCCTCCAACAACAATGCGTTCAGAGTTTTCAAGTACTCCATAAGGTTATCGAGGAGGCCACCCCCATGCACACGTTCGTGGATGGGGTTAGTACGCTACCCTTCTCTTCAATGTGATTCGCCGACTACCCGACTCACTGGGTGGCTTTGAGGGTATGCCCCCAAGGGCAGTGCCGTCAACATGGCCGATCTGTCAGGAGAAGGGAACAGCCTGGAACCTCTTGAAGAGGACTCACCCCTGGGGAAAATCCACTACTGGACCCATCTGGGAGGATTACATGCCAACAGGGGAACCTCCTAGGTCTCCCCACACCCACTGAGGCATTAACATTGATCCGGAACATCGAAAAGGGTAAAGAGCACGTTGGGGCTGTCAAGCTCGCCGACCCATCTGCCTCAGTGCAGAAGGCAGAGGAAGATCCCGAGAAGGCCACGCTGCACCAATATCTTGTTGAGCATAAGAGGATGGTTGATGAGCTTCTGGCCAAATGAATTGCAGAGCGGTGGCCCGATTACGGTGATCCTAGGCCGGGACTGCAGGGGTTGGAAGAACTACTCCTCGGAGAGATTCTCCCAGGAAACCTCGATCATGCCGTGTTCACTAACAGAGGAGAGGTCAGGGATCATGGCAATAGGTTGCGATATGTTTCTCCAAACCCTCGTGAGTAGAGTGACCACCCAAGAGACCCTGCTTGGGTTCCTCCCGCTACCCCAAGAGTCGCTACACCAGCCGCCCCACGAGCTGCTGAGCATGACAACCAGATTGAAGAGCCTGGTAATGCGCTTGTGGTTAGGGATCCCCGTTAGGATAGAAACCCATGTCCAGACGATCCGATGGCAGCACTCATCGCCCGCTTAGAGGCTTTGGAAACTTGGGAGGTGCCAATCCCGCCAGACGACAAGCCATACCTAGTGTGGGTAGATGATATACCGGAACCTCTGGGATTTGGGAACCGCTCCTTCACCCCCTTTAATGGGATAGGAGACCCGACACAGCACCTGGCCCACTTCAACTCTAGGTGTGGACCTATGTTAGGAACTCCAGCATAGCAGGAGGCTGCCAAGCTCTATTGCTTTGTTCAGACACTAGAAGGGCCATCATTCATCTGGTACAGCCAGCTCCCTGTCAGATCTGTGACTAGCTGGGAGGACCTTCACAGAAAATTCCTCTACCAGTTCAGTTCCACATCCCAGAAGATGAATATCACAGACCTCTTTAGGTGCAAGAAAAGGCCCGATGAGCGAGTCGCGGACTTCGTCGCCCTATGTAAGGGGATCACATACTCCCTTGACATGCCACTAACTCAGGAAAAATTACTGAAACTTTTCACAGGGAACGTCAAGGCATAGATGGTTCTTTATCTGATCACTCAGAATGACCCCGGAGGGTTCCATGATTTCTTATATAAGGCTCAGCGCCTCAAAGAAGCCCCGCAATATGCCAGTCAGGCATGCCTTCTGCCTCTTGTAATCTCTGAAAGGAGAGCTGCTAGAGCCATGCCGGCTGTTGTGCCCTAGATTGAGGCTCCCAGGTGGCTAGAGTTGCTACCAATGAGGCCAACTCTTCATCCCCATAGGGGACCACCCCCACAGGCATGGCTTCATGTCCAGCAGCAACCGCCTCAAAATCGGCAAACGCCTTCACGTAACGCAGCACCACCTCCTAGGAGAGATAATCAGGTTCCACCCCCTCGGCATCCTCCTCCGGCCCCTCGTCAGGGCCAGCCTCCTAGATCCCCCTTTCTAGAAAAAAAGAATTAGACCTACTCATTTGACGAGGCCTAGGTCTTCAGTTACATCCGTAGTGCCTTGGAGTAGAGGATTGTGCAGCTACCTAAGTGCCGGAAGCCAGAAGAGGCGCATATCACTGACCACCCTAACTATTGTCCCTATAACCAGATCTTGGGGCACAACATCAAGCAATTATACATGTTCAAGGACTGGATCCATGAACATATTGACAACAATATAGTTACGTTGGGCCCAGCCCTAGCACAAGTGGCAGGTATCTTTGTGAGATCGGATGGTAGTAGCAGTGAGGAAGGTGAATGGTAGAAGGTTTCTGACCATGGGTCCCAGAAGTATAATGACTGGATGGCTCTCTAGACAGTCACCCATGCCCATGGCATCATTCGTGCAAGCCTAAAGCATCCAGAGCCATTAGAAGCTATGGTTGCTACCTCGGCGTCGTCATCCCAACTAGCCTCTTCCCAGAAGAGCAAGAGGCGGCGGTGGGAGAATAAAGAGTGTGCCCTGCCCATGTCGTTGTCATCCCACACTCTTGGCGACTTTATGCCCCCGGAAATGACGATCCCTCCAAGAATCCACCCGGTAGTTGATGAATCCACAATTGAATGTCCGGGGTACGCTTCGGTTAACACCGTAGAGTTGGTAAATACCATTTTGTCTCCCGACGATGAGGAATGCTGGGTGGACCTTCCCAATGTCCCCAGCCATCGCCAATGGCGGCGGAGCCATGGCTACGGGAATCTTCGGGGCACGGTAGTTGGCACCCCCATCCAGGTCGTGCACACTGCGGAGACTAGACAGCAGGCCCAGTGCATAGCTCAGCACAGGCGGCCCCATCATCCGGTGTCGACAGGTTCGCCTCTACCACCGTTTGTGTTTCTGGATCATAAGGAACCACCTCAGCCATGTCGTGACCAGCTCCACCCTGCCACCAGTAGACCCCAGCCTTCCAGTCCTAATCTGGCAACCACTCTCTGGGTTTTGACTAGTGAACTGTGAGACGTGCTCAGTACCGGTCAGTTGCAGGCCCATCCAGCCGGACCCATCATGCCTCCAATTGTAGAGAGGCCTTCTGAAAGTAGAAGCCCATGTTTGGATCGAAAGTATGATTTTCGAAAGCACTTGGCCGGAATTATAGTGAGTCTTTCTATCCTTGAGTCTCTTTTCCTATCTTCTAAAATGCGTGAGGCACTCGCTGATTCCCTAACGAGCCCCCTCTAGTTTGAGATGGAGGTAGCAGCCATAGAAGCCTTCCATGATGAGGTAATTGAGAACACCAAATGACAGGTAGTTATCTCATTCTTCGGTGAAGATGAAGACCTTCCCATATAGGGGAACATTCACCAACTGTACATCACTAGCCAGTTCAGTGGCATGGAAGTCTGCCGCTGTTTTGTTGACATGGGTTCTGGGATTAACCTAATTCCAACTCAAACACTATGGAAGCTGGGTCTGTCTGAGGATGATTTAACTCCCTCCAACCTTAGGATCCTGGTGAGTGATTGGACCAAGAAAACTCTAGTAGGAATGATTCTCTTGAAGACCCAGTTCGGTGGCCTAACTTCTAGCACCAAATTCATGGTTATCTCTCAGGACACCGCCTACAATGCGTTGATGGGAAGACCATGGCTCTACCTTCACACTGCGGTCCCCTCATCCTATAACCAATGCCTCAAATACTCCATTAATGGTCGTGTAGGCATGCTCTAAGGAGATTTGTCTCCTTTTGCCTCTTGTGAAGCCTGTTATCTAGATGCCGACTATTACAATATCAAGGATGAGCAGATTCTGGAAGGTGTGGTTGAGCCCGCCACTGTCACCAGCGATCCCTGGGTAGGTTTGGATGACTCCTACATCTTCCCAATCCATCGGTTGGAGGCCACAAACCCCTACATGGGGCAGAGTTTTGTTGTTTTAGGTACAAGGGGAAGGCATATACCAAGTCCAAGCGATGGTGGAAATCACCTTGTACTCCTACACTAACAAGGAACAGGTGATTCTGGAACCTCCTACCCCTATACGGTATTGGGACGTCAGGCTCTTGACAATAGTGGTACGTTATACATGTCTCTTCTATTGGGCTGGGATCAACCAGCTCAAGCATACACACCACTACTGTTTTTATTTCATCAAATGTGGAACCTTGGGCCGAAGGCTAGATGGGAATGGATTGATGACCTTCATCGCTATGGTCACAGTGGTGCAAGAATCTCCGGATATGATGACCACTTCCACCTAAGTCAGCACCAGTTTCCTACCAGGATCTATTAGCCCTGAAGCAACTCCCCTGGTGGATGATACCTCCACAAGTGGAGAGGAGGACATGGAAGATTCGCCCCCCCCCCTCCTTTGAGGAGGGTGTCTCCACCACGGTCGACGAGTTGGTATAGGTGTACCTCAGTAGCGAGGCGGACCCAAGACCCACATTGGTCCGTGCCACTATGCCCCCCAAAGAGTAGCAGCGGTATGTGAAATTCCTGAGACAGCACCGTGATGTGTTCTCTTGGAGTTACAATGAGATGACAGGGCTAGATCCTCTGGTATTCGTCCACCGCCTTTGTCTCCCGACAAACCATCATGGGTTCAAGCAGCCTCCCAAAAAGATGCACCCATCTCACAGTGTCGTGGTTGATGCCAAAGTTGACAAGATTATCAAAGCCAACTTCTTCAATGAAGTTCAGTACCCACTATGTCTAGCCAATATTGTCCCAGTCAGGAAGAAAGACAGACAGATTAGGGTCTGTATTGAATTTCGTGATCTCAATCACCACTGTCCGAAGGATGATTTTCCCCTTCCAGTGACAGAATTGTTGATTGATGCCACGACCGGGTTTCATGCCCTCTCCTTCATGGATGGATATTCTGGGTACAACCAAATCCGGATGGCCCCCGAGGACGAGGAGTCCAGTGCCTTCAGGGCACCCCAAGGTACTTTCTATTACCAGTTTATGACTTTTGGCCTGAAGAATGCAGGTGCCACTTATTAGCAGTCCATGCATCGCATATTCAAGATGATTCTAGGAGTTTTGGTGGAATGCTACGTGGATGATCTGGTTGTCAAATCATGCCAGCGCCCGGAGTATCTCAAGGACCTTGAGAAAGTGTTCAGTTTCCCCCGTTCCCACCACCTGAAGTTGAACCCATTGAAGTGTGCCTTTGCGGTCACCTCCGGAAAGTTCCTTGGCTTTGTTGTCAGGCATCGAGGCATCGAGATCGACCCAGAGAAGATCAAGGCCGTCATCCAGTTGCCTCCCCTGATCAATATTCCTGAGCTTGAGGTCTACATGTCCACTTAGCCTACATACACCAATTCATTGAGAATCTGGGTGGAATGTGTAAGACCATTACCCGTCTCATGAAGAAAGGCACCACTTATGAATGGGATGAAGAGTGTCAGACCGCCTCTGAGGAAATCAAGCAGTATCTTCTGCAACCTCCAGTCTTGATGAAACCCGTTTCTGGGAAGACATCGGTCCTTTACGTGACCGCCTTGGAATGGTCCCTCGGTGCACTTCTCACCCAGAAGAAAAATGAGGGAAAATAGAACATTCTCTACTACCTCATCCGCAAGTTCCTTGATGTGGAAATTAGATATTCTCACATAGAGAAGTGCTTCTTGGTGCTCGTATTTGCCATAAAGAAATTATGGTACTACTAGCATCACCAAGAGGTATAGATGGTCTCTCAAGTTGACCCGTTGAAGTATATCCTAAACCAACCTATGTTGACTGCCTGACTAGCGCGGTGGGCGGTGATCCTCTAGCAGTTCAACATCAGGTTTGTGCCTCAGAAGGCTATCAAAGGACAGGCATTGGAAGACTTTTTAGCTGCCCACCCAACCTCCGCGGATCAGCCAATGGATCTAGGTTTTCTAATGTGGAAATCCTCTCAGTCTATCATGTCATCCTATGCTGGAAGATGCACTTTGACGGTGCTTCCCTGAGCCCCACCGTTAGGAGAATCAGCGATCCTAGGCTCAATAGAGTGGGCCTGGGAATCATCTTCATCACACCAGAGCAATCCGTTCTGCCATATTAATTCCTGCTGTCAGAGGGATGCACCAACAATGAGGCAGAGTATCATTCCCTCATCACTGGCCTCGAGCTAGACCTCGAGATCAACGTACCCCATCTACATGTAAAAGGGGACTCCGAGCTGGTCATCAAGCTGGTCAATGGTGAATATGTTGTTAGAAATCCAGAACTAATGCCATTTTTGGAGTTCACCCTCCATCCGATGGCCTAGTTCCCTTCTCGGCCAGAGGGGGTTCATATTCCTCGGTCACAAAACGGTCGAGCAGATGCTTTGTCCAGCATTGCCACATCGCTTGTGGAGCCCAAACAAGATGACCTGATTATCCATGTGGCGCACCGGAGAGTCATTGCTCCCATAAACCCAAAGGATGATCGTGGCCCATGGGTAAACCATCTCACCGCTGGTGCCCCTACGTCAGGAGCCCCGAGTACTTTAGATGCGGTGATCGAAATAGTTATTGATTGGAGGACACCCTTGTTTGAATACCTCCAATGCGGTAATCTTCCGTCAGACCAGGCAGAGCGCGAGAGAGTCTGACGCCATGTACTGCAGTTCTCCCTTTAGAGCGGTCCCAACCTTGAGCATATCCTTTACATACGTGGATTAGATGGTGTTCTTCTCCATTGCCTTCAAAGAGTATAGATTCCACAATTCATGCAAGAGGTTCATGCTGGTTCCTGTGGTGCCCATCAGGCCGGGTCAAAGTTGTCTCACCAGATTTGGAGGCTAGGGTACTTCTGGCCCTCCATGATCCTGGACTGCGTCGAGTTTTCCAAGAGGTTCCATGTGTTCCAAGTTCATGCTAACATTGTGAAAAGGCCACTGGAGCCTCTCCACAATACCAATTATTCATTTCCCTTTGCAGTCTGGGGGTTGGATGTTGTAGGACCTTACCCATCGGCGACGGCTCGCCAATGCCGATTCATTCTGACCACAACATATTTCTTTTCCAAGTGGGAAGAGGCAATTCCGATTATGGAAGTAAAATCCCGTTCTATCGCTAAATTCGCGAGTTCCAACATAATCTATCGATTTGGAGTACCTCACGCTATCCTCAAGGATAACGGCACCAACTTCTTATCGGTTGAGCAAAAGAAATTATACGCCAAGTACAAAATTCTCCCTAACCATACCTCCCGCTATCATGCACAGGTGAATGGACAGATCGAGGTGTTTAAAAAATCCTCTCTAACATTATACAAAAAATGGTTGGTCAGAACAAGAAGAGTTGGCTGGATAAACTCCCCAAGGCCCTCTGGGCTTATCGGACGACGACTCGTAATTCCACCCAGGTGACTCCGTATTCCCTGGTGTATGGAGTTGAGGCCATCCTTCCCATCGAGATTCAGTTTCTCTCATTTCGCACAGTGCTCTATGACTAGAAAGAGGCAGATAGGGTTGCCGAAATCTGTCTAGAAGAATTGGAAGCGCTGGATGAGAATAGGCTTTGTGCTTTGCATAACCTGGAAAGGCATCAAAGCAGGATGGCTCAAGATTTCAACAAGAAGGTTCACCTCCGTTCTTTCCTTAAAGGTGACCTGGTACTGGACCTCATGGCGGCAATGAATCTGGGAAGGAATCCACCCAAGTTGGAGCCCAAATGGGAGGGTCCTTTCATTGTCCATAAGGTCTATCCCAATGGTGCGTATTCTCTGGTGACCATGGATGGTGAGCATTTATCTCTTCCCAGCAATGCTATGTTCCTTAAGCATTATTGTTCCTGACCCTATGGGTTCCCCCATGATCTCCAACTGGGTAACGATCTCGCATGGCCCTAAACTGCACCCGGTCCCACATGACCCTAAAATGCACCTGGTCCTGCATGACCTTAAACTACATGTTCGGCCTGCAAGATGTTAAACTGTAAGCCGGTCAGGCCTCCCAGACTGAGGCCCTGTAACACGCCGAGATTTTATGAAAAATATTCTTTTCATTAATGTCTTGTGTTGTACGCTACACCAAAAGGAGCTTGCACAACACGCATCCTTGACTTTCTTTTCATTACACACAATTACGACCTTCCTCGATAGCGTGTGTAGTACGCAATACCGAGTTTCACTAAACAACGATATTCTATTAAAATATTATTAAAACTAGCCATTATGAATAGTAATAACCACTTTTTGAAATTTTGTAAATTTTATTTTTCAAAATGGACTTCATTTTTGGATTCGGAGTATCGAACTTAGCCTAAGGTGAAATTTTGGTACTTTTCGGATAACTTTCATATTCTGATGAATAGTGAAAATTACTAAATTATAATTAAAAACAACTTTTTTAATCGAAATAATTAATAGTGATAAATTATTAATTTGATTGGTTTTAAAGTATATTTAGAAAATACTTTTAAAATTTAATGCAATGTTGGTCATTGGATGTAATTTCACAATTAAACCAGTCATAAACAAGTGTCAATCTTTTGATAGTTATTATCTCTTAAGAACACACTATTTGTTTTGACGACGGGAATTAATTTTTAAATTAATAAATGCAACTGATATGTTTTGAATTTGATAAAATAGAAATCATTTTTGAATTCATAATATGAAATATATCTTAGATCTAATTTTTGGTATTTTTCTGGAAACTTTCATTTTTTGATGAACAGTTAAACCACTAAGTGGTAGTTAAAAAACTAATTTTTTCATAAAACTTAATTTTACCGCTTCTGTGAGTGGAATTTTGATAATCCGAGAGACACGGTTGATGTCAATAAATAAATGTGGTTCAATGAGATGAAAATAATTTTTTGGTGAATATTAACTTTTTACTTTTTTACCATGGTTAAAAGTAAATAGGGTAATTAAGGGTAAAAATGATATTATTATTACCCTAACTCATATCCTAATTCTATTGGACTTGTGTAATTGGACCAAAAACAAACTTAGGAATAAAATATGACCATTTAGGCCCACTTGGATTAGATTAGGACATTTAATATTAATTTATTTAAAGAAGGGCTAAAATAGTTAAAATCAAAGTTTAATAAGTAAATAATTTTTAGTATGGAGTTATACATATGATAAATTTGAGTATAAATATTAATTATAAAGATAAAAATATTACCTATATAATGTTATTTTTTTTGTAAATTTTAGACATTAAATAATTTAATTTATTTATGACACAACGATGATACAGTAATTATCTTATTAATGAAATATTGACATAATTGATGTTATAAATACCCAAATAAATATAATTTGAGACTTTTTATGAACTAAACTAATTTTATAGGTTAATATGACATGTTAGGATTAATTTAATTAACTTTTGTCGAAGTAATCATTCTGTTATGAGTATCCAAAAAAATCAACTATTTAATAGTGTCAAAATTGACATAAAATAGTTTTTAAAACAAATATTATATTATTAATTGGTATTTTATTCCTAAAAATCTATGGTTCGGCCAAAGGACTTAGATAAGGATATATATATTAATAAAACACAATTTTTGGGTCTCTTGGATGTATATGGTAAGTTTATTAACTATATAATATAAAAATACAAAGTGACATGGTAAATGTCCATCTAATTAACTAAGAGTTAAAACTAAATGATAAGGTTAATATAATGACCTAAAATTGTCTAAATTATATTGGATGAGAGGATTTCTACCCATCCCCACATTATCTTTGAAATAACTCAATTTGGAGCTATTTCAAACCAAACTTGACTTTATAATAAAATAATATTTTTAGTTATTCCAAAGGTGCCCCTCTCCTCCCTTATAAAAGGGAACCTCCTCCCCCTCTTCCTCACACCACTATGAGCCTTCAAGCTCGTCCCAACCATGACAAATTCTCTTCTACACTTCCCTAGAAACATCCTAGAGGTCTCGGTCTTCTTGAAAGACCAATTTTAATACCCTAAGAGGAGGACTCAAAGAGACACTTCAAAGAAGAGGTAATGTCCATTACAGATTCTTTTATCTTTATTTCTTCTTACACTTCTTATTCTTAGGTTGTTTCATTATTAAGTAATAGCATAAGTATCACTAATATACTGATATGTTATTATAAGAATGAAACAACACTATTTCACCATCTATCCGTCCTACGGAAAAAGAAATCACCGAGCGTGCGTACGTACGGAATACCGTCTCCACGTCGTGGTGTAACGTATTTTCCACCACCACCTTACTTGGATGGGTATAATGGTTTAAATAATGACTATATATGACTATTATAAAGTGATGTGGATTCTGAAATAGTATACATACACTCCAATACAATTCCACGATCATAGGAACAATATAATCACTCATGTGTACGTACGGAATACCGTCTCCACGATGTGATGCGACTCGTTCTACATGATCTTCATTGCATAATGATTATATAAATGAATTTCATGAATTAAAATGATATATGCAACACTAATACCATTCTGGAAATGAGTTATCTATAACCTAAAGAGAAGAGTAAGAATTTATTCGACAAAACACGCATAAGAACAAAAAGTAATAAACACCCGAATAAAAATAATTAATGAAATATTACTAATAATAAGCTAAGAATATGACCATATATGATTTCATAAAAATAAGTATGATTCTGTAATAAGTCAATAACATTATTTAAATCATTATACAGGAGGTTCAGACACGTACAAAGCATATCAGACCAAAGGTAAGGGAAATATCATAATCTCATTTTTATCCGAGATTGCTTATTCGTAATTATTTACTGAGGTTATTGTTATCATCCATGTCCATGTTTCCTAAAAATGGTTTCATGTATGTATAATGTCCTTTTTACCCACTTTTGACTTTTACTACATGGTATGTAAGGAATCTTTCTTTTGTTTATGTTATGAGGTACTTGTTTGACTTATCCAGAAAAAGTACGATAAGAATGTTTTTTTAACGTATATGACATGAAAGGATTTTTATGGTTTTATAAAGCTTTATTTTCATGAAGCTTCTTCCAAAAGATTTCAGGACTATTTTCAACAAAAACCTTTTCTTATAAAATTGCATGACATTTTGTGAAAAGAAAATGAATTTGAAGAAAAAAGGATATTTTCCTCAAGAATTCATTTCAAGTGTTTTATCAAAACCATTTTAATCTAAGATGAAATTATTTCATATGTGTATGTTTCAAGTGTAATGTCTCTAAGATTTACATGGTTTCACTTTTCTTATTATGAAATGATATCCATTTCTTTTATATGGATATGTGATGATGGTATGATGTTTATGAAACCTATTTTATTTATTGGGTTATTATGAATGATGTACGTTTATTTTGTGGCACAAGTAATAATGATTTCATTATGAGATGGGTGGGACCTATATCTCCCTCCAATGCATTGGGTAAAGATTTTATATCTCATGAGATAGACATGGCTGGAACGGTAGGTTATACCGATTCAGTGAAACAGGACTGAAACGAGGAGTGAACTCGGTTCAGAAAGGGACTTTGTCCACTAAGATAGTCTTGGAAATGAGTCTTGACTAATAAGAAATGATTCTCTATGATTATATGTGTATGCCACAAAGTTTCATGTTTTATGTTATGATTATTGGGATTACATTTCACTTCTATGATTTATCCCATGTTATTAAATGATGATCTCTTTTACAGGTTAAGATTTCCAAAAGATATGTTCTTAAGAATATGACGTGATTGATATTTGTTTTGTTTACCCTTACTGAGCATTTGAGCTCACAATTTTATGTTTTCTTTTCCCCATGACATAAATAAAGGATTTAGGTTTAAAAAAAAGACGATCTTTATGGGAGATGTTGAAGATCTTTCCCCATGATTAGAAGATTATATTCTGAGTTTCCAAAGACACTAAACTATTACAGTCTTTGTGTGTGTGTTTTTGTTATGTACTAAGTATTCCGCAAAAGTAATGTAATGTCCATGTACGTCAGGCTTCGGGTCTCTACAGTTGGTATCAGAGGAAAGGTTTAGTCAACCTTTGGAAAACTAGGATGCGAAAACGTTAGTGAGATCCCTAGAGATATTTCTAAGGTGTATCTAGGGATGTATCTTAGGTTAAGAATACGTATAGGTTATAGTCCTAGAATTGCGCTAAGGATATTATAATTTAACCTAAGATGTTAGATATTGAGGGTACTCTACCTTTACTATGTTGTTTTCTCTAGCATGATTTTGCCTCTCACAGAATTCTTTTTGTGTTTTAGTTAATGGAGGGAACCAGAAGGAATTCGGTTAACATTGAATCCAATAGAAAAATTGGTGACTATGAGAAACAAAATTGTGTAATGCCTAGAGAGAATAATATTGTGATTATGTCGAATCAGTCATCGCGATATATGATTAACAAGGTGCAATTTTCTGGTATGCCTAATTCATTAAATAAGAGGAAGATAGACTATTATGCATGTTCGCATGTTGAGGAACATAAATAAAGGAAGATTGAGATTTATAAAGAAGGGAAGAAGAACCTTTAGGAATACCTTAAATGGAGGGACCGATGTTATCTGTGTGGAGAAAAGGGTCATAGAGTGACAAACTATTATGGAGTTCAATGTATTATTTGTGGAGAATATGTTCATTACCCAACTCAATGCCCTAACCTAAAAAGTTACTTCTAAATCAAGTAAGGACTTATTCCAGGACAATCATTGAATAGTATGGATTGAAGAGTTTGTGTATTGGTATTCAAGAATAATGTTGTTGAGGTACTTTTATTGTGTATTGGAATATTTTTGTATTATTCTATTGTGGTTTTCAATAATTTTAAAGTACTGGTAACCATGAAAAGTGATTCAAATATTTTGGAAAGCAGATGATATGCGCATAATGAAGGGATAAGGAGAAAATGAAATGTTTGATAGTATTCATGAGCTCATGATTGATATAAGGACTAAGTGATATCATGGTTTGAGTATATATAATTTTGAGGATTTTGGTATGTGTAAAGTGTTAACTTTTAACTACATTCATGTTTTCACTAAGGTTCAATGGGTATTCAAGAGAATACATGATTAAGGCCTTTGAATGTTTGGAATGTGACCAACAAGATATATGGGGGATAAATGATGGTATTCACATGCTTGGTTGATGATATTTCAAGTTATCGTTTTCTTTATACTATGAGCTTGGACCGAAGTATTTTAGATAAGCCTAAAGATTGGAATGGATTATGTTAACCATAAGTTAGTATTGTTTAAGGATATAACTTTTTTTTGATATTATTTATGTGATTTTATAGTAATGTAGTTTTAGAAAAAAGGCCAACCTGCAGGACGGGCGACAGCCCATCGCGTCGGACAAGGCTGTGGGAATCGAACCCACAACCGAAGTGCGACTGGCCTTTATCGCCTACCACTAGCCTACAGGAAGTCCCTGTTTATTATAAACTAGTTTTATTTTATTAAGCGATATGATATATGAAGTAAAAGTTCATTTTAGGAACCATATATGATTAATATCACTATAGATGGACTTATATATTTTTTGATAACTTTTCTAACCTTTTGTTTGAGACAGATGGAATGACCCATCATTTTACCACATGATCTGCTAACACATCACCAATGACAAATTCAACTTCATTTCTTTAAGATATTAAGTGGAAATTGTCCAAATAACGACAAACGGTGAGACTATACCAAAATCACGAAAGTATTTCTTCTAATTCCAATTTCATCAACTTTAGGGAAATGATCTTGAAAAACAAAAATGTTGTCCTACTGCTCTTATATCTGATGAATTAGATGGTACCTTAGATCGTCACAAATTTATGGCTTTGTGATTGTTATCTTTTCCATAGTCGTGTTCTCTACCACTCTCCATCAGAACATGATGGTTAGATTTCTCTTCCATATCCATATATTCACCTATGTGGAAACCCAGTGATTAGTTTATTTGGGTAACCATTACGTTTCATACTTTTGTTTTTAAAGAATGGTTTTGGTATTCCTTTTTACGATGTGGGTTTCTATTAAAGAAACTTTCAAGTAGTAAACCATTTATAACCCCGGTGAATTTTGAGGGCGAAATTCATTTTTAGGGGGGTAGAATGTAACACCCCGAGATTTTATGAAAAATATTCTTTTCATTAAGGTCTTGTGTTGTACGCTACACCAAAATGAGCTTGCACAACACGCATCCTTGACTTGCCTTTCATTACACACAATTGCGACCTTCCTCGATAGCGTGTGTAGTACACAATACCGAGTTTCACTAAACAACGATATGCTATTAAAACATTATTAAAACTAGCCATTATAAAAAATAATAACCACTTTTTGAAACTTTGTAAATTTTACTTTTCAAAATGGACTTCATTTTTGGATTCGGAGTATCGAATTTAGCCTAAGGTGAAATTTTGGTACTTTTCGGATAACTTTCATATTCTGATGAACAGTGAAAATTACTAAATTATAATTAAAATAAACTTTTTTAATCGAAATAATTAATAGTGATAAATTATTAATTTGAGTGGTTTTAAAGTATATTTAGAATATATTTTTACAATTTAATACAATGTTGGTCATTGGATGTAATTTCACATTTAAACCAGTCATAAACAAGTGTTGATCTTTTGATAGTTATAATCTCTTAAGAACACACTATTTGTTTTGACGACGGGAATTAATTTTTAAATTAATTAATGCAACTGATATGTTTTGAATTTTATAAAATAGACATCATTTTTTAATTCATAATATCAAATATAGATTAGATCTAATTTTTGTTATTTATCTGGAAACTTTCATTTTTTGATGAATAGTGAAACCACTAAGTGGTAGTTAAAAAACTGAATTTTTCATAAAACATAATTTTACCACTTTTGTGAGTGGAATTTCGAAAATCAGAGAGACACGGTTGATGTCAGTAAGTAAAATGTGGTTCAATGAGACGAAAATAATTTTTTGGTGAATAGTAACTTTTTACTTTTTTTTACCACGGTTAAAAGTAAATAGGGTAATTAAGGGTAAAAATGATATTATTATTACCCTAACACATGTCCTGATTCTATTGGACAAGTTTAATTCGACCAAAAACAAAATTAGGAATAAAATATGACCATTTAGGCCCGCTTGGATTAGATTAGGACATTTATTATTAATTTATTTGTAGAAGGGTTAAAATAGTTAAAATCAAAGTTTAATAAGTAAATCATTTTTAATATGGGGTTATTCATAGGATAAATTCGACTATAAATATTCATTAGAAAGATAAAACGATTTCCTAAATAATGGTATTTTATTTGTAATTTTTAGACATTAAATAATTTAATTTATATATGACACAACGATGATGTAGTAATTATCTTATTAATGAAATATTGATATAATTGATGTTATAAATACCAAAATAAATATAATTTGAGATTTTTATGAACTAAACTAATTTTCTAGGTTACTATGACATGTTAGGGTTGATTTAATAAACTTTGGTCGATGTAATAATTCTGTTATGAGTTTCAAAAAAATCAACTATTGAATAGTGTCAAAATTGACATAAAATAGTTTTTAAAACAGATATTATATTATTAATTGTTATTTTATTCCTAAAAATATATGGTTCGGCCAAATGACTTAGATAAGGTTATATATATTAATAAAACACAACTTGGGGGGTCGCTTAGATGTATATGGTATGTTTATTAACTATATAATATAAAAATACAAAGTGACATGGTAAATGTCAATCTAATTAACTAAGAGTTAAAAACTAAAAGATAAGGTTAATATAATGACTTAAACTTGTCTAAATTATATTGGATGAGAGGATTTTGACCCATCCCCACCTTAGCTTTGAAATAACTCAATTTTGAGCTATTTATCACCAAACTTGACTTTATAATAAAATAATATTTTTAGTTATTCCAACGGTGCCCCTCTCCTCCCTTATAAAAGGGCACCTCCTCCCCCTCTTCCTCACACCACTATGAGCCTTCATGCTCGGCCACCCCTGAAAAATTCTCTTCTCCACTTCCCTAGAAACATCCTAGAGGTCCTGGTCTTCTTCAAAGACCAATTTTAGTACCCTAAGAGGAGGACTCAAAGAGGCACTTCAAAGAAGAGGTAATGTCCATTACCGATTCTTTTATCATTATTTCTTCTTCCACTTCTTCTTATTAGGTTGTTTCATTATGAACTAATAGCATCAGTATCACTCATATACTGATATGTTATTATAAGTATGAAACAACCCTATTTCACCATCTATCCGTCTTACGGAAAAAGAAATCACCGCGCGAGCGTACGTACGGAATACTGTCTCCACGTCGTGGTGTAATCTATTTTCCACAACCACCGTACTTGGATGGGTATAATGGTGTAAATAATGACTATATATGACTATTATAAATTTATATTGATTCTGAAATAGTATACATACACTCCAATACAATTCCACGATCATAGGAATGATATCATCACTCATGCGTACGTACGGAATACCGTCTCCACGATGGGATGCGACTCGTTCTACATGATCTTCATTGCATAATGATTATATAAATGAACTGAATGAATGAAAATGATATATAATACACTAATACCATTCTGGAAATGAGGTATCTATAACCTAAAAAAGAAGAATAAGAATTTATTCGACAAAACACGCATAAGAACAAAAAGTAATAAACACCCGAATAACAAGTAGTAATGAAACATTACTTATAATAAGCTAAGATTATGACCATATATGATATCATAAAAATAAGTATGATTCTATAATAAGTCAATAAAATTATTTAAATCATTATACAGGAGGTTCGGACACGTACAAAGCATATCGGACCAAAGGTAAGCGAAATATCACAATCTCATTTTTATCCGAGATTGCTTATTCGTAATTATTTACTGGGGTTGTTGTTATCATCCATGTCCATGTTTCCTAAAAATGGTTTCATCTATGTATAATGTCCTTTTTACCCACTTTTTACTTTTACTACATGGTATGTAAGGAATATTTCGTTTGTTTACGTTATGAGGTACTTTTTTGACTTTTCCAGAAAAAGTACAATAAGAATGTTTTTTTAATGTGTACGGCATGAAAGGATTTTTATGGTTTTATAATGCTTTATTGTCATGAAGCTTACTTCAAAATATTTCATGACTTTTTTCAACAAAAACCTTTTCTTCTAAAATTGCATGACATTTTGTGAAAATAAAATGAATTTGAAGAAAAAAGGATATTTTCCTCAAGAATTCATTTCAAGTGTTTTATCAAAACCATTTTAATATAAGATGAAATTTTTTCATATGTGTATGTTTCAAGTGTAATGTCTCTATGATTTACATGGATTCACTTTTCTTATTATGAAATGATATACATTTCTTTTATATGCATTATGTGATGATGGGATGACGTTTATGAATCCTATTTTATTTATTAGGTTATTATTAATGATGTATGTTTATTTTGTGGCACAAGTAAGAATGATTTCATTATGAGATGGGTGGGACCTATATCTCACTCCAATGCACTGGGTAAAGATTTTATATCTCATGAGATAGTCATGGAAGGAATGATAGGTTATACCGGTTCAGTGAAACAGGACTGAAACGAGGAGTGAACTCGGTTCAGAAAGGGACTTTGTCCACTAAGATAGTCATGGAAATTAGTATTGACTAATAAGAAGTGATTCTCTATGATTATGTGTGTATTCCACAATGTTTCATGTTTTAAGTTATGATTATTGGGATTACATTTCACTCCTATGATTTATCCCATGTTATGAAATTATGATCTCTTTTGCAGGTTAAGATTTCCAAAATATATGTTCTTATGAATATGACGTGATTGATATTTCTTTTGTTTACCCTTACTGAGAATTTGAGCTCACCCTTTTATGTTTTCTTTTCCCCATGACATAAAGAAAGAATTTAGGTTTAAAAAAAATAAGATCTTTATGGGAGATGTTGAAGATCTTTCACCATGATTAGAAGATTATATTCCGAGTTTCCAAAGACACTAAACTATTATGGTCCTTGAGTGTATGTTTTTGTTATGTACTAAGTATTCCAGAAAAGTAATGTAATTTCCATGTATGTCAGGCTTCGGGTCTCTACAGGCCTAGTCTTGGTCCCCCGACCCAGGATTTAACCTAAGGGATTGCACGGTGTGGTATGGGATTATGTCCATATTCATGCCGGGTTAGTTGTCGTACCACATACCACCCTTATTTGAGGTGTCCTCCTCTTCTCTTCCACACTAAAAGACGTTAAACTGCTAGTAGGTCAGGCCTCCCTGACCGAGTCCCAGCCTTAGGCCCTCGTCCCATGCTTTCTGCTACAGGATTTTATGGTGTGGTGTTACTCTCCATGCCGTACACATTCCTAGATGAAAATCCTCCCATAATCCTACATGACGTTAAACTGTTCTTTTAGAACTATGTGTGGCTTGATTCCCATCCTTATGGGATACGTTGGACCGCTTGGACACCTAGATTGATGGTCCAGCCCCGTCTCTTGAGAGATCCCACGATCTCCCTATCACCTTAGCCTCTTGGTCTTTCCCTCTCCATGAGGGGGATATATAGGTGTCATACATAGATATTTGGCACCATTCCCCCTTCTCCTGGGGATCCTCCATCTTTGGGCTGCTCTCAAACCAAGCCTTTCTACCCTTTCCAGTGGTCTGATAATGTGTTCAAAGTACTCTGGTCGAGGACCTAGAGTGTTAGATTCAACTTAGGCAAGTTCCATCCACTTTTAAAGCTTTGTTCCCCCCTTTATTCAGGCCCCCATTGTCTTTCACACCCAGAGGGACCCCCAAGAACGTCCTGGATACAATGCCTAAGGGCTCTCCTATCGTCACAGGACAACGCCCTCGAGGGTTTCTGGCAATAAATTGAAACAAATCCTGCATTACGAATATGGTGAGCAGTTGATGTTCATTTGTTTATCCCCAAGGATAACACGAAAGGATGCTGTGTTGCGAACATGGTCAGTAGTATTCATCTGTCATCACGCCAACTCCATCAGGCCCTGAATGTTGGTTGCATGATTCAAATCATGTTACACCCCATCGTGTCAAGGTGGAATCGCTAGACTCCTTGCACTAACCCTCAGTGCAACTCTACACATTAGGAAGACCAAGCTGTGTGACGGCATCTCTCGAGGCTCCCACGATCCGAGCTCTATGATTATATACTTGAGTTTTCTCTAAGGACCATGCGCAACTTGACCCTCATCCGCATGGGAAATGAGGAGTCCCCCAGACATTGTGTTTCAGGCCCAGCTCAGCTGAAAGCTAGTGTCTCCTGCCCCCTGATTGTTGGACCCTTGTCGGCTCCATGGCCCGAGGATCCGCTCCCGGAATCAGGCGCTGTAATTGTATGGGATTATGTCCTCATCTACATCGTGTGTGCCTTATTGCATCATGTGTGTTCCCCCAGGTCCAAGCCATATGACCTTAAACTGTGTTGGTTGGTCCCACCACATGACCATAAACTGTGATGATATCGTCCCAGCCGTATGATGAAAAACGGAACTGCATTGTGGTGACCTCCCCATGGGGGACATCACGTTGGGTATTGGTCAATTACCATTCCATTTGTCAATGCCTGTTACAGCTTGATTATTGTGGAGATTCCAGGAATTTCTACCCTAGGCTGGTCATTCCACAAAAGAAACACCTTTCACCTTCAAGGCCATACAAGATACATCAAATGAAACTTCTTTTGGTGCGAGGGATAGACTCGCAAGTCTCTTTTATCCTTTGCAGAGGTACCATGTCGTGTTGTGCCACCCATTAAGAACTACGTGCAACTTGATCCCCATTATTATGGGGTATGTAGGAATGCCCAGACCTCTTGTCTTTGGGTTCAGCTTGAGGTCTGCTGATTCATCATGTCTGTCTCGCCTTTAGGACCTTTAATACATGATTGCGTGGCGTGTTATGGGATTATGTCCTCATGCAAATTGGGTTTTCAATAGCTACCCCGTGTAAACCCTGTTATGAGGATTAAACCTCTTGTTTCTTGTCCTGCACAATGTTAAAAGGCACCTCCAAAAAATATGTATGGCTTGATTCCCATCCTTATGGGATACATAGAAGTGCCTGGGCACTTCCCCACAGTCCCAGACTAACTTTCGTGTTCCGTTCCTTGGCATAAACACTTCTCCAAGGAGCACATGGTAAGCAGGACCTCGTCCTAATTCACATCGGGTTTTGCAACCGCTTTACCATGTGTCTCCCACTCCCCTTATTCATTGGTCTGAGTTGTAAGACATTAAACTAATATCCTTTCTAGAACTACGTGTGGCTTGATTCCCATCCTTATGGGATATGTAGGAACGCCCGGACATTTCGTCTTGGGTCCATCCCCGGGGATCACCAATACCATCCCTCCTCACTATCATCCCCTTGTCCTAGCTTCTTGGGGAGTGGTGTAACGACAACATCTGCCCTGAATAAGTTCGGGATTCCCCATATTAATGTTCGGAAGTGACAGTTCTCTCACCAGAGAGGTCCTGTCTAAAAATTAGGATGATCCGTGACCAAATCAATACGTCTTCCTAATGCGCCTCTACCAAGGTGGAAAATTTTTGGGAGTGTTGGATTCTGTTTGAACAAACCACCACTCTAATTTTCATGCTTTGTGTACCCCTTTATTCAGATATTCATCCTCTTTCATGTTTGACGGGACACCCTAATGGTATAGATGCTCGACCTGTTGTCCGCCTACTGTAACAATATGGATGATAGACCTTTGGTCTGCCAGTTGTAACAGTATGGATGATTGACCCATGGTCTGCCTGCTGTCCTGGGCCAACATTCCGGAAGATTGATTGACGATATTTGAGTTAGGCCCCGTGTTGTGAACATGGTCAGCGGTCATCCCTCATTTGTTGTCCCCAGTTCGGGCCAGTACAATATAGATGTTGCGTTTCCTCCATGGATAATAGTTATCCTCCATCATCGCTCCCCCCATAGTGTTCTGAATATGAGTAACATGATTCACCTTTTTCGTCTCCCTCTGTTCAGATGGATTTCAATGCTCCCTGCATTTCCCCACTCGTGTATTAGAACACATTGGGGAGACGGTATATCGATCAGTCTGAGGTCCCCTCCCTTCGGATCGACCCCCCTCTCCTCCTCAGAAATCCGGGCCTGATTTCATATTCCTGAATTTTGGTTAACACCCCATAGTTAGACGAAATAATAACACAAACATCCTTTATTTCTCACATTGGGTACATCCCTCATGTGGTTACAGGTGAATTATTATCTATTTCAGGATTATGGTTGAGCGTATTAAACCAAAGGGTACAAATAAATGGATTTGTCCATACATTTGTTCGAAACGGTGAGCAGTAAAAGAAACATGTGTATGAGATGGCCAAAATAGATCCCTTAAGGATCTGCGTGCTGGATTGACCTTTCCAATGCCGCTACACTTTGGCTGGTAGCCTCCAAAACTGCTTCTCGCTCCCTAAATACTCTATCTTAATCAGCAGCCGCAGAGCATAGTTCGCCAATCCTAGCTTGTGCCTGCACCCGTTCAGTTTGAAGTACGGTCATCTGGTGACTCGCCTCCATCAATGTTTCTTGGGAGTCAGCCAGTTGGGCCGTCATTTGCTCCACAAGCTCATAGCATGTTGCAATGAAGGCCTCCTTCTCTACCGCCTACCCTACAAGGTCCCGGACTGCCTTCTCCGCCCTCAGGAACGCTTGGGTGCTCACTGATCTTTCACGACAATGGGAAACGTTGGTGCATCGGCCGCTCTCACGTATCTTCTCGGCCTTGTAATCACAGACTTTCAGATGAAGGCGTTGAGCGTTAGCACCTTCGACACATAGGAAACACAGCAAGGTCTGGAGTGATCCCATCCACCTCAGCCAATCCGTCTGAGGCTTCCTGAGAAAGAACTGGTAACACTTCCACACTTTGTGCCATGTCATCTGGCACTCCTCGGACGCTTTTGAGTCTGAATCATCTATCTCCTCAGGATCAGTGGGCCGGTATACAACAAAGGCATCTAGCAGGTCAGCAGAAGGATCTGCCTCAGGGATGCCTTCATGAGGAATAGAATCCTCGATATCCAGGCGACCTTCTTCTCTTTCCCCGACCGCGACAGTGCCTTCTTCAGCTTCCGGCCTCTCTCTAATGACATCACCGCTGATGTCCGCTGCCCCTTGCTCACCAATTTTCGGGGCCGACTCAGTTTGGGAAGTATGTTCTCGAGGAGGTGGCACATCCGCCACTAGTCCACTCACAGACGGCCCAGGCTCAGCAGCCCGACAAGCCTCCAACGCCGAGATCACTATACAAGGATCATTGTGATAGTGGGGTTTTCTAACGGTAATCACCAGTAGCGAATCAGGAGACTTACAAGAACCCAGATCATCAGCCTCTGGTGTTATGGACACTACTGTAGTTGTTGTGGCAAGTGACCCCTCAGCGCTTGTCAGTTCGATGATGGGCATCAGAGCCCCACCCTATCCTACTAGCGCCTACCCTCCTATTGGGAATGCCTGATCAGCGCCTATGTGATCCTGAGTGAGATAGAGAAATGGTTCAGAAATTTCAGAAGAGAGTGGACAATAAAAGAGGATGAATAAGGATAGGGACAAGACTCAAGTATCTCAGTTATTTCAAGATCATAGCTGACAATCTCACCGCTCTCCTGGGGACCCCCTTGGTAGGCCACCTCCTGTGATCCCTCACATTCGAGTTCTCCTTCACCATCTCCTTCATCTTCTCCTTCACCTTCGTCTTATCCTGTTTACTCCCCTCTCTATGACTCCTCGTCACTGTCACCTTCTCCCAGCAGCATCACTTCCGGAGCATGCTCTTGGCCGAGCATTACCTTCACCAGGAAAGGTGTCTCCACACGCCGCCCCCTTTGGCGAGATTATGTGTCCATGGCTGTTAGATACGCATGTCGTCATTGGAAGTTTACTCAGTCGGTGACCCAGATGAGCCCGACCTCTGGAAGATGGATCCCACCCTGCATTATTTTCTACCAGATGGCTTCAATACTCGTTGATTGCCGTAGAGTCATCTAGGAATACCACAATTCCTGGAATATTTCAACATGGGAACGTTTGAGCAGGTAACTTATCAGCTTCCCCGATAGTTCTCTGGTCGCCTCATGTGACCCCCCTTCAGGCAATGAGGTCGCAGCGACACCATGTGATGTCCCTGCTGCTGAGGTCCCTACCTGCGCAGGCCTCGCTGCCTGATGCGCCACCTGGTCCCCCATTCTAGCGGCACCTTGTCTGCTCTCTTGTCTCCTGGTTTCCACGCGAGTAGTCTCGAGTTACCAGACTCTCTTGCGTAAGAGCCCCTCAGGGTACGTGATGGTCCAGTGCATGGCATACTCGGTTGATAAGCCAGCATCGAACCTAGTGGGAGGAAGGGTAATGTTGTCACTGGAGACATAAGTGGTGAACATTAACCACATCTGGAGAAGGACCCAGGGGTTCTTCTCCTCCCGGACATATGTGAATGCCTTCTTTGGCATTCGTTGGAGGCACCTGAATTTCCTGGAAAAATGGGACGACACATAAGGATCACAGATGATCTTCCCATCAATCTGAGCCACAAGTTCCACGCCTCAGATGCTCTGGAAGTATTCTTGCTGCTCCTAGGAGCCTTTCCCATTGTCTATCATCTGGCCGACCGGGGTGGGGAATGGGCTGAAGTTTAAGTTGGTGTGGTTACCAATGATTATCCGTACCCCCTCCTCATTGTGCGTCATCGGTGTGACCCTGACAATGTTCAAGAGAGATGGCCTCACGCCGTTTCCCGAAGGAAGAATGTCATTTGAGAAAGTGTACCCACCATGATGAGATACTACCCAGCTGTGAAAAGATCTGGAAGGGGCCACACACCCTCTGAGGCAACCCCCATCTAGAGATGTGTCCCCGAATGTCATACAACCTAGACATCACATGGTCCCCCCATATTGAACATTTTGTTGGTGTCCATGGTGCCTGCCATCACTAGAGTTTCTGGACAGACGCCCATCCTCGTGTCCCACACTGGTTGGAGACACCAGCTAAGGAAGGTGTCTAGGAACCCAGCATATCAGACGTTCAGGTCCTAGGCCTCAATGACTTGGTAGCCCCATGATTGGTACTACCCCGTCTCCAGGATCTTCCAGTATGATCCATTCTTGATCCTATAAGTTGTGGTTTGGCACTGTTTTCCCAATCCTAACATCTTGACTGCCGGGTCCTTCTCCAGGAACAGGCTGAACCAGTCCTTGTAGGCAATGTCTTTCAAGAAGTCATTGACCTGCAGCCTCTCCTTGGCCAGGTACAGTAGATGCCATGTCAGCATGGGGGTCTGTGATCTATCCTCCCAGGTCTTAATTGGGGGAAGTAACTCGACGTACTGGTAACCCTCCAGTGGGATACCCCAGATGCAGTGGACGTTCCAAAGACTGATTCCAACTTCTCCATGGTGAAGATGGAATTTGTCGGTGTCAGGGGATCATCGGGTCAACAGCTCCGGCCCAAGTTCAGGTTGGCGATGGAAGTGGAACTACAACACCCACACCGCCTCGAACAGACCAATGTGCCACAGTATGGCCCCGAATTGGTCGCATGTATGGTGATCCCAGTATGCCCAGGCCCACTCACTGGTGAAGTTTCCTCCGGACCGTAAGTCCCAATCATGCAGCCAACCATTAGTATCGTCTGTGATGCTCTGATGGAACGTGCTCGCATAGAGGGATGAAGAGCTCTCCACAACAAGATCACCCCCAGCAATGGTCCTGGTCCTCGGGTTCAGGACAAACATGTCTATTTTTCTAGTCTCTCTGGAATAATGACCATTGTTGGTGATATTGTAATGGGGACTGTTGTCCTCCCGGGTCACCCATGACCGCAGTGTGTCCACCTCTAAGCCCAGCAGTGGATCCTCCTCCACGATGCAGAAGTTCCAGATAGGGAGGTTTTTGGATAGAGGATACTCCTTCTAGGTAGGGGATAGCAGGTTGAACAAGGTATGTTTGTCAGAAACAACCACCTTAGCGCCATAAAACTCTTTATTCGCCGCCATTTCAGCTCTATGAGCAGTGGATTCCACCTCATCGACTTGGTTCGCAGCCATCTCGAGTTCTTTGAGAATTGCGTGAAATTGGGAACAGTTGCACAAAATATGGGTCTGTGGTGCGCAATTCTATAGTTGGGCACAAAATCAGAACCGACTGTGGAAAATTTCCCTAGTTCGTGTGTAATGACGTTCGAAACTCGGAAGGAATTCCGTGCTAACACAACGTGTTTTTTGCACAGTAAGAAAGGCAATTTCGTGCATGAGAGTTCAGATCCTATCATGCAAGAAAGCTCAGGTATAGCTCATGGGATCCATGGCCCCATTTATAGGTGAGGCCGGGGGTTCTATGCCGCAAGGAAAGCGGTTTCAGCGCCGAACCTCTGTTTTGCTCTCTACAGCGGTTTTTTGCGTGCAAAGTGCCCCCGCCATCCAACCCATCAGCGTTTCGGCATTTCCCTCAGAATCTGATCATTGCAACCTCTCGTCAATCCAATTATGAGGTGGGACATTTTTAGGCACTGAAAAAGTCTATAACTCGTAAAGGAAGTTTCAAAACGACAAAGAGAAGTCATATTCGGACCCGCTGGCCCAGTCCGGAGGGCCCGGAAGTGGTGTGTAAAATTAAGGAGGATGTGCATGAAAAAGGTTGACCACACGGAAGGACTCTGAGATTCATGAAATGACCTAGGCGCCGGTGCAAAATTTTGCACGCCCACAACCACGCGGTTCCCTTTTGCGTTCCTCCATCCCTTGCACACAATATTTCATGCACCACCTAGATTCCACGATGCCGGAGGCCTATAAATAGAAGAAGACCCCTCCCAATTTGGGGTTACAGAATCTGAACCGGCTCCGGTGTGCAAAATAGGACTCCCCACGCATGCAAGATGACATTCAGGTATTGTCTCTTTTCACGCAGCCTTGCCCTGGGATCAACCTTTATGTGCAATCCCACTGGCTTAAATAAAATTGAAAACTCCTCTGGGTTCCTCCTTTGCACGTAATCCATTTCATTTCATGCAATGATGTCTAATTGCATGCAACCCCTTCGTCGGGGTGGCCGTGACATAAGGTTCCACCATTTCCACCCATGCACAATTCGCATCCCTTGCGTGCAATCCCCCTAGCCGCGTGAAATTCCTCTACCCCAATAGCGCGTCATCCTGGTGTTCTGCACGCAAACCTTCCCTTTGCGTGCAATTCCCAGGACCCCTCACCTTGACACCCCCCCGAGCGCCTCCCTACATAGACGCCTGATGTCCTCCATATCGGGCATGCATGTCATGCGTTGTTTTCCCATACGACCTTCCAGGCTCGTACAAAGTAACCACAAGTTCCCTTGGTTGATGTTTCCCATTATGTTGCTCTACCACATGCTCCTTCTCATAGGCACTCTAACGGCTATTGTTTCTTTGCATAGCCACGCTAATGTGGACCCCTCGATGGTTCTATCTATGGCCCCCCTTTCACCATGGCCTTGCCGATGCCTTTCCTCCCACAAGGGGTTGAGGGTGCCTGTCATGTAAGTCCTTGGGGTGTGGAGTGAACCCAACTTGTCTGAGCTGTAGGACATTAAAATGCCAAGCACTTCGTCCTCAACACATGACGTTAAACTGTGACCCGACACCATGCTTCGCACGCAGGGTCCCCCCAGCTCGGACATTCATTAAACCGCTTGTCTCCACGGGAATGAAAACTTCCTCACAAGGAATGATATCCTCCGTCTTGGAGTGGCTTCTTTCCACGGGGGAAGGGATGCCTCAGAGCGTAAGACCCTAGCCTCTCCTGTGGAAGGTATCACCCATGCACCTCTGTACATCCCCACCACTAAGGCTAGTGGAGGGCATGATAGGGAACGAGGCATCTCCTTTTCTTAGTCCCAAATCCCTCTCCCATTGTGCTTTGTCACATCTCGGGCCTCCATCCTATAGTAAGTCCCAACACCAAGGGACACTCAACGCGTAAGCCCCTCTTCGCTTCTCACGGACGCACCCTTCGTGACATGATCGTCTGGTTCCTGTTGCCTCTGGTTTCTCACACCGAGAATGAATCATGTGGGATTAGAGTGAGCATCGACCATGACATTCTATTATGGGCCACCTCATAGCGTAAGCCCCATCCCAGCAAACTACGGGGACTTTGATCCGTGCTAAGGCATGCTGCGTAGGAAGCCTCCACGAGGTTCAAGCCCACCACCCAGTTGTTCCGACCCCTTAGCGTCGGTTCACCAACTCTATGGGCCGCCTTAGAGAATTATCCCCATCCCATCAAACTATGAGGACTTTGATCCGTGCTAAGGAATGGTACGTAGGAAGCCTCCATGTGGTTCAAGCCCACCACCCAGTTGTTCCGACACCTTCGTGTCAGTTCACCAACTCTATGGGCCACCTCAGAGCATAAACCCCATCTCAACGAACTAAGGAGACTTTGATCGGTGTTAAGGCATGGTACGTAGAAGTCCTCCATGAGGTTCAAGCCCACCACCCGGTTGTTCTGACCTCTTCACATCGGTTCACCAAATCGTTGGGATGCCTTAGAGTGTAAGCCCCAAATGTTGTCCCGTATGACGTTAAACTGTATTCCCCCGTCCCACATGATGTTAGTCTATATACCCGAACTAAGAGGACTTTGATCCATGTCAAGGAATGGTACGTAGGAAGCATCCATGAGGATCAAGCCCCTTCACTTCATCACCCATCCTGATTCTTACCCGGGTCTCCACATCCCGGTGGAATCATGCCACCTCATTCCACTCCCCAGTATCCGGGAAGCCTCCCACGTGTTGGCCCCAACATTAGAGGTCCCTTCAGGGGGTTCTTTTATCTGATCCACTCTCAGTGTTCCGATCAGTCCGATCCATCCCCGCTAGACGTTAAACCCGCGTCATACCCCGTGTTAAACATGGTAATCTGAGGAAAACCTCGGATAAATGCCTATGGCATGCAAATTCCCCGTGTTCGATGTGGGATGCCTTGGGCTTCTGAGCCCTCGAGAAGCCCTATAATAAGGGACAAAAGAAAAACATTCCAATCCCCCAGCATCAAGACGCACCAACGACGCCTCAGCGTGACCATTATCCTCACCGAACATTGCTGCCCCGACTAGACCCCTTAGAGCGTCTCGACAGAAGTAGCATAATTAACTGGTGTCCATGAAGAAATGGCACCAGGAATGAGATTCATGAATACGTCTTAAATCTATGAAGGATACCCAGACTAGGTGATGAGCTCTGAGGAGGATTCCACAGGAGGAAGCACCGACATCCCATCATCCCGGTTTCGATCAAGGAGCATACATCCCTTAACAAGGAATGGATTCCGCCCACCTTTGGAAATCAGGAATGCGGGTCCACAAGCTGTGCGTCCTCCTCTGCATGATGGATGCGCGCATGCCATGGAAAAAGCATCAGAAACAAGGATCTCATGCATCATATTTGACAAAACTTGTGGGCGACTCTCTTCCATCTCAAGTAAAAATATTTTCCTTATGAGGAGTACACTAACAATCTAAAATAGTTGGATGATATTTTCTACCATGTTAACCTAAAAAGCATTTTATTGTTCCAGAAACTGATATTAGGAATATAGCATGAGGATATTTATAATGAATTTATCTCTAGTATAAAGGCTCTTCACAAAATACTCTTCAATCCACCCATGATGTGTGTTTCAGTGGTTTGGGTGAATACAAAGCTCTAAATTTTACTTTAATCACCAATCAGCAGGATTCATCAAGGGAAGCATCTTGTAATGTCAACGCTTCTGTCAAAATGTTAGACCCTTGTCCTATATGTGATAGTAATACCTTCCAATGACACTTATCTTTTAAAAAATCCATTATAAACACACCCATTGGGAGTGATCCATTGAATATTTTTTCATAAAGCTTCTATGAAAGTCATGTGAGACTCCCATTTGGGAAAACCATATACAAAAATTTTGGAGAAACACTAGATGATGGGAACCTATCTTACCAATAAGGAACTACTTCCAACTTAGGTGAGGATAAATACTAGAAATACCACAAAGGTTACAATAGAATTTCATGTTACAATACAAATGCAGCACCAATCAATAGACCTTAGAAAGTTTTAAACACCACCACTACCCATGGGATCATCAAACCCATAAAGGATCAAGGGCATGGAGGGAGTATGGGAAAACTAACCCCAACCCATTAGTTTGGGGGAATTATTAGACCCCCCCCACTTTTCTAAGGAATTCAGTCTTCTCCATTCTATAAGTAATTTCACATGAATCAAACTCATTGGTTCTTCAATATTATAATTCACCTCCCTCATTAAGGATGCATTCAATATTTTTTTGGAACTCTATCAAAATTAACTTCCACATCCAACATCTTAGTGTTCATCAAGGTGATCAAGAAAAACCATAAATGGGATTCAAATAAATATGATTAAATAAGTAATTAGAAATTATGTTGTATTATGATATATCAATCAAAGAATATTTAAGGGATACAAAATACTCTTATTACATTAATGTAGATGATGTTTTTATTTTTCTAAAATATTTTCATTAGTTAATATTATTAATGTCAATATCATAGATAATATGAAACGCAACACAAATTTAAAAAATGTGATTCAGTGTCTTCTATTATAAATGTGGTTCAAATAAAAATTTATAAAGAGGGTGCATTCACCCAACACCGTAGGAAAACTCATGATTTTGGAGAACCTATAAATATTCAATTTGCACTGGTTTGTGAGATTTAGATAAAGATAAATGAAAATATGTGGCTTCATCTATATCCCACTCACCACCCAAAGTAGTTTAAATTATTTTCATTGAGCATAAAAACTCATAATATGATGTTTAATTAAATAGAATAAGTGTATTAATGCAGAAATACTCAGAGGAAATATACCGAATAAATATAATTCCTAGAGTAAGGGAAATATAAATCCTATAAAGATTAACTATTACAATAAGGAATTACATAAAAAATTATAGTATATTCCTACTATAAATACTACCCATTACCCATACAACCACTTGACCTAACCTTAATGTTCATAGAATATCAAGAATTTCCCCTTTAGGGACATAACCAAAACCATGTCAAGCAATAATCCCCAAGATAACTCAACCTAAATATGAACAGTAGGAAAATGAGAGATGACCATTCCGTGTTTTACCCACTACCTATACTTGTTAATAAACACATGAAATTATCCCACTATAACTACATGAATCCATAAAGTCACTTGTCACTCAGATGGAATCCATAGAGGGAAAATGTTCACCAATACATGCAGAGAGGAAAACCTACCTAGAGTGCTCGGATGTGACTCCACCTCCACCCAACATTGGGGATAACACCTTCCCAATGTTCAATGATATGGGAGATGTGGATTATAATCTCATGAACTTCACATCTCAATGTGGATATATGTTGGGAACACCAGAGTAGTAGGAATCATTAAAATATAGGTGTTTTGTACAAAATTTGGATAGACTGGATTTTTTCTAAAATTGAAACCTACCAAAGGGGTTTGTATCCAATTTGGAATATCATTTATTATAGTTCCTTTTTCAATTTGACTCTATATTGAGGAATAAAACTATCCTTGACCTATGAAATTATAAACAACAAGAAAATAAGAGGGTTTTAAACTTCATATCTAAGTGGAAATTCTTGACAGAGTCCCTGAAAAATTAACTCCTATAAGGGAATCTATTTTTAGAGATATTTATATAAAATTTATGAGATGGGTTATAAATAACTCTTATTTATATTATGCACCCTGGTGGATTTCATTAGTTAGTAGTAGCAGCTCAATGACATGGAAATTCAATTTATCATGTTAAGTCCAAATATCATTCAATATTATTGATATAGGGGGATAAATCAATTAAATCATAGCCTGCAGACATCATTAATAAATCACCATAAATACCATATCCAACTCCTAGGCCTAATCACTATAATGTAGATCCTTATCCTGAAGAATAGTAGTAACAAAAAAATTACATCAGGATGGAATGAAGAGAAAAATTGACCCAAACATTTAGGATTATAAGAATAAATTTTATTCTTTCAAGAATAATCTAGTTATTGGATTTTTAATAATGGATCTATAGATTATATCGGTCAAATTATATGATATCAAGAGACCCAATGAAGTTAGTCTAAATGTATAACCCAACGATTATCTATTCTATAATATATTGGGGCACAACATTTAGGAATACTTAATCTTTATGGAAATGATCTAGAAGATGATTGACTCTAGGAATATGATGTTTGGAAAACCACTCGAATATGTGAATTCTATATCTGATAATCCACTTGAAGAATAAGGAGAGTGGAAGGAAATATCAAACAAACAATCCTAGAAATTTAATGACTGGAGGATCAGTAAATTGTTCAATCGAGATCATGAAATACTATGGACATAACTCAATCATCCATTTGTGACTAATATTCACTTTGTGAAACCTAAGGAAATATATTAATCATATTGGTATTTCAAGATTAAATGAAGTAATTATAGGTGGAATAAGTCCTAAGAATAGGATTCCCCACTAGTGCCCAACATGGTCCACAATTTCATATATTTCTTACTCCCATCACTAGATGGATGGGCACCATCCCACCAAATGTATGCTTCATTGGAGGAGAAATTATTATTTGACTCGGTTAATTTCATTCACTTAATAGAACTATGTATATATAATTAATCAAATTAACCAAAATTACCCAGAAATAATATAAGAAGAGGTTTTAGAGGATATGGAAGATGAAATCATGGTGGATCGTGAAAATCAAACATCACTTTTACTAAATCTATATAAAAATATGACACATAGAGAAATGTGCACCAACAAACACAACTGGAATATAATTCTAAACCTAAAAACTCAAGGGGTAATCTAGACCTAATTATATTGGAAGATTAAATTGAATAAATAAATTTTATTGTACCTTATCTAAACATAGAAAGGTAGGTAAATCCTAAACCAAATATGGTAAGGATGCCCTCTATTTTTCATGTAGAAAGGAGTCACCAACATAGTCATCTTCAATCCCTGAGACTCATGGCTTGGATAAACCACATGTATAAGTCGTGGACTCGTGGTACAAGAGTATGAAATTGTGAATAATCTTACTATAATCCCATATAGGATCTTCATATTGGTTTCCCATCATATTTTACATTTACTCAGGGATTCCCATATAGAAGTTCCTTTAATACCTAAATAGTTCAAGGATATTGTTTTTTTAGTTGAGATATTTCCTGAAGATACTAGATTTATAGGATTCCATAGGTACGTTTATTTTATAGAACAAGTCCAGGAAGCTAATATACATGGGTATATCATACCCTTATTCATATTTATAAATCACATTGATATCAAAATATATCAATCTATATATGATAGTAGTTCTATGATCAAAATAACTTAAATATGGACCCTAAAACACTTTTTCTATGGTAAAGATAACTTTTTTTCAACCTAACAATCTAGAGGTGTGTAATGGGCACTCACGAGGATTAAGTTGAGAACCTAGTACAGAGACCTCATTTTAAACTATATCTTGATGGTTGTTCACCATGGTATAGACCTGAATGTATTATTAGGAAGGATATTTTTAAAAACCCATCTTTTTTATGAAATTTTGTTTCATAGAAACTCTACACCATGTTAGTCTTGCGTAACATGAAAACCTGGCTTAAATTGTGTTACACACGGCACTGAGTTTCTATGAAACAACATTTTATTCTAATTATTTAAACAATGCAATTATAAACATACTGTTAAATTAGTGTAAATGAATAATATTAACCATGCCGTGAAATTTATATTTATTTTTAAATCAATTTTTTTACATTCATCAAACATATTTGATAGACATAAGATAAGAGTAAATACAATTTTATACAAAAAAAGATACATTTCTATAAATGTAGTTTCATCACCCTTTAATGGGACACCTATTTGAAAAATAAATTATGGATATTTTACAAATTAATTTTCAAATAATAAACTTAATTTTTTTAAATTTTAATGTTAAAAGTATCTCATGATAACATATTGGTATTTTTCTGAAAAGTTTCATCTTTTGATGAATAGTGAAAATACTAATTTTTGTTAAACACTATATTTTCCTTAAATGGTAAAATTTTGATTTGGATTAGTTTTAATTATTTCATTTTAATTTAAAATAATCTAATTATGGTTTTTTAAAAGGATTTTATTCATGAATTTATTATGAAAACATTTTATGTTTTAAAAGGGCATTTTTCCAAAAAACTATTTTTCATGGAATTTTACATATTTTATTTTAAATTAAATTATGAAACTTATATGTTTTTAATTTTGAAAAATGTATGAAAACTTTATATTCATAAGGTCCAAATGTATTGAATAGTCTCCTTTTATCTTTGGCCAATAGGAATAGTAACTGTGGTAAATTTTATTACCACAATAGAGGGTAAATTGGATAATTTAATTTAAAAATAAAAACGTTAAAGACTATAAAATAACTCTAACAAAAGAAAAAATTTATTTGGTACATAATATTAGACCCCTAACATATAAGGATGTAAATTAAGCAGTTTAATGGATACGTTTCCAAGAATATGACTTACAAAATATTTAAATCAATGAAAAACACAAAATGTCACTTTCTTCGTCTTAAATATCTCTTATGTCTCCACATTAGAACAAAATTTGATAATGAATGAATTTGAAGGAGTATATTAATATTTATTTATTTATTTTTATCATATTGATTTATTTTTAATTTTTAATTATGAAATATTTACCTTTAATGCTTATGCAACACTGATCTAGTGCTTGTTCAAATAGATGAAAACTCAATAAAATGATTTTAATAAAAATGATAATAAGGATTAAAATATAAATAAACATTATTAAATATTACTATTTTATTATATATTAACCATAATAATCTAGGAGACAAATTAATTACTATTTGGAGCCACATTGAAAAGATTATGACATTTATAATATTTTATTTAACGTAAAGTCAAATTTGTCACATTTATATTTTTAATAACTATAACATTTTTAATATAGGGTTTTCTAGAAGATATATTTGATTATAAATATTTTTTGGAAATATAAATAATTTATATTCATCATATTAATTTATTCATAATTTTCAGAGAATAAATAATAACCTTAAATAATTACACAATTATGATATGGTAATTATTCAACTAAAGGAAAAAATAAAATAAATGATATTAAAAATATTATAATAAATATAATATGAATAAATCAAGGTTATAAAAGAATTTAATATATTAATATGACATATTATGGGTTCATTAAATTATTTTCATGAAGTTATATTTTTTTAGATTTTATTAAAGTCAATGTAATGGATCGTGTCAAAATTGACTCTAATGATATTTTATTAAAATAATATTTTATTAAATTATTTAAAAATAATAAAAAAAATAAAAAAAATAAAATATTCATTTTATAAGTTCTAAACGTTTATTAATTGACTATTTATGGATAATTTACACCATATAAGTAAAAAAATACAGTGTTTTAATATTAAATAATTCGTCACTATAGTTAAAAGTAAAATGTGTTAACTAGGGATTAATCAAAATGATAAGGTTTAAATTAACCCTAAAACTTGTCTGAAATTTATTTTATGATGATATTAAAACCATATGTCAATTTATATTCGAATAAATTTCCTTTTTTTGTATTTGGATTGATATTTAATTTCTTATAAATTAATATTTTTGGACATTCCAAAAGTTCCCCTCACCTCAATTTTAAAAGGGAACATCCTCCCTCACTTCTTCATATCAAATTGAGCCATATAGTTTGACCAAAATCTCAAACCTTATCCTATAAACATCCATAGACACATTATAGAGGTTACATTATTCAGAAAAAGTCCAACTCTAGAGACCATTAGAGAAGATCTAAAGGAGCCGTTTTAAAGAAGAGGTAGTCTCTCAAACCAATCACTCTCTTTTTCTAATCTTCTATACCTCATATAAATATATGATATATATAATAAAATAAAATATTCACCATCATAAATATTATTAAATTTTATTATGATTATTAACACAACACTATAAATCCCATTTCCCATCAAACAAGAAATTAAAGTATCACCAGTGCGTATGTATGGATTATCATCTACACGTAGCGATAAAATTTATTTTCCATCACCATATTTTATAAGTTGGAATTATGATTGGTTTAATATTAATATATTATATTTATTACATAATTATACTTTTTATATGATAATATCATATCTAATTTCTTACAACAAAATCTTTTGGGAAATGACAATGACGCTCGTGCATATGTATGACTTGCCATCTCCACAATGTGATGTGATTCATTTTTCATCTATATTTAAAATGGTTGGTAATAAGGATGAATTTTAAGAATATATATGATAAAATAACATAAAAATTCGTCTTTATTGTTAAAATATCATATAATTTAATTTTCTTTAATATGACAAGAAAATTAAAACAACATTTATGTGTATGTACGACTTAACGTCTCCATGAATGAGGTATTTCATTTATATATTTCATATATTATAATAAATACTAATGTACTGAAAATATATGATATTTATATATTTTTTATCATTATGTATATGATTAAATAATGATATAATTAAAATTACAAAAAATATTACAAATCAAAACACATGAGAAAACAAAAAGGTTATTACTCGAAATGGACTTTAACATGAAAATTATTAATAATTGAGTAATAAAAGTCCATTAGTAAAGAATATATGGTATGAAATAATTGAATATAATTATTTATTACATTTATAAAAAACTTATATTTATTATTTAGGTTGTTTTCATGAGTACGATGAAATTAAATACATAAGGTAAGGGATTTTTGTCTCACTTTTATTTCTATGGGACACATTCCTTATAATCTACTTGTTTGTTTTGTGTGGTGTATATATTGTACATGGATTTATTTTATGAATATTATCTCTGATATTTTTTTATTATTTTCATTTCTATATAATTTACTTTCATTCATGGGCCATATGATTCTACTGATTAAAATGTTATAAGGGTAAATTTCATAATCTCATTATTATTTGTGATTATTTATACATAAGTATCTATTAGGAAATAGTTATCTTTCATTTACATGTTTCTTAAAAATGTTTTCCAGAATATATTTACTATTATTATAAAATTAGTAAATTAATTTTTAGCCATATATTATTTTCTACTAAATGGTTTGAAAGGTGTATTTTTTTCATGTTCCTAATGAGGTATTTTGTTATTTTTTCCGAATAAGTATGAAAAGTATATTTCTTTTAACATATATGAAATGAATGAATTTTTCCTCTTTAATTATACCTTAATTACATGATTCTTACCTTGAAATATTACAAGGCTATTTTTAGAGAAAATGTTTTCTTTAAATTTTTTTTGGCACTTTATGAAAATAAATTTTTTTCAAAGAAGAAATGATAGTTTCCTCTAGAATCATTTTCAAGTGATATCTTAAGATTATTTCTATTTACAATAATACTATTTGATGTTACTTCTATTTTAATGGTAATATTTTTCAAATATTTTATCCCTATTATTACTATGTTTTTTATGTTTCTGACGGAATGATATTTATGAAACCAATTTCTTCCCATGGATTATGTTATGATTGAATGGTTTCTATGAAACCCATTTCATTTCATAGGTTATGTTATTATGAATGAAATATGTTTTTCTGGAAAAAATACATATGGTTTTCATTTTATGATTATTGGGAGTTGTATCTCTATCAAACTCATTGGGTAAGGATTTATATCACATGAGATTGATCGGAATGAAATGAGAAGTTAACTCAGTTCAGTAATACAGGACTAAAATGAGGAGTAAACTCGGTTCAGTAATAGACTTTGTCTACTGTGATGGTTTGGGGTTTGAACCCATTATACTATAATAGTCTTGTTAAAGAGATTTTATTTCTAAGGAAATTATTTTATATGATTATGTTTTTTACACAATTCCATGTTTAATGGAAATGTTATTTTCTCATGATTTTTGTTTTATAAACAACCATTATCTATTCCATGACTCAAGATTATTATATATGTTATATAGGGTATGATTTTTAAAATTTATGTTCATGTTTTTACATTCTTATACTCATTTGTTTTTTGATAGCTTCCTTATTTACCTTTACAAATCATTTAATATCACCATTTACATGTGTCTCTTTTCCCAAGGTTATAAAGAAAGGTTTTAGGTAAGAATGCTAAGGGGAAGATCTTTTTGGGAATATTGAATATCCTTCAACAAATTATAAGATTGTGTTTTATTTTTTCAAATTCAATAATAAATTATGGTCTTTATGATTTTTTATGGAAATTTAATGAATATTTATCTAAAAATATGCAATAAACATGTTTGAAAATCCTAGATTTGTATAGTTGGTATCAGTGAAAAGGTTTAGTCAACCTTTGGAAACTAGGATGAAACAACTATAGTGACATCCCTAGATATATTTATAAGGATAAGTATTGGGATGTCACTAAGGATAAATATATGTATATGTTTAAATCCTATGGTTTTTTTAATAATCCTTAATAACCTAGGGTTAAACATAAGGTTTTATATATTTAAAAATTATAATTCTTTCCCTAGATTGTATTGTTTTCCCACTATTATTAGTGTTTCTAAAATTATTATTTTAGTTTTAATTGATGTATTGAACCATAAGGAACCTTGCTAACATCAAATATGATGGAATGTTCGGTGACTACAAGAAACCAAATGGGATAATGACTAAATATAAAGATATTGTGATTACACCTAATCATTTGTACTAATATATTATTAATAACATGAGCCTCAGTGATATTTCTAACAGATAGAATTAGAGTAAGATGAACTTTTATGAATTTTCTAGTGGGTATTAACATATACGAAAGAATATTTGGCTTCCCTTATATCCAGAAGGTGAAAAGAAGAACCTATAGAAATATATCAAATGGAGGGAAAGATGTTATCTATGTGGAAAAGAAGGTCATATAGTAAACAATTGTCCAAATTCCTAATCTATAATGTTCGTGGGAATATAAGAATTATCCAACTCAATGTCTTAACCCAATAATTTACTTCTAGACCAAGGAAATATCCATTCCATGACAATCGGTGAAGTGGAAGGATTGAAGTATTTATGTATTTGGATTCAAGAATTATAAATTATGAAATATATAAGGATTTTACTATATATATTTTTTTGTTAAGGATTTGAAAGAATATTTTGATTGGTACTGTTGACCTATAAAACTGGTTTAAATTAAAGGTTATATTTTCTATAAAACATATATTTATGGGAAGTTAACCCTTAGTATGATACTAATATATGGAAAACAAGGTTTAGTATGATTATAAATGGGATAATACTGATATCCGTGAGACTGTTAAGATGACAAGATGGATTATTATATCATTGGTTGAGTTTATATAATTTTTGGATTTATGGTATGATTAAAGAGTTACTTTTTTAAAGAATGCATGTTTCATCTATGGTTTTATGGTTATTTGGGTAATTACATTATTTCAAAATAATATATGATAATGTTTTTCACATGTTTGGTTTGTGAAAATTAAGAGCTAAATAAAATAGTTTGGGTGATTAATGATAAGTTGAATTTGGAAAGATAGTTACCTTATTTTGAAAGTTTTGGATTTTAATATTTTGGAAGTATCATAAAGGTGATCATTTATGAGATTTTTTACTTTGAAATTTTCGATGAGGTTTTATATATTAAATTATTATCTATACGTATGAGGATTTATGAATATTGGATAACCTATGTTAACCTTCTTGTTGTAATGTTAAAAAAAGATAGATAAAATAACCTATAATTTTTTTAATCAATCTCATGATTTTCTAACTCTTAAGGAATGAATAAAATTAATTTAATTTTATGGAATAATAGATTATGTGTAAATTTCTCTAGTCACAAAGAAAGTACAATATTGTTCTTATGAAATGTAATGAAATAAAGTAAGTATTTCTTCTCAAGAAAATTATTAAACTCTTGGGAAATGATATAGAAACAAATTTTTTTATTCTAGTACTATATTTTCAAATGAATCAAATGGATCCTTAAATAATTGAAGATTTATGTCTTTGTAATTGTTAACTCTCACCTCATTGTGTTCCCTATCACTCTATATTAGAACACAATATTTAGATTTATCTTCAATGTCCATATTTTTACTTTCCACCTATGTTATCCTATATGGAAGTTTAATTATGAGTTACATTGGGTAACCATTTTTTTCAAATTTCCCATTTTAAATGGAGTTTTAGTATACATTTTTATGATGTGGGTTTCTATGAATGAAACTTTCAAGTATTATAGCTTTGATGACCCTGAAGAATTTTGGGGGAGAAATTCATATTAATGGGGTATAATGTAACACCCTAAAACATTATGAAATATATTTCATTTATTGATTACATTTTATTCTACACCATGTTATTGTGGAATTACACACAAAATTGGATTATCTAATATTGCACGCAACACTGTGTTTCTATGAAACAATATTTTTTGCCAATTATTTAATCAAGAAAATAGTAACCTAGTTGTAAAATTGGATAGAATGAATATTATTAACCACACCATGAAATTTATATATTTTTATGCAATCAATTTTATTTTTCAATTATACAAAACATTTTATAGGCATAATATGAGAATAAATCCAATTTTACACATAAATGCTATATTTTTCGGAAGGTAGTGTCATCTCCTTTTAATGGTGAACCTATTTTAGAAATAAATTTAGAAATTTTATAAATTCAATTTGATAAAATAAAAATAATTTTTTAAATTTAAATATGAAAATTAGTTTCGGATGAATATTTAGTATTTTTTTAAAAAGTTTCATCTTTTGACGAATAATGAAAATTATAATTTTTATTGAAAACTATATTTTATTTATATGGTAAAATTATGAGTTATATTAATTTTAATTAGTTAAATTTAATTTAAAATAATCAAATTATAATTATTGAACATTATTTTATACATTAATTAATTATAAAAATATTTTATGTTTTAAAATGTCATTCTTCTAAAAAATTGTTTTCCATGATGTTTTAACGGTTTAATTTTAAATTAAATGATCAAAATTTTGTCTTTTTAATTATGAAAAATTGATGAAGAATTTAGATTCATACGGTATTAATTTTTTAATAGTCCACTTTTATGTTTGTCCAATATGAATAGTAACCATGTTAAATTCCATTACAATGGTAATGGTTAAATTGGATAATTTAAGTTAAAAATAAAATGATAAAGACTATAAAATGACTCTAACACATGATAAACCTTTATTTGATGAATATAATTATAAATTCAACACATAGTGATCTAAATTAAGTTTCTTAATGGATAGATTCCCATGAAAATGACATATATAATATTCAAATCAAAGAAAAACACAATATGTTACTTTCTTTGTCTTAAATATAACTTATGTGCCAACATAGGGAAAAAATTATGTTGTGAATGAATATAAAGGATTATATTCGCCTTTATTTATTTATTTATTTATTTTGATAGTGATTTATTTTTAATTTTTATATGTGAAACATTTACCTTTAATGCTTATGAAACACTACAGTAGTGATTTTGCAAGAAGATGAATAATCAATAAAATGATATTAATTAAAATGATAAGAATAATTAAAAGACCAAAAAATTTGAATAAGTATTATTGGTTGAGTATATATCTATCATAATCATAAAATTGTCAAATTAATTAAAATTTGTAGCCACATATAAAAGATTATGGCATTTATATATTGTATTTAAAGTAAAGTCAAATTTTTCACATTCATGTTTTAATAACTATAACATTTTTAATATATGGGTTTCCCAAAGATATATTCTAAGAAGAGGTATTAGATCTAACCAATCACTCTCTTTTTATACTCTTATATAACTTCTATAAATCTATGATATATATCATCGAATTATAAATTCATTATCCAAAATATGCTAAAATGTTATTATGATTATGACCACACCACTATACAACCCGTCATGACCACCTCCCCCCAAGGTGTACCCCTCCTAGGCTAGCAATGTGAGAATGGAGATAATGACCCCTGAGTCTCCCCTCCAATAGGCCACGGGTTGGCGACTAGCACCGAGGTTATAGTAAACACAGAAATGGGAGGATTACCCACTAAGAGAACACATGAAAAAGGGAGAGATAAGATTGACACCAACCAACTCCAACTCAGATTGCAATGTAATGTCATGAAAATCTACTACAACTGGAATGGAAAATTACAAGTGCTAAAAGAAAATAAAAATAGTAGTGACCATGAAGCCCAAACAACCCCTACAACACCAATCTAGTAGTAACCAGCCTGATATTTAACCTACTCCAAGTGACCTATAAAATAGTTTGTATATTCGTAGGGTGAGTATAATAGTATACTCAGTAGTATCCTCCATGGGGTCTCGCGTGAAAAAGTAAAGTATGCTAAAGCATAGTGAACAACAATTGAAAGTAACTTGTCAAAATAAAAATTATATTAAGTTCCCACCCTTTCCTTGGCTACTCTCACCAAGTATCACATACAAGAGTATATAATATAATAAAGAATATCAAGGGTACCCCACTACCACTTTCCCACTAGTTTGCTGCTTTTCCCCAATGTCGCACGTCCTACGAATCTCTCTTTAAAAAGGCCTACTCGAAGACACCTGATCAAGCACTACCACATGAACCTCATGAAACAAAAAACTTTCCTGCAAACACCTAGGTGAAGCACCAAAACATCCCCACAAAAAAAATTAAACATGTAGTTTATGGGAGCCACCATAGCCCACATAAAAATATTTATTATAATAATTCATTACATTTTTATCAGTTTCAATTTATGTTAATTAATTCTTTAAAAATTAATTAACCATTATCTATTCCACATTATTTTTCATTATAATTACACAAAAGTTTCATTCCCTCTAGGGATAACCAAACCAAGTCCACAACTTCCCAGAAATATTAACTCAATATTATATTTCATCAACCTCCAACCCCATGGTTTAACAACATTTATTCAATAATTTATTAAAAACATTATTACTTTCCCATTTTCCCAGGAATTCTAGAGAAACATTCTAAGCTACCAAACACAAAGAGCTCAACACAATGAATAGATGAACTACCCATTGAGCCTTTTACACCAATAGAAAGATTTTAGATCCATCCTACCTTGAGAATCTAAACACATGAATCATGTGGAATACCCCATGCCTCTTCACACCTTTTGGGAGGAGGGTAAGAAAGACCAGCTTCCTTGATAAATGGGTAAAGTAATGTAGATAAAAAACCCAAAAGATTCAGAAAACAACTAATCATTCACATACAACCCATTTCATCATCTTCAATGTCCTCCCCATCACACTCATGCATAAATTGAATCATCTCGCCACTCTTAGGAAACCTTATGCAACAACCAATGGTCCCTTGTGCCGCCACATCTCACAACTGCCATCCAGGATCACAACACATCACATGTAGCAGGAAACAATAAGTAAATTGGGATCTTGGACCTAAATGATGCATTCTACCTTCACAAGTAATGATCTCTCATAGCTCTAATCATAAGGATCATTGGCCTTTACAAGAAAGAGGATAACTCATAACCCCGACATGCATTATCTTTTATCAAACAACAAATTCTATAATGCATCTTGAATTAACCAATTAATTATTAGTAGGTTACAAATATGGGAAACCTAAATAGAAATCTATCATACCTAACACAAATTAATTAAATAATTAATTTATTTAAACAATAAGAACCAACATGCTTCAGGTTTAACAACCAACTGTAATATGCATGCATATCTATATCAATATTATTAACATCAAATTAAAACAACAACCAGATTCATTTACATTTCTAATTATCTTTATCCAATTACTTAACAACTAATTTTGGATTTATGTTCTTTACTAATTTCATCAATAACAACATGCTAAAAATCAATGCATAGATATCACACAATATATCAAATCAAGTGGGAAAATATTATCACGGTGCAAATCAACAACATGCAATCAAACCAATTATTTTAATCTAGATCATGTATTTAATTAGGTCAATTCCATTGTGATCCAATGGTCTAAAACATGATAACTTTGCAGTTGCATGTAAAATAATAGAGAAGAAAAAAATCCCCTTCCTTAAAAGGTTTATGAAATTCTTTGCTCGAGAACAGATCAATGAAATGGATCATGATATTCTTCCTCGCAAAAACTATATCCACTAGAGGATGTCACAGCACAACCACATCAATACCAACCAATAGAAACTCCCTTAGAACCGTATAGTTTAAAGACAATAGCATGGAAAAGATAAATGAGAGAAAATGAATATAATAAAACCGAAGGACGGAGGTTGATCGTCCCTCAAATTGAATATGGATTGAATAAGGAAGAAGGTAACTAATCCAGGATGAAGTAATCCCCAAACATTAAAGAGGTAGGTGTTTGGGTCATCTGAAGTTAAGAGAGGGTGCACTCAATTCATTGGGTTTGAATAATCCTTGTAGCTAGGATTCATTAAAACACTCAGGGGAAGGTCAGAACATGATTTGTTCCTCCTTTCCACATCATGTATGGAATTGAGGTGACTTAGGCCAAAAAACGCATCACCTCAGTGCTCTGTTTGATTTTTCTAAAACTCAAATGGTAATCATGATGTACCCCTTGGTCACGTTGTGTAGCCCCCTGTTTCTAGATTCTCGTGGATAAACTCCTCTAGACTTCATATTAACCATCTATAAGAACCTCGATCTTCAAATACACACAAAGGGTCGATACATGTGGATTTGGGCCCTTACATCAGATACTTCTCAAAACATTCTCATCCTAAAAAATAAAAAACCAACCCAGAGAGGAAAAAGAAAAGGGGTTGTCCGAAAAACCACCCCGTGAGATACCTCTCAAGTCTCTCGCCACCACAGGATCTCAAACACATAAAAATAATGACACGAAACATCACGACAACCAGAACCATCTCCTAAATGCTCTCTCGGGGGGAGATACCTCGCAAAAGAAAGAATGCCACTATAAACAACAAAAGGAATCCATTTTATAGACAAGAAAGGTCTACAACAAAAAAATGAACATCGTTACAAGGAGTGAGATAAAAATCAAACAAGTCAAGGTACTGATCACATACCTACGACTCAAATTCACATGTACTCTTCTTCACACCACTTTATTTGCATAAGACACAAAACAAGGGAATAACACACATGCACAACAACTTATCCTTGCGATCCAAGAACCCCATAGTCTATTCCTCGATGGTCGCATCATCATCAAAGTCGATCTTTCCACAATTGATCATGTGAGAGTCATAATGAAGATAATAACAGAGCTATGACACATGAAAATCATCATGTATGTTGCTTATCTATGGGGGAAGTGATGCTCGTTACACCTCAACTCCAACACAATCCAACACCTCGAAAGGCCCAACAAACCAAGGAGATTGATTACTCGCACAAGAAAACATTCACTACCCATGATGGGGAGTAAACTTCAGAAACATGTGACCCCCAACATCAAACTCCAAAGGTCTCCTCCTTTGATCGACATATGATTTCTGATGATCTTGTTCTGCCTTTATCCTCTCATGAACCATCTGAACCATCTCTATCTTATTATGCACTAGTTTCGATCCGAGAATTGATGACTCTCCGCCCCCAGTATAGCACAACGGAGAATGAAAAGGTTGTAAATTCAAGGATTCAAATGGTTCCATACCAATGGTGGAGTGAAAACTATTGTTTTAAGTGAAATCCACCATGTGTAAGTGCCTCATCCAAGAACCTACAAAATCTAGGACACTAGAGCACAACATGTCTTCATTATATGGATGGTTATCTATTCTTGGTCATCTGGCTATGGATGAAATGTAGTGGTAAGATATAGATATGAGACAAAATCATGATGGAGACCTCTCCACACCCAAGAGGTAAAACGAGGATCTTGATCAGAAATGATCATCCTCGGGACTCCATTGATTCTCACCACCTCTTCTAGGTACTGCCTTCACAAAACCCCCACTGAGCATGACTCCTTGATCGCTTTGAAGTGGGATGATTTCTTTAATTGAACCACTACAACCAAAATTACATCATGGCCTCCATGATCTTGAGATAAACTAGTAACGAAGCCCACTGAGATTTCCTCCCACTTCCACTGAGGAATAACTAACATCTGGAGCAATCCATCGGGGACATGGTGATCGAACTTCAACTTCTCACAGACCAAACATCGTCACACAAACTCTACAACTGCACGCTTTAGCCCAGACCACCCAAAATAACCCATCAAGGATTAGTACATCCTTGTCAGGCTAGGATGAACCACTAAATGAGAAGTCTGGAAATATCTTAGAACCATATAACACATGTCCAATGGGAAAAAAATCATGCCCTGATATAACACTTGGTTTGGTTCATCCTTAAACCAACCATCATGGGCCTCACCACAAACAAATCAATCTCTCTAGACCTCCACCTTTAGATCCCCCAACTGGGAAACATCCACCTATTTCACTAGGGATGATTTCACTATCATGTAAAAAGACAACCTATGCCCCCAACTTCTTCCATATCGAGATGTAATGATGAAATTTCTTCTATCACTCTCTAGGAATCACCAGATTCACGTACTGCATCATTATGTGACTTCTTGCTTAGTATATAAGCTACAAAATTTACATTTCTAGGTGTATATGACATTTCAAATTCATATTCATGTAATAACTCCATCCACCGATGCTATCACATGTTCATGTCACGTTGGGAGAAAACATACCTCAGGCTCTTATGATCGATGAAAACCACAAAGCGCTCTCCAATGATGTAATGTGTCAAAAAATTCAGATAAAACACCCCGACCACAAACTCAAGATCATGGGTGGCATAATTACATTTATAAGGTTTCAACAACTAAGACCCATTAGAAACAACTGATCTCTTCTACATCAGAACATACCCTATCCTCAAATGTGAAGCATCACAGAAAACATCAAACTGAACTCCCTATACAGGGAAAAACAAGAACCAAAGAACTAACTAAATTCCCCTTTAGATACTCAAAATCTGCCTGACATTGATCATTCCATATGACCTCTTGATCCTTCCTGGTCAATGATGTCAAAGTAGTTGCAACCCAAGAGATATTGGCTATGAACCTCTCATAGTATCTTGTGGGGCCAAGTAAAATTTGTACTTATGTCAATGTGTTGGAGGCTTCCCAAGATACAACTACTTATATATTCTATAGATCCATATCTACAACCTACCAGGATAAAACATTCCCTAATAAACAAACTTATTGAGCACAAAATATCACACTTCGACAACTTTTTCAGTAGATGTTAATCAAGAAGAACTCGCAAAACAACATGAAGATTCTCTACATGCTCCTCCTCAAACATAGAGTACACAAGGATTTCGTTGATACAAACCACCAAGAAATTATCTAGGAACTCACGAAACATGGTGTTCATCAATCCCATGAACACGGCTGGAGAATTATTCCCACCGAATGACATTACAACAAACTCGTAATTCCCACAACGACAACGGAAAGAAGACTTTAGGATATCCTCATCCTTCACACACATATAATGATATCCTGACCACATGTCGATCATTCAGAACCGAATTTCACCCTTTATATGATTGAATAAATCATGAATCTGTGGAAGAGAATAGCGATTCTTCACTATCACTTTGTTTAAGAGATGATAATTGATACACAACCGCAAACTACCTCCATCCTTCTTCATGAAAAAAACTTTTTCACCACATAGTGATACACTCGGCTGAACAAAACCACACTATAACAGACTATTGAGATATATACGCTACTCCCATAACATATAAGGGGCCATACTATATGAAAAAATAGAGATATGAGATGGTCCTGGTTGTACCTAGATCCCAAACTCAATCTCTCATCAAGGGGGTAATGCTATAACCTCTTCTAGAAAGACATTGGGATACTCTACTACGACCCTAGAAACATTCAAGTACTAAACCTCTAAATAACTTAGAATCAGTTCATCGATCAAGGATAAAAAGGATATAACATTCTTCTGACCCATCTGAGGGTCTCGGTCGCCAAAAGACACCATTGGCTCTCCATCAGCATCGAATAATACCACCTACATCCTGAATAAATATATGATATCTTAAACCAAATACAAAGCATCCATTCTGAGGATGAAATCATATGGTTGTATTCGTAAACATATGAAATCTCCCTAAGAGTGGTGTTGCACCAACACTAGCTCACAGTCTCTACATACTTCAAACAAGTTAGCTCGACCTCCAACGGGCATAGTCAAAGCCAAGGGAACTGGAAGCCTCTCTACCTCATGTCCCAAATAATGGAAAAGGGAAGGTGATATGAAGGAGTGTGTCACTCTTGAATCAAACAAGTCATACACCCAATTAGAAAACAAGCAAAGGTTACCTCGAATGATGTCTGGATCGCCTAGCGATAGCAATGCAAAAACATGAAGATGAGCAAGAGGTCTTCTACGACCTCTCAAACCCTGATGAAGTCCACCAACACAGCCATGCTCCGCTCGCTAAGGATGGGGAGAATCATGGGGTTTTTCCCTAACTTCCCCATCTACTCTCTGCTGATCCAAAGCTAGTGTAACTTACTACTGCTGCCTCGGACGAAACTACCTCAATGGAGGAACCTAGAGTAGAACACCAAGGGCAAGGTGACTGCTCTGAATGGTCGGTTCCTCTCTCTACTGATGACTATAGCCTCCATAAGAAAAAAAGAACCTAATACCTTGGTATAGGCCTAAGAGCCCCAGTCCCTAGAGAAACGAGATGATGAGGGCTAGGACCTACCCCTGACTAGATGGAAACACTTTTTCCCTGAAAACTAGGAACCCTATACCATAGATCTACTTTTGAGGAATCTTGATGACCCCCCTCTCAGGAATATCTAAATCGGGATAATGTTCTCTTGATAACCTTTTCCCTCTTCATCACCTCAAGATACGTCTTCAATATAAATGGGGTGACCGGCTGATGGATCTCTGGATTCAAAGCCTCCTCAATATGCCTTTTCTTTTCCTTATTATCTAGAAATAGTTCTGAAGCATATCCAAAAAGCTTCTTGAAACAGATTCCAAACTCTCACGCACTGGAGCTCCCATGTTAAAGAGTAAGTATCTCCTGGAGAATAGACGCCCTTAATGTCAAAGAAAGAAACTCAACTCTAAACTGGTTTCAAAACACATCCCATGGGATCACCGACTCCTCTTGATCCCCATGGAACAAGAACCACCACTACTTCTCTACCTCACGCAGATTCATCAAAACCATAGACACCCAGTGCTCCTTTTAATCAAAAAATGAACTGGAGTCTATCTCAACCTCCTCTAACTAGTCTTCTATGACTACATATGAAATGGATCCCTCATACTTCAATAGAATCTAGAACTAGAACTCTCAAAGTTTCCTCCTCTATGTGACGTCATCTTCAACCTATACCCTGTGGCGATCTACTGGCACAGTCTGTTGGACAGATTTTGTGCAAACCTGACAAGGACATCAACTTGGAGCTATTCCTATAAACTAAAAAATAGTTATATCCACTAAACATGGAATATGGATGACTCAGTATTAATTAATTACTTTCTTTTATTAATTTTAGGTTAAACTATCCCAAGGTCTACTTATTCAATGAAAGTCACAATGAAGAATGATGCATGATCCATTACTAGGTCTCTACCCTACAACAAGGATCACCTTTTTTAGTAGCTACTCTAAACATAAAGTTTCATGAATCAGATCACCAAGGGCCTTAAAGGCCTATTTTTCAGCTTGTCTCTAGTGTTTACATAACTTTCTAGACATAACTAGCACTATTTCCATATCAACCCATGAAATTGCACCCATTCCTAACACCAAACTCCATCCTATACCTCAACCAGACCTATTATACCACTTTTTCATGACCCCCTCACCAAAAGGTGTACCCCTCCAGGGCCAACAATTTGAGAAGGGAGATACTGACCCCTGAGTCCCACATATAGTTAGCCCTGGGTTGTAGACTAGCACTGAGGGTATAGTAAACACACAAATGGGAGGCATTACCCTCGAAGAGAACACATGAGAAAGAGGGAGATAAGACATACACCAACCAACACACACTCAGACTAAAATATAAAAGAAACCCCAGGTACACATTTTTAATTTCATGAAAAAACTACTACAACTGAAATGGGAAATTGCAAGTACCAAAACAAAATTAAAACAATATTGACAACGAAGCCTGAATAGCTCCTACAACCACAAGCTAGTAGTAAGCAGGATGATCTCCAACCTGCTCTAAGTGAACTGAAAAAAGATTATATATGTGTAGGGTGAGTATAAAATTATACTCAGTAGGATACTCCATAGATCCTCTCATGTAAAATTAATGAAATCATGCTAAAACACAATGAAAAACAAGTGAAACTAACTCATCAGCTAAATAGGTATACTAAGTTCACACCCTCACCATGGATACTCTAACCAAGTATCATATACAAGAGTATATACTATAATAAATAATATCAAGGGTACCCCGTTACCACTTCCCCATTGGGTTTTTTCTTTTCCCCGACATCATACATCCTAAGAATCTCTCTCCAAAAGGCTATACCAAAGACACATGGGAGAGCACTACCACATGCAACTCATGCAACCCAAATCATTCCCACATACACCTAGGTGAAGTACCAGACCATCCACACATCCAAAAGTATCCAGGTAGTTTACAGGATCCACGAAAGCCTGCATAACATGTGTAATACATCGAGGATTATGCCTCAAGACACTACATCCAATAATTTGAGTAAATATCCTCAAGCCATCACCACATATACACATTATAGCTATAATATTCCATAAGAAACTATATCCATAAAATATGTGTGTGAATAACCAAAATCCTTTACAGCCCTCTACACACATATATGGGGAAAACTAAATGTGGTTCTTACCAGGACAAGTAACTACCAAGAGAAGATATCAGGGCCAAATGGGATAGTCAGCCATCCATCCTCCCAATGATATGTTGGAGAAAACACCCCCTAGGTCTTAGAATCCCTTGCGTGTCTATTTCCCCAACTAGAGGGCTGGATTACTTTATAGAAACACAAAACGTATAGAATATACAATAGCTTGAAACCACAATGTGGTAAAAACCCAGTCCTAGACTCAACTGCATCTAACATCTCTCATACTCTCAGTTTCCACTACTAAGACTAGTTATCCTATAAGCACACAACCATTTAAAGAGATTTATTATATTACTTCATTCCCTTTTTATTTGTGTCAATTTACGTCAATTAATTATTTACACATTAATTAACTGTTATCAATTCCACAATATTTTTCGTTATCATCACACCAAGGTTTCATGCCCTCTAGTAATAACCAAAAAAATTCCATAGCTTCTCAGAAATATTAAATATGCATTTCATCCTAGCAATCTCCAACCCCATGGCTTAACATCATTTATTCAAACATTTATTAACAACATTATTACTTTACCATATTTTTAGGCATTATAGAAAAACATTCTAAGATACCGAACACAATGGGATCAACACGGTGAGTAGATGAACTACCTCTAGAGTCATTACCACCTATAGGAAGAGCATAGACACATCCTCCCTTGAGAATCTAAACATAGAAAGCTCATGGAATACCCCGCGTATCTTTTCCCATTTTGGTAGGAGGGTAAGAAAGGCCAGTTGTCTTGGGAAGTGGTAAATGTAAAGTAGATAAACAACCAACAAGATTCATCAAACATCCAATCATTCACATACAACCCATTTCATCATCTTCAGTTTCCTCCCCAGCACCCTCATGCATAAACTGATTCATCTCACCACTTTAGGCACCAACTGCTACCAAAACCAATGGGATTCCGTACCCCCACATCTCATAATAGCTATCCAGGGTCATAAAACATCACAACAAGTAGAAGAATACAAGGAAATAAAGATCATGTCCCTAAATGAGGCATTTTTTCCTTCACAAGTAATGAGATCTCACAGCCCCAAGCAAAAGGCTCCTTGGAATTTACAAGCAATATGGAAACTCATAACCCCACCGAGCATTGTCTTTTATCAAACAACGAGTTCTGTAATCCATATTGAATTAACTGATTCATTATTAGTAGGTTCCAAATATGGCCAAACTAAATGGAAATTTATCATAGCTATCATAAATTAATTAAACAAATAATATGACATGTCTTTAACCAACAAACACCAACAGGCTTTAGTTTTAACAACCAACTAGAATAGACATGAACATCTGCATTAATGTATTTAACATCAAATTACATTAACAACCAGATTCATTTACAAGCATTTTTATCTTTATCAATTAATTATAAATTAATTATGGATTTATGTTCTTTACCAATTCCATCATGAACAAAAAACAAACAATAAAATCATTGATATCACATTATCTAGAAAATAAAGAGGCAAACCGTTATCACGGTTCAAAGAAACAACATGTGATCAAACCGATTATTTAAATCCAATTCAAGTATTTAATAAGTTCAATTCCATCTCAATCCAAATTTCTAAAACATGATAACTCTACAGTTTTACGTGAAAGAATAGAGAAGCAACGAATCCCATACCTCAAAATTGTTTTGGTGTACTTCTATTGAGAACTAATCAAAGCTACATATCACAATCATCTTCCCCGCAACAACTATGTAACACCCCCAGTTTGAGGTATGTAGCCTTTGTTTATCCCTTTTTATGTGTTTAAAATTATTGGGAAGAGTTAGGAAGATGATGGGAGAGTTTTGAATGGGTTTTAATAAGGTGGGAGGATTTTATAAGGGCGCACAGTTTGAGCACGTTGAAGGGGGAAACTATGTGGGTTCTCTAGGGAACAGTGTAGGAGAAGATAGTTGGCTTTTCAAAGCCTACACATAGTTTTCCAAACCATGTGATTAAACCATGTGGACCCCTTCTCTCGAGGCAGTGCTATGCACACGGTTAGTATGTGGTTTTCCAAACCATGCGGGCTAACTATGCGACCACTTAAAAATCGGGTTTTCAAATATGGAATCCTTCAGGGGCACCACATTTCACTCCAATATCACTCCCACTCGATCCTCACTCAGGATTTTGGGTTCTAAAATGTTTTAGGTGCTCTCCCAAAGGTATTGGAAGAAAATATAAGGGGTTTCTTGGTGGATGGAAGGCCGTTATTCTCGGGTAAGTCCCCTCTCAGGGTTCTTTGTGGTTTCCTCATGATCTAAATATCCCTCTCTCTCAATTTTCTATATCTACACTCATTTAATAATTATATAGGGTTGTTTTTTCCTTGGGCATTGATTTCAAGGCTTGTTGATGATAGGGGAGGAGATCTAGTGCGGTTTTGGTGGAGCGTTTTCCCGGATCGGGGTGCAGTTTCTTATGGGTCAATTTCTCCATAACCCTAAAGGTAGGTGGCTTCTCTCTCGACTCCACTTGGTTAGAATTAATTGAGTTGGTTGAAATTAATTTTTTTTCCTTGAAATTAATTTTGATAATTATGTGTGAATATTTTTGGAAACCCATTTGGTAGTGATTTGGAGATTTGGGGAAAATGGGTTACTATTGGAAAAAGGGGATTTTTTATGTGATTTTAAAATGTTGATTTTGAAAATATTTAGTGGTTGATTATGAAAATTGTTTTTTGAAATATGGTTTTAAATAAATATGTTTTTTACTGAATTGTGGTTGGGCATGGAATGTTGGTTAAATGGTGTTTCAATAAATGGATGATTTATTGAAGTGAATTGGATTGTGATGGAAATGATAATGTGCTTATTGTGTGGCTTTGGTGCTTTGTAATTGTTGGTAGATTAAGTGGTATAGATTGTGTTGATGGTGTAGATATGGGTGGGAAGTCTCACTATAAAAGTTTAATTATAGTAGATGTTAGAGCACCCATTTTGAGTAGTGGATGGAAAGTACTGCTAGTTATGAATGGGGTGAACGGGATGGGTGGAAGTCCCACCAAAATGGTTGCTTCGTTGTGTGTGTCTTTGAAAAGATGGAGTTTTTTGTGCTAATGTGTGATAGGGATATGGCTTATGGCATGGTTGGGGATTTCCCTTGTGTGATATGGCTTGATAAGTGTATGTTTGGTTTGTGGTAATGGTTGCACTATTGAATGTTTTATATAAAATATTTTATATAAATGTGCTAATGATTTGTCCTAGTAGAGTCTGTTGGGAATTCATTTGGGGAAAAACTATGGTGTATTAGTACTCACCCATGCATTATCACATGGGTTCTCTTATTGATGTTGTATTCTGGGACACAGGTAAATGTAAAACATCTCATGGCTAGTGGTTCGTAGTGATGCTTGGGAGATGTGGTGGTGCTTGGAGCATAGAGATTGGTGTGGAGTTATAGAGTGTGTCTTGGTCTATTTTGGATCTATTGTTTAGTCTTCTACATTGTACTTTGATATTTTGTTGGTTGTATTGGTTCTTGGGAATTCTTGAGGAACAGTTGGTTGTATTATGTAAATGTATGGGTTTGGCTTTTTTGTTGTCATGCATCATATAGTTTGTTTTTAGTGTACGGTTTGGTTGGTTGGTTGTATCTCAATGTGAAATCATTCCCCAATTTATTCTCAAAACCCTCCACATTTATTACTAGCATTTGGAACTTTGGAACGTTGCTTAAGGGCAATTACCATTCCTCTTCCACCTCATGATAATTAGATGGGAAATATTTTTCAAGTGGTATCTGTTTGTTCGGTCCTTGCATTTCAAGTGAGAATAATTTTTCGGTCCTTTGACATTGATCATTGGTCTTGGTGTTGACATTCATTCTTAGCCAATTCCATGAGTCAATTTGGTAGAAAGGTGTAGTATTGTTAGAACATGGAATGTATATAATAAAAGGACATAGATAACCCATTTATGCTAAAATTCTTGTTACCAGGGAGTTCATCACATAAGTTTGTGGAGACACTTATAGGCATTGGATATCTCATTGTCATGGGTGTAGCCAATGAGATGAGCATGGCATGAATGGTAGAAATGAATTCCCACTAGGAGGCATATTTCATTTGGGTATACTGATATATGGTGTTATATGAATGTGTTGATTTTGAAAATCTGTATTGGGTTTCGACGAGAAAGGATTTGAAGATTGGAAACATCTGGTATTTTGAAAATGGATTGATTTTCAAAATATGGTCGATTTTTCTAGAATAGTGCAACATGCAAAATGGGAACTTGTGGAAATCCTGATGATGATATTTTTAGTGTAATTGAACTTGAATTTTTGAATCATGTGTTGCTAAAATTGAAGGACTTATGGTTGTTTTGTGTTGATAGAAATGACACTAGGTAGGCGTTGTAGAGACCAACCGAAGGAAGCTACAGAAAATGTGGTTTCACCTGAGCCTCAGTTGGACCAGAAGCTAGTGCAGAGTATAGTGAATGCTTTCAAAGCTATGGAATGTGGGAATAAAGTGGATGAATAAGGGCATGTGGATCATGTGGTTCTGTTTCTAAGGAAGAATAAACCCATGTTTTGGGGTGATTTGGATCCAGAAAGGGTTGAAGCATGGATGAAAAGAATGAATATGATATTTTTTTTATTTGGAACACCAGTAGAGATGAAAATGAAGTTATGCACATATATGTTGGAAAATATCACCCTTTAGTGGTGGGAGCCAGTGGTCCAAGATGGGATGGACCAAAGTGTGACATGGGAGGGGTTTGGGGAATTGTTTAATAAACAATTCTACCCTCATATGTTTATAATATAGTGTACAGTGTATTTCTTCAGTTTGAAGAAAGGGAACATGGTGGTGACGGAATATGAAGATAATTTTATGAACTTATTGTGGTTTTCATCTGAGGTGGCGGGTAGTACATCATTGAAGGCATGCATTTTTGAAGTTGGGTTGAGGAGGGAAATGCATTCCAAGATAGAAGTGTTCTGTATAGATGATAACACCGAAATGGTGAACTGAGCTACAGTGGATGAGCTGGATCTTTTGGGGGAAATATGTAGGATAAGTATGTTGGTACCCATGGGAAATAGTGGGATCTCGAATTCTGGGTTTAAGAAGAAGAGGGACACTTTCTTCCATGGTGGGAGTATAGCTCAGAATCTGACGGTAGGATCAGTGAATCTTCCTATGAAGCCTTAAAGTAACCCGGGAAGTTTTCAGTGTAACTCTATGAACAACATCTAGTGGGATTGTATGTAACAACCTCAATCATGTCATAATTGTAAGCATATAGGGCATCTGTAGCGTCATTGTTGGAATTCTCCGAGTTCAGGTGCATGTGACACTCCTCATGGGTCGCATGGGTCCTATGCCATAACCGGATGGGGCAACAAAAAACCCCTCAACACTAGAGTAGAGTGGTTTATGGTGATTTTGGGAATTCCACGATGCCTCAGTAGGGTAATAAAAAGAAGAGTGTGGTAAGTAAGTAGTTGTTTAGAGATGAGAAGGAAGTGATGGATGATCTGTCGGGACCATCCACTGTGTGAGGTATGGTTATTTTAAATTCTACAATGATTAAAGCTTCATTTTACATGTGTGCTTCACATTCTTTTATAGATTCTCGCATCGTTGATTTATTGGGTTCATATATGGAAATGATGCCTTCTATTTTGAATCTACAAACTTCTTTGGGTCAAAGAGAGTTCTGATCTTTCCACAGTAGAGTGTGTTTCTTAGTTGTTGATGGAATCAAATTGATGTGGAATTTATCAGTGCTTGAGATGGATACTTATGATATAATCCTGGGAACGTATTGGTTGGCGATGTTTAAAGCCCACATCAATTTCTATATGTGAATTTCTAGATTTACGATAGAGGATGGGGTTGAATGTCTCTTTAGAGGGGAGATGAATGAAAAGTTGGGTGAAATAGATTTGTTGGCACCAACTATTGGCACAATCTCAAATAAGTTAGAGGCCATTTCATTCGCATCGGTGGAAAGTCTTCAGTAGAGTGTTATTCCAACAGTTTTGGATCAGTTTATGGATTTCATTCTTAATGAATTCTCAGGGTTTCCACCCATGAGAGAAGTTTATTTTATGATTGATCTACTTCTGGGGACCAATCCAATCTCACATCCATCTTACTGAATAGAACCGGTAGAATTTTTGGAATTAATGGTGCAGTTGGAAGTCATAGAAAACAAAGGGTTCATTTGGTCTAACAAGTCTCCAAGAGCAACGCTGATTTTATTTTTTTAAAAAGGCAGATGGAACATTAAGGCTCGGCATAGATTACCATAGACTTAATCAGGTTACGATAAAGAATCAATATCCACTTCCATGCATTGTAGATCTGTTTGACCAGTTTAGGGGATCTTAGTGGTTCTCCAAGATTTAATTGAGGTTAGCGTATCACCAATTGCGAGTTAGAATGAAGGTTATTACAAATAACTACTTTCAGTAGTACATATGACCATTAAGATTATGTGGGTATTTCCTTTAGTCTAATAGAATTCACCAGCGATGATTATGGTGTTGATGAATTGGATATTTAAGAGATATATGGATTATTTCGTGGTGGTATTTTTTTAATGATATACTGGTGTATTCGTGGATAAGGGTAGATCATGATCAGCACTTGGTGATCATATTGGGGATCTTGAGGGGTCATCGGTTGTATGCCAAATTGTCAAAGTGTGACATTTGGATATAATAGGTTCATTTTCATGGCCATGTTATTTTTGGGAGAGGTGTTTCAATGGGTTTGGAAAAGATAGATGTTTTTATCTTTGGGAAACCACCACAGAATGTTTTCGAGATATAGAGCTTCCTCAGACTAGCTGTGTAATATCGACATTTAGTTCGTGATTTCTCTTGATTGTCTTCGCTGATGATGGATTTTACAAGGAAGAATATTCCATATGAATGGGATGAGTAGTTTCATAAATTGTTTTAAGAGAAAATGGGTTGCCTTACATCTTCACCAATCTTAGTTTTTCCAGAACCAGTGAAAGGGGACATGGTGTATTGGGATGCATCGGGATCTAGGTTGGGGTGTGTTCTCATGCAGGGGGGTCATGTGGTTGTATATGGCTCATGGAATTTGAGGTTTCATGTGGAGAACTACCCAACACATGATATGGAATTGGCAGCAGTGATTCATGCTTTAATAATGTGGCATCATTGTTTCGCAACGAATCAGATGGGGAGGACCGATGCGCCCGACTATCGATCTCATGGAGGGCTGATCTCCGCTTAATCGCTAAGGTCAGGTATATCGGTCTTCGTTTAGAAATTCCCCATGGTTCCATATCCAACGATACGTGGACCTTCTTTCCAAAGGTAGGGATCCGCTGGGTGATTTGGCCAGTGATGCTTAAGAACTCACATTGGTCGAGAGGATGGGAAGTCGGGCTCATCGTACCCTTTTAGGGGGGAATTTTTTCCTGTTCCAGGACTCTATTATTGATTTAAGATGTATTCATATGTTCGAGAATCTTTGTTTTATACCCAATCATAGTATCCACGGATTAATCCTAGTTGGAAATGGTCTGCTGAACGCAGGGATTTGGAATCATTTAGGACTGAGGTTTACCATCCCTCATTGAATTAATGACTCTGAGGAGTTTGGACACATTGAGATGACACTGGTTTGAAGCCTCATAACTGGGTGCCCTGGAATTTATTTTCATCTAAGGGGGGACAGATAATGACTTGAGCATTTAAATCGAACCTGTGATATGGGCTTCCTACGAATCCTCGTTAGAGGAATCAAAATCCAAGTAGTTTGGTAGCATATTTTAACGTCATACGGGACGAAGTATCATGGCTTACACTCTGAGACAGCCCATAGAGTTGGTGAACCGACGTGAAGGGGTCGCAATGACCAGGTGGTTGGCTTGAACTTCGTGGAGGCTTCCTGCATACCATGCCTTGACATTGATCAATTTCCTCGTAGTTCACATGAGGTTGGGGTTAGGGTCGATGATTACACTAAACCCATGTGAGTCATGCTCAGTATAAGAAACAAGAGGCAGTAGAGACATGACTATCATGTCACGAATGGTGAGTTTGTGGGAAGTGGAATGGAGATTACCCGGGGAGCGGCCCTGATAAATGGAAATTTGGACTAACTCCATGATGGATGCCCAGTGGTGACAAATCCCAGCGGGAGAGTGAAAGGGTAACAAAAACCCCTGCGTCTATCTCCCCTCATGGTCCTTGGCACCGGGAAAGTACGGAGGTGCATGGGTGTTACCTCCTGCAAGAAAGGCTAGGGCCTTACACCAAGGAGGTTGCCCTATCACTCTCACAAGAGGGTAGAATTTCTCACCACTTTCAATGAAAGGAAATGCAAGCGGGGTCCCACACTCCTGGAAAGTGGAGTGGCAGAAAGGGGACTCCTGGGCTGGGACCCTGCACTACCGTGGGTATGTGAACCCAGGAGCATTTTGGGAACCCACTCAAGGGGCGGAGCACCCCATTTCCTCTCTCCTACCATGGGTTTGTTAACTCAAAGTAGTGGACTAATGTTCCTCTAGATTTCATCATACGGATCCGGTGGCTTTGGTAGAGGCCTTGGCTCGGGGCCGATGAATAGACCACTGAAGGGATTGCAAAGGATCAGGCGAGATTAGAAGGATTTTATCTGACATGGGGAATGGGAACAAAAAAGGAGTTGTCAGGACAGATGGGTGTACGAGGAGTGGCTCCCTTCGCGTATGAGGTTCTACGCAACTAGAGAGGTCGTTCACGTACCAGGGTGTACGCGGACTTAGAGGCATCCCACGTACCAGGGTGGTATGCGGCTTCAGGTTCAGCCCACGTACCAGGTTGGTACGCGGTGGAGTCTGCACAAGCAATGATGGACAGGGGAAATACCGATCGGGGGTTCTTCAGTCAGGGCTTCACCCACGTAGGAGGGTGCTATGTGGTGCGTCAGATCAAAAAAGGGGCATAGACTCCCTGGTCCAGGGGAAGTACATCCGTGGAGGGGCCATGGCTCATGATCTTCTTTTTCATTTTGTTTTATGTTCTTGGTTCACTAATTTGTAATGTGTTTTCGGTTCCTTTTTAATTCGTTTCTAGTTTCATACCTGTTCTAGTTCGCGAATTAGAACTTCAATGTTTGCGAAATCCTAAGCTCCTTCCTTTAAAATCCTTTCACTCCAATATGATCTCTCTTTCTTCTCCCCCTAGATGTCCTTATATAGAGGAGGGAAAGAGATGCATCTGTAGTCTTGCAGCACCTTTTGCGGAGGCCCATGACCGAAAACCTGGTTTATGGATGAATTGGTCAATCTACAACTCGTAGGACGCATTGAATTCACCTTCCCCGCAAACCTAACTAGTTCGAGGAGTGCTTCGCAGCCGCATAGGGCTCCACCTTGTTCCACGAATTATGACATACGCGGTTCGGGCTAGTTGATGCGGTTCGTGGTTGGGGTAGTTCGTGATGGTGGACAGGCCTGGCGCCCATCCTGCTTCGCGCCCGCAGAGGGTCCCCTCATCTGTTCTGCAAACGACATTGATCCATGGAGGGGGCCGCTTACTCAACTGGCTGCGTACGGTCAATATTTGACCGGTACGAGGACTGGTTCATCTTTTTCCAACCATTGAGTGTTCTATACATTTTTTCCCAATTCTTCGAGGGAAATTGGGTATAATCCTCTCTTGAATTAAGGGGATTCTCATTCTCGTTTTTAGATTTTCGAAGACCCTACAAATTCCCCCCATCGAAATAAGGTCCGATCAGAACGAAGTGGATAATTTTTTTATGTAGAGTGGTCCTAAAATGTGGATAGTTTGTGATAGAGGAGTGGACCCGGTAGGGGACCATGCCTATAATTACAGGGGTCCCTTCCCTTGTCTTTTAAATATTCCTCACGAACACGAAGATCCTATTTTTCATCTCTGTATGATCACTCCTTTGTGAAACTCCTCATCCACAAACTAGCTTTTATTTCTGTGAACCATTCCATGTTCGCACCTGCCTTCACCCACAGACCAATCTCCCAACCGCGAACTAACCCTTTTAATCAATTAAAAAGAAAGTTACAACGGGCCGCATAGGAACTCACTACGTGGTTTTGATGGTCCACGGACCGGAAACCTTCCAGACTTTGACAATTTCTTATGTCTTCCAAACTTAAAAATTTAAATCCGGGATTGTGATTCTGTAGAGCAGCCTAGTTCACAGTCTTCTGGACAATGCTCGACGGGCTAGAGTATTGTAGACTCCTTCCATGTAGGGTTGGTTTGTGGGATGTAGCCACCACGAAACACTTTTTGAGGCATGCTCGCAGACATCATCATGAAGGCTCCGTGACTGAGTCCTTTTCCATATACTTAGTATTTTTGTCTGGATTTTTTTATTCTAGACTAACCATTTTCTTGGTTTTTATAATGCAAGGATAAAATATGTTTCCTCCTCGACTTGGACCCAGGTCTGCTGCCGAGCCTCTTCTAATTAGTCCAGGTAGACGTCTAGCTATGATCCATAGAGTTGAGAGCATCAAAGAGGACCTTAGCCAACCAATCATTCCTAAAGATGGTGTTTTGAAGGACTTAATCTCCCCTGGACTTTTGGGCTATCTGCTATTGAATCATATTCGGCTTTATGGTTTCAGCCTTCAAGACGATATCCTTATCCCCCCTATCTTCTCATGTCTTCGGCCCCCTTACTTGGAAGTGTTCCCGAAGTGCACTCAAGCGAACCTTGCCCAGTCATGAGAGATGATCTCTGATTCCAATCCAAAAGACACTTTTATTTTTAGAGGGTCCTTTAGGACACAAAGTGATCAGTATACTCAGGACTTATCCTAAGAAACCGTACTCAAGAGTTACCCCTCCTTGATCAGCCTATCCCAATTGGATCTTGATGCAGGATGGATTCCCAAGTGGGATCTTCGGTCTGGTGGGATTTTCTCAAATGACTAGGCCTAGGCCTTCTGGGTCTGCTATCATTGCCAGGAATTTCCCAATTCCCTAGAAGCGGTGAATATGTACTCCCCAGTGAGGGATTCCCAGTATGTCATTTACCCACCATCTTCGATCTTTCCTGATTTTCTCAGTCACTGGTATTCAACGAATAATACTTTCTACCTTTCCCATGGTGAATTTGGTATTTTTTTTAAAAAGGTGCAATTTATTAATGAAAGAAAGAAAGAAGGCTACAACAATCTAAAAGAGGGAGACATATTACAATCTTTCTCGTAATGAGGAATCGAGTCGTCAGGCAAAGCATCCAACCAGGTCATGGCCTGATTGACTCCAATATTGGCCAGACTATCCGCAACCATGTTTGCTTCACGGAACACATGTGTAACAATGTAGGAAAGATCCGCAAGCAAGGTAAGGCATTTCAGCCATCTAGAGGTAAGTGGCCATGCGAGGTGCACCACCCCTTTCCAAATAGCTTGGACCACAGTGGTAGAGTCGCATTCAATCCAGATTTTGTTCCATCCTTTTTTCTTGGCATAATCCACAGCATGTATGACGCCCAACATTTCAGCTTCCAAGGCCGATGCCGTACCGCATCCGCTGTAGAAGCAGCCAAGGCATCTGCCAAGAAAGTCTCTGAAGATGGCGCCGCATCCTGCCGGTCCCGGGTTACCCCTAGAAGCTCCATCAACATTTACTTTGATCCAGCCTGGAAACGGGGCTTGCCAGAAGACCTCAAAGGTACGTCGAGGTTGTCTGTAGGACCCCACAATCCGAAGGCGGCGAAGGATCTCGAAATCACCGACGGAATTGTCACAATGATCCTTCTGAAGCAAGGCGGCATCCTTGATGGCAGTAAGAATACCTATTTTACCTGCATTGAGATTGAAAGAGCAGTTATTGTGAATATAATTATTACGACCAAACCAGATCACATGTAAAAGCTCTGCCACCGCAGCCAAATAGAGGTTCCTGATTTGTTTGGAAAAGTCCCCATTCACACATTGTTGGAGTTGAGAGTTTATAGTGCTAGGGAGAGTCCATCTGCAACCAAAAATGTTAGAAATGTAATTCCAGAGAGCTGCAGCTGTAGCACAAGATAAAAACAGATGGTTAGCATCCTCACGGTGTTGATTGCACATATAACATTTAGAACATAGAGAAATCCCAAAAGTTTGAAGGCATATATCAGTAGGGACTCTATTATGCCCAACACGCCAAATGAGGGTGAGGCGCGAGGGCTTAATCCAAGGCTTATTAAAATTTTTCAACCAAGTAATGTTAGAAACAGAATCATTAAAATTTTGATTGTAGAAGTGTTTCGAATCAAGAACGCCATTAGCAGCAGGTTCCCAGATAAGAAAATCATCAGTGTTAGAGAAAGGATAGTTGCCAATAATGTGCCTGATATTGTCCGGAAGGGTGATGTCATTATCATTGACAACCTCTCTTATAGTGGAAGTGGTGTTCTCAGGAAGAGTGGTGGGCGTAAGCATAGAGATTAAAGGAATACCAGTCCAGTTATCGGTCCAAAAATTCAAGGAGGAATCAGCACTAACAATCCACCTAGAGTTGTTCATTATTTTGATAAAAGAGCGTCTAATGGAAGGCCATATGGAAGAAGTGATGTATCCCAGGTTACCATTTCGAAGTTTGGTGACAAATCTCTTCTTAAGAAAGACTAAGGAGTCAGAGTTGCTGTGAATCAGGTTCCAAGTCATTCGAACTTGTAAAGAATCATTAAAAAGCTTAATATTCTTGATACCAAGGCCACCTTTATCTAAAGGTTTACAACAAGTGGACCAGGGAATGGTGACAAGCTTTCTTTCAATCGTACTGCCTGTCCAAACAAAGTTTTTGATGTAAGCATTGATTTTTTTGAGAAGGCTGGCGGGCCAGCTATAGACCATCATCGAGTAAACCATCTTGGAAACAATAGTTGACTTAACAAGGCAGACTCTACCAGCCATAGAGAGAGATTTCCCCTTCCAAGCAGATAGTTGATTGATAATTTGGCCAACAATCTCGTGAAAATAGCTGGATTTAGGTCTCCCCCAGAAGATAGGGACCCCAAGATAGGTGAAGGGGAAAGAACCTTCTTTTATTCCTAGGTAGTCAATGATATTTTTTTTTCTATTGGAGTTGAAGTTTTTTCCAAAGAAAACAAAGGATTTATTCCAACCAATCGCTTGTCCCGAAACATCCTCATAATGTGCCAGCGCACTTTTGAGGTTTCTAATGTTTCTCATATCACCCTTTAAGAATAAGATAATATCGTCAGCGTATAAAAGATGAGTAGGGACATTATTATTTCTAGAATCCTGGATAGGATTTATTTTGTTTTGATTGGTGAGGCTCGTTAAAAGTCTACTTATGTAATCCTCGGCAATAGCAAAGAGAATAGCAGAAAGGGGGTCACCTTGCCTAACCCCTTTTGAGCATTTGAAGTAACCTTTAGGAGCCCCATTGACAAGCACCGATATGGTAGCAGATCCGAGTAAGGTATGGATCATGTTAATAAAAGAGTCATTAAACCCAAAGCTTTTGAGAACCTTTAGAATAAAGTTCCAGTCCATAGTGTCGAAAGCTTTCCTGATGTCCAGCTTAATGGCAACACTACCTCCATGTTTTTGAGTAGGTGGCTATTACCATCTCAGGATATCATCCTCGATGTCAGAACTTGCACCCTGATGATGGAAGCCCTGGGAATCTGGTCTTTCCCACTTTGGCTCATATTTACGAATTACTAAGCCAAATACAGGAGGGCTGGTCACCCTATCGTCTGAGTGGGCCATTTAAATTATTATATGGTTTGTTAGTGAATCATTGCTGCTGTTATGAGGATAATCACAACACAGTCATCCCTCTTCCTAACTTTCAGCCTACCCTGGTTGATATAGCTGGAGTTCATCTAAAGACCCTCATCTCTGATGAAGTCGTCAATATTCTGAGTGACTTTTCCCAGTTCATTTTCACTCCCTACCCCACTCCTTCGGGCACCACAGTTGACAACTGTAGGGGGAGATTACAAGAGAATTCTTACATGATTTCATTGTGGGGTGGGGTTTTATCCACACAGATTGATGGGGTTTCTCTATGTGATTTTTACCCCCCACATCGTTTTTCTTGACAGTTTGGATGTATGCAACCCCAGGATCCCTTCCCCATCCTCCGGCCCGAGGAATGCATCTCGCCACTCTCCGTTAATGGTGGTTGGTGTTGATGTGGGATAGATCTGGTACAAGAATTCCCTTTCCTGACATAGGAGCGGTTTCCATCCTGTACTCAAAATATGCGAGAATATGGATAAATAATTATCCAGATGGGATCTTGTGGATGGCTATCTGGTAATTTCCAAAATCGGGGGGGATTGCGGCTGCTGTGCTTACCAAACCTTCCTCATAGGCTTTGAGGGAGGACCGACTAATGGCTCGCAGGTTGAAGCGGCTTAGAGAATCTTCCTCTTTCATCCCCTATATGGACGAAGTTTAGACATATCCATTTCTTTTGGATGTAAATGAGGATGACCTAGTGACTTTGGGTCCCCATTTTGTAATTCTAGAAGCTTCACCGGCCGATACTAGACTTACCAGCTCAACTCCCAAGGTTCACTAGAAGATGGTTCCAGGACTGGAGAGTCAAAATCCTCAAGCCCTATTTTAAACATGGGAGTTGACCAAAATGATATATTTTATTCCTGTGCTATCTAGCGATGATTCCAAAGATCCTTGTGTCATGGAAGACCACCAAGCTGTGCGATGGCGGGACTGGCCCCGGATCTGTGAGATCATTGACGAAACTCCTCTAACTGAGTTGGAAACTAAAACTAAAGCCCTTGAAAATCTCTTCTTAGGCTTGGGGTCAGGTGGGTTCGTCTTTCGACAACATCATTTTCTCTCCTGCAAGGTCATCATTGCCCATGGGGAGGCTGCCGCTAGTGAACACAAACATGCTCACCTCACTGCCTCTCATTGCAGGACCCGAGCCTTTGAGGAAGTGATAGAGCAAATATTTTCAATTAATTTATATTGAATATCATTGTTTATAATCCCAAAAAAGTGTTATTGGATGGGTAATTGTCATGTTTTTAGGTTTTAGTGTTATTTTGAACCCAAATGTGAAAAACGACTATTTCTGGATTTTTGACAGATTTCTAAGTTAGGGGTATTTCGGTCATTTATGGAAGAATAAAATTCCATATTTTCTGATTAATTTTCTTTTATAATCCTTATTTTATTTCCTTCATTTTTGTCTTCTGGACCAGGATCTGATTCGGCCATATAAAGGGTCTAAAAATTCATTGAAGTTGGGCATTTTTCCGGGCGGACAGCGTGGACCCACCCAACATAATGGACATCAAACTCGGTCTCCAAATATCTAAATGATGTGTTTCCACCTGGGCTATGACTAGGACATATAGTTCCAACTCTAAAAGAAATTTGGGGATGTTTGGAAGTCATTAAGGAGTCCATTAAATGACATACATTTGGAGGAACCATCCTGGAAGCTTCATCCAGAAACAGAAATCGAGAATGAAAAATTCATAACTCCTTCATCAGGTTTTCAAATGAGATGAAATTTTGGGTAGCGACGAACATGATAATTGTGCACAACATTCATGAAGGGTGGAACGCGTGAATAGGTAATTTATTGGGTCAAAAACGTGATAAAATTAGGAGGACAGAAATCCGGCTATAAAAGGAGGAGAGCTCCTCCCCCTCAATCCATCCCATTCTCCACCCCATTCCTTCTGGGACACCCAGGAGAAGAACTTCTCAGCTTTTTATTTTATTTATTTTATTTTAAAATGTCTCTCCTCTCCCGCATTATCTTGCTTACCCCATCCATGGAGGGGTAATTTCATTTGAGTGGTCGGAAAGAGGGGAGGCTGGACCTATGTGTTGTGCTTGAGTTTTGTGCTTGAAATGAATAAAATCTGTTCTTCTTTCTTGTTCCGGTTCCAATTCATAATTTAGTATTAAAATAAGAATGCAGTTTTGTTATGGTTTTTATTCTGAAATTATAAATTGCTTTGGTAAATTATCACATCTCCCTCCACCAAATTCTAATCTGTATACAGTGGAACATGATTAGGGTTGGGTGGTGATTACTCGACGGTTGTCAAGAACGTGTGTAGGATTGTATATCGAAATCATGGTTTATTAGGGAACAACAGTTCCAGGTCTGGGATTGCTCTAATTAATCAAGAGACCTTCTACAACCCTAAACACATTGGAAGGAGGATAGACCAATCTAAGGTTTTAGAAAGGGAAATTCTCATCACATATCTCTTACCAGTTTAAGGAAGAAGAAGAGATTAAAATTGGAAACCATGATGGCACAACACTAAGTCTAGCCGAACCAAATCCGATCACCGTCTTTATTATTTGTTAAAATCAATCAATTTCTGTTGTTTGTTTCTCTCATAGTCATTCAAATTTGTTAAAACCAATCTTTTTAAGAAAACCAACAAAAAGTGACAACCTTGTTTTGTGTGCACTCCTCTTCTGGAGACTACCTAGGATCAACTATTGTACTATACTTAGGTAAATAAAATATTGTTTTGCCATGCCCCACGACAGGCCTGCGTCAAACATGTCGTCATTTCTGGGGAGGAAGTTCCACAACCTTTTTGTAAATATTTGACTTTTTCAAATTTAAAATTATATTTTTTTTTAAAAATATATTTTTTCCTTAATGTATTCAAATTCAAATTTTTATGCATGGGAAGATTACTCGCAAGTGCAATATCAAGAACCAGAAATTGATTATCGTGATCTCAATGATCGGGTTGAAAGGATTAGTAATAATTTGGATGATTTGGGTATCAAAATGGAATGGGCATTGGACTATGTTCGTGCAATGATGGAGCAACCCGACCCTGAGCCGGAGTAAGAACCTGAGATAATGGTGGAAGAAATTTCACCAGTCATGATTGAAGAACTAGAGGAGGTAAATGTTGAGGTACCTGAAGACTCATTCATCATCACTCAACCAATTCTACCCGAGATTGATGAAAAAGAAGATGAATTCCCTACTGATCTACATGTGGGATATCAACAAGAACTTGATGAATTTTGGAATGAATGTGAGGAACTTATTGATCTTTCCAAGACTTGCAAACAAGAAGAGCCTTCACCACTGAAGGAAGACACCACCCAATTGGTGGAATTTGAAGTCAAGATGGAGGAGACCGACTACCTACCTCCATCCAGTGATAATCAACTCCAAGAGGCACTTTCAACTAAAGAAGTGATTGAACTAAAACCAACTCAGGGAGATGATCCTTCCATGAACTCTAATTTTTCTAATTTCATTCAATTTGATTTGAATATAACTCCTTATGACTTTTAAATTTCAGATTCGTTCAATCCTTACATTGCCTTAAAAGAATATGAAAAAGAATATGCACCTGTTGAGGAAAACCTGGTGCTCCTTGAAGATATTGATCATCTACTTGAGGAAGTCCATGAAGAGATACAAGTGGCTATGCATGAAAAACCAAATCTAAAAGCTGCCTACCTTAAAAGGGAATATTTTGAAATTAATATTTCAAATTTAAATGTTGAATCTCTCTTTGATTATTATTTTCACGCAACACATCTGGAGAAACCGCTATATTTTGAAGAATACATTGCACAAGTAGCAACTGAAGAGGAGGTGGTTCCATACTTCATCCAACCCACGCCATGCAAGCTATACCACATTGAGAAGGGGGTGGATCTTTTCTACTCTATACATGGAATCCTCCTCAACAAGGACAATGAAGCACAAGCTGGGAAAATCCACATGTGGTGGTTCAAATCAAAGAAGCTACATCCACCATCAGACTTTGGATAACAGCTGGTACTGCCCACTGGAGGCAGTAAAAATTTAGGGCCCACTTGGGGGATCGTACCAAGACTTATCCCTGGCCTTATAGGAATTTAGATTCCAATTTCATTTTTTAGTAGTTTAGCATTCATCGCTTTCCTCCTTATCATTTTGAGCTTTAATGACATGATACTTGTTCTTAATTTTGAAATTTTCTTTTGTAGGATCATGACGGCAGAAGGAAGCCCCAAAAATTTGTTAAAGGGGACTGAATCATTATTTCAAAAGGGAGTTCATTTTTAAATATTAAATTTTAAACTCCTTAAATTTTTTGTCCAAAACTTGTTTTAAGCTTTAATGATAAGAATTGAATACCCACACTTGAATTAATGTTTTACTCAACTTATCTAGGAGACATGAGTTTCTTAGGAATATTGTGATTCCATGTTTTAGATTTCAATGTTAATGAGATTGAATGATTAAAATGGATAATTGGATGATTAAAGTGAAGCAAGGATATTAAAATAAGGACTCATGATTTAAGGGAATTAATTGATTCATGTAAATGAAATTTCCCTTCCATTTTTCATTCTTTGAATTTCTGAAATTCATGTGAATTAATTTGTTATTATTAATCATGCCATAAGTGATTGTCTAATATCATATTCTCATTCCTGAGAGGATTTCTAGACCAAATATTTCCTATTTTATCTTGAGCATATTTCTTGAGTGATCTTGGGACATGCCACCTGCTAGAACTTGTATTGAAACTTGTCAAATCTATGACTGTACAAAACCACATTTAAAATGATTGAGGCATCTCTTTGGCTAACCACATTTTATCCTAAGACGCACCTTTACATTTATCCTTCGTAATCCCTTAGATTCCATGAATTTCCTTATAGGTTTAAGCCATATTACAATCCAATTTTTCCTTACCTACCTGCACTTTTAGTATTTTTGCATGGTTATTTCAAGTTTGAGTGTGGGGGAAGGGCCTTTCGTGTGCGTTCCTTGGGATATGTATCATTTTTTGGTGGTTTAATGTGTGCGTCATCATTTTGGGCAATGTATTATTAGAAAATTGGGCATGAGTCATCATTTCATTATGCTTCTTTCATTTCATCCGGTTCTCCATAAAAAAAAGAAAAAAAAGAAAAAAATCAAAATAAAGCTCTGCCTTTCTGGAGCTTTACAAAAAAAAAGAAAAATAAAGTTGTGCCTTTCTAGAGCTTTACAAAAAAACAGGGAGAACTTGGATGATATCATTCTTTGTAATCATTTATTGACTCATGACCCATGTCATTGAAAGGGGAGTGGTTTTTTGATTCACATATCAAGGGGATTTGAGCGAGGTTCATCTTGTGTTTTCACTTGATTAATCATGAATTGTACTTAAGAGTCAAACCTCCTACTTCTGGCCTTAAATTATTTCAATCATTTACCCACCAACCCCAAGCCACAGATTCATTTGAACATTTATTGCAAGTCCTCATGATTTTATGTGTGTTTTTTCTTTACAACGTGGAGAAAGTAGTTACTTTACAAACCTATGGGTTAGACGCATGTTCTCATGATATGAGAATAATTCCACTATTAATTGTATCATGAGTGATGAGAGAAAATATTCAAAAGTGAGGTAGGTCATGATTTGGCATGTTTAATAATAATAAATTGAGAAGCTTGAATGAATGAAAGGAGAAGCTTCATTATTTTTCAAAGGGGAAAAGTAAAATGCATGAATTGATTGTTTCTTTGAAAAATGGGAAATTAAATTTTTATTTTTTGTGGAACTGGAATATTTTATTGGACATTGATAATCACTTGATTTTCTTCCATTTGAAATTTAAATATTGGTGACATTGGTGCCCTTTGAATTCCATGTTGAGATTTTATGCTTGAGGACAAGCATAGTTTAAGTGTGGGGGAATTGATAGAGCAAATATTTTCATTTAATTTATACTGAATATCATTGTTTATAATCCCACAAAAGTGTTATTGGATGGGTAATTGTCATGTTTTTAGGTTTTAGTGTTATTTTGAACCCAAATGTGAAAAACGACTATTTCTGGATTTTTGACAGATTGTTAAGTCAGGGGTATTTCGGTAATTTCTGGAAAAATAAAATTCCATATTTTCTGATTCAAATTTTTTTATAATCCTTATTTTATTTCCTTCATTTTTGTCTTCTGGACCCGGAGCTGATTCGGCCATCTAAAGGGTCTAAAAATTCATTAAAGTTGGGAAGTTTTCCGGGCGGACAGTGTGGACCCACCCAACATAATGGACATCAAAATCGGCCTCCAAATATCTGAATGATGTGTTTACACCTGGGATATGACGAGGACATATAGTTCCGACTATACAAGAAATTAGGGGAAGTTTGGAAGTCATTAAAGAGTCCATTAAACGACATACATTTGGAGGAACCATCCTAGAAGCTTCATCCAGAAACAGAAATCGAGAATGAAAAATTCATAACTCCTTCATCCGGTTTTCAAATGAGTTGAAAGTTTGGGGAGAAACGCCCAAGATAATTGTTCACGACATTCATGAAGGGTGGAACGCGTTAATAGGTCATTAATGGTGTCTAAAATGCTCAATCTTTAGGGGGTTGAATTCTGCCTATAAAAGGAGGAGAGCTCCTCCTCCTCAACACATTCCAATTCCTTCCCAACAACATTCGAGGCACCAAGGAGAGGAGGCCAAAGGGCCATTTAGGATTTATATTTCATTATTTCTCTTTTTATTTTAGTTTTCATTTATTATGTAATTCATTAATAATCATTTTATTAAAGTGTTTCCCATTTCTTCTTCCACCCCTTTTCACTTATAACTTTAATTTTTCTTATCTCTCTTCCATCTTTCCATTGTGATCTCTTTGCACTTTTCCATGGAAAGTGACTAACTTGAGGCTTGGAAATAGGGGAGGATTCATGACGTTATTCATTATTGCACTTCAAATTAAAAAATGTTTTAAATCTATTTGTGGTGGAGGTGAGAATATTGCACGGGTGTGGCGGTCGTCCACTACGACATTATTTTCAATTCCATTTCTTTTCATTGATTAATCATTTCACCTCCCTTATCTTAGGAAAAACCATAATACGGTGGATTTGGGGTTTCCATAAGGTTTGAAACGACATACGGTGGAGTCGGGTCTTGTAGGGATAATATTCTCGGTTGAGGTGTTACTCTATTGGATTACTGGAGGAGGTGTGGTTTGGTGTGCCGAAGGCATGTTAAAATCACACACATAATAAATCAATGGGATGTAATTCATTAATGAGGTTTCACTAAACGAATTATCAAATAGAATTTAAATAATCAACAAATAATGAATGGAATCGTGTTATCCAAACCTAGGACCAAGACCTTTCTTATATAATTTCATTCTATAATAATTTGCATTTAGATTTTAATATTGCATTGCTTAATTTAAATTTCAAATTTTCTAAAACAATGAAAATATATATATTAATAAATAATAAAAAAAAATAAAAATTAGATTAAGTGAATTAGTATAAGTGATTGAACTGACTGTAACGCTCCTCAAGTGAGACGACCCTGGTCAGCCACTGTGCTGCATTAGGAAAATTAAATACACTTTTGCCACGCCCCACGACAGGCGTGCGTCAGGAAGACATGATGAAGCTCCATTATCTGATAGCACTAGAGGTGATCTCTCAAGATCAGGAGACCACCCTATCTACCGAGCTGCATGAATGTGAAGCTCGAGCAGCGATGATGAGGGATCAGTTGTCATCTATGACTGGTAACTTTAAAGATACCAGGAAAGGAATCAATGATCTCCAAACGATGGTGAGGCATACTGGTTTTGTGGATGAGATTGAGAACAGGGAGATAGGTGTGCCGGAGAAAACTTGCAATAACCCTTGCCACATGGTTTTTGATATGATGTAGAGAGCGATCCAAGCTCCTTTGTGATCTCTGGAGCTATTTCTGTACATTTTGTTTTACCTCTTCTGTCACAGCAAAAGAGAGACTCTAACTTGTGGATGTCCTCCTTTTATTTTTTTTCAAATGGAATACATTGATTGTTACCTGAAAAACTATCATATAAAGAAAAACTCACCGAATTAGAATCAATAATAATTCAGGAAAAAGATAAAATAGAACAAGCTCTAATTTTTTCCTGGATCATGGGATCCAGTGAGCATTGTTGGACTATTGCTAGGGTTTTGTAGAAAAACCGCACAAACATTTTGTCTTTTCTGTTAATACCCTAATTCTTTTTGGGTCCATTTGGTGTGGACCCAGCGGGTATGGCTCAACTATTTCTTAGGCCGCCCTTTTCAGGTTTTCGGCCTAACGGGCTTTGCGCCTCATTGTGAGCAATTTGAGGTCCTGCCGACAAGACTATCATTACTGATGTTTTAGGTTGAATAATTTTGACCAGATATAGTGGGGTTGAGGGCCCCAATGAGGTTCGGTTGGTTAAATGATGTCTCAATACCCTTCAGACGAACATGGGTGGGTCATGTTTATTTTAGAACGACATGCAGGGCATGTCTCAAGGCATGGGAGTCGTATCTGCGAGAAGAGGTAGGAAAAGAATCACCTAAGGAAGACTTTCCTTTGTTAGATAGGCCAGGGGCGATCAATATGCAGAGCCGTTGAGGGAATGGTATGAATAGTCATGCAAAGGCGTCCTTTAGACAATGATTTTCCATTTCTGATGGCATGAGGACTTCATGGAAGTCTGGATTATAGAAACCATCATGGGTGGCTTGGAAAAAAATGAAAACCACCGGGGGTTTCTCGGAAAGGGTGTAAGACATCTGAAAGGGTTTGGTATCATCTGTATTAATCAGGAGTTTGGATGCAAGGTCTCTGTCCTACGAATTTAGTTAGTGTATAGGATGGGTGGATCTTGGCACAATTTAAAGTCATGCAGCTGGGACATTCTTTAAAATGAAATGTGTTCTCCTGGTTCTCGGTAATCTCGTCAGAGACGTTCCATCTTATTCATGCAGGGTTGTGAAATTAGTTGGTAAACTGTAGCTCAGAGGGTTTCAGAATCCCAGGGTGGGTATGGGGGCTCAGAGGCCATGAGACATATGGAGATAAGCATTGGCTAAGGAAATATTTCCTTTTGTATACGGGCCAGGGGAAGTCAATTTGTTTAGCCACTGAGGGCATGGTATGCATAGTCGTGAAAAGGTGTCCTTAGGTCAATGATTGTATCCTCCCGATAGTCATGTAGCTTTAGGGAATTTGAGATTCAAGACAACCAGGGGTGGCTTACAAGGGTTTAGCTCTTTCTGTTTATAGAGTGTGATTTATGAGGAGATGGTACCTCGATACGGGAGAAACGTATTGGCTAAATTTCATGGGAATTGGTGAAGTCATCCCTTCTCACGCTTGTGTGAGACAGTGGTTTGTGCAGGTCTAGCCTGTGCACTGAGGGACAAAGGAAAACCTCCATTCCTGACTGAACCAATGACAGGTTCGACCATGTAGTTTAACGTCATTCTGAAAGGATGAAGGGAATTTTAAATTTCATGTAGTTTAACGTTGTCCGGTGAGAAAGGGGAGCATTTTTGAAGATGCTGTGTATTTTATCGTCGTGCAGTGAGGACAGAGATGCTCTGCAGTTTAACATCAGAAAACAAGGACATGAGGCATTTTTAAACATGTGAAAATGCTTTTAGTTAGAGGTATTTCCCTGGATGTTTAATGCTTAGACATTACAGTTCACTCTAAGAGGCCAAGACATGTTCTGTGCAGTTTTAATCATCATGTTGTAAGGATGTAGTTGCAAAGGCCACTCTTGATTAGAATGTAACTGGGCTCGAATATCTCGGCATGTCTAATACATGGAGAGGGATTGATGGTGTAAATCATGATCTGGGGGATTCTTGGATCAAGAGAAATTATATGGGGGCTCTGAGGCCGATAAGCATACGAGGCTAGGAAGAGTATCGCATGAGGAAATCTTGACTTTGGTAGATGGGATAGGGGCTGTCAATATGTAGATCCGTTGAGGTTATGGTATGCATAGTCATGAAAAGTTTTCCACGGGTCAATAACTTTCCACTTCTGATGGCAATGAATGATTATGAGGATCTGCGATTGACTGGGAGACAAAGTATTTCATTTTGTAAGGAAATATCTGGACATGTCGGGGATTTTCGTCCCTGGTTGCTATTAAAACACGAAGATTTCACCATGATGATTTATCATGCACATGGGGTATACCTATACTCCATTCAGTTTAACGTCATGCGGTAAGGACAATGTACTCTTAGTTTAATGGTCGTAGAGTTCGGACCATTGTGTGACTATCGCTACACTTACCCAGAAGGAAACGGAGTTAGGTGGATTTGGTATACTTTGTACAAGTGTGAGGGAATGAGGGTGTAAACTGTAACTCTGGGGTTTCCTGGATCAAGAGGTATGGTATGAGGGCCCTGAGGTAGGTAAGAGTAGGGGGCTAGGAAGAGTACTGCCCGAGGAAATCTTGCCTTTGGTAGATGGGCCAGGGGCTATCAATATATAGAGCTGCTGAGGGCATGGTAAGAATAGTCATGAAAAGGTGTCCATAGGTCGATAACTTTCAACTTATGATGGCCATGAATGATTATGAAAATCTGATATTTCACACAGTACATAGTTTGACATATGGGGATAATGGTGTCCAAGCATACAAGAAACATCTTCACTACAATTGCCCGTCGAGTCAATGTAGCCTAGCACTGAGTTGATGTTTGTAGATGTAGATCATCATGATAATAACGGTAAGATACATAGGCTAACAAGGTAGGGATACCCTGGAAACATTTGGATGTGAGAGGGGAACGAACTTTTAAACCACTGCTCCAATTTTTTTTGGATTGGGAGATATGATAAGGGGACCCTGAGGCCGGTAAGCATACAAAGATTGGAAGAGTACCGCCAGAGGAAATCATGCCTTTGGTAGACGGGCCAGGGGATATCAATATGTAGAGCCGCTAAGGGAAGGTTATGCATAGTCATTCAAAGGTGTCCACGGGTTGATAACTCTCCACTTCCAATGGCCATGAATGGTTATAAAGATCCTAAATTATCCAGTTCGTGGAGTCTGATGCTTGAAGGGAATGTATCCAAATGCACAAGGAGTATTCCAATCTCGTTTCACCGTATATGTTGGGTGGTTCGCGACGAAGTCCGTGCAGTATAATGTCATGCGGTGAGGACGCAGTTCGTGCAGTTTTAACTTCGTGCAGTGAGGAAGAAGGTGAACTGACGTAGAAAGGGGATTCTGTGCAGTTTAACATCATGCGGTATGGACAATGGGTATACATACCTGTATTTCCTTTTATCGGCGGCTAGGATAGGAGGTAAGATCTTGGGGTTTCTACGTATCCTGCAATGGCAGGAATCAAGCCTCATGTAGTTCATTTTGGGGAGTACATCCCATGCAGGTCTGGTCCTTGTGGGGGAAGGGGGTATTTCCAGTTTTATTTGGGGTGGCTGGGCTAGGATGTGGAATTCTAGCATCACTACGTTGTAGATGCCGGAAAAGTCCGTTGTTCCCAAACGAAGCTCCGGATGCGGAAAGCGAGGTCATATTTGGAGTCAGAAGCATGTTTCGGAGGGCCCGGAGGCCTTGCGCGGAATTTTGGAGACCCGCGCGCAAAGTTGAAGTCAGGCGCGCAAACCTCCCGGGATGCGCGCAATGCGCTGGGCCGGCGCGCAATTTTGCGCGCCCGTGGCCCGCGCGATTCCTTTGCGCGCCGGGCCCGATTCCACGCCCGCGAAGGAAATTCCACGCCCGCGAACCGGATTCCACGCCCGGGGTTGCCTGTAAATATAAGGCGACCCCCGACATTTTTAAGGTGGCCGGAATTCAAAGAGTCGCTCGTTCGCGCAATCCAACCCCCTCCGCGCGCAATGCCGATCTTCAGGTAACCTCCTTTCTTTCGCGCAAGAAAGCCTCAGGGTTCGCCTTCGCGCGCAATCCCTTTGGCTCCTTTCCTTTGAACAACTCTTCACCCAAAGGCCTTCGCGCGCAAAAGAAGCCTCTTGCGCGCAATTGCCCCCCGGGTGCGCACAATCCAGCCTGATTGCGCGCACCCCCCTTACTAAAGTGGCCATTCGTTAAAGAATGAGCCGTTGCCCCCGCGCGCTATCCGAAGCCTGGTGAGCGCAATCTCCATCTTCCGCGCGCAAAGCGCTGGCCCAATTGCGCGCCAGCCCGCCCAATTGCGCGCCGACCCGCGGTATTGCGCGCCAAGCTCCTCTTTTGCGTGCAAACCGCCAGGGTCGCCCCCTTTGACCCCCTGAGGGTACCCGCCTGCGTGGCGCCCGATGATCTTCATCCCGGGTGCCTGCACCATGCGTTGTCTTCCCGTGCGGCCCTCCAGGTTCGCGCGAAGTGACACGGACCCATTGGCGGCACCACTTCATCCGCGCTGCAAGACGTTAAACTGTCAAGTGTTTCATCCAACATGACGTTAAACTGTTCTTCGTCCGCGCTGCAAGACGTTAAACTGCCAAGTGTTTCGTCCAACATGACGTTAAATTGTACTTCGTCCGCACTGCAAGACGTTAAACTGCCAAGTGTTTCATCCAACATGACGTTAAACTGTACCACGTCCGCGCTGCAAGACGTTAAACTGCCAAGCATCTTCGTCCTCGACACACGACGTTAAACTGTACTTCGTCCGGCAAGATGTTAAACCGTCCGCTTCGTCCTCAACGCACGAAGTTAAACTGTACTTCGTCCGGCAAGACGTTAAACCGTCCGCGTCGCCTGATCCCGTGCCTCGCACGCAGGGTCCCCCTCCCGATTTGGATGTGGCCCCCACCCGCTCGTCTCTGCAGGGATGTCGGGATTGGAGTGGCCTTCGCCCACGGGGGTAGAGTATTACAGACAGAACGAACTACTTGGACTTTGATCCCTATCTCCTAAACAGGGTACGTAGGAAGCCTCTCCGAGGTTCAAGCCTACCACCTGGTCGTCCCGGTCATATTCACGTCGGTTCGTCCATCAGTGGACCCCTCCCGGGTTCACACTTGCGTTGATTCACCTATGAATCCGCCCATGTGGGAGACTGCACGTGTGTATCTCCATTGTGCTTCCCCACTGCCGAAGCCAGTAGAGGGCGTGACAGGGATCGAGGTCTCTTACCTTCGGCCCATGTCCCTCTCCAACTGAGTTTTGCCGCATCCGGGCCGCCTCAGTGCGTAAGTCCTGACAGAACGAACTACGTGGACTTTGATCCCTGTCTCCTAAACAGGGTACGTAGGAAGCCTCTCTGAGGTTCAATCCCACCACCTGGTCGTCCCGGTCGTATTCACGTCAGTTCGTCCATCAGTGGACCCCTCCCGGGTTCACACTTGCGTCGATTCACCTATGAATCCGCCCTTGTGGGAGACTGCACATGTGTATCTCCATTGTGCTTCCCCACTGCCTTTTTCTCCTTTCAGCATCCAGCATGACGTGAAACTATGATCCACCCGACCGTTCCATCCCCCTCTGTGCGAGGTGGTTCGGTTCAATCCTCCGCCCGGCAGCCTCGACCTCTTCGTGAGTTGGCTTGCCAACGTCCAGCATGACGTTAAACTGTACATCCGAACTACGCTGACTTTGATCCGCGCTAACGCGCGATACGTAGGAAGCCCCTACGGGGTCCAAGCTCTTCACTCCATCATCCATCCTGATCCTTACCCAGGCCACCACATCCCAGTGGGGTCATGCCATTTCATTCCAATCCACTTCACTCGGAAATCCGCCCATGTGCTGGCCCCAGCATCGGAGGTTCCCCGCAAGGGGTTCTGTCATCTGATCCACTCCTCGTGTTGATCAGTTCGATGTCGGCCCCGCTGGATGCTAAACTCGCGGCATACCCCGTGTTAAACATGGGAAGCTGAGGAAAACCTCAGGTAACACAGTTCCCCGCACCTAGCGCGGGATGCCTCTGGCCATCACGTCTTCGAAAAGCCGTATTAGGGACGGAAGGCAGACATGCAGAGCCGCAGTGTTAAGACATGCCCCCAGCACCCAGAGCTACCCGGTCTCCTCACCGCAGGTTGCTGCCCCGACCAGACTCCTTGGAGCGTCCGGGCGGAAGCAGCGTAATTAACCGATGTCCATGGAGACATGGCGCCGGAAATGAGATTCATGAGCACGTCTTAAATCTATGAGGGAGACCCGGATTAGGTAACGAGTTCCGAGGAGACGTCCACGGAAGGAGGAGCCGACATCCCATCATCCCGGTTTCGATCAAGGAGCAGACGCCCCTGAATAAGGGACAGATGCCACCCGCCTTTGGAAAGCGGGACTGCGGGGCCACAAGCCGCGCACCCATCCCCTCGGGTCGACGGGCGCACGCGCAAACGCGTCCTGGCGGAACAGCGTCGGAACAGAAACCCGACGCACATCCGCACCGAAACAGAAAAATGGTGAACCCGACGTGAATCTCTTCTCCTCAATATGAAGACCGATTGCTTTCAGAGGTGTTGGAGGACCAGCATGTTGCTCGGCCAAGCATTCAACACTGGGGCACGGAACCCGCCAAGGGCTGGGGAAGGGAAATCGGGCACTCCGTCTCACGACGTCGATGGCCTGGGTTCCACCCACGGAAGGCGTCGCGGCACTAATGGTTGGTTGTCGATTCCTTTTCCTGTCAATGTTAATGGGTTTTTTCTCTCTGCTTTCATGAATCAAGTCGCCCAATCCAGTGCCCGATCGCCACCCGCCCACCGGCGCAGGGGTAGGGGAAACACCGACGCGGCTACTCCGCGCGGTCCCGCCCGTTCCACAGCCGTCCCAGCAGCCGCAGCTGCGAGACAACCACGCCCTCTCTCCCCCTCGGAGGTCATCCAGAGAAGGGTGATCAACAACTTGGTGCAGAGATATGAGGAAGAGGGAGTCATCCCCACCAGGGACATGGCTCACCTAGGCCTCGAGGAAGCTGCACCTCGCCACCAACGCCGCCCCCGAGGGCCGCGCAGGGAGGCACCGCTGCCTACCTCGACGTCCAACCGCTTCGGGAGTTTATCCCTGAAGCGCTCCGACAACTCCCTCCCCTATGCCGATGAGGTGGGGGATGTTCGGGTCCACCATATCCGAGATCCGCTCCAGGGATCCACGATAAGGGCTCCCGCCATGCCACGTCGGCGCCGCCGCCAGGCTTCTCAAGACGAAGAGCGGGCTCTCCACATGCCTGCGCCGCTCATCCCGACTCGTTTGTCCCGACGCCAACGTCGGGAACGAGCGGAAGAGGATGCCCACCTTGGGGCCCTAGCAACAGTGGCCGCGTTGGCTCAAGCCACTGCTGGCTCCAGTCACCAAGCCCCTGCGCATCCTAAGGAGGGGCACTTCTACGCCCGACCTGGATCGAGGCCCCGACCGCCCCAAAGGCAGGTTGGGTTGACTCTCCCGGTTGCTAGTACAGGCAATAGCCACCGCGGACCACCTCGCGGTAGCGCTATTCACCAACAGGGTCTACTCCGTGTGGCCGATCCAAGAGGCATGGGTCACCCCACCTTTCGATCCCAGCCCGGAGGCCTGCCCAGAATCATCTCTCCCTGCGTCCCCTTTGATATCTGTCCCGGTGCTCCTCGCACCATGGATTCCAGTCCTCTTGGCCCCAGCACCGGTGTGGCCGGAGGACGCCAGGACAGAGATCAGCCATGCCCCGAAGAACCACCCAGGGGCAGGAAGGCGAGGCGTCGACGTCGAGGGAAGAATGTTAGGGAATTCCGGACAGAGATCCGACCGGTTCGTTTCTCTGATACAGAGGCGGAGTATGATTCGGCGACGGAGCCCTCCCCCCGATCCCGCCAGTTAGGGGCAGGGGTAGGAATGCGGCACGTCAGCCTCGTACTTCCCGAGAGCGAGATCGATATGATCCCCGCTTCTCTCCGAAGGTATATCCGGAGTAGCGAGGGCCTGGTAGACCCCCAAGGATCAAGCTTGCGGTTGGTACCAGCCCCTCTGGAAGCGCCTTCTGCCTCGATCGGAGAAGCCAGAGACTTTTTCTGGGGACCGACGGTCGAACCACGATCTAGTGCACCCTCGGCGAGCACCGACGCTACGAAAGGATGTTCCCTTGCTGGCTCGTCCTATCGTGATGTGGTAGCTGGGGCACCGCCACCCTCAGAGGGCGGCCCGGGATATGGAGGCCAATCAGCCTGCTCGCCGTATTCACCGCCGGCCAGCCCGTCGGCCCGGCGGCCCGCCTCGGCGCCACTGCCGGTTCCCCGTCCATTCCCAATCGTTGAAGAGGACCAAGGAGACCTGGGTCCCGAGTTTGAGTCATGGAGCTTCTGGACCGTCCTTGCAGAGGACCACTTCCCTGAGAAGTTTTGGCCAGTCGCAGGACCGGACTTTGATGCACCCGAATCACTCACCCCGGATGAGTTTGAATGCTTCCGCCGAACTCTCCGGGAGACTCACTCCCTTCTTCACCGCCTAAAAATGCCATATCCTGGTAGTCAAGCACACCTAGAGGATATTGGTGAGAAGTGCCGTCAAATTGACTTGGCCACGCTCCCCGCGGTTCGGCACCCCGGGTCATTTGGGCACCACGAGGCCCTCCAACAACGATGCGTTGAGTGTTTTCAAGTACTCCGCAAGGTTATCGAGGAAGCCACTCCCCACGTATATATCCATGGATGGGGGAAGTACGCTGCCCTACGCTTCAGTGCGATTCACCGACAGCCCGATTCGCTGGGTGGCCCTGAGGGTACATCCCCAGGGACGGAAACGGTCAATATGGCTGACCTGTCGGGAGAGGGGAACGACTTGGAACTTCTCGATGGGGGCTCTCCCCCCGAAGAAAAGCCATCGTTGGATCCATCGGTGAGAGTTACTCGTCACCAGAGGAACCTCCTGGGTCTCCCCACACCCACTGAAGCACTGACGTTGAGCCGAAACGTCAGCAAAGGTAAAAAGCACAGCGGGGCTATAAAGCCCGCCGACCCATCTGCCTCCATGCAGAGGGCAGAGGAGGATCCTGAAAAGGCCACGCTACGTCAACAGCTCGCCGAGCAGAAGAAGCTAGTTGACCAGCTCCTCACCGAGCGCGCTGCAGAGTGGCGGCCTGACTACGGTGATCCTAGGCCAGGACAGCATGGACAGGAACAACCACCCCTCGATGAGGCTCTCCCGGGAAACCGTGATTATGCCGTGTTTGCCGACAGGGGAGAGGCCATTGCCTATGGCAAGAGGGCGCGGTATGTTTCACCGCACCCTCCCGAGCGGCGTGACTACCTGAGAGACCCCGCTCGGATTCCTCCCGCTGCCCCAAGGGCCGCTCCGCCCGCCATCCCACGAGCTGCCGAGTTCGACGACCCGGTCGACGACCCGATTGAAGGGACATGCAATGCGTTCGTGGTTAGAGATCCTCGCCAGGACTGGAACCCATGTCCGGACGATCCGATGGCGGCACTCATCGCCCGCTTGGAAGCCTTGGAGACTCGGCAAGTGGCAATCCCACCGGACGGCAAGCCATACCCAGCATGGGTGGATGACATGCCGGCACCTCCGGGATTCGGGAACCCCACTTTCTCCCCCTTTAACAGGACTGGAGATCCGCCACAGCATTTGGACCATTTCAACTCGAGGTGCGGGCCTATGTTGGGAACTCCGGCGCAGCAGGAGGCCGCTAAGCTTCGCTGCTTTGTCCAGACACTGGAAGGGCCAGCATTTGTCTGGTACAGCCAGCTCCCCGTCGGGTCGATAACTAGCTGGGATGACCTTCGTAGACAGTTCCTCTACCAGTTCAGTTCCACGACCCGGAAGATGAGTATCGCAGACCACTTCAAGTGCAAGCAGAGACCTGATGAGCGAGTCGCGGATTTCGTCGCCCGATGGAAGGGTCTCACGTATTCCCTTGACATGCCATTGACTCAGGAGCAGTTGCTGACAATGTGCGTCGGGAACGTCAAGACCGAGCTGGTCCCTTCCTTGATCACTCAGAATTACCCCGGAGGGTTCAGGGACTTCTCAGACAAAGCTCAACGTCTTGAGGAAGCCCTGCAACAGGCCAGTCAGGCACACCCGCTACCTCCTATGATTCCTGCACGGAGAGTCAGCAGGGCTGAGCCCACTGCTGTTGCCCAGATAGAGGCCCCCAGGCCGTTGGAGCTGCTTCTGGCGAGGCCAGCTCCACAGCCTCACAGGAATCCGCCTCCACGGGCTCAGTTCCCGGCCCAGCAGCGGCAGCCCCAGAACCGGCCGGCCCCTCCGCGTAATGTACCGCCACAACCCAGGCGAGATAATCAGGGTCCACCTCCTCGGCAGGCCCCTCCAGCCCCTCGTCAAGAACACGCTCCCAGGGGCCCGCGATACCTGACTTACTCATTTCACGAGGATCAGGTCCCCGGTTATTTCCGGAGCGCCCTGGAGCAGAGGATTGTGTGACTGCCTGAGTGTTGGAGGCCAGAGGAGGCACATCTCACCGATAACCCCCGCTACTACCCTTACCATCGGGCCCTGGGGCACATCATCCGGCGGTGCTACGTGTTTAAGAACTGGCTACAAGACCAGATTAACAAAAATGTAATCAGGTTGGGCCCAGCTCCAGCACAAGTGGCGGGCGTGTTCGTGGGATCAGATGACGATAGTGGCAATGAGGACGAATGGCAGCTGGTCTCCGACCGCGGATCCCAGAAGTATGATAACTGGATGGCCCGCAAGACGATCATTCGCGCCCATGGAATCATCTGTGCGCGCTTGAATCAGCCTGAGCCCCCAGAATCTGCGGGTGCTGCTTCGACATCGTCGTCCCAGCCTGCCTCTTCCGAGAAGAGCAAACGGCGGCGGCGCAAGAAGGAAGAGCGCGCCCCGCCAGTTCCGCCACTATCCCGCACTCTCGGCGATTTCATGCCCCCGGAGATGGGGATCCCTCCTCGTATTCGCCCGGTGATGGATGATTCGTCCGATGACAGTGTTGGGTACGCTTCGGTTAATACCGTCGAGCTAGTAAATCCCTTTTCGGTTCCCGACGTTGAAGAACACCAGGTGGACCTCCCCAGTGTCCCCGGTCATCGCCACCGTCGGAGGAACCGCAACAACAGGAGTCGCTGGGGCACGACAGTTGGTACCTCCAGCCAGGTCGTGCACGCCACTGAGACTAGCCAGCAGGCTCAAAACCGAGCTCAGCGTGCGCAGCCCCCCCATCCGGGGATGACGGATTCGCCTCCGCCACTGTTTGTGGTGTGGGACCAGGCAGAACCGCCTCAGCCGCGCTGCGACCAGCTCCGTCCTGCCACGAGTTCATCCCAGCCTCCTGACCCCAGTACGGTGACTACTTCCTGGGCTTCAACCAATGAACAGTGAGATGCGCCAAGCACCAGTCGGCCGCCGGTCCAACCGGCAAGGCCCGTCATGCCTCCAACCGCAGAGCAACCTCCTGCAACCAGGGGCTCGCGCTTGGCAAAAAAGTATGATGTCCTGAAGCACTTGGCCGACATCCCAGCAAGGCTCTCCATCCTTGAGGCTCTGCGCATGTCATCTGAGATGCGTGAGGCGCTCGCTGAAGCCCTGAAGAGCCCCCTCCAGTTTGAGACGGAGGTTGCGGCTGCAGAGGCCTTTCACGCCGAAACGATTGAGGACGCCGAATGTCAGGCAGTTATCTCGTTCTCTGGTAAGGATGAAGACCCACCTATACAGGGGCACATTCGTCCGATGTATGTTACTGGCCAGTTCAATGGCCTTGAAGTCCGGCGATGTCTTGTCGACACGGGGTCCAGGATTAACTTGATTCCCACTCGGACGCTCCGGAGATTGGGGTTGTCTGAGGATGACTTGATTCCCTCCGACCTCAGGATCCAGGGGTACGACCGCACCGAGAAAACTCCGGTCGGCAAGATACGTTTGAAGACCCAGTTCGGTGACCTGGTTTCCAACACCGAATTCAGGGTAGTCTCTCAAGACACTGCGTATAACGCATTGATGGGCAGGCCATGGCTCCACCTTGATGCGTCGGTTCCCTCATCATACCACCAATGCCTTAAATAATCCCTTAACGGTCGAGTAGGCGTGCTTCAGGGGGATTCCTCTCCTTTTGCCTCATGTGAAGCCCGCTATCTGGACGCGGACTATTACAAAAGCAAGGATAAGCAGATCCTGGCAGGTGAGGTTGAGCCTGTCGCTGTTGCAAGTGATCCCTGGGCAAGCTTGGATGACGCTTACGTCCTCCCGATCCATTGGTTGGACGTAGCCATGGTCTCGACAGCCTATGAGTCTCCTGATGAGATGACCACGACCGCCCGTGCCAGCACCAGCGGCCCAGCAGGATCTGGTCGCCCCAATGCAGTTCCCAGCGCAGTCTCTCCCGTGGACGATCCCTCCCCGAGTGGAGAGGACGTGGAAGATGCACCCCCAGCCTTTGAGGAGGGCGTCTCTGCCACGGTCGATGAGTTAGTACAGGTGAACCATGGAACCGAGGCAGATCCAAGACCCACATTGGTCAGTGCCGCCATGCCCTCTGAGGAGCGGCAGCAGTATGTGGACTTCTTCAGGCAGCACCGTGATGTGTTCGCTTGGGGCTATGACGAGATGCCGGGGCTAGATCCTCAGGTAGCCGTCCACCGCCTTGGTCTCCCGGCGAACCATCGCGGGTTCAAGCAGCCTCCCAGGAAGATTCACCCATTCCAAGGTGCCATGGTTGAGGCCGAAGTTGACAAGCTTATCAAAGCCAACTTCGTGAGGGAAGTTCAGTACCCCAAATGGCTGGCCAACATTGTGCCGGTCAGGAAGAAGAACGGGCAGATCAGAGTCTGTATCGACTTCCGCGATCTCAACCGCCACTGTCCGAAGGATGATTTTCCCCTTCCGGTGACAGAGCTATTGATTGACGCCAAGGCAGGGTTCCAAGACCTCTCCTTCATGGATGGATACTCCGGATACAACCAAATCCGGATGGCCCCAGAGGATGAGGAGTTCACTGCCTTCAGGGCCCCCCAAGGTATCTTTTGTTACCAGGTCATGCCCTTCGGCCTGAAGAATGCAGGTACCACCTATCAACGGGCGATGCACTGCATATTCAAGCCAATACTCGGCACACTGGTGGAATGCTACGTCTACGACTTGGTGGTCAAATCGCGCCAGCGTCAGGACCATCTCAAAGATCTTGAGAAAGTGTTCGGCTTCCCCCGGTCTCACTGCCTGCAGATGAACCCGTTGAAGTGTGCCTTCAGGGTCACCTCCGGGAAGTTTCTTGGCTTTGTGGTAAGGTACCGGGGTATTGAGATCGACCTGGAGAAGATCAGGGCGATTAGCCAGATGCCTCCCCCAGGTAAAATCCGGGAACTGCAAGGGTTCCAAGGCCACTTAGCCTATATACGCCGATTCATTTCGAATCTGGCCGGCAAGTGTAAGCCCTTTTCTCGGCTCATGAAGAAAGGTGCCACATATGTATGGGATAAAGGGTGTCAGACCGCTTTCGAGGAAATCAAGAAGTACCTACTTCAACCTCCGGTTCTGATGCCGCCTGTATTCGGGAAGCCGCTGGTCCTTTATGTGACCGCCCTGGAACGGTCCCTTGGTGCCCTTCTCGCCCAGAAGAACAACGAGGGAACAGAGAATAGCCTCTATTACCTCAGTCGCATGCTCCTCGATGGGGAAGTTAGGTATTCCCCCATCGAGAAAAGATGCCTGGCGCTCGTATTTTCCGTACAGAAATTACGGCACTACTTGCAGCACCATGAGGTACAGTTGGTTTCTCGGGTAGACCCGTTGAAATATATCCTGAGCCGGCCTATGTTTACTGGCCGTCTAGCGCAGTGGGCTGTGAATCTCCAGCAGTTCGACATCAGGTATGTGTCTCAGAAGGCCATCAAAGGGCAAGCATTGGCGGACTTTCTGGCTGCTCACCTGACCTCCGCGGATCAGCCGCTGGATCTAGGCTTTCCTGATGAGGCCATTCTCTCGGTCGATCGTGCCGATCCATGCTGGCAGATGCACTTTGATGGTGCCTCCCGGAGCCCCACCGGTAGAAGACTCGATAATCCTAAGCTCAACAAAGTGGGTTTGGGTATCATCTTCATTACCCCGGAGCAAGCCGTGCTGCCATACTCATTCCTGTTGTCAGAGGGCTGTACCAACAATGAGGCGGAATACCATGCCCTCATCACTGGCCTCGAGTTAGCTCTCGAGACCGACGTGCCCCATCTGTGTGTGAAAGGGGACTCTGAGCTGGTTGTTAAGCAGATCAATGGCGACTATGTTGTCAGGAAGCCGGAACTTGTGCCATTGCTGGAGTGCACCCTCCTTCTGATGGCCCAGTTCCCTTCTCGGCCAGAAATTGTCCATATTCCCCGGTCGCAGAACGGTCGAGCAGATGCTTTGGCCAGCCTTGCTGCGTCACTTGCAGAGCCTGAACAGGACAACCTGATCATCCGCGTGATGCACCGCAGGCTCATCGCTCCCGTTACCCCGGAGGGAGATCGCGGCCCGTCGGTAAGTAATCTCACCACGGTTTCCCCTGTGCCCGGAGCCCCGAGTACCCCAGATATGGCAGTCGAATCAGCCCCTGATTGGAGGGAGCCTTTGGTTGAGTACCTCCAACATGGAATTCTCCCGTCGGATCGGGCCGAGCGCGAGCGAGTTTGATGCCGCGCATCGCAGTTTGTCCTCCAGAGCAGTCCCGGCCTGGAGAAGATCCTCTATAGACACGGATTTGATGGTGTTCTCCTCCCTTGCCTTCATGGAGTTGAGATCCCACGAGTCATGCAAGAGGTTCATGCTGGTTCATGTGGTGCCCACCAGACTGGGCCGAAGCTGTCCCACCAGATTCGGAGGTTGAGATACTTCTGGCCCTCCATGATCCATGACTGCATCGAGTATGCTAGGAAGTTCCATGTGTGCCAGGTTCATGCGATCTTTGTGCACCGGCCGCCGGAGCCTCTCCATACCACTAGGTATTCTTGGCCCTTTGCAGTCTGGGGTCTGGACGTTGTGGGACCTTACCCGCCGGCGATGGATCGCCAGTGCCAGTTCATTCTGACCGCCACAGACTTCTTCTCCAAATGGGCAGAGGCAATTCCACTCATAGAGGTCAAATCCTGTTCGATCGCTGACTTCGTGACTTCCAACATCATTTATCGATTTGGAGTGCCTCACGCTATCCTCAAGGAAAATGGAGCCAATTTCCGAGCAGTCGAGTTGAAGAAGTTGTATGCCAAGTACAACATTCACTCGAACCATACATCTCGCTATCATGTGCAGGCGAATGGGCAGATTGAGGCGTTTAACAAAACCCTCTCTAACATTCTGCAAAAGATGGTTGGTCAGAACAAGAAGAGTTGGTCGGACAAGCTCCCCAATGCCCTCTGGGCTTATCGGACGACGACTCGCAATTCCACCCAGATGACCCCTTATTCCCTGGTGTATGGAGCTGAGGCCGTCCTGCCCATCGAGATACAGTTACCGTCCTTGCGCACTGCGGTCTACGACCAACAAGCGCCGGACAGAGCTACTGAAGCCCGTCTAGTCGACTTGGAAGCACTGGATGAGAATAGGCTTCGCGCTTTGCACAACTTGGAGAGGCATCAAAGCAGAATGGCTCGAGCATTCAATAAGAAGGTTCGCCTCCGCTCCTTCCGGCAGGGTGACCTAGTACTGGCCCTAAGAGCGCCAATGATCCTCGGCAGGAAGCCACCCAAGTTGGAGCCCAAGTGGGAGGGACCTTTTTTGTCCACAAGGTCTATCCCAATGGCGCGTACTCCCTAGCAACTATGGATGGTGAGCGTGTCACTCCTCCCACCAACTCTAGGTTCCTCAAGCAGTACTTTGCCTGAGTTCACTTCGTCCGCGCTGCAAGACGTTAAACTGCCAAGTGTTTCGTCCAACATGACGTTAAACTGTACCACGTCCGCGCTGCAAGACGTTAAACTGCCAAGTGTTTCGTCCAACATGACGTTAAACTGTACCACCTCCAAGCTGCACGACGTTAAACTGCCTAGCATATCGTCCAAGCTACAAGACGTTAAACTGTTCAGCATTCATCCAACATGACGTTAAACTGTACCACGTCCGCGCTGCAAGACGTTAAACTGCCAAGCATCTTCATCCTGCATGACGTTAAACTGCCCCTCAAGAACTACGTGTGGCTTGATTCCCATCCTTATGGGATACGTAGGACCGCCTGAACATTCATGTTTCAGGCCCAGCCCCATCCTTCGGTAATTTCCATCCCATCTCGGGCCCTTGGCCCAGTTTCCTCTGGGTATGCGGCGTATGGTGTGAATGCGGGGCTATGCCCTCATTCACGTCAGTTTCCTCGCCACGCTGTATGCCCCCCACGTTTGGGGAGGCCTTCCGCTCCCCCCTTTCTCTTTTCGTCCTGCGTGACGTTAAACTGTACTTCAAGAACTACGTACGGCTTGATTCCCATCCTAATGGGAAACGTAGGACCGCCTGGACATTCATGTTTCAGGCCCAGCCCCATTTCTCGGGAATCCTTATCCCGCGTTGGGCCTCTGGCCCCAGTTCCCCTCCTTTTTGTGCGAGGCGTATGGCGTGAACGCGGGGCTATGCCCTCATTCACGCCGGTCTACTGGCCACGCCGTACGCCTCCCCCGTGTGTGGGACTACCTCACACCCCTCATCGTCCTGCATGACGTTAAACTGCCTTTCAAAAACTACGTACGGGTTGATTCCCATCCTTATGGGATATGTAGGACCGCCTGGACGCTTGTGTTTCAGGTCCAGCCCCGTCTCTTGGTTGATCACGGGGATCTGCCGTCTTTTGGTTGCTCTCAGGGTGAGTCCTCCGACCCTTTCCGGTGATCTGTTAACATGTTTTGGGTACTCAGGTCTATGACCCGTAGTGCCGGATTCGATCCCGACAAGTCCTGTGTTGCTTGTCGGGCCTCGCACTTCCTCTTGTTCAAGCCTTCACTCAAAGGGATCCTCGTTAGCGGTTTGGGTACGATGCCTCAGTGCTCTCCTACCGCTCCGGGTCGATTTACCGGCGGGTCCTGGGCCGCAAATCGATATGAATCCTGCGCTTGAGCAGTTGATGCTCGTTTGCTTTCCCCATCCTAGGCTGACGCGATCGGATGTTGTGTTGAATATGGTCAGCGACCTCCTTGATCGCCATGTCGGCTCTTTCAGGATCTGAACATTGGTTGCGCAGTCCTCATCACACTCCGCCTTTGTGCGTTGTAGTGTAATCTCAACACTCTCTTCATACTGACCTTCAGTACACCTTTACACGTTAGGCATGCCAACCAGGGTAATGGTGTCTTTCGAGGCTCCCACGATCTGAGCTCCAAGGATATATGCTGATGTCCTCCCTAAGGGCCATGTGTAGCTGGACCCTCGTCCCCATAAGGAGGAAGGAGTCACCCGAACAATCGCGTTCTGGGCCCAGTATAGCTGGAGGCTAGCATCTCTGCCCCTCGGGTGATGGACATATGCAGGCCCCTATCCCAGGATCCTTCTCCTGGAATCGTGCGTGACCGCAGGGCTGGGTATGCTCCCACCTCCGCTGGGTCCGCCATATCGCAATAAGCGGATTCCTCCATGGTCCAAACCACACGACCTTAAACTGTGTTGTCTGTTCCTACCACACGACCGTAAACTGTGATCGTCTTGGCCGCCCGACGAGAAACGGCACTGCATCGTGGTGTTCTCCTCAGAGGACACTCACGTTGGGTGCTGGTTAATAACCACACCATTTATCAATTCCTTTCATGGCTTGATTATTGTGGCGACGCCAGGGGTTTCTTAATCACAAGCATGTCACTGCACAAAGAAAAACCATCCACCTTTAAGGACAAACAAGAAATATCAAATACCGCTTCTTTGGGTGCGAGGGCCAGACCCGCACCCCTCCCCGCGCTGGTGCCCGATTGTGTTGCGCCGCGCTTCTAGAACTACGTGTGGCTTGATTCCCATCCTTATGGGATACGTAGGAACGCCCGGATGTTTGAAACTTCGGGTCCAGCCCCCCACCTCTTAGAGATTCCCCCTTCTCTGGGGAATCCGCCGCCTTCGGGTCACCCTCAAGGCGTGTCCCTCGACCCCTTGAAGTGGTCCATCGGTGTCAAGATTACTCTGGATTATTGCCAGGAGGGTCAGGTTAAGCTTGGTCAGGTTCCTTCCACTTTTCAGGCTTCGTGCTCCCTTTCATTCGGACCCATCGCCTACGCCCTGGGTGGAGCCCCCGTGAGCGGTCTGGACACAATGCCTCAGTGCTCTCCCACTGACTCGGGCTGGTGCCCCCAAGGGCCTCGGGCAGCAAATCGATATGAATCCTGCGCTTGAGCGGTTGATGCTCGTTTGCTGCCTCATTCTATCAACGGTCAGTGCGATATTGATGCTGCATTTCCGCCACGGTCAGCAGTACTCCCATATTGTTACACCGGTGCCCCCAGTCCTTGAGTGAATGGCCGCATGATTCACATTACATTTTCCACCTCCCATTCTGGCCAGGCGAAACCTCGACACTCTTGACACTATCCCTCAGTGCATCTTTGCATATCCAGGGGATAGGACCACGATGTGGCGTGCTTTGAGGTTCTTATGGTCCGAGCTCTAAGACCTTAAACTAAGATCTCCCCAAACGGGGTTCTACGTCCCGCATGACGTTAAAACTGCAATTTCAGAACTATGTGTGGCTTGATCTCCAGCCCGATGGGGTACGTAGGAATGCCCGGGCATCTCGACTCGGGTCCAGCCTCAGGGATCGCTAAGTCCCGCCCCTCCTCGTCGCCGACCGTCTGGCCTGGCTTCTGGTAGAGTGGTGCAGTTGTGACATTCTCCCCGATTCAGCTCGGGATGCCCCATTGCAATGATGGGAAGCGACAGTTTCCTCGCCAAAGAGGTTCTATCTGAGAATTGGGGTGATTCACGGCAAGATTAGTACATCCGCCTAATACGCTTTCCCCATGGTGGCACAATTTTGGGAGTGTTAGATTCTGTCCGAACAAATCATCACTTCGCCCCACACTTCACATGCCCTGTTGATCCGGATTTCAACCCTTGTTCCTGAAGGAACCCCCAAAGCGGCATTGATGATGACATGTGATCCGCCTCCTGCAATATGAATGATGACCTTCGATCCGTCTATTGCAGTAGTATGGTCGATTGATCCATTGTCCGCTTGCCGTCTTGGGCATTTCCTGGAAGGCCGATTGTCGTGGATCTCTGAATTCGGGACACGCGATTCACCCTTTCTCATTTCCCTATGTTTGGATAAAATCTTAACGCCCCTAGCGTTGTCCCACTCGTGTGTCGGAACAAGTTGGGGGGATGATACATTGATTAGGTCTGAGGTCTCCTTTCCTAGGAATGATCTCCCTCTTTTCTTTAGAAATCCAGGCCCAATTGTGGATGCCTGAAGCTTGGTTAACGCTCCCGCGAGACAATGAATTGTGGTTGAGCATGTTAAGCCAAAAGATGCAGATAAATATGGTGATTCGTACAAATGGATCGAAGTATTGAGTAGCGGAAGCAAAATGTTCTGGGAATGGAAAAAAACAAAGCCCCTAGGGATTAGCGTGCTGAATGAGACTTTCTAACACCGCTACCCTTTGGCTGGCGGCCTCCAGGGCTGCTTCTCGCTCTCTGCATGCCCTCTCTTCGTCGGCGGTCGCAGCACGCAGTTCGTCGATCCTGACCTGTGCACGCTCCCGCTCGACTGGAAGTGTGACCATCTGTTGGCCCGCCTCTGTCAGCTGTACCTGGGCGTCAACCAGCTGGGCCGTTAGTTGCTCCACAAGTTTAGTGCATGTTGCGACGAAGGCCTCCTTCTCTACCTCCTTCCCTTTGAGAAGTCGGACTTCCTGCTCCGCCACGAGGAGCGCCCGCGTGCTCTCCGACATGTCCCGGCATTGTGCGACGTCGGCACGCCGGCGGCTCTCGCGCATCTTTTCGGCCATGAAATCATGGACCGTCAGATGGAGGCGTTGAGCATCAGCTCCCCCGACACACAGGAAGCGCAGCCAGGTTTGAAGTGATCCCATGCGCCCCAGTCACTCCAATGGGTCTCGCTTGAGGAAGCGCTGGATGCACTTCCACCCCCTGCGTCGCGTTATCCGGCTCTCCTTGACCGCCTCTGCATCCGAGTCGTCCATCTCCTTGGGGTCGGCAGGCCGGTAGGTAGGGAAGGCAGCCAGCAGGTCTGCTGCAGGGTCCGCCCCTCGGGTGTCCTCACGGGGGATAGGTTCCCTAACCTCTGGGCGACCTTCTTCTCCCGCCCCAGCGGCGTTGAAACCCTCGTCAGCCCCCGACCTCTCTCTGATAGCTGCACCGCCGGCGTCCGCAGCCCCTTGATCAGCAGTTGGTGGGGCCGGCTCGGTGTGAGAAGTCTGTTCCGGAGCAGGCGGCATGTCTTCCACTGGTTCACTCGTGGATGGCCCGGGTTCGACAGCCCGACGAGCCTCCAGTATTGAGATCACTGTGCGGGGCATGCCGTGGTTAGTCACGAAGCGTCAACGGCGAGCACCAACAGTAAAGTAAGGAGACTTACGGGAATCCAAAACGTCATCTTCCGCTATCCCGGCCGCCGCAGGAGCAATTGCGGCAGGGGACCCCTCAGCGCTTGTCAATTCAATGATGGGTGTCTGGCCCCCGCCTTGTCCTGCTGGCGCCTCTCCTACTCCTACTGAGGACGCCTGACCAACATCCGTGCACTCCTGAGAAAGGTAGAGAAATGGTTTAGAAGCTGCATAAGAGAATGGACGAAGCAGGTTGAATAGGGATAGAAGAGGACATCGAGGAGCTCGGTGATATCGACATTGTCGGAGCCGGCCACCTCGCCACTCTCCCGCGGGCTCCCCGGATGGGACCTTCCCTCCGAGCCTTCATCCTCCCCCGTCTCCTCCTCTTCCTCGGAGTCATCGTTACTATCATCTTCCTCCGGCGGCATCTGTTCTGGAGCAGGCTCTAGACCGAGCATCACCTTCACCAGAAGGGACGGCTCCGCACGCTGACCACGCTGGCGCGCTTACTCGTCCATGGCCGTCAGATATGCATACCGCTGGTGGAAGTTCACCCTTTCGGCGACCTGAAGGCGCCCGACCTCTGGAAGACGGATTCCTTCGCTGGTTATCTTCTTCCAGATGATTTCGGTCCCCAGCGACTGCCGCAGGGTCATCCAGGCCGACCACAGCGCCGGGAAGACTGCATCGTGGGAGGGTTCGAGCAGATGCCTTACCTGCTTCCCGGGCTGCTCCCCGACCACCGCATGTGCCCCCTCTCTCGGCGCTGAAGTCGTGGCGGTAGCCTGCGATGTGCCCGCCACCGAAGTCCCTGCCCGCGCCGGCTGCGCTGCTTGGCGCGCCTCTGTTCTCCCCCGCGTGACGGCGCCTCGCCTCCTTCCTTGACACCCGGTCTCCGCACGGGTGACCTCGAGCCGCCGGACTGTCTTCCGTAGAAGCCCCTCGGGGTACGCAATGGCCCAGTGTTCGGCGTACTCGGTTGCCAAGCCTGCGTCGACCCCAGTAGGAGGGAGATTGATGACGTCGCCAGAGCCAAAAGCGGCGAACATCAGCCACATCTGGCGAAGGACGCAAGGGTTCGTCTCCTCCCGAACAGCAGTGAATACCCTCTTCGGCATCCGTTGAAGGCACCCGAACTGCCTGGCGAACCGGGTTGGCACGTAAGGCTCTCAGATCACCTTCCCATCGATCTGAGCCACGAGCACCCCGCCCTGCATGCTCCGGAAGTATTCGTGCTGCTCTAGCGGACCCTATCCATTGTCGATCATCTGGCCGACGGGAGTGGGGAACGGGCTGAAGTTGAAATTGGCATGATTTCCAATCCGAATCCTCACGCCCTCCTCATTTAGGGTCATTGGAGCGACCACCGCGATGTTCAGCAGGGAGGGTCGCAGGCCGTTGCCCGGAGGAATGACGGCGTTTGGAAACGTGTACCCACCAAGGTGAGCAGCCACCCAGCCGTGGAATAATTGAAAGGGCCCACAGATCCTTCGTGGCGACCCCCCTCGCGAGATGCGTCCCAGGATGGCATACAGCTTCGCCAGCACTGGGACCCTGAGGTTGTATCTTTTGTTGGCGGCCATGGCGCCCGCCATCGCCAGTGTCACCGGGCGGACGCCCATTCTCGCGTCCCGCACTGGCAGGAGCCACCCACTCAGAAAGGCGGCCAGGAACGCCGCGTACCGGACATTTGGGTCCCGGGCCTCGATGACGCGGTACCCCCATGAGCGGTAGTCGCCCGTCTCCAGGACCCGCCAGTACGACCCGTTCCGGCTCCTCTGAGCCGCGGTCGGGCACCGCTTCCCCCTGCCTGGCATCTTGACCGCTGGGTCATGCTCCAAGAACTGGCCGAACCACTCCTTGTAGGCTATGTCCTTGTGGAAGTCCTTGATCCAGAGCCGCTGCGTAGCCAGGTCCAGTAGATGCCATGTCAGAATGGGAGTCCGTGACCTGTCGTCCCAGGTGTTCTTCGGAGGTAGGAACTCATCGTATTGGTAACCCTCCAGCGGGATACCTCCGATGCAGTGGATGTCCCAGAGACCGATGCTAACCTACCCATGGTGAAGATGGAAGGTGTTGGTATCCGGGGACCAGCGGGTGAACAGCTCCGGCCCGAGCTCGGACTGCTGGTAGAAGTGGAACTGCGACATCCACACCGCCTCAAACAGGCCGATGTACCGCAGCTCCTCCGCGAAGTGATCGCAGGTGTGGCGTACCCAGAACGCCCAGGCCCACTCACTGGTGAAATTTCCCCCAGACCGCAAGTCCCAGTCCTTCAGCCAGCCCTTGGTGTCATCGGTGAAACTCTGGCGATATGTGCTCGAGTAGAGGGCTGGAGAGTTCTCCACAGTAGGCTCATTCCCGACGATGGTTCGCGTCCTCGGGTTCAGGACATAAACATCTAAGTTCCTGGTCTACCTGGCAGGATGCCCATTGTTGGTGATGTTATAGCGGGGAAGCTCATCCTCCCGAGTCACCCAGGTCTGTGGCGCATCAACCTCGAACCCTGGCACCAGAACCTCATCTAGGATGTCAAAGTTCCAGAGCGGCAGGTTGTCTGATAGCGGATATGTCTTCTGGGCCAACGTCAGCAAGTCGAACAAGGATTGATTGTTGGAAACAATCTCCTTGGCTCCGTAGACCTCCTCGTTCGCCGCCATCTCAGCTCTGCGAATGGCGGCATCCCCCTCATTCCCTTGATTCGCGGCCATCTCAGAAGCTCCGGGAGTCGTGTGGGTTAAGGGATGAGGCGTGCGGAATCAGAAGAGGCTGGTAGAGAAGTTTGAGAGGTGGCGCGCAATCCTAGTGGATGACGTGCAATTGGGAAGTCTGTCGCGTAAAACCACGGGTGTTCGCGCAAAAACAGGCCGAAATCCAGAAGGGTTTGCGTGACGAACGGGTGAATTCCGTGCCGGAAAGGGAAATTTCACGCACGGGAGCTTGAAAGCATATCGCGCGGAAGGCCAGTGTACGGTACGGGGGGACCCAGGGCCCCTATTTATAGGAGAGGCCAGGTGTCCGCGCTGCGCAGAAAGCGCTTTGCGCGACCGAGACAGCAGATTGCACGCCCGACGCCCTTTTTGCGCGCCACAGTCCCACGCCACCCAGGACTTCGACATTCCGGCGTCTCCCTAAGAACCCGATCGTTGCGACCTATTGCCGATCAGATTCTGAGGGGGGGCTTTTGTAGACGCCGGAAAAGTCCGTTGTTCCCAAACAAAGCTCCGGATGCGGAAAGCGAGGTCATATTTGGAGTCAGAAGCATGTTTCGGAGGGCCCGGAGGCCTTGCGCGGAATTTTGGAGACCCGCGTGCAAAGTTGAAGTCAGGCGCGCAAACCTCCCGGGATGCGCGCAATGCGCTGGGCCAACGCGCAATTTTGCGTTCCCGTGGCCCGCGCGACTCCTTTGCGCGCCGGGCCCGATTCCGCGCCCGCGAAGGAAATTCCGCGCCCGCGAACCGGATTCCGCGCCCGGGGTTGCCTATAAATATAAGGCGACCCTCGACGTTTTGAAGATGGCCGGAATTTGAAGAGTCGCTCGTTCGCGCAATCCAACCCCCTCCGCGCGCAATGCCGATCTTCAGGTAACCTCCTTTCTTTCGCGCAAGAAAGCCTCGGTGTTCGCCTTCGCGCGCAATCCCTTTGGCTCCTTTCCTTTGAACAACTCTTCACCCAAAGGACTTTGCGCGCAAAAGAAGCCTCTTGCGCGCAATTGCCCCCCGGGTGCGTGCAATCCAGCCTGATTGCGCGCACCCCCCTTACTAAAGTGGCCATTCGTTAAAGAATGAGCTGTTGCCCCCGCGCGCTATCCGAAGCCTGGTGTGCGCAATCTCCATCTTCCGCGCGCAAAGCGCTGGCCCAATTGCGTGCCAGCCTGCCCAATTGCGTGCCGACCCGTGGTATTGCGCGCCAAGCTCCTCTTTTGCGCGCAAACCGCCAGGGTCGCCCCCTTTGACCCCCTGAGGGTACCCGCCTGCGTGGCGCCCGATGATCTTCATCCCGGGTGCCCGCACCATGCGTTGTCTTCCCGTGCGGCCCTCGAGGTTTGCGTGAAGTGAAACGGACCCATTGGCGGCACCACTTCGTCCGCCCTGCAAGACGTTAAACTGCCAAGTGTTTCGTCCAACATGACGTTAAACTATACTTCGTCCGCGCTGCAAGAAGTTAAACTGCCAAATGTTTCGTCCAACATGACGTTAAACTGTACTTCGTCCGCACTACAAGACGTTAAACTGCCAAGTGTTTCGTCCAACATGACGTTAAACTGTACCACGTCCGCGCTGCAAGACGTTAAACTACCAAGCATCTTCGTCCTCGACACACGACGTTAAACTGTACTTCGTCCGGCAAGACGTTAAACCGTCCTCTTCGTCCTCAACGCATGACGTTAAACTGTACTTCATCCGGCAAGACGTTAAACCGTCCGCGTCGCCCGATCCCGTGCCTCGCATGCAGGGTCCCCCTCCAGGTTTGGATGTGGACCCCACCCGCTCGTCTCTGCAGGGATGTCGGGATTGGAGTGGCCTTCGCCCACGGGGGTAGAGTATTACAGACAGAATGAACTACGTGGACTTTGATCCCTGTCTCCTAAACATGGTACGTAGGAAGCCTCTCCGAGGTTCAAGCCCACCACCTGGTCGTCCCGGTCGTATTCACGTCGGTTCGTCCATCAGTGGACCCCTCCCAGGTTCACACTTGCGTTGATTCACCTATGAATCCGCCCTTGTGGGAGACTGCATGTGTGTATCTCCATTGTGCTTCCCAACTGCCAAAGACAGTAGAGGGCGTGACAGGGATCGAGGTCTCTTACCTTCGGCCCAAGTCCATCTCCAACTGAGTTTTGCCGCATCCGGGCCGCCTCAGTGCGTAAGTCCTGACAGAACAAACTACGTGGACTTTGATCCCTGTCTCCTAAACAGGGTACGTAGGAAGCCTCTCTGAGGTTCAATCCCACCACCTGGTCGTCCCGGTCGTATTCACGTCGGTTCGTCCATCAGTGGACCCCTCCCGATTTCACATTTGCGTCGATTCACCTATGAATCCGCCCTTGTGGGAGACTGCACATGTGTATCTCCATTGTGCTTCCCCACTGCCTTTTTCTCCTTTCAGCGTCCAGCATGACGTGAAACTGTGATCCACCCGACCATTCCATCCCCCTCTGTGCGAGGTGGTTCGGTTCAATCCTCCACCCGGTAGCCTCGACCTCTTCGTGAGTCGGCTTGCCAACGTCCAGCATGACGTTAAACTGTACATCCGAACTACGCTGACTTTGATCCGCGCTAACGCGCGGTACGTAGGAAGCCCCTACGGGGTCCAAGCTCTTCACTCCATCATCCATCCGGATCCTTACCCGTGCCGCCACATCCCGGTGGGGTCATGCCATTTCATTCCACTCCACTTCACTCGGGAAGCCGCCCATGTGCTGGCCCCAGCATCGGAGGTTCCCCGCAAGGGGTTCTGTCATCTGATCCACTCCTCGTGTTGATCGGTCTGATGCCGTCCCCGCTGGACGCTAAACTCGCGGCATACCTTGTGTTATACATGGGAAGATGAGGAAAACCTCAGGTAACATCGTTCCCCGCACCCAGCGCGGGATGCCTCAGGCCATCACTCCTTCGAGAAGCCCTATTAGGGACGGAAGGCAGACATGTAGAGCCGCAGTGTTAAGACACGCCCCCAGCACTCAGAGCTACCCGGTCTCCTCACCGTAGGTTGTTGCCCCTACCAGACTCCTTGGAGCGTCCGGGAGGAAGTAGCGTAATTAACCGATGTCCATGGAGACATGGCACCGAGAATGAGATTCACGAGCATGTCTTAAATCTATGAGGGAGACCCGGATTAGGCAACGAGTTCCGAGGAGACGTCCACGGAAGGAGGAGACGACATCCCATCATCCCGGTTTCGATCAAGGAGCAGACGCCCCTGAATAAGGGATGGATGCCGCCCGCCTTTGGAAAGCGGGACTGCGGGGCCACAAGCCGCGCGCCCATCCCCTCGGGTCGACGGGCGCACGCGCAAACGCGTCCTGGCGGAACAGCGTCGGAACAGAAACCCGACGCACATCCGCACCGAAACATACGTATCCCGCGATGACAGGAATCAAGACGTACATAGTTATTTAGAAGATAATACACCCCATGCAGGTCTGGTCCGTACATGGGGGAAAATGGAATTTTCAATCCTTCTTATCCATATAGTTTAATGTCATGTGGTAAGGACGTGGAATAATCCTCATGCAGGGTTGGACCATACATGGAGGAAAGGGGAATTTTTAACTTTATTTGGGGATGGCTGGGCTGGGATGTAGAATCCCGGCGTTGCTACGTATCCTGCGAGGGGAGGAATCAAGTCGTTCGTAGTTCTCTAAAAGGGATACACCCCATGCAGGACTGGTCTGTACATAGGGGAAGAAAGCATATTTTATATTTTATATTTTTGATATCATTTGGGGGTGGCTGGTCCAGGATGGGGGATCCTGGTGTCGCTATGTATCCTAGGAAGTCAGGAATCAAGCCGTACATAGTTCTCTAAAATCCATGCAGTTTAACATCATGCGGTGAGGGCGAAATACTCTTAGTTTAGGTTCATAGAGTTTGGACAGTTGGGGATTGGTAGTTTAACATCCTGAAGCTTGGATGATAGGTGCTTGGCAGTTTAACGTCTTACAGCTCGGACGATAACTTCTTTTGATTATGTGAAATACTTCTTCAGAAATATCGCATTTGTAGGAGCGGTAGTGAATTTCCCATCTATGGAGATTAGGGCATATGCTCCTTTGGAGTATACCTTTTGTATAACATATGGTCCCTCCCACTTTGGATTTATAATTAGAGGTTTATTTCTGGTTATCATTGGGTTCCAGAGGGCCAACACCAATTCTCCTTCCAAAAAAGACCAAAGACAAACCTTTTTATTAAAGGCTCGTGCGATACGGTTCTAATATAACTTCAGATGGCGTAAAGTTTGAAACCACTTATCATATACCTATTCCAACTCACCTATCTGTTTTTATGATTGCTAAATGTTGGAAAACTGATCACAAATGGCCACATGGAGCGAGGGAAATTGGAGCTCAATGGGCAGTACCGCTTCTGTTTCTTACACTAACGAGTATGGAGTAGCCTGAGAAGTGGTACAGATTGTGGTTCGATAAGCCCACATTGCATGAAGATGTTTATCCGGCTATGATTTATTGTCTTCTTCAACCATTTTCTGGATAATGTTGGGAAGGGTCTTGTTGAAAGCCTCTATCTGTCCGTCGGCCTCTGCATGGTAGAGGGATGAGTGGTTAGCCTTGATACCATATTCTTGGTACAGTTTCTCCAATTCATCAGCGTGAAAGTTGGTGTCGTTATCCATCAATATGGTATGAGGGATGCCACATATGGTGATGAAATTTTTTTTCACAAAGCTGACAATGTTTTTCCCTGAATTCCTTGAGGGGTACAGCTTCTGCCCATTTGGAATAGTAGTCGGTTGCTGTGAGGATATACTTCACCTGTTTGTCAGTGGTGGGAGGATATGGTCCCACGACGTCCATTCCCCAGATGGAAAATGGCAAGGAGTACTTGGCCTAATGAAGTAACTCTGGGGGTTGTTGAATGAAGTTGTCATGAATTTAATAGGAGTGGTATTTTGCGGTAATGTTCTCACAATATCGTGCCATTGTGGGCCAATATTACCCAATCCTTCGATCATTATGGGAAAGCTTAGACCCTGACTATTGTGATCCACATACTCCGGCATGCACTTCAGTTATAACGAAATCAGTTTCTTCTCCGTCAATGAATCTGAGGAGGACTCCCTTGAGGCCTCGTTTGTAGAGGACCTCTTGCTGACCTGTGCTTCCGAATATGAAAAATTTGATTTCCCTTCTCCGTATTTGATCTCGTTCAGCCCTATCTAATGGGAGTTCTCCCCTTTGAAGGTTGTTTTCAATGGGGGTCGTCCAGCCAGTGGTAGGAGCATATGGATCAGGGACAGGACTTACTTCGTTGATTTCTTATGTCTTAGCCTGAACAAATGGCAAGACCATTCGACGATGAGCAATACTGATAATTGTTTCATCCCAGTCTGGGTCAGCTAGGGTTTTGGCTGCATTAGTTAATGCATCAGCCTGGGAATTCTGGGACCGGGGAATATAGGTCAATGTTGGTTCTGTGGAGAATTCCACCATTAACCCTCAGACATGGTCAAATAGGGGAATCAACTCCTCCTTTTTAATAGCATAGTTACCATTAACTAGCTTGGTGACCAGTTTCGAGTCACCTTTTACCTTAAGGTGTTGTACTTGTGTCTGGAATACGAGCTCCGGGCCTGCAATGAAGGCTTGATACTTCGCCTCATTGTTCATACATCCTTTTGAATGGAGGAAGGAATATGGAAAGACGGCCTTTTCGGGGGACATGAGTATTATCCCCAAACCCACCGTGTTAAATCTGGGATTATCCATTATTTTCCCTGTTGGGCTTCCAGATGCACCGTCGAAGTTCATTTTATATGTCGGGAGCTCCTCTTGAATCAAGAATATGTCTTCATCTAGTAACTCAACTTCCGGTGTGGTGGTCCCTGTCAAGGGGTGCTCTGCCAGAAAATCTGCTAACATCTGGAATTTGATGGCTTTCTAAGGCACAAACCGGATGTCAAACTATTACAGGATGACTGCCCATCGGGATAGGTTCCCGGTCTGCATTGGGTGGCTATGGATGTACTTGAGCGGGTTACTACGCGAGACCAGATGGAATTCATGATGTTGTAGATAATGTCACAATTTCTTAACTGTGAAGACCAAGGCCAAACAACTCTTCTTGATGTTTGAGTATCGAGTTTCAGCATCGATCATGGTTCGACTGAGGTAATAGAGAATGTTTTTTTTGCTGTCGGTGTCATTTTTCTACGCGAGGAAGGCTCCCTGTGACCGCTCTAGGGCCGTCACGTATAGGATAAGAGGTCTTCCTTCAACTGGGAGCATGATAACCAGTGGACTTAAGAGGTAATTCTTCAGGCTATCGAATGCCTCTTGTCACTCATTTGTCCATTGGTACATAACCCCATTTTTAATTAACTTGGTAAAGGGAAAACATTTTCCCGCAAGGTTGGCTATGAACAGCCTAATGTAGACCAGGTGTCCTTGGAATCTTCTCAACTCAATGAGATTGCGGGGAGGTGGCTAGCCAAGTATAGCTTTTGTCTTTTCAGGGTTGACTTCGATGCCACGATGGCGTACGACGAAGCCAAGGAATTTCACTAAGGTAACCGGGAAGGTGCATTTCAAGGGATTCGTCTTTAGGCTATGTTGTCGAAGATTGTTGATGATGGTTTCAAGGTCTAACAGTTGATCTGAGCACTGTATTGATTTGACAACCAAGTCATCTACATAGCATTCGATGAATCTCCCCAGGAATGGTTTAAATATATGATTCATGCTGCGTTGATATGTGGAGCCACATTCTTGAGACCAAAGGGAATGACCCTGTAGAAGAATATTCCTTGAGGGGCTCTGAAGATAGTGGCTTCTTCATCTTCTCAGGCCATCCAAATTTGATTATACCTAGAATAACCTTCCATGAAAGATAGAGACTCATACCCAGCCGTTACGTCGATTTATAAATCGGTAATCAGGACCGGGAAATAATCTTTTGGAAAATTCTGATTTAGATCTCTGAAATCGATGCAGACATGGATTTGTCCATTCTTTTTCTTGACGGGGACAATGTTGGCAAACCCGATGGGGGTATTGGACCTCCCGAAGAAGCCCGCTCTAATAAGCTTATCGACTTTAGCCTCTATTTTGGTAGCATCTGAGGGGTGCGTTCTTATGGGGCTTATTTATAGCCCTGGTGGTTTTCTGGAAGACCTAAGTGGTGCATTGCCACTTCTGGATCGAGTCCCAGAATTTCTGTGTAATTCCAGGAAAAAAAGTCCCGGTGTTGCCCCAGGAATGGGTTATATACCTCATGCTCCTTCGGATATGTAACGACCCGAAATTTTGAATAAATCTTGTTTCCTAATTTTGTGTGTTATTTTATTTTATTTTTATACTCAACAAAAATGTTTCATTTGATAACATGAGTATAATTAAAATGAGACCATTGGGTTTTGACTTCTATATGACCATTGGTCAATATGACCGCTATAAACTAAACATTTCGATTATTGTCTCCAAATACAAGTAATCTTGGTTAATTAATATAGAAAGAAGATTCGATGGCCTCACCCAGTAGTCTTGGACCGATCGAAGCCCAACTAACAGAACTTGGGAAGGAGGTAGCACCACTGGGCTTTACTCTAGACCAAACCCAAGCCGATAATCATTGTGTGAAGCTAGAATAGAATCGCCTTTGCGAAAAGTTCAAACTGAAAGAAATTACTACTCGTGTGATGTTGGCTGAGCCTCCCTCAGATTCTCTCACCTTAGCACACCTTACACTTAGGTCCTATGATGGTGTGATAAGGGGCTATGTAAGGAGACTGTAACTGCCTTATGTAATCCTTTGTTTTAAATAAAAATTGGGATTTCTTCATATGATGATGTTTATGAATTTTCAAATGACCGGATAAATATAGTATGCATATTTTTGACGAATTTTAGAAAAGGGATATTTTAAAAATGTTTATGTAAACCTTAAATAATTAAAAATGTGTAATGATATTCAAAAAATGGTCTTCTACAATTATGTTTAGTACGAAATTTAGAGTCTAATAAGATCAACTTTATTTTTGATGAATTGTAAATTATGAAGAGTGATTTTTTGATTAGGATTACTAATGTGTCAAAATGGATTAGTAATCTCACTTAAAGAAATTATTAATATAATCTAGGCACCTTGATTAAGTAATGTGATTCAATAAAATGGTTAAATAACGGTTTCATAAATTATTATTCAAGTATTAGTTTTTTTGGGTGAATAGTTTTTTTAATTAAAAATTAAATAATAAATTATTTAAAAAATAATTTTTATAAAATGGATTTCATTTTTGAACTCAGATCATCGCTCTTATGTTAAGGTAATTTTTGGGGTTTTTTCTGAAAAAATGAATTTTCAGTGAATAGTTTATTTATTCAAAAATTAAATTAAAAATATTTCGAAAATGGTTTTTACAAAATAGAGTTCATTTTGGAAATCAGAGCATTGATATTTGGTTAATGTGAAATTTTGGGATTTTTCTGAGAAAGTTGAATTTTCAGTGAATAGTAAAAAACACAGTTTTAGGGTTTCGATATGTTTAATGACATCATAACTATGTCATGGTGTTGTAATGAGATATATTAAGGGTTTTCCGACCAAAGGTGATGGAGTATTGTATTGGGGGCCCCATGTGGCCAAAATTCATTGGAAATATCATGGGAGAGCACATGGTTTTGAGAAACCCACTTATGAGGTGTCCCTTGGCCATTAATCCCTTGTCCCCTCACATTCCCTATAAATACCAAGCCATTATTTCATCCTTTGGACTCAAAAATCATTACCAAAGAGGTTCTGGTCTTATTACCTCCCATGATGTCCTCCCAAGGTGCCCTCAAGCTCCTCAATGTCCAAACCTTTGAGTTTTATGAGTTATGTTTTAAGGTAAGGGATCTAACCTCTTTCTTTCTTTTCAAGTATTCTCTTTTATGTCATTTATTTATGCACCATGTTCTTATGTGGGAGGATGTTCTTTTATATTAATTATACTGTCCTTTTTATGTTCATATGATGAGAGACTCCCTATTACTATCATCATTTCGTTTTATGAATGTTTATCTGGCGCCATTAGGATGCCAAATTTTTAAGGGATTCTTTCACCTTTCTCATTTTTCAAAGTTCTACTTTCATGTCAAGTCTTTCATGTTCCTTTTTACTATGTTGCAGTATTATATCTATATCTATCATACTTAACTTTTATGTTCATATGATTAGATACCCTATTTGATCTCATCAATTCATTTTTGTTGAAGTTTAAGTGACGCCGTTAGGCTGTCGAATTTGTAAGGGATTCTTTCACCCTTCTCATTCTTTTAAAAGTTCTACTTTCATGTAAAGTCATTCAAGTTAATTTTAATTATGTTGGGGTATGATATATATATCTATCATACTGAACTCTTATTTTTACATGATGATAGACCCTATTTGATCTTTTCAAATCATTTTTGTTGAAGTTTAAGTAACACCGTTAGGTTGCCGAACTTTCATAAGAGAAATCTAAATTTTGGCTTCCTTCCATGTTTTTCATTTCATATGATATGTCCTTAAATATTAATTACCATGTTCATATATCCTTCTTATTCTGTACCTCTACTATTTTATGGGTCATTTATGAATGATTGATCCATGTCCCCTCTCTTTTCAATGTTTTCTAAAAACCCAAAACATAGCTGTTATGCTGTAGAATTTGCGTCTCAAAATGCCTCTCGCTTTTCTCAAAATTATTTTATGTTATAAAGTGAATACTCAAAGATGTTATTTCTCCAGGGTTATTCACATATATATCAAAATGTTCTTTTTTAAACTCTGTTATTTACATACATGAGACCCGCTCTCCCCTTCCGTGGGTTTAAATTGACGTAAATATCATGTCTTTAAAGTAGTTTTTTTTCTTAAAACATTATGATTATGAAATGAAACCCATTTATTTTATGCTATATGAGTTATTTATGAAATTTTTTATGATGATATATGTGTCTCACATGATAATAAAGGCAAATTTAAGGGTTCTCCCTGATAGCGCTCCAATGCATTGGGTAATGATGTAACCACTAGAGATTACAATTTTCATGATATCCTGGTGAATAACCATGGTAATTTTCAAATAACACCTTGGGGATGGACCTTGGTGATATGTTCATGATTTTCTATACTAAATGTTGCATCCACATCTTCATGTTATGAAAAATGTTATTTTTATGATGATATATATTATGATTTCTTTCTCATGCCTTAAAGTTATTTTCATGACCTTATTGAAGTATCTCAAGTTCACATGTAAAATGTTTCTCTTGTTTCCCTTACTAGGTCTTATGCTCACCCTTTATTTTGATGTATGTCCCCAGGTTATGAGATGTAGTAATGAACTTTGGATGAACATGAGGAGAAGCCTATCAAGTGTTTAAGAAGAATGTTTTATGTATTCATGTTTTAAGTTCCTTGTTTCCATGACACTAAACCTTAAAGATCCTCAGTTTTTTGTAATTTAATGAATGTTTAAGTTATAAAAAGGCGGGATTATATAGTTGGTATCAAAGTATGGTCTAGTTATTTGTAGAAATTATGATATAAAAACTTTATTAAGAACACTATAGAAAAGTTTAAATATAGGAAAACTTCTTGGTATTTTGGTAAGTAATGAATAAGTCGGTTATCAAACAAATACATCCCTGTCTGGATACGAGCAGGTAGAGGCGGATCTGGCACAGATGTACATAGGGGTAAACCACAAAAACACCACATTGAGCTAGACTCGAACGGGAATTGGTGCATGATAACGGGCCTTGCTGCACTTTTGGTTACGACACTCCCGGGGGATATGCTTTGGTAAATTCATAAGCTTAGTATGAACCATTATTAAAGGAACAAAGATAAAATTAAATAAAGATTCACATAAGAATATATGATCATGTATAACCTAGTTTGAAACCTAGGGGATCACAAGTTAGGGTATACTTTTCTCCTATATGTTATCCTTATATTCTTTAAGTTCCTTTTCATGATTATTGGCTAAGTATTTAAGCCCCTAATTGTACTTTCATTTCTTAGTTATTGGCGGGAAATTGAAGAACATGTCCCAACAACCAATGTGATAGGGAATGTAACAATTTCCATATTAATATAACAGAGACGATTAGGGTATTAGAAGATAATTATTATTTTGGAAGACGTTCACTATTTTCGGGACCCTATATGATCGAGGTAAATATATTACTACGGGATTTTCATTGAGGAGTAAGGTTGAATTATATTTTGAAGAATCGATGAATATAAGGTGGACTTGTAGTAATTTAGGTTACTTATGGTAATGATTAACCTATCTTGGGTAAAATATGTTTATGTTAGCTACTTTTGTTATAAGATGTTAGGAGTGGTTGATGTTGTTTTGAGATTAACAATGAAGTTTATTTTTGGAAGACTATGTTATCAAATCCTTATTGTATTTTTGTTCCAATATTAGTTTGGTTTATTTTGGGGAATTTTATGGACAGTTATTTATGGAATGGTCTATGATGAACTTTGGGTAGTACCATGGAACTTTGAAGATTTAAAAGTAGTTTCCATTCCTATGGGATTCTTTCTTTTTTAAGAGTTGTTTTACCTTACCATTTCTATTTTTGGGATAATGTTTAAAGATAGAAGAAACAGATAGTTAATCTTTTCTGGATTATGTGATTCTCTAGAAGATGATTCTTGTGTTTTGATGAGACCAAGTAGTTTTGAATGCTCATCGTTTGGAGAAAGGATTAGTTTTGGTAGAAACTTATTAAAGGATGAAACTCTACATGAACGTTGGTATATTTCCTTATATTTTTGTTCTATGTAGTAAATGAATTCCTCAGAATTATGAAAGGAAATGTAAAACAAAAATGTTGTTGGTTTATGTTTCCTACTAGGTAATTAAAGACCATTTACACACATCATTAGTTTGGGATTTTCTCGTCGTCAACTTTCTCCTAATAATGTTTTCTATCACTCTCCCCCAGAACTTGACCCTCTGTGTTTCTTCCATATCCATGTTTTCCTCTATGGAATCCTAGTATGGGTTAACTCGGGTGACATTTGTACTTTCCTTTATTTCTTTTAAATTAATAGTGTTACTGACTCCATTTCTGATGTGGCAATTTCAATGAAATTTCAAAACCCAATTTTAAAAATTACGAGGATGCAATTTCTTAAGGGGGGAAGATTGTAACGACCCGAAACTTTGAATAAATCTTGTTTCCTAATTTTTTGTGTTATTTTATTTTATTTTTATACTCAACAAAAATGTTTCATTTGATAACATGAGTATAATTGAAATGCGACTGTTGGGTTTTGACTGTTATATGACCATTGGTCAATATGACCGCTGTAAACTAAACGTTTCGATTATTGTCTCCAAATACAAGTAATCTTGGTTAATTAATATAGAAAGAAGATTTGATGTCCTCCCCCAGTAGTCTTGGACCGATCGAAGCCCATCTAACAGAACATGGGAAGTAGGTATCACCACTGGGCTTTGCTCTAGACCAAACTCAAGCCGAACTTTATTGTGTGAAGCTAGAACGAAATCGCATTTGCAAGAAGTTAAAACTAATAGAAATTACTACTCATGTGATGTTTGTCGAGCCACCCTCAGAATCTCTCACCTTAACACACCTTACACTTAGGACCTATACTGGTGTGATAAGGGGCTATGTAAGGAGACCGTAACTGCCTTGTCTAATCCTTTGTTTTAAATAAAAATTGGGATTTCTTCTTATGATGAAGTTTATGAATTTTCAAATGACCAGATAAATATAGTATGAATATTTTTGATGAATTTTAGAAAAAGGATATTTTAAAAATGTTTATGTAAAACTTAAATAATTAAAAATGTGTAATGATATTCAAAAAATGGTCCTCTACAATTATGTTCAGTACAAAATTTAGAGTCTAATAAGATCAACTTGATTTTTGATGAATACTAAATTATGAATTGTGATTTTATGATTAGGATTAGTAATGTGTCCAAATGGATTAGTAATCTCATTTAAAGAAATAATTAATATAATCTAGGCACCTTGATTTAAGTAATGTGATTCAATAAAATGGTTAAATAACAGTTTCATAAATTATTATTCAAGTATTAGTTTTTTCGGGTGAATAATGTTATTTAATTAAAAAATAAATAAAAAAATATTTAGAAAAATATTTTTATAAAATGGATTTCATTTTCGAACTCAGAGCATCGATATTATGTTAAGGTAATTTTTGGGGTTTTTTCTGAAAAAATTAATTTTCGGTGAATAGTGTATTTATTTAAAAATTAAATTAAAAATATTTAGAAAATTATTTTTATAAATTGGAGTTCATTTTTGAAATAATATCATTGATATTTGGTTAATTTGAAATTTTGGGATTTTTATGAGAAAGTTGAATTTTCAGTGAATAGTAAAAAAAAGTAGTTTTAGGATTTCGGTATGTTTAATGACATCATAACTGTGTCATGGTGATGTAATGAGATATTTTAAGGGTTGGCCGACCAAAGGTGATGATTTATTGTATTGGGGGCTCCATGTGGCCTAACTTCATGGGAAATATCATGGGATAGCACATGGTTTTGAGAAACCCACTTATGAGGTGTCCCTTGGCCATTAATGCCTTGTCCCCTCACATTCCCTATAAATACCAAGCCATTATCACATCCTTTGGACTCCAAAATCATTCTCAACGATGTTATGGTCTCCTTACCTCCCAAGGAGTCCTCCCAAGGTTCCCTCAAGCCCCTCAAGGTCCAAACCTTGGAGTTTTAAGAGTTACGTTTTATGGTAAGGGATCTGACCTCTCTCTTTATTTTCAAGTAATCTCTTTTATGTAATTTATTTTATGCACCATGTTCTTATATTGGAGGATGTTCTTTTATCTTCATTATACTTTCCTTTTTATGTTCATATGATGAGAGACCCCCAATTACTATCATCATTTCGTTTTATGAATGTTTATCTAGCACCGTTAGGCTACCGAATTTTTAAGGGATTCTTTCACCTTTCTCATTTTTAAAATTTCTTCTTTCATGTCAAGTCTTTGAAGTTCCTTTTTACTATGATGGGGTATGATCTCTATATCTATCATACTGAACTTTTATGTTCATATGATTAGAGACCCTATTTTATCTTGTCAATTCATTTTTGTTGAAGTTTAAGTGACGCCGTTAGGCTGCCGAATTTTTAAGGGATTCATCCACCCTTCTCATTCTTTTCAAAGTTCTACACTCATGTCAAGTCTTTCAAGTTCATTTTAATTATGTTGGGGTATTATATCTATATATATCATACTGAACTTATATTTTCACATGATTAGAGACCTTATTTGATCTTTTCAAATCATTTTTGTTGAAGTTTATGTAACGCCATTAGGCTGCCGAACTTTCATAAGACAAATCTAATTTTTGTCTTCCTTCCATGTTTTTCATTTCAAATGGTATGTCCTTAAAATTAAATTACCGTGTTCATATATCCTTCTTATTCTTTCCCTCTACTGTTTTATGGGTCATTTATGAATGTTTGACTTATGTCCCCTCTCTTTTCAATGTTTTCTAAAAACCCAAAACATAGCAGTTATGCTGCAGAATTTTTGTCTCAAAATGCCTCTCTCTTTTCTCAAAATTATTTTATGTTATAAAGTGAATACTCAAAGATCTTATTTCTATAGGGGTATTCACATATATATCAAAATTTTCTATTTTAAATTCTGGTATTTACATACATGAGACCCACTCTCCCCTTCCGTGGGTTTAATGTGACGTTAAGATCATGTCTTTAAAGCAGATTTTTTTCTAAAAATGTTATGATTATGAAATGAAACCCATTTATTTTATGCTATATGGGTTATTTATGATATTTTTGATGATGATATATGTGGCTCACATGATAATAAAAGAAAATTTAAGGGTGCTCCCTGATAGCGCTCAAATGCATTGGGTAATGATATAACCACTAGAGATTATAATTTTCATGATATCTTGGTGAATAACCTTGGTCATTTCCAAATGACACCTTGGGGATGTACCTTGGTGATATGTTCATGATTTTCTATGTTAAATGTTGTAGCCACATCTTCATGTTATGAAAAGTGTTATTTTTATTATGATATATCTTATGATTTCATTCTCATGCCTTAATGTTATTTTCATGACCTTATTGAAGTATCTCAAGTTCACATATAAATGTTTCTCTTGTTTCCCTTACTGGGCCTTCTGCTCACCATTTTTTTGATGTATGTCCCCAGGTTATGAGATTCAATAATTAACCTAGGATGAACATGAATAGAAGCCTTTCAAGTGTTTAAGAAGAATGTTTTATGTTTTCATGTTTTATGTTCCTGGTTTCGAAGACACTAAACCATAAAGATCATCAGTTTTGTGTAATGTAATGAAAGATTATGTCATAAAAAGGCGGGATTCTATAGGATACATGGTTGAACTAATGAGAGTGGGACTAGGGTCTTCCTCAGTACCCATGTTTATTTCTCTAAGCTCATCCATAGTGGTGGAGATACCTTCATCAAATGCAGGAGGTGCATCCCTGATATCTTCCTCCACTTCTTCCCCCACATGCCCATATTCTTGATCTGATGGGGGGAGGGTTCCCAACATGGGCTCTTGAGGGTCAGGAGGTGAGGCATCGTGGGAGTCTCTGCTCAATTATCTGTCCCCAAATTGAGGGTTAGTGGTCATTTCCGCATTGTCACTCTCGACCGTTATGGCTGAAGTCATGAGGACAGTTGAGTGTGTGTCCGAGCTTGAATCCCTACTCTCAACATGGTTGATGGGAATTACATAGTCTCCACCGAGATGATTGAGGTGGTCATCCAGAACCATTTCCAGACCATTTGGAGTGGGGATGCAGTCAATACCATCGAGCGAAGGCTTCTTCTTCATTTGATTATAAAACCCGGCGTCAATGTAGTGTGACTCGGAGAAATCAAAATAGGCCTTTCCAACGTGCAATGTCCCACCATTTTCATTGACGCAATACTTGATACACTGGTGGTAGGATGAGGGAATGTCCATGTGCTTATGGATCCACGAACATCCAAGAAGGGCATTGAATGTTGGGTTCTGCCGGACCACCATGAATTCCAAGTTGGACATAAGGTCGCCAAAATGGGTTTTTATCTTGATTTGTCCCATTGGATTCTGTTCACTCTTGTCATAACCCAAAAGAGTTGCACCTGAGGGTACTAAGTCATCCTCACTGTAGCCCAACATGCGGAGTGTCCATAAGAGAAGGATATTAACTCCAGATCCGTTGTCAATAAAGAATTTGCAGATCTCAACATCATTTAGTGTGTCAGACACATATAGTTGTTTGATATGTCCTTGCATGATGGTATCTTCATCCTGGTCAGTGAAGGAAATCACCACATTACATTCAGCCGGTCCAGTCTTCATTTGGTAAATCTCGGCGGTAGCTACATTGGCATGAAACTCCTAGGGGCTGAGTAAGGCTTCTATCAGTGCCTCCCTGATGACAAACTCAGGGCATCAAGGATTGACAGTTTGGCTAGTACTGATGCCATCTACTTAAGGATATCATATTTCTGCTCCAACAACCGATGCTTATCTATTGGAAGGAGAGTTTTAGCAGGCATCTTGAGAGCTGGAGTACGTGATGATGAGGGACCAGCCGCAGGGTCAGATGTCGACGGTGTTCTCGCGTTCTGGGGACTTGGCCGGTCTAGTCTGTTTGTGTTCACCAGGCGGCTTGAAACTTGTTCCTCCTCTGATGGGTATCGTAGAATGACGGGGCCAGAGTGGCCTCTTGTGGAGGTGAATGGATATTCTTTCTCCTGTTGAGTCCGTTTAATGGATCACCCATGGGTCTCTGTGATATTAACGGGTTGGGCCAGGGTAAAACCATAGGTTTGGTTTCAAGCGCGGCTGTGCCTCCCCTGGTATCCCCTACTTCTTCAATTCCTCATCCCAGCCCCTTGCATTGGGAACTTGAGTTCATAGACATACCCTTCGTTAGGGAATGATTCCATTAGATGGATGATGTTGATGAAACCAAAGAGTAGATCCTCATCATGTGACAATTCAACCTGGTCGGTTATCCTTGATGGTGCCGTTTGGTGGGTCGGTGCCCGTGGCGCCATGTTTGGGGGTAGAAAATACAACAGTATCGGGGATAACTTTGGCATCGTTATGTACTTCTCCTCTTGCGCTTGTCTCCTTCTTGCTCGATTACGCCTGGATGACTTGATCGTGGAGGGTTGTGAGGCTGATATTGTCAGTTGTGTGGCATTAGGGGTTGTTGGAAGCAACACCGGCTGCCGTAGTTGGGCTTAGAGTATTCCCTGAGCTCGGTTGATAGTCTTCCGAGTCATCCAGTCATCAAATTTATTCCCCTTCTTACTGGTGACTTCCTGCCACCCCTCCTCTTTTTCAGAGTCGGTGGTATAAATATACGTTACATGTGCGGGGGGTGGTCCCAGCTTGACCTACCCGGAGTCTACCATCCTTTGCAGGAGGTCTTTGTAGACGAAGTATTCCTGGATATTGTGCCCTAACATTTGATGGTGGGGACAGTAATATGGCCTATCATTGTGGCCCACTTCTTTGGGCTTCCTTGGCTCCGAGAGGTGGAGAAAGTTGCAATTAATGGCAGTGATGAAGTATCCGTGGACTTGGTCCTATCAGAATGAGTATACGTTGTGTCTTCGTACCCTGAACTGGTTCTTCTTCGATCCTTTATGATCTTCCCATTTGGGTGGTGGTGGCCACTGATATACTAGGGGACCTTGAAGATTTGGTGGGGGCCTAGGAAATGGAGTAGGCGCAGGGGCTGGCTTGAGTGTGACAGAGGACGCTTATGCTCTAACTGTTCTCTTTGCAGGAGCATGTGAGGCTATTTGGGACACCAGATTGGTCCACTGTAGGGAGTCTTCTATTCTATGGGCAATCCCAATGAGATTGTGGAAGCCAGTGGTGCACATTACTGGTATGAGCGGTGTTCACAGCTCATCTCGAAGGTTACCGATGCATAGGGCCAGTATCTCATCTTGGGGAATTGGCCTATTATGAGAGCAGGTCAGACACTTCCATCTGGCGATGAAATCTGAGACTCTATCGTTCTCCCTTTTTTTCAATTCATGAGGTCTCTGATTATTGTTTTCAGCATCGTGGATCTAAATTGGAACATGAACAGCTTCTGTAGGTCTTCCCATCTTTTTATAAACTGAGATGGAAGATTCGAATACCAGATGAAGGAAGATCCTTTCAAGGTCCGTATGAAGCATCTAAGTTTCAATTCTTCTTGTTGTTCCGGAGTTCCCATCATAGGGTTTCAATAAGACGTGTAGTGTATCAAGTGTTGTTTCGGATTGCCTGATCCATTAAAAATAGAAAATACAGGGCTCCCAAAATTCGTTGGAGGAGGCGTGTTGCTCACCCAATCTGGGTAGGGCTTTCGCTCTGGCTGTATCAGAACGCGTTGAATTTCTATTTCTTCCAACCGAGATGTCAGTGCCTCAATGGTGTTGGAATGTCTCTGGTTTACATCCTGTTGGGCTTGCTCTTAGGCAGGTGTAGCCTGAGTCATTTCATGAGGATCTGGCTCGACCAACACCAAGGGTGCATATGCCATTTGTGACACCTTCAGAGGGTTCAGACGTACTCGCTCTGGTTTCTTACTGAGTGGAGGGAAGTCTTGGTATTCACCCAAATCCTTGTTCAGGTAGGTGGATGTACTGGGCGCCTCATTGGGCGAGGAAAACCTGGGTCTTTGAGATGCACTTGCTGGGAGTGCAGGGTGTGGCTCTTCTTGGGAAGCGCTTTCTATAAGACGATTCCTCTAGTGTAGCTCTCTAACGCCCCGACCCCAGTTACCTAGAGTCAGTGCATTATTACGTAACATTGGTATGATCACAAAAGATCAAGTCTTGAAATACTGATTATTTTAGTAGCCTTGAAACCCTAGATACATTCATAAATGTTACATTACATCATAAAGTGAAAAACTACAATAACATACCTCCATATTCCGCACTCATATCCCCTTCAGACTATCCCTGCAGGCCCGTCATAAAAAATTTCTTCACATCCTGGGAAAAATAAAAAATAGAAAGGGGTGAGCTCAGATTCTCAGTAAGGATAACAATATAGCGAAAACTTTCATAAATAAACATAAACATTTAAGGAAATGTCTAACCAAAACAAAAGCCTTTTAAACATAAACTTCAGAATAATATGGAAAAAGTAAAATGAAATAATTCCATTTACTTATTCACATGGATATTCTACTAGTATAATAATCACATGAAATATCAATAAACACTTTCATAATGATGGAATGCATAATGCCAGACTATCATAACCACATAGTCAAGGTCTTGTGCCAAGACTACAAAAAAGGTTTTTTCAAGGCCTCATGCCAAGACACTAGTTTGTCTCATGAGAGCTAGCAATGCATCTAGGAGCAATATGGGGCTCCACCCGTCACATACTACTTCCAATGCATTCCTTATATGAAAAGGTTTAAACATATCATAAACCATAACATAATCGTATCTCATAATACATGCATAAAAGAAACATAAAATTTCCACATTTCAATCACAATATATCAATACAACACATTGATATAAGAAAACCATTTTCAATACCAAAATAAAATAAAATTAAAGCATTTTATTTATTTTTCATTTCAAAAACGTTTCTCCTTGTAGAGTAAGTCGAAACAAAAATAATAGCCACGGCGGTGGAGAAGTCGTTGTCACCGCATACGTAAGAAAAAAACATTCCTTTTGTCATTTAGTAAAATTCTTCGTACAAAAAGATTCATTTTGAATAAAAGTAAAATTAAAAGGGGTTTATACACCGTATAAAAGAAAGTTGTGTATAAAAAAATAAGCCTCAATGAAAGGAGATTAAGACGAAGTCCCTTAACTCGTGTCTGACTTGACTCGATCGTTCTTTAATCTCCTTTATAATAAACTATAGTTAATTTATATTTTCTTAAAAAAAATTTGATTTTCATTATTCTTTTTATATCACTTTTTACAATGTTATGAACATTATGTAGTCATTTAAGTTAATAACGGTTGTTTTGTCGATCTTTGGTACTTGAGTCAACAATAAATTTCTTATAATTACAAGTTGTTTCTACGGTAGAATATCCACTATCTATAGAATTATATTCATTATGTAGATATCATATATATCATATATATCAATTAGATACATTCATTTATAATATTTCATAACATTTAGAGGTAATAAATGAAATATACCGTTCATGGAGACGGTAGGCCGTACGTTTGCATGAACACTACTTTCATTTACATTTCCTATTTAATGGAATGAAATCATAATGATATAAAGGTATATTATATTTCCAGTATAATATCATATATAATATCATTAACTTCATCCTTTATACCACCCACATATGGCATTAATGATTCAAATCACATTGAGGGGGCGGTAGTCTGCACTTCATAAAATGAAATTATCGTATTTACCCATAATGGAGATAAAAAAGGTATGCCATAAATGAAAAATACAAAAGCATAAAGAAAACATAAATATAATATATATCATATATATAAATATTGTCATCATAATGTCCACCATGATAGGTGTTAAATGAATATTGAACAATCATTATTTCGTGAGGGAGTAATTCACCACCCACAGACACAGTATGTTCTTTAACCATTAGATGAAGGTGTGTGTAAGTGTAAATAAAATAAATCTCATAAAAACATCCTACTATATTAAAGATACTGTTTTTGTTACAAAATAAATGAATAAAAAGAGTTTAAGGGGTTAGAGAAGTAAAATAAAACAAAATAACATAAGAGAAGACATTACCTTAAAATCGGGTAACTCTTTATTATTTGAGCCAAAGTCTTCCTTGGGAAGACTTATTCCTAGAGTGAGGCTTCTAGGAGTAATTTAGGGAAGTTGAGATAGTATTTGGGCAGAGTTTGGCATAGAAAAATGGCTTTGAACGTGTGAATAAGGTGGTAGAGGTGGGTGACTTTTATAAGAGGAGAGGAGGGGCACTCTTGGAACGTCATGAAATGATACATTATAATGAAATTCATTTCATATTTTAAAGGACACAGAATCATATATTTCAAGAATAAGGTGATAAGGGTTCGTAATACACCCATAAAATTGGATTTATAAAAGTGTATGTCTTATATTTTACCTTATCTTTTCATTTTATTTAAATCGTTCATTAATGAGGTAATCGCTGCATCATCATTGTGTGATAGATAAATTTATTTATTTAATGACTATTAATTATAAAAAAAATACCATGATGTAGGAAAACTTTTTATATTTCCAATGGATATTTATATTCAAAAAGATAAATTGTATAACCCCTTGTTAAAATTGTTTTAGTAAAACAATACATGTTTGTTACATTTTTATTTTTCATTAAATAAAAGGTATTAATGTCATTATCTTACACAAGTGGCTCCATGGGGTCCCAAAAATTGAACAATGGATTTACATGGTCGGCCATGATTCATCCAATAAGATTAGGACATCTGTCAAGGTAATTCCATATATTTTAACATTATTTTTACCTTAAATTATTCTAATTAACTCTAATTGCGGTTAATAAAACTCATTTGTTACTATTCACAAAAAAATTATTTTCATCCCATTGAACCAAATTTTACATCCTAATTGCAACCATGTATGTCAGATTTTTGAAATTAAATTCACATAAGCGTTAAAATTTCATTTAAATGTAAAATTAGTTTTTAACTACCACTTAGTGGTTTCACTATTCATCAAAAATTGACGTTTTTCAAAAAAATACCAAAAATTCACCCTAAGATATATTTGATATTCCAAATTAAAATATGATTTCTATTTAACTGAATTCAAAACATATAAGTTTCTTTAACTAATTTTATACATAATCCCTGTTGTCAAAACAAATAGCGTGTTTTTACGAAAGAATATTAATCAAAAGATTGAAAATAGTTTATGTCTAATTTCAAAGTGAAATTAATTCTAATGACCACCATTGGATAAAATGGTAAAAATATATTATAATTATACAATAAGACCAATAAATAATATAATTTATCACTGTAAATTATTTTTATTAAAAAGGTTTTTTTAGTTAAAGTTTAGTATTTCACACTTCATAAAAAATTGGAAGTTCTCAAAAAAAAAGGAAAAATTCAACTTAGGATAATTTTGATATTCTGAATCCAAAAATAAAGACCAATTTGAATAATAAAATACAAAAAATTTCAAAAAGTGGGTATTACTATTCATAATGACTACTTTGATTGGTCGCGGTGTGTTAGAATCTCAAACTTGCGTACAATGCAAGCTATTGCATTATTGATAGAGAAGCGTACTATGGAAGCATTGGGTGTTATATTTTTCCCTCCTTCAATAAATTGCGTCCTTGAAATTTGAAATTGTTTTTCGAAAATAAAAGGTTGAAAATAGAAAATACCTTTGTGGGAAACCCATATCAGAAATAGGTTTAATAAAATTCAGTTTTAATATGAGGGAAAGGGAAATGAGAAAGTCCCCACCAAATTAGGGATTCAAATAAGAGAACATTGGTGGAAATTATAGACACATAATTAGAGGAAAAACATAAATATTTATAGGTAGTGATTATAGTCATCAATCACAAACAAGTGTAAAATTGAGGGCCTCAAAGCCTTCAATCTATGTTGATTTAATATATAATCATATCAACAAAACATAAGGTTTTAGGATTACACATTTTTTGTTTTAATATGACTTTGCTAAATTTTAAGAATTAATTTATTCATAGAATAAGAGATAGGTATATATAAATATATTCTTGACAAGTAGAGTTTCAACCTTCAACTAATTTCTACCACAAACTTATCTTTCACTCAAAAAGATAATAGAACTCAAAAATATTATATTTATCCTAATTGTACAAGGTTCCAAAAATTAACACATACCATTTATATTAGGAAAACAATTTTGTAACAACCAGGGACTTCCTGTGGGCTAGTGGTAGGTAATAAAGGCCTGTCACACTATGGTTGGGTGTTCAATTCCTAAAGCTTTGTCCGACGCGATGGGTTATCCCCCGACCTGCAGGTTGTCCTTTTCCTAAAACTATAGTATTATAATATTCCAAAAATAATCTTCAGAAATATCCAAAGTTAAACTTAATCCATTCCAACATTTATAGTTATCCAAAATGACTCTATCCAGACTTTTTCTAAAAGGTCTCTAAATTCCAAAATCAATTAATCAGAATCCCCAAACAATGTAAAGTTTCTCTTATTGTCACATACTAAAAATATGATTACGTTCATCATATTAAAACCTTAATGAAAATAACAAGTACTACAGTACAATCCTTATATATATCACATTATTCTTATAACCATAATATAGTTCTTGAGTCCAAAAACACAAATTCAATAATTATTCCACTTTAGCTGTAGTAACAACATAAGATTGGCCATTCTCCCTTGGACTTTTTTGAGGTAAGTATCCTAGTCACATAGAGAATTTAGTTGCATAAAGCCCCATTTCTCTACAATTTTCGCATTCAATATTGATATCCTCTTTCTTTCCCTTGCAATCAGGAGCCTGGTTACATTTTTCTCCACATTTTGAAAAACTCCCATTCCTTTTAGGCAAGTATCGGTGTGATTTGTCCCACATTTATCTCATTATGGAAAATACTTCTTTCAATTTTCCCTTTATCTGTCTCTTGTTCCACCGTTCTCTTCTTCTCTTACTTTACTTTGTTGTTATAAGATTTATAGAATTCCTTTTCTGTCTTGAAAGAACACGGGACTATATCTTCATACGTTGAGAAAGATTGTGATATTAAAGCTCGATGAGGAAATGGTTTTAACCCATCAAATAAACGATCAATATTACTTCATGGGTTATGTATATAATCTGCAACATGCCTCACTAACCTTATAAATTTATACTCATACATTGCGACATTCTCATCCTCCCTTTGCCTCAAACTCAGAAATTGCCTTTCCATATCTTCTCGATAGTCACAAAGAAAGTATTTTTCTAAGAAAATATCTTTGAACTCTCTCCATTCCATAAATTATACTTCTTCATCTTCCTTTGTATTTTGAATCAATGACCACCATTGATCAACATCTCTAGTGAGGCGGTAAACTGCCATGATAATCTTTTCCCTTTCACTACTCCCCAAGGCATGGAATGTTTTCTCTAAGGAATTTATCCATTTCTCAGCTACTAATGGATTTTCACTCCCATTGAATGTTGGTGGTTGTTGCCTCATGAAGCAGTCTGACATTGATCCTCTATGTTGCGGATCAGGGTGCTCCATACGAGTAAGGATATTATTCATAACCTGAGTGAGTTGTCCCAGTATTGTGATAAGCTGATCAGCACCAGTTGTATCACCCGCTCCACTATAATTATCTTGATCATGAGGTAAATCCCTACATGGAGTGCGTGCATTGATACAGTTTCCATTCCATCCACTAGGATCAATTTCTAAAAAATGGCATAAACTAGACTAGTTTATGAATCGAAATACAAAATAACAAACTTGCAAAACACCTAACATAAATTGAACAGTTTATGGATATAATCCAGAATCATAAAAATGTTTTATTTGAGGAAGTATATACTCTTAATACCTTCATAATGGGTTGTAAAGAAATCCTGAATTATCCTAAGCATATCCCCCGGGAGTGTCGTAACCAAGAGTGCAGCAAGGCCCATTGTCGTGCACCAGTTCCCGTTCGAGTCTAGCTCAAAGTGGTGTTTTAGGTTTTTACCCCTAGGTAAATCTGTGCCAGAGCCGCCTCGACCTACTCGTATCTAGACAGGGATGTATTGCTCAGAAAACTCCGAAAATCTCTACAATACCAAAATTCTAGGAAGTTCTTCTATACTAATACTCAAAGTCTATCTTAGGGCTATGTGCTCTAATCAGATTTTATCTAAATCTAGCTTCCAAGGTCAGTACTAAACTACCTCTAATACCAACTGTAGTTCCCTGAACCCAGTTACCTAGAGTCGGTGCCTTATTATGTAACATTGACATGATCACAAAAGATCAAGTCTCGAAAGACCGATTAGTTTAGTAGATTTGTAAACACTAGATACATTTATAAATGTAACCTTACATCATATAGTGAAAACTACAAAAACATAGACTCTATAGTCCACACTCATATCCCCTTCAAGCTATCCCTGCAGGTCAGTCATAAAATATTTCTTCACATCCTGGGAAAAATAAAACATAGAAAAGGGTGAGCTCAGATGCTCAGTAAGGATGAAAATATATCGGAAACTTTCATAAATAAACATAAACATTTAAGGCAATATATAACTAAAACAAAAGCCTTTTAAACATGAAATTCAGCATAATATGGAAAAAGTAAAATGAAATAATTCCATTTACATAATCACATGTATATTCTACTAGTCGAATAATCACATGCAATATCAATAACCACTTTCATAATTATTGAATACATAATGCCAGACTATCATAACCACTTAGTCAAGGCCTTGTGCAAAGACTACAAATAAAGTTTTGTCAAGGCCTCGTGCCAAGACACTAGTTTGACTCATGAGACCTACCGATGCATCATGGAGCTATAGAGGACTCCACCCGTCACATACTAAGTCCAATTCATTCCTTATATGAAAAGGCTTAAACATATCATAAATCATTACATAGTCATATCACATAAAACATGCATAAAGGAAACATAAAATTTCCACATTTCAATCACATGATATCAATACAACACATTGATATAATAAAACCATTTTCAATAAAAAAATAAAAGAAAAGTAAAACATGGTATTTATTTTTCATTTAAATAAATATATGGCTTGTAGAGTATGCTAAAACACAAATAATGGTCACGGCGGTGGAGAAGTCATTGTCGCCGCATACATAAGACAAAAACATTCCTTTTGTCGTTTCGTAAAATGCTTCGTACAAAAATATTCCTTTCGAATAAAAGTAAAAGTCAAAGGGGTCACTACTAGAAAATGGACCAATCCCCATTGTTTTCCCCAAAAACATGGGGATAGGTACCCCTATACCCATAGTTTTGGAGAACCGTGGGTATATGTGACTTTTCAGGACCTATACCCACGGTTTTCCAAAACCGTGGGTATAGGGGATTCTATCCCCACGGTTTTGGTAAACCATGGGGATAGGTCCTCAAAAGTGACATATACCCACGGTTCCCCAAAACCATGGGTATAGGGGTACCTATCCCCACGGTTTTTGGGAAAACCGTGGGGATAGGTCTGGCCTAATACACCTATACCCACGGTTATGAAGAACCGTGGGTATACGTTTCCCGTGTGTGTGCGAGAAATTTTCTTTTTCCGCGAGAAGGAATTTTTTTTTGCTGGAATCCTATACCCACAGTTATTCCCTCTATAACCATGGTTTTTATAACTATATTTAACTGAATATATATATATATATACATATAAGTGAAGTTAGGGTAGTGGTTAGATGCGGTTCGTGCAGCGAAGAGGTTGCGGGATCGAAACTCGACACCGACATTATTTTAGGACCTATACCCATGGTTTTGAAACCGTGGGTAAAAGCTGTTGACACCATGGAAATTGGATATGTTTCGGTGCCATGGTGGCAAGACACCTAGACCCACGGTTTTGGAAAACTGTGGGTATAGGTTGGGGACCTATACCGACGCCGTTCCGGCCCACAGTTCCCAAAACCGTGGGTATAGGCTATACCCACGGTTTTGGGGGCTATAACCACGGTTTTGAACCATGGGTATAGGTCACTTTTTAATAGTGGTTTCATACACCGTATAAAAGAATGTTGTGTTTAAAACAAAATATGCCTCAATGAAAGGAGATTGAGACGAAGTCCCTTACCTCATGTCCGACTTGACTCGATCATTCTTTAATCTCAAGAATAATAAACTATAGTTAATTTATATTTTCTTAAAAACCCTTTTCAAGTTAATTATTCCTTTTATATCACTTATTACCAAGTTATGAATAATATGTAGTCATTTAGGTTAATAATGGTCGTTTTGTCGATCTTTTGTACTTGAGTCAACAATAAAATTCTTATAATTACAATTTGTTTTTGTGGTAGAATATCCATTATCTCCAGAATTATATTAATTATTTAGATATAATATATATCATATATATCCAGTAGATACATGAATTTATAGTATTACATAACATTTAGAGGTAAGAAATTAAATGCACCATTCATGGAGACGGTTAGCCGTACGTACGCATGAACGCTACTTTCATTTCTATTTCATATTTAATGGAATGAAATCATAATGATATAAAGGTATATTATAATTCTAGTATAATATCATATATTATATCATTAACTGCATCCTTTATGCATCCCACATATGGCATTAACGATTCAAATCATTCTGAGGGGGCGGTAGTCCGCAAATCCCAAAATGAAATTATCGCGTTTACCCATAATGGAAATCATAATGGTATTCCATAAATGAAAAATACAGAAGCATAAAGAAAACATAAACATAACATATATCATATATATAAATAGTTTCATTATAATGGCCACCATGAGAAGTGTTAACAGAATATTGAACAATCATTGTTTCGTGAGGCAATAATTCACCACCCACAGAAACAATATGTTCTTTAACCATTAGACGATGGCTTGTGTAAGTGTAAATCAAATAATTCTCATACAAACATCCTAGTATATTGAAGATACTGGTTTTGTTACAAAATAAAGGAATAAATAGAGTTTAAGGGGTTGGAGAAGAAAAATAAAACAAAAGAAAATAAGAGAATACATTACCTTAAAATCGGGTAACTCTTTTTGATTAGAGCCAAATGATTCCTTGGGAAGGATTCTTACCAAATTGAGGACTCTAGGAGTAAGATAGGAAAGTTTAGAGAGTATTTGGGTAGATTTTGGCCAATAAAAATGGCTTTGAAGGTGTGAATAAGGTGGTAGAGGTGGGGGCCTTTTATAAGAGGAGAGGAGGGGCACTCTTGGAAACTCATGAAATGTTACATTATAAGGAAATGATTTTCGGATTTTAATGGTCCCACAATGATATATTTCTAGGATATGGTGATAAGAATTCTAAATTCACCCATACAATAGGCTTTAGACCAGTGTAAGTCTTAGATGTTACCTTATCTTTTCATTTTATTTAAATCGTTCATTAATGATGTAATCGCTGCATCATCATGGTGTGATAAATAAATTTATTTATTTAATGCCTAAAAATTAAAAAAAATTCCATGATGTAGGAAATCTTTTTATATTTACAATGTATATTTATAGTCTAAAATATAACTTGTATAACCCCTTGTAAAAAATGTTTTAGTAAAACAATACATGTTTGTGACATTTTTATTTTTACATTAAATAAAAGGTATTAATGTCATTATCTTACACAAGTGCCTCCATGGGGTCCCAAAAATTGACCCATGGATTGTCATGGTCTTTCATGATTTATCCAATAATATTATCACATGTGTCAAGGTAATTTCATATTATTATAACATTATTTTTACCTTAAATTACTCTAATTACCTCTTATAGCGGTTAATAAAACTCAAAAGGTACTATTTACCAAAAATTATTTTCATCCCAATGAACCACATTTTAAATCCTAATTACAACCATGTATGTTGGATTTTTAAAATTAAATTTACAGAAGATGTAAAATTTCATTAAAACAAAAAATCAGTTTTTTAACTACTACTCAGTGGATTCATTATTCATAAAAAATTGAAGTTTTTCAGAAAAATAGAAAAAATTCACCCTAAGCTATATTTGATATTCCAAATTAAAATATGGTGTCTATTTTAACAAATTCAAAACATATAAGTTCATTAATTAATTTTATAATTAATTCCCGTTGTCAAAACAAATAGTGTATTTTTACAAAAGAATGTCAATCATTAGATTGACAATTGTTTAAGTCCAATTTCAAAGTGAAATTAATTCTAATGAACACCATTGGATAAAATGGTAAAAATATATACTAATTATACTTTAAAACCACTATATTATATAATTTATCACTGTAAATTATTTTTATTAAAAATGTTGTTTTTAATTAAAGTTTAGTATTTTACACTATTCATAAAAACATGGATGTTCTCAGAAAAGAAAAAGAAAAATTCAACATAGGATAATTTCGATATTCCAAATCCAAAAATAAATTCCCATTTCAATAATAAAATTTATAAAATTTCAAAAAGTGGGTATTGCTATTCATAACGGCTACTTTGATTGGTCGCGGTGTGTTAGAATCTCGAACTTGCATACAATGCAAGCTATTGCATTATTGAAAGAGAAGCATATCATGGAAGCATGGGGAGTTACAATCTCGGCATTAAGATGCCTCAATTCATTCATTTCCTCTTCCGATCGACCAAATCTCTCTTCGAGCGTAAGTGTCTCTTTTTTATCGAGAGGAGGAGGTGGGTTAAGGGTAACCGGTCCTTTGTTATTATCCTTGTTGGAAGCTCACACGGTAAGCGGAGGAGAGTTAGCTGGAAGGGCGGTCATATTTAGGGAGGCCCGCTTGTTCCGGGTGTGCACACCTGGTGGCTCGTTGTGAGTCACAGCCTGACCAGAATCATCGTCTCCCGATCCAACCGGATTTGCATCATCTCTGGTGTTACCAGTGGGGTTATCCTCTATGGCGTTGATGGATGAATATCAATGGGTGGAGGAGATTCCATCTTCTAAATAGGAAAAGGATCTCCCATGACTTTTACTGGTCCTCCTCTTCCTGTCCCAAGATTTCTTTTGGACTCACTGACGAAGGGTGACATGGACAGTTTCTTGATGTGACCTCACGGTATGCCTCCCTCTTGAAGGGGATGGTGATTCAAAAGAAGTTATAGGGCGGGAACCTCCTCTTCTGACTGTCCTCCCTAGATGAGAAAATACTGATTCTCATTGGGAGGTTGTTGTTGAGGTGGTAAAAATGCCCCCAGCCCTGAGGGATGGGGATGGCTCCATTCCTTGGACGTTGAGTCCTTTCCTGTTTTATGGGTCTTACAAAGGCATTTTTTGTTAATTATGCCCCCAGCCCTACAGGCTGGGGTTGACCATGGATTGCGGCAGTGGATGCTGTTATCGCTACCTGCCTGATCTTGTGAGCCCCCATTCGGGGGTGAACTGAATCTGATGCTGAGTTCACCTGTGAATCAATCCCCTCTAGGGAGGCATGAAATGATTGATGATTGGCCTCTCCTAGGTGAGAGGCATGATGCATGCTTTCGGTGGCCTGATTTAGGAGTTCATGAATTGCTTGTTTCTATCATGCCTGACATTTCTAGGACTTACTCAAGGCCTGTCTCTGCTGGGTGTGTCACCTTTCGTGAACAGGGAGACCACTCGATTGATATCTTGTCGTGATGGCGTTGCAAGATATTATGTCGAACGTGTTATTATGGGCAGAGAGTGGAGTGAAATGAAGAGCTCCATGTTATCCCCATCCTCTAATATGGACTCCCGCTGGAGCGTCAACAATGAGGCGCCACATCTGGTGTAGTGGATGGAGGCAGGCTAACTCAATGTTTCCTTTACACAATTCAGGTCACGGTTTCCGCGCTGGAGGAAGAGATTCCAGGTTTATGTGACACACGAGGTATCATATTGTCTTGACATGGTCTACATACCCATCGTAGGGCAGGAAGCTTGATTTCAGCTGGCGGAGGGTTGTCCATATATTGGAGCGGATGTCGTGTGCACATTCTTCTAACCACTTTCTAGGTATGTCGAACTGAGAGGTGGTTGTGGTCCAAAACATAACTGGTATGTCATCTTCGGACAGTCGTTTCCTCATGTGCAACATGTCAACATATTCCTTCGTTAGTGATTCCTCTACCTAGTCAGCCCAACTGAGGCACTCAACGATAGTGTGGTCAGAGGCAGTGGGGCCGGTATGTGTTGAATTATCATGTGGTCAATTCTGAGGTGGTTCAAAAGATGAGTGTGGCCCTGGACCGTATCTTGATTGAAGAAGTGTGTCGTTGGAAACCAGCTGGGAATCTGACATGCTTGATCCCGTCCTTCTATATGCATCGACATATGAGGGCTTTTCTGTGCTTGATTCGCTGGGTGAGGACCTTCCTATCGATATGATATGTCACTACAGGGAGGACCTTCACAATAACTGCCATCATAGTGAGGATGACCATCATGGTTGGATGTTCGATGTGTATCCTGTGGAGGACCTTCAAGAAACACTGTGACAAAGGGAGGACCTTCCTGTTGCATGGGGCCATTACGGTGAGGACCATCGCAATTGTGGTCGTGGTGGCGAGGACTACCATTACAGCTGCGAAAATGAGAATGTTTGTGGGGTACACCCTGGGGAGATCCTTCAGAATGTACCGTAATGAGGGGAGGGCCTTCTCATTACTTGACGTACCTATGGGGAGGACCTATGTTATCAGAGTGGTGAGGACTACCACCGTGATGTGATGCCTGGCTGCGCGGAGTTTTATTGCAACGTATCCCCTAGGGATGTCCTTCATGGCATGACACGATAAGGGGAGGGCCTTCTTTTCATGATGAGACGTCACTGTAGGGAGGGCCTCCAAAGTTACGACTATGATAGCGAGGACTACTATCATAATCTGTGTTCCCAATACATTGAGAGTGTTTGCAGTGTATACCCCAGGGAGAAACTTCAGGGTGGACCGCAACAAGTGGAGGGCCTTCCTGCTTCTCGATATTTTGGTCATGTGGAGGGATACCGTGTCTCGTATCAAAAGAGAAGCTCTTGTGAGCAATCATTATATGCCCATGGGGAATCCCCCATGAGTGCTCTGGGGAGGACCTTCAGAGCTGCTGGTAGCGACATTGCGGGGAGGACCTTCCCAACTGCTACCGCCACTCCCATAATATGGTAATGGGTGGGACGGGTTCTGAGACATTGATATGTGCTTAGTGATATTGGGAACCCCAGCATCCACCAGAGTGGAGTCATGAACCCGCTCTTAATTTTCCGGCTTCCTTTGGCGTGTTTGGGGCACATTTTTGTAGGCAGTAGGGACAGTCTGCTATTGATAACGGCCTTCACCTTCGGGTCCCTTTCTAACTGGGTCCCATGATGCTGTCGAGATATGATAATGAACATCTTGATGTTTAGCAAGTATATATGCCTACGCTGGTGCCTCTACCATGATGGATGGGTGTCCCCTAGTTGGAACGAGTGAAGCTGCTCGATATGGTTTCCCTTGTATCGCAGAATATGTCTAACGACCCTTCTGGGTAGAAGCAGGGATGCAGATCTGCTCTGAGGCAGTTATCTCGTCTCTTAAATGAGTTGCCTCAATTGGGGAGATGGGCTCACAGGCCCGATTCCTTGCTGTTTCTGCTGATGCAATTACATTCTGGAAAGTTTGAAAGATAAGATCTGGGATCAATACCTGCTCCTCCATCATTTCAAGATATTCAGAGAGACATCTTTGGCTGGAATGGGTATGAAGGCCCATTCCAGTATCGGAGTAGGAATATTTTTCTCTGGTCCTCCAGTGGTCAGTGGGTACTGACAATTATCCTGTGTCAGGGTAGGTAAACGATTCTGCCTTTATGCAAGGATATGCCAGTTTATCTCTCTGTCTGCCACCAGTTCGGGATGGTGGACTTTACTTTCATCCGTAGAGATCTAGCCCTACATATATTTGATTCCCACCGTATCTATTTAGTGGCCTTTGTTGTAGGGAGACGTTCCAGCCTATTAATTTCCACCACATCTAGATGGCTGAATTTACTGATCGCCACCATATCAGGATGGTAGGCGTCAGGAGCATCTTCCAGGATCTGTTCCTGCAGCCGCTGGGTCGCCACTACATCTAGTTGGTGGGCTTCACGACCCTGGGTAGGAAAAGGTGCCTTCCGGGTAGGTGTCGTCCTGTGTGAGTGACGGTCTTGATGGAGCTCTGCTGGTATGTGTGCCTGCTCATATGATGCCGCCATATCTGGATGGAAGACTTTGAAGGAGTGGACAGATGCATGTGCCTGCTCGCAATACATCTCTATGACTGTGCAGCGTAGCTCCTCCTCAGGGACAAGGGTGATGGTCTATCCCTGGTTGTACGTTTGCTGCCTTCGTCGGGCGGTCCGAGGGGCCAGAGCGTGGGGAGCATGGGCCTAGATCCTTGTGGTGATGTCCTCCTTAGCATAAGGATATTGAGTCGCTGCGTAACCGCTACGACGTCTTCCGCCAGGGTCCTTAGGGTGGAACCCCCGTTCAGCGGGGATGAAGTACTCAGTGTCGACCTCATCCGCCTCCTTAAGATAAGGGAGGTACTCACTGTCTCGTTCCAAGGATAGACTCTCAGAATGGTTTGAGATGGAAACAGGAGCCTTCTAGATCTACTTTCACAGCCGCTGCCGTACAGGTGACTAGCGGGTCTTGGCGGATTGGAGGGTGTGCATGGCCACCTCCACCATCAGGAGTGTACCGTTTAAGTGGTACTCTCAGATCAATGCATCCGAGACCTAGCATTGATGATTTTGAGTAGGTGATGGGGTCCATCGTTGATGTGGAAGTCCGATCACTGCATAGCTTTAAGCATGCACATATGGGGTCCTCTTTGATGGCATTGGATCGAAAGGAGTTCTGAGTGGTACCTGTAAAAATATTTTAACAAATACAAACAAGAAACCCGTCAAAGCATCATCTCATGATCCTATGCATAATTAATAACCATGCTTGGCCCTACTTGTGAGTATAAGGGGGCACAAAGTGAGATTAGGTTAAATCCTCCATTCTTGGTTAAATATTAACATTGGGTCCACTATTTTTTGGTTTCGCAACGAATCGGATGGAGGGGACCGACGTGCCTGACTGTCGATCTCATGGAGGGCTGGGCTTCGCTCAATTGCTAAGGTTGGGTATATCAGTCATCATTTCAAAACGCCCAATAGTTCCATATCCAATGATACGTGGACCTTCTCAATGAAGGCATGAATTTTCTAGGTGATTTTTACAGCGATGCTTAAGAACTCACCTTGGTCGAGTTGATGGGAAGTCGGGCTCATCGCACCCTTTTAGGGGGGGGGGGGGGAATAATAGCATGTTTCGGGACTCTCTTATAGATTTAATACGTATTCATATGTTCGCGAATCTTTGGTTTATACCCAAGTATAGTATCAACATATTACTCCTGGTTGAAAATGGTCAGTTAAACGTAGGGATTCAGAATCATTTAGGCCCGAGGATTACCATCCCTCATTGGATTAATGACTCTGATGAGTTTGGACTCATTGAGATGACACTGGTTTAAAGCCTCATAATTGGGTGCCCTAGAATTTATTGTCATACCGGAGGGACAGATAATGACTTGAGCATTTAGATCAAACCCATGATACATGCTTCCTACGTATCCTCGTGAGAGGAATTAGAATCCACGTAGTTTGGTAGCGTAGTTTAACGTCATATGAGATGAAGGATCGGGGCTTACACTTAGAGGAAGTCCATAGAGTTGGTGAACCAATGTGAAGGGGTCGTAATGACCAGGTGGTGGGCTTGAACATTGTGGAGGCTTCCTACATACCATGCCTTGACATGGATCAAAGTCCTCGTAGTTCGTATGAGGTTGGGGTCAGGGTCTGTGCTGACTCTAAAACCATGTGAGTCATGCTCAGTGTGAGAAACATGAACCAGCAGAGACCTAACTATCACGCCGTGAAAGGTTCATCCATGGGAAGCATAGTGGGGCTTACGCATGGAGCGGCCTAGAGAAATGGAGATTGGGAATTACTCCAGGATGGAGGCTTGGTGGTGAAAAATCCCAACGGGAGAGGTAAAGGGTAACAAAAACACATGTGTTTGTCTCCCCTCTTGGTCCTTGGCACTGGGGAAGTATGGAGGTGCATGGGTGCTACCTCCTACAAGAAAGGCTAGGCGCTTACACCAAGGAGGCTGCCCTGTCACTCTCAAAAGTGGGTAGAATTGCTCACCTCTAGTGCCGAAAGGAAACGCAAGCGGGGTCCCTCATTCCTGGCAAGTGGAGAGGCAGAAAGGGGACTCTCGGGCTCAGACCCTGTAGTACCATGGGTATGTGAACCTAGGAGCGTTTTGGGAACCCGCTCAAGGGCCGGAGAAACCCCGTTACTCTCACCTACCGTGGGTATGTGAACTCAAAGTAGCGCACTGATGCACCTGGAGATTGAATCATACAGATCTGGTGGCTTCACTAGAGGCCTTGGCTTAGGGTCGATGAATAGACCACTGAAGGGATTGCAAAGGATTAGGCCGGATTGGAAGAATTTTATCTAACTCGAGGAATGAGAACACTAAAGGAGTTGGCGGGCCACATGGGTGTATGAGGAGTGACGCCCTTCACGTAATGGGGTGCTACACGGATGGAGAGTCAGTCCACGTACCAGGGTGGTATGCAGCTTCGGTTTCGGCTAGCATACCAGGCCGGTATGCAGCGGAGTCCACACGAGCAATGGAGGACAGGGGCGATGCCGGTTGAGGGTTCATCGGCCAGGGCTTCGACCTCACAGGAGGGTGCTACATGGTGCGTCAAGTCAAAAAATGGGCATAGACTCCCTGGTCCACGTGAAGTACATCCACAAGGGGACATGGCTCGCGGTCTTCTTTTTCTTTTTGTTTTAACTTCACGATTCACCAATTTGTTATGCATTTTCGGTTCCTTATTAATTTTTTTCCAGTTTCATACCTATTCTGGTTCGCGAATTGGAACTTCACTATTTTCAAAATCCTAAGCTACTTTATTTGAAATCCTTCCACCCCAATCTAATCTCTCTTTCTTCTCCCCCTCAATGTCCTTTTATATTGGAGGGAAAGAGATGCCTCAGTGGTCATGCGGAACCTTTTGTGGAGGACCATGACCAAAAACCCGGTTTACATATAACTTGGTCAATTCGTAACTCGCGGGAGGCATTGAATGCACCTTCCCCGTGAACCTGACTAGTTCAGGGAGTGCTTAACAATCGCGCAGGGCTCCGCCATGTTCCATGAATGACAGTGTACGCGGTCTGGGCCAGTTGACGTGGTACTTGGATGGGGTGGTTCGTGACGGTAGACCGGCCTGGCGCCCGTCCTGCTTCGCACCCACGGAGGGTCCCCTCAACTATTCTTCAAATGACAACGATCCACGGAGGGGGTGGCTTGCTCAACCGGCCGCATACTATCAATATTAGACCGGTATATAGACCGGTTCGTCTTTTTCCAACCTTTGAGTGTAGTCTAAATTTTTTCCCAATTCCTTGAGAGAAATTGGGAATAATTTTCTCATGAATTAAGGGGATTCTCATTCTCCTTTGTGGATTTTTCAGGACCCTACAGTCATTATCTCTTTGGTGAGAAATTTACAGTGTTTACTGATCATAAGAGCTTAAAACATATCTTCTCATAAAGAGATTTGAACGTGAGGCCAATGATATGGATGAAATATCTATAGATTTTTTATTTTGACTTAATGTATATATTGGGTAAGGTAAATTCATTGACAGATGCATTATGTCGGAAATTACATGTTCAGGTGGTGAAACAAGCATCAGATCAGTGACAGTTGTGGTCAGTCATAGTCGACATGCGGTAGAGTGTAAGGGTCGGGGTGACATATCAGCCTTATTTCCAGTTTCCTTGGTTCTCGTCTTGGTTGGTTTGGATAAAGAGGTACAAGAATCTAATTCAGAGTGTATGGTGATGAGGTCGAAACTCAATGGTGGGGATACCATTAAGGGCCTGGAACTGAATGTAAATTCAATCTTGTGTTTTTGAAATTGGATGGTGGTACTAGTGGCTTGTTGAGAGGAGCTTCTTAGGGATTATCATCATTCCAAGTGGGCTATCCATACTAGAATTTTGAAAATTTATAAGGCATTGAAAGAACAGTTTTGATGGGCTAGTATGAAAAGAGATGTGGTTGGGTTTGGCTCAAGATTCTTAACTTGTCAGCAATTCAAGGAAGAGCCTCAATGAATAGCAGGCATGTTGTAGTTGTTACTTATCCCAGAGTGGAAATGGAAGAAAATAGAAATGGATTTTGTGATGGTTCTCCCAATATTGGTTAGGAAACATGATGTCGTATGAGTGATTGTGGATCATCTCACAAAGTCATCCCACTTCATCCAGATTTTTTAATCTCATACGGTGGAGGATCGGTCCAAAATCTATATCTGGGAGGAGGTAAAGAGACATGGTGTTCCAGTTTTCATCATATCATATAGAGATATGAGGTTCACATCTCATTTATAGAAATACTTGGAACAATCCCTTGGGACACAATTGGCGATGAGCACGATGTATCATCCTCAGATGGATGGAGAATCCAAGAGGATGATACAAACATGGGAGGACATGTTAAGGGATTGTTTGATGGATTTTGGTTGTTTATGGGATGATCACTTAATATTTATGGAGTTCTCATATAATAAAAGTTACCAGGAATCGATACATATGGCTTAGTTTGAGGAATTATATGGGCGTCTTATTCATTCCCCTCTATAATGGGTGGAAATGGGTGAGACATCAATGATCAGACTGAGCCTTGTCTAAGAGACTATGGAGAAAATACTGTTTACTAGGAAGGGTCTGTAGATGGCTCAATGTTTATAGAAATTTTTTGCAGGCCATTTTCGATGACCGTTGTCATTTTGGGTGGGTGGTCATGGGTTTTTGAGAATCTCTCCTAGGTTGGGACATTATCGGTTTGAGAAGTAGGGTAAGTTATCTCTGAGGTATATTGGGACCTTTTGAGATACATGAGAGGATTAGATGGGTGGATTACCACTTGTCTTTTCCACCATGGTTTAGTATTGTGCATAATGTGTTTTATGTGTCCTAGTTGAATAAGTATCATCTCGATCGTGACCATGTTATTCATTGGGATCTTGTTGAGTTAGAAGCAGATTCTTCCTTAGTGAACACACCAATGTGAATTGTGGATAGGCAAGAGAATTTACTGAATGGTAAAAGCATCGGTTAGTTCATATTTTGTGGCAGAATGGTCAGATTCAGAAGTAGTCATGGGAATGGATGAAATATATGGTTGAGCAATGGCCCGAGCTCTTTTGGAAAAGTGATGGTTCTCTACTTTCTGAGGATAGAAAGTCCAATGGTAGGGAGAATGTATCACCCCTGATTTGAATTATATATCCTTTTTATGAATTTTTTGTGTCAAAAGTTCTTAGGATGAGTTAGGAAGAGGTTGCGAGAGTTTGGAATGGTTTCGAATAAGTTTGGAGGCTTTTCTAAGGGTGCATGGTTTGAGGACAGTTAGGGGGAGACTGTGCGAGTCCTCCAAGAAACTATAAAGGGGGAGACAGTGGGATTCACATGGCCCGTGCATGGTTTTAACAAATAATGTGTGAAAACCATGACTATTCCTTCTATCGAGGCAGTGGCCTGCTCATTGTTAGTGCACGGTTTTCCAAACCGTGTGGGCTAACCGTGCAACCACATTAAAATAGGGGTTTAAAACATGGGATCCCTTAGGGGTGCCTCATTTCCCTCCAAACACTCTCCCACTCAATCCTCACAATTTATTTCAGTTTATCATGGTTTTTAGATGCTTTCTTATACATTTTGAAAGCAAATATAAGAGGTTTCCTGTATTAAAGGCAGTTCTTCTCGGGTAAGTCTCCTTTCGTGGTTCTTTGTGGTTTCCTCTAGATCAACATATCTCTCTCTCTCAGGTTTCAAGATCTAAACCCATTTTGTGTAGATATAAGGTTTTGGTTTCCTTGGGTATTTATTTCAAGGATTTTGGATGATAGGGAAAGAGATATAGAGCTGTTTTTGTGGAGCTTTTTCCTGGATTGGGGTACAGTTTCTTGTGGGTCGATTTGGTCAGAACCCTAAAGGTTAGTGGCTTCTCTCTCTAATACAATAGGTTAGAATTAATGTCCTTGGTTGCGATAATTTTTTTTACTAAAAATTTATTATTATAATGATATGTGAATCCTGTTGGAAACCCATTTGGTGGTGATTTAGGGATTTTGGGGAAAAGGGGTTATTGGTGCAAAACGGGCTTTGTCGTGTGATTTTAAAATGTAGATTTTAAAATAGTTAGTGGTTGATTATGAAAATTATTTTTGTGAAAGATGGTTTTCAGTAAAGATGTTATTTATTTAATTGTGGTTGGGCAGGTAAATTTGGTTAAATAGTATTTTCAATGAATAGATGATTTATTGAAGTGAATTGGCTTGTGTTGGAAAAGATGGTACTAGTGGAAATCCCACCTATACCAAAACAACATTCCCAACGGTTTAAAAAACTATTGGGAAAAGGCTACTATACCAATGGTTATGTAGAACTGTTGGTATATATATATGGTTTTTTCCCAATGTTTTATGGAAACCATAGGTTATAGTGCTGATGAAGTTGTTATTTCCAACAGTTTAAAAAAACCATTGGGTATAGTTTAGAATATTGTTTCCCAGCGGTTGTAAAACATTGGGATAACATTACTTCCCCAACAGCTTTTTAAAACCATTGGGAATGAAAATCCCCAAATATCAATGCCTCCAGAGATCTCGAACTCCATAGATCTCAAATTGTTTTCCCTAAATTAGAGCTCGACGCACTATCTCGAATATTTTTCCCTAAACCTCGACCATCTCGATGATTTGTCCATAAATCATGACGCGAACGCTACTTCCCAGCACAGCTGGCCCAGTTTACAATGATTTGTTATCCTTCTTTTAATCTGTATGTGTGAGTTCATTTGTTATAGATTTTTTCATTCCATTTTGTTGTAATGTAGTGTGTATTGTGATCCCCTCATGAATAGAAGACATATATCATTTTAGGTTGCGGTTTGGACCCTACATCCCAACCTGATCTTGAGGGTACTAATTCTAATTTCCAACTAGGCATCTATCTTTTTTTCAACTAATTTTTTTCATCCATTTTAAATTAGTACATGTGCCTTCATCTATTTTAGATTTTTTTTATTTTATTTCGCTGCAATGTACTTTGTATTATGATCCCCTGATGAACACAAGAAATATATCATTTTAGGTTGAGGTTTTGTTTTGATTTATCAATATAGAATAATTTTCATTGATATTGAAGAGTTTAATATGATCATGAGTTATTTTATCATTGTTCTATTTGAAATTTTAGGTCTATTAACATGATTTTGTTGGTTATACATAAATATAGTTATATAATTTTTTTATCCTAAGAGGAATGATAAGATACTCATGCATTATGACTATACCCCAAAATAATGTCTTTGATATATCACAGTCTATCTTTAAGATAATGATACCCACACTATAAGTCATTAAATGAAGTGGCACTTCCACATGAACCACTAGAGTGGGTTTGGGGTCATTTTCATGTTTGATTGGTGATAGATCCAAAATTTTCTCGATTGCATGATCATTTATTCCTACTCCATCAAGCAGTTCGGTCATACACTTGTAATATTTTTTTAAATTCAAAATGAGTGTAAGTAATTCATGTCACAATTTTATTAGGTAGTTATCAAGCATTATTAAGGTATTTATATCATTTTATATCCCATCAAGGAACCCATAATAAAGGAGTATAACCATCATAGAACTCACCAAGGTTGTTCATGCCTACACCTTATTTAATCTCTAATATATGTCTCACAAAACAAAATAGCATGGTCATGTGAGCGTAATTATTCGCTGCTAGTTGATAGAATTGGCAGTATGTGGAGGTGGACCTGAGGTGTCGTTGTGCAGTTTAATAGATTATATTGTTTTTCTTTTATTATGGGCATTGAGAATCAATATTAGAGTGTTTTATTTTTCATAATATTTGTGCATAATTATATGGTGATAGGTTTTTGACGAACAAGTGAGTCATGAACCCATCTTCACTGGTAATTATAGGTTAATAAGGTTATGAAATTTTTCTTCTTGATTATCAATGTTACCTGGACACCCCCTCCTACCCATTGGACACCCCTTCCACATTGGACACCACCCAACCCCCTGGACAGCCCCCCACCCCATGGAAATCCCTCCAAAACCTTGTACTCCCCCCACCCTGGACACCCCCACCCCTGGACCCCCCTACCCCCTTGGACAGCCACCCCAACTCCCTAGACACCCCCAATCCCTTGGACACCCCCATCCCCATGGACACCACCCCACCCTCATGGATAACCCCCAAACCCCTAGATAGCCCCTACCCCCTGGACACCACCCCACCCCCTGGACACCCCCAACCCCTGGAAATCCCTGCCACCCCCATGGACAGCCCCCCTAGACTGCCCCGCCACCCCCGTGGATAGCCCGCCCACCCCTTGGACACCCTGTTCCCCCTAGACAGTCCCTCCACCCCTGTGGATACCCCCCAGACACCCCCTACCCTTGGACATCCTTTTCCACCCCCATGGACACCCCAACCCCCATGGACTGCCCCGCCACCCTCGTGGACAGCCCGCCCACCCCCTGGACACCCCCTACCTCTGGAAAACCTCCCCACCCCCATAAACAACCCCCCCCCCCCAAACACCCCCTGGACTACCCCACTATCCCCATGGACATCCTGCCCACCCCTTGGACACCCAATATCCCCCTGGACATCCCTTCCACCCCTATGGACAACCCGCCAACCCCCTAGACAGCCATGCCTCCCCTATGGACAGCCCTCCCACCCCTGCACACCTCGTACCCCCTGGACCCCCCCCCCCCACCCAACCCCTGTGGACAGCTTGCCCACCCCCTGGACAAACCCGTACCCCCTGGACAACACCCCCACCCCCGTGGACAACACTCCCACCCCAATAGACACTCTATACCGCCTAGATAGCCCCGCTACACCCATGAACAGCCTCCCACCCCCTGGACACCTCGTACCCCCTAGACTGCCCCTAGAACCCCCCCCCCCCCCCCCCGACCCCCTGGACAAACTCTCCACCCCCGTGGATAGCCCACCCACCCCTTGGACACCTTGTACCCCCTGGACAGCCCGCCCACCCCTGTACCCCCGCCACCCTATATAAAACCTCACCACCCCATAGATAGCCCACCCAGAGTTTGTCCCTACGGAGCATACATTGGGACCCACTCCACCTGTACAAGGTGTTCCTTCAGTTTCTACGGATCCATGAGTGCCCATTTATTAGACTACTACAAGTATACTTATACAACCCAAAATTTTTTTACACCATTATATATTTTCATTATAACATGTATTGATAAAATATTTGTTTTTCATTCATAACATATACATCTACTGATAGGTGGAAGGGTGCTGGGGTGTACACGCATGTGTGTAGTGTGGAACTACTTCACGCTGTTGACAGTGAACTACAATGAAGATAGTTAAATGATTAAAAAAATAAGGGCAACAATGTTGGAGTTTTTTTGCGACACTTTCCAAATACTCTGACAACTTTCCTGTCAGCCTGATCTCATGATGAAAGTTGCAAAATGAAGTAATGGATAAAGCTTGGGCAGAGATATAGGTAAAAAAATCTGTTGTATTAAATGCAATACATTATTTATTTTATTTATATGAATTATTATTTTGGTGTTAGCTTCGTTTTATTTTCCCCAATGGTGAGGGTGCATGGCCATCACGTCTAAAGGATTTATGTGAGCATTGGAGAGATTATAAGCACGAGTTACATATTCACTGGCATGCTAGAGTTATCATAGAGTTAGAGGTAGACCCTATCATGGGTTATTGTCCGTTAGAATAGTATCCACAGATGATTAATCTTTGGACGACTAGCCAATTTAAGGTATTAATAAAATTAGAGTTATTTAAATGAATATTTTCATGTTTTTCGTTAATAGTAATTATTGAATTTTATTTAGGAATCATATGGAAAAAATAAAAAAACATTTATGCTAAAAATTACCTCCACACATTGGGGCGTACTACGATTCGAGATCCTAAGAGGTAGCAGGTATGACAGTTTATAATTTTTCTTTACGACTTGCACTTTCTATTACTTCCTCAATAATTTATTTGATTGATAAAGTTGTTTTATAATTTTATTTATGCAATTAATTTTTGGTATCCTATTTTTAATTATGGTTTCCTATATTAAATGTCATTTTAGAGGCATAAATTTAATATAGAAGGATGTGTGCCTCGAGCAAAACTGTTTTGCTTGATTAGAAGGAATAAAGATGGAGCTGTAGTTAATGAACCGACTAAGCAGCAGATTGTAAGTTTTACTTTGTAGATTTAAAATTTTAATCTCTATTTTTAACTTAATAATCAATTTATATTAGTAACAGGCTACTTTAGGGGCTCTTGATTCCCATGAACCTAATAATTTTGGGCCAAACAATCACATACATCAGTTGTTGGGAGATGAGAACCCTGGTAGAGTACGCTGTCAACCAGGGATGAATATAGTTCTGAAGTGGTATTGGCCCTCCTCAGGTATGATTTTTACTGCAATTGAGTTCCAACATTTTAGGGCACAAGTAGAATAGGCTGAAAAAAGGGCCACATGGATGGTAGAACATTCTGCCAGGGAAAACACTGCATTTATGAAATTGGTGGCTTTTTTACATCCAACACTTCCACCAAAGGCCAACACAACTAATGATGAATATATTTTTTTCAATGCATTATATATATGGTGAACTGGGTGGAAGATCTAGTGGTGGTCGAAATTATGGAGAGGAGGAGGTCGAGGAGGAGGAGGAGGAGGGCGAGGAGGATGTCAAGGCTGAGTACGAGGGTGAGGAGGAGGGCGTTGAGTAGGGAAGGTATGATGATGGGGACAAAAATGAAGATGAGGGTGAGGCTGATGATGATGGTGATGAGGGACAGATTGGTCTATTACATTTTTTACTGATATTACTAACCTTTGATGTTTATTGATTTTTTGTGTGTGAATATATGTGTGATTAGTTTGGCCATATTATCTTTATTTTTTATCTATAAATAATAAAACTTGACTTGATGATTTGTTGTGATCGATTCACCCCTTCCCTTCCCCCACACCTATGGACAGCCCACCCACCCCTCTGGACACCTCATACACCCTGGACAGCCCCGCCACCCCCATGGAAAGCCCACCCACCCCTTGGGACAACCCGTCCCCCCATGGAAATCCACCCACCACCTGGATACCCCCAACACTCTGGATAACCCCACCATCCCCCATGGATAGCCCACCATCCTCTAGAAAGCCCCTCCCCCTATGGACATCCCCACCCACCCCGTGGACACAAACCCACCCCTGGACACCCCTTACCTCTGGTTAGCCCCGCCACCCCCGTGGGTAGCCCGCCCACCCCATGTACACCCAATACCCCCTGGAAAACCCCACCCACCTCCCTGGACACTCCGTACCCCCTGGACAGCCCCCACCCCACCCCTGTAGACAGCCTGCTCGCCCCGTGGATAGCCCTCCCACCGCCTTGGACACCCCGTACCCCCTGGACACCCCGTACCCCCTAGTACAGCCCCCACCCCCGTGAACAGCCCTGCCCACCCTCCTGGACACCCCGTACCCCCCTATAAAACCCTTACACCCCCGTGGACAGCCCCCCCACACCCCACCCCTGGAACCCCCCACCCCGTGGAACCCCCCAACCCCCTGGACAGCCCCTCCACCCTTGTGGACAACCCCCCCCCCCAGACACCCCCGACCCCTGTGAATATCCCCCCACACCCCAGGACAACCCCCCACCCCCAGGACCCCCCTGCACACCCCCTAGACACCCCCACCCCCTTGGGCAGTGTATGTGATCACTCAAATAATCTACTAAAATATAAAATTTCTTCAATCTAAAATTTAATCTCAACTCCTGAATAATTATCGTCCATAAGTGTACATGATCTTGTACACTCATGTATATTTCTTCAAAGATATTTTTTATAAATATAGTATTTTTTTTCTTTTATATCACGATTCTCATAGAGAGTTGTGTGTCAGTTATGGTTTCATATAAAGTGAAAAATTCTCGTTTACTTAAATATATTTTCATGTAAATTTCAATCTTATTGAAATAATTTTGATTAAATGACTTATATTTTTTTACAGAATAAATATAAGTTGGATTTATGAAACCGATTGGATCTCAAGCAATTTTCAAAACAATTTGGAGAACTTTATAGATTTTTCATTTCACAATGCTTCAGACAGTGATCACAGACATTTTCCCTGTTACAATTGTATTGGAAGACCTAGGATGAGCTGTGAAGAATTCATCTACCACATAATAAAACATGGTTTTCAAGAAAACTACACTGTGTAGTATCACAATGGGGAGAAAATAAAATCTCAAATTTCAGATAATCTAAATGGGAGGACTAGATTAGAGAATTTTTTATATGACTGATTTTTGTTTATTCCTCATCATGAAAAATAAGTGATTCGTACCCAAGAAGATTTCAATATGAGCACACATGATGCGACTAATGAAAATGATGATGGTTCCAGGGTGAAAAAATTGAATGATTCTTCCATGACTCCAGTATATCGACAATGTGGTAAAATAAAATTTTTGGAATTTTTAATCTGATTATTTCATGGGAAAAATATGTATGGGATTTCTAATACTGTCATTAATTACCATTTTACCTAATTAAAGGACTTACTTTTAGATGATGTAGATATTCTCTTGAAATACTATACAACATGAAAGTTACTTGAGAAACATGGATTTTCAAGAAACAAAATTCATGCTTTCCTGAAATATTGTAGTTTATTCTAGGATGAAACTGTAGAATGAAATGATTATATAAAATGTAGCACATCCTGCTAGAAGACAAAAGCTAATGGAACACCATCCCATGAGCCACAAAAAGGTATTCTGGAACTTTCCATTGATCCCTAGACTTTAGAATCTTTTTATGTCTGCTGAAATATCAATAAAAATCCGATGGCATGATAGCGAGAGAAAGAAAACTAATGATGAATTGGTTCACCCTACATATGGATTTGTATGGTAGAGATTTGATGCTCGATATCCTGATGTTTCAGTTGACGTGTATAATGTGAGGTTGGGTACTTCATGTGACAATTTTAATTAATTTGGGCAGATGCTTACATCACATGGAATTTGGATCATTTTTATACACATTTATCATCTTCGCCCATTGTTATGTATAAAAAATCCTTTCACTTTCATCAGTATACTCATATCAAGCCATTCTGATTCAAAAAATGATATAGACGTATACATTCAACCTTTAATAAAAGAGTTGAAACTTCTTTGAGTTGTGGGTGTGCGCACATAAGATGCATGTTCGAAAGACATATTTTCGATGTGTGATGCACTTATGTAGACGATCAATGATTTTTCTGTTTATGCAATGATTTATGAATGGATCTTGAAGGGAATACTATCATTTCTTGTTTTTATGAAGAATACATGATCCAAGAAGCCTAAATCATCATTGTAGCTTCAGTTTTATGGGACATCGACGATTCTTGCCAATGGACCATCCATATAGAAATAATCATCTAAGATTTGACAATACCATGGAGACCAATGATGCACCTCAGCGTATGTATGGAACTGTTGTGCTTAATGAATTGACAAATTTCATTTTTTTATTCAGAAAGGGTCAAATAAAATCTGGATGGAGAAATTATGTATCCATTGAACCTTGTTACAACTGGAAGAAGAGAAGTATCTTCTTTGATTTTTCTTAATGATCAACCAATTTGTTATATCATTGGTTAGATGTAATTCACATTGAAAAATATATATGTGAAATGTTGGTTTTGATTCTTCTAAATGATAAGGGAAATACACAAGATGATTTACGGTCACGGCATGACCCGGAGGATTGGGGCATCAGACCAGAATTTCATCATGTGCATATTAGTGAAAAGAAATGGAAAGATCCATGTGATTCTTATGAGATGACACCTATAGAAAAAATATAAATTTATATAATTACTTGAAACTATTAATTTTCTTCATAGATATTCAAGCAACATATATAAATGGGTGAACATAAGAGAGTTTAAGCTATCTTTTAAGACTCATGATTATCACATCCTTCTGCATGAGTTGATTCTAATAGTAACTCGTCATCTATTGTCCAATAATGTAAGGGTGGATATTATTTGGTTGTACCATTTTCTTAGATATCATTCTACTAAGAAGGTTTAAATGTATTTCATGCAAAAAATGTTGGAAGATGCCCCATTAATTTTGTGTGATTTAGAGAAAATATTTCGTCCAACATTTTTCACATGCATACTGCATCTGGTTGTCCATATTCTAACTGAAATAGTTATCAGAGGAACTATTTTTTTTGGATGTATCCAACTAAAAGAAATATGTATGCATTAAATTTTTATGTCTGTAATAGGCATCATCCCGAAGGTTCTATCGTGAATTGTTTCTTAGCTCAAGAATGTATAGATTTCTGCTCTATATATTTGTCTGATCTTAATACAAGAATGAATAGACCAATGGGAAATAAAGAAGAACAGTCTGAGAAAATTGAACCATGTTTTCCATCACATTCTCAAATAGGAGGAATTCCTAGATCATATACATTTATGACATTAATCTTTGAAGAGATGGAGATGGCACATCACACAGTTTTGTTCCACTGTGATTTGTTCGATGACTATATCTTGTAAGAAAATTGAATATGTATATCTTATATATATATATTCCTATTTTTATCTATAGGAATCATAAAGTGACGATAAATAGAAATCATCATTATTTATCTTTGAGAAGGAGGGAGACTTTTCAAAGCAAAGAGTTTATTCTTGGTTAAAATTGAAGGTAATAATATTACTATTTAAAAAAATTAAATAGATATTTAATTAAGTTTAATATTTATTTATATTTCCGGTATTGAGTTTTCCTGTTGACTCTATCTCTGAGAAAATAAGAGCTTTCGATTCTGGTCCAAATACCATGGTTCATGACTGTAAATCAATTTTTATCAATGCATTCATATTTATCATCATTGACTGAGAAATGAACATGAGAAAACAACATGATGGTGTTATGGTTACGACCACAACAGAATGTTATGCTAGTGCATCAAATATTCGACCAAAATTTGAAAATGTAAGTTATTATAGAGTCATTGATAAAAAAATAATATTGGATTATTATTCTCAAGGATGATTCACGATAATGAAATGCCAATGGTTTGATTCAATGAAGAGGCAAGACAAATTATTGATGATTTTGGATTTAGAGTAATTGATATGACACACACTCTTACTACCGATGAACCATATATATTGGCATCAATGGAGAAACATTTTTTATGTCAGAAAACATCTTCAACCTGAATTTTGTGTCATTATTAATGTAATTCCAAGACATATTTTTGATTATGGTGATGATGTAATTGACACCATCCCATATTCCATTAGAAATGATCCATTTATTACTTTTGATGAATCCAATAGATCAATTGTTAGAGTTAATTGTGTACCTGATGTTGTAGTTGGAAATATATAAAATCATCCATTCATGTTCTCAATTCTTTTGGTTTAACTCGACATGGGTTGTTAAGGTTGGTACAATTCAAATTAAATTAATATTGATTACAAATATGGTGTATCTGACTTGACCGTTATGTGAATTTTTAATATATATTGGATGAAATTTTATTTGAGTTGCATTTTCTACTTTGGAATTAAACTGTATTCAAACCTACAAAACCAACATTTCTAACTTGGTGAACAATTTAATGCTTTAATTTGCATAAAATTAGTATAACTCTAAGACCTCTCTTTAACATTTTACCAGGTAATGAACATGATGGTTTGTATTCTTCTGCAAAACATCTATAGAAACCTGCATCATCTACCTAGGATAAAGAAATTAAATTTTTCCTTAATTTTGATAACTTCTTTACCCCTTATGAATCTGGTAGAATCAATGTTACCTGATTTTAATAGACTGATGAAACTTAGTAAATAACCATCATTCTAAAAATAAAATTTCTTTATTACATTATGTATGATTTATTGACTTCATTTTATATATGTTCAAACTCATTTATTTTGTTTTCTGGGTTAGACATTAGTTATCCTTTTATAATTACTTCCATATTTGATTTCAAATGTAGGAAATGCAACCAATTGAAGAGAGGTAATAGAAACCAATGATGGAAAACAATCATCTCATGACTGAGATTGGCATTCCACTACTAGTTCCTGTAGTGATTATTTTGTTTTCAAATATATATATTTAAATAATATATAATGTGATGTGATTAATTTTGTTTTCAACATTTTCGTACGATCCATCTATTAGGAGACAGTTATTTGATGAGTAGCATACTAGTGGTCCCAGTACTAAGGATGTTCATACGGGGGGGGGGGGTACGAGAGCTAACCGATCTGGTCGACATACCCTATTTGACCCTCCCCCTCCCACTGGCATACCATCCATCCCAAATTATGATCCCGATGTGTCGTTAGGGATGCATGAGATATTTAGGCCTCCAGTGTTTTCACCCCCCATTACATCTGATCCTCCTCACCCATATGTAACATATAAGATGATGATTCCCACTCCCTATCCAGCATTCGAACAACCATCCATGTCATATTCTTTTACTTCTTCTTCCTTCTCTTTGGGATTTTATATTCCATATTCTTCGACTCCTGCTCCACCAGAGTCTGTCCTTGTGGAGCATACGTTGGGATCCACTCCACCTGTACAGGGTGATTGTAGAGACCCAAATCATGATGTACATGGATATTACATTACTTTTGTGGAATAATTAATACATAAAAAAAACAGACACCAAAGGATTGTAATAGTTTAGTGTCTTTGGAAACTCAGAATATAATCTTCTAATCATGGTGAAAGTTTTCAACATCTCCCATAAAGATATTCCCCAATTATTTTCTAAACTAAAACCTTTATTTAAATCCTGGGGAAAATAAAACATAAAAAAGGGTGACCTTAAATGCCCAGTAAGGGTAATCACAAAGAACATAAAACAATCCATAAACATTTGAATGCAAAAACGTGAACATAAAATCTAAACATCAAAATCTTGACCAAAGACATGAATCTTGGAAGTACATCAGGAATATATCATAAGGGAACATAAATCATGATAAAATAGAATGGGAATAAAAGATGTAATTGTGGAAAACCATTAATCACATGATATGATTTCAATAGTGGCCAAGGCATTACTTCTAAGACCATCTTTGTGGACAAAGTCCCTTTCTGAATCGACTTCACTCCTCATTTCAGTCCTATAACACTGAACCTGATTAACTTACCATTCCAGCCATGTCTATCTCATGATATATAAATATTTACCCAATGCATTGGTGGGAGATATAGGTCCCACCAATCTCATAATGAAATAATTCTTTCTTGTGCCACAACATAAACATAAATCATTCATCATAACCCAAAGAATAAAATAGGTTTCATAAACATCATTCAATCATAACATAATCCATATAAAAAAATGGATATCATTTCATCATAAGAAAAGTGAAAACATGTAAATCATAAATACATTATACTTGAAACATACGCATATGAAATAATGCCATCTTATATGTAAAATGGTGTTAATACAACACTTGAAATTAATTCTTGAGGAAAATATCATTTCTTCTTCAAAATCATTTTCTTTTCCCAAAATGCCATTCAATTTTAAAATAAAAGGATTTTTTTGAAAATAATAATGAAATCTTGTATAGTAATCTTCATGAAAATAAGGTTTTATAAAACTATAAAAATCCTTTCACGCCATATATGTTAAAAATAACAATTTTCTCATACTTTTGTCGGAAACGTCAAAAAGTGCCTTCTACGGTTTTCAAAAGAAAGTTTCCTTCCATATGATGTGGTAAAAGTAAAAAGAGGTAAAAATGACATTAAACATACATGGAAGAAAATTAAACATTTTATGAAAATATTTTGAGAGCATATGGACATGGATGATAAATATAACCCCAGTAAATACTTACGAATAAAAATCTCAAATAAGAATGAGATTGGAATAATTATCCCTTACCTTAAGTCTGATATGCTTATTACGTATCCGAACCTCATGTATAATGATTTAAATAATGTCATTGACTTATTATAGAATAATATTCATTGTTATGATATCATATATGGTTCACTTTTGAATTTATATTACCTGTTCTTTTGTAAGTTCCATATTAAAGCAGTGTTTTGGGTAAAATCGTTTTATTTATCGTACATGTTTGGACTTATTGTTCTTGATATTATTATTAATTATATCATAATTTAATTACTTTTAGAATGTAATTAATTATTTATATATCATATATATATTCAGTATATTTATATAATCAATATATAAATGAAATGAAATACGCCGTTCTTGGAGACGGTAGGCCGCACGTACGCATGAACGCTATTTTCGTTTATTGAATTTAATGGAATTAAGTAAATAAAACATATATGTACATAAATACAGTATCATTATTATGTAATATCTTTCATGATTATTTATTATATATTCTTTATAATCATACTTGAATGGTTAATCATGGAAAATGAATCACATCGCGTTCGTGGAGATGGTAGTCTGTACGTACGCACGAGCGATGATATCATTCCCATGATCGTGGAATTGTATTGAAGTGTATGTATAATATTTCAGAATAAATTTCACTTTACAATAATCATATATAGTTATTTATTTACACCATTATACCCATACATGTTAGGTGGTGGTGTAAAATAGATTACACCACGGCGTGGAGACGGTATTCCGTACATACGCACGCGCGGTGATATTGTTTTCTGTAGGATGGATAAAAGATGAAATTAGGTTGTTTAATATTTATAATAACATATCAGTATATGATTGATACTTATTTTATTAATTTAGGATGAAACAAATAAATAATAAGAAGTATAAGAAGAAATAAATTGGAATGAATCGGTAAAGGATATTACCTCTTCTTTGACGCGCCTCTTATTAACCTCCTCTTAAGGTGCTATGGTTGGTATTTGGAGGAGACCAGAACCTCTAAAATGTTTATAGGGAAGATGATAGGGGAAATTGGAAGGGTTTTTCTGAGCTTCAAGACTCAAAAGGGTGTGAAGAGATGAGAGAAGGGGTGCCCTTATTATAAGGGAGGATAGGGGCACCTTTGGAAAAACATAAAATATTATTTTATAATAAAGTCATATTTGGTTTATAATAGCTCCAAATTGATTTATTTAGAAGATATAGTGGGGATGGGTCTCAGTCCTCTGAAAAAATAGGTTTTAGAAAAGTTTAGGTTACAATAGTATCCTAATCATTTAGATTTAACTCTAAGTTAAATAATTTAACTTTTACCGTGTCTTCTTGTTTTCTTACACAATATGGTTAATAAACAAACTATAACAAGAAAAACGAACCCCTAGTGGTTCATTATTAATATATATAACCTTATCTTAGTCATTTGGCCGAACATTATATTTTTAGGAATATAATAACAATTAATAATATAATATTTGTTTTAAAAACTATTTTATGTCAATTTTGACACTATTTGGTAATTGATTTTTGTGAAAATCCTAACAGAATGATTAGTTCGAAAAAATTTAGTTAAATAATTAATAACATGTCCTATTAACCTATTAAATTAGATTAATTCATTAAAAGTATAAAATTAAATTTTTTTGGGTATTTATAATATCAATTATTTTAATATTTCATTATTTAGGTAATTACTGCATCACCATTGTGTCAAAAATAAATTAAATTATTTAATGTCTAAAAATTATAAATAAAATACCATTAGGTAGGAAATGTTTTTTATATTTTTAATGAATATTTATAGTCGAATTTGTCTTATGTATAACCTTATATTAAAAATGTTTTATCTGTCAAACATTGATTTAAACTATTTTAACTCTTTTTTTAAAAAAATAATAATAAATGTCCTAATCTAATCTAAGTGAACCTAAATGATTATATTATATTACTAAGGGTATTTTTGGTTGAATTATACTTATCTAATAGAATTAGAATATATTTTAGGGTAATAATAATATCATTTTTACCCTTAATAACCCTATTTACTTTTAACCGTGGTAAATAAAAGTAAAAAGTTATTGTTCACCAAAAATTATTTTTATCTTATTGAACCACATTTTACTCCATGATATTAACCTTGCCTCTCGGATTTTTGAAATTCCACTCACAGAAGTGGTAAAATTATGTTTTATGTAAATTTTTAAATTCTCCAAGGAGGTGGTTAAAAGTTGGTGAAAAGTTCAATAAAATTTTTATATATCTAAAATTATTAGAAAATGACTCAAATGAATTAAATTTAACTTATATAGGTATTATGTATTAATTTGGACCTAAAATAAATTTAAATAAATTTTTAATTATTTAAATAAAAAGTCGGTTTTTAAATAGTAACCCAGTGTTTTCACTATTCATTAAAAATTGAACCTTTTCAGAAAAATACCAAATATTCACCATAGGATAATTTCGATATTCCAAATCCAAAAATGAAGTCCATTTTGAATGATAAAATTTATAAAATTTCAAAAAGTGGGTATTAGTATTCATAACGGCTAGTTTATATAACAAATCGTTGTTTAGCGAAACTCGGTATTACGTACAACACACGCTATTGTGGAAGGTCGTGATTGTGTGTAATGCAAGCCAAGTGAGGGATACGTGTAATGAAAGCTCCTTTTGGTGTAGCATACAACATAAGACATCAATGAAATTAAAAATAATATAAAATCTCAGGGTGTTACATTCACCCCCCTTCAAATGAATTTCTCCCTCAAAATTCGTCGGGGTTATAAATGGTTTACTACTTGAAAGTTTCTTTAATATAAACCGACATCGAAAAAAGGAATACCAAAACTCATATTTAAAAACTGAAGTATGAAAAATAATGGTTACCCAAATTAACTAATCACTGGGTTTCCACATAGGAGAACATAGGTGAAAATATTGATATGGAAGAGAAATATTACCATCATGTTCGGATGGAGTGTAGTAGAGAACATGGCTATGAAAAAGCCAACAATCACAAAGCCATAAATTTGTGATGATTTAAGGTACCTTCCGATTCACCGGATATAAGGACACTAGGAAAACATTTTTTTAGTCAAGATCATTTCCCCAAAGTTGAAGAATTGTTGAATTAAAAGAAATACTTACTTGATTTTGTAACAATATTACTATTTCTCGTGCCTTGAACCATTTCCACTTCATCTCTTAATGAAATGAAGTTTAATTTTTCTTCCATGAAGTGTTAGCAGATCATGGGATAGAATGATAGGTCATTCCATCTGTCTCAAACATAAGGTTAGCAAAAGTTATATACATAAGTCCATCTATGGTGAGATTAATCGTATATGGTTCCAAAAATGGACTTATACTTCATATATCATACTTCTTAATATAATAAAACATGTTTTTACTAACCAGGGACTTCCTATGGGCCATTAGTAGGTGATAAAGTCTTGTCACACTTCAGTTGTGTGTTCTATTCCCACAACCTTTTCCGACGCGATGGGTCATCTCCCGTCCTGCAGGTTGTCCCTTTTTCTAAAACTACATTATAATAACATTCCTGCAATAATATAGGAAAAAATTACTATATTATGTATAACTTAATTCATTCCAATCTCTAGGATTACACAAAATACTTATTTCTAAGCTCATATTATAATGAAAACAATTACTAGAAATGTCATCTGTCAAGCATGTGAATACCATCATTTATCCCCCATATATCATAAGATATTTCTTGTTGATCGCATTCCAAACATGTGAATACATTAATCATGTATTCTCTTGAAACATAAATTATCATAGAACCATAGTGAAAACATGAATGATGTCAAAAGTTAACTCTTTCCACATACCAAAATCCCAAAAATTCTATATACTCAAACTATGATTTCACATTGTCCTTATATCAGTCATGATCTCATTAATACTATCAAACATTTCATTATCTCCTTATCCCTTATTTATTCACACATTAGGTTCTTTCCAAAAATATCTGAATAACCATTCATTTTTTCTGGTACCATTCAACAAATACATTCAAAAACATAATGAAAAACAATAGTGTAACAATCCTTAGACGTCTCTTTATTCCATAGTACCATGACATTACTTATACAACATTACACTTGATAAAAATGTAATCATTCCACTACCTTCTTAAAACATTGACCAAGCTTTAACACTTCTTTCATCTCATATATCATTTTTATTCTTTGCATCATCACCCACATAAATACTACCCATCTAACCATGCTGATTCTCTTCATGAGATTTTCCCTTAGGGTATTGGTTTGAATAATGCCCATACATTCCACATTGAAAACATCTAATCATTGTTGATGTCATAGAAATACCATTATCCATCTCCATGGTGTTAACAAAACCTTTTCTTTTTCACTTACTGGATTTGTGTCCTTCTTTTCCGCACCCAAAGCATCTTTCAGTTCCTTTGAAACATTCTCCTAGATTCCTCTTCCCACATGATTTATATGATGGAAATTGAGCTTTCTATCCTCTATGATCAACATGAAACTCCATCTTTCTCTTATTAGCTGAGTCAGGAAACTTACCAAAGTTGAGATTATTTATCATATTATGAGATAGCTGATTAGGCATAATAACGATGTTCAGACTTCCAAATCCTGTTTTATTTGGTTTCTCATGATGAATATCATTCCATTGTCCATCATATTCTCCATTAACATGAAACCTCTTGTTTCTGTCCATTTCATAAAACCCAAAAAGAATTGTATGAGAGGTAAAAATCATAATCAAGGGGGAGTACCTTCAATATCTAACATCTTAGGGTTCATTCTAATATCATTACCGTGATTCTATGACTATAACCTAACCTTATACTTATTCTTAGGGACATCCCTAGACATACCTTAGAAATATCTCTAGGGATCTCACTAAAGTTTTCACATCCTAGTTTCGAAAGGTTAAATAAACCTTTGATCTAATACCAACTATAGATACCCAAAGCTTGTTGTACATGGAAATTACATTACTTTTGCAGAATACTTAATATATAACAAAAACAGACACCAATGGACCGTAATAGTTTAGTGTATTTCGAAACTCAGAATATAATCTTCCAATCTTGGTGAAAGATCTTCAATATCTCCCATAAAGATCTTCCCCTTTTATTTTCATACCTATAACCTTTCTTTAAATCCTAGGGGAATGAAAACATGAAAAAGGGCGAGCTCAAATTCCCAATAAAGGTAAAAATAGAGCACATAGATCAATCCATAAACATTTGAATGCAAAAACATGAACATAAAATCTAAACATCAAAATCTTGAGCAATGACATGAATCTTGGAAGTATGTAAGGCATATATCATAAGGGAACATCAATCATGATAAAATATCATGGGAATAAAACTTGTAATTGTGGAAAACCATTAATCACATGATATGATTTCCATAGTATCCAAGGCATTACTACCAAGACCATCTTAGTGGACAAAGTCCCTTTTAGAATCAAGTTCAATCCTCATTTCAGTGCTGTAACACTGAACAACTTACCATTCCAGCCATGTCTGTCTCATGAGATATAAATCATTGCCCATTGAATTTGAGGGATAAATAGGTCCCAAACATCTGATAATTAAATCATTCTGAATTGTGCCACAACATAAACATAAATCGTTCATCATAACCCAAAGAATAAATTGGGTTTCATAAACATCATTCCATCATATCATAATCCATATAAAAAAAGGATATCATTTCATCATTAGAAAAGTGAAACCACGTAAATCATAGAGAATATATACCTGAAACATACACATATGAAATAATTCCATCTTATATGGAAAATGGTTTTGATAAAACACTTGAAATGACTTCATGAGGAAAATATCCTTTCTTATTCAAAATTATTTTATTTTCACAAAATTCCATTCAATTTTAAAATAAAAGGATTATGTTGAAAATAATCATGAAATAATGTAGAGTAAGATTCATGAAAATAAGGCGTTATAAAACTGTAAAGATCTATTCACTCCGTATAAGTTAAAAATAACATTTTTCTTGTACTTTTTTCGGAATAGTCAAAAAGTTCCTTTTACGGTTTTCAAAAGAAAGATTTCTTCCATACAATGTGGTAAAATTAAAAAATGGTAAAAATGATAATAAACATACATGGAAGAATAGTAAACATTTTATGAAAACATTTTTAGAACATATGGACAAGGATGATAAACATAACCCTAGTAAATACTTATGAATAAACAATCTCATATAAGAATGAGATTGGAATAATTATCCCTTACCCTAGGTCTGATATGCTTCGTACATATCAAAAACTCCTGTATAATGATTTAAATAATTTTATTGACTTATTACATAATCATATTCATTGTTATGATATCATATATGGTTCAATTTTGATTTTATATTACCCGTTCTTTTTTAAGTTCCATGTTAAAGTAGCATTTTGGGTAAAATCGTTTAATTTATCGTACGTGTTTAGACTTGTTGTTCTTGATATTATTATTACTTATATCTTGATTTACATACTTACAGAATGTAAATCATGATTTATATATCATATGTATATTCAGTATATATATATAATAGATATATAAAAGAAATGAAATACACCGTTCATAGAGACGGTAGTCCGTACGCACGCATGAACGTTGTTTTTGTTTATTGAATTAAATGGAATTAATTAAATAAAACATATATGTAAATAAATCCAGTATCATTACTATGTAATATCATTCATTATTATTTATTATATATACTTTATAATCATACTTGAATGGTTAATCATGGAAAATGAATCTCATTGCGTTCATGGAGACAGTAGTCTGTACGTACACACGAGTGATGATATCATTGCCATTGTCGTGGAATTGTATTGAAGTGTATGTATAATATTTCAGAATCAATATCACTTTAAATTAATCATATATAGTTATTTATTTACACCATTATACCCATCCAAGTAAGGTGGTGGTGGAAAACAGATTACACTACGGCGTGTAGACGGTATTCTGTACGTACGCACGCGCGGTGATTTAGTTTTTCGTAGGATGGACAGAAGATCAAATTGGATTGTTTCATATTTATAATAACATATCAGTATATTAGTGATACTGTTGTTATTAATTTTTAATGAAAAAAATAATGAAGAAGAATTAGAAGAAGAAATAAATTGGGATGAATCGGTAAAGGATATTACCTCTTCTTTGTCGTGCCTCTTCTTAACCTCCTCATAAGGTACTAGGGTTGGTATTTTTAGGAGACCATAACCTCAATAATGTTTCTAGGGAAGATGATAAGGGAAATGGGTGGGGGGTGTCTGAGCTTCAAGGCTCGAAAGGGTGTGAATAGAAGAGGGAATGGGTTCCCTTTTTATAAGGGAGGTGAGGGGTACCTTTGGAAAAACATAAAATATTATTTTATAATAAAGTCATATTCTGTTAATAATAGCTCAAAATAGATTTATTTCGAATCTAAAGTGGTGATGGGTATAAATTCGCTCAACCAATAGGTTTTAGACAAGTTTGGGTTACTATTTTAACCTTATCATTTATATTTAACAGTAAGTTTAATAATTTAACTTTTACCGCGTCTTCTTGTTTTCTTACACTATATAGTTAATAAATTTACTATAAAAAGCAAAAAGAACTCCAAGTGGTTAATTATTAATATATATTACATTATATAAGTCATTTTGCCAAACCTTTTATTTTTGAGAATATAATTACAATTAATAATATTATATTTTTTAAAAACTATTTTATGTCGATTTTGACACTATTTGGTAATTGATTTTTGTAAAAACCATAACAGAATTATTAGTTCAAAAAGGGTTAATTAAATCAATACTAACATGTCCTATTAACCTATAAAATTAGTGTAATTCATAAAAAGTATAAAATTAAATTTTTTTGGGTATTTATAATATCAATTATTTTAATATTTCATTATTTAGGTAATTACTACATCACCATTGTGTCATAAATAAATTAAATTATTTAATGTCTAAAAATTATAAATAAACTACCATTAGGTAGGAAATCCTTTTAGTTTTATAATTAATATTTATAGTCGAATTGATCTTATGTATAACCCTATATTAAAAATGTTTTAGTTGTTAAACTTTGATTTTAACTATTTTAACTCTTTTTTAAATAAAATAATAATAAATTTCATAATCTAATCCATGTGGTCCTAAATGATAATATTATATTCCTAAGGTTGTTTTCGGTCGAGTTATACTTATCAAATAGAATTATAATATGTGTTAGGGTAATAATAATATCATTTTTACCCTTAATTTCCCTATTTACTTTTAACCGTGGTATATATATTTAAAAAGTTACCATTCACCAAAAATTATTTTTATCTTATTGAACCAAATTTTACTCCTTGATATGAACAATGTCTCTCGTATTTTTGATATTCCACTCACAAAAGTGGTAAAATTAATGTTTATGAAAATTTTCAAATTCTCTTAGGAGGTGGGTAAAAGATGGTGAAATTTTCAATAAAAATTTTATATATCTAAAATTATTATAAAATGACTCAAATGAATTAAATTTAACTTATATAAGTATTATGTATCAATATTTACCGAAAATAAATTTAAGTAAAATAAATAATTATTTATATAAAAATTTGATTTTTAAATAGTAACCCAGTGTTTTCACTATTCATCAAAAATTGAATGTTTTTAGAAAAATACAAAAAATTCACCCTAGGATATTTTCGATATTCTGAATCCAAAAATGAAGTCCATTTCGAATGATAAAATTTATAAAATTTCAAAAAGTGGGTATTACTATTCATAAAGTCTAGTTTATATAACACATCATTGTTTATTGAAACTCGGTATTGCATACAACACACGCTATCGTGGAAGGTCGCGATTGCATGTAATTCAAGCCAAGTTAGGGATGTGTGTAGTGAAAGATCTTTTTGGTGTAGCATACAACACAAGACATTAATGAAATTAAAGATAATATAAAATCTTGGGGTGTTATAATGTTCCTTTATATTATGTAGATCAGCGCCCATTGATCAGACTACCACAGATATACTTATACAATACAAACAAATTTTTACACCACTATTTATTTTCATTATAACAAGTATTGATAAAATATATGTTTTCCTTTCATAAAAGATACCTCTACTGATAGGAGGTAGGGTAGGGAGAGTACTCGCATGTGTGCAGTGTGGAACTACCACACATTGTTAATGGAGGACTACAATGAAGATAGTCAAATGATTGAAAAATCAGGGCCTCAATGTCAGAGTTTTTTTGGTGACGCTTTCCAAATACTCCTACATCATTCCTGTCAGTCCGCTCTCATGGAGATAGTTTCCAAATGAAGTCAAGAATATATCATGGAAAGAGATATGGGTTAAAAAATCTGTTGTATGTAATGAAATTTATTATTTCTTGAATTTATATGAATAAATATTTTGGTGTCAACTTAGGTTTAATTTCCCTAATGGTGAGGGTGCACGACCAACACATCTAAATGATTTAGGTGATGTTTGGAGGGCTTATAAGCACGACATGTATATTGGTTGGCGTGATAGAGTTGGCACAGAGTTAGAGGTGGTCCCTATCATGGATGATTGTCCATTAGAACAGGATTTATAGATGATTACTCATTGGATGACTAGCCAATTTAAGGTATTAATCACATTAGAGGTATTTAAATGAAAATTTTCATGTTTTTCATTAATACTAATTATTGAATTTTATGTAGGAATCATTTGGAATAAATAAAAAATATTGAATCTAATAAATACCTCCACACATTGGGATGTACAACAATGCCAGATCATGAGAGGCAGAAGGTATGACATTTTATAATTTTTCTTTATGACTTGAATTTCAATTACTTCCTCCATAATTTATTAGATTGCTGAAGTTGTTATATAATTTTAGTTATGAAATAAATTTTTTTAATCTTATTTTTAATTATGGTTTCCTATATTCAATGTCAATTTAGAGGCATAAATTGAATATACAAGAATGTGTTCCTCGAGAAAAACTGTTTTGTTTGAGTAGAAGGAAGAAAGATGGAAGTTTGATTAATGACCCAACTCAGCAGCAGATTGGAAGTTTTAATTTGTAGATTTTAAATTTTAATCTCTATTTTGTATCTGAATAATATAGTTTTGTTTGTAACACGTATATTTAGAGGCACTTGATTCCTAGTAACCTAGAAATTGTGTGCCAAACAATCACTTACATCAGGTATTGGGAGATGAACACCCTTGTAGAGTACACTGCCGACTTGGGAAGAGTATAGTTCCGATGAGGTATTGGCCCTTATCAGGTACGAGTTGTACAACCACCAAGATCTAACAAGTTAAGGATTAGGCAGAAAAGGCTGAAAAAATTCCCACAGAGATGGAAGAATAGTCTGCTAGGGAAAACACTACATTTAAGAAACTAATGGAAGTTTTATGTCCAACACTTCCACCAAGGGCTAGCACAAAACTTGTGATGAATATATGTCATCGATGTATTATATATATGGTGCACGAGGTTTAATTTCTAGTTGTGGTCAAGATGATGTATAGGAGGAGGCTGAGGAGGAGGAGGAGGAGGAGGAGGAGGGTGAGGAGGAGGGAGAGGCGTAGGAGGAGGGTGAGTAGGAGGCCAAGGTAGAGAAGGAGGACGATGGGGAGGCCGAGGCTGAGTAAGAGGGAGAGGAGGAGGGATTTGAGGAGAGTAGGGATGATGATGGGGATGACGATGAAGACGAGGGTGAGGCTGATGATGACCGTGAGCATAGTGATGGTGATGAGAGACAGATTGATCTGTTACATTTTTTACTGATATTACTGACCTTTGATGTTTATATATTTTTTGTGCTTGAATACATGTGTGATTAGGTATGTTACATTATTATTATTTCTTATCTATAAATATATAAAATTGACTTGATGATTTTTTGTGACTGATTCACCCATCCCCTAGACACCCCGACCCCCGTGGACAGCCCACCCACCCACTAGACATCCTATACCCTCTGGACAACCTTGCCACACCCGTGGATAGCCTTCCCACCCCCTGGACAGCCCCTCCCTCCATGAACAACCTCACCCCCATGGAATTCCCACTCACCCCCCCGAGAAACCCCCCGACCCCCTGGACAGCCCTGCCACCCCCTTTGGACAGACCACAAACCCTGTAGACACCCCCCTGTGGATAGAAACCCCCCCCCCAAGCACCCCATCCCCTGGACAACCCCGCTACCCCTGTGGACAGCCTACCCACCACCTTGGACACCGCCGTACCCCCTGAAGAGCCCCACCCACCCCTATACACCTCAAACCTTCTGGAAATCCCCCCACCCCTATGTATAGCCTGACCACTCCCGTGGACATCCCCCCCCCCTTGTACACCTCATACCCCCTAGACACTCCATACCCTCTGAAAAACTTGTACCCCTGGATAGCCCCCCCCCCTGTGGACACCTCGTACCCCATGGACACCCCCACCCCTGGAAAGCCCCCCTGGAAAGCCCCTCCACCCCGATGGACATCCTGTCCACCCCGTACCACCATGGATAGCCCCCCACCCCCATGGACAGTCCTCCTACCCCTTGAACACCCCGTACCCCTGGACAACCCCACCCCCATTGACAGCCCACCCACCCCCTGGACACCCCGTACACCCCTAGACACCCCCTCCCACCCCCATGGACAGCCCGCCCACCCCCTGTATGCCCTTCCCCCAATGGATAATCTCCCCCTTGGGCACACCTACCCCCGAGACAGCCCTTCCATTGTAACACCCCGAGCTTCCACGATACGCTTCTCATTCAGTAATACAATAGCTTGCATTGTACGCAACTTCGAGTTCTAAAACACCGCGACTAATCAAAGTAGCCGTTATGAATAGTAATACCTTCTTTTTGAAATATTATAAATTTTATATGTCAAAATGGACTTCATTTTTGTATTCGTAATATCGAAATTAGCCTATGTTGAATTTTTGGTATTTTTCTGAGAACTTCTAAAATTTTATAAATAGTGAAAAATACTTAAAACAACTTTTTTAATCAAAATAATTTATAGTGATAAATTATAATATTTGATGGTTTTAAAGTATAATTAGAATATATTTTTACCATTTTATCCAATGGTGGTCATTAGAATTAATTTAACATTGAAATTGGACATAAACAATTGCCAACCTTTTGATATAAATTGTTTCTTAAAAACACGCTATTTGTTGTGACAGCGGGAATTAATTATAAAATTAATTAATGCAACTAATATGTTTGGAATTTTGTAAAATAGACATCATTTTTCAATTCGGAATATCAATTATAGCTTAGGGTGAAATTTTGGCCTTATTCTGAAAAACTTCAATTTTTGATGAATAGTGAAACCACTAAGTGGTTGTTAAATAACTGATTTTTCGTTTAAATGAAATATTACCACTTCTGTGATTTGATTTTCAAAAATCCGACATACATGGTTGTCATTAAGAAGTAAAATGTGGTTCAATGGGATAAAAATAATTTTTCGGTGAATAGTAACTTATTAAGTTCTTAATCGCGATTAGTGGTAATTAGGGTAGTTTAAGGTATAAATAATACTTTAATAATATTAAATGACCTAGACACATGTCCCAACCTCATTGGTTGTGTCATGGCCGACCAAGACAAGCCATGGCCTAACTTGGGGACCCCATGGATCCACTTTTGTTGGGAAATAACATAAATTACTTTTTATTTAATGTTAAAGTGAAAATGACACTAACATAAAGTGTTTTACTAAAACACTTTTTAAGTAGGGTTACACAAGTCCAAATTTTGATTATAAATAGTCATTGGAAAGATAAAACGATTTCCTATATCATAGTATTTTTTTTATAATTTTTAGACATTAAATAAATTTAATTATTTATGACATAATAATGATGCAGCGATGACATCATTATTTGACGATTTAAATAAAATGGAAAGATAATATAAAATCTATGAACTACACATGGCCAAAACCAATTGGATGAGTGGATTTAGATGCCTTATCACTTTATCCACGAATTCTATCAATGTGGGACCTTTTAAAACCGAAACACATTTTCAAATAATGTAATGTTCCTTTACTTTCCAAAAGTGCCCCTCCTCTCCTCTTATAAAAGGCCCCCACCTCTACCTCATTTCACACACTCTTCAAGCCATTGGCTCGGCCAACCCCTGCCCATTTGCTCTCTCCACATCCCTCTCCTCATCCTAGAGGATTCCCTTTGGGCATAATCCTTTCAAAGGAAGCCTTTAGGCTCAACTCAAAAGGAGTTACACTTTTTAAGGTAATTCATTCTCTCATGTTCTTTTGTTTTATTTTGCTTCTCCAACCCCCTAAACTCTTTTTATTTACTTCTTTTGTAACAACACCAGTATCTTAAATATACTAGGATGTTGTTATAAGATTTATTTGAGCTACACTTCCACACAACTACATCAAATGGTTAAAGAACATAAGGTTTCCGTGGATGGCGAAATTCTGCCTCCCGAAACGATGATTGTTCAACACTCATTTAACACCTTCAAAGGTGGCCATTATGATGTCACTATTTTTATATATGATATATAATATGTTTATGTTTTCCTTAAGCTTCTGTTTTTTTCATTTTGGGCATACCTTTATGGTTTCCATTATGGGTAAAACACGATATCTTCATCTTAGGAAGCGCGGACTACCGCCCCCTGAAAGTGATTTGATTCGTTAATACCATATGTGGGATGTGTGAAGGATAAAGTTAATGATATTATATATGTTATTATACTGGAATTATAATATACTCTCATATCATTATGATTCCATTCCAGAAAATATGAAATAGAAATGGAAGTAGCGTTCATGCGTACGTACGGCTTACCGTCTCCATGAACGGTGAATTTCATTTCTTACCTCTAAATGTGATGTAATATTATAAATGAATGTATATACTGGATATATAATATATATATGACATCTAAATCATTAATATAATTCTGGATATAATGGATATTTCACCACATAAACAAATTGTAATTATAAGAAGCTTATTGTTGACTCAAGTACCAAAGATCGACAAAACGACCGTTATTAACTTAAATAATTACATAATGTTCATATCATTGTAATAAGTGATATAATAAGGATAATGAAATTGAAAATGGTTCTTAATAAGGTATATATTAACTCTAGTTTATTATTCAGGAGGTTAAAGAACGGTTGAGTCAAGTCAGACACGAGGTAAGGGAATTCTTAACCCAATTTCCATTCTTTGGGTTAATCTCCTACTTTAAAATTATGTCATGATATTATTATATCCTATTTTGTATTTTTACTTTATTTATGTGTACTTGTAGTGAATACACATAATAGATCTATTTTATTTTAAAAATGATCTTTGTAAGGGAACTTCTTAACCCAACTTCCATTCTTTGGGTTAATCTCCTACTTTCAAATTATGTCATGATATTATTATGTCCTATTTTGTATTTTTACTTTCTTTATGTGTACCTATAGTGAATACACATAATAGATCTATTTTATTTTAAAAATGATCTTTTTAAGGACTTTGTCTCAATCTCCTTTCATTGAGGCATATTTGGCTTTATACACAACTTTCTTTTATACGGTGTATAAACCCCTTTGACTTTCATGTTTATTCAAAAGGAATTTTTTTTATACGAAGCATTTTACTAAACGACAAAAAGGGAATGTTTTTCTTTCCGTACTTATGCGGCGACAACGACTACTCCGCCGTCGTGACCGTTATTTGAGTTTCGGCTTCCTCTATAAGCCATCTTTTTTTTAATGAAAAATAAATACAAAGTTTTAACTTTCTTTTATTTTGGTATTGAAAATGGTTTTGAAAGAATTTTTATTATATCAATGTGCTGTATTGATATCTTGTGATTGAAATGTGGAAATGTTATGTTTCCTTTATGCATGTTTTATGTGATACAATTATGTTATGGTTTATGATATGTTTAAACCTATTCATATGAGGAATGCATTGGACTTAATAAGTGACGGGTGGAGCCCGCTATAGCTCCTCGATGCATCGGCAGGTCTCATGAGACAAACTAGTGTCTTGGCACAAGGCCTTGACAAAATCTTATTTGTGGTCTTGGCACGAGGCCTTGACTACGTGGTTATGATAGTCTGGCATTATGCATTCCATCATTATGAAAGTGGTTATTGATATTGCATGTGATTATTCGACCAGTAGAATATCCATGTGAAGAAGTAAATGGCATTATCTCATTTTACTTTTGCCATATTATGTTGAAGTTCAAGTTTAAAAGGCTTTTGTTTTAGTTATACATTGCCTTAAATTTTAATGTTTATTTATGAAAGCTTCCGCATTATTGTTATCCTTACTGAGCATCTGAGCTCACCCCTTTCAATGTTTTAATATTTTCCAGGATGTGAAGAAGTATTTTATGAATGACCTACAGGGATAGTCGGAAGAGGATATGAGTGTGGACTATGGAGACTTTGTTATTGTAGTTTTTCACTTTTTGATGTAATGAAAGACTTATGAATGTATCTAGTGTTTCCAAGGCTACTAAACTAATCGGTCTTTCGAGACTTGATCTTTTGTGATCATGCCAATGTTACGAAGTAATGCACCGACTCTGGGTAGCTGGGGTCGGGGCGTTACAGTTGGTATCAGAGGCAGTTTAGTACTAACCTTGGAAGCTAGATGTAGATAAACTCTGATTAGAACGCATAGCCCAAAGATAGGCTTCGAGGATTAGTATAGAAGAACTTCCTAGAATTTTGGTATTATAGAGATGATATGAGTTTTCCGAGCAATACATCCCTGTCTGGATACGAGCAGGTAGAGGCGGCTCTAGCACAGATGTACCTAGGGGTAAAACCCGAAAACACCGCTTTGAGCTAGACTCGAACGGGAACTGGTGCACGACAACGGGCCTTGCTGCACTCTTGGTTACGACACTCCCGGGGGATACGCTTAGGATAATTCTCATTTTCTTTACAAACCACTATGAACGGTTATGAGTATATACTTCCTCAAATAAAACCTTTTTATGATTATGGATTATATCCATAAATAGTTCAATTTATGTTAAGTATTTTACAAGTATGGAATTATGTATTTTGATTCATAAACTAATCTAGTTTATGCCATTGTTTAGAAATGGCGCCTAGTAGAAGGAATGGAAACTGTATCAATGCACGAACTCCGTGTAGGGATTGCCCTCCTGCTCAAGATAATTATTGTGGACCTGAAGATACAACTGGTGCTGATCAACTTATTACCATACTGGGACAACTCACGCAGGTTATGAATAACAACCTTACTCGTATGGAGCACCCTGATCCGCAACGTGGAGGATCAATGCTAGACCGTTTCATGAGGCAACAACCGCCAACCTTCAATGGGAGTACAAATCCTACAGTAGCTGAGCAATGGATAAATTCCTTAGAGAAAATATTCCATGCCTTGGGGAGTAGTGAAAGGGAGAAGGTTGTCATGGCAGTTTACCGCCTCACTGGAGATGCCGATCAATGGTGGTCACTAATTCAAAACACAAAGGAAGATGATGAATTAACAAACATGGAATGGCAGGAGTTCAAAGAACCGTTCTTAGAAAAATACTTACCTCGAGACCATCGAGCGGATTTGGAAAGGCAATTTTTGAGTCTGAGACAAAAGGAGGATGAGAATGTCGCAAAGTATGAGGCTAACTTTACAAGGTTAGCGAGGCATGCTGCAGATTATATACGTAACCCAAGAAGTAAGATTGATCGTTTCTTTGATGGGTTAAAACCATTTCTCCGTCGAGCTCTAGTGTCACAATCTTTCTCAACATACGAAGATATAGTCTCATGTGCTATCAAGACAGAAAAGGAATTCTCTAAGTCTTATGACAACAAAGTAAAGCAAGAGAAGAAGAGAACGGTGGAACAAGAGACAGATAAAGGGAAAAAGGGAAAGAAGGATTTTCCATTATGTGATAATTGTGGGAAGAATCACCCTGGTACTTGCCTAAAAGGAATGGGAGTCTGTTATAAATGTGGAGAAAAAGGTCACCAGGCACGTGATTGCAAGGGAAAGAAAGAGGCTGTCAAAGTTGAATGCTACAATTGTAGAGAAATGGGTCATTATGCAAATGAATGTCCTAAGCGTCAAGGAAACTTACCTCAGAAAAGGACAAGGGATCAAGGACAATCTTATGCTATTACTACAGTTGAAGCAGAATAACTAATGTATTGGTGCTTTTGGACTCAAGGATTATATTCTGGTTATAAGAATAATGTAATATATATATATGGATTGTACTGCATTATTTTTTGATTTCAGTAAGGTTTTAATATGATTAAGGTAATCATATTTTTGGTATGTGACTATAAGAGAAACATTTCTTTGTTTGGGGAATCTGATAAATTGATTTTGGAATTAAGAGACCTTTTAGAGAAAGTCTGGACAGAGGTATTTTGGATAACTATAAAGGTTGGAGTGGATTAAGTTGATTTTTGGATAGTATGGTTTAAGGTTAAAAAATTTATGAAGATTATTTTTGGAGTATTATAATACTATAGTTTTAGGAAAAGGACAACCTGCAGGGTGGGGCATAAACCGTCGCGTCAGACAAAGCTGTAGGAATCGAACCCACAATCAAAGTGTGACAGGCCTTTATTTCCTACCACTAGCCTACAGGAAGTCCCTGGTTATTACAAAATAATTTTACTAATCTAAATGGTATGTGTTAACCTTTGGTACCTTATACAATTAGGATAAATAGAATATTTTTGAGTTCTGTTACCATTTGGAGTAAAAGATGGGTTTGTGGTAAAAATTCATTAATGAATGAAAGTATACATAACAAGTATGTATATTCCCTTACGTTCTTAGTAAATCTCCTAAATAAAATCCTCAACATTATAAAAGGTAACTTAAAACAAAAATGTTGTCGGTTAACTTTTCCAACTAGGGATTCAATGACCGTTTAACCAATCACAAGTTTGTGATTTTCTTGTGGTTAAACTTTCTCCTAATCCTGTTTTCTATAACTCTCCATCAGACTTTGATGGTTTGTTTCTCCTCCATATCCATATTTTCATATAATCCTAGAATGGGCTATATCGGGTGACCTTTGTACTTATCCTGCTTTCTTTTAATGTTATATATTTATTAACCTTATTTCCGATGTGGGTTTTCCTCAAAGGTATTTTCTCTTTTCAACCTTGTATTTTCCAAGAAAAATTTCAAATTGAGAGGACGCAATTTATTGAAGGAGGGGAGAATGTAACACCCCGAGCTTCCACGATACGCTTCTCATTCAGTAATACAATAGCTTGCATTGTACGCAACTTCGAGTTCTAAAACACCGCGACTAATCAAAGTAGCCGTTATGAATAGTAATACCTTCTTTTTGAAATATTATAAATTTTATATGTCAAAATGGACTTCATTTTTGTATTCGTAATATCGAAATTAGCCTATGTTGAATTTTTGGTATTTTTCTGAGAACTTCTAAAATTTTATAAATAGTGAAAAATACTTAAAACAACTTTTTTAATCAAAATAATTTATAGTGATAAATTATAATATTTGATGGTTTTAAAGTATAATTAGAATATATTTTTACCATTTTATCCAATGGTGGTCATTAGAATTAATTTAACATTGAAATTGGACATAAACAATTGCCAACCTTTTGATATAAATTGTTTCTTAAAAACACGCTATTTGTTGTGACAGCGGGAATTAATTATAAAATTAATTAATGCAACTAATATGTTTGGAATTTTGTAAAATAGACATCATTTTTCAATTCGGAATATCAATTATAGCTTAGGGTGAAATTTTGGCCTTATTCTGAAAAACTTCAATTTTTGATGAATAGTGAAACCACTAAGTGGTTGTTAAATAACTGATTTTTCGTTTAAATGAAATATTACCACTTCTGTGATTTGATTTTCAAAAATCCGACATACATGGTTGTCATTAATAAGTAAAATGTGGTTCAATGGGATAAAAATAATTTTTCGGTGAATAGTAACTTATTAAGTTCTTAATCGCGATTAGTGGTAATTAGGGTAGTTTAAGGTATAAATAATACTTTAATAATATTAAATGACCTAGACACATGTCCCAACCTCATTGGTTGTGTCATGGCCGACCAAGACAAGCCATGGCCTAACTTGGGGACCCCATGGATCCACTTTTGTTGGGAAATAACATAAATTACTTTTTATTTAATGTTAAAGTGAAAATGACACTAACATAAAGTGTTTTACTAAAACAATTTTTAAGTAGGGTTACACAAGTCCATATTTTGATTATAAATAGTCATTGGAAAGATAAAACGATTTCCTATATCATAGTATTTTTTTTATAATTTTTAGACATTAAATAAATTTAATTATTTATGACATAATAATGATGCAGCGATGACATCATTATTTGACGATTTAAATAAAATGGAAAGATAATATAAAATCTATGAACTACACATGGCCAAAACCAATTGGATGAGTGGATTTCGATGCCTTATCACCTTATCCACGAATTCTATCAATGTGGGACCTTTTAAAACCGAAACACATTTTCAAATAATGTAATGTTCCTTTACTTTCCAAAAGTGCCCCTCCTCTCCTCTTATAAAAGGCCCCCACCTCTACCTCATTTCACACACTCTTCAAGCCATTGGCTCGGCCAACCCCTGCCCATTTGCTCTCTCCACATCCCTCTCCTCATCCTAGAGGATTCCCTTTGGGCATAATCCTTTCAAAGGAAGCCTTTAGGCTCAACTCAAAAGGAGTTACACTTTTTAAGGTAATTCATTCTCTCATGTTCTTTTGTTTTATTTTGCTTCTCCAACCCCCTAAACTCTTTTTATTTACTTCTTTTGTAACAACACCAGTATCTTAAATATACTAGGATGTTGTTATAAGATTTATTTGAGCTACACTTCCACACAACTACATCAAATGGTTAAAGAACATAAGGTTTCCGTGGATGGCGAAATTCTGCCTCCCGAAACGATGATTGTTCAACACTCATTTAACACCTTCAAAGGTGGCCATTATGATGTCACTATTTTTATATATGATATATAATATGTTTATGTTTTCCTTAAGCTTCTGTTTTTTTCATTTTGGGCATACCTTTATGGTTTCCATTATGGGTAAAACACGATATCTTCATTTTAGGAAGCGCGGACTACCGCCCCCTGAAAGTGATTTGATTCGTTAATACCATATGTGGGATGTGTGAAGGATAAAGTTAATGATATTATATATGTTATTATACTGGAATTATAATATACTCTCATATCATTATGATTCCATTCCAGAAAATATGAAATAGAAATGGAAGTAGCGTTCATGCGTACGTACGGCTTACCGTCTCCATGAACGGTGCATTTCATTTCTTACCTCTAAATGTGATGTAATATTATAAATGAATGTATATACTGGATATATAATATATATATGACATCTAAATCATTAATATAATTCTGGATATAATGGATTTTTCACCACATAAACAAATTGTAATTATAAGAAGCTTATTGTTGACTCAAGTACCAAAGATCGACAAAACGACCGTTATTAACTTAAATAATTACATAATGTTCATATCATTGTAATAAGTGATATAATAAGGATAATGAAATTGAAAATGGTTCTTAATAAGGTATATATTAACTCTAGTTTATTATTCAGGAGGTTAAAGAACGGTTGAGTCAAGTCAGACACGAGGTAAGGGAATTCTTAACCCAATTTCCATTCTTTGGGTTAATCTCCTACTTTAAAATTATGTCATGATATTATTATATCCTATTTTGTATTTTTACTTTATTTATGTGTACTTGTAGTGAATACACATAATAGATCTATTTTATTTTAAAAATGATCTTTGTAAGGGAACTTCTTAACCCAACTTCCATTCTTTGGGTTAATCTCCTACTTTCAAATTATGTCATGATATTATTATGTCCTATTTTGTATTTTTACTTTCTTTATGTGTACCTATAGTGAATACACATAATAGATCTATTTTATTTTAAAAATGATCTTTTTAAGGACTTTGTCTCAATCTCCTTTCATTGAGGCATATTTGGCTTTATACACAACTTTCTTTTATACGGTGTATAAACCCCTTTGACTTTCATGTTTATTCAAAAGGAATTTTTTTATACGAAGCATTTTACTAAACGACAAAAAGGGAATGTTTTTCTTTCCGTACTTATGCGGCGACAACGACTACTCCGCCGTCGTGACCGTTATTTGAGTTTCGGCTTCCTCTATAAGCCATCTTTTTTTTAATGAAAAATAAATACAAAGTTTTAACTTTCTTTTATTTTGGTATTGAAAATGGTTTTGAAAGAATTTTTATTATATCAATGTGCTGTATTGATATCTTGTGATTGAAATGTGGAAATGTTATGTTTCCTTTATGCATGTTTTATGTGATACAATTATGTTATGGTTTATGATATGTTTAAACCTATTCATATGAGGAATGCATTGGACTTAATAAGTGACGGGTGGAGCCCGCTATAGCTCCTCGATGCATCGGCAGGTCTCATGAGACAAACTAGTGTCTTGGCACAAGGCCTTGACAAAATCTTATTTGTGGTCTTGGCACGAGGCCTTGACTACGTGGTTATGATAGTCTGGCATTATGCATTCCATCATTATGAAAGTGGTTATTGATATTGCATGTGATTATTCGACCAGTAGAATATCCATGTGAAGAAGTAAATGGCATTATCTCATTTTACTTTTGCCATATTATGTTGAAGTTCAAGTTTAAAAGGCTTTTGTTTTAGTTATACATTGCCTTAAATTTTAATGTTTATTTATGAAAGCTTCCGCATTATTGTTATCCTTACTGAGCATCTGAGCTCACCCCTTTCAATGTTTTAATATTTTCCAGGATGTGAAGAAGTATTTTATGAATGACCTACAGGGATAGTCGGAAGAGGATATGAGTGTGGACTATGGAGACTTTGTTATTGTAGTTTTTCACTTTTTGATGTAATGAAAGACTTATGAATGTATCTAGTGTTTCCAAGGCTACTAAACTAATCGGTCTTTCGAGACTTGATCTTTTGTGATCATGCCAATGTTACGAAGTAATGCACCGACTCTGGGTAGCTGGGGTCGGGGCGTTACATCCATCCCCATGGAAAGTTCGCCCTATACCCCCTAAATAGCCCCACCCACCTCCCTTAGACACCCCTTACCCCCCTAGACAGCCCCCCACCCACACATGTGGATAGCCCCACCCACCCCCTGGACACCCCTACCCCCTGAACATCCCCATCACCCCCGTGGATAGCCCCCCACCCCCTAGAAAACCCCCACCCCCATGTATTATAGGGTTTCTAACAACTCGAAGATCCCATTAATCATAGCTACCCACTTCATTTCCTCCTAGGATCCTTGATCACCAATAAAAAATAGTAGATTATATTTTACAAACTCTCATGCATAATTAATGATCTAAGAAGAACATGGTTATTCCAATTCCATAAGAGTTTGAGTAGAGACCAATAATCGGAATAAAATAGCTGGATGAAAAGAATTACTACCTGAGATATCCCGTTATTGAATTTTTTATTCTTTTGTAGTGGTAACATTCTAAAGAATTTTCAAAAAGAAAAACATTTAGTAAAATAATATGATGTACTAAAATAAGGGACACAAAATAACAAATCGCATAAAGATACATCATAAATAATTCTTCATGAAACCATTTGAAAATCACATAATAGAGACTTCTTTATATTTAAAATTCCCCAATGGTTTAAAAATTCACATTTAAGGTTATATTTTAAAAATCATATAAAATGTTTGTCCCAAAATAAAAATGTAATCTATTTCCTAATTTCCAAATCACCCTTCCTACCATACCCACCCCCATGGATAGCCCCCAACCCCCTGGACACCCCCCTGGAAACCCCCCTGGACACCCCTACCCCTTGGATATCCCCCAGACCCTCAGACACCCCCAGCCCTATGGACATCCCCCACCCCCGTTGACACCCCCCACCCATACACCCCCACCCCCTGAAGACCCCCCACCCCCTTAGATAGCCCCCAAATCCCTAAACGGCCCCCCCATGACACCACCCCACCGCCTGGACACCCCTCCCCCCAAGACACCCCCACCCCCATGGAAACACCCTTACCCCCTAGAAACCCCCTCCCCAACCCCCTGGATAGCTCCCCCACCACCACCTAGACCCCCCCCCCCCCACTAGACACCCCACCCACATGGACACCCCCCCCACCCCTAGACAACTCCCCAACCCCCTCGACCACCCCTACCCCTCCTAGAGAACACACCACAACCTAGAAACCCCATGGACAGCCCCCCCCCCCCCCCAAACAACACCCCCCCCTGGACACCCCCACCCCCTTGAAAATCCCCACCCCCACCACCTGGACACCACCCAACACCATATGGACACCACCCCAACCCCTGGACACCCCCATAGACCCCCACCCCCACCAAAATGGACAGCCCCCACCCGAATCCGCTCGGACACCCCCCACCCCTGGATACCCCTACCAACTTGGATAGCCACCCCAACCCCCTGAACAGCCCCAAACCCCCTAAATAGCCCCCAACCCCTTGAATTTAGAATCAAATTCTTTATGTAATTAATTAACTTATGAATTTTGTGTAAATGGTGTATGGGTATACTTGTTGTATGTTTATAATAACTATAATTACCTTATGAATTATGTGTTAATTCTATATGTGTGTAGAGGGTAATGAAAGGTATTCATGATTTTTTATGTATTTTGCAGGTATTAAGAATTTTGTAGGTATTCATAATTGAGTATGAATTATTTATGAATTGTGTATGAATTGTGCAGGTATTCCGTATGGACCCCTAACCCCCTATATGTATTCTGTAGGTATATAAATTCTGCAAGACTACTGGTGGAAGCTGGTGGAATTATTGCGGGTGCATAGGGGGAGTCCTGCTTACTGTTGGTGCACAGGGAGAGGCCGGCTTGTTGCAGGTGCACAAGGGGAGGTCGGCTTTCTGTTGTAGGTACATAATGGCTATGCCAATGGTTTACAACCGTTGTCATATCTATAAAAACGAAACTTATACCTATAGTTTTATGAAAACTATTGGTAAAAATATATACCAATGGTTTTCAAACCATTGGTGTTGGTATTTTTACTTGATATTTACAAATAGTTTGTGGGAAACTGTTGGTAAAAGGCTATACCAACGGTTTTAAACTATTGGTAAACTTTTATACCAACAGTTTCAATGAATTGTTGCTATGTACTCAATTTTTTCAGACATATCCCAATGGTTCTCATAGAACTATTGGGATATGTCTATCCCCATGGCTCAAGACCCAATGGTTTGGAAAACTGTTGTTATAGTTTATACCAATGGTTTTAAACCTTTGGTAAATCTGAAATTTCTAGTAATGTGGTGTGCATATTGTGTGGCTTTGGGGATTTGTGCTTGTTAGTTGATTAAGTGTTATAGATTTTATTGATGATGTGGAAGTTCGAGGGAAGTCTCACTATAAAAGGTGATGGATAGTGGAAATAAGATCTGCTATTTTGGGTAGTGGGTGGGAAGTACCGCTAGTTGTGAAAGGGGTGAATGGGATAGGTGGAAGTCCCATCTAAATGGTTTCATTGTTGTGTGTGACTTTGAAAATATGGTATTTGTTTGTCTAATGTGTGATGGGGATATGGATTATGGAAGGGTGGGGGCTTTCCCTTGTGTGATATGGATTATTAGATGTTTGTTTTTCTTGTGGTAATGGTTGCACTATTGAATATTTTATATAAACTATTTTATATAAATGTGCTAATAGTTTTATCCTAGTGGTGTGTGTAAGGGATTCATTTGGGGAAAACCTACTGAGTATTAGTACTCACCGTCTGCTTTGGCATAAGGGTTATCTTGCAGATGTTGTATTCCGGGACATAGGTAAAGGTAAATTATTTCTTGGTTAGTGGTTCATAGTGATGATAGAGAGATGTGGTGGTGCTTGGAGCATGGATCTTGGTGTAGAGCTGGGGAGTGTGTCTTGGTTTATTTTTGTTCTCTTATTTAGTGTTCTGTATAGTACTCTGATATTGTGTTGTTTGTATTCATTATTGGTAATTCTTATGGAATTTTTGGTTGTCTTATGGTAATGTATGGGTTTGGTTGTTTTTTGTCATGCATCATATTTTTTGTTGTTAGTGGACTTTTTGTTTGGTTGGTTTTATCTCAAGGGAAAATAATTCCCCAATTTATTCTCAAAACCCTCGACATTTATTGATAGCTATTGGAACATTGGGAATGTCACTAAAGTCCACATAGAATTCCTATGACCTCTAAAGCCAATGAGATGTGGTGGGATGTTACAAACTACATCATCCTAAGGATGTTGTGGCACAATTACATCAGCAAACAAAAAAGAAACTCCCTTAAAACAATGGAGATCAAACTCAATAGGAAGGAAAAGAGAAATGAGAGAAAATAGATCAAAGAAAACCAAATAAAGGAGGTAGATCATACCTTGTATTGAAGTTGAATTAAAGAAGGAAGAGGGGAACCGATACCTGATTATGTAATCCCCAAACATTGATGAGGGAGGTGTCTAGGTCATCTAGAGTCAAGAGAGGGTTCACTCAAGCCGTAGGGTTTGAAAAATCCAAGTGGTTGGGTGTCTTTAAAAAACCTAGTGGTGGGGAATTACATGACATGTACCTCCTCGTCACATCATGTACTGCCTCAAGGAGAATTATGATGAAAAACATGTCGCCTCAATTCTCTGTTTTATTTTTCTGAATTTCGAATGGTACACATCATGTACCCCTTGGTCACATCTTTTAACCCCCTTGTTTCCATGTTCTCCTGAAAAAACTCTTCTAGATATCCTCTGAGCCTTCTCCAAGCACCTCAGTCTTCAAAAACACACAAATGGTCAATCCAGGAAGATTTGGGTCCTAAAAAAACATCTTCCCATTGAACAATAAATGGAAGTATTGCTCGTTTGTATATACGGTTTACCGTCTCCACATAGTGATACAAATTATCTTCCATAACTATATTTTATGAGTGGGAATTTTGATGGGTTTAATTTTTAAATATGATATTTATGAAATAATTTTACTTCTATAATGATAATAGCATATATAACTTTTTAACCACTTAATATTTTGTGAAATGATAACATCACTTGTGCGTACATATGGCGTACCATTTCTATGATACAATTTGATTTTTTTCATCTATATATCATATGGATGGTAATTATGATGCATTTTATGAATATATATGATATATATAACATAATAAAGACTAATTAATGATAATATATCATATATTTTCTTTCTATTAATAATCAAATAAAATAAAAACACTGTTATTGTGTACGTAAGGCATACCATCTCCATGAATGGTGTATTACATTTCTATGTTTTATTGATTATTATGAATAATTAGGTACTGAATATATATGATATATATATATATATTTATATTTATATATATATATATTCATCATTACATAGATTATGAAATTATGATATAATTAAGTGAATCAAATATATATCAAATCAAAAAACACATGCGAAAAACAAAGCAGTTATTACCCCAAATGTAAATTTAGCATGATTTTTTTAATAAACGAGTAATAGAAGGACGTAAGTAAAGAATATATGGTATGATATAATTAATTAATATCCTGTAATATATGTATAATGATATTTTTTTATTATAACTTAGTTTTTATGTGTGTAATGAGAGTTAATATATAAGGTAAAGTATTTTTTGTCCCACTATTTTTTCTGTAGGTCACATGCCTTATATTCTACTTGTTTCTTTTGTTAAGAGTATATACTAGCCATGAATGTATTTTATAAATATTGTACAGAATATTATGTTATTTTCATATCCAAATAATTACCCTTAAATCGTGGGGAATATTATTTTACTGATTAAAAAGTTATAAGGGTTAATTTCACAACCTCATTATTATTTTAGATTGTTTATATATAGGTATCTTCTTGGAAATATTTATCTTCCATTTTCATGTTTCTTAAAATTATTTTCCAATATATATATAATATTATTATAAAATTATTTAATTCAATTTTACCCATATTTTATTTTTAATAAATGTTTTCCATGAGGTATTTTTTTTCCTAATGAGGTATTTTGGGACTTTTCCAAAAAAAGTATGAGAATTTGTTTTTTAACTTATACGACGTGAATGGATTTTTCTAATTTCATGATTTATAAATTCTGTGAATCCTCCCTTTCAATATTAAAATGGTATTTTCAAATAAAACAATTTCTTTAAAAATTGAGTGCCATTTTCAAAAATGATTTTTTTTCAAAGTAGAATAGATAATTTCCTAAAAAAATATTTAAAAGTGGTATCTCAAGATTATTTTCTATTTAAAATAGAATTATTTAATATTATATATTTTTTATGGTGATATTTTTCAAGTATATTATCCCTATTTTTTATATAGTTGGTTTATTTTTATGATGGAATGATATATATGAAATTAATTCCTTTTGATGGTTTATATTATGATTGAATGATGTTTTTAAAACCCATTTCTTTTCATGTGTTTTTATATGATGAATGAATTATGTTCTAGTGGAAAAAATATGTATGGTTTTAATTATGTGATGTGTCAGACCTATATCTACATATAATTCATTGGTTGAATATTTATATATCTTTATATATACAAGACTGGAATAGGAGGTGGACTCAGTTTAGTAACACAAGATTGGAATGAGCAGTGAAATCAGTTAAATAAAAGAAATTGTGTACTTTGATGGTTTTAGGAGTGAACTCATTAAAATATGATAGTCTCCATAAAGATACTTTAATAATAAGGTAATTATTTTCTATACTTATGCATTTTCCACAATTCCATGCTTCATGACAATGATATTTTCTCATGATTTTTGTTTTATAAAATTCCCTGATATATTCCATTACTCAAAATTATTATATATGTTATATAGGTTATGATTTATAAAATTTATTTTCATGTTTTTATATTCATATTCTTTTGATTTGATTGATATCTTCTTTGTTTTCCCTTACTGGGAATATAATATCACCCTTTTCATATATTTATTTTCCCCTAGGTTATAATGAAAGGTTTTAGGTAGGAATACTAAAGGGGAATATCTTTATGGAAAATTTTGAATATTTTTCACCAAATTAGAATATTATGTTCCATGTTTCCAAAGGAACTAAAATATTATAGTCATTAGGCTTTTATTTTTGTAATGTAATGAATATTTATATAAAAATATGTAATATCCATGTTTGAAAAGTATGGGTTGTTATATACTATGGCTTCATATTCATACAATAGTTCCCTCTTCATATTACCAAATCATAAATACTTTATTAATGGAATAAACAAAGTATTATATAGTGATTATTACCCATTTTAGATCTTTGAATCTTTATACATTGATGATGGGTACTATAAAAAAGAGGGGAATAATTTTTTGGTAAATAGTGTCACACATATTGGTGGACTGTAAATATCTTTTATCAATATATAGAGCGAAATTATTGAAAATGTTATTTTATCCATTAATAAAATTGAGATGAAAACTCAAGTTAAAAAAAACATAGTTATATTAACTAATTTTATATATCCTTTAATCGCATACCTCCAATTTGATGTTTAAGAAGAAGATTCCATTAAAAATAAACAATCTATAGAGGAGAATACTAAGATGTAGTTATTTTGGATCAATATTGCATGCAAGCATCTTTCCTTGAGTACATATTTGATTGGTATTAAACTAAAGTGATTAAAGTTCCTCGATCTACTGGACATGAATCCTTGAATAATGGAATGGGGTTTGGGAACATTCACCTAGTTCCTTATGATTCTTGAAAAATTGAAATCCCTTGAACACTATATATATAAGGATGTCATCTCAATATTGTTAATGATACCCCCATATCATATCCAAAATCTCAAGCTTTCATTCTGACGTTTACTCCTAATGATAGTGAATCTGAATAGAGAGATATTTGGGATGCACCTCTCATATTCAAGGAAGGTGTCTTGAACAATGTTGATGAACATTGGGACAAGAATCTATGTACAAAAGATAATTTTCATCCCATGTTGATCATTTATTCCATGAAATAAAAAGAAAAAGGTACATAGATGATCTTCTTAAAACTTCACATAGATTTATTTTCATGTAATTATATGTAAATTTTGACAACCCCAAATATTTTTATAATATTTCACTTTTCTGTGTTATTAATATTCATGATTATGAATTTATTTATTTACTTTAAACTTATATATATGTTTATATAATTCCTCAAAAGATATTATATAATCAATTAGATACTCATTGTAGAATAAAAATTATTATTTTCACTTAATGGAATAAAATATGTTTCCATTAAATGTCAAATAAACTTCCTTAATATGATTTATTTTTTTGATCTACTAAAATAAATTTTTAAATTATAATAAATTTTATAATTATAAAAGTATCTTAATTATATAAATTCATATTGAAATTTATTATTATGATGATAATAGTAATAATTCTATAAACACATGAATCAATAATAGCATTTTTCATTTGAAAATGTATAAATTTTTTCGGATATTCATAGAAAACCCATTATGGTTTTTAAAAGATTATTTGAAACCAGAGGATTAAATCTTCATTAAATTATTCATAAATTAAAGATTGTTATCCTTTAGTTGATCTCAAGATCCATTAATAGTTTATTTTTGTCCCTCAATAATGAATAATTCATCTTGAGAATTCACCATATTTAATATGAAGTGAATAATTGGTGAAATCTAATAAAAACATAAAACCAAAGGATGGAATTGTGCTTATGAAATGGAATGAATTCAAGTAAGTGTATTTTTTTCATTTTCATTATCTCAAAATGAAAAAATAATTCCCCAAACTTGTAAAAATGGAAGATTATTATGTTGATTCTTGTGTGGGTAACACCACCAAACTATCAAGGAATGGATTTTGAAACCCATTTACAACTATGAGTCATATTGAGGTATATACAAGGTATAAGAAATATTTATTTTAGAAATGATAAGTTTCCTAGTATTAACTGAGAAATTAATTTTGTTACTAAAAAATAAATATGATATTATGCATGTATTAGGATACACTTATTTTGGTGTGGTAATTTTAAAATTGCAAGAATAAAATTTCTTTAAGGAGGAGAATGTGAAAACCCAATAATTTTTAATAATATATCTCTTCTATGGTCTATTAATATTCATCACTGTAATTTTATATATTTATGATAAACATGTATATATTTTTAAATCATACATTAAAAGAAATTATATAATCAATTTTATTCTAATTATATATTTAACAGTGTTATGTTTTCCTCATGATATAAAATATGTTTTTATTAAAGGTTAAATAAATTTTATTTACATGATTTCTTATTTTGATATATTTAGAGAGTTATTTAATTATTATATATTTTATAAATGGTTATTTATGCTAATTATATAACTTCATATTGATATTTATTATTATGATAATTTATCAATAATTTCATCAAGTTTTGAATCAATAATATGGTTTTTCATTTAAAAAAGAATTTTTTTATTCTATGTATATTCTTTTTAAAATTTATTATATTGTTTACTTAAAAGATAAATGAATAAATATATTAATTTATATTGTTTTAGTAGGAAATCATTATTTTATCTCCATGTTGAGTCTATATTAGGTCCAATTTTTTTATTTTATAAACAATCGGTTATTTTAGTGAATAGTTAAAAATATAATTTTTATGAATACCGTAAATTATATGAGCTCATCAAGATATAAATCTAATTAAAAAAATTATGCAACCATTATATAGACATTAAAATAGAAATATGATTTATAATTAATGAATTATATATATATATATGTATTTTAGAAGTATATAACTTGATAATTATCCAAATGCTTACATAGTGCTTATGCAATGTGGGAAAAGGCAAAATGTTATCTTAAATAAGATTTCATGATGAGGATGAAAATAAACATTTATTGTGAGTGGTAATATATTAGAATAATTATTACTAATAAATTAAATTTCGTATTACTAATTTATTTTAAATATAAATAATAGGATAATTATCCAAAACATTTACGCAACATCGATGCAATGCTTTTGAAAGTATTCAAAAAGTCAAATATGATGGTTTTAAAATATTTAAAGTGATAATAATTGGAAAAAATATGACATTTCACTATTTTTGAAATGAAAAATATATATAATAAATTATTTAATTTTTTGAAATTGATTTCTATAGTCATCTAGATATTTTTAATGTCAAATTATAAGAATAACCCAGAAAATAACTTCAAAATGTATATAATGTTAAAAATAATTTATAAATTGATAAAATCTTATAAAAACTTTTCTTAAGTAAAATTTGGTTGGTGAATGGCCAATAATATTATATATTTTCCATTTATTAGAAACATTAATATTTTTAATTTTATTCTTTCCCCTAAAAAACAAAATATTTTAGAAAATTTCAACAAATTTGTCCTTAAAAAGGGGGACTCATTAAAATAATTTTAAAACCAAGTTAATTTATATTTTCTCTTTTTATTATACTCAAATACCACTCTAAAATTCTTTTATTAAGTTAATAATCCTCTATTATTTCCATATTCCTTTCTCTAAATGCTTTAAACTCAATATGAAGGATGCAACTTGAAGGGTGTGGTAATGGAACAATAGCCTTATCCTAGTTAGTGAGGACTTGACAAGTGTATCCAAGAGACCCGAGATCAAATCTGGGCGGAGACATATTTTTGGGATACTGTAAAAGTAATGTATCAACTACAGCTATTCATTTGTTTTGGCATTCGGGCCACCGGTTTGGTCCTCGTGTCCTTCAAGGCCTTTAATCTACCCAAGGCCATCAGGCGAGTAAGGATTAATGGAAACCTTCATACCTTTAGGCCACCTCAAGGCCTTTCAGCCACATGAAAAATTTTATTAAATAGACTAGTCAAAATCCACAAGGGACATGCTTGAGATGAGAATTCAGAGCATGCACATTCACTAGAGTAAAGATAAATGATTTAGAAGAATGAGAGGGTTTGGAAATTTTATTCAGGACCAGCCTTTTTCATGCACGAGAATCCTAGATGAACATCTATGTGAAGCTGGAGAGCTAATATCATGAGGTAGACATAAAGGAGGGTCAGTATCAAGTAGTTATAGTCTGTATGAATTTATATTAGACCTTCGGATCACGTAATTTCACAACTCCTATGGTCCATTTAAGGGTTCCCCTTAATACCTTAAAAGGTTGATTATCATAAAATGAATAAAAAGAAGACCTTCATGACATTCGAGTAAGAGTGTTGTAAGAATTTCCATTAATAATTCATCTTTCTTATTTGTGGTAATTTCCTTAAAATAATTTTAAAACTAATATTATTTGGGTACCATGATTCCATTTTCATTTTATTGGAATCATTTTGAGCCATCAATGATGGTAGATCATCGATGAACTCTCACCAAACTCCTTCACATAAATTGTTACTATATCAAAATAATTGTTTCATAATTATATCTTCTCATTTCCCAATTTATATTCCTTTAATATAAACACCATTATAAATGACATTAATAAACCAAAATTATTTTATTTTAATGTCATTAACATGCTATTTATCTCTTATTTGTGATTTATTACCTTTTCCTCTCATTAAACCCTTTTTCATCAGTTGATACTATTTCAAAATTCTATTTTCAAAAATGCTTCTTGTTATTATCCTTTTATTACATTAAATAATTTAAGTAATATTTAAACAAAACCCTGAAATAGTAGTATAATTAAAATATAATTTTTTATAAAATTCAATTTTTTTTTCTTTTTAACTCTTTTGAAAAATATCTATCACCTTGGTGGTTTCACGCTATCTATGTTAATTATGATGTTATTAGAAACTGATATATTTTAAAGATATTCTTTAAATTTTGTTTGATTTATTATAAAATTAATATTCAATTAATTACATTATTATTTTTCTATAAATATAATTTATTTATCATAATATTAATTTAAAATAATTCCATTTTAACTATAAAAAAATATTATCAAAACAAATTCTATAAATTACTACTATTTCATGACCTATTGAACTTTTATGTCTATAAAATGATATCAAACAATTAACTTGAAACTTATAGTGATTATGGAATCATTATACAAGGATCTTTTATCAATACTATTATATCAAAACTGTTACTGAACTATAGATCCAATAACATCAAAATAACTGGCACAAGCAAGGTGAATCCAAGAAACATATAATACATCACAATAAATGGAAAAGATAAATAATAAAAATCAATTTAATAAAGAAAAACATAAATAAATTTAATAGTTAATATAGCTTTATTATTCATGATGTTAGAGGATGTATGAGGCGATTCCAGACACATGGTAAAGGATTTTTCCTCAAAAAATTTATTTTTATGTTTTGAGTATTTCTCTTAAAAAAATTTCAAGTATTTTCCTTATCTTATCATTAATATTTATCAATTTCTTATGATTCTAATTTTGTCCTTCAATATAGAATTGTTTCAACCATTGTTTGATGTTAATTTTATTTTTACAAGTTATCTTAAAGGTTTGTGATTATGGGTTGAAAAGATAATATTGAATAATTTTTATTAATTCTATATCAAAATGAAATATATTATGTGTTTTATATATTATATGGTTCTTATAAATTATTTACTATGATGTTCAGACCAGTATGTAGTCTTATAATTCATTGAGTGATGCTTTATTCTCCGTAAATATGATATTGGAATTAATAAGCTAAGTTATTATATTATGGGTATGCGATGTTGGAATTAACTAGTTAAGTTATTACATTGTGGGTTTTTTGATACTTAAGTAGCTAATATAACCCATTAAAAGTGATTATGGGTTATATAAATATAATGTACCTAGAATATTTCATGATTAATTTATTACCTTTATGATTCCTTATGAGTTTTTATGGAATTATTTATGAAACGTAGTTGATTTTATAAGTGAATGTGATTTTATATGAACTCAAAGTTTATTATTTAATATAAAAAATTCATTCTTGGGTTTTAATATTTTTTAAAGGAATAAAATATTTTCTTTCATTCATACCCCATATTGAGATCCCACATTTTTTAATTATTTTCACTAGGTTTAAGGATGACTGTGAATTATTAGTTCATCAAGTTTCTATTATGATATTTTGGACTCAAAAGAAGCATGTGTACCATTTAAAGAGTTTGGTTTAGTGGAAAATATCTATTTTTTGGAATAAATGTGGTTTTTATGTCTGTTATTTTATTAATTATCTAAAAAATTAACCCTAAAATTTATTGGGTATATAAGTGATGTAATATTTTCTATAAATAATGTAATTATGGAATGGCTATGTTTAGTTATTTATATTTAGTATCAAAAATGGTTTACATAACTTTAGATATTTAGATGTTCTTATATGAGTGTAATTTAAAAATATTTAGAAAACTTTTAGTATTAATATTTTTGTTTCTAATCATAAATTAATATTATTGGATCACCTTAGGAGTTTATATGTTAAGGATAATTATATTTTTTTTGCGTATTGTGTGAAGATAAATTAGTAATGTAAACTTGGATTATATAACGGTTTTATTATTTGAATTCAAGGTGTTATGTGATAAGATATATAATTATTAATATAATTATTTACTATGATTTTATTAGATATTTTAACACTAAAATTTTTATTTTTAGTAAATGTATATAAATAAAGATAATAACTTGTAATAAAATTATTTATACAACAAAGAACCCCTACCATTAAATGGATCTCATGATCCAATGACGGTTCAATTTTGTGATTCATGTATGAAATATTCATCATGGGTATTCACCATTGGGAATACGAAGTGAATTTATGGTTGACTCTGATCAAAACACAAAACTAGAGGATAAAATTGTTTTTATAAAATGGAATTAATTCATGTATTTTCTCATACTCTATCACTAAATGTTAATGTAATTCCTCAAAATCATCCAAAAGGAAGAAAAATGTATTGAGGGTTATGTGGGAAACATCACCCAATTATCAAGGTTCACTTTTGGAACTCATTTACAAGCATTGCAATGATATAAGTTCACACATGGTTTAAGAAATATTTATTTATAAATGATAAAAATACAATTTTTAAACTATAAATTAAATTTACTAATAAAATCAACATATGATATTATACATTAATTAAAATACATTCTATTTTCATGATAAAAAAATAAAACTGCAAGGATAAAATTTCTTGAAGGTGGGGAATGTGATAACCCAATAATTTTTATTAATATACTTTAAACATGTTTATATGTTTTTATTATTTAATCCCCAACTCTATTAACCCATATTTGGGGTCTAATTCATTAAATTGTCATATGATACAAGGGATCTCATCTATAATTTCTAATCAGTTTAGAATTCTCAAAGAATCAATACATAAATGATTCCCATATAACATTGTAAATATAAAAAACATTGCATAATAAAAATTCTTGCATCCTTGATATTATTAATAAAATACCTCTTTATATCATGGGGAATTAAAAACAAATAATGGGTGATCTATGATTCTCAGTAAGAGGTACTTATAGAAAATACTATCATGAGTAAATAATGAATAATCAATATATAAGGTAAATAACTGAAATCATATGGCATTAATCCATAAAATGAGTACGAAATACATCCATGGATAATATCAATGTAGTAATCTCATGGATAATAATAACTAAATTTGAAATGAATGAAATTATTAATGTTATACGTCATCATATCAGACATCATGATATCATTTCCATCAAATACATGTGGAGAGGAAGTTTAATCAATGGGTAGGTATATACCAAAAACCCCATTAATAATTTTAGACAAATACTTTTTCTCATGAAACCTCTCAATGCATCGAGGGGATACATATAATTGGCTTCCACCCAACACTGCGTGTCCAATGCATTCGTAATATATTTAATGATCAATTTAATTCATAAAAAATATGTCTTATCAATAAATGTTTGTATTGAGTAAGGAATATGGAATATAAATTTTTCCTAGTCAATCAAATAACATTCAAATTAAAATACCATATGTAGAAATGATATATGATTAAATAAATAATTATATCCATAATAAAAATAATATGTAAATCTAAGATAAATTTAATGTCCAATGAACACAATAAATATAATGTTCATGATAATTTTTTTGACCACACAATTAATAAGATATTAAATATGACCATCAGTTCATCACAAATATAGGTTTTTAAAATAAAATCATGTCTTATTGAGGAATAAATAAAATTAAAGAAAAATACTAATATACGATTTTATTAAGTATTTTTCTATATAAAACAATTGAAAACTTATAGGAGTATATAAATACCATAAAACTATTATGGCAGGGGGAAATCTATTAATGTTGTATATGTTAAAAAGCAATCCTTTTGACCTTTTGTAAATAAATTTAAAATAAACCTTTAATAAATCATTAGAATATTCCTTTAAAATAATTTAAAAAATCAAGGATAATTTAAAATTTCCTTAATAAATCATTTTAAGGAATAAATATGACTTTTAAAATAATTTTGAAAAATATGGACATAGAAGAAAAATATACCTGATCAAAAAGATAAATAAGATCATTTTTACATTTATTTTCTTGATTAAAGTTAGAAATCCACGAATATTTGGAATAAAATATGATAAATCCTTAAATATTTAGTGGAAAAGAAAATAGATAGTGTTTATGAAGGACCAATAACAATATTCATTCAAAATAAATTAATGAGTCCCTTAGCCAAAGTGGTCAAGGCGTATTTATTAAAAGTAAAAGAAATCATATGATTCTGAAGGATAATATTTTATGATAATATCTATAAAAATGATATCAAATAAAAATTAAGATCATCCATATAAGTAAGATTATTTTCAATACCTTTGTTGGAAAGACTGTCTACCACAAGATTCACCTCTCAGTATGAATGTATGATGGTGTAGTTGAGTCTAGAGAGAAAACTCATGCATTCCATCGATCAAGCCATGAGACTCTATGAGAGATGTGAGGACCCATTACTAATGGAAAAAATAGTAGTTGGATCACTTTCAATCCATATATTATTCCAACATTTAGATTTAAGAAAAGGAGACTCATTTGATCACTCTTAGAAATTCTACTTCGATCGATGTTGCTAATCCATATGATCCATACAAACAACCATGTATTCTGCCACTATGGGAATGAAAAATAACACAACATCTAGAGGGATATGTATTCCATTTCTAAGAATCATATGAATTAATTTCAATCTAGTGTTTTAGAGGGGGATACCATAGAACATCAAATGTACCAGTAGGCGGCTTAAAATTACCCTCAATTACATGTATTCTAAGAACAATACAGTCATGAATTCCATTATCATAGAAACCATTTTAGGGAACACATGACTCCCTATTGGAAATAATGATAATAGAAATTTCCGACTTAATGTTTAAATAAGTATTATATAGGATAAAAATATTATGATCTTGAAAATAAGATGCATTATTTTTGTCACTACCGCATGAAAGTGATTGGTGGGCTACGCTTATAGAGAACCAAATCCATGTTGAAGTATCAAACTGATAGAGTCCATAATTGTCCTTATAAGCTCAAATAGATCGATGATTTATTTCAAAAGTGGTGAATATATTTTACAACTAATAAACATGTGGTTGTCATATTTATGATGTCAGTTTTATAGGTGAAAATTGGAACAAAGGTAAAAAATGAAACATTATAAATAATAATTGGTTTGAATATGATTTTTTGACAATATAAATTTTATAGTAGGCCTATAGGGCTATATCTGATACATATTTAATCAAGGAATCTATTTTAATTCCTGATTGGATCCCATTGAATAAAACTATTAGTATAATTGTTAAATTAAAATGCCATTTTTTCTCTATCCCCAGCTGAGCGCATCTTCTATAGGTGAAAAGGTATGATCCTTAATGATTTCACTAAATTCATTTTTTATATTTAAAGGTGGGTTGTCAACGAAATTTTTAATTCAAATTTGAGAATATAAAGGAGTATCAAGTGTCAAAAATCTAGATAGAAGGGTTTTTATTGTCTAATTATCTATCAAGTACTTGAGATTGGATGATATACTGGTAATATATCTAGATAAATTCATATTATTAGAATAAGAATCCCTAATAGTAGGCTATATAGATGATTCCATGTCACTAGGATTCCCCTACTTCATTATCACAAGAAATTTGTGTCTATGAAATTTTAAATCCTTGAAGAAACTATTGATCAGATTCTAAGTGAATTGATCCTTTATAGAATCATTAAATATCTTAATGATCATGATACTAATTCCACCATTAGAGAGAGGGATACAACAATTTTTCTAAGGAATCCTGACCATTTTAAACCCAATAATACTACCACACCAAAAAAATGTTTTAATGGAGAGATTTAATCTCATGATCAGTCCCACAGGACCTCTATAAACCATAAAGGAGTGAGAAAACATAGAGAAAATGTTAGACTAGACAAGGGAACTACGATCAGCCATTGAGAGTTATATTCCCTACCAAGCTGAGAGTTGATTTTCGATCTAATGTACAAGGTTAATAATATAAATAGATTTTGGTCTACCCCAGAAAAGTGAAACACCAAGATAATTAAAGGGTATGTATTCCTCCTTGAATGTTATACTTTTGAGCATGGGTCAACCCCTTTCCAATTTAAATTAAATATTTATTCCACCTGATATATTTTCCCATGATTCTTTTATAATATTAGAGAATATCCTTAAGATTTGGAATGTTCTTATTATTTATATTTTTGAAGGGAATTGTGTCATTCATGTAAATAGGATGAGTTGAAGCAGTAAGAATCCTAGAGGCATGAATGGGTTGGATCATTCCTTGATCAACCTTGTGAGTGTGTATGAAACTATGATAAACTCCAACAATTGAGAATAAAAGAGCTAAAAGAGGGTCACCTTATCTAATCCCTTGAGAACACTTGAATTATCCCTTAGGAGACCCATTAACGATCACATAGATTTATGATGAACCGATGAGATTTTTCACCTAACCAAAGTAATTGAAATTGAAACCAAAACTGTGAAGAAATTTATTGATTAAATTTTAATCCATTGTGTCAAAAAAATTCTTGATATCAAGCTTTAGAAATCTATTACCATCCTTGTTATACATTCTAAGAAGGTTAATGAATTTAGAAGTTATTCCAGTGAAATCTTGGATACAACTACCTTTAACAAAAACCAAATTGATTACATGAACTTAATATGTTTTAAATAAGATCAATCATATTATCAATTATTTAGATAATGAAATGATGGATTGTGTTAACAACAGAAATAGGCTTGAAAAACTAAATCTCAAAATCATTTTCAATATTTTTTTATAAGAGTGTGAAATTGAGAATTGAGGCCACTTGGAATAGAATCTTTATTGAATAATTAGGTGAACATATTATAAAAATCGACCCATATAAAATCCCAAATCTTATGAAATAACTAATTTGAAAATCCATCTAGTCAAAGATAAAGGATGGGATTTAGATTAAAAATTGTATCCTTGAATTAATATTCAATAGGAAAGCAAGTGAGAAAATAATTATCTTAAAATTTGATAAGGTTTGTAATAATACCATCTATAAATTCCCCCTCAATTCCATTTATATTAAAAGAATTGGTAGTATGAGAAAATGTAGTCAGCAATGTTCCCTTTATCTTGAATGATATTATAATAAAATTTCAAAAAACAATAAGCCAACAAGATTTCCTGATCTGCAAAATATTATTTTAAAACATTCAGTTCCTATCCACATCCTTGATGTATTTGAATATGATAGTTTCTTTTTGAATATCTCTTTCTTTGAGAGTAAATAATTCAATTTGTACGAGAGGTAAATATCTTGAGAGAGGTCAACATTGAAATACATATTATTTTTAGCCTTCTATACCAATTTATGTGAGACTTCAAAATAGGTGATTTCCTTATCAATGTTTCTGGAAGTATCTCTACTCGATCCCTTAATCTTTTATTTCAAGAGCTTCAGCTTTATGATACAATCCATAGTCTCACTACCACAATATATTGAATTTGGAAAAATCTTTTATAATTCTATCACAATCATTGTCTTCAGACAATGAATTATTGAAGAAGAATGGAATAGTAAATTTAATATCCACATTCAAAATGTTGACCATAATTAGGAAACGTTCAGATTATTCTTAGAGAGAGTAATGTTAGAAACAAAATCCCACCTATCAAAGGCCATAACATTAGTAATTCATGATCAAGCTTACTATAATCTATTTTTTTAAATTTCTCTTATACCATGTATATTTGGATCAAACGAAATTAATTTCATCTTGTTCATTCTCTTAAATTTAAACCCTGAATTACATTAGTAATATGGTGGAATTAATACCTCTAATTTTTTTACTAGTGTAATAAATGGTGTTGAATCCCCCATGGACCACCCAATTGTCACAAATTATTACACTAATATTGTTAAATTCATTCAAAAAAATTCATCTATTGTGATATTTATTTTTTTCGAAAATAAAGAAGAATAAGAAATCTAAATTTTTGTGATGTCCTTCACAAGTAACAATTTGTTCATCAATACCCTGGGAAGAAACATTCCAAATTGAGTGGTGTGTAAAAATACCAAAAGTTTTATCAAAGGAAAATCCACTATTAACACCAATACAAAGATATCCCATTTCTATTAGATATAAAATCTAGAAGAATAATTCTTCTTTGGTTTAGTAAATCCCAAAATAATTGGTTTGTGTATGTATAAGTATGTATGAATATATTTGGATGTTTTAGAGTTTTCCACTACTTGGAAATTCAAAAAAAATGTTCATTTAGAACCATATTTAGATTTTGGGTTTACATTCTTCTTTTGTCCCATATATGTATTTTTTCTAGAGGACTGCCTAGAAGTATCATCCTTTCTGGATGAATTTATTATTTTGACATGGGATATATAACCATTACTAGACATTCTATGTGAGAAGTTATATAGTATCTATCCAGCACTATCTCCAAAGTACCTAATAGGTAAATCTATTGTAAGATACTGATAATTAGAAAAAGTATAGAAGAATTACTCTAATTCATATTCTTCTTCTACCAGTTTACTCCATATTTATTTGTTTTTAGAAGTTTCAGCTATGATAGAGTATGGGGAACTATCATGCCTAGATATTTCATCCCCATATTTACTATGGAAAAAAGGATTAGCAAAATCATGACAATATTTATCCTTCAAAATAGCTATATCTGGTGTGGTGTTGTCATTAGTCCCCACATAATCGTTTAAATGAAAATATAATGTTAGAAGAGTGTTCTCTTCCATGCAGAATGAATATCTAGAATCAACCACAATAGTAATAACATCAGGAACACTCTTTTTAACTTGTATTTCAATGCAAATGTTGGAATCTATTTAGCCCCCCTCCAACTGGAATAGGGGGAATGGTGTGTGGGATAAAAGGGCCTCTTCATTAATAGAAACAATATTCATACCAATAGATTTTTTATGATTTATATCAGTAATGGGATCTCTAGGATTATAGATAGTTGAGGTCCCCTCCATAGGGTTGCATGATATAGAAATAGGGACCCTAGCATGGGTAGAATACTACTTGTCATCCTTAAGAATAATTAGAGTTCCACTAGTGGATTCCTTTTCAAAAAAAGTAAAAAAGTAAAAAATTCTGTTGGTTCCTTATCATCCATAGGAGTATAAAAATTCCCCAAACCAAGATCATTGGTGTCATTCCTATAATGATCACCAATATCAAAATTAACTAACTCACATTTTATTTCCCTTATCTCATTTTTTCAAGATGAATACTTGTTTGAAGGGGGGGATCTTCACTTGATTTTGTATGACCCTACAGTTGGAAATGGAGTGTCCAACTATTTTTCACAAATCAATGAAGAGGCTAATATATTTATATTTCACTTCGAATTCATACTTCCTATCACTAGAAATAAGAATCAAATATTCTGGAAACTTGGTATCTGTATTGGCTTCCTCCATAATTCGAGCATAGAAGTCTATATCACCATCAATACTATGATGAGAAATCTTTATTAGACTACCCACACATGAGGCAATTAACAGGGTATCTTTATGTTCAAAAATTCCTAGATGAGACCATATAGTCTTAACCATATCTGAGAAAAGTTTTTTTTCTGTGTAAATGGATTAAATTTGATGTCCCAATCATAAATTCAAAAAACATCAAGTTTAAGAACAATGTTGCCCTCATTTCAAACCATTAATAAGTATTCCTTACTAATGAAACTAATATTAAAGTAATAATGACCAATCAAAATTATATTCCAATTGGAAACATCCTAAATATGACCAATATTAGCTTTAAGATCTTTATTACTCCACGGTTTATCATCTTTAGCAAGCGTGATTTTCCCGAGCACGAACTTTTTTCATAGTTTCAATATTTATTCAAGATATTTTGGATCATAAACCTCTATAATAAATCAATCAACTAATTTCATAAAGGCATTCGCCTATAATGAAGTTTCGAATTTAGGAGTACCTCAAAGTGAAACTGTAAATGATATCAACTTGGATCCTGGAGCATGATCTCACTCTGATCCTAAGGATGACTTATATTTTGACATTGAAAATGACTCTGATAAGAGATCCCAATATTGATAAAACACAAAAAAAATCATTGAAATCCAGGTAAACCAGATCTAGGGTTCTAGTGGGTCACCATTTTCAAAGAGAGTTATCCAACACACCATCCCATAATAATATTCCTTCAATGAAAATAAGAGAAATCACAAAAAATATCCAGTTTGGCTGAGTGGTAAACCATATAATCCAACATCCAAAATACCCATGTTCTAAATCAGGTAGGAGAATTTTTTTGAGTTACTGTAGAATTTGATATAGCATTTACTATAACAGTTACTATAGCATTGAACAATTCACCTGATTTGGGCCTATGAGCGACAGATCTTGGAATTCATACTACTAGTACTTTGGACCATCATATTTATTAATTCCAAAAGTCATCTAGGCTAACTCATGCCTTTGGTACATGGGCATATAGGCACCAGGGCCTCTAATCCATGTAGCAGTTAGGTTAGACCACATTGAAGCAGGCCCCATTAGTGGAATCAGAAAAAGTAGTAGCCACCAAAGAAAAGATATCGAGATTGGGAATGAAGAGGCAGTTTGAAATATTCACTATAGATACTAAGAATTATACATCAATTCATAGGGTAATTCTAATTGATCTTACTTTCATGGTTTTGAGCTATGCCAAGAAGGGATAGTTCCAGTGTAGTTGTGTCATTGGGCATACAATTCATGTACTAGGTCTTGTGCCTCTGGGGATATGGGTCTAGTAAGGTTTTCCTCTCAATGTATTTTAAAATTTAATTATTCAAAAATAAATAAAAATATAATTCTTTAGGTCTATTTCATAAAAAATTAAATTATAAAATAAATTCTTTCATCTTTAGTAACTCTTAAATTCGGACCCCTTGAAAGAGAATAATTGAATTAAAACATTAATAATAATGAATATATATTAATATTAATTCATGTTAAACAAATCAAATTGGTATTATATACACCACATAAGATTTAATAGGTTCATAATACCAAATATGTCTTAGTAGAGTGGGAATTGGGATGAAATATCTTACCTCAAGTTTGACATGCTTTATAGGTGGTCGAAACTCCTATATAATAAATTTTTATTTATTATAATTCTATAAAAGAGTCATTTTTATATTTTTAATATCATATATATTTTCCACTTATAATATTTTAATTCCAATTTCATAATAATTAATTGTTAAAATTTTTGTTTCTGTGTGTTAATTGTTTCATTTTTCATGAGAATTTTTGTGTGGTAGTTAGAACCATTATACTTTGATTATGGCTCTATAAAATACAAAATGTTAACCATCATATAAATAACATTTATATTAATTATATACATATTTATATTCATCCATAAAAGTTATAGATATAGAAATGGATTACTCCGTTCATGGAGATGATAGGTTGTACATGCGTATGAACGTTGTTTTCACTTTTTAATTGATGGAATGAAAGTGTTGAACCCTCTGGAAGAGTGTTGAATTCTTCCTATGAATGCTGTTTTAATAATCACAAATCATCAATTACTTAATCCGATTGGATTTCTCATAATCACAATCTCTTAATTGTATATTGGTTGGATCATGTTTTTATCTCTTTGTTATTGATTTACAAGTATTCTTGAAGTCCTCTGGATCAAAGGACAATGGTCGCACCGATCCATTTCAAAGGACAATGGTCGCACCGATCCATGTCAAAGGACAATGGTCGCACCGATCCATGTCAATGGACAACGGTCGCACCAATCCATGTCAAAGGACAAGTGTCTCACCGATGCTGATAAGATGAGTCACCAAAGATGTCTCACCGATGCTGATCAAATGAGTCACCAAAGATGTCTCACTGATGCTGATCAAATGAGTCCCGAAGATGTATCACCGATGCTGATCAGATGAGTCACCAAAGATGTCTCACTGATGCTGATCAAATGAGTCACCGAAGATGTCTCACCGATGCTGATCAAATGAGTCACCGAAGATGTCTCACCAATGCTGATCAAATGAGTCACCGAAGATGTCTCACCGATGCTGATCAAATGATTCACCGAAGATCTCTCACCGATGCTGATCAAATGAATCACCAAAAATTTCTACCGATCCTGATCGAATGAGTCACCGAAGATGTCTCACCGATGCTGATGACCCACCGATCACTTGACAAACTGATAGTCATAAACAACTGTTTGAATTTATTTATCTTTATTTAATCTAACCAACGATCATATTAGGAATATTTTAAATATTCTATCATTTATTTAATGTGTGCTGTTGGATGTCAGGGAACCGTACCTCGTACCCTCAAAAAGGAAATCATATCTTTTGTCGGAGCTTGTGCTTTAAAAGAAGGATGATGTTGTCGAGCTCAAAGGAGAGATACACACACGCGTATACACACGAATAGATAATAGAGTTGAACACGTGTTGTGAAGAAGTTCCAGCCGCACTGAACAAGTGAAGAACACTACTGGTGTACATGAAGAAAGACGTCTGAGCTTACAAGAAGATCATCTACAATCATTCATATTAGAGAAGAGTTGATAACCAAAATAGAATACCAACTCAACAGTTTCATTAACATTCTCAGAAAGTGGATGTCAAGGAAACAGACGATACTCTGTTTTCCAGACAAAAACCAGAAGAGGACTCAGAGCGATTTCTGATCAATCAAAGGAGTCCAAAACTGAATGACAATCACTAGAGCCATTTCTAAACTCTAAATAGTTTCTCTGTGATTTATATATTTTACATATTGAGCAGTGTATGTTTTATGCTGTATTTTACACACACACTGTCTCATGTACTCTAACTGGAGGATTTGTAAATCCTCACTCAACTCTCCTCATTTTGTTTTTTCCACTGAGATAGTGGTAGAGGTCGTGTGACCCGAACAGCTAGTTGTTGTTGTTATCCTCGATCCAGGGTGTGGATCATCTTTTTATAAAATCGTTTAAGAGGACTAAGTCTCGGCTTGAGACTGAACCTCTTGGTTATATCTGCTGTTTTATATGTTTCAAAGTTATTCTTTTATTCCGCTGCTAATCTCTTTAAAACCAAAACTGTTTTAAAGTCACTTTGATAATTAAATTCTCAAGTGTTTATATCAGTTATAAATCAGTATGTTAGTTTCAAAAGTTAATCATGTCTACTGATTTGATTAACTAGGAACTAATCAATACCTTGAGAACCTAACAGAACATTTACTGTGATATAAATTCACTACAGTTTAATTCTGTATTCTTTTTGGGGGATTTTTAACTCAAAGATTTTAAACAGGAATTTTAATTGGAACTCAATTCACCCCCCTCTTGAGTATCCACTCCGACCAAAATTTGGTATCAAAGGTTGTTAAAATATTTTTGTACTCTGTTTTTCAACTGTGATTTTAGTTGTATTTTAAAGTTCTTAAAATTTATGTTATTTCTCAATTGTTATCTCTTTAAAATCTTTGCCTTAAGTAAGCTATCATGGATAATAGAGTTGAAGGTGTTGCAACCAATAGACCACCATTTTTCAATGGCACTAACTATGCTCAGTGGAAAATCAAGATGAAAATTAATTTAGAGAGCATGGGTTTTGATATTTGGACTGCTATAGAATCTGAATATAAAATTCCTACTACTGTTAGAACTACTTGGAATGAAGCTACTAAGACAGCCTACAATAATAATTGTAAAGTTATGAATGCTTTATACTGTGCTCTAGGAGATGAGGAATTTAATAGAATATATGCCTATAAAACTACTTATGAAATTTGGGATACCTTAGCTGTGTCTCATGAAGGAACAACTAATGTTAAAGAGATGTGGTTGAATACATATACTATTAAGTATGATAATTTTAAGATGATGCATGATGAACCCATTTCTGACATGTATCTCAGGTTCAATGAAATTGTCAATACAATGACTTCTCTGGGAAAGGATGTTCCAGCAAAGGAACAAATCATGAGAATTTTGATATGTCTACCTGAACGATGGAGAGGAACCTATGTCTCCATTAGAGAATCATGTGACATTGGTGAAATACCAGTCAAGGAATTAATTGGAAAATTGATGATGTATGAAGAATAACTCAAAGTGAACAAAGAGGAAGATGATGAACCTAGAAGGAAGTCAGTTGCTTTCAAAACTACAACATCAAAGAATAAGGATAAGGAAAAGCTTCAAGCTATCAATGAAAGTTCAAGCTGTGAAGACAGTGAGAGTGACTCTGACAGTGATGCTGAGATGGCTCACATTGCTAGATGGTTTAAGAGATTTTATAGGAAGAAGAAGTTTTTCAGAAAGACAAACTACAAAGGGAAGTATGGAAATAAGGGACATTGGAAAAAGGATTGGAAGAAATCTGACAAATCAGATGAAGTTGTCTGTTATGAGTGCAAAAGGAAGGGACACATAAAAGAAGACTGTTCAAAGTTGAAATATAAGAAGAAGTATGAATACAAGGATAACAAGTACAAGAAAGCCATGAAGGATACTTGGAGTGCTTCTGAGGACAGTTCTAGTGAATCTGAAATTTCTGAAACTGAACACAGAAACAAGGCAAACATGTTCTTTATGACAAACGCTGCGGAGGTAACTTCAGAAACTCCTACTTCTAATTCATATTATTCTGAAGATGATTCTAAATGTGATAAAATGTCTAAATATGAACTGGTTGAATATTGTGATATGTTAGAAGAAACTTGTAATGAGCTGAAAGATAAATACAAAGGTTTAAAGAAACAGTATGCTTTAACTGTTAAACATAAATCTAATCTTGATATTGAAATGGAAAAGAATGCTCAGTTGCTTAAAGATAACACTGAACTAAAATTATCTGATGAGAAACTCAAGAAAGACTTAGAGAAATTTACCAATGGAAAATATACTCTTACTCAGATTCTAGGTAAGAAAATAGAACCTAGATACACTACTGGTATAGGTTATCAACCTAGATAAAGGAAAATTACCCAAACTAGATTCATTCCTAAATTTGGACAGAATGTAGCTAGCTCTAGAACTTCATATGCTTCAACGAGTTATATTCATAGTTATGGATCTAATAAGGTTTATCTTTCAAAATATGTTGATTCTAGAAATTTTATGAGACCCATTAGACAAATATGGGTACCTAAACTATTAATGGCTAACCTGTCTTAACCCAAGAAGATCTGGGTACCAAAATCATTTTCTATCTAAATCTGTTTTGTAGGGAACCTACTTAAAGAGATTCAGTAAAAAGACGTGGTACTTGGACAGCAGATGTTCAAGACATATGTCAGGAGACTTCTCATGCTTTAAAAGCTTAGTCAGAGTTGATGGAGGTTTTGTCACGTTTGGTGATAATTCTAAAGGGAAAATCATCGGCTTAGGCCAGATTGGTAACACTAACTCAGTATTAATTTCTAAAGTTTTATTTGTTGATGGACTTAAATACAATTTGTTAAGTATTTCTCAGTTATGTGATGATGGTTTTTATGTTAAATTTGAAAATGATTCTTGCAATGTTTTTAATTCTAAAAATGTTTTAGTGTTTCCTACTTTGAGAAATGAAAATGTTTATGCTGTTGATTTAAATTCATTAGCTAAGAAAAATATTACTTGTTTAAATGCTTTTCATAAAGAGTCTTAGCTTTGGCACAGAAGATTAGGACACTGTAATGTGCATTCACTTAGAAAACTTGCTAGAAAATACTTAGTTAGAGACCTAGCCAAACTTGAATTTTCAGCAGACAAAGTTTGCAATCCCTGTCAAAAGGGAAAGAAACATAAAGTTTCTTTTAAATCAAACAAAGAAGTGTCAACTTCTCAACCTCTCGAGTTGGTTCACATGGATTTATTTGGACCTTCTAGAGTTTCTAGTTTTAATGGGAAGCATTATGTCTATGTTCTTGTAGATGACTTTTTTAGATATACTTGGGTATACTTTCTAGCTAACAAAAGTGAAGCTTGTTCTTACTTTGTTAAATATTCCTAGTCTGTAGAGAACCTTAGTGGACTTAAGATTAGAACCCTAAGAAGTGATCATGGTCGTGAGTTTGAAAATCATGAGTTTGAATCTTACTGCTCACACAGTGGCTACAGTCACAATTTCTCTGCCCCCAGGACACCTCAAAAGAATAGTGTAGTAGAAAGAAGGAATAGAACCCTGGAAGAAATTTCTAGAACTATGCTTAATGAGTATGACCTACCCGTTTACTTCTGGGATGAAGCTGTAAATACAACTTGTTTTTTTATTAATAGATTCTTGATCAGACCTATTCTTAAGAGGACCCATTATGAGTTATCGAACCATAGGAAACCTAAGGTTAACTACTTCAAAGTTTTTGGCTGAAAAGTCTTTATTCTTAACACTAAATATAATCATGATAAGTTTGCATCCAAGAGTGATGAAGGAATTTTTCTAGGTTACTCAACTTCCAGTAAAGCCTATAGAGTTTTTAATAAGAGAACCAAATGTGTGGAAGAATCTGTTCACATCAAATTTGATGAAACTGATCCACATGAACCTAAGACCTCTCCTGAAAATCTTGAGGACGATCTCTCTAGTTTGAACCTTAATGATAAAAACAGTGGACCTATAGTTAAAACATCCAGTTCTGGAAATTTTCTAGACCCTGCTTCTGTTGAACCTCAACCTGCAGATGAACCTGAAATCTATCGCCCTACCTTTTCAAGACCAACTAGGATTCTAAAGAACCATCCTTTAGATGCTGTTGTAGGAAATCTAGATAGAGGAACACAGACTAGATTTTCTCTTAGAAATCAGGTTGAACATCAAGACTTCTTGTCACAACTAGAACCTAAAAATATCAATGATGCTATCAATGATGAATTTTGGGTAATGTCTATGCAAGAGGAACTAAATCAATTTGAAAGGAACAAAGTCTGGAAATTACTAGAAAGAACTAAGGACACTATAACCATAGGCACAAAATGGGTATTTTGAAACAAAGCTAATGAATCTGGGAACATCATTAGAAACAAATCTAGGCTAGTTGCACAAGGTTACAATCAAGAAGAAGGAATTGACTATGAGGAAACCTTTCCACCTGTAGCTAGATTAGAAGCTATTAGGATCTTACTTGCTTATGTATCACATCTGAATTTAATGTTATATTAAATGGATGTGAAAAGTGATTTTCTAAATGGTTTTATTGTTGAAGATGTTTTTGTTGAAAACCCACCTGGTTTTTCAAATCCTCATTTTCAAAATCATGTTTTTAAACTTTCTAAAGCTTTATATGGTTTAAAACTAGCTCCAAGATCTTAGTACGAAAGACTTTCAAACATTCTTATTTCAAAAGGATTTACAAAAGGAATAGCTGACCCCACTCATTTTATAAAAAAGATTTCAAAAGATGTGTTAATAGTACAAATCTATGTTGATGATATTATTTTTGGATCTTCTAAAAATTCTTTATGTACTGAATTTTCACAGGTTATGCAAAATGAGTTTGAAATGAGCTTAATGGGAGAGATTAAGTATTTTCTTGGTTTTAAAATTTTTCAAACTAAAGATGGAATTATTCTAAATCAAAGTAAATATACTAAGGATTTATTGAAACGTTTTGGTTTGGATAGTATTAAAGAAAGTGACATACCTATGAGTACAACCTATAAATTGGATTTAGATGAAACTGGTAAACCAGTAGATCAAACTAATTACAGAGGTATGATTGGGAGTTTACATTATCTTACTGCTAGTCGACCATATATTATGTTTAGTGTGTGTATGTGTGCTAGATTTCAATCTAATCCTAATGAATCACACTTACTGGATGTTAAAAGGATTTTTAAATATCTTAAATATACCATGAATCTAAGTTTGTTTTATCCAGAAGAATAATCATTGGACCTAACCAGTTATTCATATGCTGACTTTGCTGGATGCAAGTTACATAGGAAAAGCACATATGGAACATGTCATTTACATGGAAAATAGCTAGTATCATGGTGTAGCAAGAAACAGAACTCAGTTGCATTGTCTACTGCTGAAGCAGAATACATCACTGCGGGTAGTTGCTATGCACAGATTCTGTGGATGAAACACACCTTATTGGACTATGGATTTGTTTTTAAACAAGTTTCAATTAACTGTGACAATACTAGTGCGATCAACATATCTAAGAACCATGTGTCTCACTCTAGAACTAAGCATATTGATATCAGACATCAATTTCTAAGAGATCATTATCAAAAAGGTAATATTTATTTAAAATTTATTAGTTCTGAACATCAATTAGATGATATTTTTACAAAGCCTTTATGCTCTGAAAGAATAAATTTTATTAAACAAGAACTATGTATGATTGATCTGTGAAACTGATCTATGAAACTGATCTGTGAAACCGATCTGTGAAACTGATATGTGAAACTGATCTGTGAAACTGATCTGTGAAACCGATATGTGAAATCGATCTGTGAAACCGATCTGTGAAACTGATTTGTGAAACTGATCTGTGAAACCGATCTGTGAAACTGATGTGTGAAACTGATGTGTGAAACTGATCTGTGAAACTGATCTGTGAAACCGATCTGTGAAACGGATCTGTGAAACTGATCTGTGAAACTGATCTGTGAAACTGATCTGAGAAACTGATCTGTGAAACCGATCTTTATTTATATTACTTTTTATTTTGTGATTAATTAACTACTTTTTATCTTTATTATGGGAACCCTAAATGATGAAATAAATGATGCGCGACTATTCCTATTCCCCAAACCGTCGACCTTTCATTTCTTTCCCGCCAAAACTTACTTTCTCTCTTCTCCTCCACTTCGAACCTTTGAACTCCTGCTTTCTCCAGAATCATCAAATGACTAAGCAGAAAAGACCGAGCAAAGGATCAGAAAGTCCTGAACCGTCAAAGCGTGCTCGAGGAGAGCTGAGTAGTACCACTCAAAGATAAATAAATCTGAACCTGGAAACTCGGATTGTTGCTGTAGAAAAGGAAGTCAGCTCCGCCTGGCTTTTGACAAGTAAGACATTGTTGTTACAAGTTTTAGATTCGCAAGGATGGAAAGCCTGGTTCTCAGATAACACTCATGTATACTACCCAATGCTAGTGCATGAGTTTTATATAAATCTGCATGTTACTTTAGATGGTGTCAAGGCTTCCAGAATGTCTTCAGTAGTGAAAGGACAGAAAATATCTTTTTTGTCAAAACAATGGGCTGAATGTTTGAATGTACCCCACGAGGGTCGGTATGAGGATTATGCTGGAAACATTCCTCAAACCACCGAGTATTTCTCTTATGAGTTAGCTTTAGAACTTTTGACTGAAAACAGAGAGTCAAGGAGAATCATAGCATCAGAGCTAGACGGTGAATGTAGACTTCTCTTTAAGTTCATTCAGCACCAAATTTCTCCATGAAAGGAGATTTTGCTGCTATAAGATACCAGGATGTTTTTCTGTTGTTTTTACTAAAGGACCATGAGAAGATCAATTTGTGTAGATATCTAATGGTGCACATAGCTGGAATGGTGAAACCTTCTAAGAAAGCCACTGCCCTGTTCTATCCCAAAATGATCACTGCTTTGTTAAAAAGTCTGGAATGTGTTGATGAAGCTAATGAGGTAGCTGAATCTGATAGTGATTTTTGTATTACCAAAGAGATTTGTAAGTGGATGAAGATAAACTGGGACCCATGGAAAAAATGTTGGGTTGCTGAGGAGGACAAGTTGTATGAATCCTACAATCCCACTGATCATGGAAAGAGACCGAAGGGTTTGAGAGACCATGGTTTGAAATTGGATGAGGAACCAATTTATTCTGATGACGAAGAAGAGGTAAATGTTGAAAGGAATAAAGACACTGAATAATCTGGTAAACAAGGGATGGAAGACGCTGAAACAGAAAAGGAAGCATGTCATCTCCTAATTATAGGAGTGATCCTGATACTGTGAGTCCTATGAGACGAATAGACTTTGGACCTTCCATTCCACCTTTACCCTTACCTGAATCAGAACCAGTTCTTGGTGATGAAGAAGCCAGTGACACTGAATTATCTGACAGTGAAGTTTCTATGATGAATGGAAATGAGAATGGAGATGATGATGATGATAATGATGATGATGGTGATAACCGACCGGTGGATGGTCTTGTTGTACCTCCAACGACAACACATCAAACCTTACCAAAAACAGATGACAATAGCAAGAGAGATTCTCTTAAATACAATGGAAAATAAAGTTATGATAAACCGAAATATACTCTGTGTGATGCTGTCTGGGATGATTACCCTGGTTTTGCTGTATTAGGTTTAGAGTATTCTGAAGAAGAAGAAGAAGAATCAGAATCTACTGCGGTTATGATGGAAAGCCAACCAGTTAGGGCAGGCACTGCTCATGTTGTTGATGCTGCTGGTGCTCATCTACCTAGTTCTACTGTCTCTCAGTCTGATTTTGACAAGTTAAAAAGGGAGTTGCTTACAGCTGGGAGAGACACAATTAGAGAAGAAATTTCAAAGGCTATTACACCAGACCTGGCCAATACTGGTGAGTTTATTGGTAGACACATAGCCTATCTAAATCAGATTCTAAAGGATCTACAATATGGGTTAGTTTCTTTATCCAACGAATTTAGATCCACTATCTCTGGTATGATGGAAGTGTTGCAGAATCTGCTTGAACATCTTAAGAATTCTGATCTGAGAAAGTTGAAGGATGAGATAACTCAGATAGTTGGTCAAGCCAATTCATCCAAAGTAACCAAGATCACCACTCATGAGATAGAGGCTCTGAAGCAGTTTGTGCATGATGAATTGTCCGCCATTAGGCAAGTTCTTGATTTGGACTCGTTGAGAAAGATTAAAGAGCACAGTGATCACATTCATAAGATGGTAATAGTATATTCAGTAGATGCCACTAAAGCTCAGAGAGAAATCAAGGAAAAGGTTGATCACTACTTTTCAAAAATCTATACCAAGCATGAGATGACCGCGAATTTCAAAGTGCTAGCTGAAAATCTGAGACTACCTCCAGTCACTCAAGCTTTCAAAACTCAAGTTCGACAGTCGCAAGATTTTACTCCAACCTTGGAAGGGTTCATGGAAAATAAGGATGATTTGGAGAAGGCTATGCATTATGGTGTAGAAGTTATTCAAAATTTCATAAATCTTTTGAAGCCTTATCTGAATGCACAGGCCACTGCCGTTGTGCTTCCGACTACTGACCCTCTCGGTGTCTCTGATGTTACTCCAAATCAGATCTCTGTTGCTCAAGATCTCTCTCATCTTCGACCAGTTCCTCAACAATCTTCTCAATCAGATCCTACAGCTCCACAAAAAATTTCAGTGGCATCCTCTTCTCCAACCTCCAGAGTCGTTTTACCACCGTTTCAAATTTGCCCCGTTCAACCTTCCTCCAAGCCTTCAAACTTACCCACCATTGATCCGTCCGACAAGGGAAAAGCCCCTTTACACCCCCAGTAATAGTTGTGCGTTGTTGTTGATAGGATGATCCCTGTTGTGATTGTACTATGATGTTTTATGGAATTTATTCTCTTTTCTTTTTATTCTCACTACTGCCATCTTTTAATCTCTTCTTTATCTGTTTTCCCTCCTTTTTGATTATCCCAAAGGGGGAGAAAACTGTATCTCTATGGATCTATGGGAGATATGGGGGAGATTTATATCTTTGTATGGCAATGCTTGCATAAGTTTTTAACAGGCCTAATTTTAGGGGGAGATTTATATGATTCTTATTATGCCTTATTATTGATGATATCTTACATTTATTAATGGATAAGCTTTGTGACTGGCTAAGAGTTGTGACTATCAAAAAGGGGGAGATTGTTGAACCCTCTGGAAGAGTGTTGAATTCTTCCTATGAATGCTGTTTTAATAATCACAAATTATCAATTACTTAATCCCATTGGATTTCTCATAATCACAATCTCTTAATTGTATATAGGTTGGATCATGTTTTTATCTCTTTGTTATTTATTTACAAGTATTCTGGAAGTCCTCTGGATCAAAGGACAATGGTCGCACCAATCCATGTCAAAGGACAACGGTCACACCAATCCTTGTCAAAGGACAACGGTCGCACCAATCCATGTGAAAGGACAATGGTCACACCGGTCCATGTAAAAGGACAAATGTCTCACCGATGATGATCAGATGAGTCACCAAAGATGTCTCGCCGATGCTGATCAAATGAGTCACCGAAGATGTCTCACCGATTCTGATCAAATGAGTCACCGAAGATGTCTCACCGATGCTGATCAGATGAGTCACCGAAGATGTCTTACCGATGCTGATCAAATTAGTCACCGAAGATGTCTCACTGATGATGATCAAATGAGTCACCGAAGATGTCTCACCAATGCTGATCAAATGAGTCACCAAAAATGTCTTACCGATGCTGATCGAATGAGTCACCGAAGATGTCTCACCGATGCTGATGACCCACCGATCACTTGACACACTGATAGTCATAAACAGGTGTTTGAATTTCTTTATCTTTATTTAATCTAACCAACGGTCAAATTAGGAATATTTTAAATATTTTTTCATTTATTTAATGTGTGCTGTTGGATGTCAGGGAATCGTACCTCGTACCTGCAAAAAGGAAATCATATCTTTTGCCAGAGATCGTGCTTTATAAGAAGTATAATGTTGTAGAGCTCAAAGGAGAGATACACACGCGCCTATACACACGAATAGATAATAGAGTTGAACACGTGTTGTGAAGAAGTTGCAGCCGCACTGAACAAGTGAAGAACACTCCTGGTGTACATGAAGAAAGACGTCTGAGCTTACAATAAGATCACCTACAATCGTTCGTATCAGAGAAGAGCTGAGAACAAAAAAGAGAACATCAACTCAACAGCTTCTTCAACATTCTCTGAACCTGGAAGTCAAGGAAACAGACGATACTCCATTTTCCAGACAAAAACCAGAAGAGGACTCAGAGCGATTTCTGATCAATCAAAGGAGTCCAGAACTGAATGAAAATCACTAGATCCATTTCTAAACTCTAAATATTTGCTCTGTGATTTATCTGTTTTACATATTGAGCAGTGTGTGTTTTATGCTGTATTTTACACACACACTGTCTCCTGTACTCTAACTGGAGGATTTGTAAATCCTCACTCAACTCTCCTCATTTTTTTCCCACTGAGATAGTGGTAGAGGTCGTGTGACCTGAACAGCTGGTTGCTGTTGTTATCCCTGATCCAGGGTGTGGATCATCTTTTTATAAAAGCTTTTGAGAGGACTAAGTCTCGGCTTGAGACTGAACCTCTTGATTATATCTGCTGTTTTATATATTTCAAAGTTATTCTTTTATTCCGCTGCTAATCTATTTAAAACCAAAACTATTTTAAAGTCACTTTGATAATTAAATTCGCAAGTGTTTATATCAGTTGTAAATCAGTAAGTTAGTTTCAAAAGTTAATCAATTCTACTGATTTGATTAACTGGGAACTAATCAATCCCTTGAGAACCTAACAGAACATTTACTGTGATATAAATTCACTACAGTTTAATTCTGTATTCTTTTTGGGGGATTTTTAACTCAAAGCTTTTAAACAGAAATTTTAATTGGAACTCAATTCACCCCCCTCTTGAGTATCCACTCCGACCAACAGAAAGAAAAGAAGTTAATTCTTAAAATTTAAATGTTTATTATTACATAATTTATATCTTATATATTCATTGAACCTATCTTTATTACCATCTATGTAAAATGGAAACAAAAACAAATCAAATCTCTTTGTGGTGGTGGTAGTCTACGTTTATGTGCGAACGATGTTATTTTCCTCCAACGAACTGGATGGTAAGAATGTTAATATGAATGTATAATTAGAAAAGAATAATTGTTTCTTATATATCATATTTATTCATTAGTTTCATCATTATATCAATCAAGGTAAATTGGATATGAAAAATTAATTACACCAATACATGGAGACGGTAATCTGTACGTACGCATGAGTGATGTTTTCACTCTTCATATGGTGAAAAAATTAAATGATTTATCCATAGTCATAATAACATTAAATTGTGTTTATTATTCTTTATTTAATATTTTATTATGGTTACAATAGATTTAAAGAATTTTTTTAGAATAAATAAAAATATAATAATTGATAGATATGATTATCTCTTCATTGGTAGACTTCCATTATATTCATTCTTAAGGGGCCTTATAACATTATTTTAAGAAATATGTAACCCATAATTAGTAGATATGGATGTGGATAGTACAGTTTTTAGGGATTGGTAGATATATATGGGTCAATATTCTGTAAATAAAAGATAGAAGGGGTGTCCTTTTATTAGTGAGGGGAGGGGCACTCTTATAAATTTTCAAAATATTAATATATAATAAACACAAAATCGCAGAAAAGTGTTTCAAAAATTACATGGATTAAAATTTATAGAATATATAGTCCTAATATAATCATCCTATTAAATTTACATATCTTTAGATGTCATTTTTAACGTTATATTTTTTATTAACCCCTTCATTAACCATTTATAACCTCTACCACGGTAATAACTATTTTGATTTTAAAGGGTAATAATTTTACTTATAACGTGAAAATGGGATCATAAATGTATTATGGTTGAAATTTTCGATCATATATTTTCCACATTATTTTATTTAATTATTTTTATTATTTTTAAATAAATTTTAAAAATATTATTTTCATAAAATATTATTAATGTCATTTCAATCACTATTCATTTTAGTTGAATATAAATAAATCAAGATAAAGTTGTAAATAAAATACAATCCTTTGAACAATCAATAATACATTATTATTAACTATAAAAGTTTTTTTTGGAAGTATAATTCATTTAGAAAACTATATTTTTAATGTTTTTAAAATTATTTACATTTATTTTCCCACTATTTTCACAAGTAATGTATTAGTGTTCTACAAGTGTTTAAAGTACTTATTTAATCAATAAAATTTTAATAAAAAATCCATGATAAGAAATAATTCATATTTCAAATATATATTTCAAATTGATCATAACCATATTTTATCTTAATGAGAAAATATTTGTGATATTAAAGTCAAGAGAGTGACTTTGAATATATTGTTTTCTTAAAATAATATAATGATCAATAAAAAATAAAAATGGAACAAAGTGGATATATTTTCTATAAATGTATGGAAAGTGATGAACATAATTTATAAAATAGGATAAAGAAATGTTTTATAGAAATTTTAAATCCTTACCCTAATGTTTTGACCATATTTTCCCCATTTTACCATTAATGAGGTGAAATATATTGACTAAGGATGCTATTCATAATAGCCAAAAATAAAAAGGGAACTATTTGATGAGTCTATCGAACTGATTAAAAATTTGGAATCTATTTTTGGTTATTCAATTCAACGAATTTGAATAATTTAATTTCAAATTAAACTAGAAGAATGAGATGATAACAAATTCTCTAGATGAAATGTTTTCTGAAGTATAAATGTTTTTATATAAAAATAAAACATAAAATTAATTCAAATTACCTTGATTGGAATATTAATAATTTAAGTGACCTAATTTTACTTCTAAGCCCATTTTATAAAATGGATCTCTGTAATTTTTTTAAACTAAAATATTATTTTGAACAAAAATTAATATTTTCAACTATTAATTGAAAAATAAATCTTTTTAGAAAAATACCAAAAGTTTACCCTAAGATAATATTTCCATGATGAATTCAAAAATAATATAATTTTCACATAATAATATTTCAATATCTTTTCATGGTTTATTTAAACATGGTGTTGTGTGTAAATAATGTTATCAAAGAAATTTATTTGAATAGAAACATAGCATAAATTATCTGGATATTATATTCTACTCCCTTTATTAGAATTTCACCCAAGAAATTATGTCACTCTAATAAAAACAACTCAATATTTTTTATAGCTCATAAAATCCTCTGGTTCTCATGTAGCTTTCTCAACATTATGGTTTCTCTAAAAAACAATGACCATGTGAGTGGTCTTGTTTCATGGAACTTTCTCTCAATGATTCCAAATATGCATTGGTTATTCCTCATAAGACAGATCTTGTTATAGCGGTATGACCTTTGATTTTAGTACGCATGAAGGATATGGTATATACTTTCTTAGGATCGATACAGAGAACACATCATGAAATTGAGACAGATTCAGTGGATGTGACAGGCTATAATCTACCTCCATGATATGATCAAGTATTTATAAGGGACCAATATAAAAAGGAATCATCTTTACCTTTTTAAAAAATATAATAAAATTCTTCCATGGAGAAATTTTTAGGATTACCTTGTCATTAACTTTATACTCCAGATCTCATTGACGATTTTCAGTGTAATGTTTCTACCTTTGATCCTCCCTTATGTGTTATTGAATAGAACTAACTTTCTTAGATATTTCATTAACTAAATCATTTCCAAAAATATTTATTTCTTTAACTTCACCCTAACTTTTTTATGTTCTTCACATACATCTATAGAGGAATTCATAAGAAGCTTTCTAAATTCTTGAGTGAAAAATATTATTGTTTTAAAATTCTTCAAAAGGAAGGTGTTCATCCCAACCACCTCTAATATCTATAGAGTATTCTCTCAACATTTCTTATAGATTTTGAAGGGTCCTATCTGAATGAACATATATCTAAGGATGATAAGAAGTAATGAAACTAAACTCTATATCCAAGGCTAGTTGGAGGCTTCTCCAAACCTTTAATGTAAAACGTGGATACTGATTATATAATATTGAGAGTGGTACACCATGTAATCTCATAACTTCATTAATTTATAAATTAGTAAGTGAATAAATATATAAATCTTCCTTAATTGTGATAACATGTTCTAATTTCATAAGTTGATCGATGGTAACACAAATATCATTATTCCCTTTAGATGTTTTTGGTAGTCCAACAATAAAATACATAGTAATGTTTTCCCATTTTCATTCTGGTATGGGTAATGGTTGTAACATCCCATTTGACTAATTTATCCCTCTTTTAGCTTGTGGACACACAAGGAATTAGTATAAATAATAAAAAATATTCATTTTCATGTTATCCCACAACTAATATTTTTTTATATCTTTATACATATTGTACTTATATGACTAATAGATAATGATGAACTATGAGATTCATACAACATCTCTTTATTTTAATCTATTATTTATGGGAATCATAATTTGTTCTTGAACTTATCATTATTTCATGATCATGGTTGATCATAAGAACATTTCTCACATTATTCTGCAATTTCACTTCTTCCTTTTATGCTTTACTAATCCTCTTGTGGATAGATAGTTAAAAAATTAATCTGAGAAAGATAAGATATGTCCCCTCCACTCAATATTTTAGTATCCAACTTATTTAAATCCATAAATATTTTATTATTTCAGTCCATATAATGAAAAAACTAGAAAGATGTTTCTAAATCAAAGCATCATCTACCATGTCCACCTCCAAGGGTTGTAATATACTAAGTAGTCATAATCAATTATTAACTACAAGTATATTATTTAGTGAATATTCAATTATTTCTCTCTAAATATATACTTCAATATTTTATTATTAGAATATATATCACACCTTTTTACATACAAAAAATATCTCCATATATTGATTGCCAACATTGCTGCTGACAGCTCCAAATCATGAGTCAGGTAATTGTACTCATGAATTTAAATTTTCATGAGGTACAAGCTATCACCTTGTCATTCTACTTAAGGACTCATCCCATCCCCTTCTTTGATTCATCACTATAGATCACAAACCATTTTCCATAGTAAGTTAGTATAAGTGTGGGTCTGTTGACCAACCTTGTCATGACCTCGAACCGTACTGGGGCTCGAGCCACAACTATCCCAAGCCCGCCTCCATAGGCTAGGGGCTCGCGACTAGTGTCGAAGGCACAGAAAACTAGAGGATTCCTTTGGCTAAGAAACTGTACAGAAACACACATCCAACTCAATGAAAAAGTGTAGAGGAAAGAAAGAAAGATACAACACTACTAAAAAAGGGAGTCCAACATACATGCATCGACCTCTGACCAGTACAAGTAAAGAGATGAAAAGTAGACTTGCAAGTAAACTGAACATTAAAAGGGAAAAAACACCCGCCCAATTAGAAAGGTTCCACAACCCAGCAACAGATAAACAAAATTAAACATATGGTGAGTCTCACACATGTATATCCTCCTACGACCACTGAACATAGCCCAATCTCATGTGTCCTCTACTCTCCTCCATAGTCTGGACCGACTTGTCCGTCGTCTGTAAGGGCACTCCAAGTGTGGGAAAATCCCAAGCTGGGGTGAGTATAATGATACATAGTAGGATGCCCCGAAATCTTGAGGGAGAAACAAAGGAGATACTAAATTAGTGAGTAGTAGAAAAAACAAGATCATTGTAAGAGTACAAAAGAGAGAGTGAATCTCAAACCGACAAGAGAAAGGAAGTAGGCTCGTCCTAGACACTGAAAGCATGTGGAATACCCCATGCATATTCGCCCCTCCTAGAAGGAGAGTAACTGAACCCAAGGAGTGGGAAAAAAAAGTAGGGTGTATATATATGCTCAACAAGAAACTCGAACAAGTGTGTAAGGGGCTCTCTATCTCTGAGCACAGGCCAAGAAAGGTCACCAACCGTTCTAAGGATATCCATCATTGATGCCCAAATGTCCCATACGACCAAGATGTCTCATTGCTGGACTATACAAACAAGGTTACCGCTCTGGAAACCACATAGAAAAGTCACTGACTTGCCTCATAGAAAGGGCTGAGTCTGGAAGAAGTTGTTGGGTAACCCACTGCCTAGCCTCGCTGGAGGGTAAACCAATAGAGTTCTTTGTGTAAACCATTACCCAGCCTCGATGGAGGGGAGACCCTAAGGGGTAATCAGGTTACACACCACCCAGCCCCACTGGAAGGTAAACCCTAATAGGTTATCGAGTAACCCACTGCCCAGCCCCACTCGAGGGTAAACCACAAGAGGTCATCAGGTAACCCAATGCCCAACCCCACTAAAGGGTAAACCCTAAGGTTAACAGGTAACCCACTGCCCAGCCTCACTGAAGGGTGAACCTTAAGAGGTCAAAAGGTAACCCACTACCCAGCCTCACAGGCTGGTAAACCCGGAACTGGTCCGATAACTTCACACTGCTCGTGCCATCAGTGGGTGTCACTAGCACTACTACCATGAATAGGTTCAGAGTGCGTCAAGGGAACCTCAGACCGACACCCTGTCATGTTTCAACATTTAATGAGAACTCAAAAGAGGCTCTCTAAATTCCCAAATAGATTACACCGTTGCAATTATCGCAAAAAAACACGTGAGATGGACTATTTACTCGTTGGAAATGGACTCCTGATGAAAATGTTATTCAACACCGCTTTGTGCCCACACGACGTCTTGTGGGGCCAACACCTCGGTCCCAAATGAGGTTGGGAAAACTACGCCATCGCAGTGATCTCAGAAAAACATGCCAATATGACTACTCATATGCCCCAACCAGACATATGAAGATAAAAGTCGCAGTACGCTGCACACAGCATAAAAGATAGCCTGTGGGGCTCATGCCTCAACTCCGACTTCAACACCTGAAACCACCCAAGTCAAATTCGTCTCTATGTCTGGGTCACAACGCTGCTAATAGTGCCTAAAATGGACTTTGGATGCAGAATCTGCAACTCCCCACGTTATATACTAAGGGGGCCCTGTTGGACCCACACCTCGACCCCGAAACATGTCACGCTGATCGTGCAATTGGGCTCCTTGCAGATAACCATGAGGCATAGGGTATTCATTTCCCTGAATGGAGTAATGGAACATAAGTCATAAATACGCAGAATACGACTGAAATCCGCCTCGTGGGGCCCATGCCTCTGGCCCGAATTTAGGCAGGTGGATTGCACCGTTTCAATCCCCTCTAAAGAACACTTAGAAACGAGTGCTCAAACACCCCAAATGGATGTCGGCTGAAAAGTGGCGTTTCACCGTAAAACATGTGAACCAGGCCCTATGGTGCCCACACCCTGTCTTTAACCCGAAGCTTAGGGAAGCATCTCAAAAAGTCCGTATGAGGTCTTGGGTCACGCTGCCACTGACAGGTCTTCGATCGGACATCCCAAACAGGAGTTAGGTCTGACGTAAGATTAATTAATTAAGTAAACAATTAATTATTTATTTGCATTAATAATTTCATGTCACCATGCAATGAATCCTAAACAAAATGGTTCTGAACCAGCATTAGAAGGACCGTCTCAACTCCAGGGCCACAATGCCTCTGACAGAGCGTTAAACGGACGTCCGGATCGCGAACCACATCCATCAAAACATTAATAATAATTTAATATTATTAAATTAAAGCATTTTGGTTCATCCTTCTTTGGGTGCAAAACCCCAAAACCCAGAAACCAAACTTAAAATGTCAGTACCAAAGATATGGACCCACACCCGCAAACGGTGCGTCAAACAGATGCGATGTTTAGAAGATACGCCCCCCCAAACACAAGGGGGACCAACCGGGCCGGTTCACCCCGACTGGCCCGGTCTGAACCACCAGCCCACGGCCCGGCCACAGGTCTGGTCCAACTCGCTGCGGCCCGCTAAAACAACAACGGACCCCCTTGAGTCACGTTCTATAAGCAGACTGGCCATTTGGTGGGTCTTCGTGTTGCCCAACAGGACCCGCAAAGAGCGGGTCCTTGTTTCCTCCGCACCCCTGAGGTGCTGACCTCGGGGTTCCCCGTCGAACATGACGGACCCAGGGCCGGTGCCTCCTGTAGCACACTTCCATGCCTCTTAGTGGCCCGCATCACCCGATGCCACTCATCCCCTCCCCCGACCGCCTCTCGCCGCCTGCATCCTCTGCTCCTCAATCCCCACCAGTAGGCCCTCCGCGGTCCGCACTATTGACACCTGATGCCTGCACCTCTGAATCCCCAGCCGTGCAGCCTCAACTCCTCCCGAAGCTCCCTCGGCCGCACCGGCGATACTCGACACCAGCAGCTCGTTCCAAACCCCAGGATGCAATTCTCAGCTCCTCCTAGAGCTACACGACAGCGCACACTGGTCGAACGCCATTTAACCCACTACGCCACCCCGACCTCCAGCCACCGCCCTTACTAGATCCAGGGATTCCAAAAGCCACCTCCACTACTCTAGTGCCCCAATTCCAAATTCAATGAAGGATTCAGGATTCTCGGGGTGAGGCCTTCGCAACTCCTACCCCTGATCGTCGATCCGACAAGATTTGGCGCATCCGAAAATTGGGATGAAGAACGCCCAAGAACGAGAATTAAAAAAGGGGCTCGGGTGTTGGCCTTGTTCATTCTTCCATTTCCCCAATTCCAAAATTATAGAATTTAAATGACAAAATTGGAAAAAACTCAAGATTTGGCGAAGGTGTGAAAATTACTCAGAAATCCTACCTCGATCCGGCAGTTCGTCGTTGGCGACGCGTCTGCTGCGATCCCACTTCGATCCGGTGGAGTTTTGTCCTCAATTCAGTGAAGATCAGCAAACAATGCCAAAGAATAATTGAAAGAGAGAGATGAAGGAAATTAGGGTTTTCCCCTAATTCCACATTCAAGCGAATTTATAAACTCTCTCTGAACTCTACCGACGGGGAAGGATTATGAAACCACCGTGCTCGCCTATTTTATATCACGACTAGGAAAAACACCCCATTTATAACTCAACGGAAGTCTTGGATTTCGATTCCGAGTCTTCGTTCTAATGTTATTCGAAAATAAAGCCAGTGATAAAAATCACTAAGTCATTATTTTAAAATGGCGATTTATCCCCTGGGTGACATCTCTCACAGCAGGCCCGCGCCCGCAACTTTTACACCCCTCCTAGGGTAAACGACACGCTCCGGACGCAACTGTGCCCTCATATTTCTGATCTGAGCTACTTTTTAGGAGAAAAAACAACCCCTCCACATGCATAGTATAAAAATACTTAATATTATTATCAAATTAATTCTAGGCACACCGGGCCTCGGAATCACACGCCGTCTTCGCGCCTAGCTATGGAATTATATGTAGAAATATTACAATGTTTTATTGGAAAAAACATGGTCTCTAACTCATACCCTCATTGAAACAATTCGTCCCCGAAAAGAAAAGCTAGGAAAAATAACTCAGGATACAGAGTTCACACCTTGCTCTCCCTCTACCAAGAAAACCTAAACAACACCATGATGGCATAACACGCAAACCAAAGGGATGGTCCGTAATCATAAGGTCTACTACTTTCGAGGTAATGTGTAGGAACACACACACAACTCACCAGCAACGACATGAGGAAGATGTCATGTTCCCACTCATAATATTTGGAGGGTAGAGCAAGATGGTAGGTAACCTCTCAATCCCTTTCATGATTCCTAAATGGCCCAAAGAAACTTGAGGGACTTCCGTGGTAGAACCTCTACTTTCCACATCATGACCCAAATCACGGTTTATTCCTGGAACAAGATCTCATGATTACCTCCATTAGAATACCCATCATGTCTGTCACCCGTGGATATCTAATCATGTAGTACCTTGATGTCGACATCCCCCAGATGTGACTCTCTCACAAGCTTAAGGAGCGAAGGAGTCAACAGCATCGACTACAGGAAAGTCGTACCCTCCTGCTCCCCCAACGTTAGACATAGGGAAGCTAACTACTACGAAACGTCCCATGCATGATGAGTCTGGGAATTTCTGCTAAGGTAACCTGCTACAAAACTTCCATTTTATGGAACAAAGACTACCTCGAAGTCTTAGTCAAGCATAAATTTTCAACCAGCACCGTCACCTCAGGTTTAAGTCTCTCTGGGTGAGGGCTCATTAGAGTCATTGGTGGTCTGAGAAAACTCCAAAGTGCTCTCCCAGGATATAGTATCTCTATATTATCAGTGCAATGACTACCACTACCAGAACCACATAGTGAAACACGTAGTTATATTTATGAGGTTTCTGTCACCATGACATGTACTTGATAATGATATAAAGATTGTCGTTGAGCATTCAGGGTACCAACGAACATGGCAGGAGAGAAAACTCATCCAAAAGCCAGAGTCTAGACACAAAACAAATGTGGCATACCCCACATGTATTTGCTTCTCTTCGAAGGATAGTAATCCCTAAAACAGGCACTCTGCCAAATCCACTAGTGGAACCTCAAGAAAATGGAGGTCAAGCAAAAAAGCCCCACTGTCAAACCCAGAACCTGCTTTCACACTCCATCGCACCACCCTATCATGAATTCACCTGACAGAGGGACTCATCCACTGAACCTCATAACTATCCTCTGTGGGTGGTACTGACTCCCCCGCATGGTTTTGATCGCATAAAAAACACTTCTCAGTGGGGGAAGAGCCCCACTTTCCCATGCATTCAAAGCTACATCGGACAACACCAATGCAGGGTTACACTAACACCCTGTGTCACCCTTGGTAACCCCTAGAACAAGGAGTTAGAAAAAATGAGTACATCACCCAATGTCTAACAATTTATACTGATAGAAGTAGAAAAAGAAATAGAGCTCACCTATTATCATCTCATGTGTTGCGGGATTGTAGACATCCATAGCACACAGTCGCCCATGGCCCCATCCGTCAGCTCCCTGAGCCTGACATGGGTTGCTTAGTGGTGGTGGAAGGAACTCAAATCATCGTTTTCCAACCATATTCTTCATGCTTTTCTACCAACACAGCCTCCCTGGGGACCACCCTGTCCCCACCTTGGAGTTCTATGATCACGACACTGCCTCTATTGTGGCGGTGCATCTACCAACTATCTGGAATACATGGCACATTTGGTCGAGTAGTCTCATGACACATGACCCCGCACATCACAATAATAGCACTAGTCCTCCATGGGCTATCTCGGTGCTCTATGTTGTCCCCGAACATGTGCCTGAGTCTCATCAAGGGGAGACCTCCAGCGTCAAGTCCATGCCAGTTGTCATCCCTCTAACAGAAATTTCTCTGTCACTAGCGCCTGCTCTAGCACCCCGAGATGGGTGAGGATGCACAAGGGAACTATGCTGGCACAAATCTCCTCCACAGAGATCGCGCTCAATCTTTTTTGCTCAGAAGTTTCCATCCTGGACCACGTCTATAGAGTACCAAGTAAGGTCTTTGAACATAGTCACGTACTCAGCCACTACAATCACTCCCCGCTGAAGATCCAGCAGCTCCTAAAACTATATAAATCATAATTAGGAGGGGTAATACTCCCCACAAAACATCTACTACAAGTCATCCCAAAAGAGTACCAACTCATCGTGCATCGGAGTACCCCTGACTCTACTATCTCCAAACTAATTGGTGGAAAACCCGGCTATCAATGCCACCATCTAACCTACCAATTTCCGAACAAGCCTGAAGAGGTGAACCACTAACTCTAGAAAACCCTTCATTGTCTGAGGGTATGGCTCACTATGGAACCTTAGTGGTCTCTGACACTGGAACTCACGTAGTGCACCCAACCTGCGCTGGTCATCGGCCTTCACTTCTGGTACTTTCTGCTACTCCACAGGTGGAGGTGCTGCTACTTGTCCTCTTAGAGAAAGGGTAATCATGTGATGGATCTTGAACGGAGGCCTCATCACTCATAGAGTTGTCGTCACGACACAGAACTAGTATCATGGCTAGAAATCATTGCAGAGACATCCTGAATCTGATCAAGGAGTACCGCGGTCAAATGGAAATATATATATCAATAATGATAGGGAGCTGACTCAAGAATAACAGTCAAAGACTCAATCCTATATGATGCATCAACCAAATTCCCTGCAACAAGTGTCTCAGTGTTCCGAGTCGAAAAGCGGGTTTTCAAGGTCCTGGTGAATGGATACGTCGGCCACTGCACCGTCACTGGACTCCCTGGCCTGAGAGCCACTCTCGAGACATGTTGACACTATTTCCCCAAAACTCAACCAATTCCTTTTTAGGTACGTCCAAAAAATGCCCTAAGGAATGAACCACCTCTGATACCACTTTTTCATTACCTAACCCATACTAGGGCTCGAGCTACAACTACCCCAAGCCCGCCCCCATAGGCCAGGGGCTGGCAACTAGCGTCGAAGGCACAACGAACTTGGGGATTCCTTTGCCTAAGAAACTGTACACACACATGCAACTAACTCAATGAAAATGTGGTGAGAAAAGAAAGAAAGATACAACACTACTAAAAATTGGAGTCCAACATACATGCATCGACCTCTAACCAGAATAAGTAAAGACCTGAAAAGTAGACTAAAAAGTAAATTGAATAGTAAAGGGGGGAAAAACCCGCCCAACTAGAAAGGTTCCATAACCCGACAACTGGTAAACCAAATTAAATAGCTTGTGAGCCTCACACCTAGAAACCATCCAATGACCACTGAACGCAGACTAAAGCTCATGTGTCATCTATGCTCCTCCGTAGTCTTGACCGACATGTCTGGTGTCTTCAAGGGCACACCAAGTGCAGGAAAAGCCTATGTAGGGGTGAGTATGAAGGTACTCAATAGGATGCCCCAAAATCTCAAGGTAACAACAATAGAGATACTAAATCGATGAGAAGTGGACAGAACAAGAACAGTGTAAGAGTACAAAAGAGAGAGTGCAGCTCAACCCGACAGGAGAAAGGAAGTAGTCTCGTCCAACCAAGAGGAGCTAGACACGAAAAGCATGTGGCATATCCCACGCGTCTTCTCCCCTCCTAGAAGAAGAGTAACTGAACCTAAGGAGTGGGATCAAAAGTAGTGTGTATATATATGTTCAACAAGAAACCCAAACGAGTGTGTAAGGGGATCTTTGTATCCAAGATCAACCCAAGAAAAGTCCCCAACATTTTTAGGATATCCATCACTAATGCCCAAACGTCTCGTATAACAAAGTTGTATCATCGCTGGACCGTACAACCAAGGGTCCAAAACCGGTAACCATAGAGAAAAGTCAATGAATAGCCTCATAGAAAGGGCTGAGTCTGGAAGAAGTTGTCGGCTAATCCACTGCCTAGCCCCGCTGGAGGGTAAACCACAAGAGGTCGTCGGGTAACCCACCGCCCAACCCCAATGGAGGGTAAACCACAAAAGGTCATCTGATAAACCACTACCTAGCCCCGATGGAAGGTAAACCCTAAGAGGTCATCGGGTAACCCACTGCCCAGCCCCGCTGGAGGGTAAACCCTAAGAGTTCATTGGGTAACCCACTGCCCTGACCCACTAGAGGGTAAACCAGAAGAGGTCATTGTGTAACCCACCACCCAGCCCTGCTGGAGGGTAAGCCCTAAGGTCAACAGGTAACTCATTGCCTAGCCTTGCTGTAGGGTGAACCCTAAGAGGTTAACGGTTAACCCACTGCCCAACCTAATGGGAGGGTAAACCTGAAACTAGTTCGATAACTACACACTTCCCATGCCATCATTGGGTGTCACTAGCACCGCTATCGTGCGTATGTTTGGAGTGCATTAAAAGAACCTTAGACCAAAAGCCTTTCATGTTTCCACATTTAATGAGATCTCTAAAAAGGCTTCGTACGCCCAAATAGATTACACCATTTTAATCCTCACAAAAAAACATGTGATATAGACTATTTACATTCTGGAAACGAAATCTCGATGAAAACGATATTCAACACCGCTTTATTCCCACACGACGTCTTGTGGGGCCCGCACCTCTGTCCCAAAAGTGGTCGGGTGAACTACACCATTGTGATGCACTTACAAAAACACACTAGAATGACTAATAAAACGCCCCAAACAGATGTCTGATGAAAAAAGTCACAGTATGCTGCACACGGCTTAAAAGACGGTCTGTGGGGACCATGCCTCAACTCCGACATCAATGCCTGAAACCACCCAGGTCAACTTCATCCCGATGTAAGGGTCACAACGTCGCGGATGGTGCCTAAAATGGACTTCAGATGTAGATGTTGAAAATCCACATATTATATGCAAACAAGGCCTTATGAGGCCCACACCTCGACCCCAAAACACGTCACACAGATAGTACCATTGAGTTCCTTGTAGATAACCATGAGGTGTAGGCTATTCGTTTTCCTTGAATGGACTTACGGAGAATAAGTCGAAAAAACACAGCATACGACCGAAATCCTCCATGTGGGCCCCACACCTCGGGCCCGAATTTAGGTAGGTGGATTGTGCCGTTGAAATACCCTCAGAAGAACACTCTGAAATGAGTCCTCAAACACCCCAAACGGATGTCGGGTGAATAAGTGGTGTTTCGTCATAAAACGTTTCAACCAGGCCCTATGGGGCCTGTACCTTGTCTCTAACCCAGATGCTTCTGGAAGCATCTAAAACAGTCTGCACGAGGATTGGGGTCATGTTGCCTCTGACGGTGCATCGATCAGACATCCCAAACAGGAGTTAGGTCTGACGCAACATTAATTAATTAATTATTCTGATTAAGCGTTTCATGCCGTAAAGTAATGAAATCAAACTACAAGGGTTCCAAACCAACTTTGGAAGGACCGTCTCAACTCCAGGGCCATAGCTTCTTTGACGGTGTGTCAAACGGACGCCCGAATCGCGAACCACGTCCATCGCAACTTTAATAATAATTTAATATTATTAAATTAAAGAATTTCAGGACACCCTTATTTGGGCACAGAACCCAAAAAATCAGAAATCGAACTTAAAAGTTTTTTCTCAAAAAGATGGACCCACAGCAACAGGCAGCACATCGAATGGGCGCGCTGTTTAGAACATATGTCCCGCCGAATGCTAGGGGGCCCAATCAGGCCGGTTCACCCCGGTCTGCTCTGTCCGAACCACCGGCCATCGGCCTAGCTGGTGGTCCGGCCCGACTAACCACGGCCCAATCCAGCAACACTAGACCCCCTTAGGTCCGGTTCTTCAAGAACACCGGCCATTTGGCCAGTCTTTGTAGCCCAATAGGACCCACAAAGTGAGGGTCCTTGTCTCCGCCACACCCCCGAGGCGATGACCTCGAGCTTCCCCTTCGACTGTGATGGACCCAGGGCTAGCGCCTCCTGCAGCGCACCATCACGCCTCGCCGCGGCCTGTGCCACCTGACATTGCTCGTCCGCTCCCCCGGGCACCTCTCGCCGCCTGCGTCCACTGCTCTGCCATCCACACCGGTCGCCCCTCCGCGCTTCACGCCGGCAACACCCGACACCGGCACCTCCGAAGCCCCAGCCGCGCTGCCCCGACTCCTCCCGAAGCTACCTTTGCTGTACAAATGACACCCAATGCCAGCAGCTTGTTCCGAACCACCGTCCGCACTGCTCGGCTCCTCCTGGAGCTACCCCAGCCGTGTACACTGGCCGAAGGCCGTTTACCCCGCTGCGCCCCCCAATCATCGGCCACCGCCCTTGCTGGAGTCAGGTCTTCTGACGACCACCACCAACACTCCGGTGGCCCAATTCCAAATTAGAAGAAGGATTTGAAATCCTCAGGGAGAGGCCTTCGCAATGCCTACCCCCGATCATCGATCTGACAAGATTTGGCACATCTGAAAATAGGGACGAGGAATGCCCAAGAACGAGAATTTAGAACAGGGCTCATGCATTGGCCGTGTACGTTTGTCCATCGCCCCAATTCTAAATTTATAGAATTTAAATGACGAAATTGGAAAAAACTCCAGAATTGATGAAGGTGCGAAAATTAATTAGAAATACTACCTCGATTTGGTCGTTCGTCATTGGCGACGCGTCCGCTATGATCCCACTTCGATTTGCCGGAGTTCACTCCTCAATCCAGGGAAGAAAAACGAAGAACATCAAAAAAACAAGAAAGAGAGAGAGAGAGAAGGGAAATTAGGGTTTTCCCCTAATTCAACTTTCAAGAGAATTTATAAACTCTCTCTGAACTTTACTTATGGGCGAGGATTACAAAACCACCGCGCCCGCCTATTTTATATCACGCGTTGGAAAAACTCCCCATTTCTATCTCAACAGAAGTCTTGAATTTCCATTCCGAGAGTTTGTTAGAAAGTTATTCAAAAAGAACACCAGTGATAAAAATCATTAAGCCATTATTTTAAAATGATGAATTTTCCTCTAGGAGACATCTCTCACAGCAGGCCCGCGCCTGAAACCTTTACACCCCACCCAGGGTAAACGACACGCTCAAGGCACAACAATGACCTCATATTTTTTATTTGAGCTACCATTTAATAGAAAACAAAACCCCTCCACGTGCATAGTATAAAAATACTTAATATTTTTATAAAATTAATTCTAGGCTCACTGGGCCTCAGAATCACACTCCGTCTTTGCTCCTAGCTCTGGAATTATATTAGAAATATTCTAAAGTCTTATAGGGAAAAAAAACTGGGTCTCTACAAACCTTCTATTCAGTTATTTGAAATTTTACTCACATTCATATGTCCACTAGAACATATCACATTATAAGCCAATATAATAATTGGGTTAGAGAGTCATGATAAATCTCTCAAAAATCGTCATTAGTATCTATATAACCTAATAAAACTATAGATCTTGATTACCATGATTGTTCTAGGTCATTACTTAATAACATACAACATTTAATGATCCATCGATATAACTTCAAATGAAATTATATGATCTAAGAATGATACTTTTCATATCAAAAATTCACAATTGGTAAATTTGGCACATGGATTCTCCTTAAGATCTTCAAAAAATTATCAAATGATCATCATGCCCTTACTTTTTCTTTAAATATATAACAATATCATCTATGAATACTACCACAAACCAATCAAGGAAATCTCTAATGTATGTATTCTTTAAAACCATTAAGATAGAAGGATCACTGGTAAGTCCAAATGGAATTACTATAAATTCATAATGAACATACCTCATATGGAATATTGTTTTTGGTATATCATCATTCATTACCTTTAGATTATGATATCCAGACTGAAGATCCATCTTGGTAAAATATTGAGCTCCTAGTATTTGATCAAACAAGTCATTGATATGTGGTTGAGAATACTTGTATTAATAGTGATTTTTAAAATTGCATTCTAATCAATTGAATGAATTGACCCATATTTTTTCTTAAAAAAAGAATAAGTGCACCCCATAGAGAATCAATAGTATTAATGAACCCCTTGTCTTGATTCTCATATAGTTTCTTCTTCAATTCCTACAAATCAATCAGGGATATTCTATACAGAGTCATTAAAATAATCATAGCACAAGGAATGCGTTCTATTGAAAACAAAACCTCATAGTTTGGGGGAATACTATGAAACTATTCAGGAAAGACATAAAAAATAATGTATAATAAGAATATATTCAATGTTGAGTTTCTCCCTAGAAATATGAGATAAATATCACTCATGAAGAAGAATTAGTGCCAGTAGAACAGAATAAATTTCCATTAGGAGTTTAGGTTCATCCTCTAAATGAAATAATTTCATAAATTGATTCAGAATATTGAAAGTGGCTTCTCCTCCTTGTAAATTGTTATGGAATCTATTCTAAGAGATCCAAAACATGGCCAAAATTACATCAAATTAAACTATAAGAATAATAATAAATTTTCTATGTAGAAAATTTCAATAAAATTATATCAAAGAGGAGCTATAGACCTGAGATGTGTTCATTCAACCATTAGTAGTTTTTATAGCCAACACAAGATCTAATAATTGTAGTAGTGAAGGGATACCTCTAAAAAAATTTAGATATAATATATTTGGAATAACATGAATAAAATAAAACATTTTCATTTATATATTAGATGATAAGTGAATCATTCACCACTTCTCTTCGAACTTTCACTTTGGCTATAGTGATTCCATATGCTTGGACTTCTCCTCGTGGCTTCTTTTATTATATGTTTCCTTGATAATTGGGGAACTAATTTAAATAATTTTCCATATATTTATAATTGAGGAAAATTATATCAATGGTTTATTTATTTTCCTTACATTAAATCGCCAAAATGAACCTTATCTCCACACTTGTAACAAATTCCCACTCCCTTCAATCATTTCCCATGATGATTATTTCCATAATTATTAAGTGATTTATATTTATTTTTTTCTTATTCTTCATTTATGTGTTCTCTTTATCTTGTTTCTTGGCTCACCACTTATTCCCACTATTTCCCTTGACAATATATTTTCTATAATATTATTTCTCTATCTTAATGTAACTTGATACTATATAATCATATAATGATTTTTTTTGAGAAACTAGTTCCCTTTAGATACTTGGACAAATACCATCAAATTAACTATTAATAATTAATTATATATTACATATATTTATAGAATTTATTTTGGATAATATTATAATGTTAGACTCACACACTTCCACACATTCAAATTTATTCTACTTTAAAGTGGAGAAATTCCACTCCAATTTAAGTCACTATTCTCAAAAGAAGTATTTCTTGAAGAGAAAAACGTTAAAATCTTTATATTCCATGCTTTCTATATTTTTAGCCTATTTAGTGTTTTGGATCAATGAAAACCATTGATTCATATTTCCTTGAAAATAATAAACTTCCTCAATAACCTTTTTATTTTCATTACATCCCAAATCCTTTAATGTATATATGATGTAGTTTATCCATTTTTAAACTACCAAGGGATTAATAGTTCAATTAAAAGATTAAATATTTTGTTGCATGAAGTGATCCAGCATTGGTGAATAATACTTTGGAAAAAAAGTTACTCTATAAATTTTATTTTATTCATCATAACCTTAGTCAACTTCCCTACTATGACCATGATCTACTCTTAGCAAAACCATTTATATTGTATTGCTTAGCTAGGAAACCCATAAATTAACTTTGTGTATTGATTCCCTTTCTTCGGTTAGGTTCCATCACTAAATAATGGAATGTATGGAGTTATCTCACTATCATCATTAATATTAATCCATAAAATAAAAATATATATAGTGGTAAAAATTCTCAAATACTCCAAGGGATTGTCATAATTCCCAATTAGATTCATTTAAAATTTAGTTTATAAGCATTCCACTAAACTCCCTTTGATACAAATTATAAAAACCCCAACACAAGTAATCCAGATCTAGAGTCTTCATTATTACATTTGAATAAGATATAGGGACCTCATCTTAAAGGACCTAACTCTTAAATATTCTTGAATAACCAAATACATACATGATTCCCAATTATATTGTAAATATAAAATATATAGCATAATAAACATTCTCACATCTTTGATATTATTCCAAATATACTTCTTCATATCCCAAGGAAAGGAAAAAATAAAGGATGGGATCAGATTCTCAGGAAGATTTTTGTAAAGTGAAATCTATCATTATTAAATAAGGATTATTCAATATGGTAAGATAAATAACTAAAAAAACATATCATTTAATCAATAACATGAGTACAAAATGCATCCATATATAATATAAATGTAGTAATCTCATCGATAATAATAAATTAATTATAAATAAAGGAAATTATTAATTTTTGACTTCATGATCTCATACATCATGACATCTTTACCATCAAATCTTTATTCTAGGACAGTTTAGTCAATTGGTGGGTATATACCAAAAAACCATTTAATATTTTTGGCCTAGTGATTGGTCTCATGACACTTATAGATGCATTGAGGGGATATCTATAACAAGTCTACACACATCACTTCATGTACAATTTATTATTCATATATTGAATGATCAATTAAATTCATAATTAATATTCTTAAATAATAAATATCCATATTGAGTAAAAAGTACGAAATATTTATTTTTCCCCAATCTATCAAATATCATTCAATTAAAACATTGTGTATAGAAATGGTATTCAATTTAGGAAATAATAATATCCATGAAATAAAGAATATAGATACATAATTGTAATATAATTTCTAATAATCATAAAATAGTTAACGTTTCAAGATAATGTAAATGAAAAAAATTAATAAGAGATAAAATATTACTATCTATTTATAAAAAATATAGTTTTTAATAAAATCATGTCTTGTGGAAAAATAATGAAAATGGATGAAAGGTATTAAAATAATATTTTATTCAATATTTTCCTTAAATAATAAATTAAAGAATTTAGAATAAAATAAGTAGTGTAAAATGGATATGATGTAGGAAAATATATAAAAATCATATATGTTAACAAAAATTTCTTTTTTACTTTCTATAAAGAAATTAAAAAATGGGTGTTTTGGAAAACATTATAAATATTACTTCTAAACCATTAAAATAGTTAATTATAACATAAAATTTCCATAATAAATAATTTTTGTAAATAAAAAGTTCTTTTGTAAAAAATATTAAGAAATATAGACAAGGAAGCAAAATATACCCAGTCAAAAATATAAATAAGGCCGACATTTTTTAAGCATTTATTTCCCTGATTTTAGTTTAAAGAGGGGAAATTTAAGAATAAAACCTGAATAATTCTTAAATAATAATTGGATAATAAAATATTTGATTTTTATGAAGGATTTATTGTAATATTCCTTGAATGAAAATAGGAGAAATCCTAAAAAATGAAATTGTAAAATAAATTATTACATCTTTGGTAACATTTAAATTGTAACCCATTAAAAGAGTAAACATGAATTTAAAATTTATTCATCATGAATATATATATATATATATATATATATTCATGATAAATAAATAAAATATTTAGTATATCACCACATTAGAGTAAATATGTTCATAATACCAAATATGTCTCAATAAAGTGGGGATTGAGATGAAATCCATTACCTCACGTTTGACTTGCATCATAGGTGCTCTAACATCATGTATAAAAAATTTAAATTTATTATAATTCAATAAAATATTAATTTACATGTTTATAATATCATATATGATCCACTTATAACATTTCAATACCCATTAATTATTAATTCCTTATTAAAATCATCGCTCTTGTGTGTTAACTATTTCATTTTTCATGAGAATTTTTCTTTGGTAGTTCTGAACCATGAAATTAGATTATGGTTACACTATATATATAATCATAATATTCAAATAAATATAATTTAAATTCATTAAATAAAAATTTATATTCATCTATAAAATATATATTTAGAAATTTTTTTTGCACCATTCATGGAGATGGTAGGTCATATATATGCATTAATATTGTTTTAACTTTTCGATAGATGGAATGAACGATAAATAATAATTTACCATTAAAGGATTATTATTATATTATATATATCTTATAAATTCATTAAAACTATCATTATTACAATCTATATAAAATGGAAAAGAAAAATGAACCACATCACTTAGTGGAGGTGGTAGTACACAAATATGGACGAGTGATATTATCATTTTCCAATGGGTATGAAGGTAAGAATATAGATATTATATTATAATTCCATAAGTATAATTATTTAATAAATATTATATATATTCATTAGTTCCAACTTTATATCCATCAAAGTAAATTGGTGATAAAAAAACATTACACTGCTACGGGGAGTTGGTAATCTGTACATAAACACAGAATAAGTTTTCACCATTAGTATGATGGAAAAGATTTTGAAAATAGTTTTACCATAATAATAATAAAATATAATTATATTTTTCATCATATATTTATTATTTTTGGATAGTTACAATATATTTATAGGAAGTAGAAGAAGAAATAAACATGAAAGCATTGGTAAAGACGATTACCTCTTCTTCGGTAATCATCCTTTAAATTCATTCTTAAGGACTGGTGGAATAATTCTTTTAAGAACACCAGAACCTATAAAATTGTTTATATAGAAGTATAGAAGACAAATTAGTAGGTTTTGGTCGAGTTATATTGATCAATGTGATGTAAGTAAAAGAGATCAGGATACCCTTTTACAGGTGATGGGAGGGGCTATCTTGTAATGTTTAAAAATATTATTATATAATAAAGTCAGATTAAAGGAAAATTGATTTCAAAATGACATGTATTAGAATATACGAAGGATATAGTCCTGATGTAATAATCCAATTGGATTTATATATATTTAGAAATCATTTTAAACCATGTCTTTTTTATTAACCGCTTCATTAACTATTTTAGCCCTTACCATTGTAACATCAAATTAAATATTAAAGGATATTAATTTCAACAATAAGTTTATAATTGGAACATACATGGAAAATTTATGTCATATTAAACCATATATTATCAAAAAAAAATTATTTTAATTTTTTATGACTATTAAATAATTTAATAAAACGTAGTTTTCGTAAAATATTAATAATGTCATTTTTTAAATTATTTTTTTAATTTCACTTTAAAGACATAATGAAAAATATCTAATTATAATTTCACCCTTTAAAAAATAAATAAAATATTATTATTAAATAATAATTTTTTTTGAACCACATTTCATCCCAAATATATTAGTTTTAAAATTTTTATAATTTTTTACATTGATTTTTTACAGCTAACACAATCATTGTGTCAGCTTTGTATAAGCATTTAAGGTAAATATTTCATAAATAAAAATACAAATTAAATTAAAATGATAAAAAAATTAATTAATATTTCAAATAAATATTTAAAACCTAACATAACATCCTTTTATCCTTATGAAAAAATATTAGAGGTATTAAAGTTCAGAGGGTGACATTTTTTATTTATTCTTTTTATAAAATAATATAAAGGTCAATATCAAAGTAAAATGGAATAAAATTGATATATTATAGATATTTTTATTTAAATATACAAAATCCGTTAATAAAATAGGATAAATACAATTGTTCGAGAAATTTTGAATACTTATCCCAATGTTTTAATAATGTTTTACCCACTATAGCCTTACATAGTTGACAAGTATTCAGTAAGGTTACTGTTCATAACAAAAATAAATAAATGGAACCTTTTTTAAAAAATTGATCTTCCTAATAAAAAATATAGAATCAATATATCATCTATCAACTCATAAAAGTGGTGGAATTTAATTTAAAATTAAACCCACAAAACATGATAAAAATAATTTTTCCATAAAAAAGGTTTTTTGAAGTATGATAGTTTCTATACCAAAATCAAACATGAAATTAATTTCTATGAGATTAATTAGAATATTAATAATAAAAATTTTCTAATTTTTTTTATCATTTTAAAAAATAAAATTCATAAATTCTTTAAAATGGGAATACAATTTTCAATAAAAGATTATATTTTTCACTATTTAATGAAAAATAAATCTTTTTAGAAAAATATAAAATTTTAAATCTTGTATAATATAGAGATTATTAATTAAAAATGATATAATTTTCAAATAATAATACTTCAATATCATGTTGCAGTGTGTTTAAACTCGGTGTTTCATGTAAAGCATGTTATCAGAGATAGTTATTTAAAGAAAAATATTTCATAAAATCCTGGGTTGTTACATATATCATGTATCAAAATATATTATATTATCAATAAGAAAATTGGTATAAATTTAGAATTATCATGTTTACTTCCTGACATAAAATATGTTCTATTTAAAGGATAAATAAATTTTCTTAACATGATTTCTTATTTTGATCTATTTAAAAATTATTTAATTATTATATTTTTTATAAATAAATATTTATGTTAATTATATAAGTTACAATTGATTTTTTGTTGTTGTTATTATTATTGTTATTATTATTTAAAACTAATTTCATCAATGTGTGAAATAATAATATGGTTTCTCATTTGAAAGAGAAAAGGGTTTCATTATATTAAAATTGGTTTTCCAATATTATATGATATTATTTAAAAGTAAAATTTAAGAAATTTTGAATTTTTATTTGATAAAATGTGCTTCATTTTTATTATCATCACTTTAATATTATATTAGGGTAATATGTTTTTGGATTTGTATGGGAAAACTGTTTTTTTGGTGAATAGTAAAAATATAATTTTTAGCATAACTTTAATGAAATCATCATGATATAAATATGAATTAAAATTTTATAAACATTTTCCAATAATTTAGGAGATAAATATTATTACTATTCATTGTTTTTGAAGTTTATTTTTAAATTTTAAAAATATATAAAAGATAATTATCCAAACGCTTACCCAATGCTTCCATGAGGTGAGAAAAGTCAAAATAATAACTTAAATATATTGTTGTTAATCAAAACAAGTTAAATACCCTAAGGGGTGGTGAATCCAGGTATGATAGATTAAAATAACTACCCCTTTATATATTGTTTTTATTTTAATCTAGACACTCTATTAACCCTGTTATGTAGCTGTGTATGAGCAGTAATGAAAGCATGCATGAGACACATAAATTTATCTTAGTTCACCATCACTGGGCTGCATCTATAGAGAATACACATGCAATGGGACTATGTAACAAACTCATTAAAGTGTACTCCTATTACAAGGTTCAAAGGGGACTCGTTGTCCCTCTGGGTTTATAACCACACCCAATTCGAAATCTCACAACTATATCAACTGAAATCTCTGCCCTACTCCTTCAATAGATTCTTTCGTTGATCAGAAACAACTAAAATTAGTTTCACACATGAGTATACCATGAATCCGAATTTTAACCGAATAAATGAAATCCACTTCACCACATAGAGATTTCTTTGTGGAGAGGCCTTTCACAAACTATTTTTGTTCCTAATTAAAAAATCTTTAAACTCTTCATGAAAACCATTTAACTATGTTCTATGAGTGCTTGTAGATCTATTTTTTCCTTATGGATGAATTATACCTCATTAACAACCACTATTTTTCATCCTATAGTGCAATAAAAACTGATCAATACTTCAAAATGAATACCCTTTGTGGATTGAACACCCTTGCAAACCAAATCCTTCAAAAACCACCTATTTCATGAAACACATATAGAATTAGCCAAATTATTCAAGTGATGATCTTGTCTAATCAGTTTATTTATATTTAATGATGAGATTAGGGTTCATTTATATAGTAAAAGAAATCAAAAAAACCGCTAATCATAATTATAATTAATTCCTTTCTGATTAATGAAACATTGTGTACAACACTTACTATGTTGTTCACATAGAGTAAAATTTCACTTGCAATAAACTCTAAAACACCACCTTAGATCACAAATTGAGAACACCATTAGTGGTTTACATAGAATAAATGATATGAAAAATATATGCCTCTGTTGATTTTTCTCTATGGCTTCACATAAAAATCCATATGTGATAAAGATTACTTTAATGAAAAAGTCACCACGAACTCCTTTAGGTGATATTCAGTCCACCAATTATGCTATACATGAATCCTTCCTTTTCCACATAACATATCCACATTTTTAGGCCCAAAAAGTATGGCAAACACTGGGAAACTATTCCACATTCCAAACACTTGTTTTTCTAGTGAATTTGTTATACCATTGTAAACTGGATTTTCAACAAACACAATCATCCCAAATACCATAACCCATCATTGGGAGGGATTTTTTCCCAACAATTTCCCCCTTTGGGTTTTTTGGAAACACTATAAAAAACAACAATGTCACTTATTTTGACAATCACACACACATTGTCTGATACAATCATACCTCATACCTAGAGATACAAAAAAGTGATAGATATTTACTCAACACGCACTCTAATACCACTGATCCATGATTGGAATGAGAAATAAGAGTATCCTAAAATGTTTTTTAATAAATCGCTTCATTCTCTAAAACATTGATGTAACTTTATAAATACCAATTGTAACACATCACGTGGAACATTAGAAGACACTATTATTCACCCACATATTTCAATCTACAAGCATCACGAACTTCTCTCATAATTTATCTTCATCAAATAAAATACTTCAACATTGTCAGATTTAAAACACTCTCTATTTATCTCCACCCCATATCAACTTCTCCCAGTACCTTGATCATGTAATTTTCCACCCCTTTTTCAATGAACCCAAAGGAAAATTCTTTCTGGATGACACATTATAAAGAAAACATATCAACATAAAAGGGAAAAACACACCATACCTTGGGGAGAGGGGCTCCTATATCCACACGTGTTCAAGTGTGGGGAGTCAATTGAACTCTTTTTTCCAGTCAGTGTTGTTAAAATAATTATTTGGGTAAGGCCTTAATTATAATATCTAAAATGTGTAGTTTTTATGGAACAAAATCCAACTTCACAAGCCCATGATACACCTTCTCCATGGTAAAATTAAACGTTATTTCAAGGTAATTCATTCTTAATTGATGGGATATATTTTTTCTAATATTTATACTACTTGAATTATTGCAATGAATTCTGATAAAATAATTCACTTCACCCCTCACATAATCATGATATTTATTTATAAACAACAACTGTATAAAAGATTCAATAACCTCAATATATTATTCTTCTAATTTAATTAAATAAATTCAATAAGGTATATTTCTAATCTAATAATTACATAGTCTACTAAGATATAATGAACAATCTAATGTTGATTTTATATCATTAGCCATACTATCCCAATCCACATCTATGTAACCAAATAGTTTTTGTACATATATTTCATTACACTATAAACCAAAATCCTCGATTCCCTTGATATATCTATGTTTTATTTTTTACGATAAGTAACTATATTTATTTGTAAACTCTTTGTTACCGCACTGCTTAGAATGTGTACAATGTAATATCGGGTCATATCACTATTATGTAAAAAATACTGCCAATGATATGCCAATATTCTTTGGCATTAACCTCTTTTCCTTTATCATCTCAAGAAAGATTCAACTGGGTATCCATTACAAATATTCTTATAACCTCCATGGAATATTTGTATTGACAAATGAATGTGTCATTTCATCCATGAATCACTTGTAAACCAAGGAAACCATTAGTTTGCAAATCATAGATATATTAAACTCACTTGTCATGAAATTAATAAACTATTTTCTCTATGATTTATCATATCCCCCAAATATTATGTCATTGATCTACAATAGAAAAATTATCATTTTATTATAGTCATTGTTAAAGGGAATATTATAATAAACTCCACCTTGCTGAAAATCTGGAATCTTCAAAAACTGATCACATCTTGAATTCCATGCACTTTATTCTTGATTTAACAAATATAGTGACTTCCTCTGCCAAAACAATATATTACCATCTTCGTGAATTATAAAATCATATTTTTTACTCCATATACATTTATTCTTTATGACCCCATTTAGAAACACCAGCTTGGAGTCCATCTAGAAAACATTAAACATTCATTACAATCCTATGGATGATAATAGATGAATAGTTTAAAGCCTTGAAATAGGTGAAAATGTCTCCTCAAAATTGATTCCCTCAGTTTGGGAGTATCCCTTTCACACTATTCATTTTTTATTTTGAATTACCAATCCATATTCATTTAGTTTTTTTCTAGAAGATTAATTTGGTTCTAATGACATTATTATCTTCCAATATCACGACAATATCCCTTGTTTGGTTCTCTTTTATTTTTTTAAAGATATTCAATCATATATTGAACACAATTATCATCTCTTGTTTCTTCTCCAAAATTATTTGTATCTAAATGAGATATAATTGATTCTTGATTTAGATTATTAATTTCTTTATTTTAATTGGCACTTACTGTTCACCAATGCTAATTGGATTGTCAATTTCTTCATGACTCCCAAACTTCTATTTAGACACTGTTCTTACCCCATCCCACTCATATTCGATATCATCTTATTAATCATTATTTTCTGCTTATATTCCCCCTAAGTTACTTACCTCGTTATCATTTCATCAAGAAACTATTCACTTTGTTTTTGAGGATTTTATTCATTTTCTATTATAGGGACATCATGCCTTTCAACTACTTTTCCCAAAATATTTTTGTAGAATTTATATTCATTAATTTTTCATTAGTATCCAAGGAATATCCAATAATCTCCAATAGAATCAAAATTTATAAGTTTTTTCATATTGAGAATAAAACACTTACATCAAAGAATATAATAGTATTTCAATATTGGATTATTTCAATACCATATCTTTTATGGAGTCATTTATTCTTCTATTGGATATATAGAATGATGTCAACACTTCTTCTATAATTTTTCTAGTGGGTTCATTTCAATATGATTTCTTACATATTGTTTATGATCTGATTTCTCCTATCAATCACTTTATTTTGTTGAGTAGTTATGATTGTCAAAACTAATTTCCTTATCTCATGTTTTTTGAGATAATACTCCCCTTGTGATTTTTTTGAATTTTGTACCATTATCAGTTTTAAACTTAAAAATATTCTCTTCAAGCATCCTTTTAGCTTCCCTCTGATATTTTTTATGAAACTAATCACCTCATAATTTTGGGAAATGAAAAATATGCAGTTTATTTTGCTAAAATAAATTATGAAAATAACATAATATCAATGGATAACAGTGATATATGTCCAAACACATTTTCATGAAAAAATTCAAGTACTCTAGTTGAATTTTTTTCCCCTGTACGTATTTATAATGATATTCCCTTGTTGAAAATAATCACATATGTGAGTTTGGTCACGTGATTGCTTGGGGATATCTTGATCTTCTTCACATTTGACCATATATTACAGGGATGGTTGGATTATATGGACAATCCATTTATGCCACAACCTTTTTTCTTCATTTTTGGATAGAATGCACATATCTTGTTCCCTACTCATAAGGTATAGATTTCCCTACATCCCCTTTCCCTATAAAACAACTATGTCATCATTTAACTTGATTATACAAAAATTATTTGTAAATATTGTAGAATGACCTAAGTCATACAATTGACCAACACATAGATAGTTATGAATGATTCATTCGACAACTAATACATTAGTTCATCTCAAATCTTTTCCCAAAAATTTGGATTTTCTCGAGCTAATATAATTCAGGCCTTCACAATTTAATATTTTGAAAACACCGTCCATGTCATGTTTTAGCCCTATAATATGATCCTTATTCACTATGATATGGGATGTGAATCCACTATCAAGGATTCATACACTAGCAGGATATACTTCTTTAAGAGAAATCTCTATAACAACTTACAGCCCGACTCATTTATTTTTTATCTATTTAATTGACGTTATAGAAACTGGGGACGAATAGTATTGATCTTCCTTAGAGTATGATGGAAAAAATTCATCTTGAATAGATTTAAATTGATTTTTCATTTTTAACTCATTAGATGGTTCTTCGAGTTGTTTCTTATGACCACATTAGGCCTGCCTTGGAAGATTCCTCTTCTTTATTAATCAGAAATATCTATCCATGTGTCCAAATCAATCACACCATAAATATTTACTATCATATTGGAATATCGAACTCTTTGTGGGATCCTTTGTTTCTCTTATTAACTTTGGTACCTTTTGGATATGGAACATATATTTTGGTAATGTCTCATATTTAAACAATAATAACACTAGATACGAGGTGAATTCTAGTGAGTAATTATTATAGGACAAGTTGTTCCTATGATTATCCAAACGTACAGATTATGATATGTAACCAAATAAATATTCACCCTTGGAGAGGGATATTATGGTCAAACATCAATTATCACAAATTTATATTTTTGATAAAGGTCCATACCAACCTTTTCATTTGAATATGCCGGTTCCTTATACTTTTCTGGAACACTATTATCCACTTCTATCTTTTCTATCACTTGGGTGATCTTCTTTCCTGATGACATACTAAGAGTTAAGAGTTTCTCCTAGTCTTTTAACTTTCATTATATTTTGACAAATTCAACTTCAAGTTATTTGATATGTTTGAATTGATATTATTTTGTGATAGTCAAACCAACGATTAGCCTGTTTTTGCTTAAACTTTGAGATTACACTCAATGATCTTTTCTGAGTTCTATATCACTAATTACTTAATATTTTCAATTTATTCCTTCATCTAATACTTTTATTCTTCTTTTTTTGTATATAGAGTTTTGGATTATGAAACACTATATTGGATTTCATTATTTTGTCTCTCTAAACACTTATCTTCTTATTAGTAGCTTCTAATTCAGCTAAGAGATCAACCCTTATTTTAACTTATCCATCATTATTGTCTCTTTGCTCTCTTGTTTAAGAGTTTCATATAACTTCCAATATAACATTTTCTCCATTATCCCTATATCCATGTAACAGCCTAAGATTTTATGGAAAATATTCTATTTAATGTCTTTTGTTGTACGCTACACCAAAATTAGCTTCGGATATACACAACACTGTATTTTCTTGCAGTATACACAACACTATTCTTGGCTTGCGTTACACACAATTTCATGTTCGTTTTGTAGAAACTATTCTACGAAACATTATGTATATATTTTATTTAATGTATAAATGAAATAAGTTTTGATTATACGCAACACCAAATAGAGCTTTCACTACACGCAGCCCTGACTTGGCTTGCATTAAACACAATAAAGACCTTCCTCGATAGCGTGCGTAGTACGCAATACCGAGTTTCACTAAACGAGATATTATTATAATATTATTATGAACTAGCTGTTATGAATAGTAATAACGAATTTTTGAAATTTTATAAATTTTATCTATCAAAATGGAATTCATTTTTGTATTCGAAATATCAAAATTATCTTAGGGTAAAATTTTGCTACTTTTCGGATAACTTTCATATTCTGACGAATAGTGAAAATTACTAAATTTTAATTAAAAACATCATTTTTAATCAAAATAATTAATAGTGATAAATAATTAATTTGAGTGGTTTTAAAGTATATTTAAAATATATTTTCACCATTTAATACAATTTTGGTCATTGTATGTAATTTCACATTAAACCAGACATAAGCAAGTGTCAATCTTTTGATAGTTATTATCTCGTAAAAACACGCTATTTGTTTTGACGACAGAAATTAATTTTTAAATTAATTAATGACACTGATATTTTTTGAATTTGGTAAAATAGACATCATTTTTGAATTCATATATCAAATATAGCTTAGGCCTAATATTTGGTATTTTTCTGGAAACTTTCATTTTTTTATGAATAGTTAAACCACTAAGTGGTAGTTAAAAAACTGAATTTTTCATAAAACATAATTTCACTGCTTTTGTGAGTGTAATTTCGAAAATTTGAGAGACATGGTTAATATGAAGGACTAAAATTTGGTTCAATGAGATAAAAATATTTTTTGGTGAATAGTAACTTTTTAATTTTATTTACCAGGGTTAAAAGTAAATAGGATAATTAAGTGTAAAAATGATATTATTATTACGCTAACACATGTCCTAATTCTATTGGATAATTTTAATTCTACCAAAAACAACCTTATGAATAAAATATGACAATTTAGGCCCACTTGGATTAGATGAGGACATTTAATATTAATTTATTTAAAGAAGGGTTAAAATATTTAAAATCAAAGTTTAATAAGTAAATAATTTTTAATACAGGGATATACATAAGATAAATTCAACTATAAATATTCATTAGAAATATAAAAAGATTTCATACATAATTGTATTTTATTTGTAATTTTTAGACATTAAATAATTTAATTTATTGATGACACAAGGATGATGCAATAATTATCTTATTAATGAAATATTGACATAATGGATGTTATAAATACCCAAATAAATGTAATTTGAGACTTTTTATGAATTACACTAATTTTATATGTTAATATGACATGTTAGTATTCATTTAGTTAACATTTTGCATAATAATAATTATGTTATGAAGTTCACAAAAATCAATTACCAAATACTGTCAAAATTGACATAAAATAGTTTTTAAAACAAATATTATATTATTAATTGTTATTTTATTCCTAAAAATCTATGTTTCAGCCAAATGACTTAGATACGGCTATATATATTAATAATAAACATCTTGGGGTTCGTCTTTCTTGTTATAGTATGTTTATTAACCTTATAGTGTAAGAAAACAAGAAGACACGGTAAAAGTTAAATTATCAAACTTAAAGTTAAATCTAAATGATAAGGTTAAAATAGAAACCTAAACTTGTATAAATTATATTGGATTATAGGATTTCGACCCATACTCACCTTATCTTCGAAATAACTCAATTTGGAGCTATTAAAAACCGAATATGACTTTATAATAAAATAGTAGTTTTATTTATTCCAAAGGTGCCTCCCTCCTCCTTTATATAAAAGGGAACCTTCTCCCTCTCTTCCTCACACCACATTGAGCCTTCCAGCTCGGCCAACCCCTGCCAAATTCTCTTCTCCACTTCCCTATACAAATCTTAGAGGCCTTTGTCTTCTCCAAAGACCAATTTTAGTGCCCTAAGAGGAGGTCTCAAAGAGGCGCTTCAAAGAAGAGGTAATGTCCTTTACAGATTCTATCAACTTTATTTATTCTTCCACTTCTTATTCTTTAGTTGGTTCATTATGAAGTAATAACATCAGTATCACTCGTACACTGATATTTTATTATAAGTATGAAACAACCATATTTCACCATCTATCCATCCTACGGAAAATGAAATCATCGCGCGTGCGTACGTACAGAATACCGTCTCCACGCCGTGGTGTAATCTATTTTCCACCACCACCTTACTTGGATGGGGATAATGGTGAAAGTAATGCATATATGTTATTATTGTAAAGTGATATTGATTCTTTAATATTATACATAATACAATTCAATGATCATGGGAATGATATCGTTGCTCGTGCGTACGTACGGAATATCGTCTCCACGACGCGATGAGATTCACTCTCCATGATAACCATTAAAGAATGATTATAGTGTATATATAATAAGTAATAATGAAATATATGACATAATAATGCTACTGTATGTATCTATATATATATTTATGTCATCTACTTAATTCCATTCAATTCAATAAGGAAACGAAAATAGTGTTCATGCGTACGTACGACCTACCGTATCGATGAACGGTGTATTTCTTTCAATTTATCAATCCATTATATATATGTATATTCTAAATATATATTATATAAAAATCATGTTTTACATTCTGTATGTTAGTAATCATGATCTAATTAATCATATGAATAATTACAAGTTAAAACCCGAACGACAAATGAGACGATTTTATCCAAAACGCTACTTTAACATGAATTTACAAAACAACGGGTAATATAGTCATAAGTGAACCATATATGATATAATAACAATGAATATGATTCTGTAATAAGTCAATGACATTATTTAAATAATTATACAGGAGTTTTGGATATGTATGAAGCATATCGGTCCTAAGGTAAGGGATAACTATTCCAATCTTGTTCTTATCCGAGATTGTTTATTCGTAAGTATTTACTGGGGTTATTCTTATCATCCATTTCCATGTTTCCTAAAAATGGATTCATGTATGTTTAAAGTCCTTTTACCCATTTTTACTTTTACCCAATGGTATGGAAGGAATCTTTCTTTTATTTTCCCTATAAGGTACTTTTTGACATTTTCGACAAAAGTAAGAGAAGAATGTTTTTTAACGTATAAGGCATGAAAGGATTTTTACGGTTTTATAAAGCCATGTTTTCATGAAGCTTCATCCAAAATATTTCATGGCTATTTTCAACAATATCCTTTTCTTTTAAAATTGCATGAAATTTTGTGAAAAGAAAATGATTTTGAATAAAAAATGATATTTTCCTCACGAATTCATTTCAAGTGTTTTATCAAAACCATTTTCCATCTCAGATGACATTATTTCATATGTATATGTTTCAAATATAATGTCTCTATGATTTACATGCTTTCACTTTTATGATATCCATTTTTTATATGGATTATGTGATGATGGGATGATGTTTATGAAACCCATTTTATTCATTGGGTTATTATAAATGATTTATGTTTATTTTTGTGGCACAAGTAAGAATGATTTAATTATGAGATGGGTGGGACCTATATCTCCCTCCAATGAATTGGGTAAAGATTTATATCTCATGAGATAGACATGGCTAGAATGGTAAGTTAATCTGGTTCAGTATTACAGGACTGGAACGAGGAGTGAACTCGATTCAAAAAGGGACTTTTTCCACTAAGATGGTCTTGGCAGTAATGCCTTGGATACTATGTAAATAATTACATGTGCTTAGTGGATTCCATAATTACATGTTTTATTCCCATGCTATTTTATCATGATTTATGTTCCATTATGATCTATTCCTTATGTACTTCCATGTTTTATGTCTTTGCTCAAGATTTTGATGTTTAAACATCATGTTCATGTTTTTAAGTTCAAATGTATATGGTATGTTTTATTTTATCCATGCTTACCCTTACTGAGCATTTGAGCTCACCCTTTTTATGTTTTATTTTCCCCAAGATTAAAAGAAAGGTTTAGGGTAAGGAAACAAAAAGTGGAAGATCTTTATGGGATATGTTGAAGATCTTTCACCACGATTAGAAGATTACGTTCCATGTTTCCAAAGACACTAAACTAATATGGTCCTTGTGTGTCTGTTTTTGTTATGTATTAAGTATTCTGAAAAAGTAATTTAATGTCCATGTACGTCAAGCTTCGGGTCTCTCCGCAGAAGGGCTTCATGAGGAAATGTCTCCCACTAAGGATGGTGGTGTGTCCTGCCCAGGGGGTGTAGCCACCCATGGAGTGCCCTGATGGTTATCAATTATAGTCCACTAGAAGTAATTCCAGACCGCTACAGTTGGTATCAGAGGAAAGGTTTAGTCAACCTTTGGAAACTAGGATGCGATAGCTTTAGTGAGATCCCTAGAGATATTTCTAAGGTATGTCTAGGGATGTCCCTAAGGTTAAGGGTAAGTATAGGTTATAATCCTAGAATTATGGTAACAATCTTATAATTAAACATAAGATATTAGATATTGAAGGTACTCCCCCATTATCTTGTTTTTTTCCCTATCATGATGTTTGCCTCTCACACTGTTGTTTTTGGATTTTAGACAATGGTTGGAACCCGAAGGAACCGTGTTGATCAATGGAATGGAAAATGAAATGATTGTCCTCTTTAAGAAACAAATGTTATGGGAGATGGAGTGCAAAATCTTATTGCTATACTTACACAAGATATGAATCATTCTAGATGTCCAAATGAGTAGAGAAGGGAAAAATATTCTATTGAGTCCTTCATGAGGAAACGTCCAACTTCTCTTAGTGGGTCTTCTGATCCACTTGTTGCTGAACAATGGATCAGTACCACTAAAAAGATATTTTCAGTTCTTCAATTTTCAAAACATGATAAAGTCATCATAGTAGTATATCGTTTGGAAGGTGAAGCTGATCAATGGTGGAATCTTGTCAAGAATACGAGGACAAGAGATGAAATTCAGTCTATGGAATGGGGCGAGTTCAAAAACTTATTTTTCAATAAGTACTTCCCTCGTAATCTTCGAACAAAGATGGAGAAGGAGTTTCTTGAACTAAAGAAAAAGGATGATGAATCTGTTGGTATATACAAGGAAAATTTTACAAGCTTTCAAGGTATGCATCTGGCATTATCATCCAACATGAAAGTAAAGTTGACCAAATATTCAGTGGCTTAAAACAAAATCTTCGATGGAAATTAGCTATAAGAGAATTCAGTAGCTATGAAGAAATTGTGTGTTGTGCTATCAAGGTAGAAATGGAAGTTGGTGTTACTTATCCGTCTCATGGTTTTGACAATAAACGAAAGATGGAGTTCAAGGTGAAATCTCAGAATAATGGTGAAAAGAAGATGAATGTTTTCTTATGATCAAAGTGTGTAAAGAAGCATGGTGGAGATTGTCTTAAAGGGAATAAAAAATATTTTAAGTGTAGAAAAGAAGTTCATCGAGTAGCTGAGTGTCTACATAATGAAAAAAGTGTTGCTAATGATGTGAATAAAGAAAAGACTGCAGAGAATGCACCACCAAAACATCAATGCTTCAAGTGCAAGTAAATGGGGCATTATGCTAATAAATTCCCTAATCCAGGGGTTAGTGATGATCAACATGAGCAACCAATTAAGGCAATGGACAAAGGTAAGTCACATGCGATCACTATTGGAGAGGTTGAATATGAAAACGATGTAGTGGAATGATTAAGTGTTTATGTAATGGTATTCCAAAATAATTTTGTATATAGTATCGTGGAATATTGGAATATTTATGTATTGGTCTATTGTGGTTTTCAATAATTTTATGGTACCGGTTACCATAGAAAGTGGTTGAGATATTTTTGGAAAAAAGATGATATTTGCATAATGAAGGGATAAAGAGAAAATGAAAATTCTGACAGTATTCATGAGCTCATGACTGATATAAGGAAATAGTTATATCATGCTTTGAGTATATAGAATTTTGGGGTTTTGGTATGTGGAAAGAGTTATCTTTTGACAGCACTCTTGTTTTCACTAAGATTCAGTGGGTATTCATTTTTCAAGAGAATATATGATTAGGGCCGTCAAATGTTTGTAATGTGACCAACAAGACATATCCTATGATATATGGGGATGAACGATTGTATTCACATGCTTATTATATAAAATCTCTAGTAATCGTTTTCACTATAATATGAGATTGGACTGCAGTATTACGGATAAGCCTAGAGATTGGAATGGATTATATTGGACAAAAGTTAGTATTGTTTAAGGATAGAATTGTTTTCGATATTATTGATGGGATGTTATAGTAATGTAGTTTTAGAAAAAGGACAACTTACAGGATGGGTGACAGCCCATCGCGTCGGACAAGGCTATGGGAATCGAACCCACAACCGAAGTGTGACTGACCTTTATCACCTACCACTGGCCTACAGGAAGTCCCTGTTTAGTAGAAACTAGTTTTATTATACTAAGAAGTATGATATATGAAGTATAAGTCTATTTTAGGAACCATATATGATTAATCTCACTATAGATGGACTTATGTATTTTTGATAACTTTTATAACCTTTTGTTTGATACAGATGGAATGACCCATCATTCTATCGTATGATCTACTAACACTTCACGAATGACAAATTCAACTTCATTTCATTAAGAGATGAAGTGTAAATTTTCCAAAGAACAACCAACAGTGAGACTGTACCAAAATCACGAAAGTCTTTCTTCTAATTACAATTTCATCAACTTTCGGGAAATGGTCTTGAAAACCAAAAATATTGTCCTAGAGCCCTTATATCTGATGAATTAGATGGTACCTTAGATCATCAAAAATCTATGGCTTTGTGGTTAATGGATTTTTCATAGCCATGTTCTCTACCACTCTCCATTAGAACATGTGGTTAGATTTTTCCTCCATATCCATATTTTCATCTATGTTCTCCTATGTGGAAACTCAGTGATAAGTTATTTGGGTATCCGTTATGTTTCTAATGATCCTTTTTTAAATGAAGTTTTAGTATTACTTTTTATGATGTGGGTTTCTATGAAAGAAACTCTCATGTAATAAACCATTTATAACCCCGAAGAATTTCAAGGGAGAAATTCATTTTAAGGGGGGAAGAATGTAACACCCCGAGATTTTATGAAAAATATTCTTTTTAATGTCTTGTATTGTACGCTACACCAAAATTATCTTGTGATATATGAAACACCGTATTTTCTTGCAGTATACGAAACGCTATTCTTGGCTTGCATTACACACAATTTCAAGTTCGTTTTGTAGAAACTATTCTACGCAACATTATGTATAGATTTTGTTTAATGTATAAATGAAATAAGTTTTGATTATACACAATATTAAATAGAGCTTTTACTACACGTAGCCCTGACATGGCTTTCATTACACACAATTAATACCTTCCTCGATAGCGTGTGTAGTACGCAATACCGAGTTTCACTAAACGAGATATTATAATAATATTATTATGAACTAGCCGTTATTAATAGTAATACCCACTTTTTGAAATTTTATAAATTTTATATTTAAAAATGGACTTCATTTTTGTACTTGGAATATCGAAATTATCTTAGGGTTAAATTTTGGTACTTTTCAGATAACTATCATATTTTTATGAATAGTGGAAATTACTAAATTTTAATTAAAAACATCTTTTTTAATCGAAATAATTAATAGTGATAAATAATTAATTTGAGTGGTTTGAAAGTATAATTAGAATATATGTTTACCATTTAATACAATTTTGGTCATTGGATGTAATTGCACATTTAAACCAGACATAAACAAGTGTCAATCTTTTGATAGTTATTGTCTCTTAAAAACACGCTATTTGTTTTGACGATGAGAATTAATTTTTAAATTAATTAATGCAACTGATATGTTTTGAATTTGGTTAAATAGACATCATTTTTGAATTCATAATATCAAATATAGCTTAGGCCTAATTTTTGGTATTTTTCTAGAAACTTTTATTTTTTTGATGAATAGTGAAACCACTAAGTGGTAGTTAAAAAACTGAATTTTTCATAAAACTTAATTTTACCGCATCTGTGAGCGGAATTTAGAAATTCTGAGAGAAATGGTTAATATAAAGGACTAAAATCTGGTTCAATGAGATGAAAATATTTTTTGGTGAATAGTAACTGTTTACTTTTATTTACCACAGTTAAAAGTAAATAGGATAATTAAGGGTAAAAATGATATTATTATTACCCTAACACATGTTCTAATTCTATTGGATAAGTTTAATTCGACCAAAAAAACCTTAGAAATAAAATATTACCATTTAGGACCACATGGATTAGATTAGGACATTTAATATTAATTTATTTAAAGAAGGGTTAAAATAGTTAAAATCAATGCTTAATAAGTAAATCATTTTGAATATTGGGTTATACATAAGAGAAATTTGACTATAAATATTCATTAGAAATCTAAAAAGATTTCATACATAATGGTATTTTATGTGTAATTTTTAGACATTATGTAAAGTAATTTATTTATGACACAATGATGATGTAGTAATTATATTATTAATGAAATATTGACATAATTGATGTTATAAATCCCAAATAAATGTAATTTGATACTTTTTATGAATTCCACTAATTTTCTAGGTTAATATGACATGTGTTTATTGATTTAGATAATGTTTTTATAATTAATCATTCTGTTATGATTTTCACAAAAATCAATTATCAAATAGATTCAAAATTGACATAAAATAGTTTTTAAAACAAATATTATATTATTATTTGTTATTTTATTCATAAAAATATAAGGCTCGGCAAAATGACTTAGATACGGTTATATATATTAATAATAAACAACTTGGGGTTCGTTTGGATTTTTATAGTATGTTTATTAACCTTATAGTGTATGAAAACAGGAAGACATGGTAAAAGTTCAATTATCAAACAGAAAGGTAAATCTAAATGATAAAATTAAAATAAAAACCTAAACTTGTCTAAATTCTATTGGATTATAGGATTTCAACCCATCCCCACCTTAGCTTAGAAATAACTCAATTTTGAGCTATTAAAAACAGAATATGACTTTATAGAAAAATAATAGTTTTAGTTATTCCAAGGGTGCCAATCTCCTCCCTTATAAAAGGGAACCTCCTCACTCTCTTCCTCACACCACTTTGAGCCTTCCAGGTCGGCCACACCCTGCCAAATTCTATTTTCCACATCCATAGAAACATCCTAGAGGTCCTGGTCATCTTAAAAGACCAATTTTAGTGCACTAAGAGGAGGTCTCAAAGTGGCACTTCAAAGAAGAGGTAATGTCCGTTACAGATTCTTTCGACTTTATTTCTTCTTCCACTTATTCTTCTTTAGTTGTTTCATTATGAAGTAATAAAATCAGTATCACTCATATAATTATATGTTATTATAAGTATGAAACAACCATATTTCACCATTTATCCATCCTATGGAAAATGAAATCACCGTGCGCGCGTACGTACAGAATACCGTCTCCATGCCGTGGTGTAATCTATTTTCCACAACCACCTTACTTGGATGGGTATAATGGTGAAAGTAATGAATATATATGATTATTTTAAAGTGATATAGATTCTGTAATATTACACATAATACAATTCTATGATCATGGGAATGATATCATCACTCGTGCGTATGTACGGAATATCGTCTCCACGACGCGATGAGATTCACTCTCCATGATACCCATTAAAAAATGATTATAAAGTATATATAATAAGTAATCATGAAATATATGACATAATAATTCTACTGTATTTATCTATATATTTATTTATGTCATCTACTTAATTCCATTCAATTCAATAAGGAAACGAAAATAGCGTTCATGCGTACGTACGATCTACTGTCTCCATGAACGGTGTACCTCTTTCCATTTATCGATCCATTATATATATGTATATTTTGAATATATATTATATATAAATCATGTTTTAAATTCTGTATGTAAGTAATCATGATCTATGTAATCATATGAATAATTACAAGTTAAAACACGAACGACAAATGAGACAATGTTTCCTAAAACGCTACTTTAACATGAATTTACAAAAGAACGGGTAATATAAAGTCATAAGTGAACCATATATTATAAAATAACAATGAATATGACTCTTTAATAAGTAAATTACATTATTTAAATCATTATACAAGAGTTTTGGATATGTACGAAGCATATCGGACCTAAGGTAAGGGATAACTATTCCAATCTCGTACTTGTCCGAGATTGTTTATTCTTATGTTTTACTGGGGTTATTGTTATAATCCATTTCACTATTTCCTAAAAATGGTTTCATGTATGTTTAATGTAATTTTTACCCATTTTGACTTTTACCCAATGGTATGGAAGGAATCTTTCTTTTATTTACCCTACAAGGTACTTTTTTACATTTTCGACAAAAGTACGAGAAGAATGTTTTTTTAACGTATACGACATGAAAGGATTTTTACGGTATTATAAAGCCTTGTTTTCATGAAGCTTCGTCCAAAAGATTTCATGACTATTTTCAACAAAATACTTTTATTTTAAAATTTCACGACATTTTTTGAAAAACAAATGATTTTGAATAAAAAAGGATATTTTCCTCAAGAATTCATTTCAAGTGTTTTATAAAAACAATTTTCCATCTCAAATGACATTATTTCATATGTGTATGTTTCATGTATAATGTATTTATGATTTACATGGTTTCACTTTTATGATATCCATTTCCTTTATATGGATTATGTGATGATGGGATGATGTTTATGAAACCCATTTTATTCATCAGGTTATTATGAATGATTTAGGTTTATTTTTGTGGCACAAGTAAGAATGATTTCATTATGAGATGGGTGGGACCTATATCTCCCTCCAATGCATTGGGTAAAGATTTATATCTCATGAGATAGACATGGATGGGATAGTAAGTTAATCTGGTTCAGTATTACAGGACTGGAACGGGGAGTGAACTCGATTCAGAAAGGGACTTTGTCCACTAAGATGGTATTGGAAGAAATGCCTTGGCTACTATGGAAATCATTACATGTGCTTAATGGATGGCACAATTACATATTTTATTCCCATTCTATTGTGTCATGATTTATGTTCCATTATGATCTATGCCTTATGTACTTCCATGTTTTATGTTGTTGCTCATGATTTTGATGTTTAAACATTATGTTCATGTTTTTAAGGTCAAATGTATATGGTATGTTTTATTTTATCCATGCTTACCCTTACTGAGAATTTGAGCTCACCCTTTTTATGTTTTATTTTACCCCATGATTAAAAGAAAGGTTTAGGATAAGGAAACAAAAAGTGGAAGATCTTTATGGGAGATGTTGAAGATCTTTCACCACGATTAGAAGATTACGTTCCAAGTTTCCAAAGACACTAAAATAATACGGTCCTTGTGTTTCTATTTTTATTATGTGTTAAGTATTTAGCAAGAGTAATGTAATGTCCATGTACGTAATGCTTCGGGTCTCTACAATCCATCTATCTCTTCTACCTAAAATTCTTCTAAATAATCATTTTCATGTGAATATAGGTTTTCCTTCTTGAATAAATTCTCTTCACATTTTTCGTACATTTCACATAGGATAAAGAAAACATCATGGGAATTTTGACATCATCCTTACCAGTATCTTGGAATTTATTATAGCGCCCGATAATAACATGTCCAATAATTCCATATAGAATTTTTTCTAGAGGAAGTTTCCCTTTAAAATTTACATTTCCTATTTGTATATTTGAGAAAAGGAATAACACTACCTCAACCATGACTTCTTCTTCCTAGACATACTTAGTAGTTATTTTCATTATGGCCTTGAATGAAATTTCTTTTATTTCTCATTTTCCATAGCATAATTATCATCATTTCTCATAATATATGTAATAAGGTTACTCTGTAAACTATCCAATGTCATCTTTTCAGTTCTCTTTCCTCTAGTACAAAGAAATTTAGATTGAATTGAGGTGGTAGTATTCTTAGGATGTGCTTGAATATCTTTACATCATCAAAGATTTCTCTGAGACCACTGATATCTTCCACAACAATATTCACTCAGTAAAAGAATGCATATATAGAATCATTAGGGTAAATTATTAGGTCCTCAAAATTTTCCACAAATCCTAAATTTTAGATTCTCATAATATTTTATTTCCATCACATATATTTAAAATGTTTTACCACATGGAATGGGTTAACTTACATAAACGTAACATTGTGTATATTGTGTTGTATAAATATCCTCTTGAGGAATTGACTTCATTTGAATTATAATCAAATTACTTTTAGTCTACTTTTTGATAAGACTCCACTGCCTACATTGGTATAAATGCCGTGAATAAAAACTATAAATAAATCCATATCTAATTATCAGAATTTGTTATGAATTTTATTCTTTAAAATCTAAAAATTATTTCCATAGAAGATTGAAATCCCTTTGTGAAAACCTCTATTGAATACTCTAAGAGATAAACACATATTTTAACCTCTCCCTATGATCGAAATTGTTAGTACTACCAAATTAAATACTCTGATAGTGGGGGGGAATCATGTTATCAGAGATTAAAATAAATTCTCCTTTGAATCTTGTTTCATTGTTAAACAAAACACTATTATCACCCTTTTTTATTGCAATATATGAACCAGAATGAAACCATGAATGAGAAACAACATTTTTATTTGTTTCACCTACACTATGAAACATCCTATATGTATACACAAACAATGTTTCTATATACCAAATACACAAAATCACAATGTAATTATAAGTTTTATAGGGGACTTGTTATCCCTCTTATATTAAAACCACTCATAATTTTAAATCTCACTTCTCTCTCAATTGAAGTGTTTGAATTTCTCCTTCAAAATATTTGTTCATTGATATAGAAACACCTCAGAATAGTTTCACATATGATTATTCAATGAAGATCCATTTTAACCCAATTAATGAAATCCACTTGACTATATAGAAATTTCTTTATGGAAATAACATTCACAAACTGTTATTGTTACTCTGTGAACTTGTTTAAACCCTTCACAAAAACACTTTAACTACATAGAACAAGTGATTCATTAGACGCCTTTACCTCATGGAAAAATGATTTTTTTATAAAAAACCACCCTTTTGAGATATAGTGCACTATAAACTGATATCCTCCCAAAACTAAAATTCTATTTTAGATTGAAATCCCTCACAAACCACCTACTTCACGAACCACCTCCTTCATGAACCAATTTCAGACTTATCCAAATAATTCAAGAGTTTATTATCTATAATATGTTTTTCTCTACTTAATTATGTGATTATGGGTCATTTTTATATTAAATTAAATCACTACTAAAAAACGGCCTATATCAGTGCTAAAAAATGGCTTTAACAGCGCTAAAAATCACTGTAAAGCTCAACGCTAATATAGGGGGGGTCCCTTTTATCAGCACTCCGAAAGGCCCTGGTAAAGGCCGCTTATATCAGAGCTAAAAGAAGCTATGATAAACGCCCCTTTATCAGTGCTTTTTATAGCGCTAATAAATGCTGCCTTTATCAGAGCTTTTAAATAAGCGCTGATAATGGTCAAAAAAATTTAAAAAAATAAGAAAAATTAAAAATAATATGGGGGAAGTGGTTTTATCAGTGCTTCACACTCCTTTTATCTGCGCTAGGCAGTCTCCCGTGCACTGCCCTTCCCGCGCATCCCCCATATGCGTGAACCCCCTTCTTGCACATCCCCCATACGCGCACACCCCCTTCGCTCCCACACGAACTCAAACCTGGGACCTTCCTCCTTTCGGGGCCACACCTTTACCACTATTCCATTTCATTTTCTTCTCTATTTAATGATATATCTATATATATATAGTTATATTTATTAATATTTTGATATAGGTCCATATTAATATAAATATATTTATTAATATATTAGTATATATATATATATTAATTCGTATATATATATATATATATAGTTATAATTTATTAAACGTATATTTATTTGTACATTAATCTATACTTATAATATTAGTTTCAAATACATTTATTAAAAAAATATGTTTTTTATGTGTGTTTATAAATAAATAAATACATACATACATACATACATAGATATAAACAACACACAGACACACACAGAGACACACACACACACGAAATCATATATATTTACAAATAAACACATATATATGTGTATTTGAATAGCCATTAAATGTACTTATAAGATTGTTTTTAAATACATTAAAGAAAACATATGTTTTTTATGTGTGTTTATAAGTAAGTAAATAAATAAATACATACATATATACATATATACAACACACAGACACACACGTAGACACCCACACACTAACAGACAAATATATATTTATGAATAAATACATATATATGTGTATTTGAAAAGCCATAGAATGTTAAAATGACCATAACTTATAATCTATAATTCTATTTCAATGCCCCAACTAGTAAAATCGAATAAAATGAATCAATCATTGATATGATATGTGGTACATGCCAAACGGACATCCGGATCAGAAGTTATACTTGTTTGAATGTTAACCAATATGGGTATCCCGACTAAAAACTCAGTTTTGGAGGCCCTCTGGGCCTTTTTTGGGCTTGAAAAATGTGACAAAGGCTTCGTCTCGGCTGCTAGCATGTAGAGATCATCGTAGGCTTCGATTTGATATGTTGTAGATCTCAAACGGACACCCGGATCAAAAGGTATGGTCGTCTGAAGTTTGAGTTACATGTTCAACATATTTTAGATCTTTTATTAATTGGTTTTACTTTTTGTATCCACAAATTGTTGTTAAATTATTTTTAATCGATAATAATTAGAAAATGATTAATTAATAATATTTTTTTAAAATATTTTGAAGCCATTTTCACTAAATATCTTATATATTAAATGTAATAGTCCATTTATACGTATCTATAACATTTTAAAAAAATATATATTGTATTTATATAAATATAAATATACTTTTATAACAAAATATTATTTTTCATGAAAAAGTATTTTTTTTGAAACTAAAAATTTATTAGTTCTCGGTAAAAGCGCTGATAAATCCCCCCTTTATCAGTGCTACTTAAGGAAGCGCTGATAAAGGGGACCCCTTTATCAGTGTTTTTTTAGCGCTGATAAAGGGGTTGTGCTTCCCTTGATAGTTTTTGGTGTAGTGAATATAAACCCCCCACTAATCACAATTATAGTTAACTCATTTTTGCTTTAACCTTAACTATGTACTTCACTTGTTATGCAGTTCTCATAGCATAAAATTCCCCTTATAATGACCTATAAAACAATGCCCTCGATCACAAATGAAGAACACACATTTGTTTCTCATAGAACATCTACTATATAAAATTCATTTCTTTTATAATTTTTCTTCATTTATTTTCATTCTATCTTTGTATTTCTCATAGAAAATATTTTTTTTGAAAAATATTCCTTTGAAAGTAAAATCGTTGTGAACTCCTTCAGGTTCTATCTAGTCCACCAATAATACTATGTGGTAATCCTTCCCTTTCCAAATAAAAAAATACCAATTTTGAGGTCCAATATATAGGGAAAACATTGGGAAACATCATCTCCTTGAATCCATTAGTTTTTAAATAAAATCTATTGGACCATTTTTAATTGGCTCTATCAGTAAACAAAATCATCCTAAAAACCATAACTCTCCATCGAGAGAGATTTTTTCACAATATTTTTCATGAAAGGATAATAATAAAAAAATATTATGAATGATAATTTATGAAAATAATTTTGACTAATAAATTATATTTTTTTAATTAATTTAATTTTAAATTCCAATAATTAGTTAATTATCTACAACACTTACGAGGTTTCAACACAGAACTTGTGAAAACAGGATAAAATAAAAATATTGTGGTTTAAAAAATATTTAAAGTGGTAATGTTTGGAATAATTATTTTTTAATGTGATTTTTGAGGATGAAAATGATATTTAACAAATTTTATAAATTTCTATACTAAATTCCAAAATTATATAGATATTTTTAAGAGAAATTACTAGAATAGCCATGAAAATGCCTTTATATTTTATTTAATATAAAAAATGATTTATATATTGATAAAAACACATAAAAATATTATCTTGGGTAAAATATCTTGTACAATGATTTATAATATCATCAATTTATCATTTATGGTCCACTTTAATTTTAAAAATTATATTCTCGGCCCTTAAAGACTAAATATTTGTGAAAATGGCATCAAATATTTCCAATAAAAGGGGACTCATTATAACCTCTTTAAAATAAATAATAATTATATTTTCTATCCATATTCTACTCAAATACCTTTATAAACTTCTCTTAACCCATAATAATTCTTTGCTATTTCCAAAAGTCTGTTCTCTAAAGGTTTTAAACTCTGTCCAAAAGAGGTCGCTCAAAGAGAAAGGTAAGGGTTATAAAGCCTCATTATTCTTTCTTAATTTTTAATTTTAATGTTAAAAATATTTTATCCCATCTATTATACTTCTTAAATTATTAAAATATCATTTTATTTTCATAATTTTGATCCATAAATTATGATTATCATCCATTACCTCTCACTGAACTCCTCTTCATAACCCCTTACTATGTCAAAATAATTATTTCTTAATTCTCAATTTTCATTTCCTACTTGAGATTAATTTTATATGGAATCCTTTAAAAATAATTTTCATATAAATAATTATTTTATTTCTCATGTTCTTATCATCCTATCTATCTCTTCTTAATGAGATATTACCATTTTTCTATCTTCAAAACCTTTTTCCTAAGTTGTTTCTTGGTCAAAATAAGGTTTTTAAATATTGTATATCATTATATTAATTATCCTATTATGTAAATAGAGAAAATAATTAATATTTAAAATTTAACCAAAATTAATATTTTAATTATAATATAATATTTTAATAATACCCAAACATTTTTTGGATTTTCCATCCCTTTAAAATATTATGAAAAATATCACTCACTATGGAGATTTTACGCTTCCATAGTCCCCCACCTGAATGGCCCGATGGCCTTGATTTTTTATGGATAATAACCCTTTAAAAGGTTGAAGGGTATCCCATACATGACATGTAGGCCCAAGGCCCAAGGCCCAAAAAAACCCGCAATACATGACCCAAAGGCCTAGAGGAATACCATGACCAATACATGACCTGTAGGCCCAACCCACTTGAACTACCCCTCCCCATCTTTCTGTGTCATTGATCACCTAACTCCCCAACTTGCATTACTGATTAGCTAGCATTACCCCATACAAAGCTGCACAGTGCCTGGTTCCGATGGCGGCTGTCATAGCCTCTCATTCTTTTAATCTGGTTAGCTCTACATCTGGTGGCTGCTAATCATGTTCCTCTGATCCTCTTCTGGGGCATGTTCTATGTGAATTGGGCTACTCCACGGTCTACATGACCCGAAGGCCCTATGGCCCAAAGGCCTTTGATGACCCGAAGGCCCTAGAGACCCGTAGGCCAAAACCGGTGCCTGTTCTTTGTGAAATGGGCTACTCCATGGTCTACCATAGTGAATGATGATGTTTTCATAAATTTATGTCATTCATTTATACTCTTAAAATATGATTTCATAATTTAATATAACATTATTAATCATGTAATTTCATTATTATGGTTTTAAGGATAAAATATTCGTTATAACAATGAAATTAAAAGTAAACAATCAAATTCATTTCAACCATTAAAAAAAGATTATTATAAAATATTTCATGAATTAAAACTATTTCAAGGCCTATTAAAATCCATTTCCAAGGTAATGAAATCAAACATAAATTATAAAATTTTATATCTTATGAAAATAATGGAACATTATCTTTTACCGGTACCATTATACTAAATGTTTTGGTGAACTATAGACTAAACAACCTCAAAAAGTCCAACACAAGAAAAATTAATTCAATAAACATATAAAACATAATAATAAATGAATAAAATAAATAAAAATATAATAATTTATATGAAATAAGATCTAAATTAATTATATAATGAGTATAATTTTATTATTTGGGAGGTTAACGGGAACGCACGACGATTAAAATATCAGGTTAATGGGTTTCTCTTTAAAAATATCACTTTTAAGTTTTAAAGTAGTTATCTTAAAAAAATTATAGGTTTCTAAATTTTCTTATAAATAATATTTATAAATATTATTTTCTAATATTATATTTCCCTTTCGTCAAGGAATTTTTTAAATAATTCTTTTAAGTTAAATTTTATTTTATAAATTAAAATAAATGTTTGTGCTTGTGTGGTGAAAATATAAGATTCAAATAGTGTTATTAAATATATGGTAAAATGAAAGATATAATTTGTTTTATTCATGTTATAATTATTGGAAATTATATATGATAATTGGTGATCTTAGTATATAGCCCTTTGATGCATAAGGTGATGATTGATTCTCTGGAGATATAATGTTGAAATTAATTAGTTATGTTATTTCATCATGGTTTAATGATATTTAAAAAAACTAGTTATGTCATTAAATTATTAGATTATTAGGAATTAATTGGTTAATTTATTCAATTATAAGTGATTTTTGTAAATATGAATATAGTTTCATAAGAAAATTTCTTGAATATTTAACTTCCTTTATGATTTCTCATGAGTTTATTCTATGGAATCCATTTAGAAAATGAGTTAATTTCATAAGTCAATATTATTTTATATGATGGTAATGTTTTTTATTTAATAAGAAAACATTTTTCAGGGGTTTTCATGTTTTTTTAAAGGTATAAATTATTTTTATTATTTTGTACCCCTTACTGAGGTTTATATTCTCACCCCAATTTTCTAATTGTTTTCACAAGGATTAAGGGTGAGAAAGAATAATTATGAAGTAAAATTTTGATTATGATATTTTCTCCTTGAAATAATCAAGCATATCATTTAAAGTGTTTTTTATTAGAAAAATACCTATTTGTAATAAAAATAGGAATTTTTCTATACAAGGGATTCTCCCAACACACTAAAACTATAATCATAAATGTTCTTAGTCATGTATGTGATGAAATATTTTACTTAAAACATTAAATTATGGGGTGTTTATTTTATGGTACTTATAGAAATTCTTGGTTTGGATCCCTATGTATCTACTCATCACTTGGGTTTTGCAGATAACCACCATAGTTACGAAATGGAATTAAAGAAACTATTTTTCATCCATATTGCTATGTTAGAATCCAAGTCGATAATATGATCAAAGAAAACATCATACATGAAGCGCAATTCCCAAAATCGATGTACAATATAAACCCCATTAATAAAAAAGAGCATTAAAATCCACGTTCTCATTGACATTAGGGATCTAAACCATCATTTTCCAAAGGATGATTTCCCAAGTACAACAATGAAGCTTCTGGTTGATGAAACATGTGACTTATAAGACCTCTCATTTATGAAGGAATATTATAGTTATAACGTGATTAAAATATCCCCATAAAATTATGATACGAATACCTTTAGGTCACCATAATGGGTATATTATTACAAGTAATTTCCCTTATCTTGAATAAATATTTCTTTAACTATTAATGTTTCATGGCTCATATTTTCAATTACTTTATATGGAAAACTATGGTGTGATACACAGATGCTCTGGTGGTAAAATCCCAAAAAAATTTGTGACCATCTTACTAATCTTGAGTCATTATTCAACAAACTATGGAAACACAACTTGAATATAAACCACCAAAAATGTGATTTTAGTTTAACATCAGAAAAGTTCCTCAACATCATGGTGTGCTATTGTGTCATTTAATTCAACCCTAAAACGTTAAAGAAAAAATGGAAATTACCCTTCCTTGAAACCTTATTGAATTTAAATGACTCTAGGGGTTCCTCTCTTACATCAAGATATTCATAACTAACATTTCTAGAAAAACTATTTCCTTAAAAAAGTTAATGAAGAAAGGGGTCACTTATCAATGGAATGAGAATTTTCAAATCTATTTTGATAACCTCAATAAATATATCATACACCCACAATTATTGATGTTACCTGTATATATGAATTCCATTATCCTTTATGTTGAATATATAGAATGATTAATTGGTTCTATCCTTGTTTAGAGGAATGATACATGATAGAAGAAGAGTTTTTTAATCATAGTTGAACAATGTCAGATGTTGATACCTGATATTGTGAAGTTAAGAATAACTATCATGAGTTGGTTTTCATAGTGAAGAAGTTATGTCATTACTTATAGAACCATGAGGTCAAATTGATTTCTTATTTCAATCTTCTTAAGAATATCATTGGTCATTATATTCTAATCGGATTATTAGCATGACGTGTAGTCATGCTAGAGATTTATAATTTGTCACATACATATTCCATATATTAACTATACACTTAGAATGTGTCACATTACTTTCCTCTATTTCTATTTTATCTAGGGATATCTATTACAAATTTTAATTTTAAGATATTTTCCTTGAGTTTTTTATGGATTCTACAAAGCCTCTAATTCCATATATTATTTTATTCTTCTACTATGGGAAGAAAAGTGTTCTCCTTGTTATCTACTTGATAAAAATTATCATTTATTCTCTATCCAAACATTGTATAATTTATAACCTTCCCTTAATATTGTATCTGTTTTATTTTATGGTTACTTCCAATCTTGAGTCACATAACTGACTCATCCTCAAATAATTATATATAATACCACCCACATATAGAACATTAGTATTTTTCAATTCATCTCAAGGAAAGTAGGTTTTACTAGATCCATTGATATGTAGAGCTCCATCATTTACAAACAGAACCATTCCATAAACTGTTCCTTTAAAATTCTTAATATTGTTTATGTTACTAGTCATGTGGGATTAACACCCACTCTCAAGAATCCACATTTTGTTATAATTGTTTTCCTTCAAAACAACTTTATAAATTATATCCTTCTCATTCATCTTCAATATATTTTCTTTCTAATAGATCCCATAATTAGTTGATACAAATGTCAGTCAGTTCACACTCTCATATGTTTATGAAACCATGTAATAATATTTTTCTTTTAATACATAAAATCTTTTTCTCCAAAAGAATTTCATTGAATTTTGTCACACCTATGATTTTGATTTCACCCTTTGTTCAAGTTTGGGTTTGGAACTTGTTTATTTTTATGGGAACTAGGTGTGATAATTTTGAATTTTTGAGGTCCTTAATTTGGTTATTCTTAGTTTATTTGTTTTTTATAAGTATCTATTTGAATTTTTAAGAAGAATATAAGTTTTTGGGTGGACAGTCTGTGGTGCACAGTTGGTGCATGGTTAGAAGAAATGATGTGACCTACCTAGATAACTGTGTGGTAAGTGGCTAGTTGAGGAAGTATCTAACATAGAGCCAGTGTACAGTAAGTATGATTTTGTGGATTAACAATGTGGTTAGTACTTACATTGGAAGAGAGGTGCACATAGTTTCCGTACAGTTTTAAAACCTGTGAAGACTAATCACGTGGCATGCCCGTGTCATTAAAAATCTAAAAAACCAAATTGTTCCCTCTTGATATTTAGCCCCAAAACTCCCCAACCTCGACCCATTTGACATCTTAATCCCTAGTAACCTCCCAATATTTATACTATCTCCATTGTTTTCCATCCTTTAGTGAATTTTATGTGGATTTGGCCTTCGCTTTTTCCCTTCCTTTCTTCAAATAATCTCTACGTAAGTCGTTTCTCTCTTGGTTCTTCCCTTTTTCTATGGTTTCTCCTCTCTTTTCTTAGGGTTTCATATCTCTAGTGGGTTGGGTGTTCCTTTTATGGTTGAATATTATTCATTAGGGTTCAATATTTACATTTAGTTTTCAATATTTACTTTCTAAGGTCCTATGGTGGTGCGATTACGGTTTCACACCAACATCTAGAAGATTCTACACTTGAGGTAGGTGGTTACATGCTCTAGCATTTTTATATGTTTTGATATACTTTCTTGGTTAATTTTTACATTCTCTTTGATTTATTTATGTGGTGGAAAATGTTTCTCGGATGGTTTTGGAAAGATTATGGGATAAAAGTGGATTTTATAATTTAAAATGGCTCTATTTTGGTGTCTTCCTTGTTGTGGTGTTTGTTATAAGTGGTTCATGGGTTGTTTGAAAGATGTGAATCAAGTTTTCAAAGGTACATGAAGTTAAAATGTATTTTCAAGTGAGTTTTTTAAAAAATAATTCAATTTTTTACTGTATGTTGGATTTTTTTGTGCACTATCAACTTGACTTGTGAATTGTATAATGTTGTGAAGCATGTTTTAAAGTGAAATTGATTAATGTGTGATTTTGAAAGGGGATTCACCCACATAAATGGTTAAATTTACAATGTGTTTACCTTGTGATGTTGTCAAATGGGTTTCATATAATGTGAAAGTAGTGTGAAAATTGTTTTTAAATAGTTTTTGCATCTGTAAAATGAAATTGGATTGTTTATAGAAAATGGTTATTTCTATGTAGTGTTTTTTAACGTCAATTATTTATTTAGAATACATGGAATTGGTTTGGGAAAGTGGTGATATGTGTAACATTTGAATATGAATTTGGGGACAAGAAAATCATGGGTATCTTGGTGAAATGACTAGATCTATTACACTAGTGATTCAGATGTGGCTTGTCCTAGTTTAAACTAGCATGATCGATTCATACAAAACTAACTAAACTATTATGATATTTAGGGACCACTAGGCCCATGGGGTGACCCCTAATAGTGGATCGTGTATGAAAAACATGTGATTGTGGTTACTATACCACCCTTTATTGAGGTACAAGTTTCTAGTGTCCCACTCGAGCTAGATTACTCTTAGGGATTTACCCATGGTTCTCTCTTGGGACTAACGAAATGTGGTGCCATCTATTGGCATATGGTGGACCTTGAGTTCATTTTATCTTAAAGAAATTATTTCTTAATATATTCATCCTTTTATATTTTTCCTATAAAAGTGTTGTGTTAATTTTGTTTTCATAAAAATGGTTTCTTTGAATTGATTCAAGGGCTTTTACAAAAATGAACATGATAAATTGTCTTTTAATGTTATAGCATAGAATCCTTATTTTTTGGGTTTCATCTTATTGGGATTGATATTACACCATACATACAACCTTGAGTGTTTTTAGTCTTCGTTTTTATGACCCCAGTAAAGGCAATGTGAGTTGTGGATGTTAGTGGTCAGGTTGCTAGAATTCTTCTTGTTATAGGTATTGGTGGTGGTGGCTTGAAACTGATACTTCTCAAATTGCATAGAGGTTTTTGGGGCATTTTTTTGTTTTCGTTTATTTTTTAGTATTCTAGTTATTAGGTAATGTTATAATTATTTGAATATGAACAATTTTATACCATGTTTGGATTTAGTTATTCAATAATGTCTAGTTTATTTCTGTTGGTAATTTTTGCTTTTGAAAATGGGTGAAATAATTCCAAAACCCTTTTTTGAATACCCAGTAACTAGTTTCGAGAGTGTGGGAATTGAGAATGCCCTTTGGTCCATGCCACATACCAATTTTGGAACTAGTTTGAATGATGACCTAACATGGTTCATGAAAAAATGGTATTAGAGTAGGTCATGATCGTTTTGGGTCATGATATTTGGGGGAGAATCATTGTATACTAGAGCTAGGACTCTCAAGACTTGATTTTATAGTTGGAACAAGGGTTCCAAACTGGTACACCTAATGACAGGACATAGTTTAGCATGGTAAGTTAGGTTTATTTTGGTTTCTTTGGTTCTTACAGGTTGTTTTCTGTTTGGAAATGAAAATAGTGTTTGGATAAAGGTCTCAGTGAGATCATAGGTCTCAGAAAGCCATATAGTGGCATGTAAATGGTCCTAGAATACTCTCCATAATCATGGTATGATGGGATTATGGTTTCCAACCATATCGTCAAGTCACACACTGAATCTAGTTTCCTCTTAATACTATTTTCATCTTCTTTGGATCTGAATTTTTCTTAAAACTTCTATTTTTTAATTGTTAAAAGATTATTTTAAGTGGTAATGATTTGATTTTTAGAAAGGGGAAATAGATTTATAGAATTAACATTAATAAATACACTATAAAAATAATTGTTTATGAAATGAACTTTTGGTTTAAATGGGAATGTCTTAGTGAGGTTAGATTTTTATAATCAATATTTTGATCTTAATGAAATCGTTTTTTTGGAAAGAAGAAAATTGTTTTAAAGAGGGCTTCGAATTTGGTTTTAAACAAAGTAGTTTTGATGTAATGGGATTTTTATTTTCAAAATAAATGAAATGGAATTATGTTTGGAGCTTAAAAATGGTTTTAAATTTGGTGGTTAGTAATATTTTATAATGTTTTATTTATTTTTGAAATGATATTTAAATTATGAAGTTAGTGGGTTGAATGTTTGTTCTGGAAAGAAGAATAGTTTTTTGTGACCCTTAGAATTCCCATGAGTGACCACATGCATGGTAGATGTGTGGAAAAAGGGTATGAGTGCCCAATTTTACATGGGAATGTGACATGTGAGACTCTATGGCATACAATTGGTGAGTGTGAAACCCACAAAGATTGTTTTATTTTCAAAGGTGATTTAAATGGAAAATTTGTTGTTTTGATAACCAATAGTCATGTATTATGTCTCCTAGTGATTTGGGAATGTTTCTTGTGAAGTGTTTGAGCTTGATAACTCTTCTAGTTTGAATATTTTTTCGCATATTCATTTTCTTCAATAAGTTGGTTTTAAAAAATTTGTTAGTTGGTTCTTTTGAAGAATGTTCTAGGAAGCCTTAGAGTTGGTTCCCTTTCTGTGTTTCGTGTTTATGGTACATTTTGGACCATGGGATATTTTTATTGGGTCATCAGTTTCCCTTTTTCTCTAGTGTACACCCCCACAAGATTTTTTGCTTATTAGAAGTGCGACCATGGTTGGTTCACCACTGTAAGACCCTCTAGTTTATCAACATAATGACTTTATTGTTGAATTTCAAAAATTAAATCCACCCCTCTTTTGAATTAAAGCAGATCCTCATAAAGCGGAAGAGTGGATTTAGGGAATATAAATTAATTATATTTTTCTTTCGTTGTTTAAGTCATCAAAGATGAAGTTTTCAACATTTATGCTTGAGGGTCCATCCTGGAAATAGTGAAGGGAATTCTAGTATTGGGAAGTGTCCTAAATCTGTTCATAGTGGATTAGGTATAATAAAAAAAGTCATGTGGATATTTCATCAGTTTCACTTAGGCATAGGATCATGATATTCCATTAATTGTGGCATTTCTAGTCATAAGAGGCTGTCATGTCCATTTGAATAAATAGTGGGTTGTTTGGGGCTCGGTTTAAAGTCCATTTAATTTTAAGGCTTCTTTGTTAGTAATTTCCATGTTCAGTGGCATTTCATGATGTTGTGTTTTTATTTCAAATGGAAGGTTTAAATTCTTTGATAAATTCTATTATAATGTTCTTTCAGGAGTTCCAAATATTTCAAAATTAAACAGACGAGTATTTTATGGGCTTGTTATTTTAATTTTTTCTCATTCAAGGTGAAAAATGATGATGCATGTGCATCTCTTAATTCCTTATCATAGTGAAACTGCCATGTTGGGGAAAGTGAATCTCATGGGGTGTTGTATTGTATTGGTTCCTTATGGAATGTTCTGTGGTTTCTCATGAAACCAAAGGATGGAGTTCTAATTAGGTATTTTCAACTCCTAACTGTGAGGTAGTATATGATTCAAACATCAGAGCTCTAGCCATAGGCCCCAGGGTGAAGCTCATGCATGGTAAAAAATCCCAGGGGTGTGGGGGAACATGGCCTAGATTATGTCTAAATTATAGGGAATAAATACAGTTTAATCGTATAGTATAGTTATTTTGTCTTGAATGGTACCGTATCGTGGAAAGAGATATAGGGGACTCATGTGATCATTGCAGATCATGTAGTTTGGAAGCACCCCTTCGGTTGTAAGGAGGTATGTTAGTCTAATTTCTTGAAATTATAGTAGTTTAGATTTCTGGATGTGAATCTATATTTGGATTTCCTTGTGTACTTGGATTTTTTATTCGGTTTCAGTTTTGGTTTGAGTTCACATGAAGGTGGTCACATTTCATAGGAATGGTGAATTATGTAGTTTATTCTATTTGATTTGGATTTTATTTCATCAGGACTCTTGTGGTGTGGATTTGGTTTATAGGGGAAGTTCCTATGTTGGTTTCTCATGATAGACTGCACTATTTGGTTAGGTTGGTTGATTCTTAGGGTGGGGAGACCCACCACAGGACTCACTAAAAATTATTCCAGAGTAAATCAGTGCCAATTTATCATAATAGTGTGGATTTTGTTCAGGAATCCCCATGTTGATAATCAAGTTTCATTTCTAATGTTGTATTGAAAGTGGTTAGTCTCATTCCTAGATATCTACTATCGAGTTCCTTGGGTATACGTTGGGGTTGGAGTGCACAAAGTTGTTTTTTATGTAAGATTGTGGTAGTATCATTTAGATTCATTGTTCATTTCAAATAAGTGGTATGAGATATTTTTACTGATTTGTAAAGAGTTTTGGGATTATGAGGATGATTTTGTGTTGTGAGAATTCATTTTCATTGATCAATCAACTGGATGTGTTTCATCTTTTGGGGGTGGAAGGTATAGCGCAGAGTCTATTCTGGCCTCCCACATTCAACTTGTAAACCCTCATTTCTTGTTCGTAGTGATTTATTTTCATCGTTGTTTGATGTTCATTGGGAATAACCTTGATCTATGAAGAGTATCAATTTTTTTCTTTATATCAGGACTTGTTGTGGCCCTCTAGGGACAGAAAGAATTATGCAGAGGGTAATTGTCACACTCAGGTTTTTTATTTTACCCTTTGTTCTAGTTTAGGTTTTGTTCTCAATTATTTTCATAGGAACTCGGTGTGATGGGTTTTAATTTTTTAGGTCTTTACATTTTTATTCTTATTCTAGGTCTTGTCTATAATGTTCCCCTTGAAATTTCAAAAAAATATAATTTTTTGGGAGGACAGTGTGGGGAACATGGATGGCACACAGTTAGTAGAAATTGTGCACCCAACCCAGATAACTCTAAAGTAGGTGTCTAGTTGAGGTAGTAGATGCCACATAGTGAGGGAAAAATAAGTAAGACCCTATGGATTAACTGTCAGGTAGGTACCTTATTTGAAAGAGATGTGTTTTAGGTCATCGCATGGTTTGAAAAATCATACGGACAAACCATGTAGCATATCCATGTCATTAAAAATCTAAAAATCCCCTTTGCGTCCTCTTGATATTTATCCCCAAACCCCATTTCTCAACCCATTTTGCCTACCCAACCCTTGTTTCCTCCCTGTACTTCCATTGGATTCCTTGTTCTCCCTTTGGTAGATTTTCTGTGGTTTCTTCAAATAATCACTAAGTAACTAGTTTTTCTCTTGGTTCTTCCATATTTTCTAGGCTTTCTCCTCTCTTTTTCATTGGGTTTCATATATCTAGTAGGTTTTGTGATTTTTTTAGGGTTTAATCCTATTCTTTAGGGATCAATATTGATGTTTAGTGTTAGATATTTACTTAATATAGTCTTATAGTACTGTGATTATAGTTTCACTCCAACTTCTGTATGTTTCTACACTTGATGTAGGTGGTTCCATGCTCTATCATTTTTAAGTGATTCGATATGCTTTATATGATAATTTTTACATACTCTATGATTTATTTATGTGTTGAAAAATGTTTTTTGGATGGGTTTGGAAAGAATATGAGATGGAAATGGATTTTATAAAGTAAAATGGCTATGTTTTTTGTGTATGCCTTATTGTGGTGTTTGGTGGAAGTGGTTCATGGGATTTTTGAAATATGTGAATCATGTTTTCAATGGAACATGAAGTGAAAATATATTTTAAAGTATGTTTTTCAAAAAGAAATGTAGTTTTATGGAATTTTGGGTTCTTTTTTGTGAACTCTAAACATTACTTGTGAATCGTATAATGTCGTGAAGCATGTTTTAATATGAAATTGATTTATGTGCAATTTTGAAAGGGGATTCACCCACAGAAATGGATAAATTTACATGGTTTGTCCCTTGTGATGTTTTCAAATGGGTTTCATGGAATGTGAAAATCGTGTGGAAAGTGTTTTTAAATATTTTTGACATGTGTATAATGAAGGTCAGTTGTTTATAGAAAATGTTTGTTTCTACATAGTGATTTTTGAAATCAACGATTCCCTTAGAATTCTTGGAATTGGTTTGTGAAAGTGGTGATATGTGTAACATGTGAAAATGAATTCGAGCACAATGGAATCATGGGTATGTAGGTGGGATACTGATTTCTAGTATTCTAGTGATTTGGAAGTAGTTTTTCTTGGTTTCAATTAGCATGATGGATTCTTGCAACACTAACTAAACTATGATGATGTTTTGAAACCACTAGTCCCATGGGGTGTCCCCTCCTAGTAGATCATGCATGATAAAGGTATTATTTTTTTTACTATACCAACCTTAATCGAGGTATGAGGTTCTAGTGTCCCAGTGGAGATAAATTACTCTTAAGTATTTACCCATGTTGCTTTCATGATACTTATGAAATATGGTTCCATCCGTCAAAATATAGTGGACCTTAATTGCATTTTATTTTAAAGAAAGTTTATCTTAATAAAGTATTTCCTTTGAAATTTTTCCTATAAAACTGTTATGATAAAAATTGTTTTTCTTAAAAATTATTTTTGGAAATGTTTCACGGGATTTACATAAATGAGCATGTCAAATTGCCATTTGATTTTATAGCATGGAATCTTTTTTTGGGTGGCATCCTACTAGGCATTATCTCACACCAAACATACACCCTTGGGTGTATATATACTTCGTTTTTATGACCTGGTTAACGGAAAGATGATTTTTGGATGTCGGTGGTGGGGTTTCTAGAGTTCCACTTGTTGTACGTGTTAGTGGTGGTGGCTTGAGGGTGATACCCCTCATGTAGGATGTAGGTTTGTTTTGGATATTTTATGTTTTCATTTCATTTGTATTATTCTAGTTTTTTGTTAAAGTTTTAATTATTTGAATCTAACAATTTTTGTACCATGTTTTTATTTTGTTATTCAATCATGTCTTGTTTATTGTTTTAGGTTATTTATGCTTGTGACAATGGGTGAAATCATACCCAAAACCTTTTTCTGATACCCAGGAACTAGTTTCCAGCCTGTAGGGATCAGGAAATCCATTTGGGACATGCCATGGACCAATTCTGGTACTATTTTAGATGAAGACCCGGAATGTTTCGTGATAGAATGTCTCACATACTTCCTTACCTATATTTTATATAAATAATTCTTTCTTGAACTTTTGGAATAATCAATGGATTTATAACTTAATTTTAATAATTTAAAATAATATCCATGGAATTAATTTCTATTATAATATTAAATATATATTTCAATTATCCTTTTTTGACATTCAATTACATCAATTTCATATAAATCTCAACTTCATCACTACATTGAATCATGTGTCTTAAGTATCGATAGAATTATCAATTAATTAATGGGAAAACTTGTGTTGTAATTTTTCCAAATAACCCCTAATTTAGAATAAATACTTTATTTTTAATATGTTATTTATGATTAAGAACTTTCTCCCATATTGTACTTTATTTTTCTCTTCACATTTACTATCTTAAATTTATATATTTCTAAATCAAATACAAGCCCAATTTTACACATGAAAATTGGTCATTGTGCACTCAACAACTCTTCTAAATCTATTATCCCTTTTTATTCTCTTACATTTAGTTATTCATATAATAATATTTCAAACTATAGATTCATCTAAATCACTTTCCACCATTTACTTGATAATTCATGTCATAATGATTCTCTTCATGGAGTAATTTCCATTTTTCACCTGAAAGAACAAAGGAAAATTTTCATGACCTAAAAATTGGGATGTGATTTAATCTTCTATAGCTTTGGTTTATTATTACACAATTACTTTGTGGTATGTATAAACCATTATCACATGATATAAAAATTTATTGTCATGTTTTATTCATATGAAATTCAAGATCATTTTTTCATATATTATGTTTACCAATACGTGAGACGTGTTATATAATGATAGTCCTCTTCCCCAATGTGATGATATTTCCATCTAAAAGTGTGAGACCCAAAATTATCATGGGGAACTCACTTTAGGATGAGACCCAACATTGTGGTGTTATTTTAATTACCATGGCATAATATATTTTCTCTTTATAGAGTTTTCATTCCCAGTATCCTCACAAGGCATGACTATCATTATTACACCATGATTTACATCCTTACATAAAAAATATCACCTTCACCAAACATCTCTAAACAAGTAACTCCCTAACTCCCTTTGACTCTAATTGACAAAAAATTCTATATTACAACCTTTAGTTACAATAAATAATTTAATTATTATAGGTTTTCTATTTTTCTTATTGGTACATTATCTATAATAATGTTGTTTAGACTTAACCATAGGAAATTAAAATGATAAATTATATTTTATTTGAGTTATAATATAAATTAAATTCATTATATCTCTAATTGTTGTGTTATGTTTGTATTAAGGATAATTATTAAGACAAAATTACAACATGAAATATAAAGTAAATATATATTATTTATCCTAAATTTATGAAAGATATTACTTATATTATCCCTAAGATAGAAAATCAGTCGTCATATGACTAAATATATTTATATAAAGAGGGAGAAAATATATATTTGATTTGATGGGAACAATAAATATTTTTATATAGTCAAGGAATAAGATACACAAGAACTTTTAATGAAAATATATTTTATATGAAATCATATCAAACACAGTTTAAAAAAACAATTGTATGGGAAATTGAAAATAAACATAATTTTATAATATCAAGATAAGTAATAAATTATTTATTGAAAATAATAATACTTTATTCAATATAGATAAAATAATTAGTAAAAATATTAAATTGGAAAGTGGATATGAATTTAGAAATGTGTTCCATAAACAAAAATTTGTTTTTGATTTTGGTAGTATTCATAGTTGATGTAAATCCCACATGGTCTAAATGGGTATTTAAGAGAGATATAGATATGGATGATAAAGTGAGTACCAATAATTAAATATTGGTTGTTAATGGTTTTAGGTAACTAAATATGTTGAATTTTAAAAAACTATTTAATCAACATGGATAAAAAATCTATTTAAATTCTTAATTATATAGTAGCTACCGTGATTATTATATTTGCTGATTGCGTTTTAAAACCGCATTCATAAAAGGAAACATATACAAAGATTTTTTATACATAAGAATAAGGGTTTTTGATATATAAAATAACCAATATAATATACAATATATAAGGATTAATTTATTTATCAAAAGTAATCATTAGATTGTGGGATGATTATTTTGACATGTTTCAAAAAGAGGTTAGTAAGATCGCTATGATTATTTCAAATGATATACAGTGATAGGATATAAAAAATAGATATTATTATAATATTAAGTTAATACATAGTTAAAAATACTTATTCTTGAATGATTTGAATTAGCTATAAACTAATATAGAATAATATTTACTAAGATTGATTTATAGAGTTTATTATACTAAGTCAAAGTACATAAATTAACATAGTATTGAGAAAATAAAAAGTAAACCAATTCGAGAGAGAATTGATTCTTAGTCACCTAGAATAAGTATATCCAAGATGACATGTTTAAGATACAATAGGATATTGAGAATATGAGTAAAACATTATATGCTTTAGTGATGGGAACTATTACACATGCCATGTTATATAGTAGATTTGATATTTTTGATCCATCAATAAACATTGTAAAATATTAAAAAGAGCTATGAAATTTATACTTGGTGGTAGTTATAATTATCCAATAGTACTTAATAAGTAAAAGGGATATGTTCCTGCTACATATAAAATTAGAAGTGATGGTTATCAAGGCGGTACAAAACTATCCATTAAAATATTAGTTTGATCTAATATAGTAGTTAAGATAAGTAAATGAGAAATAGAATCTCATTATACCTAGTGGTAGCCAATAATAAATAATCTATGAAATTTGTGGATTTTAATAAAGACAAAGAAGTAGTATAAATATGAAAGTTTATAACATATCTTGGAATTATACTGAAAATGTATAGTATTATCACAATTTATATTGTGATAATGTTATATTTATAGTAATAATAAACAATTTCAAGTTATAATAGAGGTAAAATTTTATAAACATTAAATATATCATATGTTGAGTGATTTTACTCAAAAATAAGATTATTTGATGTTATCATAATAACCATATAAAAACGATTGTTAGACATAATGTCAAAATATATAACTTGGAAAAAGTAAAATTTTTATGTGAGTGATTATATGTTGTAAATACCAAGTAGTTAGGTATAGTACAGTAATAAGTATTGTTAGTTTGGGTACCTTAAAACCAACTTGAACTTGTATATTTAAGTAACCATGACATGAATATAGTGCGATATATTCATTATTTATACTCACCTTGATGTTAAATGAACATATTTATGTAATATATATGTTAATTTGGTTAGATTAAATATCATATAAAAAGGTAATAATAATTCTCAAATATAATTACAACCTCATGATATTATAACAGTAATAATAAACATATATCATGTCATTAATGTACATAAATCTGATGGCACAAATATGATGTATTTATATCAAGATTTATTATATTACAACCATGGAAAATTATTTTTATGAATTTTAAACATGGTGATATTAATTATACGATATCATAAAGAATTACCCACTGATAGGAACACCACATGCTTTAATTTTTATTGGATATTCTTATCTATGAACATGTGTATTGGTCTCTCAACATGAGATTATTACCAATGTATAACATTCAATCATGTACTTTGATGCATGATAAAAAAACATGATGGTTTAAGTTTGTAGTGAGGTTTCATGATCAAGTGCATAATTGATGGCATGGTATTTATTTAATGATCAAGATAGGATATGTTGATTTTGAGTATAGAAAGAAGATATCTTTAGTCCATTGAAATGGATGTTAGATCCTTTGAATAATCCATTATCATACTACAAAATGGATATTTTATCCAATATATACAAATCAATATAAATAAATCATGAAAGTATAATGATACTAAGTACACATCCTTCTTAATAAAACATTATAATATAATGGGATTTTATTATATAGTAATTTTTGGTAAGAGGTTTTAATAGAAATTACTCATTTTTATCACTTTAGAGTCCATGATGTGTTGCAAGGTTATTCACTTGGTCTCTTAGTATGACTTCATACTATCGAGACAAGGGCTTTGATGGTTCACATAAATGTGTCTAGATGTTCCACTAATTAGGATGAATTATAGTTTAAAATGATGTGGTCCCTATAAATATGGAATGGTGAATACCCGAGTGTGGAAAATCAAAAAAATGATTAAATGAACTCAATTATATATTATTCAATTCTATAATAATTAGAATTGAACTTATTTATAAATGTATTAATGAGAAAAATATAAATAAGTAAATTTGAAAACAAAAATCTGATGAATATTATTTATCTAAGGTTCGTTAAACATATAAATGAGGTAGAAAAGATGGGTTAATGTTTCATTGTTCATCAAATGAAACATAATACTATTACAAGTGATTAATAATGTTATCATGTAACTTGTGAAATATTTTATTAGTAATTAGTATGGTTTCGTCTTTTTATGATGGTTAAGTTTCCATAGGGACCTAAATGAAATTTATGGAAACATAAACCTAAGTGTATAATGATATTTTCGTCTCAAGATGAGACGATGAAACCCGTAAATGAATTATATATTATTATGTATTCTCTAAATTTTATAAATATAAATAAGAGAGAGAATTGAGAATAGATCGATTCCTCATTCTCAAATCATGTTCGTGTTCTTTCAGTGATCGTACAAGAGGGGTTAAGTACTCGTTACACTCATTCAAGAAAAAAAAGTTTATAAAATTATGGAACAAAAGATAATGTATTTGTTTGGATGATCTATAGGGTTATTTTCATGGTTTTTTCAATCAAAGTACATTCAGTGATGAGAAAATCATGTTGATGTCATGTCATAACACCATCGTATCATTCGTTATTATTTCATTTAATTTATTCTTGTTTTAATTTTTCATATATAATCTCTTAAGAATTCAATGAACTAGTATATTAAATATTATGTTAAAACATATATCTAGTGAAAAAAATTTAAATACCAATATTGAACCATTTTATTGTTCCTGGATTACTTCACTAAAGATGGCATGCCCTATATTTTCCACTTATTACCATAAAAAATTAAATATGACAAACTTTCAAAACAATTTATTCATTATCACGTAATTCAAAAATATACTTAGATAATATTCATACCCTTTCCATTTTTTTGTAATAAAAAAATAACATATATAAATATCATAACAAACATTTCATGTTAATTGTTAAAGACTTTATTAGTTTAATCTATACACATTGAAGTTGGGTTTTCCAAGGAAATGGGATTCACTAAAAATTAATAATTATAATACCTTGTTCAAAATGTATTCATTGGGATATCTTCTTTACTTATATTTTTCTAATTATATCTTGGTCTAAGATTAATCTTAGAAAAATATCATTCATCATGAAGTTGTTCAAATAAATCCTAGAATTCTTATAAAATTATATTTCTTTTTAATCATGATTTTACTCAGATCTCTATAAACCATTTTTATTCATTTTAAATAAAATAGGATCACACCAATGTGATATACTAGGATGAATGAACTCTTTTTATAAAATATCTTGTAATTTTTTCTTCACCTCCTTTAGCTCAACTAGTATCATTCTATACACATCCTTTGATATGGGTTAAACTCTAGGGATGTACTCAATCTAAAACATATCTTTAAAATTTTGGGGATAACCCTGAAACTTCTCTAGGAATACATCCAATAAATTTTAGGAAATATATAAACCATCTATATTTATTCTTGTAATATCTATAAATATTATATCATAGAATCCATATCCATCCTCTTATGATAATTCCACAATAAAATTTTAAGTAGGGAAATTTATTCATCTCTTCATATTATTATACTATTATAGGTTGTTCATAGAGGTTAAAAGTAACCACTTTATCCTTAAAAATGTTTATTAACATATAAAATATTATGTAATCCAAACCTAATATATCATAAAATTCCATTAAAGAAATAATAGAAAAACTTGATGGTAAAACTTTTTTAAAAACATTTATAGGGAATGATTTGAATATCTCAGAAGAAATAATCACACTATTAGTGTTCTTTATAGATAAATCAACCTATAAACATTGAAGTGATGAATTTATGAAGAGTATTATTGATATAAATTTGATATATATCAATAGACTTATATCCATGAGTATAATTGATTGTTAATATAGAAGGTAATACAACCATGATCGGTAGAGGACTATGGCTATAATCCATTTCGTGATAATATATTACCATGATTAAGAGTGGTCATGGAAATGTGTCTAGTTATAGTCACAAACATATTTTATTATAGATATAGGCTATTTATATCAATATTTTTAATTGTCTATGGAAGAATGGTGCCCAAAATTTTATCGAGATCCTTCTATACTTCTTCCCCTGTATTGACATGTGGTCTTAATTTTACATTTTAGTCCTCAAGTTTAACAATATTATCACCCCTTTATTAGCTTTTTAGATATGTTTTACCATGTAATCCTCCATGAATTGTTTTAGAACATCATAATGGTTCTCCTAAAACTTATCTACAATTCCTTGTGATTTTAAAAAAATATTCTGTTCAATAGTGTATAAGATACGCAACACTGATCCTAATTGAACCACGAAATATTATTACTTATATTTGACCATTATATCCTAGATGTTAAATTGGTGGGTAAAAATTTATTAAACTGTTTTATAAGAAATATAAAAATACTCTACTCAATATATATGTATTTATTAATTCATAGGAAATAATCATTTATTTTTTTTATAAAATGTTATATTTTACTTATAAAATGTATTTCATTCAAAAAATGATTTTTATTGTTTTTTGTAAGAAAATATTATATTATAGTTTTAAAACTTTTGAAAATTTCATTTCATAAAATTAACTACATTTGGTAAATAATCGTGTCAAAATAGGATTTTGGTAAAAAAAAATTATATGGGAATAAAAATTACTACATTTTATTGCTTATGTATTTGTTGATATAGTCACTCGTAGTAGTTTTCAAACCCTCAAATATTCTAATTAAAATGGAATAGATGATTCATTAAGAAAATTTATATCATGACATATGAATTTCATTATTTCATCTATTTTATCATAATAATTTCAAAAACAATAGTCAGTGAGGTAAAAAAACGTCTCATCCTAAACATATTTTCAAGTATTTTAAATATATCTTATCCATAAATCAAATTATACTAAATTAAATATCAATATATTATATTTAATATGAGATTTTAAACATTTAAATATTTTATATTCAAATCAATATAATTATTTCATTTATTTTAAGTAACATATGTATCATTGTTTTCGACAGAAATGCGACTTCATTGGGGAAATCATTATTTTTGAACAGTTTCCAATGGGTTTGTTCATGGAATAGGAAACACCCAATGGTTATATATCCATAGGGACATACTTTCCAAATCAAGGTGCTCATTAGGTATTTTGACCCATGATTCTTAAGAACTTACATTGGTCAAAAGGATGGGAGGTCGGGCACATCACAACCTTCTAGGGGAATTATTGCCTACTTCGGGACTATCTTATAGATTTAAGATATGTTCATGATTCCTTATTTAATTCCAAATTATGACGTGGTTCATCCAAAATTATTAATAAATTATTAGCATATGTGGAGTTCAGAATCATCTGTATGTAGTCATGTTTCTACATCTATGGAAACATCTCTAAGTATCTGAGGTTCATCATTGATGGTATCCTCTTATATACTACATAGAGATTATTTGGTCATTATTACAATGGTTCTGGTTTTCTGGCCACATAGTGGGACACTCTAGAGTTTATTTTAATCCAGGTAAACCAATGTCACTTTTGAGTTTATCATCATTTAGGGATACTGTAATTGTTTGATGTTGGGATCAAACCCATAAATGGGATTCCTATGTATCCTTGTGAAAATAATGAGAAACCACATTGTTTAGTGCCACTGAATGGGAAAAATCATACCTTTTAAGATTGTGTGATAAGGACCCAACTGTACATTTTAACATCATGTGGAATGGAATTTTAGACAGAAGGTTCCTAGTGAATATTCAGTGTGAGACTTATCTCGAAATAGCCCAAAGAACTTGGAATGGATATGAGTTTCCAAGTTGAATTAGATCCTGTTAGTTAGGTGTCCCAAAATCATAGGGTTGGATTAGGATGTTAGGTTTGAACCTCAAGGAGGCTTCCTATATTTTCCACTTGTATGAGAATAATATCCACCATAGTTCATTAGTGAAGACCCATGTATATGGAGGTCGTCATGTGTATGTCTCAGAGGGTATTATGACCCTTTTAGATGGTAGGATGGGGCTTACATCTGATAAGGATACCCCATGAGAAAGGTCATGAATGATATATTATTTCATGGTGATTTTGGGGCTTAACTCAGGGTTTCCTACTAAAGAGGATACCCAAATTAAGGGAATTATTATTGGGGATTATTCTTAAGTAGGATAGCCATTGAGATCGGGACTTCAGTGGGATTCCTATGTATCCTAATTAGTAGGAATCAGAGTACACATAGTTCAATCCTTCATGTGGATTATGTGGTTGTTATGATCATCATTAACCTTTAATCCAACATGATTTATGCTCCGTGTGAGAAATGAAAGGAAGAAAAATATTTTAAAAACAATATTCATTTACTTCTTTGCTGATGGAAGAGGTTTGGGCTATAGTGAAAGAGGTTGGTGCTACGACGTAAGAGGATAAGGCTGATGATGGAAGAGGCTAGGGAAACTATGGGAGAGGCTGGGAATACATAATCTTTATCTCTTCACATTACATTGCACATGGGTCTAAAGTAATGAATGAAGGATAAGGATGTCGAGATGAGAGGGGAGAGGGATCGGGTACCCATCCGCTCTCTGACTCACTGTCTAGGAAGAATATAGGAAAAAAAAGGTGAAACCTACGGCAAGAAAATCTAGGGTATTATATGAGGATGGATTCCTTAAAATTGGTTCCACAGTAGGGTAGGATCTCATTCCATGTTGAATGGAAAATCATGTATGATCCTTATCCTTTTGGTTGGGAATCAAGGTATTCGGGACTCAGATATGACAAGGGATGGATAGATTCCTATCCCAATAATACGAGACTAGGAACTCCCCAATATTGTTGTCACAAAACAAGCTAGGTCACCCCTAAACTAGTCACCTGAGATGATCTATGGCATGGACCAAAGGTTATTCCCAATCCCCATGGGCTGGAAACTATTTTTGGGCATCAACAAAGTAAAAAAAATGGAACAATTTCGGCAAATAAATAATAAATAAAACAATACAACAAAAATATGAAAAAATAGTCTACTATAAAAATAAAGTGTACTTAACATCATATACAAGAAACTATATGATTCAAAAACTATAAAAATAAACCAAAAAAAACTAGATAACAACACCACCTCCATGTGACCTCACGTGTCACTCTCCAATATAATCATCATCCTTCGCTCAAGAAAAATGATCTCAAACTGAAACCTACACAAGGGCTAAAAACAAGAAAAGAACTATAGACATGAATATGAAAACATATTAGGCTATCCTGATAATCTAATTCCCAATGCAATTCCTTTAAAATAAAAGAAACATCAATTTTCAAGTTTAAATTCAATATATCAAATTATTCTTTTCTACTCAATTTACTCAAAAACAATATACAAATCATTTCCCATATTCATTTCCAAAACCAATTTCATTCTATCAGTGTGATGTTAACATTTTAGAAAGGTAATTGATTATTTTTTATAGAAATAATGATTATAAAAAACATTGACTTTAAAAACCTTTTCATAATCATTTAGAAACTGACACATCAATTCTATGTAAATGCTACAAAAAAGGCATTGCACCATTCACATTACATGGGAAATGGAAATATACAAACAAGTATAACATTTATTACTACAAGAAACTAAGAGCTAATATACATAGGTGAACCTAGAAGATCAAGAAAAATCCATAACATACCAATACATGAGACCTCATCCCTGGTATCATGCCACATATGAAGAAATAAAAAACACTCAATATGCTCAGCCACTGTAACTCAGGACAGACTGGGGGAAAATCCCATTGCAATAAACCCAAATATATCCACCTACTATGGTTCATTGGTCTGTATGTGACATAATAGTGTGAAAATCATTCTCATAATGTTGTCTCAATATTATAGGTTCCCATGTATGATATATATAATGAGGGTGATCCAACTGATGCTAGCCGAGCATCCAACCACAAATATACAATAATAATATCCAAGAGCATGCCTTATCCAAAGTATCCCCATGCACTAATCTCATGCAACAAAATGTTTTGAACACAAAGATTCCTAACCAAGGAAATCTGATAATGGATCACATGGATCCATAATGAGTAAATATTATCCATTATATGAGCCAAGGCTTGAGAAATATCCAACAGAGGTTTTTATAATAATGTTTTTCATCAATTTGACAAAGTTTCCAAATGGGACTTTACGCATTTGGAAAATCAACTTTTATCAAAAATTCAATCCATCCATCAAAATAGGTTTAAAGAAACCATTCATTTTTTCAAACAATTTAAAAAATCTCTTTAAAACATTTCCATTACACATTAAAAACAAAACATTTCTTACAAAATCACTAAATGGTCCATTCATCAGCGAAACATGAAAAAACACCTTAAAAACCAAAATTCATTTCATTAAAAAAACAAAAACCACATGTTAAACCCATAAACGTTTCCCCAAAAACTAGTTTTCATATTTAAAATACATATAAAAATCCTAACCATGCATTTTAAATCCTAAATTATCCACAAAATCCAATAGGGCATTTAATCTAACACTTATTGTGTGCTATTTATCATAAAAATTCGTTTTTTTCATAAAACATGGCATAAAACACCATTTGGACACCAAAACATTTAAACCATGGATCATACATTGATAATTATTAATCAATGAAGGTGTATAGGGCATGAAACAAATGATTCTTAAATTATGAAGGAAAGTGCAGAGGAAAACCTACCTTGAATCCATGGCACAATGACAAGGAACCACTAAAAATGCTCCACAAGGGGTCTAAAAGCCTAGATCTACCATGATTAACCATAAAAGAAAAAAACCCAATATAAACAAATGAAAAACCAAACCATGGGTTGAAATAACCCTGGTGAAGAAGGAAACCCCAGAAGAAAAGAGAGAAAGAGGGAGGGGTAGATGAGAGGAGAATTTTACCTTCATGAATCTAGCCAAACCCTTGTGGAAAACTCTTGATATCACCCTACACGGAGGTGGTAGTCATGAGGCAGGAGGGAGATGACCCATAGTGTTTAGAACACCATATGGGAGTGAAAGGGAGAGGTTTTGAATAAAATCACAAAAGGGGTAAAATTGGAAAACAAAAAAATTTAAAATCTTGGTAAGTCGCATAGATAGACCACAAAGTTTAACAAACCATGCAGAAACTGTTTGATATCCAATTCCCATTGATTAATCACCACATGGTTTCCCAAATCATGTTGTTGCGATGTGGTAGGTTCTTTAACCTGCCGCATTGTTTTCTAGACTGGGTGAATGGTTTTCCCTAATCATGCGCCAATTGTGCACCAGGGTCTACCAAGGCCAGACTTTTATGTTTTCCCAAAACATTTCCAAACAAACCTAGGGCCAAAAATTAATCAAAAGTTTGACAAGGTAACATTCCAAAACTCAACACCTGTTATACTTAGAACTTGGAAAAAATACTAAAATTCCCACTGAACCAAAGTATAAGCCATAACTAGAATAACCGGGTGTGAAAATTATCCCCACAATTAATGATTTATTCCCCCAGAAATCCATGAAATTTTTTAGATGATAGATCAATACCTAAGTATTCCATATTTACATGATCCATCCTCTTAATCTAATAAATATTCACCCCCTAATTTTGGAAGTCAAGCCTCTTGCCTGAAATGAAACAACAACCCTCTACCACTATACAAGATCAATGGGAAAGATGAAACTCACATCCACAACAAAGACACAAATCAAATAATTGGGCCTTGTCCCAATAATGCCAATTCTCACTTAGACTAAATAATAATCTATTAAATTTATAACATAAAAATAAACAAATCATCTGGACTATCATTCAAACCTAACCAGAAACTGATCACTAGAAATGGTTAGGTCCAAATAGACTCTCTACCATTATGAATCAACTAACACCAAATAACTCTTATAAGAAACATCGTGAGACCTACGGGGGCTCTCCCCACCACTGATAACCAACTAAAAACAACTAAAAAATAAATCAAAATGATCCAAAACTATTCATTTTCCATACAGGCCAACCAAAACTCCCTTTTAATAACCTATTATCCAAAGGAAAGAAGCATGCAACATGAACATTTAAACTACCCACTCCATAATGGAGGGGATAAATCTGAACTAAAACTCCCCATAAAAACCAAAAATCCCACCACACAATGAGGGGAGCGAAGGATACCAATGATTAGACTACTTAAACACAACCAAAAACCACCCACCACTCCTTTCCGAAGGATGGTCAAAATCAAAGACCTCACCAAATTCACATGGGTGGACCACATAAGGGTATTGATATAAATCTTACGTTGATAGAGCAATCACAATAGAAACATAGGAACTTTTTCACGGAAAAACTAAGGGTATAAGCTTATCCAAACACCCCACACTCCCAGGACTCCTGAATATACACCATCTTTACTCTGAAACCTTTGGACAAAGTTTTGATGGTTGAATCATCTCCTACAATGTAGTAAAGCTTTGATAATCTCAACAAGTAGCATGAATCACTCATTTATAAGGATGAGAAACTAGTATTCCTATAATGGGAACCACAATTTCATTTAAAATAGGTGTTCACCATAATACCCAGAACATCCCATTAATTTAAAAAACAATGACACCACTGGAACAACCCCCACAAAAAAAAACACATACACTGGAAGGAAACTTACAAATTGAAATGTGAAATTATCCCCTAACAACACATCACTTTTTAGGATTTCCACCACAAAAATTTCAGTCAACACCCTGACAAAATTGTGGCATGTGGCCCAAGAATCCACAAGTATGGTGGATATTGGGAGCATTAGAACACAATGGAATCTTATTACCTAGATTGCAACACAAATAGCATATAGATACCTCATGCCCCGAAGAGTTTGATGAAAGATCCTAAGGCCTTTTGATTCCATATCATGCACCACCAACTTCTAACCTCTTTTACATATTAAAACCAATATATTCCTCACTGTTTCTAAGGATTGAAAGATGAAGGAACACCTCTATAACTCCCTTCACTATGGATTAAAGAAGAAAATCTTTCCTCACGACATTGGAAAACAACGTTAGGTTGAAATCTCATACCATAGACGACAGATCAGAATGAAGATCAATCTTGAAATGCCAAGCCTTCATGGAATCATGTGTAACATATTTCAGAAGGTAAGGAACAAGGTCCATAAACTGATAGAAATAATCTGACACCAATCCATCACCCCAATGCATGTAGCCCATCTCTATTCCCCTTTTCACCCTTTCTTTCCCATAGAAATACTGATGAATGAACAATTAATTGAATAATACCCAAGTAAGGTCTTCACTAGGCTTGTTCTGAGATATCGAATTCCACCACATCCATGGTGAACCTTATAGCATAGAAGTTATAAACATAACCTTCAAAAACTCAGGAAACTTGATGAGGGTAAAGTTCCTTTCGATCTCTCCCATCCACTCTTTATCTATGAGAGGATATGTTTGACCATAAAATAGAGGTAGGTACAACTTTTAGAACTCGAACACATAATCCTTATATTGATCAACCAAAAGTTACCCTAATGGGGAATCACCCATGACTACACTACGATCACCCATTGAAGCTCCCTGGGGACAACCACTGAACAATGAAAACCAAAGAACATTATCAAGGACAACTCAACAAAACTATCCTCAAGAATGAACACTGTATAAGAAACCAACTATGAAAATGAAAATAATCCATTATTAACATCAAACATCTCCCTTTTGAAAAAAAAAATCAGTTTCAAGAACAAAATTATTGGATTTTCATGCGCACCAATGGTGTTACATAGATTCTCACTCACATTCACATTTCTGTGCCAACCCGAGTAAACATCCTCCAGGCCATACTAGGCATCCATCCATATTTCCATATACAGATGTGCACCTGAAAACCCATGAAACTCCAAAGGCTAAAACAAAAAAACCTTTATTTTCCAAAAAACCAATTCGACCCATTTTCAAATCACAGACCTTACAAAGGATCACGAACCACTAAGTCCATATCATTTACATAATTTCAAAAAACAAAGCACCTTACAATGAATAAAAATAAAAAACCCTCATATTTCCTTCTAAATCCTCAATATTTCATTCAAAACATTTTCTAGATATTAAAATATACCATTTCATAAATAATCATCTGGTTAAAACCCATTCCTTTCTCTTTCAAAATAAATTTCAAGTCAAACATACCCCCTTAAAATCACCATTTTCCAAAAACCCCAAGCTTTGATTATTAAATTATAACTTTGTTAATTCATTTCAACTATACCCCAAAGAGGCCATTTTATAAAAACTCATTTTTTATGTGGTCTTCCACATGTTTAATTATAAAATTCCCATTTTCCAACCTTTCAATATCCTACCTTTCAATTAAATCCATGTTTTAACAATTATCACTCATGGATTTCCAAAAAAACATTCAAAATTCAAGAAGATTCAAGGAGACCCATAAGAGGGAACTAGTGTCAGTGGGTGACTTGACCATATGGTTGATAGCCAAATTCCAAACACATCACCAACATATATATCCTTCTATGATCATTCCCCTAACTTTACATGTATTTCTATGAACTGCAAGCTCACAAATACCATTGTCCTAACTACCCATGTTGTATTCCAATCACAAAACAATCCTTAAAGACCAAAGAAACTAATAAAACCAGACTTCCCATGGAAACTCGAGGATCAAAATAAACAAGATTTCCAAACGCTCTTCCTGTACCTACCTCCTAAGTCCTGACATTTCTACTCCCGTTACCTTAACATAACCAAATAGAAAATGGATCTCTAAAAAGACAGGTCCTCTAAGAGATGACCTACTCTGATACCATCTTATCATGAACCAACATTGGTCATCCCCAAACCGGGAACTGATCCAATCAATAGCATAGAAAGAAGGGTTTTTCTGATCCCCATGCACTGGATCTAGTTCCAAGCATCAATAGAGTATAAAAAATAGAATGATTTATCCCATTAAATAAACAAGAAAACAATGCAGTAGATCGATGCACAAGCAGTGCACTATATAAATAAACTGGACTGAACATCTTATATAAGAAATGATATAATACAATAACTATAAAAATAAACCCAATGAACCAGATGACCACCCAGTCTCTATTTAACCTCATGGGTTACTCTACAATACAACTATCAAACTTCGATCAAGGTAAATTAAATAATGATGAAACCTGCATAAGGGATAAAAATAAATAATAAATTTTTTCATGAGTATTAAAACACATTAGGATATCCTAATAATATACTTCTAAAATAAATTAATTTCAAATAAAATAAACATCCATTTTCAAGTTTCAACAAAAATATATCAAATAATTCTTTTCTACTCATTTAACTCGAAACAAATAAAACTCATTTGCCTTATTAATTTCTAAATCCATGATCATTATATTAGTGTTACATTAACATTTTATAATGGTAAGTGATGCTTTCATTTTTATGGTAAGAAATATTATAATACCCTTTGACTTTAAAACATTTTTCACAAGCTTTTAAAAACCAACACATCACTTCTAAGTAAACAGTACACAAGCAGTCACCACAATATTCACATAACAAGGGAAATGAAAATATACATACAAGTATCACATTCATTACTAAAAGCAACTAAGAGCTAGTAGTAATAGGTGAACCCAAGAGATCACAAATAATCCAAAACATACCAATACATGAAACCTCATCCCTGATATCATTCCACACACAATGAAATAAAAAATGATCAATATGTTCAGTCACCCTAAATTAGGAAAGACCAATGGAAAATATCATAATAATAAAAACAAATATATCAACCTATTATAGGAAACTGGATAGTACATGGCCTACCCATGTGAAAATTATCCTCATAATGTTCTCTCAATATGGCAGGTTCCCATGTCACATGTATATAATGGGGGTGATCCAACCAATGCTAGCCGAGAATCCAAAATATATATATAATAATAATAATCCAACAACATGCCTCACCCTAAGTATCCCAAAGGACTAATCTCATGACATAGAATATTTATAACACAATGAGTCCCAACTGAGGAACTCAGATAATGGATCACGGGGATTCCAAATCAAAAAAATATCATCCATTATACATGAAAATTCATGGTAAATATCTAACAGAGTTTTCCATAATAATCATTTTCACGAATTTCACAATGTTTCCAAATGGGCCATTAGGAATTCAAAAAATCAACTTTTATCAAACATACAATACATCCTTTAAACTAAGTGTAAACACGCCATTAATCAATCCAAGCCACTTACAAAATCTCCTCAAAAAATTTCCATTACACTTTGAAAACAAACCATTTCTTACTAAAGCGCAAAACGGTCCATTTATTGGCGACACACGCCAAAACACCTTAAAAACCAACATTAATATCTTTAAAGAAACCAAAAACAGAAGGTAAATCCATATAAATAACCCCAAACACCATTTTCCATCATTTTAATACATATAAAAATCCAAACCTTTCATTTTACATCCTAAATTACCCAAAAAAATCTAATATGTCATTTATTCAAACACTTGGTGTGTGCGATTTATCATAAAAATTATTTTTTCATAAAAAAGGCATTAAACACATATTTCACACAAAGAATTTAAACTAAGGATCATAAATTGTTATTTATTAATTAATTAAGGTACAAAAATCATGAAACAAATGATTCATATACTAAAAAGACATGTGTATGGGAAAACCTACCTCGGATCCATGGAGAAACAACAACGCACCACTAAAAACACTCCACAAGGGATCCACAACCCAATATCTACCAAGATGAACCTAGAAAGTACACAAAACCCAACATAAACAAGGGTAAAACCAAAACCTAGGTCAACATGACCATGGGGAATAAGTAAAACCAAGAAGAAAATAGAGGGAGAGGGAGAGGGAGATGAGAGGAGAGGTTTACCTTGAAGAATCTAGCCAAACCATTAAAGAAAACCCATTAGATAACCATAAAAGGAGGTGGGAGGTGTGAGGATGATGGGAGAGGACCCCTAGGGTTGAGTGAACTATATGGGAGCGAAAGGGAGAGGATTGGATTAAAATCCCAAAAGGGGAAAAAATAGAAACACAAAAATTTTAAAATCTAGGCAAGTCGCACGATTAGGCCACTCAGTTTAACAAACCGTGTGGTAACCATTCAATATAAAATTCTCACTAATTAATAATCATACGGTTACCTATGAATCAACTATAGGGTTTCCCAAACTATTGAGTAGTCATGTGGAAGGTTTTGTGACCTACTGCCCGGTTTCCTAGACTAGCCGCACAGTTGGCCCTAACTGTGCACCAGGGTATACCAAGTCCAAACTTTTGTGTTTTCTCCAAAAATATCCAACTGAACCAAGGGCCAAGATTGGGATAAAGTAAACAAGGGAACACTCCCAAACTCAACACCTATAAAATATAGAAAAAGATAAAAAGACATGAATTCCCACTGAATCAGAGCATAATCTATAACTAGAAAAACTGGGTGTGAAAACTACCCCTATGGTAAGGGTTCTCATGACCATAGGGATACAAAATCACATGAACCCTGAGAAACCTAACCAGCCAACTGGATAAGTTCAGGGAACCTATTACCATATGAATACAAACCCAAATGGATGACATTTTAGTGTGCTACTCACCAAGGTTGTGTAAATCTATGGGTCTTGGTGGAGGTTTTTATTTGATCCCTCTCAAACAACGGATCCAAAATAGAAGATGGTCATCCATTAATTGCTTTGAAGAAGCCATGATGGATGGATTGCACATGCTATAAGGTATGTAGAACTAAGAAGGATCACATCGGGGGGTGCTTCATGTAGGTAGGCCTGGTAGAACAGGTAACAACTTGGGTAAAGGACCACTTAACTGAATACACAAGGGTGAAACCTTGATCAATCATTCAAGGGTCTCCATAGTTTTTCTCGGAGGTGAGTCAAGTGGGTCACTAGTTTAATAAGGTTACCTCATACTAGTCTATATTGATTAAGTGATTAATAACATAATTCATGCAAGTGATGATTATTTTTAACAATTTTTTGACTTAAGTCTCGATATTCCCCTTTAATTCCAACTTTTTTATGTGTTAGGAAACTATTTAGAGAGTTTTTAGGACTTGAGTGAAGAACTAGGGTGATCAGAGTAGAAATTGGCCTTTGAAAAAATTTATTCTATCTAACCGAAGACCCCAAAGGTCTATTTATAAGAAAATATGGGACTCTGGGAAATGGTGTCTATTCACGAAAGTTGTTAGCACACAAGTGGGTGGAAAACAGGTGGGTGGAACATATGTTCTTTTTTACTAATGATGTTTGTGGATACCTTGGGTGAATTTTTGTTTCTATCTTTTCAATTCTTGGTTTTCTTCATCTATATTATTCTCCTTCTTATAATTCTTGTGTCTTTATTTCCTTTTCATCTAAGTGATAAAATAAAGTGTCAACAAAGCCCCCCCCCCTCCAAATTAGATTCGATCAAAGAAAAAGGAACTTATCCTAAGGAAAATGGATATAAATGTTAAATGATTCACACAAGCTTCCATTCATGAATGTTATCTCTAGTATTTTGTGGAAACTCAACACCCAAATAGGATAACATGTCTATAAATAGGGTCTTAATTTTTTTGGAAGGCTCTTTTGATTTGGAAATTTAAAATATACCCCTAAAAGTCTTCCATGCATACTCAATATAACTTTTCTTGTTGAACGCTTCATTTTCTCAAAGACAGTATGTATTGGGCTACGTGACACATAGTCTTGGTGGGTGTCTTACATGATACACTTTCGTGAGACACCTATAAAAGACACTTGTGTTCCATAATTCCATACTGGGTACATCAAACTTGTGTTGAGTTCAAAAGGGATCCGAAAGGGATTAGAATTTACAAGGTCGTGTGGGTACGGAAAACCTATGTATATGTGAATAATTATTTTTTGTAGGAATTATTGAGTAGGTGGAGTCCACAGATGTTTTTTTTTCATCTGATGCAAATAGAATATAGTATCAGTTTATGGGATTTTTACAAGATCCATGGTGCTATGATCCTCAAAGATATGTATGAAGAGTTTATCCCTCTGAAGGTAACATGGAATGATACTAACAAGAAGCCATATTTATCATTTGATCTATTAAAGATGGATTAAGTCATCAAGTGGAAAGATACCTATGAAAAATGGGATATTTATCCAGAGATGTGGATAGACATTTTCTTAAGGGAGAAGAAGGGGGAATCCCCGCTTTCAAATGTCCAAAAAGTTTTCCCAAGGTGGGGAAGATTGGTGTACCTGACACTCCCTTCTTGACACTAGAAAAAGGAGAATTTTAAAAACGGGGCTATAAAGTCAAGCCCAATGTTTTTTCCAAGACACATATTGTAGGTTTTATGGATATTTTACTCAGTATATATATGCTTCCAGTTTGTGATTACAAAGGTGGTGTAAGTCCAGACATATTTTTTGTAGTTTCCAAGTTGGTGGAGAAGAATTTAGTGGGGTTGGACTCCCCTCCAAGAATCCATAAGAATCTATTGTATATTCATGCAGGGAAATATTATTTTAGAATTGCAGGAGCATTCCAGGTTTTATGGGGATGTATCATGGCTCATTTGAAAACATATTCCATGAAAAGTGGTATCCCAGTCCTTGAATATCATTCCGACCAAATGTCCATGTTGTATCTGGTATTCCTCTCTTATCCTTGAAACCTCATGACATTCAGATAAGGTTGAGTTTATTCTAGGAGTTCAACTTTGTCCTCAATGGGAATCCACCAACGGGAAGGTTTTTTGATGAAGGAACAAGAAAAATGGATTTTAATTCATACATTCTATCCTTTAGGTATGGTGTCTTGGAAACAAGGATCAATGGTGAGATCCTATGTGAGGATTATTCTATGTATCCATTTTAACGCCAATTCAAACCCCTACAAAAAATTATTGTATCCCCTCAGTTCACAATAGATAAAAACAATATTTGATGATGGATAGATATATATATATGATAAAAACTATATAATTGATGAGGGATATAGAAACCCAGGCTTAGAATACATGGATATTATATCATTTTAGAAGAATATTTTTAACATTCCCAAAAAATAGGCCCGAGGACTAGAATAGTTTAGTGTCTCTGGAAACATGAAAACACAATTTTCTATCCTAGTGAAAATATTAACCAATTACCATAAATATCTCCACCATTAGTACATATACATAAAACCTTCCTTCATAATATAGGGAAAGGAAACATAAGAAATGGGTGGGATCAGATTCTTAGTAAGGATAAATAAATGAAATGTGGAAGAATAACATGAACAAAAGGGTATGGAAATTGAGCATAATATTTTAAGATCATACCCTACATATTAGAGATAAAAATAAATATGGGGGGTTTATAATACCTAGATCAAAAGAGAATTAATATCTTATGACATGAAAGCATAACATAGGAATAACACATGCAATTTGTAGCCTGAATATTTGTTTATATTGTTGTGGTAATGTATAAGTAGAAACATGTTCACTCATTAAGTTAAGGACATGAAATTAGGACCTCACATCAACTTATGGACATCCAACTAGGTCCTTGCATAACATTGTGAACATGTAATCAGATTCACACATAACCTTATGAACATTAATCCAGGTTCATGCATAACATTGTAAACATGCAATCTGGTTCATGCATTACATCATGAACATGTAATCAGTTTCACACATAAACTTGTGGACATGAAACCAGGTCTATGAATAAAATTTCTAACATGTAATAGGGTTCACTCATAACATTATGAACATGTAATCAGGTCCAACTATAAATATATGGACATGTAACCAGGTCTATGCATAACATTTTGAACTTGTAATGAGGTTCATGCATAACATTTATACCCCTGATTCATCCTTCACTATCCAATGCACTGGAGGGAGATATATGTCCCACCCAACATGTAATAAAATCATTCATACATTTTAAACAAGATAATAATACTTCATCATAACATGAACAATAAAAATATATGGGTTTTACAAACATCAAATCATAACACATGAAATTAAATGGGAATCATTAACATTTCCTCGTATCATAACCTATGGAAAATAGATATGTTTCATAATCATTTCATTAATGTATAAACTTAGAAAAAAGTAGGTTTCAAAAGAATATAACCCATGGAATTGAAATGGGTTTCATAAATTTCATTAAACAAAAAAATTTACCATTTAAGAAAGGATATGAATTGTAACTTTCTATAATTTCTGAGAAAGTCATGAGTAACATCAACAAATGTCAACATAAAGAGAAAATCAATTTGAAATATCTTTCAAAACATTTTCTTGAAAAAAATAAAATTCATTATATGAAAAGTATTTTTAATATATAAAAAATTTGAAAATAATTTTCTTAAAAAATACCTTGAATAATTATAAAAAATACATGAAATCATTTTTAAAACATTTTCTTTTAAATGTTTTAAAAGAATCATTAAAACATTTAGAAAATAATTTTCCATGAAAACATATAAAATTTTCTTGAAAATGATTTCAAAACCATTGCTATGAAAATAATTTTAAAACATAAAAATGAGGATCAAATAATTTTGAAAACTATTTTACTTTAAAACATATAAAATAATCTTGAAAACATTTTGAAAATAATTTTCCTTAAAAACCATAAAATAATCCTAAAAAAAATTTAACGTTATTTTCCTTGAAAACTTTTGAAGAAAGCTTGAAAACATTTTAAAACCCATTTATTTGAAAATATATTTTTCAAACATTTTCAAAAAATTAAAATTATACTTGAAAAGAAACATTCAAAGGATTTATTATGGCTAAATCCTTACATGTCGAATGAGATAAAAAGAGAATTCATTTTACACGGTAAAAAGGGTTATTAAAACTTCTCATTTATAAAGAAAAAGTAATATTATATTGAGATCATTTTTGAAATAAAAAAATGTAAAAATTTCTTTTAATGGTGATATATTATTATTATAATATTCTTTAAAACCCTTTTTAGAAAACATGGTTTTAAATGAACACATATTTTGACCGAATAGAGGGTAAAGTCAGTCATTCTTAAAAACACATTCTTAAATATATTATGTACAAAAGAAAGGAAAAAATATTACCAATATATTAATAAATCTTTAATAACTATATTAAAATAAAATTAATTAATTTTCTTGTTATATGGGTTATAATATTTCATCAATGGAAGCATAAACATAAACAATCTTGAAAAGAGATGAAATTTCCTCAATAAATTCTTATAACTTGGTAACTTGGGATCATACTCTCTGTGTAATAAAATAAAATTAAATTAAACTTAAAATATCATTGAAGAGATTAAATTTATGATATAACATGTAAAATTTAATTATACACACCTCAAATGAGAATTTAGGTTCATAACAAAACATGAGTGTCAAAGAAGGAAAATTGTGACAAAACTATTTAACTGATTTTGTAGCTTTTCAAACTAAAACACAATGAAAGAAGGATAATATAATATATATTTTAATAAACATAAATTTTAATATAATATATATCAAATATAATTATGGGAATTACATACACCAAAAAATTATACAGTGGTGAACTTAGCATGTATCTCATAGAAAACAAATGTTAGATGAAATCCTCAAACATTGTGTATTGACTCTCATCGTACCTATTCAATCCACCTGTATAATAAATATAAATTATTTATAAACCTTTTAAAAAACCATATTATTATATCTAATACCAGATATGTTTTTATTACGACCTTATGTTACCATCTTGTTAACAATACTATGTTAAGGTTTCACTTAGGGTAATATTCTCTTTATTCTTCGCATGTGTCTTAGTTTGTTATATATTTAGTATGTATAATTACATAATAATTTAAAGAATGTAAAAAATTATATAAATATAATTTATGTACATTATAAATGCGTTATAATAATCTATATAATATATAATTATGAAATTTAATACACCTTTCATGGAGATGGTAGGCCAAATGTATGCATGAACACTATTTCTGTTTAATTATCAGGTTAAAAGGAAAAAAGTAAAATAAATATATGCATATATATTACTATTATACTAGATTTATAATGTCATATATATAACATATATATTCACTAATACCATACTTAATACACCCATGTAGTGTATGAAGGAATCATATCGCATTGAGGGGGCGGTAGTCCACACTTCCTCAAACAAAATAGAATATTAACACAAAATGGAAAGTAGAAGGCATATGTGTTGTAAAAAGGAATAAAAAAGCTTAAATATATAACAAATAAAATATATGAAATATAAAAACATATTTTCCATCATAATGGCCACTATGGTAGGTTTTAATATAAAAAATGAACAATCATTATTTTGTGAGCCATTAGTTCATCGTACACAAAAAACTATTGTTTGATATCCATTAGATGAAGATGTGACTAAGTGTAGGTAAAACAATTAAATAAAAACATCTTATTATATTTAAGATATGTTTTTTATATAATATTATAATAAATATATTTGTAGGGGGTGTATATGAAAAATAAAATAAAGGATTTGATAGAAGATGTTACCTCTTAATCGGGTAACTCCTTTTAGTTTGTGCTGAAAGGCTTCCTTGGATTACAGTATGCCTAATTGTTGGATTATATGAGAAATTTAGTGAGGTTGGGAATAGTATTTGAAAGATATTTTCCTAACATAATCGGTTTTAGAGGTGTGAATAAGAGGGATATTTGGTGTCCATTTATAGGGTAGGAAAATGACTAAGTTGAAATTTTTTAAAACAAGTTAGGTGTAAACATGTTCTCACATAAAAAAAGTAATACCAAACCAACATAAATCGTGAATGGAAGTCTTAAGTCATAATACATTCAATATAATTGGTCTTTTTACAAGTGGATAGGTCATTTGGGTTCCTAAGATTTAGGTTTAGTCCCAAATTTAGCTTATTCTGACCTTAATTGCTGTGATTAATTTTAATCATTTTTACTAATAGTTTTTGTAAAAAAAATTAAGTTGAACTTATTAGAATCTAAATATTATACTAATTACTAAGGTTTTTTATTTTTCTTGAAATTCAATTCACATAATCTGAAAATTTATGATTAATACTAATCCTACAAATGGGATGAAATAACGGGTTTTTAAAGTAGAAAAATGGTCAAAAGTTTGTTATATTATTTTAATCAATTTAAAGGTGAAATTGGTTATAATTACGTAAATGGAATTAATATATTTATAATTTTTCTAATTTTACCTTAAAAAAATTTAAATTATAATTTAACATTAATATTGTTTAAATTAAAAAAGAGTTATTAACTAAAACCAAGTATTTTTCACTATTCATCCAAAAAATGATGTTTCTCAAAATAATCCAAAAACTTCTCCCTAAGATAAATTTTACATTATAAATTCAAAGATAAAGTTAATTTTATCAAATTAAATTTCTAAATGTTTCTAAAATTAATTATATTATTAAAAGTGGTTCATCCAAGAAAATGGTATTTATAACCATAAAAGAACTTTACCAAAAATCATATCATTCATTACAAATATGTTTTATCTATATAAAAGATTTAAAAATAATATTTGAAATTTAGTTATTAAAATTAATATAACTAATTTTGATCGATATGTTATAATTATATCATTTAAATAATTAAAACAATAAAATTATGTTTTATATAAACATCGGTGTTGCGTGTAATGTATACTAAGTTGGTGCTGAAGGTTTCGCAAGACAAGTCAATATTGCGTGTAGCACAAGACAAGTTAATAATGCATGTAGTGCAAGCCAACTCGGTTTTGTGTGAAAGGAATATTTGACTTAATGTTTATATAGATATATATATAAACTATTTCTAGTTTCATGTGAAATGAAAACTATCAAAATGATAAATTGATTAGAAAAAAATAATTTTCAAAATACCAGGGTGTTACATTCTACCCACCTTAAAATGAATTTTACCCACAAAATTCATATGGTTTATCAAACGTTTAATAGTTTAGAGATTCATTCCTAGAAACCCACATTATAAAAATGAATACTAAAACATCCCATAAAAATGGAAAGTTGTTACCATTATAGTTACCTAAAGTAACTCATAATAAGATTCCCACTTATGAGAACATAGGTGGGAATTGAAAACTTGGACATAGAATAGAAATATTACCATCATGTTTTGATGGAGAGTAATAGAGAACAATGTTAGTAGGATGTTAAAAATGACAAACCCATAAATCTTTGATAACCTAATGGACCTTTTTATTCATAAAAAATGAAGGTACTATGACCAATTTTTTAGTTTCAAGATACTTTTTCTTAAATTTGAATAATTTTCATGAAAGATATACTTGCATGATTTCAGGACAAACTCACCCTTTTTTGTTCTATGATCCATTTCCCCTTCTTTCTCTAAAAAGGAAGGTTAATTTTCATTCATGAAGTATTTATAAATCATGAGACCCATGATATTACATCCTATCTATCATCAGTTATCATCAACACCAAATTTTTATAACAGGTTATCCAATATGCATGAATCCTCATGTGGTAAGATAAATCTTTTTTCTCACAAACTTTATCCAAAGTTTAACGGAATCTTTCCATAAATTTTAACCTCATAAACCTCGCAAAATATGAAAATACAAATATTTATAAATAATGTAATGAAATCATCTTAACATTGATCCCCCATATATCACAACGTACCACTTGTTTCTCACGTTCCAATCATGTGAATACCCTTATCATATATTCACTAGAAACATGGTAATAACCATAATTACCATAAATATTTTTGTAAAACATGCATTCTTACTTATTTCAATGATTACTGGATATATTATTTAATTATAACAAGTCATAAACTTCATACTTGATGAAATAGACCACATTTTCAACCAATCAATAATCAGATCCAGGGTAATCATTATTATCTAATTCACTTATTTATATCCAACATTTCTCTTATCCAAAAATCATTATCTTTACATTATGATCACATTATGGGTTATATTTCCCTTAATCATGTGATTACTAGGAATATCACCTTATCATTAAATAATTTTTCTATCCATCATAACTATTGAACATATTCATGAAAATCCATAGCAACAAATATAAACAGAATGATCCTTATATAATTCTATTTTCATAATTCTTGGATACAGATACATAAATACCTCAATCCAACCCCTTTAATGGTTGGCATGGAATAGATTCTTCCTTGGTTTAGAAGTATATTCTTATATCTAGGCATTGATTTGAGTAATGACCATGTTCTCCATATACGAGAAATTGAACTCCATGACAATTCATCACACTATGACCCTTTTCCCCATAGAGATAAAATCTTCACCTCCATTTGAGGTATTCCCCAAATTTCTTCTTCACATCTTCTTGAAATTTATGAATTTGAATCATATTTCCTCAGTGATACTTATAATATTAACATTTACAATTGTCTATATTCCTCTTATGAAATGTGGTAGGAATATCACCAAAGTTCACATTGTCTATCATACATCGTGACAGTTGAATCAGCATAATCACAATATCTTTCTCTCTAATAATTATCCAATATATTTTCTCATAATCACAATATTTTCCATCAGACTCAATGTTAACCCAGTTCCTTCTAGTATCCTACGTTAACTAAAACCAAGAAGCATATTGCGAGCGTTACTTTTAATAGAAGAAAACCACATAGTCATGAAAATATTTACTTATGGGATGTCTAAATCATGATGCATTTATTAATATACGGCACCCCAGGTTCATCCTAGGTTTTTCATATTCAATATATATCCAAATAATTCATGATGGTTCTTGAAGAGTTTGCTAATTCCCAAATCATATCCCTTAGGAGTGTCAAACTAGGTGTGCAACAAGGCTTGTCGTCGTGTATACTACAGCATTAAGAGCCTTTTGCGGTAGTTTTTTAGTGGTGATTTAATAAACTTCCATAATTTTTTTTAAAATAAGTTAAAGCCAGTTTTTAATAACCCACTGTGAAACATGTTTTTTTTTATAGTTGTGACAGTACTCCCCCCCAACTCCCCCACCTCCCACGACCCCCCGACCCCTGTGACTCCCCGAAACCCTAGGAACCCAATGACCCATCTGACCTTGGTAACCCTAGTGACCCCCGAATCCCTCACCATGCCTCGCTGCCCCTCACCACACCTCATTGGCCATCCCAACCCCCACAACCCCACGAATCCATAGCAGCATGCAACCCTAGCACCCCTATGACCACTACGACTCCCTGAATCCCTTGATGAATCTCATTTCCCCTCACCACGCCTCGCCACCAATCACTGCCCCTCACTACACCTCGTGGTCCATCGTTTCTAATATATTCTGAATTATTTCAATTTTTTTACTTGTGATGTAACATAATTTCATATGTTTAAAAATTTTCAGAGGTTTGTGTTCAAGTGTCATGTTAAATTAAATAATATATTCTAATGGGGTGTGAAGAAATGCTGATTACAAACCTACAACATTATTGATATAGATACAATTTATGGTATACTTATATAACTTTCATTTAAAATCATATTATATGATATGATACAATTATGTTTCCCATCATAAGGAATAATATGTTCATGTTATTTGTCTTTATATCTATTGTATATTCCATATCAAGTATTTTATATTGATTGAGCCGTAGTTCAATCATTAAAACATTTATTTAGTATTATTCAATGATATTTTTTGGATCACAATGAATGTTTAATGTGTCAAACAATCAAACTCATGTTGTAATGATAGTTCTCAAGGGAACTGTATTAGTATGAAATATGTTTAGGATAAAATATATATTTATTAATTATACGAGTTTTTATAAATTATGCATTTATATGTATCAATGTGAATTAATCTCCATTATCCCCCTCAAATAAAAAAATATGTAGTAATAAAATAAAAATCATATTGGAAAAAATTTGTTGACAAGTTTTTTTCATTGCGTTATAAGAATTCAACATTTGGATGATTCTAAAATGTAATGAAAAATGTTATATATGCATGAAAAAAAATTATATTATGTCTATTAGTGTAAAATAATCATTAAAATATTTTTGGAGTCTGACCAATTTATATCATTACGACTCTTTCAATATATGAGTCTCTCATGGTTTATTTTAATTGTTGTCAAATTCAAGTTTAATAAGAAAAAGTTTGTTAACCTCTTGGTTTCTAACCTATAGTCGATCGATTAATTAATGGAATTAATTATTAAATATCAGTATGATCTATAGATTAAAAATGAATATTTCCTTATATAATGAAAAAATAATTTAAATTCAAAAATAGATAATAAAACACATCGTCACCAATATTCTAACTCCTATTTTTTGTTAGAGATATGTTTTTTTATTATCTATCTATTATTTTATTGATATCTCTAATTTTCATGCTTTGGTTTTCTATTGGGTGTGTTTATTATTTACCATATGTATTTATATAACTAAACCATATTTAAAATATTTATATATTTTTTCAACTAGTATATATGAATCACTTTCCCTATTTATAATAGTTATGTGTTATAATTTTTTTAATATAGTGTAGGAGAATTTTGATATAAATGGATACAAATTTGATCACATTACTGAGGAACACACCTCAGTATCCTAAGGGTTTGGAGAAGTTTTTATATTTTTCAATTTCTAATCAATCCATTTAAGGGAGAATAAGATTTCCATATCCAAAATGTAAATTTAGAAGATGGTTGAAGAGATATGGAGTTTATGAACATTTAATATTGAAGTAATTACCTACTCAATATTTTTGTTGGATATGGCTTAGAGAATCAAACGTTATAGAAAGGTAGATCACTGATGTCCATCCATTGAATGAGCTCCCAAATTTTTCAAAAATGGAAAATGAAATGGAAAATCATATAAATGATGCATTTGGAATTTCAAGACCCCACTATCATCATCAAAACATATCAGAACAACCAAATAAGGGTGCTACAAATAGAAACATGACATGTGATGTTTTTGAGATAATTGGAAAACTAGATAAAGATTTTAACATATCATTAGATCCACCTCTTGATTCTATGTAGACTAATGTAAAAGAAAACTTTTCTGAGGAAAATACATTTCCTGGTTTAGTTGATGATGGAAATCAAGAGTTATATAGTGGATGTTTGTGATATTCAAAACATTATTTTCTACTGAATTTTTACCATATCAAACGTCTTTGTTGAATTACAAATAAGGAAATTCCCATGATATTGGAATTGTTGAGAAATGCATTTCAAGAAGCAATCATCCCTATGTCTTTTTATGATATGAAAAAAGTCATTAACAGGCTCGGTCTGAATAATAAAAAAACACATGCGTATCCTGATGATTGTATACTTTATTGGCGAGGGGATTCATGTAGACATGATTGAAAAAAATATTCTTCTAGATGGTATAATTCAGAGTAGGTGCACTCACCAGAGAAGAACCAAATGGATTTGTTAGAATGAGAGGGTATGGCTATGCCATTGGGACCAGCCTATGCTTGCACGAGAATCCTATCTAGAAAACCATGCGATGGTGGAGAGCTACTATCCTGATGTAGATGCTGGGGAGGGGCAACTCTTTGTAGATAGTCTGGTTGAATTCTCTATGAACTTCGGGTCATGTAATCTCCTAAGATTTCAGGCCATGTAATCTCTGAGCCTACGTGCCTTGTAAGTGTTCACCTTTATCCCTTTAAAGGACGGTTATCAAAAATCAATAAAAATGAAGGTCTTCTGGCTACTTAGGGTAATACCATGAAGAAGAAGAAGAAAAGGAACACACCTTCAATGGTTATTCGTTACTTTTCATTAAAGCCTCAATTGAAAAGATTATTCATGTCATCGAAAACTGACGAACACATGAAGTTTCATTCTATATATAATAACAATAATTGGTTAATGTGACATCCATGCGAATAAAAATCATGGAATATATTTGATTAATTATGTCCATATTTCTCATCTAATTCTAGGAATGTTTTATTAGGATTGGTTGTCATTGTATTTAACCCATTTGGGACTTTGAGTACCATTTTTAGCATATGTCCATTTGTTTTGATCCCTTACAATCTACCTCTTTGGATGTGTCTAAAATAAATATATTTTATCATTCTTCTGATTATTCATGGGAAAAAAATTTATAGAAATGATAATTATGTATACTTTCATCCTTTAACTAAATAATTGAAGGAGTTATGGAGTAAAAGTGTTGATACATATGATACATCATCTAAAACAATGATCAAAATTCATGATGCTTTAATGTGGAACATTAGTGACTTCCCTAGATGTGGTAATTTATCTGGTTGGAACACTTACTCAGGTTTGTATTGCTCTATTTATAACATTGAATTTTAGCCCAAATGGCTACGTCAAATTAGAAAATGGTTCTTCTTGTGCAATTGAATATTTCTTGATAAATATCATAGATTTTGGCTGAATAGATAAAACATTAATGGTTTCATTGATTGTAGACCACCTCCAATGTTTTTGACTGGTTTTGAAATATTGGCACAACTTGGAAATGTTGAAACATAATTTGAGAAGGTTCGCTATTTGAATGATTGTGGGAAATGAGTTCGAAGTGCATCGTCAAGTGAAATTGTAACGCAACAATGGAAGAAAAAAATTATATTCTTAAAACATCCATATTGGAAATTTAATTTGTTGGGGCATAATCTTGATGTGATTCATATTGAGATGAATGTTTGTGAAAATTTGATCTTCACATTGCTTAATGGGAATGGAAAGTCGAAGGATCATCTAAATGTTAAGAAATACTTATAAGTAATGAACATAAAACGCGATCTCTGGCTAGATGAGGATGAAAAGTATGCTCCAGAATATTTTTCAAAGAAAAATAGAGATAAAAATACATTCCATAGAATTTTAATGAATGTTAAGGTTTCTGATGGGTATTCAAGTAAAATATCGATGTTTGTTAACTTAAATAATCATAGGATACATTGATTGAAAATTCATGATTCGCATATTTTGTTATAGAAGTTACTACCATTAGCATTACGTACATTATTATGTGAAAATGTTATTACTATTATAATCCAATTATTCACATTTTTCAGAAAACTATGTGAGAAATATCTACATCCATTTGAGCTTGAAAACCTTTAGGAGATGTTTGTATTGAAAATTTGTACAATGGAGGTGGTCTTTCCTCCATTTTTTTACTATCATGATGCATTTAACTATTCATTTTGATAAGGAAGAAAAATTAGGAGGTCACATACATTATTGATGGATGTATCCAATTGAGAGGTACTTTATTAATAAGTTTTTTAGTTATGTATACAATTCTTTGAAATTAAATAAATTCATAATTATGATTTTTTATTTTATTTCATAGATATCTTGGTCATTTGAAATCATACGTGAGAAATAAATATCAACCAGAAGGCTCTATTACTGAAGGCTATTTAGTAGGGGAGTGTCTTACCTTTTGTTCTTGATACATGGATGATATTGAAAAAATATTTAATCACATTGAACGTGTTGACGACACATCGACTCAATATCAAATATATGTAAAATCAAAAATATTTCCTACTATTGGACGATCATTTGGGAGGTCCTAAATTGTTACACTGACAGAAATGGAATTATTACATGCACATAGATATGTTTTTATGAATAGTTTAATTGCAGATCTATTTATTGAAGAGTTTAGGATACAAACAAAGAGGTGAATGCGAGTTCAAAAATGAAATGAGAAAGATATAATGAAAACTGGTAATAAATATCTTGTAGAATGGTTTGTACGATGTGTAAGTTCTTAAATATTGAAATAAATAAGAATATTAGGTTTACACATATATTTTAAAAATCTAATAATATATATTTTTTAGATCATGAATACTGATACTCTAGTAGATCTTTTATAAGATTTGATGTTTATTGCTCAAGTTCCTTTAAACAAGTTGTAAAGTTTGACGCATACAACGTGAATGGATTTAGATTTCATATAGTCGATCAAGAAGAGGGTTTTAAAACACAAAATAATGGTATATTTACATTTTCTGAAGTGGGATACTGTGTAAAGCTGACTGAAATTATTGAATTAAACTACCATGGGAATTTTTCAATTGTTTTATTCAAATGAAATTGGGTTGATATTATCAGAGGTGTTAAAAGAGATTCCTTGCAATTTACTTCTGTAAACTTCTCTCACTTGATGGATATTTTTGATCGTGAACAACATAAACCATATAGATTATCATCATAAGTGAAAATGGAATATTATGTGAATGATGTTGTGGATGAAGGGTGGAGTGCGGTTTCTGACATAAAACAAAGAGATTTGTATGATATGTGTGATGAAGTGGAAGTTTTTACCTCTGGAATTGAATCTCTTCAATAGCAAGAAGAGAACTTATTTTTCTATCATGGTATTGAAAATATTAGTCTAGAAAGGATGGATGAAGTGGATGAAGTAACGGAGCAGGAAACTAACATGATTGGAGGGGAAAATAATTGTATGTACATTTATGCATTCATTTAGTAACAACTTATTTTGTTTGGGAAGTCATTCATTATAATTGTTATGTATATTTTGATTGTTAGTAATGTTCATCTGTTGTCATTTTTTAATTTTTTTCTGCATAATGTTTTTGAAGTATATATTCTGAACATAATTTTATTTGATTAAATGAAAGGAATTCAAAGGAGGAAAAGTTATATTGTTTCATTGACCAATATGATATGTGAAGATCCATTTATATCCCTACCTATGGAATTTGATCCAACATCTACTTACCCCCTATTAAATCTCTCACACAATCTGTGAGCATCCCTTTAGCAGCTCATTCATCGCCTCCCACTACAGAAACCTCAATAGTGAGGGAGCGTCATGCCACTTCTAGTTCTTCATGAGGATACAGGAGGGTGACTGTTATAGGTACAAATTTTAATATGTATAAATTTGTTGCACTTTTTTATACAAATTGTTTGTTCATTAAAGATAGAAACAATTCAATGAGGGAAAAAAATGTAAAAAGTTCAAATGTATGGAATCTGAACAGAGATAAGATAGTTGTTCAATTTGATTTATATGGGGTCCCTATGAATGACGTTGTGGGATTACTTGGCCAGATTCTAGGACAGTTAGCTGTAGAGCTGGCTCCCCTTCCTATTTCATATGATGATTGGAGGTATATACCTTTAACATGAAAAAATAAAGTTTTTGATTCCAAAATAAAGGTAATTTTAATACATTATGGTGTAATTTAATGTCATGTTATTAAATTATAATAATTTTAAAATTAATTTCTATGTACAGATGTCTTTCTACATTACATTTGTTGATGTGCTACCACAAAAGTGGACATTGAAAATTTTGGGCAAGAAATGGAAATACTTTAACTAGATATTGTGGGGAAATGTTAATCAGACTTCGTTGACCACCCAACAGATGTATGACAAGCTACCCAATGGGGTACCCAAAGAGTAATGGAATGTTTTTGTTGACAGACATCTTGTTGAGAAAAATATAGTTTTTAAATATATATTGTTATATTAATATCATTTTACATTTATAAATGTATATGAAGTGGAGAAGAAATTTAATAAATTACTATTAAATTTCATTTTATTTATTTTGGGATCTTTCAAAGAAGAATGCATCAAGCCAGGCTGAGAAAGTCATCCCTCACACTTTGGATTCAAAGAGTTTTCCTTTAAGCCGATCGACTTTGGTAATCATTTCATTAGTTTAAATATTTATAAGACAATATTATATTTTTAATATATTTAATTGTTTATTAATCTTTTTTTAATGCAGTCACAGGGCTTAGGGCACCAAGCTTCTCGAACAGAAGTGTGGTTAAATGTTCACAAAAAATCTGATAGAAGTTTTGTTAATGATCCTACCAAAGAAGTCAGGGTATGAACACATTTTCCTTATAATGACTTATTATCAGTTGTTACTATTTTAATATATATTTCTTCAAATATAACTGATATTCTTTTATAGGTAAAAATTAAAGAACAATGGGATGCCAATCCTGCAATGTCCTACTCAATCTCCTAGGATGACCTAGTTTCTAAATTCATTGGGAAAGAGTATCGTGGTAGAGTATATGTGATGGGGTTGGGACTTGCACCATCTAAGGTCTTTGGAAGGTCATCGGGGATTGAAGTTGCATCTACTCCTTGTTGTAGTCATTCCATACCCTGAGATTCTCAGAGAGAAATTTTTTCTCTACGAAACATTGTTCATGAATAGGGGCTCATATATTTTCTTTGTAGAATGTTTTGATTGATTTATATCAGAAGATGACCAGATCTACCCCCAGTGGTATTGCATTGACTGGTGGTGAGTAGGAAAATCACAAAAATTCAAAATCATTTATTTTTCAAACATTTATTGTTTTTATGTTTAAATATTAATATATAATAGTATTTTATTTTCAAAATAATGTTCTTGCAGGTGGTAGCATGAAGTTGAGATGGAGGTGGAGAGGGTGACAAGTTTTGTTCATCATCGAATAATTATTAGCTATATTGTTGATATGTTGGAAAAATATAGAAATAATCTGTTTGTATATGTATCATGTGTGGCACAGAGTTTCCCCCAAACATTTTCATGACCTAACATTTTATTGATTTCTCATACTTCCTTTTATGTTTTATGAACCTAGTATTCCAAAGACAGTAGAAATTTATGATCCTTATATTTTATTAATGGAAATTTATATTTATGAATCATATAATAATGTGTAAAAATTTATATGTTGTTATATCTATGGTGTAGAGGAATAGGGGGAGGTTTTTGGTTCTATTTCTAAAATCATTTAAATGTCTTCAGGTATATTTATATCCTTCTTGGACTTCCCATGTGGAATATTATAGGTTTTTTTTATCGTAATGATTCAGTTTTTATGACTCAGTTTTCCTAGCATTATTAGGTTTGTTACCAAAGGATGAACACTCAACCTTCTTATAGATTTTCTTGGGAATATCTAGTTTTGTAGCTCCCATCAACTTGTTTTTAGTGGATAAATCGTCTTTCTTAAAATTTTATAGTATTATCTTCTCATGTTTTATTGTTGGAATGTGATCAGTCTCACTTATGATTTAATATTCTTACAAATAAATTTGATAAGAATTTACAAATATCTATTGAAAACTTTAGTGTCTTGATCCGGTTAAGGTAGAGGGATTGTCCACTTCCTTAGTATAAGAATAAACAACCATCATCTCTCCTTATAAACTAGATATATCATATTTATCATTCCATTATAGAGAAACATAGTACTTTCTCAATGGGGACATCTTTATAATTGTCTTATTTTCATTATTTCTCATATTTGTCAATGTTATGGAAGAAACTAAATTATGATCAAAGTAAAATCATTATTATCTAAAACAAAAATTCATTATAAATCATGAAAGAAACTTCAAACATTAAAAAATTAATAAACTTCCAATAAATAACCCAATCATATATGAACCTACAATATAATAACAATTTATAGGATTCAAGGAGGGATATGATCAATACAGATAGGGGTATTGAATCGGTGTTGGAGTCCAATTAATAATTATTAATCCCTATTAACTTTTACACTATCACATTTAGGAGAGTGATTATATTATTCTCTAACTCACTTTAACTTTCTTATTTCGATCAACACAACCCAATACACACACACATGAGACACAAATATTAACAAGTTTCACCTTTCAAAATAGTAGGCTAGACCTTGACATGATCTAGAATTTCACCAAGATTGTATGATCCACCAGTGTCATGCTATGAATACAATAAAGAAAATTTTATACATGTAGCCATATATGGTGAATTCCACACTTAACATCAACCCATTGGAAAATTATACTATCATCCAAATAGTTTCATAATTTTAGAGAAAACAAACAAATATCCCTTCACTAATATAACATGATTCACATATTGAAAAGTGGTGGAATGAATAGTTTGTACACAGTTTCCCATTTTTTTCTCACGATCTATGCGAACACCCTCCATAATCAGGGGAATGAGAATGGTTGTAACACAGTATGGATAACCATGTAGAACAACTATGATCCTCATTAAACATGCTATAAATTACAAAAAATCCCATTCGTCCTTATTTATTATCACCCTGTCTTTATTTCTCCTTCATGTTCTCTAGGGGGCTCCCCCCTCCCATGCTCCTCTTATCCTCTCCTCTCAAAGGGTTGGATTGACCCCCATTATCTGGTGTTGAATTCAACCTCTATCAAGTGAGTTTTATATTACTCAGCGAGTCTATGAATCTTCATTCCTTAATTCTATATTTATCTCCTCTCTAGATGCATTGTTTTGGTGCAACTAAATTCACCATATTAACAAGGCATTCATCTGTTTACAGAATTTCTCTCGATATGGATAGAAACATGCCTTGATATTGGTTATTTCGTTCATCCATGGTATTTGGTAGGTGCTCTATATAATTTACCTTAGAGTCTTTATGTTTTATAAACTGTTTCACTATGATTTCAGGGGGGACTTCCATGCGGCGACTTGTGAATTTGTTGTTTAATTTATTAAACAAAGTTCATTAGGATTAGTATCCCTTGTTTATTAAATTGGACATGTTAAAGACCATGAACCATAAATTTGAACCACACATAATGGTGTAATACTTTAACGACCTAATATAATTAGTTTATTTCAAATAAACCCCCCTTTTGAGTGCATTTTTTTCTAATCTATTAATGTGAAGTTCAAATGAATTGTGGGAGGATGTGACAACTCCATGTGTATGCCTTAGTAAACAAACCCTCTTATAGGTGGTTAGGGACTAAGTATAATTAAGAGAACTAGATTTTCTCATATAGAATTCATGATAGTATGTCCTACCACATACCTTTGCATGTATGGTGTTAACTATTATGGGTATTCCACCTGGACCTATTACTTTTATTCAATTCTCAGAAACCTTTAATTATGTAATGGAATACCTAATTAATTAAATGAAATGATATGAGTTATGACTTGATTACTACATGCCCCTTATGAATTTATAATTTAAATGGCTTATGGGTGTGAACCTAATTAAATCCACTTGATTTAATAGATAAAATGGCTCTACATATGGCATCATTAGTATTTAAAACTTAAGAAAAATCAATGTATTCGTTACACCTTGAAAGAAACATGTATTCCTCTTTACAGAATACATGGGATGGCCTCATAGGTTGTTGATACATCGTATGTCAGAGGTGATACATGTTATACCATGAATGATCACACAGTTTGGGTTACATAGCTTCATATGAGTAACACTGGTTCCCAAGGGGGAACACATGGATGGGCTTGATGGAAAGAATATTACACCATGAAATGAGTGAAACTCATATAAGTTTGTGTGGATTAGAAAGTTATTTTCATATAAAATTTTTGGTTTCCTTGTATTTTGTAGATATAGGATGTATGTACATGTGAAAATGGAATGGGTTTTTAGGTCACTAGTACTGGGGTTCCAGAATCAGCGGTGTTTTTTTGTAAATCTTGCTTTAGCAGCTGTTTAAACTAACACTGAGAAAATGGGTCATATTTAGTGACAATTAAAATCACTCTTACATATTTTTCTTCTTATTTTATCATTTTTAGTGGTTATCTTGGTTTTAAAATCTATTTTCTTGGAGAAAATGAAATTATTTTTTAGTGATGGTGTAAACCGCTACGAAAAAAGTCATTTTCTTCTGGGAAAACTGCCTCTAAAAACACAAAAACCCGCCAAAAATGAGTTTAATAAGATGATTACCATAAAACACAACTAAATTGAAGAAATTTTCATGTATTGTATGCTGAACACAATTTAGATTTTGTTTAGACACCTCCACAACATCATATTTCGGTGGATTAAACTGCCGCCATATCTAAAAACAATTGACGTTATGTGGTGATTTTCTTGTAGTGGTACTAGATTACCCCGAGTCAGGCCCAAAACATCTTATCGAAGTTGTTACCCCTAGGTAAATCTATGCCAGATCCACATACACTTATAGTATCTAGAAAGGGATTTATTTTATATAAACCACTCACTATATCCTTTACCAAAATTTTACGACATTTTCTTAAACATTAACTAATCCTTATACTTATTCTTCGAGACATACCTATACATATCCTTATAATTATACCTAGGGATATCACTAAAGTTTTCTCATACTAGTTTCCAAAGGTTGAATAAACCTTTACTTTGATACAAACTATAAAGACCCAAGCTTAGCATACATGGATATTATATCATTTAGATGAATATTCAGTACATTACAAAAATACATGCTCGAGGACTGTAATAGTTTGGTGTCATTGGAATCTTGGGAACAAAATATAATATCCTATTTAAATATCATTATAAACTCTTATAGAGATCTCAAAATTTAATAATTCTACCTAAAAACTTTCTTAATAACCTTGGGAAAGGAAACATAAGAAAGGGGTGAGATCAGATGCTCAGTAAGGTTAAATAAATGTAATTTATAAGAATAACATGAACGAAGGTGTATGGAACTTGATCATAACATTTGAAGATCAAACCCTGTATAGAGACCATGTTTTTTATTACATTACTATTATATCATTTTAAAGATAAAAAACATAAAAACATTACACATTGAGGATCCAAAGGTTTAGTTTCATGGGAAAATTAATACCATACATAAATTCTACAATATAAAACATAAACATTTATTTAATTCATTTTTCTCTTTTTTATTATTATCACTTGTGTTCTCCTTAGTAAAATTAGTCACCTGAGGATATAAATCAAAAAGTGGTGATGAAAGGCGTTGTCGTGTGATCTTTCAAATGATGTTTGGTTTCAGGATACATAGCTGCAGTAGAGTGGCTAACCAAGGTCATCTCTCAAAGGAGGAAAAAATTTATAACAACTTCTTAAAGGTATTCTAAAAATAAAATAGAATAAAAACAAAACATGTAAGGATGTGGGTTGTTTATTTTTTATAAAACTAGAAGATGTTTTTGGGAAGAAGATTGCATTTTTTCATTTTTAATTTTGAAATGAAATTCGACGCAACAAGAAGATATTTTTTTTAATATTTTAAAAGGAGTAATAGATCTAACTATACTTAATTATTTACTTATTAATCTTTATCATTTAAATTTATATACACTTAATTATGATACACTATTTATTTAGCCCTCGAACCCTATGGGAGTTAACTTAACCACAAAGATGAAATTAGATAAACCCTAGGCTAGCTTCAGAACACGCAATCACAATACCCTGGTTTGATTATTGTTCTAACGTTAGTTTATGGTAAGTGGTTAATTAGAGAACATTCCCACTCTAAAAAAGAGTATTAATTGAGTTTATGGATTTTATTTTATCTCTATAGACTTATCCTGTGTGGTCTTGTATTACCGATTAAGTTCATGCTCTCACAATTTACATAAAGTATCGACCTCTCGTGATTTGTGTTTATTGTTCAATTGATTGATTAGATTCATTTAAATTGAAAACTAAATTAATATATCATTTTATGTGAATTAAAGTATCACATTTATTCAAAATAAATGAATGAATATGGTAAGATATGGATCGATTACTAAGAAAACTACTCTTTCATGGGCAGTGTAGTCATTATAGAAACTGTTTGCATGTGAAAACGTTTAGAAAGGGTATAAACCAATATCATTTATACTCAAGAATTATAGAACAAAGAGGAAGATAAAAGAATAAAAAATTATAACAAAACATAAGAAAAGGTAAGAAATAAAAAAAGAAAATAGAAGTTTATTATACAAAGGAAAACATTACAACATGATGAAGAGAAGAAGGCTTCGATGAGGGGATCCTTGCTTCAAGAGCTACCCCTCTTACAATGGTTGGATAATTTGTGTGAAACCAATTCTCCTCTGCCTCCAATATTTTAATTCTCAATGTAGCCCCTCCAAATGAGAAAAACACTAATTTGTAGAGTAGATGAGAGGCTAGGTTAAAATAGGTTTCAAGTGTGAATGAGGAATCTCGGCCAAATATTTTAAGCCAAATTGAACCACCAATTTGACCTCCAAAACTCATGAACCAGCTGTTATTGTAGAATAATAAATTGTGAACAATTGGTTTAGAGAGTGCATCTCAAAACGTGGGCCCAATACAAGCTCGGATGAAATAGTTATGGCCCAAATATAGAACAGATGTCCAATATGGTGGGTCCAGCCCACCTTTGCCTTCATGGTCCATTTATTCCAACCGAATGACAGATTATGCTCTAGTGTCTTGATAAAAAGTTATAGAAAATTAAGCGAGGAACACTATTAGAAAATATAAGTTCAAATAAATCATATTAAAATATTTATTTGTGAAATACTACAGTTCATTTCAAAAGGGTAAAAATTGAATTTTCATCAAATTTTCAAATGAATGATCTAATCCCAAATATTTCATAAATGAAAATATTTAGGACAATATGGGGAAATTATGTCATTTATTTTAAACAAAATATTCAACAAAATAGTGTTTTATCAACTCCCCCACACTTATCCTTTTTCACTCCTAGGAAAAACCTCATATCAAGTAAACATCAATATCAAATAATTTTTTTTAAAACACCTATCCTTGAGATACAACAATTCCACACTAAGAAAAAAATATATCATGCCTCATAAAAAACCATTATTTCAAGTTCTCCATTTATATCATTCAATATATTTCCACTTCATTTATCCTCCCATGTACAAAACACTTACCTCACTTGAAGTTTATCTTATCAGAAAAATGTCAATTTTTAGCAATGTATTTCTTATCCAAACTCATAAAAGTGTCACCATAGGCTTGATAAATTCCTACATCACCACCTAATGTGAGTCATGGTCATATGTTTATCATGAGGAATTTTCTAGGATGTTCTGTGGCTTTTGGTTGGTAGGATTTAGATGTGAAAAATTCTAAGGCTGAACGAGGAGGGATTAATTTTTTTGAAGAAATATTTCATTAATCTAATTTCCACTTAAATACAGTCTCCTCATTAATCACCATAGCATCAATTAATCTTCATCATCATGAAAAATAATGGAATGTTCACACCAATCAAAGTTTTAGCAGCAAAAATTTCAATCTTCTCAAACATGGTTTTCTTGAAAGCATTAGATAGACACAACTTTCGTTCTTCATCTGAATCTCCAGAAAGGCACAACTTCTTTTATCATGTAATATCCAGAAAGGAGTAACATTCGATACAATGATTTTTTTCAGTACCAAACATGTCTCTTTAGAATTTAATTTTCCACCCAAAGTATCAAAAAATGTGGTAGCACAACACAAGACAGCTTCCCCCACACTTAATTTCAACTAGATTATTCAATTTCACTTCAAGAGTTGGTTGGATAGGGAAAATTGGATTGTAATGTGGAAAATCTAACAATGTTTCTAGGGATTTTATGGGATAAAAGGATTAAATGTTAAATATAGGCCATTATAAAAAAGGATTCTTTGAAATAGCAGCATTAATACTAAACAAATGCCTCAATCATTTAAAACTTAAGTACCTCAAACCCTCATGGTTTGACATGAATAAATCAAATTCTAGTTAAATCAACCATGGTTTGGTTCTCTCAAAAAGTGAGTTAAATGTAAAGAATTTGAAAATAATGGTTCACCAGCCTCACATGAAAAGTGATTTCAAATATAAATACAATGAGATGTGGTATGGGATTTAAAATTTAGAGTACATTTGATGAAATTACTAAAGATTTGAACTTGAAAAAAAGTTATTTTCAGCATTAATTTAATCTTGGTTTCATGGGATAAATTGTTTCACTTATTGATATTGATTTAAAAAAGGTTACGAGAATCATTTCAGCTCCAAAGTTTTAAAAACATACAAAAAAATGAAAAATAAACACACAAAATTTGAAAAAAAACATAATTTTTTTTAAAATCATTAAAAAATAGGAAAACAATTGAAATTACCAAACTAAAAGGTTCCCTACCCCACAAATAAAATATTTCATAGTCCTCAATGTGAACCCATTAGATGATATATGCACATGAAATGTATAATTTTAAACAAGACAAAGAATAAAAATGTTAAAGGGTTAGGAACAACCTGATATGATTAAGTGATGATGGGGTCATGTAGTGTGATGAAATCCACTGCATTAGTAGGAAGCCCCTCAATGTATTTCTTCAAACATTTCCCATTGAATTTATAGATCCTTCCATTTTCCTCTTAGGTGATCTCAACTGCACTATAATGAATCACATTAGTCAAAACATAAGGACATAACCACCTGGAATAAAACTTACCGGGAATTAGCTTCATTCATGAACTATAGATCAAGATTTTCTCTCCAACGTGAAATTCTATTTTCTGTATCATTTTTTCATGAGCTAGTTTTGATCTTTCCTTGTAGATCCTTGAGTTCTCATATGAAGAAAATTTAATCTCCTCAAGATCTTGAATTTTCAGCTTCTTTTGGATTCTATCTTGGGCTAAATCCATGTTTCATTTTCTCACATAATCAATGGAAACCAAAATATATAGGAAACCAAATGAACTAGGAAAATGACCCATAAAACTAATGCCCCATACATCAAAAACTTCACAGAATATTATTGGTTTTTGGGGCATCTTGTGTCTCCAGAAATGTTTCCCGTGTGTTGTAAATGTGAGCATAACTTACAAAACACATAGGCATCATGGAATAAGAGAGGCCAATATAATCTAGAGTCCAAAACCTTCCTAGATGCCCGTTGGGGTCCAAAGTGTCCACCACAAGCAAGTGTATGATAGAATTATAGAATAGACTCAAACTAATGATCCAAAACACACCTCCTAAAAACATTCTCACTACACATGTTCCATATGTATGGATCATCCCACACATAAAATCTAGATTCACTCTTTAACTTTTGGACTTGATGTTTCTTTAAATTTGCTAGGATTTCAGATGCAACAAGGTAGTTCACTAAATCTGTATACCAAGGATACATACCTCATATGGAGTAAAGATTCTCATCAGGAATGTGTCTTGAAGTGGTACATAGTCCAATGTGACATCCTCTATTGTGTGAGTAAGCCTACTCATGTGGTTTGACTCCATGTTTTCTAACCTCATTTGTTTCCTTTATCTCAATGTCAAATTCCTGAAGAAGGAGCATCCATCGAATTAGCCTGGGATTTTCATCTAGTTTCTTTGAGAGGTACCTCAGAGATGCATGGTCAGAAAAAACAACTACTGTAGAGCCCAGTAAATATGAACATAATTTACCTAAAGAAAATATTAGAGCAACAAACTTCCTTTTTTGTGGTTTTGTAGTTTGATTGGGTTGAATTTAGTGTCCTCAAAATATAGTTAATCACATATGAACATCCCACCACCCTCTGAGATAAGATGAATCCAACCGCGATGTTGGACGCATCACACATAAGCTCAAAAGGAATCTTCCACTATGGGGGTGTATGATCGATAGAGTGGTCACACACTTTTTTATCTAATCAAAAGAATTCCATGCATCTCTATAAGGTACCTTGTGCATTGCATAAAGTCCAAATGGAATCCTCTGGTAGTAAAACATGCCAAAGAAACAAGTGGATATAGTCTTATCCTGATCCTCTAGAGCTATAATAACATTAAAATATTCAAAAAAATCTATCCAAGAAACAATAGTGTGACTTCCAATCTAGTATCTCAAGAATATGATCAATAAATGGGAGGGGGAAATGGACTTTGTGAGTGGAATGATTTAGTTTCCTATAATCAATAAGCACATGCCAACTATTTTGTACCCTCATCAGAACTAACTCCCCTTTATCATTTTTTACAACTGTAACACCACATCTCTTAGGAACAATCTGAATAGGACTTACCCACTAAGAATATAAAATGGAAAAGATTATACCTTCCTTGAGCAATTTCTCAACTTCTTTTTTAACAACTTCCAGAAGGGTTAGATTGAGTCTCCTTTGTGGCTGCCTAACCATTTTATCCCCATCCTCCAAGAGAATCCTATGCATGAAAGTGGAGGGGCTAATACCTGATATGTCATCCAAGTTCCACCCAATTACCTTGATGTTCTCCCTCAAAAAATTCAAAAGTTTTTCTTCATGTTCAAAATTGAGATTGTTAGCAATGATAACAGATAATTTCTCACCACTTAACTGGTATGAGTATTTGAGTTTTGGTGGAAATGGATTGAGTTCCAATATAGGGGGATGATTTATGGATGGATGCATAGAAGAAACTGAAATATGTTCACAAATATGATCAGTATCAGAATATAAATCATCAAAATTAAATTATAAAGCATCAAATCCATCAGCATACTCAACAACCATGTCATAATTAGAGTTCAAATGATCAAAATCAAAATATGATTCCATTTCAAAATCAAATCTGAGAGAGTCTTGGGCATTATAAATAGGTGTGAATGTACTCTTATAAATAAAACTAGAAACCATACTCATAATATACCTAAGCATAGGACAATAAAAATCTATGGAGTTTTTATTTTCCCTTTTAAAATGAGAGGTAACAAAATCAAAATTGTCCTCAGAGGGGTACTTCAGGGAGTCCATAATATTAAATATAACAACATCATACCCAAATTACATTGAAATTTTACCCTCATTAAAATTTATGATTGGTTTTGTAGTTTTGAGGAAGGACTACCTAAGATAATGGGGGCATGAGAACTTACCTGATCATCCTCCATGTTAAGCATGTAGAAATCTACTAGAAATATCATGTCTATTACCTGGAAAAGTACAACCTCAAGAACTCCTGCTGGAAATGTTGTATCTCTATTCGCCAACTATACCACCACTCTCATGGGCTTCAACTCACCAACCTGAAATGAAGAGAATAAAGAGTGAGGCATCACATTTATGAAGCTCCCAAATCACAAAGTGCATCAGAAAAGTGAAACTCCCCAATGGTTCATGGGGTGGTGAATGTCGATGGATCCTTTCACTTTGTTGGAATTGTATGATTTTTTGTAATGAGTGCTGACACATTACTTCCAAGATTGATCCTCTCATTTCCCTTGATCCCTCTTCAATCGGTACAAAGATCTTTTAAGAATTTCTCATACCTTGGGATTTGCTAAATGACTTCAAGTAAAGAGATGTTGATCTCCACATGCATGAATGTATCCAAAACTTTTTTTTGCATCGCCTCTTCAGCAATCTTATTGGTTTATACAACTCTATTTGGAAATGGAAGGGGGTTAGGAGGAACATCCACAATCTTTTCCATACCTTTATCCTTCTCCTTGGATTTCTCATAAGTTGGTATGGAATGCGGCCTCTCCAGATCTGAGGTGAATCCTGATGGAATGATAGGTGTAGATGTATTAGTTGTTTTCTTCATACTTATCAATGATATGGAACTAACATTCCCCATGGGATTTAGAGTAGGTTGGGATGGTAGATTTTCATAATTCTTACTTACCAGTTCATGGAGGGCAGTGGTAATATGGCTTATTTGAGTCTTCAACTCCCACAACTCCGAACCTTGACTCTTCAGATCATTTCGTTGATTAAGAAAAATTTGTTTCAAAAGGTCATCAATGTTATAATATACCATTGAAGGGGTATTACCTTGTTTTTGGCTAGTTGATGTTTGGGATTCAAATCAACTTTGGGGTTGTTGGAAACCCTCCTAGTAAGGCGAAGGCTGTTGGAGGCTTTGTTGAAAAGGGGGCCTTTATTGTGGTCCAGAGCCATACCTCATGTCTGATTGATCCTTCCACCGATAGATGTATGCCGGTGCAAAAGAATAAAAATTATTTTAGGGTTTTTTCTATTGTTTCTACTGATATGGTCTCCCAGGTAACATTGTTGCACAATCTTACATTTCTTGTAGTTGCGGGAAATAGTAAGTTGGGTGACTTGTCTGAGTGAAAATTCCACTAGGCCTTGAAGGAGGGGGTTGGGATGTCTTTTGATCCAAAGAAATATGTCTCACTATAGTTTTCAATTGTTCCATCATGGTATCAATCAAATTACTTTCATGAGAAGAAGGACTTACCTGAGGTACTCCCCTGACATGTGTTGTACCTCGATCGACAAATTATTGAGAGTTTTGGTCCATATTTTCAATCAACACACATGGAGATATTAGTGTATTGTCCACCAATTCTCCTACAACCACATCATACACCATGATTCTCTCCATAGGTGTGAGTCCTTCATATAAGTACTGGATGAGGAGTTTCGCACTAATTTGGTGATGTGGGTGGCTTACACACAACTTCTTGAATTTCTCCTAGTACTCATACATTGACTCCCCTTGGGATTTCTTTATCCTAGAGATCTCTTTATGAATGGAAGTGTTCCTTGATGGTGGAAAAAATATCTACAAGAAAAGACGTCTTAAATCATTCCAACAAGTTACATCTTTGGGTTGTTGTTGACGCTCATTTCGTCACCAAATCTAAAGATTAGAAAAGGGGAATATCTGACCTCAAAGTGATTCAACCTTTGGACAAAATATCAAAAATTGACAATGGAAGGAATAAGAATAATGTTGCACTAGGGTCGTGCAAGTTCTACAATGGTCGCGCAAGTGCACTTGCGCGGCGCATAATGGTCGCGCAAGTGACTTGCGTGCCCTAAAGGATAGCCTCCCAGGGTCTTCTTCAGCCTATAAATAGACCCTGTGGGCCCCATATTTCGAAGAGGAATTTTCCAGAAACTCAGATTTAAGCTCCCGGCGCCCTAGTCTCTTGTCAATGTTTCTAAAACACTTCTACGTAATTTCATACCTAGAATGAATGATCTAAATAGGGGGAGGAATTCCTAAGTGTTGAAACTCATCAACACTTGCACGCATGAGTGGCCAGCCCTTAAGGGAAATGGCCACACATGCACACCGCCTTACTCCTTCAATAGAACTTGTGCGCCACACTTCTGGAAGAAGCTCAAGAGGATTCTAAAGGCTTTAACCACAAGTCGCTCAAGTATTACCCTGCTAGTTAACCATCACACAAGTACCCATGTGTCGCGCATGTATACCTGTGCAACCAGGACTTGCGCGCCCACGCAGTACCTGCGCGCCTGCCGGGACTTGTGCGCCCCTACCTTTTTGGGTGCCCTTCTTTCCCATTTCACCCATCTTAAGCCATTCCACCTCTCCTATACGAGATTCAATCTTCAATACACTCTTCAAAGCTATTTAGGAATGATTTCTTGATTTGACTTCCCTATCTGAAAATAACTCTATGGAATATCTCTCAAAACCTAGTGATTTACACATCATTATGTCACTAAAGATTGAGATTTCATTCATTCAACCTCATCCTTTAAGATGAGATAACTCATTAACCTGGGCCTCATTTTTAGGAATAAGCCCCAGTCATAATTCTCAAATCTGGGCATCCTCCTTAGGAGTAAGCCCCAAGTCCTCATTAACCTGGGCCTCATTTTCAGGAATAAGCCCCAGTCATAATTAACAAATCTGGGCATCCTCCTTAGGAGTAAGCCTCAAGTCCTCATTAACCTAGGCCTCCTTTTCGGGAATAATCCCCAGTCATAATTCTCTAATCTGGGAATCCTCTATAGGAGTAACCCCCATGTCCTCATTAACCTGGGCCTCCTTTTCAAGAATAAGCCTCAGTCATAATTCTCAAATCTAGTCATTCTCCTTAAGATTAATCCCGAAGTCCTCATTAACTTGGGCCTCCTTTTCAGGAATAAGCCCCAATCACAATTCTCAAATTTGGGCGTCCTCTTCAAGAGTAAGCCCCAAGTCCCTTAATTTTTCAAGTCCCTTAACCTAGGCCTCCTTTTCAGGATTAATCCACAGTCCCCTAATTTGGGAATCCTCCTCAGGAGTAAGTCCCAACCATAATTCTCTTAACCTGGGCCTCCTTTTCAGGAGTAATCCCCAGTCTCAAATATAGGTATACTCTTCAAGAGTAACCCCCAAGTCCCTTAATTTATCAAGTCTCTTTACCTAGGCCTCCATTTAAGGAGTAATCCCCAGTCTTAATTTCTCTTAACCCGTCCTAATTTACCTTTGATCTGGGATTCCTTCTCAAGAGTAAAAACCCAATCATAAGACATCTCCTAATTTGGTCCTCCTTTTTATGAATAAGCCCCATGTTATAGTATTTAAATCTCTGTGAATCACATATACCTTTATGGACCCTGTTCCTGAATTTCTTCCCTGAAATAATCCAAATCTACATTTATCTAGGCAGTCATACAGACATAAGTCCCACCTTATTTCTTATGATTACATCTTTCATGGCACAATTGTCTGATTTTTACCAATTCCTCTTGTTTCTCACACTGACCATGACTCACGTGAGCTTAGAGTGTAAAAGTAATTATGAAATCCTTCTTTGAGCCATCAATCATAAACATCATACTCGCTTACTCGAACTACGTGGGTTCTGATTCCTTTTCTAAATAAAGGATACATAGGTAGACAATCTGTGGGTTCGATCCCAACTCTGAAATAATCCATGTCCTTCTAAAAGACAATAGACATCAAGTGCCCCACTGAGTGGCTTTTAAACAAAGTATGGTCATCATAATGACGAAGAGACATTTACGTATCAAAGTATACCATTGACTAAGAATCTCTAACAAATACAGATGATTATCTATCAATGAATAACCTCGAATACATAAAAGTAATTCTCTAAATTTCCTACATATCGATCATTGATTTTCATATCTAAAGGAAAGCTCATTTTATACTTGGTAATGTAATAAGGATTCATGAACATAACTTAAATCTATAAAGAGAGTCCCGGAGTAGACAATAATTCCCCTCAAAAAGGTGTGATGAGTCTGACCTCCCATCCTCTTGACCAATGCAAATTCCTAAGCCTCATCAGTCCACAACAATTGAGCACCTACCTTTGGAAAGTAGGTCCAAATGGATGTGGAATCATTGGATGTTTCCGGTTCTATGAACAAACCAGTTAGAAACTGATTGGAATGTTTGAATCATCAATCAAGGAGGTCATCCCCGAATTCCGATGGAAACAAAAAATGGTGAACCCGACGTGAATCCTTAACCAAGTTAAAATGACGTTTTACCTATTTGTTAGGACCCTATTTAAAACTCAATGAGAGGGCCAACAAAAACAATCATTGACATATGTGATCACCCAAAAGATGTAGTGGCTGAATCTATCTTGATTACGCCTGTTATATAAAACAAGAACTCTTTTCTAAGATCTTCTACATTTCCCGAATGGCTGCTCTCAAGTTCATACCTGTGAATACTGCTGCTGCAAATGCCACTACTGCTACTCCTGCTGGATCGTCGTCCGCTCTGAGGATGACATCACCTACTCAGCGTCTTCAACGCTGGGTATGAAATACGCTGGTTAAGGAGTACCCTCAACACGGTATTATCCCAACTCTAGAGGCTTCCCGATAAGCCCTCCAAGTGAACAAATCACACCGGTCATTCGGACAAAGACGACCAGTGATCAAGAAGCAGGCGGTACTGACTACCGTCTCCAACTGTTTCAGGTTTTTATCCCCGGAATACAATCACCATTCACTCCCATATTCTAGGGAGGTGAATGAGAAGGTCCCTTAGGGACTTAATTCAATGAAGCAGGAGTCCTTCTTGAGGGATCCATTAACAACCACCACCAAACTCGTGCGGCAGTGCGCACTCAACATGATGAGGGTACCAACTCCAGGCGTTCGGCTCAAGTTTCTCGAACCTGAGCAGGCAAGATGAACCACCAGAGGCAGAATTCAGTCAATAGTGAGCAAGTTCTCATCTCTGCCATCTCCGGAGAAGTCCACCAACCTAGCTTGGTGGAAAGCAATGAGAAGGCACACACACCTGCCCGTTTTAATTCCGATGTCCAATAGACTCGTCTGGCAGCAGCACGCCAATCCCGCCAGGCAATTCTGTTGGAGTATTATAGACAGGAACATACATATGTTTATACATCATCAGCTAGTCAGCAGGATCGTCTAACTACATATGATGGAGCTCTTCAACCACGTTCGGTGAAGTGCAATCAGCAGGCACACACATTAGCTAGTATTAATCATGCCTACCAACAGTATCGCTTGGTAGAATTCGGAGAAGTCTGTTGGAAATCTTCGACGACAAACAGGAGGTAGACTCAACTCTCTTCCCCTACACTTGAGTACTATCAGGAAAAGGAGGATACGAGGAGGCACACACACCTACTCCAAGCATGGAATGGACGTATATCCCCATTCCGGCAACTGAAGTCACCAAGCATATTTTATCAATGGTGAAAGAGAAGAAGAAAATCCCTGCTCATATTCTAGATACTTTCTAGGATATTATAACAACATCAGTGGAATCTCAGGGAAAGCCACATAAATCTATCCCTACCACTAGAGTGACACATCAACAAATCACTCCGGAATAGACACACACATCTATTCCAGTCCAAGTGGGTTGTTGGTCATACTCCCTCATATCATTCAGACAACCAAGTCAGGCACATACACCTGATTTGAGTGGATATCGTCAGCCTAACCTGGACATATTTCATGATCAGGCACATACACCATCTAAGAGCAGCCACTTTCATCAACAAGTGGTTTCCAAGGCGAGTAAGAAGGTGTCTAAGAAAAAGACCCGCCTAGCACAGTCAGGAGATCAAGAGCCAATCTGTAACGAGGCCTTGCTCGATGCTGGATTTCTTGATTCCCTCAATTAGTTATCTATTGGAATTCAAGATTCTTCTCCCTCAATTACCAATAGTGGGAACCTTAATTCCGAAGGTCTTCAAAAGAAACTTCCTTGTGAAGGATTTCTTCATGACAATTTGGTCGATCTCGAAGTTTCATCTTCAGATGAGATCCATAAGAACCCTCTGTGTGGTCAGAAGACCAAGGAGTAAGAGATCTCATCTTTTGTTGTAACCTACCATGGTGTTCCTCCCCATGATGATGAATGTCACTGCGAAAGTCCTCTCCGCAGTAGTGATGCACATTTCCCGGAAAATGCTCCAGTGGACAATGTAGTGCCATGAATTCCCTCTTATCTTGAGGCACTTTCAAATGCGAAACCAGTCATGTATGAAGCCTCATCGCTAGCAGGTGAAATACTTTCTCAATAAGAAGATAGCCTAGGGTGTAGGTCATTTTCCGAACCACCCCTAAGTCATGCATCTTCTAGTTTGATCAGTGATTTCACTACCAATCCTGTTGAATCCAATGAAGCAACAAGGAAGCACTAGCTCTGGTCAAAATGGGTAGAAGAATATTCATCAAATGATAAAGAGGAAATGTTGAACATGAGAAGACAACTGGTGAAAGGTAAAGTGCTAGTCATGTTTTGGACTTTGGCTAACTCTAAGTATGACATTCCAGAAATGTTAACGGAAGATAGAATTCATGATATTCGTCTCAACATATGGAAAACTCTTTTTCAGTTTAAAAAGAATGTATTATCATATAATGAATATGAAAATTATCTTAAGATAATAGAAGGGTTACAACGTCATATGGATATGGCATCTCTATCAGTCTCTCGATATCCAAAGGATGAAAAGCATCATAGATCCCTTCAACGTTCATTCCTTGGCGCACTACGAAGATTGCATCAGTTAATTTCCAATGCCCCATCAGGTATTCGTGTCATAGGATGGGGTGTTCATGCAGTACTACATTTCACGGTTCTCTCCAGTCAGCAAACCCCACCGAAAATGGTCTCATGCAATGTTATTGACCATGGTCAGCCACATTCAATGGGATTTGTTTGTAATCAACAGCTTGCCCAAGAACAGGCCTCAACTGGTTCCTCTCAAAATCAAGAATACATAGAACAAGTTGTTGAATTACTCCTGCATCAAGTAAACAAGAATATTGAACATGCCTCTCATATGGAGGTGGAACATCATCAAGTCACAAAACTGTCAGAAATCATCCAAAGGACTTTTGAACTAGGTAATAAAAGTGGATACAGATTAATGCATCCAGCTAATATCCGATCTAAGGTCCACAAGATCAGGAGAGCTTTTAAGAAATTCTTATACATAGCATGTCAAGAGACATCCCAGCTTGCCAGACTGGGGACTCGTTTAAACCAACCCTCAGAATCAACAAATATGATTCGAGGAGTTGAGCGGGAACAGCAGGAACAGCCCCAGTCCACCGGAGTGGGGACTTTTTCAAATCATCAATCCCCTCCTTAGAGAGAGTCTGTCTTTTCTTGATTGGGGAAGAAGCCTCAAGAGGAACGAAGATCCAAATTATCAGGAGATTCACTCCAAATTATGGTTCGTCAAGAAGTTCCTGAGGGATCGAATCAATAAAAGGCAATGTCTCAGAAAAGACATGAAAGAAGACAATATCATAGAAATCCTGATAGAAGGGATTCGATGCGTTATTCATCAATCAAGGTCATCAATGCCGTTGTTGGTGATCCACCAGATGAGGCTCACTCATGGGACTCAGATGAAGAGGTTCTTGCTCAAGAAGATGTACGAACAGACACAAATGAAGAAGGTGTGCGTACATGAAATCAAAGGGTTACATATAACCTAGGTAATCCTTCGAGTAACCCACTTCCCCCTCTCCTAAAAGGATCCAACAAAGTGAGGGGAAATAATCAGGTTACATATCATTCCTCTGGAGAAGGCCAATCGCTCTCACTAGAGAAAAGGTTTGGACAACAGGAGAATGAAATGATGGAATTAAGAAGTTTGAATGCAGAACTACTTCAGAGTAGTCTTATTCATAAGTGTGCTGGAGTCAATCGTTCAAAGGAATTTGTTTCAGCTATTGAGATGGATCAAGGATATCCTCCACTATTAGTACACCCTCACGGGTCTAATCCTACGGGTCATGTGCAACAACAGTTGGCAGTGCTACCATCAGTTGCAGCACTAACTACCACATCTGTCCAAGGTCCAGTCATTTCACCTACCCAAGTCCAAGTTCAACCGGATGTTTCTCAAAATTTAATAACTACTATTGAGTCATTAACAGCTCGGTTAGAAACTATGGAAGGGAAACGTGCATAGGTTCAACCAGAAAATAATGTTTACCCAGAATGGGTAGATTCAATCTCTCCTCCATCCAGTTTTGGAAACCCTGTATTCCCTATTTTTAATGGATCAGGTGACCCTGAACAATATTTGATGCACTACGTATCTTGTTGTGATCCTATGAATGGAACTCCGGAGCAGAAAGATGCAGTAAAACTCAGATTCTTCATACGGACCTTACAAGGACCAGATTTTGTTTGGTATACAAGCTTAAAATCCCGATTAATAAATGGATGAGAATATCTGCGTCAACAATTCCTTCTTCATTTCAGCTCAACATTGACAAAGACAACAGTTTTTTATCTTACAAACTGTAAGCAAAGGTAAATGAAAGGGTCTCAAATTTCATTGTTCGCTGGAAGGGATTAACATATTCCCTAGGATTATCACTCCCTCATGAAGAATTGTTGACAATCTATGTGGAAAATTTGTGTGATGAGTTACGCACGCCGTTGATCCCTGTGAAATACACAGGAGGGTTTCGAGAGCTTACTTCAATTGCTCAACCGATCGAAGGCTCCCTTATACAGGCTAAGGATAAATCTCGTATAATTCCATCGCCTCCAGGAAGGAGAATGGGTAAAGCAGAAACTACTACAATTATGCTTAAACAATCACCTATACATGTTTTTACCTCAAAACCTTCATCTTCTCGAAGGGATCAACCTTCTGAGCGCCAACAACAAAGACCATTTCGTCCATATGATCAAAGAGATCAAAGACGAAAACAATTTGAGGATTTGAAGAGAAAAACAAACTCTTTCCGAAATGAACAAGTTCCTGGTTACTTCATTTCGACCATATTGAATAATTTGGTTCAGCTGCCAAAGCCTAAGAGTCCAAACAAAGAAGGAGATGAAGACATTCCCAATTATTTCCCCTTTCATCAAATGTTGGGGCATCCCATCTAGGAGTGTTTTGTCTTCAAATACCTCCTGAAAAAGATTGTCAACTCGGGACAAGTCAAACTAAAAAGTTCTTCAGCCCAGGTAGCATGTGTCACTGCTACAGTTCCATAGGAGGAAGAAGAATGGCAAGAAGTCAAAAGAAAAAATGCACAGAAGTATGATGATTGGATGGTCAGAAAGACAATCAACTAAACTCAGGCTATTTTTCAAACACATTTAATGAAACCGATTGTGTCTTCTCCCATGAATGTTGTGGAAAAATCTTATTCATCAGAGGGAAAGTCCTAAAAGAAACGGCATGATTCAAAGAAAGAAAAAAAATTAGAAGAAGATGAATATGTGTCAAAGCCTAAATTGTCTTTGACTCTGGCAGACCTCATGCCATCTACTTCAATGCCACGGGCACCGCCCCACCAAACGGCACAGCCTAAACAGGCTAATCAGGCAGAGGCTTCATCAGACAAAGAATTAATCTTCGGTTCTGTTAATATGATTCAATTAACAGATCCATAGGCCAGTCACAGTTTTAATTTCGATGAGCTTGAATTCCCTGTATCAAATAAGGGAATCAGAGGAAGTTCCAGAGGCTCAGGATACAGGGGAAGACGTGGATCTTTCAGAAGCCACTATTCCAATTCTACCCCTACTGGAACTGTGTACGGAGCAGAAAATCATGGTACAACCCTTCAGCAAACTCAGCAAAAACAAGCAAGTTATTCTACCAATAGAAAATTAAGTCCTGGCACAATTATTTTGGAAGACAGGTTGAAGGTTCCATCTTCTTCCTCTCAGCATGTAAATGGATTTAATCGGTCTAATCTTCCAAAACAAGGAATATTGCCAACTCCTATCCCGATACAAGATGCATCAACTTCCAAAACATCTGCTTCCATGGTACCTGCTAAACCACATATTCTTGTGGGGAAACATAGACCTTTGGATCAAAAATATGATGTATTGAAACACTAGGCCCAAGTACTAGCCAAGTTATCAATTTTCGATGCTTTGAATCTGTCAAATGATCTTCGGGAAGCCCTCATCGATGCTTTGTCAATCCCTCAGGAGTTTGAAACTGAAATTGTTGCAGCTGAATTCTATCACATAGAGAATAATCCTATAGAATTCCATGAAATAATATCTTTTCCAGATTAAGATGAAGATGATGTTGTGCATGGGCATATTAGACCTTTGTACTTATCTAGCAAGGTCAACGATGTAGACGTTCGAAGAGATTTCATTGACAATGGTGCAGGAGTCAACCTCATGCCCATTCGTACACTTCGTCGATTGGGCCTCACAGAATCTGATTTATCTCTTTCGACCATGATGTTACAAGGATATGATAAAAATTAACAAGAACCACCGGGCTAAGTTACAGTCCGTAGTTAGTTTGGAGATCTTGTATCCAATTCATATTTCATGGTTGTTGATCAAGACTCAGCCTTCAACATCTTGCTTGGTAGACCCTAGCTACATCAACATGCGGCTATCCCTTCATCCTACCATCAATGTCTTAGATATTGTTTCGATGGTCAGGTTGGGAAATTATATGGTGGTAAGGCCCCGTTCAAGACATGTGAGTCTCAATACATTGAGGTGGAATTCTATCACATGAAGGGAAGGGTGAAATCCACAACAAAGGATATTACCAAAGTTAATGCTCCATAGGTTTTGGAGAAGATTCCAGTAAATCCATTTACACATGTGAGTACAGATTATGTGTTTCCTATCCATCAAATTGACAAGATAGGCCCAAATCAAAATAATCTTATGGAAAGATCCATAATGTCGGTTACGGCAATTGAGCCAGACAACATGGGAGAAATTGGTAACCCCCAAGCAGTAATGAAAGCACAAATGGTGACGTCTTCACTTCATCTGCTGATAACCAACAATTCTATACTTTTCCAATTAGTCCAGATGAAGTTATAGCAACAACGGAGGTGAACAATTATGTCGATTCTCAATCCATCATCTCCTCTTTATTACCCAAAGAAGACCCTACATTATCAATCGGGTCGGAAATGGATGCTTCTTCTTCATGATGTGCAAATTTTGATATGTCTTCTGATCATGAAAATTATGCTTTATCATCTACTATGAAAGTAGAAATGGAAGAAATAATACATGATGAAGATGAAGAGGAAGATCTCAGAGATGCTCCTCCAGCATTTGAAGAGGGTATCTCTACCACTGTGGATGAACTCAAAGAAATAAATATGGGTACAAAAGAAGATACACACCCCACTTTAATCAGTGCGGCCATGACTCTTAAATATCAAGAGATGTATATTTCTTTTCTAAAGAAAAATAGAGATATATTTTCTTGGAACTATACAGAGATTCCCGGTCTTGACGCTGATGTTGCTACTCACCATTTGTGTTTACTAGAAAAACATCGAGGATTTAAGAAAGCCTCGGGAAGAACACAACCAACTTATGCTTCTAAAATTAAAGTTGAAGTGGATAAGCTTATCAAAGCTAACTTCATTAGAGATGTTCAGTATCCCAATTGGTTGGCTAATATTTTCCCGGTAAAGATGAAGTACAGACAAATTAGAGTTTGCATCGATTTCAGAGATCTTAATCAGCATTGTCTTAAGGATGATTTCCCAGTTCCGATTACAGAAATTTTAATTAATTCAACAGCTGGTTATGAATCACTTTCCATTATGGATGTATATTCCGGATATAATCAGATCCGAATGGCCCCAGAAGACATGGAATCCACAGCATTCATATCTCCTCCGGGTGTGTTTTGCTACCGGGTAATGCTCTTTGGCCTAAAGAATGCAGGTGCAACATATCAGCAAGCCATGCATTTTATCTTCAAACCCTTCTTAGGGATGTTTGTTGAATGCTATGTAGACGATTTGGTGGTTAAATCCAAACAACGTTCTACTCACTTGTATGATTTGGAAGTCATATTCCGCAAGCTTGGACACCATAATTTGAAGATAAACCCCTTAAAATGTTTCTTTTGGGGTAACCTCTGGAAGATTTTTCGGCTTTGTTGTGTGCCATCATGGTATTGAAGTTGATCCCGAGAAGAATAAGTCAATCCTTGGTATGTCACCTCCTCAAAATTTGAAAGAATTAAGAGGACTTCAAGGAAACATAGCCTATATTCGGAGTTTCATCGCCAATTTTGCAGGCAAAAGTTTACCCTTTATCAAATTGATGAAGAAGGGATTCACTTACCAGTGGACTGAAGAATGTCAAGAAGCATTCGATATTCTCAGGAAATACCTTTTGAATCCATCGGTACTCATGCCACCTATTGAAGGAAGTCCACTTATCCTCTACGTAACAGGTCTAGAGGAATCATTAGGTGCCTTTCTTGCTCAAAAGAATGATGTTGGGAATGAAAACAACATCTATTGTCTCAGTCGAACTATGATTGAAGCAGAAACCCAGTATTCAAGTATTGAGAAGTGCTGCCTGTCATTATTCTTTGCAGTTCAGAAGTTGAGACACTACCTGCAACATCACGGGGTCCAATTGGTATCTCGCAATAACCCGCTCAAATTCATCCTTAGTAGTCCAATTCTTACATGACATCTGGCAAGGTGGGCAGTTATTTTTCAGCAATTCGACATTCAGTATGTGTCTCAAAAGGAGATAATGGTCCAACCTCTGGTTGATTTCCTGGCTGAACACCATTCAACAGAAGACACATCTTCAGATATTGAACTCCTTGATGAGGAAGTCTTCTCTATTCAAGAAAGTCCTCAAGCATGGGAAATGTATTTTGATGTTGCTTCTAGAAGTCCAACAGGGAGGAAAATGGAAAATCCAAAATTTAACAAAGTTGGATTAGGAATTGTGATCATTTCTCCAGAAAAGGCAGTGTTACATTATTCCTTCTTATTGTGGGAAGGTGGTACCAATAATGGATCAGAATACCAAGCTCTCATCATAGTCTTGAAATTAGCACTTCAAGCACAAGTGAATCACTTAAAGGTGAAAGGTGATTCAGACCTGGTAATCAAACAAGTCAATGTAGATTATGCCATCAGAAAAGAAGAACTAATCCCTTTGTATGATTATGTCAGAGAGTTAATGGAAGAATTTCCTTCGGGAACGACATTTTCTTATGTCCCAAGATCACAAAATGCTAAAGATGATGCACTGGCTAATATAGCCACAGCTCTGGCAGATCCAAATCGGGACGAGACAACCATAAATATTGCCCACCGTCGTGCAATTTCACTTTATTTTCAAATCAGAATAGAATAAATTAATGAAATTAGTCCCATTCCTGAATCGTATGGTCATACTACAGGATGGATGTCACCTATCAGGGAATACCATCAAAATGGAACACTTCCACCTGATAGAGCTGAGAAAGAACAAATCCGGTGACGTGTGGTCAATTTTACTCTTTATGATAGCCTAGATCACCTAGAGAAAATTCTCTACAAATGTGGTTTTGATGGAGTTCTCTTCAGATGCATTGATGGTGAAGAGACAATGACTGTCATGAAAGAAGTGCATGCAGGAGTCTGTGGTTCCCACCAGTCTGGACATAGACTATCGGATCAGATTCGAAGGCTTGGATACTTTTGGTCTTCAATGATACAAGATTGTGTTGATTTCACAATGAAGTGTCATTCATGCCAAGCACATTCCAAATTCATTCATCAAATTCCAGAGTTTCTTAATATAGCTAAATACTCATTGCCATTTGCCACATGGGGAATGGATGTGGTGGGACATTACCCTTCCGCTACGGCCAAGAAATTTAAGTACATTCTTGCTCCTACTGACTTATTTTCCAAATGGGCAGAGCCAATACCTCTCAAGGATGTCAGTTCTAAATGTGTTGTTAGCTTCATCAAGTCTAACATCATTACATGATTTGGTGTCCCTCATACCATATTGACGGATAATGGCACGAGCTTCTGTTCATCCAAGGTGACAAAGTTGTATCAAGAATACAACATCAAATCCAAACATTAATCTCGGTATCATGCAGTATCCAATGGCCAGATAGAAGCCTTTAACAAGACTCTTTCAAATATACTACAAAAGATGGTGGATAAAGATAAGAGGTCATGGCCAGATAAACTATTTCATGCTTTATGGGCTTATCGGACTACCACCCGCACTGCAACTCGGTCAACTCCATATTCACTGGTATATGAAACAGAAGTCGTATTTCCCATTGAAGTTCAATTGCCTTAGCTCAGAGTAGCCATTTGTGATCAGTCATCTATAGATGAAAAATCTCAAAAGCGATTGAATGAATTGGAATGGTTAGATAAGAAAAGATTGTGCACTTTACACCACTTGGAAGTCTATCAGAATCGAATAGCACGAGCTTTTAACAAAAAATTTCATCTTCATTCATTTACTCATGGAGAATTGGTATTAGTTCTCAGCACTCCAATGATACCAGGAAAGAAACCTCCCAACCTTTATCCAAAATTGGAAGGACCTTACTCAATACATAGTGTCTACTCCAACAGATCTTATTCATTAATCTCATGGAATGGATAACTCATCACTACTCCAACCAATGATAGATTTTTGAAGAAGTGTTTTGTATAAACACAACATTTATATCATCAACAGTCTATACATATGATGTTAAACTATTTGTACTTTCATCCCACACGATGTTAAACTGTGAAAAAGTTCCCTAAATGGTCCAGTATGACCTTAAACTTCAACTAGGTCCTGTATGACCTTAAACTGCATCATCAACGGTCCATGCATATGACCCTAAACTATTTACATGTCCCTTACGTCCAAAAAGACGTTAAACTGTGACATCCTAAATACATAACGCTAAATTGTATAAAAGTACCTTACGTCCGGAAAGATGTTAAACTACATAATCTTCAAAGGTCGTGTATGGCATTAAACTACACCACTGTCCAGTATGACATTAAACTGCACCATCCACGGTCCATGCATATGACCTTAAACTATACTCACTTTCATCCAACATGACGCTAATCTGTATCGTTCCTTTTTCATCCAACATGACGTTAAAATGTGAAAAAAGTCCCCATTGCATCCAACATGATGTTAAATGGTGTACCCTTTTGTCATCACTACATGACATTAAACTGCACAGTCCCCCTTTCATCCGACACGACATTAAACTATATTTTCCCCATCATCCTAACTACATGATGCTAAATTGTACAGAAATTCCTTGATACATCCTACATGACATTAAACTGTACTTTGTCCCAGATACATGACACTAAACTGTGGAACAACAATAGTCCAAACTGCAAGACTTTAAACTGCATAGTCCGTTTATATGTCCTACATGACATTAAACTATGCATCATTAAGGTTGTTGTTACCTCTTGTTTCTCACACCAAGTATGACTCACATGATCATAGAGAAAACCTCAACCACAACACTCTTTCTGGGCTACTAACCATGTGTAAGTCCCAACAACATCATTTTTTAGGTCGTTGTCCGCAAGAACAACTTGATCGTTACTTCATTCATTAATTGAACTACGCGGACTTTGATCCTTTCCTTTTAGGCTGGGTATGCAGGCAACCTCCCAAGGTTCAAGCCCAAAACCAATCTCTTCACATCGGTTCACCTCCATCTCATACGATGTTGATTCGTGGAACCACCCCGAGAATCAATATCTTTACATTGATTCACTTTTGTCCTTGTTATACGACGTTAAACTATAAAACATTTTTGTCCAATATGGCTATAAACTACAATATTCTCTGATACCCTCACCTTAGAGGGAACCATTATTTACATTGATTTTTCAATCATGTTTCATTTCAAAGACTACGTGCATACATGGCATTTCCCAAACCTTTTATCTTGGGTTAAACCATCATTGTACTAAAGTTCCCTTTCACCCTTCACATGTACGAACCAAATTTGTACAAAGGTTATTTATAGAACTATGTGGGCTTGATTCCCATCCTTACGGGATTCGTAGGAACGTTCGAGTGTCCCTCGAATCCAGCCCCAAGTCTTTGGGCCTAACCCTAAATTCCACTTCCAGTCCCTTGGCTGAAAAGCCCCCATGGAAACACACACAGTGTATTTCTTACAATGGTCCAAGCTCTATGACCCTAAACCAAGATATCTAATCCTTTTGTCCCGCATGACATTAAACTATAGTTTTAGAACTACGTATGGCTTGATTCTCATCTTTATGGGATACGTAGTGAAGTCCAACATTTCAATTCAGGACCCATCCACAACATGATTATGGTTAGCATTGATCTGTGTGTCTCTGTATACATTGGACAATACCCATCATTATGTGTTATAATCCTAACCTTAAATATTTTCAGATCTTCATAACCCTTTTCATGACTTCTAGTCACAAAAATGTCAAACTTCTGAGAATTCTTATTTCTGACTATGCAGCATGTGCCCTTAGGTGGCCTTGCATAAACAGTCTACATAACGGACTTATTAGCCGAATGATACTATTTTATTTAACTATCCAACCAATGCCCTTAGGATTCCCTTCATAATTCAACCCCCTAACGGGTTCGTTAAATAATGGTAACTTCATTCTTGGGAAGAAAGCCTCTTTTTTATTTTTTGGTCTTAAATGACTATATGTAGGGATCCGCAAAAATATCTATCCTTAACATATTTGTCCCATATCCTTTTTCATGATCTAAAAAGTATAAAAGTATATAGTTTATATTATCCTTCCCTACGTTTGGGTCAGACCTTCGTAGGAGTGATATCTATTCAGTTCTTCAATAATCTTGTTTGGAAATATCTTCTCCATATTCAAGTACCCTTTTCCATACAGCAAACTCTATAGTTTGGAAAATTTGAATCTCTGTAAACTTTCACTGGCTTTTAGCACTAGGAAAGTAAATTTCTGAGAGTTCGTTTTCCTGACTATGCAGCACGTTCCCATAGGAGACTTTGCATAAATAGTCTACATAACATGCTTGTTAGCCAAAACAAACTATTTTATTTAACTATGCATCCAATTCCCTTAGGTGGCCCTGCGTAATTCAACCCCCTAACGGGTTTGTTAAATATTGGAAACTTCATTCTTGGGAACTACTTCTAATTCCTTTTAGCTCTTTTTCATATCATTCCTCAGATTCAAATATTCTTAAGTCATAGTTTACATATTTTTCCCTCATACATGAGTATGGTACTATTTTTTCAGATGAATTGTCAAGGAATTGAGTCAATTCTAATCCATTTCAGTCAAAGCTATTTTGACCTTAAACATTATCCTTTTTATGTCCGACATTCATGACTTTAAACTACCCACAGAAGACAAAGGAACTCTAAATAAAAGTCAAGTCCCAAGCTCACTAAACATACGTTTTGTATGATTTAGGTAATATTGAGCAATTAAAAGATTCAAAGTTTGTAGGTTTATTTACTTTAATCCTAGTAAAAATCAAAATATTCTTACTAGGCCCATTGGATTAAGTAAAATCTAAAGCATGTAGCAAAAGAGAATGCAGGTACAAATGATTGAAGGTGAAAGTGTTTTTCATTGATGCACAAGAGTTAGAAGGACATCCAAAGACTGGAGTCTCTTCTCTTTTTTTTTTCAGGAATTAGAAAAGACATTCAATGTAACTCTTCATTTGATTTACGGCATCCCGAGCATCATCAGCAGCCACCTGGAATTCATTCACTCAACTGGATACCATAAGAGATGCTATGATACCAGCTCTTCTTGGTACAATTGTAAAAGAATGTTCTTGAGTGAGGTTTGAGAAAATTCTCTGCTGATCAAATAGTGACTCTGTTTCTATCCATGAGACATGGAAGATGGAAACATGGATTTGAGAATGCAGCATTGGAAGTAAAGATCCATTTTGGGAGAGTACTCTTTTCAGATATTTCTCTAATTCCATGTTTGTCTTCTCTCCACCAGCCGGCAATGGAAAAAATTTCAGCCCATGGGTTTTCCATTTTCATATCTACAAGGAAATGACATGGAGGAAGAATTTGGAAGTTCACACCATTGTTGTTACTCTTAATGCACAGCATAACCGAAATAGAGGAGTAGCAGTGAAGCTATATTTCAGGCATATAATTCTTTGCATCTGGAACATTGACTCCTTGTAGAAGACCATGACCATATACAGGCAGGTAGATGCTCTGTGGGATATTAAGATTATATTTCTTCAAGTACTTAGACAAATCTGGGAGAGTGCTATCGCAGATATTATAGTAATCGCGGCCAATGATGTTCATCATATAATCAATCCGCTTGCTAGCCAGTTCATCAACTATTCTGATTCTAAGAGCCATTGAATCTGCACAAATGATGAATAATTAACTCTTAAGTAAGTTTATTTTTCATAAAATTTGTGAAATAATTCAAAACAAAATGAAAAGGAATTTAGGCGTGCAAGTATGGAGGTTCCGCGTAAGTTTATGGAACGCAAGTATCACCGTGCAAGTCCAGATACCTACACAGTAGCGGGACGACAAATAAAAAAGCGGAAAATAGAGCAACCTGCACGGTGAAGGTGACCTACGCGACGAGAGCTCGAAGGTTTGAAATCCAGAAATCCGGATGCTTTGTACGGAATGAAGCCCCCTATTTATAGACGTGACCCTGACCCTGCGCGTCATACCCTGCGCGATCAAAGGCTGTATCCCTGCACGCCAGGCCTTGCGCGCCCAAAGCTCATTTGCGCACCCTACCTTGCATGCCCAAATTTCCTTTTGATTCTCGATTTCCTCAGATTCAAATCCTCTTTTCTCTCCAGATCCAACTCTATGGGGGGAATTTTGTTGACGCTCCTTTCTTCAAAGAATCTAAAGATTGGAAAAGGGGAATATCTGAGCTCAAATTGATTCAACCTTTGGACAAAATATCAAAAATTGACAAAGGAAGGAATAAGAAGAATGTTGCAAAAGGGTCATGCAAGTGAACTTGCGCGATGCCTAATGGTCATGCAAGTGACTTGCACACCCTATAGGATAGCCACCCGGGGTCTTCTTCAGCTGATAAATAGACCCTGTGGGCCCCACATTTTGAAGGGGAATTTTTTCAGAAACGCAGATTTAAGCTCCTGGCACCCTAGTCTCTTCTCAAAGCTTCTAAAACACTTCTAAGGTAATTTATTACCTAGAATGGAATATCTAAAGAGGGGGAGGAAGGCCTAAGTGTTGAAAATAATCAACACTTGAGTGCCTGAGTGGCCAACCCTTAAGGGAAATTGCCACACGTGCGCGCCGCCTTACTCCTTCAATAGAATTTGGGCGCCCCTCTTCTGGACGAACCTCAAGACGATTATAAAGGCTTTAACCAATATTCGCTCAAGTATTACCCTACTAGTTAACAATTTCACAAGTACACATGTGTCGTGTAGGTATACATGCGCGACCAGGACTTGTGCGCCCATGCAGTACCTACGCGCCTACCAGGACTTGCATGCCCCTACCTTTTTGGGATCCTTTCTTGCCCATTTCACCCCTCTTAAGCCATTCCACCTCTCTTATTCTAGATTCAATCTTCAAGACACACTTAAAAGCCATTTATGGCATGATTTCTTGATTTGACTTCCTTATCTGAAAGGAATTCTGTGGAATATCTCTCAAAACCTAGTGATTTCCACATATTTATGTCACTAAAGATTGAGATATCATTCATTAAACCCCGTCCTTTAAGATGAGTGAACTCATTAACCTGGGCCTCCTTTTCAGGAATAATCCCCAGTCATAATTTCAAATCTGGGCATCCACCTTAAGAGTAATCCCCAAGTCCTCATTAACCTGGGCCTCCTTTTCAAGAATATGCCCCAGTCATAATTCTCAAATCTGGGCATCCTCCTTAGGAGTAATCCCTATGTCCTCATTAACCTGGGCCTCCTTTTTAGAAATAATCTCCAGTCATAATTCTCAAATTTGGGCATCCTCCTTAAGAGTAATCCCCAAGTCCTCATTAACATGGGCCTCCTTTTCAGGAATAATCCGCAGTCATAATTCTAAAATCTAGGCGTCCTCCTTAGGAGTAAGCCCTAAGTCCTCATTAACCTGGGCCTCCTTTGCAAGAATAAGCCCCAGTCATAATTCTCAAATCTGGGCATCCTCTTCAGGAGTAATCCCCAAGTCCCTTAATTTTTCAAGTCCTTTATCATGGGCCTCCTTTTGAGGAGTAATCCCTAGTCCACTAATTAGGGCAACCTCTTCTGGAGTAAGTCCCAAACATAATTCTCTTAACCTAGGCCTCCTTTTCAGGAGTAAGCCCCAGTCTCAAATATGGTCATCCTCTTCAAGAGTAAGCCCCAAGTCCCTTAATTTTTCAAGTCTCTTAACCTGGGTCTCCTTTTCAAGAGTATGCCCTAGTCTCAATTTCTCTTAACCAGTCCTAATTTAACATTGATCAGGGATTCCTTATTAGGAGTAAAAACCCAATCATAAGTCTTCTCCAAATTTGGGCCTCCTTTTTAGGAGTAAGCCCCAAGTAAGAGTATTCAAATCTCCGTGAAGCACATATACCTTTATGGACCCTGTTCCTAGATTTCTTCCCTAAATTAAATCCAAATTTTTGTTTATCTGGGAAGTCATACATACATAAGTCCCACCTTATTTCTTATGATTGTATCTTTCAAGGCACAATTGTCTGATTTTTACCAATACCTCTTGTTTCTCACACCGATAATGACTCACGTGAGCTTAGGGTGTAAAAGTAATTATGACATCCTCCTTTGAGCCATCAATCATAAACATTATACTCCCTTACTCGAACTACGTGGGTTCTGATTCCTTTTCTAAAAAAAGGATACATAGGTAGCCCATCTACGAGTTCGATCCAAACTCGAAAATAATCCATGTCCTTCTGAATGAAAATAAACTTCAGGTGCCCAATTGAGTGGATTTAAAACTAGTATGGTCATCATAATGACAAAGAGACTTTTACGTATCAAAGGATACCATTGAATAAGAATCTCTAACAAATACAGATGATTCTCTCTCAATGAGGAACCTCGAATACATAAAAATGATCATCTAAATTTCCTACATATCGATCATTGATTGTCAGATCAAAAGGAAATCACATTTTATACTTGGTAATGTATAAAGGATTCACGAACATAACTTAAATCTATAAACAGTGTCCAAGAGTAGACAATAATTCCTCTCAAAAAGGTGTGATGTGTCCGACCTTCCATCCTCTCGACCAATGCAAATTCCTAAGCCTCGTCAGTCCACAACTAATGAGCTCTTACCTTTGGAATGTAGGTCCAAATGGATGTGGAATCATTGGATGTTTCAGTTCTACGAACAAATCCATTAGAATCTGATTTGAATGTTTGAATCTTCAATCAAGGAGGTCATCCCCGAATTCCGAGGGAAAAAGTTGTAAATAATACATTCAATCTTTTGCATCTCTATCAAGTGAAAATGAGAATTCTCTTAGTTTGATTTGATCTCTAAAAACATTTCTTGGTTTTAAAGTTGAGAAAACCACATTAAATTATTTAAGGTGTTTATTGAGTTCCTCACCAGAGTGTCTATGAAATTTTTTAAGTAGGTGAATTAATCCATATTTAAGTTCAAATTCTGATTCAAGATTTGGGTATACAATGTAATTTGGTTGATAATTAATATCAGGTGCATCCAACTATTGAATGGTACTATTTAATTAATTTCCATTATTTTCAGACATTGTTTTTTGTTTTATGGTTGAATTTTAATTGCTTTCAATTCCAATGATCTTGGTGTAGAATAATGATCCTACTTGTTGAATGTCAAAACTTCTCGTAGACTGAGAATGTCTGATTCGATCCCTAAGACTGTGTTCAATCTCAGGGTAAAGATCTAAGAGATCATTGAGATTAGTTCGTATCATAAATCAATTAATAGTAAAATTGAAATGATGAAAAGTGTACCATAATAAAAATTAAAGAAGTTTGAGTTGGTCCGATAAAAATAAAAGAAGAGGGAAAAAAAAGAAAAAAACTTGAGAAAGAGGAAAGAAGAAAGAAAGAGGAGACGAAAATAATTAAATGAAAAATAAAATAATTACCTCTAATTGGTTCAATAAATTACATTAATCCATGGAAATGATTCCAATTTGAAATTCACTATCATGGGCACTTTCAAATTATGTTTGGTTTCAGGTTACGTAGGTGCAGCAGAGTGGCTGACCAAGGTGGTCACTCAAAGGAGGAAGAAAATTCTTAACAACAACATAAAGGTATTTTAAAAATAAAAGATAATAAAAACAATACATTTAAGGATGGGTGTTGTTTATCATTAATAAAACTAGAAGAAGTTTTCTAGAAAAAAATTGCATTTTTTTGTTTTTAATTTTGAAATGAAATTCGACGCAACAAGAAGATGTTTTTTAGAAAATATTTTAAAAGGAATAATCAATATAACTCTACCTATTAATTTACATATTAATAATTATCATTTATATTAATATCCACGTAATTATTCTCCCTCAATTTGTTAACCCTCAAACCCTATGGGGGTTAACTTAACCACAAATATCTAATTACATAAACCCTAGGCTAGCTTCAGAACCTGCAATCACAACACCCTACTTTGATTGATGTTATAGGGTTATCTTATAGTCAGTGGTTAATTAGAGAACATATCCACTCTAGAAATAAGTATTAATTGAGTTTTGGGATTATATTTTAACTCTACAACCTTATCCAGTGTAGTCTTGTATTGTCTATTAAGTTCGTGTTCTCCCAATTTACACAAAAATCTCGACCTCGAGTGATTTGTGTTTATTGTTAAATTTCTTTCTTAGATTTATTTAAATTAAAATATCAACTAATAGATCATATTATGTGAATTATAGTAGAAAATTGATTCAAAATAATTGAATGAAGAAGGTAAGAGGTAGATCGATTACTAAGAAAATTACTCTTCCATGGGCGGTGTAGTCATCATAGAAACAGTTTGCATGTGAAAAGTTTTAGAAAGGTTATAACCCAATCTTGTTTCTACTCAAGAATTATAGCCCAAAGAGGAAGATAAAAGAAGAATATATTTGAACAAAATAGAATAAAAGAGATAAAATAAAATAAGAAAAAATAAGTTTATTACACAAATGAAAACATTACAACATGATGAAGAGAAGAAGGCTTCAATGAGGAGATGCTTACATAAAGATATTTTTTTTGAATAAAAGCATATAAAATTAATGAAAAAAATCAGTAGAAGTACATCTACAAAGCCATTAAGGGAAATTATCCAACCAGAGCAGGGAAGTATTGAATTGTCCTGAGGCCACTAGCTGATGGGGCACATTGTTACCTTCCCTATTGGTGAAAGATAAGGTGCATAAGGAGAAGCATTGGAGAAGTGAGATAATTCTCCTGATGATAATGACAGAATACTGGAGTCTGCCTTCATTGGGATTAATAGCATCGATTACGGTAACACAGTCAGACTCAATGATGATATCACCCCATCAATAATCTCTAGCGAGCATCAAACCAATAAGGATGGTCGTAGCTTCAGCAACTATCGGTTCCCAGAATGCCTGATGTTGTTCATATTTAGCAGCAAGGATTTTCCCCAAATGATTTCGGGAAAGGAGGCAAAGGGTAACAAACCCAGCCTTTGGAAGAGACACGTCCACATTATTCTTGGGAATCCCTTCCGTTAGGGGAATCCAATGATCAGGATGGGAGGGGGAAACACTCGGCATAGAAAACCCATTGTGGCCTTTCCATCCCTCAATCCACGAAGTTACCCGATCAATCCGGAATTTGGTGGGTCTGTGAGCTTGATGAAAAACATCATCGTTACGCCAGACTCAAATAAACCAAGATAGAGTGCAAATTGAACCAGCACCTACCGGAGAGAGAGAGAGAGGAGGACCAACGCGTCAGAAAATCGGGAAGGTCGGAGGCCAATGCTAGAAAAGTAACTGCATATAGGCCCCATTGATTCAAAATTTCCTCTGCTCTCGGGCTGTAAATGATATCGTGTAGAGGTGTTTCAAGATTGTTTGGGCAGAAAGGGAAAAAACCTGTGCTGGCTATATGTTGATGAATGATAACGCTCATTGTTGGGAGAGTGCTCGTACAAACCTTCCACCAAAATTGACGAATTTTAGGGGGGGCATTGAGTGTCCAGATAAATTTCCAAGTTCCGTCATCCAGGACAACTAAGTGGGTTCCAAGAGAAAGTCTATAGATAGATCTCATCGTGTAGTCACTCGAGATGTCATTGATCCAAAAGAGATGGTCAGGGCCTGCATCTGGAACCCAGGCAATTCTGAGGATAATTATTGGATCACTTTCGTAAAACCATCCGAATATCTTTTCCAAAGACCAGCCCATTCCCTAGTTGGAAATGAGGTAGCTGACAGTGGCATCTTCAAAACCTGGCTGGGCGGGAGATGTAGCCCGTTAACCATCATTATCAACAAGCCAGGGGTCAGACTAGATTTTGACCGATGAACCAGACCCAATCCTCCAACCCAGTCCTTTATCCATGAGCTTCTTATCCCCCCAAAATCTTCTCTGGAGGAAGCTAGGACGGGGACCAAGAGAGGAAGCCTGAAAGGCTGTGTGGGGAAGGTACTTATCTCGTAGAACTTGCACGCAATGAAAAGATGGACGGTTAATAAGGTTCCATCCTTTCTTGGCCAGTAGCGCGTCATTGAAGAGAGATAGATTCTGGACCCCCATCCCACCCTTTGATTTGGGTTTTCAAAGTTCCTCCCAGGTCATCCAGTGGGGGCGATTTCTTCCATCATTCATCCCCCCCCAGAAATTGGCACTACGTGTGTGGATCAGGTCAATGATGGTGGTTTGGAGCTTAAAAAGGGATATAAAGTAGCTGGGGATAGATTGGATGATAGATTTGATGAGTGTCTCTTTTACAGCTTCAGAAATTCTTCTTGGGGTCCAGCCATGAATTTTTGCCTCAATCCTGTCCACCAGGGATGCGATGATTTATTTTTTGGACCGGCTAATCAATGTGTGAAGCCTGAGATACATCTGATGTTTTTAAACCATATGGATGCCAGCTGAAACGCAAAGTTCATCCATCTTAGAGAGTGGCACCCCAGCTCTGAAGGATATTTCAGATTTTCCATGATTTATTGTTTGGCCAAACGCCCTCTCGTACTGATGGATCGCTTGGCAGATCACCCGACATTCATTAATTGTTTCTCTGGGAAACAGCAGCCAGTCGTCTGCAAAGAAGAGATGTGACACTAGAGGACTAGCTCGACAAGCTTTTACCCCATGAATAAACTTAGAAGAAACATCCCTTGAAATAAGATTAGAAAAAACGTCATCCACCAGTATGAAGAGAAAAGGGGAGAGGGGGTCTCCCTGCCATAGACCTCAGGATGGGTCCAATTTTCTGGTAAGCTCCCCATTGACCTTGATTTTGAAAGAGATGGTCAAGACACAGTTCATGACCATATCTGTCCATTTATCATTAAAAACAATTTTCTGCATAATGACTCTTAAGAAGTTCCATTTTACTCTGTCGTAAGCCTTGGTCATATCCAGTTTCTAGGTCATGGTTCCTCTTTTCGCAGAGGAGCGTGATTTCATAGAATGGAACACTTCACGGGACACAATCGCATTATCCGTGATCAATCTCTTAGCCACGAAGGCGCTCTGGTTTTCATAGATAATATCAGGTAGCCAAGGTCGCAGCCAATTGACAAGGATCTTTGAGAAGATCGTGTAAGAGACATTGTAGAGGCTGATAGGTTGAAAGTCAGGGATCTCCAGAGGTTTCTTGATTTTGGGGACGAGGACGAGGATAGTTTCATTGATGGATTCCATGCTGGTATTACCAGCCCAAATATTTTTAATCTTATTGTAGATGTCAGGGCTGATAATGTTCGAGTATTGCTGGAAGAAAAGGGCGTGGAATCCATCTGGCCCCAGAGCCTTAGTGGGATGAAGATGTTTCAGAGCCAGGCGTATCTCGTCATCTGACACATCTTTGGCGAGTTCCCTGTTGATCTATTCAGTGATCACAGGTCCGATACATTCTTCCACCTCAGCAGACATGAAAGGGGTTCCTGCATAGATTATGTTCTAGAAAAATATTGTCAAGGCCTCATGAATACCCTTGGTTTCAGAAACATTACTTCCACTGGGTTGTAATGAACAAGTAATAGTGTTTTTCCAATGCATGGCTGATTCTTTCTGATGTAAAAACTGGGTGTTAGAGTCCCCATCTTTAATATGGTTGTCTCGTGCACCCATAGCCCAGAATATTTCCTTGATATGACGGGCCATGTCAAGCTCTCATTGTGTGGCTCAAATCATAGAGAGAGTGATAATGGACGTGGGTTGTTGGAGGAGATTGATCAGTCTCTTTTCAAGGACACCGCAGTGCCGGTCGGGGTGTTAGAATTTCCTATTTCTCCAAGACCTCAGATTGGAAGCGACCTATTAGAGGTTGAGGCAAACGTCCTAGTGAGTACTTTTCCAACTTTATTGAATCACCTCTTTGCATTCCTGATCATTTGATCAGAAGCTCTCAAATCTGAAGGGTCTGTTGAAATGTCTATTTTTTTCGCCTCGTGTACAGTCAATGAGAATTGGACAGTGGTTGGAGAATTTGGGTGAAACCAATTATCTTCTGCCTCCAATCACGTAATGCACATCCCAAAACCTCCAAATGTGAAAAAAAAACAAATTTATATAGTGGAGGGGAGGCTAGGTTTAAAGAGGATTCAAGTGTGAATGGGGGATCTAGGCCAAATATTTTAAGCCAACTGGAACGAACCATTTGACCTCCAACATGCATGAACTAGCACTTCTTCCAGAAGAATTAATTGTGTACAATTGGGTTGGAGATCTCCTCTCAATATTTGGGCCCAATCCAAGCTCGGATGAAGGACTTACGGCCCAAATACATAACTAATGTCCAATCGAGCAGGTCCATCCATCCTTTGTTTTCGTGGTCCATTTATTCCAAACAAATGAAAGCTTTAGCTCTAATGTCCTGAATAAAAGTTGTATAAAATTAAGTGAGAAACACGGTTTAAAAAGTTTATGTTCAAATAAATAATATTAAAATATTTTTTTTCAAAATACTACAGTGCATTTTAAAAGTTTAAAACATGAATTTTCATCAAATTTTCAAATGAATTATCTAATCCTAAATATTTTAAAAATGAACATATTTAGGACAACGTGAGGAAATTATGTCATTTATTATCAATAAAATATTCCAAAAAATTGTTTTTAATCGGGTGAGCTAAAAACCCAATAAGGGGATGAACATGAGACAATACAAATTCGGGTGATCATAATCATTATCAATATAACATAGGCATAGGATCATAAACCCGATAGGAAGAATTAATAAAAGTCTTGAAAAGTGGCAATGCAAAAAAATGTGACATTATGTATTAGTGGTTAACTACCACACATAGTTGTAAACAAATATAGCATCATATTCGTGCATATTTCACTTTAAATCGTGATATTCATGACATTACCCAATTCATTGGATCATTGTATAATTTTGGGTGCACCTATCACATCATAAAATCAATATTTAGCTATATAATTCCGGCTACACCCATCACAAAATAACGTTAACAATGCCATGAATGAAACATAGAATGTATATAAATCTTGGACATAAATAAACCATGTAAATTGATATGTTTAATTTCATAAATCACACATTCATTAACATGGAGTTCCAATATTAAATAGGGAATAACATACTTGAGATAAGAACCATCAACGTTGAGTGAGAAGTAAAAGATGTGTTTTTGAAAGAAGAGTTCTTTTAAAAAACATTTTGTTTGAAAAAAATAAATTTGTAAACATATATATACTAGAAAAGGTAATATAATGATGAATAAATTATTTTTTAAAGAATATTCATACTAAAATGGAGTGAAGAGGTAAAACCTAAAGGAAGAGAGTTGGGTTCAAGAATTCCACTTACCTTGTATCTGAACACTTTCTTCACTTTATTGTCCTATATAATGACATTATATTCATTAAATAACAATTAAATAACCTTTCATTCATTAAATGGGTTAATTATGGTTCCATTAAGTTACTTTTCGGGACTTTGGACGAGTTATAGAGTTTAATTTTATCGTTTAGGAGTGTTCATTTTCTTTGTTTTCGTGCTGAGTTCATTTGATTCATGAATGAGAGTTCTTTTAAAAAGAGGATAAAAATCCAGAATTTTTATTATATGTTATTAGTGATCATTCATAAGATTAAGTGATCTTAAAATGAGTTTGGTTATATACGATGAGGATTATTCATTAGAAAAAACGTTAATGATGATAATTTTAGGTTGATTTGAGTAGTTTTTCGATTACAATGAACTTGGATTGTTTTATCATTTAGTATCATGTATATAAGTTCATTCCCTAATATAAAGAGGGTAAAAAAATAAAAAATAAAAAAATAAACTATTTAATGGTTTTATAGATAGCATTGAAGTCATTGGAGGAAAATGGAAGTGCATCGCCCACGATGTAGGTAAATTAACACATCATGGGAGACAATTTCATTTTTATAAACAGAGATAGAGAGAGAGAGAGAGGATTGTAATGAATAATCTTCCATTAGCATGATATAAGACCATTATTTCAATAATAATCAAGTTATCATGACATTTTGACAAAAAATGATTACAATTAGAGAATAAATGAAGTGAAATTAGAAAGGAATTTGAAAGAAAAGAGAGAGAGAAATTACCTCTTGAATTCTCCTTTTGAGATACTAATTAAGGGACCTAGGCTTGGTCTTTTGATGATACCAATAGATCTTTAAAGTGTATTAGGGTATAAGGAATATGTTTGGTAATAATTTAGGTGAGTATTGATGCTTTATAGGTGTGAGTCAATGAGGTTGTGATGGGAGGTATTTATAGTGGAGGGGAGGGGTGTTTTCTCAATATTTAATTCATTAATTTATTAATTTCCCTAAAGTCAAGAAATAGTAATGATTACATGACCAATTACATTAAATAGGGTAGTTAGTCTGATCCACTATCCATTTACGTCATCCATGACTCCAGAATGATGCAGAAATTCATTTATTTAGCATATTTTGTAATTTATTGAATTTCACTATTAACAAAAAATTAAAGTATTTCAGAAAAATTTAAAAACTTCACCATAACAATTTTTGACATGATAATTAAAAAATAAAATTCACTTTATGAAAATAATTTTATAAATACGAGTAATTTAATTTTTAATTAAAATCACAATTTACTTGAAAATACAAATTTAAAAATTAAAACTGCTTTTCTAACACTTCGAATAATTAATTAAGGTCTCATAAAGGTATCATATTATCATAAGATATCAAAATAATTGTTTATGAATAAATTATATGAAAATAAATTTTCTTTTAAATTATTAAATTAATCATTAAATATTCATGACTTACAAAATTACCAACATTATATCATATTTTTACTTATAGGATGGATATATTTTATTTATACTATCATTGGTTAGGTTCCTATTCACTTGTAAAATTTACTATTAATAAGGGTCATATTACTATTCATAATGGTAAAATTACTATTCATAAGGGTATATAACTATTCACCAAAAATTAAGTTTGCCTCATCAGGCTCAAAACATCTTACTGATCACAATCGTGTATATAATATTTTTGACATTCATATCCCTGAAGTGGTAAAATTATATTTAAAGGTCATATAGAATTTAATAGTTCATTTAAGAATGATGTGGCATTGTGTTTACCATTTTTATTTTATGTGATTATACTATATGATATTACTATATGAATGGAGAAATTTCATCGATAAAATTTTGCATTGTTACATTCTACCCCCATTTTTAAAATTTTCCCTCACATTTTCATTTTACATAAATTGGTGAGGGTAATCCTCCTTCATCGAATCATCCAGTTCCTATGATTCTTCTTCATACTTATGGTTCCTCTAAAACAATTTTAAAAGGTGTGTTTTCTTATTACATAGATCCTCATCTCTCTAGTTTTGAATATTTACTGGCTACTCCTCATAAAAGATTTCATCTTACAGCTGTACCACATCTAAATTATGTACATGCGAGGGATCTAGTATGTACTTCCACAAGAGTGATATGTGAAAAACTTCATGAATATGAGCCATATTTGGTGGAAGTGCAGTCTGATCAGCCATGATTCCTATGCAGTCAAGGATCTCAAAGGGGTCAATGTACCTTGGGCTCAACTTCCCTTTCTTTCCAAGCTGTATGACTCTCTTCCATCATGGTATTCAAAGAAAGACTTTTTCTCCAAAATCGAACTCCAAGTCCCTTTAATGGTTGTCAGCATATCTATTTTCCAACTCTTAGTAGCTTTGATATGTTGTTCGACGGATTGAACCATCTCGGTCATCTCTTAAACAAGATAAGGTCCAAGTATCTTTCTTTATCTATATTCATCCAAACAGGTTGGATGTAGAGACCCGAAGCTTGACGTAAATGGACATTACATTACTTTTGCGGAATACTTAATACATAACAAAAAAAACACAAAAGGGTCATAATAGTGTAGAGTCTATGGAAACTCGGAATATAAAATTCTAATCATGTTGAAATATCTTCAACAACTCCCATAACGATCTTCCACTTTTGTTTCCATACCTAAAACATTTCTTTATTTCCAGGGGCAAATAAAACATAAAAAGGGTGAGCTCAAATGCTCGGTAAGGGAAAATATAGATAACATAAAACAATCCATAAACATTTGGAAGCAAAAACTTGAACATGAAATTTAAACATCAAAATCTTGAGTAAAGACATAAATTGTGGAAGTACGTAAGGCATATATCATAATAGAACATCAAATGTGATAAAATATAATGGGAATAAAGCATGTAATTGTGGAAACCATTCAGCACATGTTATGATTTCCATAGCAGCCAAGGCATTGCTACCAAGACCATCTTAGTTTACAAAGTCCCTTTCTGAATCAAGTTCACTCCTCGTTTCAGTCCTGTAAAACTAACCCAGATTAACTTACCATTCCAGCCTTGTCTATCTCATGAGATATAAATCTTTACCCAATGAATTGGAGGGATATATAGGTCCCACCAATCTCATAATGAAATCATTCTTACGTGTGCCATAAAATAATAATACATCCTTCATAATAACCCAACGAATACAATGGGTTTCATAAATATCATCCCCTCATCACATAATCCATATAAAAGAAATGGATATCATTTCATAATAAGAAAAGTGAATCCATGTAAATCATAGATACATTATACTTGAAACATACACATATGAAAATAATTTCATCTTAGATGGAAAATGGCTTTGTTAAAACACTTGAAATGAATTCTTGAGGAAAATATCCTTTCTTCTTGAAAATCATTTTCTTTTCACAAAATGCCATGAAATTTTAAATGAAAGAGATTTTTTTGAAAATAGTCATGAAATCTTTTGGAGGAAACTTCATGAAAATAAGTCTTTATAAAACCGTAAAAATCATTTCATGCCGTATAAGTTAAAAAAACATTTTTCTCGTACATTTACCGAAAAAGTCAAAAAAGGTACCTCGTAACGTAAACAAAAGAATGATTCCTTACATTATATGTAGTAAAATTCAAAAATGGGTAAAAAGGACTTTAAAAATACATGAAAAAACTTTTATAAAACATGTACATAGATTAAAACAATAACCCCATAAATACTTACGTATAAGCAATCTCGGATAAAAATGAGATTTGCAAAATTATCCCTTACCTTAGGTATGATATGCTTCGTACGTATCCAAACCTCCTGTATAATGATTTAAATAATGTCATTGACTTATTAAAGAATCATATTCATTGTTATTTTATCATATATCATTCACTTATGTCTTTATATTACCCATTCTTTTGTAAATTCATGTTAATGTAGCATTTTGGTTAAAATCGATTCATTTGTCTTTCGTGTTTTAACTTGTAATTGTTCATATGATTACATAGATCATGATTACTTATATCCAGAATGTAAAACATGATTTATATATAACATATATTCATAATATACATATATATAATAGATCGATAAATGGAAATAAATACACCGTTCATGGAGACGGTAGTCCGTACGTATGCATGAACTCCGTTTTCGTTTCCTTATTGAATTGAATGGAATTAAGTAGATGAAATATATATATATATATATATATATATATGTATGTATGTATACATAAATCCAGTAGATTAATTATGTCATATATTTTATTATTATTCATTATATATACTTTATAATCATTCTTGAATGGTTAATCATGGAAAATGAATCTCATCACATTCGTGGAGATGGTAGTCCGTACGTACGCACGAGCGATGATATCATTCCCATGATTGGGTAATTGTATTGAAGTGTATGTATAATATTACATAATCAATATCACTTTACAATAACCATATATAGTTATTTATTTACACCATTATACCCATCCGTGTAAGGTGGTGGTGGAAAATAGATTACACCACAACGTGGAGACGGTATTCCGTAAGTACGCACGCGCGGTGATTTCGTTTTCCGTAGGATGGATAGATGGTGAAATAGGGTTGTTTCATATTTATAATAACATATCCGTATATGAGTGATACTGATGTTATTACTTCATAATGAAACAACTAAAGAAGAAGAAGTATAAGAATAAATAAAGTTGAAAGAATCGGTAACGGACATTACCTCTTCTTTGAAGCGCCTCTTTGAGACCTCCTCTTAGGGCACTAAAATTTGTCTTTGAAGAAGACCAGGTCCTATAGGGAGTTTCTAGGGATGTTTAAAAGAGAATTTGGTAGGGTTTCGCTGAGCTTCAATGCTCAAAGTGGTGTGAGGAAGAGATGGATGAGGTGCACTTTTATAAGGGAGGAGAAGGGCACCTTTGGAAAAACTAAAACTATTATTTTATTATAAAGTAATTTTCGGTTTTAAATAGCTCCAAATTGATTTATTTCAAAGAAAAGGTAGGTATGGGTCGAACTAATCTCATCCAATATAATTTTTAAAACTTTAGGCTCCTATTTTAACCTTATCATTTAGATTTAACATTAAGTTAAATAATTTTACTTTTATCATGTCCTCTTGTGTTCTTACACTATAAGGTTAATAAACATACTATAACAAGACAAAAGAACCCCAAGTTGTTTATTTTTAATATATATAACCTTATATAGGTCATTTGGCCGAACATTAGATTTTTAGGAACAAAATAACAATTAATAATATAATATTTGTTTTAAAAACTATTTTATGTCAATTTTGACTCTATTTAGTAATTGATATTTGTGAAACTAATAACAGAAATATTAGTTCAAAAAATGTGAATTAAATCTATTAAAAAATTTCATAGTAATATAGAAAATTATTGTAATTCATAAAAAGTCTCAAATTACATTTATTTGGGTATTTATAACATCAATTATGTCAATATTTCATTAACAAGATAATTACTGCATCATCATTGTGTCATAAATAAATTAAATTATTTAATGTCTCAAAATTACAAATAGAATATAATTATGTAAGAAATAGTTTTAGCTTTCTAATGAATATTTATAGTCGAATTTATCTTATGTATAACCCTATATTAAAAATGATTTACTTATTAAACTTTGATTTTTACTATTTTAACCCTTCTTTAAATAAATTAATAATAAATGTCCAAATCTAATCCAAGTGGGCCTAAATGTTCATATGTTATTCCTAATGTTTTTTTTGGTCGAATACATTTATCCAATTGAATTAGGACATGTGTTTGGGTAATAATAATAACATTTGTACCCTTAATTATCCTAATTAATTTTAACTATGGTAAAAAAAGAAAAAAGTTACTATTCACCAAATATTATTTTAATCTCATTGAACCACATATTATTCCTTTATATTAACCGTGTCTCTCAGATTTTCGATATTCCACTCACAGCTGTAGTAAAATTAAGTTTTATTAAAAGATTCAGTTTTTTAACTACCACTTAGTGGTTTCACTATTCATCAAAAAATGAAAGTTTCCTGAAAAATACAAAAAATTAGGCCTAAGATATTTCTGATATTATGAATTAAAAAATGATATCTATTTTACCAAATTCAAAAAATATCAGTTACATTAATTAATTTAGAAATTAATTCCCATCGTCAAAACAAATAGCGTATTCTTAAGAGATAATAACTATCAAAAGATTGACACTTGCTTATGTCTGGTTTATATGTGAAATTACATCCAATGAAAAAAATTGTATTAAATTGTAAAAATATATTCTAAATATACTTTAAAACCACACAAATTAATAATTTATCACTATTAATTATTTCGATTAAAAACGATGTTTTTAATTAAAATTTAGTACTTTTCAATATTCATCAGAATATGAAAGTTATCCGAAAAATACCCAAAATTTACCCTAAGCTAATTTCGATATTCCGAATCCAAAAATGAATTACATTTTGAAAGATAAAATTTATAAAATTTCAAAAATAGGGTATTACTATTCATAACGGCTAGTTCATAATAATGTTATAATAATATCTCATTTAGTGAAACTCGGTATTGCATACTACACATGCTATCGAGGAAGGTCGCGATTGCGTGTAATGCAAGTCAAGTCAGGGATGCATGTTGTGTAAGCTCCTTTTGGTGTAGCGTACAACACAATACATTAATTAAAAAGAATATTTTTCATAAAATATCGGGGTGTTACATTCTACCCCCCTTAAAATGAATTTTACCCTCGAAATTCGTCGGGGTTATAAATGGTTTACTACTCGATAGTTTCTTTAATAGAAGCCCACATCTTAAAAAAGGAATACCAAAACCTGGATTTAAAAACAAAAGTATGAAACGTAACGGTTACCCAAATTAACTCATCACTGGGTTTCCACGTAGGAGAACATAGGTGAAAATATGGATATGGAAGAAAAATCTAACCATCAAGTTCTGATGGAAAGTGGTAGAGAACATGGCTATGAAAAAGCCAATAATCACAAAGCCATAAATTTGTGATGGTCTAAGGTACCATCTGATTCATCGGATATAAGGGAACTAGGAAAACATTTTTGGTTTTCAAGATCATTTCCCAAAAGTTGATGAATTAAAAAAAAATTCTTACATTATTTTGGTACAATTTCACTATTGTTCGTGAATTGAAAAATTTCCACTTCATCCCTTAAAGAAATGAAGTTGAATTTGTTATTCGTGATGTGTTAGCCGATCATGTGATAGAATGATGGGTCATTCCATCTGTTTCAAACATAAGGCTAGAAAAGGTTATATGTCCATATTATGGTTAGATTAATCGTATATGGTACCAAAAATGAACTTATACTTCATATATCATACCTCTTAATAAAATAAAACTAGTTTCTACTAACCAGGGACTTACTATAGGCTAGTGGTAGGTGATAAAGGCTAGTCTCACTTCGGTTGTGGGTTCAATTCCCACAGCCTTGTCCGACGCGATGGGTTGTCACCCATCCTGTTGTTTGTCCTTTTTTCTAAAACTACATTACTGTAAATCCCATCAATAATATCGAAAAAACTTCTATCCTTAAACAATACTAACTTATGTCCTACATAATCCATTCCAATCATTAGGCTTATCTATAGTACTGCAGTCCTCTCTCATAATATAGTGAAAATGATTACCATAGATTTCACATAACAAGCATGTTAATACCATCATTGATCCCCATATATCATAAGATATTACTTGTTGGTCACATTCCAAATATTCGAAGGCCTTAATCATGTATTCTCTTGAAAAATAAATACCCATTGAATCTTAGAGAAAACACGAGTGCTGTCAAAAGTTAACTCTTTCCACATACCAGAAACCCAAAATTCTATATACTCAAACCATGATACAACTATTTCCTTATATCAGTCATGATCTCATGAATACTGTCAAACATTTCATTTTCTCCTCATCCCTTCATTTTGCACATATAATCTTATTTCAAAAAATATCTGAATAACTTTTCATGGTTACTGGGACCATTCATCATACACTTTCAAAACATAAGGAAAGACAACAGTGTAACAATCCTTAGATGTCTCTTTATTCCATAGAACCATGAGATTACTTATAAAACATTACACTTGATAAACATGTAATCATTCCACTGCTTTCTTAAACCATTGACTGAGCTTCAACAATTCTTTCATCTCACAAATAATTTCTAGTCTCTTCATTATCATCAACATAAATACTACCCATACAACCATACTGATTCTCTTCATGAGACTTTCCCTTAGGGAATTGGTTTTCATAATACCCGTACATTCCACATTTAAAACATTTAACCATTGTTGATGTCGTAGCAATACCATTATCCTCATCCATGGTGTTAACTGAACCTTTTCCTTTTCACTTACTGGCTTTGTTTCCTTCTTTTCCACACCCAAAGCATCTTCTGGTTCCTTTGAATCATTTTTCTGGATGCCTCTTACCACATGATTTACATAGGGGAAATTAAACTTTCTTTCCTCTATGATCATCACGAAACTCCATCTTTCTCTTATTAGCTGAGTTAGAAAACTTAATGAATTTGAGTTTATTGATCATATTATGGGATTGCTGATTTGGCATAACAGTGATGTTTGTACTTCCAAATCCCATTTCATTTGGTTGCTCAAGAAGAATATCATTCCATTGTCCATCATATCCTCCATTATCATGAATCATCTTGTTTCCAGCCATTTTCTAAAACCCAAAAAGAATAGTGTGAGAGACAAAAATCATAATCAAGGGGGAGTAACTTCAATATCTTACATATTAGGTTTAATTATAAGATCGTTACCGTAATTCTAGGACTATAACCTATACTTATACTTAACTTTAGGGATATCCCTAGACATACCTTAGAAATATCTCTAGGGATCTCATTAATGTTTTCGCATCCTAGTTTACAAAGGTTGAATAAACCTTTCCTCTGATACCACCTGTAGAGATCTGAATCTTGACGTACATGGACATTACATTACTTTTGAGGAATACTTAATACATAACAAAAAACACACAAGGACCATAATAGTGTAGTGTCTTTGGAAACTAGGAATATAAACTTCTAATCATGTTGGAATATCTTCAACAACTCCCATAACGATCTTCCCCTTTTTGTTTCCTTACCTAAAACATTTCTTTATTTCCTGGGGAAAATAAAACATAAAAAGGGTGAGGTCAAATTCTCAGTAAGAGCAAAAATAGATAACATAAAAAATCCATAAACATTTGGAAGCAAAAACATGAACATGAAATTTAAACATCAAAATCTTGAGGAAAGACATAAATTGTGGAAGTACGTAAGGCATATATCATAATAGAACATAAACTGTGATTAAATATAATGGGAATAAAACATGTAATTGTGGAAACCATTCAGCACATGTTATTATTTCCATAGTAGACAAGGCATTGCTTCCAAGACCATCTTAGTGGACAAAGTCCCTTTTTGAATCTAGTTCACTCCTTGTTTAAGTCCTGTAACACTGAACCGGATTAACTTACCATTCCAGCCTTGTCTATCTCATGAGATATAAATATTTACCCAATGAATTGGAGGTAGATATAGGTCTCACCCATCTCATAATGAAATCATTCTTACTTGTGGCACAAAATAATAATACATCATTCATAATAACCCAACGAATAAAATGGGTTTCATAAATATCATCCCATCATCACATAATCCATACAAAAGAAATGGATATCAGTTCATAATAAGAAAAGTGAATCCATGTAAATCATAGAGACATTATACTTGAAACATACACATATGGAAATAATTTCATCTTAGATGGAAAATGGTTTTGATAAATCACTTGAAATGAATTCTTGGAAAATATCTTTTCTTCTTGACAATAATTTTCTTTTCATAAAATGCTGTGCAATTTTAAAAGAAAGAGATTTTGTTGAAAATAGTCATTAAATATTTTTGAGGAAGCTTCATGAAAATAAGGCTTTATAAAACCGTAAAAATCCTTTCATGCCTATAAGTTAAAAAAACATTCTTCTCGTACTTTTACAGAAAAAGTCAAAAAAAGTACCTCGTAACGTAAATAAAAGAATGATTCCTTACATACCATGTAGTAAAAGTCAAAAATGGGTAAAAATTCCATTAAAAATTCATTAAAACACTTTTATAAAACATTTACATGGATTATAACAATAACCACAGTAAATACTTACGTATAAGCAATCTTAGATAAAAATGAGATTTGCAAAATTATCCCTTACCTTAGATCTGATATGCTTCGTACATATCCAAGCCTCTTGTATAATGATTTAAATAATGTCATTTACTTATTATAGAATCATATTTATTGTTATTATATCATATATGGTTCACTTATGACTTTATATTATCCTTTCTTTTGTAAATTCAGGTTAAAGTAGCGTTTTGTGTAAAATCGTTTCATTTTTTGTTCATGTTTTAACTTGTAATTTTTCATATTATTACTTAGATCATGATTACTTATATCCAGAATGTAAAACATGATTTATATATAATATATATTAAGAATATACATATATATAATAGATCGATAAATGGAAATAAATACACCGTTCATGGAGACGGTAGTCCGTATGTACGCATGAACGCTGTTTTCGTTTCCTTATTGAATTGAATGGAATTAAGTAGATGAAATATATATATATATATATGTATACATAAATCCAGTAGCTTCATTATTTCATATATTTCATTATTATTCATTATATATACTTTATAATCATTCTTGAATGGTTAATCATGGAAAATGAATCTCATCGCATTCGTGGAGACTGTAGTCCGTACATACGCACGAGCGATGATATCATCCCCATGATAATGGAATTGTATTTAAGTGTATGTATGATATTACATAATCAATATCACTTTCCAATAACCATATATATTTATTTATTTACATCATTATACCCATCCATGTAAGTTGGTGGCGGAAAATAGATTACACCACGGCGTGGAGACGGTATTCCGTACGTACGCATGCGCAGTGATTTCATTTTCCATAGGATGGATAGATGGTGAAATAGTGTTTTTTCATACTAATAATAAAATATTAGTATATTAGTGATACTGATGTTATTACTTCATAATGAAACAACTAAATAAGAAGAAGTTGAAGAAGAAAAAAAGTTGAAATAATCGGTAACGGACATTACCTCTTCTTTGAAGCGCATCATTGAGACCTCCTTTTATGGCACTAAAATTGGTCTTTGAAGAAGACTAGGACCTCTAGGATTTCTCTAGAGAAGTTGAGAAGAGAATTTGGCAGGGTTTGGCTGAGCATGAATGCTCAAAGTGGTGTGAGGAAGAGTGGGAGGAGGTGCCCTTTTATAAGGGAGGAGAGGGCCACCTTTGGAAAAACAAAAACTATTATTTTATTATAAAGACATATTCGATTTTAAATAGCTCAAAATTGATTTATTTCAAAGCTAAGGTGGGGATGGGTCGAAATCATATCATCCAATATAATTTAGACACGTTTAGGTTCCTATTTTAACCTTATCATTTAGATGTAACTTTAAGTTAAATCATTTTACTTTTAATGTGTCTTCCTGTGTTCTTACACAATAAGGTTAATAAACTTACTATAACAAGCCAAAAGAACCCCAAGTTGTATATTATTAATATATATAACCTTATATAAGTCATTTGGCAGAACCATTTATTTTTATTAATAACAAAATAATTAATTATATAATATTTGTTTTAAAAACTATTTTATGTTAATTTTGACACTATTTAGTAATTGATTTTTGTGAAAATCATAATAGAAATATTAGTTCTAAAAAAGTAAATTAAATCAATACTAACATTTTATATTAACATATAAAATTATTGTAATTCATAGAAAGTATCAAATTACATATATTTGGGTATTTATAACATCAATTATGTCAATATTTCATTAATAAGATAATTTCTACATCATCATTGTGACATAAATAAATTAAATTATTTATTGTCTCAAAATTACAAATAAAATATCATTATGTAGGAAATCGTTTTAGATTTATAATGAATATGTATAGTCTAATTTATCTTATGTATAACCCTATATTAAAAATGATTTACTTATTAAACTTTTATTTTAACTATTTTAACCCTTCTTTAAATAAATTAATAATAAATGTCCTAATCAAATCCAAGTGGGCCTAAATGGTCATATTTTATTCCTAAGGTTGTTTTTGGTAGAATGAAATTTATCCAATAGAATTAGAAAATGTTTTAGCGTAATAATAATAACATTTTTACCCTTAATTATACTATTTAATTTTAACCGTGGTAAAAAAAGTAAAAAGTTACTATTCACCAAAAAATTATTTTTATCTCATTGATCCAAATTTTTGACCTTGATATTAACTGTGTCCCTTGTATTTTCGAAATTCCACTCACAGAAGAGGTAAAATTATGTTTTATGAAAAATTTAGTTTTTTAACTACCACTTAGTGGTTTCACTATTCATCAAAAAATGAAAGTTTCCTGAAAAATAACAAAAATTAGGGCTAAGCTATTTTTGTTATTATGAATTCAAAAATAATGTCTATTTTACCATATTCAAAACATATCAGTTACATTAATTAATTTAAAAATTAATTCCCGCCGTCAAAACAAATAGCGTGTTCTTAAGAGATAATAACTATCAAAAGATTGACACTTGCTTATATCTGGTTTAAATGTGAAATTAAATCCAATGACCAAAATTGTATTAAATTGTAAAAATATATTCTAAATATACTTTAAAACCACTCAAATTAATAATTTATCACTATTAATTATTTCTATTAAAAAAGTTTCTTTTAATTAAAATTTAGTAATTTTCACTATTCATCAGAATATGAAAGTTATCCGAAAAGTACCAAAATTTCACCCTAAGATAATTTCAATATTCCGAATCCAAAAATTCAGTCCATTTTGAAAGATAAAATTTATAAAATTTCAAAAAGTGGGTATTACTATTCATAACGGCTAGTTCATAATAATATTATAATAATATCTCGTTTAGTGAAACTCGGTATTTCGTACTACACACGCTATCGAGGAAGGTCGCGATTGTGTGTAATGCAAGGCAAGTCAGGGATGCATGTTTTGCAAGCTTTTTTTGGTGTAGCGTACAATAGAAGACATTAATTAAAAAGAATATTATTCATAAAATCGCGGCGTGTTACATTGGAATTCTACCTAAATTTCCATATAGAGCTTTATATGGAAAAATCTTAATACTTGGGTTGAGGTTGTTGTTGTATAAGAACTCAACCAATGGTAGATGTTGATCCCCTCATCCTTTGAATTCTAAGGAACATGATCTTAACACATCTTCAAGTGTCTAAATAGTTATTTCATATTAGTAACCAGTTTGGTGGTGATAGGCCATGCTAAAATCCAATTTGTTACTCAAGGAATGTTGAAGACTCCTCTAGAATTTAGATGTAAACCTTAGATTATGATCAGAGACAATTTAGAGTAAAACCCTAAGTAGTCTCACCACTTCCTTCACATATATCTCTTAAAGTTGTTCAGGCGAGAGATCTTCCCCAGTGATAAAGTGGGCAGTCTTGGTGAGTCGTTCCACCACATCCCATATTGTGTTATTTCATTTCTATGTCTTTGGGAGACCTTTGAAAAAGTCCATAATAACATTATCCCATTTCCAGATGGGTATAGGAAATGGTTGCATCATCCCTTTGATCTTCTGTCACTCTTCTTTAATTTTCTAACATATCAAGAACCTTGATATATACTCCAAAATCTCATTCTTCATGTTGTCTAACCGGATGTGTTCTCAAAGATCACGATAAATATTGGTGCTACTAGGATGGATAGAGAATTTTGAGATTTGTGCATTTTCAAATATCTCCTTCTTTATCCTAGGTGATGAAGGCACACAAAGCCACATTCCAAACCAAATCACACCACAATCATCGATATGGAACTCTTGTATTTTTCCATTCTACACTGAATTCACCTTCTTTGGAAACTCTATATCATCAATTTATGAATTCTTAATATTCTCTTGGATAGATGGTTGGGAAAACATTTTGTATAGTTAGGATGTATTCCCTACCATTATGATTTCAAAATAAATCCATTTCATATCCATGAAGATTGGGTCTTTCTCAATACGCAACATAGATAGAGTAGCAGGTTATTTTCTACTAAGAGCATAATATACATTATTAACATTGGTAGGATGATAGAGAATAGAGAAATCATAGTCTTTTTATTCTCTCTAACCATCTCCTTCGATGCATGTTGATCTCATTTTGTGTGAATATATACATTAGGATCCTTTGATCGATATATATGTCTCACTTATCACCATAGAGATAGTGTTGCCATATTCTCAATGTAAAAATCATAGTTTCTATCTCTAGATCATGTGTCAGGTAGTTCTTCTCATGGATATTCAACTATCTTGAGACATAGGCTATCAAATTATCATTTTCTATGAGAAAACAACACAATCCTTTCTTTAAAGAATCACTATATATCACAAAACATTCTCCAATTTTTGGTAATGTAAGTACAGATGCAGTTATCGGACTTCTCTTTAGATCCTTGAATCTTTCCTCACATTCTTCTATCCAGAGATACTTTACTCCTTTCCTTGATAACATAGTTAGTGGGCTTAATTATTTTAAGTGATTTCTCCCAAAACGTCGGTAGTACCCTACTAAGCCAAGAAAACTACGGATTTTTGTGACACTAGAGCACTTGGATCATTACTCAATCATGTTTATATTTGAAGGGTCTCCATAAATTCCCTCACTTATGATCACATGTCCAAATAACATGACTTTCTTTATCCAAATTTTACACTTGATGAACTTTGTGTACAACTTATCCTTTCTCAATGTCACATACACAAGCCTTATGTGTTCTTAATGTTCCTCCTTCCTCTTGGAGTAGATGAGAATATCATTGATAAAAACTACCATAAATTTGTAGAGGTAATGTCTAAAGACTCTATTCATCAAATTCATGAAGATTTTAGGGGAAATAGTATGTCCTAGGGTAATCACTAGAAACTCATGGTGTCTAAAACATGTATTTCTAGTCTATGAGGAATTCAGTTGGTTGATGTTCGAGTGGTTGACTAAGAATTTGAGCAGATGTGAATCATAGGACTAGTTTTGGTGTTTTTTGTCTACTATGTTGAAGGCACGAAATTGGTTGATCTGCTGGTATAATGTGGAATTGGTGATGTGGATTTTGATTTGTGAATCTTTGGGTCTCTGTGGTTCGAGGTTTGTGGGTGCTACCTCTGTCTCACAAGGGGTTGTCATTGAAATTCATGGGTGGGTTGTGGTTCTTTGTAGAGTAGGATGTGGTGTCAGGACATCATGGTCTTCCTTGGCCGAGATTCATCCTTGTCGTTTTTTGGATGTGTTCTTCTTAGAGGATTTTTGAGAGTCTACATCATGTCACTGGAGGGTTTGGGTGACCTCCGACTAGAGTTCAATGGTAGGTTTGTGAATTTGGGATGGTGTCGATGGTTGCATTAGTGGCGTTTGTGGAGGCTAGTTCTAAGGTTTTGTCATGATTTTTTGAGTTTCGTTCTTTCCACTTTGTGGTGGTTCCTTGGCCTTCTCTTGTGTAATACCAGATCCTTCTATAATGATTGTCAATTTTAATGATGGTGTGGTTGATTTTATATGTTTAATGAGTTGTTTGGTTAGCTATTGTCAATGGTGTTTGAAGTTTGTTATGAAGTCATGTATAGTTTACCACTTTTCCTCAAAATTGTTTGTTGGTTTCTCACTTTTTCCTCAAAAGGGATTTGAAAATAAAAATATTAATTTTTAGTCAGCATTGATCTATCATTATTTTTGGCAAAGAGAACTAGTGCACCCCAATGTAATGCACTATGGGAAATTAACCTTTTGTCCAAATGATATTGCATCTTATTCTTTAACTCCTCTAGTTTGATAAGAGCCATCTTATAGGGGCACAATGATGATAGAAGTAGATCCATGAATATGTTTTATTGAAAACTCTACCTCACTATCTGGGGGAAGTTCAAGTAACTCTACAGGAAATACATCCTTATATTCACTCACGATGGGAATTTACACTAGGTGGATAACTTCCTTTTAATCAAACATTTGAGCGAGGTATGCCTCTTTATAGGGAATCAACACTCACACCATTAAAGGATTTTTCAAATGAGATCCATGATCTTCTTTGAATTTTTAGAGGATCATTGGATGGTTCTGAATATGAAAGATATTTTATTTTCCTGACTGTTTATATGTTCTCTATATAAAGAGATATAATCCATTCCCATTATATCATCGAATTCCACCAAGGGAAATATCTTTATATTTACTGGAAGAATATTCCCACATATACTAATAGGAGAATATTCCAACACTTGGGTTTCAATTATTTCAAAACATTGAGTTTTTATAGATATCTTTACATCAAGGTTTTGAGGCTTTGATTCAATAGTTATGGCTAAATTTGGTGATATACAGGAATGCTTAGAACTAGAAAAAAAATTAGAATTTTTCCATTCTTATCTAAATAGTAAGCATACCATGTAAGACTTCATTTTCTTGATCCACATCCATAGTAGTGATGGCATAAGTATTCCCCTTTTCCTTTGGCTTTAGTGGATTCTGAAATTAATTACTATCAAGGACTCGAGGTTTAGTGCACTAGATTGCACAGTTCCCTTACTCCTCATAGTTATAGCATTGGGCCATGGCCGCTGCTCTCCTTTCCTCTACCACATTCTCCTACCTTCTCATATATTTTAGATAATCTTAATCTTGGGGACTTCTCTCCCACCACCAAATTTAAAATGTTTTTTATTATCAATCCATATTTAGGAAAAATGGGAAACCAAAGTATACAAAATGCACCACTACGTGCTGAAGGAACCCATAAAATGGTTAAACAAAAGACTAATATTACTATTCCCAGCTACTCTATAGAGTTCCCAGTGCGGTGTATTAACATGGGTATCTGGATCCTCTCTGATAAGATCTTCAAGGTGAGAAATCATCCTTTCCATTGTCTGAATAAATTCCTTAGAGTTGATTTTACTCTGATTGAAGCCTCGAGCAAGTACTCTATCTTGTTTATCTGACCACACTTCTTTATCCTCTGTGGCATCAACTTTTAACCTTCATTCATAGATTCTACTAACCTCCTCTTCTGAGACATTCATTCATACATCATGCTAAATCATTTCTTCCTTGGAGTGCACGATAAGATTCAAGCACTCCCCAACCTCTTCTCTCCCACACAAGAAGAATTTCCCCATCCCTTTGAGGAAGTTATTATTATGATCCTTCCCTTATTTTTGACATGTGGGTGGTTGAGTTTCCTTTCCAACTTTATCATTAGATCCTCTAGCATGAAACTCCATCTATCATTTCATACACCATAACCATGGTACCATTCTCAAAACTCTATCTCCATTTTTAGAGCAAATAGAATGACATCTTCATAACTCCCAAAGTCTCAAATTTCAAGAGCCTTTCGAAGGTGTGGTTTTAATCAACTAAAGAATCTATCAATTTCTCTATCATTATTGATAAAAAATACTGAAGAATATTATACAATCCTTGAAAATTACCTTTATAAGTCATGATAGATTCTCTATCCATTTTATTTAGCTCTAATAATTCTCTCTCCATATTTGTATGCTGAGTTCATGGGAAATACTTGTTAAGAAACATTATCTTAAAGTCTTCCCACTCCATCTCTTTAATTTCATCTCTTGGCATGGTGTTCTCAATCAAAGACCACCATTGGTCAGCCTCTCCATCGAGACGATAAATGGACAAAGTCACCTTCTCCATCTCAGAAAACTAAAGAATAGAAAAGATATTCTCCATTGAGTTGACCCACTACTCTGCAACAAGTAGATGATAAGATCCACAAAAATTCAGTGGTCATTGCCACATAAAACACTAAACAACTAGTTTCTCCCTCTTAAATGAAGGAGGATGTTCTACATTATTCAGGTTATTATTCATATAGTAAAAAAAATTGGGTAATCATATACATGGTGTTTTGAAATCCACATCCCAGAGCATTTAGTATGTCATTTGGGCTATCACTGCATTGTCCCTCACATACGTTGTTAGCCTAGTTTCTCTTGGTTCCCACCATTTTCTGAAATATAAAATGTTTGAAGAAAACATAAGTAAAAAATACATGAATAAATAATTTATTCCCTTGTGTAATTAACACTAAAAGTATATCTTATGGGATCACTATGTTTAGAAAATCTTTTTCTGTGCTTACATATACCTGGTTTCATACTATGATTTTCACTAAGGTTCTCTAATCCTAATTCCCAAATTAACTAAATCATGCCTTTGATACCAAATATAGAGACCATTTTTTTTTCTTACATTATTATTACAAAATTTTAAAGATAAAGAACATAAAAACAATACATATTAATGATCCAATGGTTTATTGGGTTTGAAAAACTAGGACCATAAAAACCCTCTACAACATAAAACATAAACATTTATTTAGTTCCTTCTTCTCTAGATTCTTATTGTCCCTTGTGTTCTCTTTAGTACATGTAGTCAGATAAGGATATACATCAAAAAGGGGTTAGTTAAAATCCCAGTAAAAGGATAAGAACATGATACAATACAACATGGGGCGAGCATAATCATTATAAACATATCATAGCCATAAGATCGTAAACATGATATGAATAATTAATAAAAGTCTTGAAAAGTAGAAATGCATAAAAATGAAATCATATGCCTTAGTGGTTAACTACCACACATATTTTTTAACAAATATAGCATCATGTTCATGCATATTTAATTTTAACTCATGATAATCATCACATTATATAATTAATTAGAGCGCATTATAATTCCCAGTCCACCCATCACATCATAACATCAACATTGCACTATTTAATTCTGGGTGCACCCATCACATCATAATGTTAAAATAATCATAAATGCCACATAGAACATATAAAAATATTGTAAATAAACAACCAATGGAAATTAATTTGATTCATTTCATAAACCATACAATCATAAACATTGGGTTCCCAAATGAAATAGGGAATAACATACTTGATACAAGACCCATCAACCTTGAGTGGGAAGTGAAAGGTTTGTTTTTGAAAAAAGAGTTATTTTAGAAGACATTGTGTTTGAAAAAAACTCAAGTGGTAAACATTTATATCCAAAAAATATTGGATAATTATGAATAAATGATTTTTGTAAGAATAACTATACTGAAAATGGAGTTAATGAGGGAAAACCCGAAGGAAGATAGTTGGGTTCAAGATTTCCCATTACCTTGTATCTAAACACTTTCTTCACTTTAATGTCCTGTATAATGACATTAGATTCATTAATTAACAATTATATAACATTTTATACATTAATATGAATTATTATGGTATAATTAAGTTCTTTTATTGGCCTTTGGATGAGTTACAGAGTTTAATTTCATATTTTGGGAGTGTTTGTTTTCTTAGTATTCATGATCAGTACATTTGTATTCACGAATGGAAGTTAAATTAAAAAGAGGATAATTATCCATAATTGTTATTATATGTAATTATTAATCCTACATAATCATAAATGATCTTATATTTATTTTGTTTATATACCATTATGATGATTCATTAGAAAAAAGTTAATGATGATCATTTAAGGTTGATTTGAGCGGTTTTTTGATCACAACAAACTTGTTTTGTTTTATCATTTATTATCATGTATATAAGTTCATTTTGTTATATAATAAGAGTTAAAAAAATAAATATTAAAGTATTTTTCAACCATTTAATTTTTTTATTTACAGCCTTTAAGGCATTGAGGAAAATGGAAGTGCATCGCCTATGATGTAGGTAAATTAACACATCACGAGGGATAATTTCTTTTTTAGAAACAAAGAGAGAGAGGGAGGAGTATAATGAATAATCTTACATTAACATGATAGAATACCAGTATTTCAATAAAACAAGATTTATCATGACATTTGGAAATGATAATTTGAGTCTAATATAAGAAAAGAAATGAAATTTTTAAGGAATTTGAAAGAAAAGAAAGAGAGAAATTACCTCTTGATTTCTCCTCTTGAGATCCACCTTATGAAACCTAGAATTGGTATTTGGATGAGGCATAGAGCTCTTCCAGGTAGTGGGGTTACTAAGGAAGAGGTTTGTTTAGAATTTGTACAAGTCTTGAATCTTTAGAGGTGTGAGGAAATGAGGTTGTAATGGTGGTATTTATAATGGAGGGGAGGTGTGTTTTCTCAATATTTAATTCATTAATTTATTAATTCCCCTCAACACAAGACATAGAGATGATTCCATGACCAAATATTGTAAATAGGACATGTGAGTTCAAACCAAGTTCCATTTACATCTACCAAGACTCAGGCATGTCGCATAAATTCATTTATTTAGAATATTTTATAAATTATCAAATTTCACTATTAAAAAAATTAATGTATTTCAGAAAAATATCAAAAATTTATCCTAACCATTTTTTATGTGTATAATTAAAAAATAATCTTAGTTTATGAAAATAATTTTCTAAATAGGAGTAATTTAATTTTTAATTGAAATCATAATTTACTTGAAAAATAAAAATTTTAAAATATAAAATGATTTTCTAACACTTTGAAAAAATAATTAAGGTCACATAAAATTATCATATTATCATAAGATATCATAATATTTTTTTATGAAAACATTATATGAAAATAAATTTTCTTTTAAATTATTAAATTAATCATTAAATATTCATGACTTACAAAAATACCAACATTATATCTTATTGTCACTTATATGATGGACATATTTTATTTATACTATCATTAGTAAGGTTCCTATTCACTAGGACGATTTACTATTCATAAAGGGCATATTATTACTCATAAGGGTAAAATTTCTATTTATAGGGGTATGTTACTATTCATCAAAAAATAATTTTTTCTTTATTGGACTCCAAACATCTTACTAATTGCAATAGTGTATATCATATTTTCAGAATTCAAATCACAGAAGTGGAAAAATTATCTTTAAAGGTGACATAGAATTTAGTAGTTCATTTAATCATGATGTGTAATTGTGTTTCCCATTGCGATTTTATATCATTACTATAATATATTACTATATGAAAGTAGAAATTGCATTGATAAAATTATGGGTTGTTACACCCTACATATTATAGATCCTAATAAAGATGGAAAGTTAATAAGACATGGATCATAAGATAATTAAGATCATAAATGTAACATAGGAATATGACATGGAATTTTTGGCATGCATATTGTTTTATAATTTTGTGAACATGTATAAGTAGAAACTGGTACACTCATTACGTTAAGGACATGAAATCAGGACCTCACATCAACTTTTGGACATGCAACTAGGTCCATGCATAAGATTGTGAATGTGTAATCAGGTTCACTCATAACCATGTGTACATAAAACCAGGTCCATGCATAAATGTTTTAACATGTGATCAAGTTCACACATAACATTTTAAACATGTAATAAGGATCATGCATAAACTTATGGACATCAAACCAAGTCTATGCATACCATTTTGAACATATAATAGGATTTACTCATAACATTGTAAATATGTAATTCGGTTCATGAATAAATATATGGGCATAAAACTAGGTCCATTAATAACATTTTAAACATATGATCAGGTTCAAACAGAAACTTATGGACATGAAACTAGGTCTATGAAAAATATTTTGAATATATAATTAGGCTCACACATAACATTTATTACCATGATTCACCCATCATTACCTGATGCATTGGGGGGAGATATAGGTCCCAACCATCTCAAAATAAAATCATTCATACATGTTCCACAAGATAATAAAACTTCATCATATCATTACCCATAAGAGGAGATGGGTATTTTTAACATCAAAGCATAAAATGTGAAATGAAATGGGGATCATTAACATTTCCTCACATCGTAACCTATTAAAAAGAAATAGGTTTCATAATCATTTCATTAAATCATAACCCGTGAAAAGAAGAGGGTTTCAAAAGCATATAACCCACAGATTAGAAATGAGTGTCATAAATTTCATTCCATCCAAAAATTAACCATTAATGAAAGGATATGAATGGGAACATTGGATAATTTTCTAGGAGGGAATGAGTAACTTCAACAGATGTCATTTTAAGTAGAACATTATTTTGAAATATATTTTAAAATTGTTCCTTCAGAAAAATATTATTTCTACTATAATTTTTTTAATACATAAAACTATTTTAAAGTAATTTTCTTAAAAAATATCTTCCAAACTTATAAATAAGACTTGAATCGTTTTGAAAAACTTTTTTATTGAAAACATTATATATGAAGCTTGAAATGTTTTTGAAACAAATTTTCCATGCAGACTTATAAAATAATCCTGAAATTGTTTTGAAATATATTTACTTGAAAATAATTTTCAATAATAAAAATGAGCTTTGAAATTGTTTGGAAAACTATTTTTCTTGAAAACATATAAAATAATCTTGAAAACATTTTGAAAACAATTTTTCTTAAAAACTTATAAAATAATCTTGAACATATTTTAAAAGGTATTTTAATTAAAATAATATAAAACAATCTTGAAAAAAGTTTAAAAACTATTTCATTAAAAATCTATTTTAAAAAAATTTCAAAAAAATAACCTTTAAACATGGATAGAATTATTCAATGGATTGACTATATATAAATTATTACATGTTGTAAGAGTTAAAAAGATCATTCCTTTTACACGATAAAAAAGGATAGAAAAACACCTCATTCAGAAAGTGTCAAGAATATTCCATTGAAAGAATTAGAAAAACAAAAAAGGGAAAAAATTTATTTTAATGATCATAGGTTATTAGTAAAATATTCTTGGAAACCCTTTTTTAAATACATGGTTTAAAAGTAACAAAAAGTTTTGACCAAAGTGAGAGTAATGTTATGATTTCTTAAAAAACATTCTTAAATATATTATTTACCAAAGAGTTGAATAAATTGTGCCAATATATGAATAAATCTTTAATAATAAGATAATAAGAAAATTAATGAACTTTATTTAGATATGTTATATGATACTTCATCAAACTAATCATAAGCATAAAGAATCTTGAGAAGTAATGAGATTGCTTCAATAAAATATTATAACTTGGTAACTTGGGATCATACTCTACATATAAGAAAAAAATACTTGAAATATAAAATAACCTGAAATATATTAAATTAATTATATAATATTTAAAATGGGATTATATACACATATAATTAGAATTTAGGTGCATAACAAAACATGATTCTCAAAGAAGGAAAATTGAGACAAAACTATTTTACTGATTTGATAACTTTTGAAACTTAAAACCGGTGAATAAAAAGATCATAAAATGGATATGTGAATGAAAATAAATTTATTTATAATACAAATATAATACAATAATTTTTATTACATACACCACACAAAATTAAATACTCGATAACATAGCATGTATCTCACAGAAATAAAAAGTGGGATGAATTCCCCTTACCTTGTGTCTTGACTCTCGCCGTACTCATTCAAACCACCTGTATAATAAAATTTTTAAAGAAATATATTTTTATATATAATACCATATATGGTTTTATTATGACTTTATATTACACTCTTGTTTTCAATCCTATGTTAAGATTTTACTTCAGGTAATATTCGCTTTATTTTTCACATGGGTCTTAATTTATTATATATTTGGTTCTTATACTTATATTATGATTTTAAGAATTTCAAACATGACATAAATATCCTTTATTTACATTATATAAGTATTATAATAATCTATATAATATATAAGTATGATACGGAATACACCGTTCATGGAGATGGTAGGTCGTAGGTACACATGAACGTTATTTCTGTTTAATTGTCATGTTGAAAGGAAAAAAAGTGTTATATATACATATATATATCTTTGTGTGTGTATATATATATATATGTATGTATGTATATATTGTATTTGGTTTATTATATCATATATATATCATATATATTCACTAAACCCAAACTTAATACATCCATGTAGAGTATGGACAAATCATATCTCTTTGAGGGGGTGGTAGTCCACACTTCCTCAAACGAAATAATCGTATTAACACAAAATGGAAAGTAAAAAAATAATATGAGCTGTAAAAATTAATAAATAATATTAAATATGTAATATATATAATATATGGAATATATAAATATATTTTACATCATAATGGCCACCATGGTAGGTGGTAATTGTAAAATGAATAATCATCATTTTGTGAGGCAGTAGTTCACTGTACATAGAAACAGTATGTTCCTTACCCATTAGATGGAGGTGTGGGTAAGTGTAGGTAGAACCATTGAAATAAAAACATACTAGTATATTTATGATACTTTTTATATAATTATATGATAAATAGATATGCATGGGGTGGATAAGGAAAATAAAATAAAGGACTTGAGAGAAGACGATAACTCTTCATCGGGTAACTCCTTTTGGTTTGTGCCAAAAGGATTACTTGGATTGAATTATACCAAAGGGAAGGATTATATGTTTAATTGATGGATTTTGGGAAGTTTATTCGGTATATATTTAAGGAATCTTAGAGGTTTTAGAGGTGTGAAGAATGGGGAGAGGCGATGGACTTTTATATTGAAGGAAAACGACTCACTTGAATGTTTTTTAACAAATTAGGTGTACACTTTTTATTACCTAAAAAAGTCATAAAAAATAAAAAAATAAATAATTTGATGTTTATGGCCTAATAATTTCCATATAGTGGGTTTTGGACAAGTGGATAGGTCATTTGGACCCTATGATTGATGTTTAGTCACAAATTAAGCTTAATTTGACCTTAATCGTTATGATTAATTTTAATAACTTTTACAAATGTTTTTAGTAAAAAATGATGTTGATATTATTAAAATATAAATATTATACTGATTACAATGGTGTATTTATGTTTTTTGAAATTCAATTCTAAGAAACATAAAAATTAAGATTAATGTTAATCCCATAGACGGGACTTATTAACGGGTCTTTAAAGTAGAAAAATATTCAAAAGATTATTGTGTTTTTATATTAAATTTCAAAGTTAAACTAATTATAATTACCTAAATCGTATTAAGAGATGTATAATTAATCCAATTTGGCCTTAGAAAATTTAAATTATAATTTAAGATTAATAATTATTTAAAAGAAAAGGTGGTTTTTTACTAAAATGAAGTATTTTTCACTATTCATAAAAAAATAAACTTTCTTATAAAAATCACAAAATATTACCCTATGAGAATTTTGACCTTCTAATTTGAAAAATAATGTTTATTTTTTTTACAGAAAATTATAAATGTTTATAAAATTAATTTTATTATTAAAAGTAGTTTATTTGAGAAAATGATATTTTTAATCATAAAAGGACTTCACCAAAAATCACATCTTTCATTACCAATATGTTTTATCAATATAAAACAATTATAAATACTATTTGAAAATTCAATTATTACTATTCATATAACTAAGTTTAATTTCAAGGATATAATTATCTCATTTAAATAATTACAATAATAAAATGATGTTTCATAGAAACATCAGTTTTGCATGTAATGTACTTCATGTCAGTGTTGTAGGTAGCGCAGGAGAAGTTGGTATTGCATGTAGTGCATGCCAATTCAGTAATGTGTGTAGTTCAAGCCAAGTTGAATTTGTGTGAAAGGAATATTTGACTTAGTGTTTTAATATATATATATATATATATATCTCTGTGTGTGTGTCTATATATATAAGGAACTATTTCTAGTGTGACATGAAATTTAAAATATCAAAATGATAAATTAATTTGTGAAAATTAATTCAAAAAAACTCACGTTGTTACAAGGGTAGTGATCAATCTACCTCCAACTGATGAAACTAGTAGATTGACCATCTAGAATGTCGATACTTGGATTGCATTATATGCTGAAGGGGTACCAGACAATATTGTTACTCGGTTTTTGGTAAAGAAATAGAGCGGGAAATATCCTTCTTACCTAGAGGGTGCTTCATATCCTTCATAGGGACTGTCGTCTAAGTCATAGAGTGAGGATGATGAGGTTCCCAATTTTCCAAAAATACCTCGTCCAAGATATAGTCCACCCACTAGAATCAGAAAGGCTACATCAACATCACTAATTGAAACTGCACCTAGATGGTCTAGTCTCTATCACAAGGAATATAACCGGGATTGATTTTATCATTATTCTTCTATGATGAAAGGAATTCAGAAGCCTATCAAATCTAGGGATACATAATTATACTCACATTAGGTCGAGATGTATTCTAAATACGTACAGACAGAGGTGGTCCAAACATGGTAGGAATTTTCCTTTGATGCTCAATCTACGTGGGAGATCATATGTGAGGGGTTGCATATTCAAAGGATAGAAGATTTTAAGCCCCATATAGTATTCTATTTGTGGATAATCTGGTTGAAGTGTAAATCCATATTTGGGAGCTAGATATGCTCATCTATGTAATCGAAAATCGGTTCCCTACTACAAGGCGAGTGAATTATATAATAGAACATGACATTTTTGAGGGGATCGATCATTCATATTTTGAGGAATGGAGTAACTTTATCAATCCTAAAGATGTAAGTTTTATTCCTCTTATGTTATTTTCTACTTTGCCTTTATATTTTAGCCAATGTGTTGTTGATTAGGAGGAAATACCATCTGATTTATTATCTAGATAAGGGAAATCATTTGAAGTTCCATCACTATGGTATAGCCCTAGTGGATCTTTGATCAGGGATATTGAATCACCCCTGAATCAGGAGAAGTATCTCGAGGACGATAGACCATAAAGGATGAAATGTTGGGAAACATACCACCTATAATACATATTTTTGAGGATCTTAACATTAGTCATCATTTTAATAAGAACAATAAACAGGGAAGCCGAAGAGTGAAATATGTGGCTAAACACTTTTTCAGTAGTGGTATGTCTTCTTGACATCATTAATTTCAGCTTCATCTTGAAAATGTGTTTACACTTTTTGTAATTTTAGGAACTCCATATGTTTCTTCCCTTAAAGAAGTTATAAATGATCCTTATATAAATGAATATGGTACATTGAACCAAGTGAAATTCCCTATGAAGTAAATTGACTTCCTCAAATGAATAAATGAAAAGGGTTTATGGTGCATCATCTACTTCTAGAACTTCTTTTATCAATGCTGTATAGAGAGAGAAAGGAGCAATCAGGTATTTCTGAAGTGCTTCTTGAGAGTGTGTATACCAACCACTTACTTCCATTTTTGTAATATTTTAGGTTTATATCATGCACTATATGTGTTGGGCAAAAATCCCTCAAGGTAACATTGCAGTATTTTGGGTTGATTGTGTTTGTTGACAAAGCAGGTTTCCATGGAGAATTGTCGAGTTCCCGAGAAGTTGTTGACATTCCATGTTGACAAAGAACTATGACAAAGGAAAGGACGATCTGGAGGCGGTACAAAAGAGAAGTACAAGGTGGCGCCGTTTCCCAGTGTTTGCCAAATTTATGGGCCTGAAAATCGCCAATGGAAAATGGAGTGATATGTTGTTGGCAAAGGTTGAGGAGAGAGAAATGAAGGAGGTGCACGGAAACATTAAGCGTGGCGCGCAAAATTAGCAGGTTGTGCGAAATTTTGAAGTGTGGCGCGCAAAATAGCGGGTTGCGCGAAATTGTATTTCGCGCAAAAGATGTTTTAAGGCCGAAAGCTTGAAAATCGGTAAAGGCATGAGGCGCGCAAAATTATGGAGGCGTGCGCGAAAAATTGAAGTGGCGCGCGAAATAGTGGATGAAATATTTCGCGCAAAAGATGTTTCGAGGTCCGAAGCTCGGAAAATGGCAAAGGCATGAGGTGCGCGTAATTATGGAGCAGTGCACGGAAAATGGTTGTGCGCGGAAGATTTGTATTTCGCGATCAAAGCGGATTACGCGCTCAAGGAGGGTTTTTCGCGCGGGGTCGATTTTGCCTATAAATATGAAGTGACCCTCCTCCATTCAGTAGAGTTCAAGACATAGAAAATACCCGAGCTCTGGTGCGAGAAATTGAAGTTAGAAAGGGTGTTGCGCGTAAACTTAAAGTTTGCGCGTAAAGTCAGCTGTTGCGCGAAAAGTTAAGGTTGCGCAGAAAGTTGGTGTTGGCGCGTAAAAGGAAGGTTGTGCGAAAAGTGGATATCGTGCAAAAGTAGTGAATTGCGCGCAAGGCAGTTTCCAGGCTGCGCGTAATATTTGGAGGTTGCGCGAAAAAGGAATTTCGCGCAAACCATAGAAATTGCGCGCAAGACACCGTAAGGGTTGCGCGTAAAAACTGAGGTTTCCCGGTACATCCGGTGCGAAGTGAGATTCATCTACGGGTGAAAGTTGGACTTCAACAGAGCATCTACATACAGAGGAAGATGCATTCCTTCATGAAAATGAAGAGACCTACAGGTCTATAAACTGTGAGTGAATCCCTTCTGGAGCAGTGAGCTTAGGAAGAGGAAAAGGTGATCCTCTCCACCGGTAGTGAGCCAGAGAAAGAGAAACAGGGAGTGAGCCTTGGGAAAGCAGTGAGCTGACCCTAAACATTGTATAGGCAGTGAGCCTGGGCATAGAAGTGATCTAGCCCGAACATTGTAATCCACAGCTAGTGAAGTTTAGTGGACTTGGTATGACCGGAAACCTGTCGGCGTATGCTCCTTGGACGTAGCCCTTAGCGGTGAACCAAGTAAAATTGTTGTGTCCTATGCTTGCTTTACATTCTTTTTATATTGTGCAGCAGGAAAGAGAGAGAAGAGTGTTTTTCTTAACAGCGAAACAAGATCAGAACGGGCTTTGATTTTTAATTAGTCATACCCTGATTCACCCCCCTCTCAGGGTATTCAGCCTAGTGGACCTAACAATATGATCTTATGATAACTATTGGTGACCCTACGGTTGTCACCAAGGAGGTTGTTCAGGGTCTCAAGTCTTCAAAGGAGGGTCATAAAACAACTCTTCCAAGTGTTCCAATGAGTGAGATTAACATGGGGATTAAGATTTAAATAAAATCCAAGATAAATCATAGCATGCCTTTTGATGAATGACTGGAACTTGTTAATATTCCTGCTACTTTAGAATAATTTGAGGCACTATATATAGAACCAAAGAGATGTGAGTCTTTATTTTCCATCCAATAAATATTTTTATGCCCATTTTCATAATCATGACTCATTATAACATGAAGATGCAACCACAAAATCTTCTAAAGTGATGTTGTGTTGAGAAGACATTGAAATCACTCTCAATTCCGTTGTTTAAGAGAAGATGGCTTAGGTGGACCTTGAAACGGGAAGACTTCTTAAAGTTTTTTTGGCATATCCTAGGAAGACATAAGAGAGTGCCACTCATCAAGAGGTTTCATCCAAGATTGATGAATCTAGGAATTATTGAGATGAATCTTCCCAACTTACTGACTTTTTGTGGGGTAAGGGTCACTAAATATTATGATTGTGTCCCAATATTTCTATTATTTTAAAGTTTCTAATGGTTTTAATTCATCATATAAGATGGTCAGCTTCTGTGGCTAGGTCTGACGATGAAGCGTACACATCAATTCAACTGGCATCGGAAGGCAAGGCATCCACTATTCAATGGTGAGTAGAACATGGTACTTCTTTGGGTGCACATATCATAGAGTACATATCTTCTTATGACAATGAATTTAAATCAAATCTATAGGTGAAAAAAAACTATATCCATCACACTTTGCAAGGATTGGTGGGAAATATAGAAGATAATATTTGAGACAGCCCTTGAGGTATTGCCTTCATGAATTCAATAGATTTTTTCTTTGTTCAGGATCTTGGTATTTGGTGGGTCTTATTTCTACCCAATCCCTAATACGATGAAAGAGACTATTCTTCAGTGGGAATATGATAATAACCATTGTAAAGACCTTATAAAGTCCACACTTCCCACCAATGTTGATGATTTTTTATCTACACTATTCCAAGAAGCGATCAACCACCACATAAAGTTAGCATGATTTAAATAGAAAATCAATGAGAAGTCCATTGAAGTGTCACATCTCTAACAAGAATTGGGTTACACTAAGAGAGAACTTGAACAACTCCACTATTTATAAATTTTAATCCCAAACAGAAGGGGAAACTACCATTACATCTTCCAAGGAAGTGCTTCATCAGGCTGATGAGATTGAGGCTGGTTGAATGACTGATCTTCAACAATAAACTGATGGGTTATGGGAATATATTCAACAAATGAAGAGTTGTGTAGAAGTAATCTTTTAATATATTATAGAGAGACTCTTCTTTTAATGTTCTTTTCATTTTTCTCCAAAAAATGAAAATAATATTTTCCAATCATATATGTCTTTATCCCCACTTTCCTCCTATAATCATAATGTCAAAACTGATTTCATAGCATTACATATTCATATCATCTAATCATAATAAGAATTATAGGGATGGGGGATCTTTAACTTTTATCAAAACTAAGGGTTTTATTGAGTGTAGTTTGAATTTTATTATGGTCATATGGGAAGCCCTACAAACTTTTTGTCATTTAACTTTTCAATAATTTATATTTCCTATACCATATAGAGTGTAAGTCTTGTGAAATGATACTCGACTTTTTTCTACGATTTCCTTTGCGATTTTCAACTTGGTGAGTACCGTGTCTCTTGTTTTGGGCAGTTTAAAGTCATGCATGTGAGACTAAAAGTTCTAGTGTTTTAGCTCGAATATAATTGACAGTGAATTTCAAGATGATAACCCAAATAAGGCACGGTGACTAGAAATGTTCCAATGTTCTGTAGATACATCCAAGGGGAAAATGAGTCTTGGTTATATGGTTCCCAAATCTAAAACATGGTATTTTATAATAGAGGATTTATCTCCTTAGAAATATGTTACCACTATTTGATAAACATGTTATGAGGCATGTTTTATGCAAGGACAGTTGGGGAACATACTTCATAGCCAAATAGTGGAATCCTTATTCTGAGAGGCCCATAATGGGGAATACTTATGCATGGCCAATAGGGGCACATACTATATGGTTAGGTAAATGAGTTCCCAAGAATTCTAACATTATATTTCTCTTGGGTGAAGGAATTTTATGGAGATTTAGATTTATCAAGGCCATAAGGGGTGGTTTTTCAAAATAATGGTGTATGAAGATGAATGGAATATCTATATCAACATAGACCATGTATGAAAAAATAGTCCTACATGAATATTATGTGTGAAATATGGTACATTTTGTTAGCTGACCAATGTAGGAGGTAGAAGGATCCTTTTCTAACAAAGGATGAAGTTATCATTCATTTTAATGTCATGTGACTAAGGAATTATGTTGTGTAGTTTACATTTGTGTAGAAAATACGTTATGTTATATAGTTTAAATTCATGCAGCAGGGACAATATGGGGGATATAATTTAATTTCTTTAGAATTGATTGGAGGTCAGATGATTCTTCGATTCTTGGTAATATATTTAGAAATGTACTACTATATTTAGGTATGGAAGGAGAAAACTATAAACTGTGATATGGGGGTTTCTGAATCTAAAGGATGGTATGGGGAAAAGGGTTTTTGATGTTAGAGGAGCTCTCACCCAAGAAAAAATATGCCACAAATTTAAAAACCTGTTGTGGGGGCTATTTTATGAAAGTCCAACTAGGGAATGTACTTCATAGTCAAGTAGCAGCATCCTTAGGCTGCTATTCCAATTATGGGGGAAATTTATGCAAGTCAAGGCAGTTCATGTACTGCATATTTAGGTAAAGGAACTCTCAATAATTATAACATTATATCATTAAAAGCTAATGAATTTTTATGGAGATTTGGATTTTCCAAAGAAAAAAGTATTGTTTGTGGATAAGGGTACTTGAATATGAAAGGGGTATTCTATGTCATGATTTCTAATGAATCGAGGGAAATAGATACTCAATTTAGGTTTGGCCCAAGCATTGGAAGTATGGTGTATGTAGTTTTAGTTCATACTACTAGGACCATAATATTATGGAAACAATTGATGGTTCATGGTCAAATGGACCATGATTATTCTTGAATGATTTGAACATATGATGAGAGAAAATGTAGACCACATAATTAGAGAATTTTAGGATGGGAGATAAGAAATGTGATAAATATTCATAGGATGACTACTAATTTTAAATTGCATGTTCTAGCATGCCTTTGTCAAAAGCATAAGGATATGGTAGAGGCTTCTCCTAATAATGAAGTTACCAGTAGTTGAAAACTCATTATGAGGGATGATTTATACAAGGCCAACTGAGACACATACTTTGTAGCCAAACAATGGAATCCTTTGGATGAAAAACCTTTTATGGGGGGAATTTTTGAAAATCTAACTAGGGTGTGTACTGCATGGTCAGGTAAAGGATATATCATTTATCACCCAATGTTCCACTAAAAGCAGAGGAAAAGTGGTGAATATATGAAATTCTTCAATATTGGGAGTGTGTCATGTGAAAGGGGCCATTTTTTCAATGAATAAAATAATTATTGGACCAATACTTACCATGATTTTGGTGTCCCTTGCATAGATTTGTCTCATACGAAGAAGGGGAATATCTCTTGCTTCCTCGGCAAGTTCTCTAAGGAGAGGACCCAAAATAAAGTCTCCTGCATATATATATATATATATATATATATATATAATAGGGTATGTTTTATTTTAACCCATGGATGGGACTATGATTTAAGGTTTATCCTTCACTATGTATCTCAGTAGGATGATAATCAATCTATACATATTTCTCTAGTCACCGTTCTATTTAAATTCATACGGTAAGGACATTGGTTGTGTAGTTCAACATCTTACAGAAATGATGTGGGAGATTACAATGTGAAAATTAATATCATGGTTTTGCTAGGGTGTTGGGCCCAAGAATCACTATGTATCTTATTGGAGAAAGAACCAAGCCACCTAAAGTTCTAAAATATACAGGTTTGTTTGTAAAGTGAGAACTTGTATTGGATCTCCCCATGTAAATCTAACTTGTATTTGGGAGAGTAGGGTCCTTTTCTACTTTTTTCTATAGTTGGGCCCAAGATTGAAGATATGGGAGTCACTAAATATCACAAATGGATGAGAATCAAGCCACAAATATTTCTTGAGGTTCCTTATTGTTTAACATAATGCAGTAAGGACAAGATAAACCAACATGAAAGAATGAGAACATTGTATATGAGCCAAGGTGTAGGACCTAGGAATCACTATGTATCTCTTTGGGATGAGAATCAAAAGGCATGTGGTCCTTGACAGACTCCCTGTGTAGATCTGATTCATGCACATGAAGTAAAGGGGCTTTATGATTTAATTGATTCTGGACCCAATATTGGAGATCCGAGCATCACTACAAATATCAACGAGATGATAATCAAGCCACATGTAGTTCATGAAAGTGGTTCCCCACACCAATTAGACTTTGACGTGGGAAATGGTACTTTTGATAACCTCTAGACTGATGGTTGGTCCTAAATCATGAATTATAGGTAACACCATGCATCTCATTGTAATGATAATCAAGGCATAATATTTCAAAGGTTCAATATGGAGACCTGGTTCATGCACGGGGAAAATGAAGGGGATTTTATTTTCCAAAATTTTGGCTACACCTAGGATTGGAGATCCAGATGTCACTGTGTATCTTGATGGGGTAAGAATCAAGCCACAAGTATTTCTTTAGACAGTTCCCCACACAAACTAAGGTTTTATGTGAGTAAGGGGGATTTAATATTTTTCAAATATTTTTCTTTAATAATGGTTAGTCGCAAGACACAAAATGGTATGAGAATCAAGCCATATGTTACGGAGGAATTCCTAGTATATATTTGTTTTATAAAAAAGGAAAAGATAAATTATTTATTTATGGTCATGGTTGGACCTAGGAATGGAGATCCAGGTGTCACTACGTATCATATTGAAATTAAAATCAAGACACACATAGTTCATGGTGAACTGTATAGTTTATCATCATGCAGTAAGGATGTGAGGTCACATGATGTGAAAGATTAATTGTGACTAGACAAGGGGATAAGACCCTAGTGTCACTACATATCTCACTGGGGAAAGAATAAATCCACATGTAGTTCGTGATAGTTATTCCCCATGTAGGTAGGATACAAACATAGGGATAAATGTGGATTAGGTTACACTAGAGAGTAAAAATTATGTGAGTGAATTTTACAAATGGAATCAACACATCTTTTTAGGGATGAAAAAGAGTGTCTTATCATGGTATATTGGGGATTTCACAGCATCAAATAATGGAGATGTTAACCATACAGTTTATTATCATGTGGTGAGGAAAACAGGTGTTATGAAGTTTAACATCTTGAAACTTGGACCACATGTCATGTGATTTATCATGATGTGATACGAATAATGATGCTGCGTAATTTATCACAGTGTAACATGGACAGAGATGGTGCTATGCAATTTAACATCCTATATATAAGACAAAGATTGTGTTATTACACGAATTACTTCTTCAGTAACAATACAATGGTTGGAGTTTTATTGAGCTCTCCATCCATTGATATTAGGGAATAATTTCCATTAGAGTGGACCTTATGTATGGAGTAAGGTCCATTCCATTTTTGATCAAGATTCATAGGCTTCTTTATTGGTATCATTAGAGTCCTAAGGACCAACACCAATTCTCTTTAGAGGAATGAATGAAGATGAACCCTCTTTTTAATGTCCCATAATATCCAGTTCTGATAGACCTCCAAGTGATGTAAGGTGTGCAATCGTTTTTTGTCCAGTTGCTTCATATCATCTAGTCATTTCCAGGATTGATCATATGTGGATATCTGGTCAAAATTGAAATACTTAGTGATGAAAAATGAACCTTAATAGGAAAGACTACTTCTTTTTCATTCACTAATGAGTATGGGGTTTCTTGCATAACAGTACGGGTAGTGGTCTGGTAAACCCATAAGGAATGAAAGAGTTTGTCAGGACAAGATTTATAAAATATATCTACCATCTTCTGCTGTATTTTTTAAAGAGTCCTATTAAAAGCCTCTATTTTTCCAGTGGCCATTTCATGATCGCAAGTTGAATGATTGTATTTGATATTGTATTCCTGATATAGCTTCCCGGCCTCAATAGAATATAAATTGGCACCATTGTCCATCACAATGTTGTGAGGGACAAAAAATATGGTAATGATGTTAGATTTGAAAAAAAACAATACAATGCTTTTATCTTTGACTTTTTTGAGAGGTATTTCCTCATCCCATTTGGAGAAGAAATTAGTAGCAGTAGAGATATAATTGAACTACTTAGTTGTATCAGGATGATATTGTTCAACAACATCCATCACCCATGTGGAAAACGGACAAGAGTATTTATCTATATATAGTAAATCTAAGGGTTGATGGATAAAATTGTAATTTACTTGTTATGGATGAAACTTCTTAGTAAATTCTATACAATCTTGAATCATCGAAGGCCAGAAGTATCCAAGCCTTTATATTTGATCAGAATCCATATACCTTAATTGTTGGGTACCATAGGATCTGACATGTACTCATTACATTAAAAGTTGTAGTCTCCTCTCCATCAATACATCTGATAAGGACTCCATCAAATCCTAGCTTGTAGAGGACTTTATGGTGATTTGTGCCATCATAAAGAGTGAAATTAGTTGTTCATTGTCAGATCTTCTCTCTTCTAACCTTTTCTTGTGGATGTAATCCATCATGGAGATATTCCAAGATGGGTGTCATCCATCCCATAGTAAGAGTGTTTTGATTAAGTATGAGACTGATTTCATTTATATCTTCTACTCTGATATGAAAAAAAGGTGAAACCATTCGACAAAGGGAAATCCTAATGACAGTTTCTTTCTGGTTTGGTTCATCCAAAGATGTAGCTGCATTTGGTAATGCATCTTCATAATTTTTTTTATTACAGAACATGATTCAATTTTGGATATAAGGGGAATTCTACCATTAATCCTTATATGTAACCGCACAGGGGAATTAGCTCCTATTGTATATGGAATAATCTCCATTGATCGGCTTCAATATCAATTCTGAATCAACCTTCATCTCTAGATGGTTTACTTGTACTTAGAGTTCCAATTCTAGGAATACATTGAGAGTCTACTATTATACCTCATTTTTTGTACCATGTTATAATAACATAAAGAAATATAGAAACACGTCCTTTTTTGAGGATATAAGAACAACTACAAACCTAAATTTGTTATGATTAGGGTCTTCTATTCTCTTCCCCATTGGACTCTGAGAAGCACCATAAATATTCATTTCCCTTGTTCGAGGGTCGTTCATAATAGAAAAAATTTCTTCATCAGGTAGTTCATTATTTAATGAAGTATCTTCTGTAGATGGGTTCTTAGTGAGGAAGCCAACTAGGTTTTCGACTTTCACTGCTTTCTAATCCACAAACTGTATATCAAATTTTTGTAGGATAACGGCCCATCATGCTAGAGGTCTTTTCATCACAGGACAACTGATGAATATGTTTAGTGGGTTATCATGAAAAAAAGTATATATCGTGGTGCTATAGGTAGTTCCTAAACATATAAATGGAAAATATTAATTCTGAATAGCTCTTCTCAATATTTTAAGATTCATTCTCTTCATCTATTATGGTTTGAATGAGATGATAAAGGCTATTTTCATTTCTGGAATCATTCTATTGTGTGAGTAAAGCACCCGGTGATCATTCCAAGGCTATTATGTATAGAATGATCAACTTTCCTTCAACAGGTTGAATAAATACCAGTGGGTTCAATAGATATCTATTTAGGGAATCAAATTCTTCTTGATAGTCATTGTTCCACTAATAAGTGACCCCCTTCATCATTAATTGGGTGAAGGGTAAACACATGCCTACAAGGTTGGATTTGAAGCAACAAATGTTTTGTAAGTGTCCTTAAAGTCCTATTAACTCTTTCAAGTTTCGAGGATTTGATATTCCAAGTTTATCTTTATTATTCTCATGATCAAATTAGATTGCATGATGAAATTTAATGAAGTTGGAAAATTTATTTAAGGTCACCTCGAAAGCACATTTCGATGGGTTCATCTGCATATTATGATGTCGAAGCTTGGAGAAGATGGTTTCTAGGTTAGCCATGTGACAAGAGTTTTTTTTTGGAATTTGACCACTAGATAATAAATGTAGATTTAGTAAAAAAAATCAATAATGGTTTGAAAATTTGATGCATAGCATGTTGATATGTGGAACCACCATTATTCAAGCCAAAGGTCATTTCTCGATAGCAGAATATGCCTTGAGGTGCTCTGGATGATATGGTTTCTTCATCTTCTAGGGATATATGAATTTGATTGTATCCATAGTATCCATCCATAAAGGAGAGGGTTTAATAACCATAAATTTCATCAATCATTAGTTTTGTAATTGGAATAGGGAAGTCATATTTGGACATTGTCAATTGAGATCTCTAAAATCAAAGAAAACTAGGATTTTCCCATTCTTCTTTTTTACAGAGACAATGTTGCATAGCCTTTTAGGGTATTGTACCTCTCAGAAAAAATCATACTTGGTGAGTTTTTCCACCTCAGCCTCAATGTTCAAGGTGTGAGTTGGGTGTTTCCTCCTAATCGCTTGATTGTATCCTCTGTTATCTTTAGGTAAACCTAAATGATGAGTGTCCATCTCAAGGTCAAGGCCAAGAATATCTGTGTAATTCTAGAAAAAAATACCAGTGATGATTTAGGAAGGAGGTTTATTACTCCTATTCTTAGGGAGTCAAGGCTTCACTAATTAGAGTGGGGCATGGATCTTCTTTTGTACCCGTATTTATTTCTACAAGTTTATCAATGGTCGTGGAGATGCATTCCTCAAATACTGGAGGGGTGTCCTTATGATATAATTCTTCCTCCTATTCCTCTTCCTCATGCTTTAGTGTTTGATATTATTATTGGGGAGAAAATTATAAAATAAATTCCTCATAGGGAAGAGGAGAGTCTCTATTCAGAAACCTAGAGGATGAGGAAATCATTTCAAGATAAATTTCTATAATGCAGTATTCTTAGAGTCCTAAAGGGGAAACAAGGGATTTAGAATGAGTCTATTCACTTTATCCTATAGTTGTGATGTCTTATTCCAGATTGGTTGAAAGAATTGGTCTTCCTTGAAGCATTGGGGGACAGAATGAATAAATTTTCATTCATAATTTCATTATCACTTTTAGGGTTGATAACATCCTCATCACTTTTGGGCTCAACGGTCTTGAATAAAATTACGAAAGTTTCTAAATGAAAATTTAAATTCTAGAATATCCATTCAATTTGATTAAAAGGCAACACGTAATCCTCACTGATCGTCTTAAAATGGTTAGCTATAATCAGATTTAATCCATTTGGTGCATCGATTATGGCGGAATCATTAGACATTGATTTATTCCCTTCATGGTGATAGAACCCTGCATAAATGAATTTTGTCTCACAGGATTTGAATGGGGCCTTGTCACTATACAATGTCACAATTTAACCATTGATATAATATTTGATACATTGGTCGTATGATAAAGGAATTGTTGTATGCTATTGTAGAAAGGGTCTTGCCAGTAGGACAATGAAATATGTGTCCTATTGAACTAATATGACCCCTGAGATGGAAAAAAGATATCCAAATTGAGTTATGAGTGTGATCTTTCTAATAGTTTCTTTATAATTCTTATCATAACCCTATAACATGAAAGTGGAGGGAGGCAAGTGAGATTCCTTGAGACCCAATTGACAATGTGTCTGAACTGCGACGAGGTTGAATCTTGATCCATCATAAATGAAGGCTTATTGGATATCAGTTTCATTTAACATGATGGATATATACAAGGGCCTAACATGTACTTTTATGAAATAATCCTCATCCTGGTCGGTGAAGTAAATGACCACATAGAATTTTGAAGGATCCTTATCTGCATGATATACTTCAGTAGAAAAAACCTCAACTTCAAATTCTTGAGGGCTTCAAATGGCCTCAATGAGTGCTTCCTGGAGGTCTTTTAACAGACTCAGAGAATCTAGGATTGTTAACTTGGTTGGAAATTTTTCAAATTTCTTCAAAAAATCAAACTTTTTATCCATAGATATGTGTTTTGTAGAATGAATATTCTCTTTTTTAGGAACATTAGTATCTAATGTTTCTGATATAGATAAGCCACTTGTGGGTGTATTGGGTCGGCTAGGTTTTCCTACTAGTTAAAGAGGTGGTGGTGTATTCTATAACTAGTATTACAAGATAATCATTTTATGATAGACCCTATCTTGTGTGGAGGATGAAATACATTGTTCATGTTGAGCTCATGGTATTTCTTTCCAATGGGTTTTGATTGTGTAGATGGTTTGAGTGGGTGTTTGGTTGAAGTAGTGGCTTCTAGAATGACCATTTCTTCCCATGTATCCTCAAACTTGATGAAATCATCCCCCAGTTCCCCAATAAAGTGCATGGAAATAATTTTCATAATCAGAATCATCATTTGAGTAGGGATCTGTCAGGTGTATAACATTAATAGAACTAAATATCAACTTCTCGTCTGATGAATATTTTTCCTGGGGGGGGGGGTCAGCTCTTATTGTACCATTTGGTGGGGTGGTGGTCGTGCTTTTGATATGTTCATAATGAAATATACAAAGGTCAAGGAAAACATTGGCCTTAACACAAGATCATCCTATTTTGTTTGTTCACTATCCCTCCAACCATTTCACTTCTTTAAAAATTGAACTTTAAGGGATGGAGATTTTGATGAAGCCGGTTTTGATTTAGTGGAATCAAAATGAGGTACAGGTGGTTGTTTCAACTTTTTTCATATAATGGAATATGTTTGATTGATTTTTTTATGACTATCTAGTCATCAAATTATTACATATTTTTTATTTTAACTTCTTCCCACATTCTTTCCTCCACCTGATTGGTAATAGAAATATATGCTACCTGGGATAGTAAATTATTCAATATCACTTTCCCATAATTCACTATCATTTGTAAGAGTTCTTTGAAAACAAAACACCCATGGATGGTATGCCCCAACATTTAATGGAAAGGTAAACATATTGGGAGATCATCATCATTGTCTATGTTAAGCTTCTTGGGCTTTGGAAACTGCAATAAGTTGTTTTCCAAAGATGACATAAATTAGGCAAGGACTCGGTCATTCCAAAATTAATAGACCTTATTTTTTTTACTCCTAAAATTGCTTCTTCATCTGATCTCTTTGACCATCCTGTTGAGGTGGTCATTGCTGTTGACACTCAGGAGGAGGATCCATATTGTATAATATGGGATTTGAGGTAGGAGAAGGTACATGGGCCTGCTTGAGTGTAATTTTATTTTCCTATGCCTTTCCTGTTCTCCTTCATTGAGATGATGGGATTACCATGGTCTTGGCTTTGGTCACTGTGATAGAGTTTTCTAAAAGTTGAGAAATTACAGACAACTGCTAAAATCCTCCTATGTATTTCATAGTGATCAATTGTGTGTGCTACTCATCATATATATTTTCAATGTAGTTAGGCAATAGATCTTCTTGATGGAGTGGTAGGATCAAGGATTAAGTCAATCCTTTCCACCAACCAATGAAGTCTAATATTATTTCAATCTCACTTTTCTTTTAGTTTGTGAGATCAAGGACTATTTTCTTCAACAACATTGAGCTGAACTGTAAGAGGAAATTTTGATGGAGATATTCTCATCTAGTGATCAATTGGGAAAATCTACTCATATACCATACAAAGGAGGCCCCTGTAGTAATTGCATGAAGCATCTGAGTTTTACAGCTTCCTGTTACTCAGGGGTACCCATCTTGGGATCACAGCGAGAGATGAAATGCATTATGTGCTTCTTTGGATCTCTTGATCCATTGAAAATCCGAAATATAGGATTCCAGAACATTGACAGAGGAGGGGTAGGATCCACCCATTTGGGATAATCCTTGTTTTCTAGATGTACTTGCACACAACGTCCTTACATAGCTTCCAATAATCTCGTTAATGACTCACTGGTATTCATAAACATTCATGGAATGCTTAACTAATTTGGGACCTGCATAGGTGTAGCAGATAGAGCCTGAACAAGTTTTATTACTAACAGGACCACAGAGGGCAGCACCGCTGGTATCTGTTGTGGGTAACCAATAGGGGAAAAGTTAGTAAGGATGTGTCTGACCATGTTCTAGTAGTGTACCCAATAGAGGCAATTCCTGATCTTCTATTATGGGATTCTATTAGATTAATGTTTGATGTCCCATATTGAGAATATGTTATTTGCCTACTTGATTTGTTGTAAAAACACTATTTTTTGAGGTGCACCAACTAGAAGTATGAGTTGAGGGTCTTCATGTAGAGCATATCTAGCAAGAATATTTCCTCGAAGTAACTCTGCATTTAGTTTTCTCAACTCTCTCATTTCCTCCTCTTGCTGATCAAATATTTATTCTAGAGAAATGTATTGTCCTTCTCTAGGGGGAAGGTGAGATAAGATACGACTCTTACCTTTTTCCCATTTTAGGTGTATTTTGAGGATGTGGAGGTGGATTATTTGAGGGGATACCTGATTTTTTTGTGAGCCTCATGTTTTGTGTAAGCACACCTTCGATATTCATTTCAGTGTGGATCATATCATGAACAAGAACTTCTTATTCAGAATCCTCTAAGTCTGTTTTATGTTCTAGAGGGTCTTCAATAATGTAATTGATGACAATCACATATGCATAAAGTATCATAGGCATCCCGTTAGAATATCTGTGAGATATCCTTCTTCTACTCCCTCCACCAGACCTTGCCCTCTTCTTTGTTGGTTCCCCAATGTTTGATTGATAGTGACCCAAAGGGAGTCCCCAAAGTGTTTAGTCATGCATGTTTTAAGTGAATGTATCCAATCATGGGACGAGACAAATTGATAGGATTCAATTGGATGAATCTTTCCTATTTGGGAGAAGACTAATTCTTGTTTAAGAGGGGATTTTTGGGGTTAAAAAGCCTCCAGATTTGCAGGCTAGGGATATTCATGTTCTTCGTTGTAGCCCTTTGGCCTTGGTTGGATGATCCCAAGGGTTGGGATAAAAAATACCCCAACCTAGTGGTCAGGGGTTGTTCTCGAACTATTGTGGTTGATATTTCCACCACTTCTCTTCTGATTATAAGCATTTTTGTCTGGATGTGGGCTGAGTTCATTATTTGGAACTCACATAAATCACCCATTATAAAAGGATTTTGTGCTATTTATTAAATTTTCGCAATCTAAGTGTTGACATACTCTATGTGGGAGTTCGAATCAATGTTCATATATTCTTGATGTAAGAGTATTTTGATATCTTTCCCTCTTCTATCTTGACATCGGTGAGAGTCATTCGGTCCTGTTCTTTTTTATCATATCTCCGCTCATGGAAAAAATTCCATTTTTTGTAGCTAGAATGGGGAAATGGCATTGCATGATTCCACCTTTAGAACACTTTACTAGGTTAGGAGCATAGTGAAATTCAATACTCCAAGAACACCCCATCCTCGTATGTGGACACAATATGGGGTATCAATATTAATCTTTCACAACATCATTAATGCATCAAGGAATGCATGTTGAAGTGCTCCCTACTATTTCTCTATCATTGAATATCGGGAATCTAGGAGAAATTCCAAGTAAATTTTGTGTTGTAACCCTTCTATTACCCTAACATGTGTTTGATACTCATCATAGGGTAATACCTTTTCTTTTAGGTGACGAATATTTTTCAATATGATGAGGCATACTTTATACGTAAATATTTTACCAACACCTCTGGAATGATTTATTCAGAGGTGGTTAAAGGACAAAACATGATGTTATGTCATCTTTAGCCAGTTGATTCCTTATGCTTAGCATATCTTCTTCATCTTTTATAAGAGTTTCCTCGACCTGGTCTGACCAGAGTGGAAGCTTCCCGACTATTTTACTATAAAAAGTCAGATTGGTTGGGGTTTCCTTTATTATATTGGAAGTAAAATGACCCGAGGGAGGTTCAGAGAATGACCATCACCGTGAGCTATCTTCTAGTTGAGAATGTATTTCACCTAACAGTGAAAACACATCATACATGATTGGCCTTGTATATTAAAGTGCCTCAATATAAGAGTAATTTATCATCACTATATTTTCAATTAGATAATTCTTTTGAAAATGTGAATAAATACAATGGAGATAACGTTTTTAAAAAACCCCATCATGGGAAGAACCATAATGGTGGATTACAGCAAGAGAGGGACCTTCTTTCCCCTTGGTCTTCTAGCCACACAGAGGGTTGTTGTGGCTCTCATCAATAGATAGACTATCAAGATTGAACAAATTGTTTCTATAAAGCAAGAATTCATGGTGAAGTGTCCGATGAGGACATTCAGAATTACTGCTATTACATCTGTAATTTGGTAATGGGAGGGTAGGATGCTAAGCTACAATAGAATAAAGTTTGAGGACTTAAAGAAATCTAGCGTCAAGTGATGCATGCTCATAGATCTTCTTTGGGTTCTCTAACCATGATTGATGAGACTTCTTCTTAGATTCCTTTTCATGAGCAATTGAGGACAGTTACTTGGAGAAGTGGTCATTATGGGAAAGTGTTTTTGTTTTCCTTGGAGTAGCCATTGGAATAGGTCGATTACCTCTGATTGGAGAGGATGTATATTGTTGATCCTGATTTCTATATATTATGGAAGAGTTTTCCCCGTGACCCTCCTTGACGAGAGCAGAGGTATGTGTCTGATCTGGGGTGTTATGCTGATTAGCCACCCCATTTTTGGGGATAGAGTTATCTGTCTATTCCTTTGGAACTACATTCATCACTATGATGATATCCTAGAAAGTCTATAGGATGTGGGAAAGGAATTGTGTCTACCCTTTTACCATTTCCAAGATATTCTTGGTGACATTAGCGATCGGAAGGGGGATATATAACCATTTTGTATTTGGACTAGGTGTATGTGCATACTCTTGTCCTCCCTTTACTATTAGTGGAAACTAAAATTACTCTTGGTTAGAGAGTTTAGTCATCCGTCTTCTTTTCTTTAGGACTTTACTACTGAATTTTTAGTGTGATTCCAAATGAGGTTGCTATAAGGCTCAATAAATGTTGGAAGGTGTGTTTCTCCTCACTGTTTTCCAGCGAATATGGTCAAATAACATCATTGAGTGCTACTATATGAGTCTACTATAATTCTTGGTGGGTGTAGGTAGGTATTTGTTTCTACTTGCAGGATTTCACCATGTTTGGTTGGCTCGTTTCATTGAATGATTCTAGGAAAGTCTGTTGGTCGTACGAGTGAAGGAAGATGGGTGTGTGTGCATGATCATTGTTTTCCACCAAACTAGGTTGGTGGGCTTCTCAAGAGGGTAAAAAGGTGTGAAACTACTCCCTATTTTCTGGTTTTCATCATTGGGGGGATATCTTACATGCTCGGGTATGAGGGACCTAGGTTGGATAGCTGAAGGCGACACCCTCATCACATTGAGGGTTCACTTACATGTGGCATTCACAACAGAGATTGTTGTAAAGAATCATTGAATAGTACCCCTATGTATTTAGAATGAGGCTATAGGTGGCCTACTTATCCACCTCCCTAAAATATGGGAGAGATTGGTAGTTTAATTCTGGGGATAAATTCTCAAAATGGTTCAAGAGGCCGGTTGGCGCCATCTACTTTAGGACCACTGGTCACCATTTATCTGACTATTGGTGGTGCTATTTGAGTTGTAGGTCCTATCGGTCAGTATCTAAGGTCGAGATTATACAATTTTGATGGTAGTCTCAGACCAGTGAGTTTGATACCTAATGTTGAATATGTTGATTCGATGATGACATTTTTTATGCAGATGATGATCCATCCTGAGTAGCATTTGGGGCATTCGTTGGTGAAAACATGAAGGAAGCCATTGGATTGAAGGGGGTTCTTGGAAGGAAGTGCCTACAGATATACAACAGAACTGATTAATAAAACCCTATTAATGTATTATATTTTTTGATGAACACATGCATAATTGATATCCCTATCCAGCCCACATTTCCTTTGATAATGGAAGGGGACTAATAGGTAGGTGACACTATCATATTGATTAAGGATTCATGTTGGGTTCACCATTTTTTGTTTCTAATAGAAATGTGACTTCATTGAGGAAATCATTATTTCTGAACAACTTCCAATGGGTTTGTTCATGGAACTAGAAACACCAAATCATTATGTATCTATAGGGACCCGCATTACAAAGGGTGGAACTCATTAGGGATTTTGAAACATGAGGCTTAAGAACTCACATTGGTCGAGAGGATGGGAGGTCAGACTCATATCACCCTTTTGGGGGAAATTATTTCCTACATTAGGACTCTATTATAGATTTAATATATGGTCATGAATACATAATTAATTCCCATGTATTATGTGTGTCATCCCAAATTAGAAATCAATTATTAGCGGATGTGGAATTCATAATCATTTGTATGTATTTGAGGTTCTTCATCAATGTAGATATATGTATGTAACTGGGGTTCTTAATTGATGGTATCCTCATATATAGTATTTAGAGATTATTTGGTCGTTATTATGATGATGTTGGTTTTCTAGCCACATAGTGGGGCACTCTGGAATTTATTGTCATCCAAGTAGATTAAAGTTACATTAGAATTTATTGACATCCAGGGAGATAGGAAATGTTTGATGTTGGGATCAAACACATAAATGGGCTTCTTATATATCCTTGTGGAAGGAATCATTACCCATGTAGTTTGGTGCCTCAAAATGGGGCACATCATACCATTTTAGGTAGTGTGATAAGGACCCAACCGTATAGTTTAATTTCAAGTGGCAAAGTCTTCTAGGCGAAAGGTGCCTAGTAAAGGTTTGGTGTGGGACATATGTTGAAACAGTTTAAGGAACTTGGAAGGGATATGAGTTTCCAAGTAGAATTAGACCCAACTATAGATCTGGCCTAAAAGAACCGGGTTAATTTAGGATATTGTGTTTTAACCTCAAGGAGGCTTCCTATGTATCCCATTTCGATGGGAATCAAAGCCCATATAGTTATTCAATAAGGACCCATGCCCATAGAGGCCCTCAAGGGTATGTCTCACAGGGGAGTATAGCCCTTTCAGAATATAGGTTAGGGCATAAACCTAAGAAGGATACCCCCATGAGAAAGGCCATGAGTGATATATTATCTCATGTTGATTTGGGGGCTTAAATAATGGTTTAATCGTAATGTGGATACTCAGATTAAGAGAATTATGATTGGGTATTATTCTTAATGATTATTCCCATTAAACTCGCTCCCTAAGTGTGCTTCCTACGAATAACAATTTTTATAAATTAGAGTTCTCGTAGCTCAATACCTTAGGTGGATTATTTGGTTTTTTTGGTCATCATTAACCTCTAATCCCATGTGATCCATGATAAGTGTGAGAAAAAAGAGGGAGTAGAATATTTGAAAATCCACACTATTTTCCTCCTTCGCTGGTGGAAGAGGCTAGGGCTATGACAATAAAGGTCAAATCAATGAATGAAGAGGAGAAAGATGATGGTTTAGGAGTTCTAGGTGACCATGGGATATTCCATGGATACGACATCTCCCTCTCTTAACATTACATTGGAAATTGGTCAAAATTAAGGAATGTAGTTTAAGGATGTTGAGGTGAGAGGGGAGAGAGATCAGGTACCCATCACCTCTATGAATTAGAGGCTTGGAGGTAGAGAGGAGAAAAAACGTATACCCTCCAGCAAGAAAATATAGGGTTCTACACGAGGATGGATTCCTTAAAATTGGTTCTATAATGGAAGAAGGATCTCATTCCATGTTGAATAGAAATGAATGTGTGATCCTTATGCTCCCTATTGGGATCAAGAGGCTCTCGGTCTCCAAGAAAATAAGGGACTAACAAAGTGCTATCCCTAGTATCTGAGATTTGGAACTCCTCAACATTGTCCCTAAGGTAAGGGTTGTCGTGACCATAGGGATATAAACTCCAATGCACCATGAGAACCCTGACCGTCCAAACAGACAATTTTGAAGAACCTATGACTATAGGAATGCAAACTCAAATGGAAGGAACACTGGTGTGGCACTCTCTAATGTTTTGTAAATTTAGGGGTATTGGTGGAGGTTTTGATTTGATCCCTATCAGAAAAGGGAGATAAATAAGTAAAGGTATGGCCACGAATGGAAATTAAGAAGCCCTGGTGGATGAATCACATAGGATATAAGGTAGTAAAACCCAAGGAGGATCATGTAGGGGGTTCATCGCTCAGGTAGGCCTGGGATAACAGATATCACCTTGGGTGATGGACCACCTATGTGAGACCATACTCAATCCATAAAGGGTATCCATAGGTGTTCCCAAAGGTCAGTTTCCCTGGTCCCTAGTTTGATAAGGGGACCTCATTCTAGTCTTCATTGATTAAGGGGTTGGGAGAATAAGTCATACAAGTGTTGTCTATTTTTAATATTGTGTGGACTAAAGTCTCACTATTCCCCTTTAATTATCTATTTTTAGGTGTTATAAAAATAACAAGAGGGTTTTAGAGGACTTTAGAGAAGCACTAGGGTGATAAGATAATAAATTGGACTTTAGGAAAATTCATCCATTTAACTGAAGACCCCAAGGGTCTATTTAAAGGAAAATATGTGACCTTGGGTAAAGGTGGCCTTTCGTGCAAGTGGTTAGCCTGAAATTGGGTTGTGCGGAGGTGATTGAATGTCGATGATGCTTGTGGATACCTTGGGTGAGTTGATATTTTTGGTTTTTTGATTATTGGATTTATTCATCTATTTTCTCCTCCATTTTCTAAGCCCTATCCCTTTGCTTCCTTTTTAACTATGTGATAACATAGAGTGTCATCAATCATGTTTTTATCTAAAATAATATTTTAATTTATATTAGTTGAAATATTTTTTTGAACTAATATAAATATGTTTCAACATATGGTCTATTATTATATATCATTTGGACTAACAAATTCATGACAATACTAACCATTGAATTTAATTATTTATTGTGCTACTTCAATGCCTATAATTTGGTCTTGATAGGGTTATCTTTATTAGAGGTTATCGCTTTTTGATGGTGATGTTTTTATTTTAAAGTTATTTTATGGGTGGTGTTTTTATGGTGGTTCATGATTCCTCTGGTATGATGGTACTTGAAGAAGTGGTGTAGTTTTTTTAGTGATTAATACTCATTAGTGATGGATATAATCCATTAATGTTGGTTCTAGATCAATTGTGAATGTGGTTCTAGTAGTATTGGAGCTGTCAACAATAGGCAATATTTGATGGTGGTCAAGGGAGACTTTGGGAAATGTGAATCCTCATGAGTTATGGGATATATATAGATCATGAGTTCTGTGGGTATTATTGTACCCTGACACCCCCATAAGATGGTTATGTTTTCTCTAGATCAGCACGAGTTTGAATTCAAAATTTGAATTTTGGTGTTGGTTTTGTTTTGTAAAATTTTTTATTTTGGATTTTGATTTATTTATCCATGGAAAAACTTTTGAGGGTTCCCAATTAACCAAAAATGTGGTTTCATTCAAAAATCAAGAAACCTGATTTGGATTAATAACTTATATATATTATATTTTTGATTTTATTTCAATATTTCATACTTAAATTATTTCAATGTCATATAAATTTGTTAGATAACCATAATAATATGATCAAGTTTAGTAAATTACATACAACATTATGCCATATTTAGACCAACTAATCAGTCTAAATATAATTAAGGTTCAAAAAATTATGCATTTTTCTTAATAAACATATGGAACTGATAGTGATTATGAATTTTTAGTGTAAGGATATTTCTAAATTAAATATATATTTTTTTATTTTTAGAAGTCTCATTAATTACAGTATTATTTTTTATTTTAAAATTTATATAAGTTATATGTACAATATTGATTTAATAATAGTTTATTTTTACAATGTGTTATACTTTTGTTGGATTTTTCTTTTAATAATGGTTCAAATGGAAGACTGATTTAATGCTCTTATTTTGAATATACTGTAGTACAATGGTTAACTCTTGAATAAGTTGGTTACCATTTCACTAAAAATGGTTTTTAAACTAACTATAATATGTGGAATGAAAATGGAGAAACATTTCAAGTGGAAAATGATGTTGAGTCAACTGAAAGGATTAATATATATAATTTTATTTATGATGGATTTCAATTTGTTTGTAAAATAAATAATTCATATAGTCTAGTGTATGAGGAAATGAATATGGGTACTTATTTTTTATTAGTTGATCTAAATGATGATTTCAATCATGTAAAAAAGTTGATGGAATATATAAGTACTCAATATACTAGACATCTATAAAAATTAAAAGACATGAGTTTTTAATGATATTATATTATGGGAAGACTATGTACAAATTTATAAATAATAGGATTAATTATTTACTTAGATTTAAAAAAATAATAATTACTAATTTATGATGAAAGTATTCTAAAAAATGATTACATGGTATTGCATTTTATTAATAAATTTGAATTTTAGCCTTCTAAAATCCAATAATTCCCTAGCGATTGTATTTTTTAAGGAAAATAATAGGGTTAATATGTGAAAATATTATGGTAAATCATGATGGGTTTATAATAAAGATAAATATCAATATTTCTACTAGAAAATGTTATATGATACATTCCATTGATTTTTTGGCTCTAAAAAAATTTTGTTTGAAAAAACTAAAACAAATATGATATAGCATGAAGGTGAAATAAATAAGGAAAATATTAATTTAGTACATTCTATAAATGAATTGTCCTCGAAAAATTTGGACTGTAAAAATTTATATTTTTTTTAACATAAAATGTTATACTAGGATTACCATGTAATGGATTCAACCCATTTAACCAAATGCATACTCCACATGGTATGTGGCCTATTTTAATTGTCATTTATAACATTACACTATGGATTTATAGGAATGTTTCATTTAATATAATGATTATATTGATATCATGACCTAAAAATCTTGGAAATGATATTGACATATACATTCAAGCATAAATAAATGAGTTAAAGAAGTAAATAATTGTTGATTTTAAAGCTTATGATGCATCTATAAAATGTTATTCTATGATGTTTGTGGAAATATTTTGGATGATAAATGTTTTTATTGGTTATGGAATAATTTTTTGAAGGTTTATAAAATTGAAATTATATTTCCCTATTTTTAATTCCCTAGCCCAGATCGCCAAAAAATAACACAAGGGTCACTAAAAGACCTCAAGAATGCCTCACCATACACTAAATGCTACCAACAATAGGAAGGAGTCTATAAGAAATCCATAGAGACTATACTCTCAGTGTTATAAAAACCAATAATAGATAAATCCTAGATTCAATGTAAAATTCCAGAGTAAGTGAAACAACATACAACTAATATCCACCCAAAAATAATAGATAACATCATAATATCATAATAAAAAAGAAACTCATGGTCAGTGCACATACATAAAAAAATAGTCACATATTGGGATGAATAGTAGAAAATAAATTGAAAACAAAAATACTAATACTCAATAATGATCTATGTTTCTCCTCAACCCAGTCATAAAAATCCATCCAAATACTCTATCCAAATCCCCCATAAATCATGTCACATGAATTGGAAACAAAATTTCTACACATGTACTAGGGTACCCATGAAAGGCGTGACCATAAAATTCCATAGGTTATCACCATGTTACCCTTATATATGCTATCATAAATAGTGTATGTATGCATAAGAAACAAATCAGGAAGCAATATAACGCATACCTTAAATCGCATCTAGTCATCATGTGCTAACCAGGATACCCTGACAAAGGACCATGCCTACTTTGACTAATTCTATAAGAGACTTCATTCCATACCATATAACTATATCCATTCCTCATCACCTATGTTAGGTTCTACAATTGGGTCTCGGTCACTACCCTCTTACTCAGAGTGAGGTATCATACCAAAACTTAATCCTATATCTAGTCACACATCCTAAATCAATACCCTCTCAACTAGGGGGATCTATATCAGCACTCACTCACTCAGGAATAGGAATTGTACCATATCACATAAAAAACACTAACCTACACCATCTTACTCAGGGTGAGTTATCTTATCACATACTTACCACTATACTATCTTTCAGGGTAAGTTTGTATCTCCAATCTTGGACACTTCCTTCTCAATCAATGAATGGTCATATCTCATATCCTTACCACTACCTTATCACTCAAGGTAGGGTCCGACATCACATCTCGACCACTAACTTATCACTCAAGGAAGAGTATTACATCACATCTTGACCACTACATTATCACTCACGGTTGGGTCTTACTTTTCATCCTAACCACTACCTTCTCAATCAAGGTAGGGTATTATATCACATCATTACCACTACCTTCCCACTCAAGGTAGGGTCTTATTTTGTGACTCCTATCATTCCACATTCATTTATCCTATCAATTAGGGTGAGTCTCATCGCTACTATAAATAATTGTTAGATAATATGTAATAGAAAATTGAAAACATAGGAGATAGGATCATTTCCTATCCCTCCTATATCCACACTCATTACCCCCTCCTAGGTCCCTGGTAGAGGGTAGCACATACAACTCATCATCACCAACCTGACCAACTTCATTGTCACTATAAATACACTTGATATATTGATAAATAATACTCATAGTGATATCATGCCCCAAGGTTATACCCATCTCATAATAATGTCCCCTTAGTCATTCCCGACTATATTGAAACCTCAAACCTCTCACTCATAACATGAACTACACCATAGGGTTTTAAGAAAACACTAATATATCTCTAATCTACCCCATGCACTTATAAAACTCTCAATCACACCTAGAAGTGTCTCACAATACACCTGAACATTATTCCAAAAAATAACTAGTTCTTTTATCAAGGATAAAAAACATAGAAGATCCTCATTTAGATCACTAGGTCTCACCCTATGCTAAACACAACTTATCTCATGAGACAAACCAACTTTCCAATGTTCCTTATAGTAATGGAATGAATATCATATCTCAAGAGGGAAAACATTATTGGGGCCCAATAATTCATATAATAATATTTTTACTGTTAAGATATGACCCAGTACTCCATGGAGAAACCATCCTACCTTCACAGCACAATGCACCCTCTCAGCCTAGTTCCATGGTGTGACATCCTTACCATGTAATACACCCTCACTTGGATCCACAGTGCGATCCTCACACCATATTAAAAATGTGTAAAGGAATTACATAAGGTTTTAAAGATAATACATTAGGATTTAAATCTTCATAGAATGACCCTAGGGTTCACAGCATGACCAAGCATCCCTGTAAGAACATTCCAAAGACACACAATACGATTCAATACATAAGGGTTACCAGACTAATATGTAAGGTTCATCATCATGAAATACAACAAAATTCCATAACATGACCCTTAGATATAAGAATATGACATGGTTTTATTCCCTATTCCTTTGTGTGATACATATATGTAAGGATTTATTAAATCATTGTGTCCCTTTCCACAGTGTAATCTACTCATACAAAGCATCTACAACACTATTAATCCCTTTGTCATGGAATGGTCCTCATCTATCCCATAACACTCCAAATTAATCCCACCATCTAATTAATACAAAATACAAGGAATTACCTCTCATGAAACCAAGAGGAATTAAACTCTCATAGTCACTTTTTATGATTCCACCTTCACCCAACATGGCATGAGGGTTCACTCTTCCAACCCTCATCATAGTGTGAGCCTTACATGTCATAGTGTGATGATCCACCTATACCGAAACATAGCCCTAACCTAGGTAAAATCCACAAAATTACACTCTAAACCTATGGGTACCACCAAATCAACCCATCACATATAAAAAAATCTTTTTATATATTTTCTAACTTTTAGGATTAAGTTCTAAATCCCAATTCTTAAAATATTTCCTAGTCTAGAGTTTAGAAATAAAATTTCCTTTGAATTTCCCAACCCATAATGATTGGTTTCACTAAAATAAATACCCATTATAGGTTTTAAAATCCCCAATAATAAATTTAAAGAATTCATCAAATTTTGATCCATTTATCAGAGTCTAACTGTTCCTCAATCATGTTTTTGAACTGAATAAAACAATTTTCCTCAGCCTATGCACTAAGCCCGGATAGACTAGATTTTCTGCAATAATTCCCAATATGATACCTAAAATATGTCATTTGTATCCTAAATGACACTCTTAATAAAGTTTATAACAAACCATATCTAATTATATCTAATAACACCAATCATCCCTTATCTAACACAATTTCCCAAAAAACCCTCAACCTCCCACATTGAAACATCATCATATAACCCAATCACAATACAATATATTATAGAGGAATCAGGACATAATATAATAACGACACCAAATTTTGAATAAAAAATTAAGTGGAATTCATCCATCAGATCCTCACCAAAATGAACTCACTACTAGACTCCACTCTTGAACACTGACGTTACCCTACTCCCACTCACTCTCAGATTACCCAAATTATATAATGATTTCTTCACAAACACATAGACTCTATGGTTATAAAATCCTGACTAATATGAGTATCCCACCCATAGAAGTATCATATTTGTCACCCACATTCAGACAAAATACATTATATCCAATTATCAACCTCTATATACAATTGAATAAATGACTAGATTTGACCATCCCACTTTTACATAAGCACCAATATGAAATATCAGTCTCTTTGTTTTCTTATCTCACCAGGAATATCATCCTAGAAATTCACCAATATTTATATACCAATCAAAATAAAGCATAAAAATGATCAATGGATCCATCATACAAGGATTTTATCAAAATAACACAATCTTCATTTTGGTTCCAACACCCAATACACAACCTAACACCTCCACCCAGATGACTTTGTAGAACCACAAGGGCTCTACACAACTCATTCACCAAAACAAAATCCCCCTCAGTCACCAAACTCATAGATAGTAACCATAGATATAAAAAATCAACATATATTTTTAGTTCTAGAACATCATATATCATAGAATACCTCTATCGAAATTATCACTGGATTCATTAGCCAACCAATTACAACTAGTATTATATGATCCTAACAATACACTCTACTCACATGATAAATGGATCAACCTACAATAATAAATATGACACCCCCTATAAAGGATTGTCCATACTATCATCCCAATAATAAAACATCCCAAAAACAAATCTTTCTATTGGGAACTCCCTCACATGATCATTTCTCATCAAAAACTGAATATATCAACCTACAAACCCTACCTCTAGGTCCTTTGACCACAACATCTAATCGACCCTCGCTTGATATTTCCAACCATTATTCATCACCACCAACCAATGATAGACACAAAACCCTATGGTCATGTCAAACCTATATGTGAAATTGAATCAATTTCATCATAGTAGGTCCCAAATACTAACCCACATTTCCAAAGTATACTCAGTGTTATACCACACTCCTCTCATAAATGGCCCAATAAAACCTTCTATCCTCCCAATTTTCCTAATCTACGACATTCCCATTGATCTATAATCAATTGATGGAACTTCACCCTATGTAATATTTATTCCCAATCACTTAACCATAAAAATGAACACAAGCACTCTACCAAAACAATTTCCCCCATTGTAGATTTAGGAAAAAAATTCATAGATATCCTATAATTCTCTAGTGATCGGGAATGATTTCTATGGGCACAAAAACAATACACCACTATATCCTTATTCAAAAACTCACAATTGAGAGTTAAAATTATTTACAATGAACTTTATATTAGATTAGTTTTACTAGGAATAACCCATGAGATTAATTACTTAACCACCCTTGACATCTTGAAGTCAACTTCGTATTTGAAATTTCACATTGATGCCAAGATATTGACCAGATAGTCATTCTCTAAAAACCTATCCATTTTTTCTTAGACCATCCACCATTAATATCAAAAAGTTACCTAAACCTCCATATCCAAAACCCATCGTTGTTCAAAAACATGCTTCCCTAATAAAGTTATACCATCATACTCCTTAAAACTAGTTGAGCATGTATGGATTTTCGAAAAACTGCTACATAACCATGACTCCAATATGAACCCCAAATCAATATTGGTTTCCAAACAAAAACCATGAAACAACCATAATCTACCCAATTTTGAAAGGCCAATCATTTCCCTCAAAAATCAATCATGGTGTTTTTATTCCCAACACACTCAAGGTAACACCAAAAAAAATTGAACACTCAATCACATAGAAATTTGGAATTACTCTAACATATGAAACATTGAACTGTGCTCATATTAACCTAGTAAAATTCCATATATACACATTTCTAAATACAAATAACCACTAATGTTTTATAATGTGAAATAAGGATCAATTAACCCATCCTGGAAAATTATAACCAATCTCCCTAATAGGAATAACCAAAAACTCTATCCCACAAGGCCCCTCTCTACTCACTATAAAGAGATCCACACTGTCATTCGATGGGAACATAAAATAAAAAATAAACCTAATCATAGTTCTCCCATCAACTAGAACATCTCATAAACTCAAAAACCATATAGGGGAACTCATACAAAGAGACAATCATATAACACCTGATTACCAGACCTTTCCACAATAGAGAATTCATTTTATAAGAGAATAAATATAATCGTATCATAATAAACACATGAAAATACAATAATGTTTTAAATTAATTAAGTCTCCCACAATATCATATTTTGGAAAATACTAAAAAATTATTTTTTATGGTTTAATTAATTTGAACCTTTTTCCCACAATGTTATCTTATGAAATTTCTTTTCTAAAAGTTTTATAAAAACAATATCCTCTTTTTGAAAACCATTTCTCAACCAAAATAATCGATAAACCAGTAAAGGTATTCCAATGTTCCATGTATAACTTATAAACTCATGCAATTTTTATATCCTAGGCCAAGAGTAAATCTATAAAAACTAATCTCACCAAAAACATCATTTTCATATCAATATCTCAACAATGACATTGAAAATAAATGAACAGTAGTCATCTCCATCATAGCTTGTATTTTACTTATATGTGGGTTAGCTATGACAATGAATAAGGTGCATCCCAAGTTATAATAATATCCTAACTCTAACTACCTATCCCAAATAGTAAGGAAACAAAAAACAATTCACAGATATAGTTGTTTTTTTCCCCAGCCGGGAGTACCCAAATGTACCTGAGTTGAGTTTTCCAAAAGACCTTGGGCATGCCTACCTATATTCCAAAGGCTATCGATTTGTGATGAGAGACTATAAATAATATGTGGAGGCTATAGACTTGATACCAACACAACCAACAATGGATAAATCATATAATTAACATAAAACATCAAATTGTAAGGAATTATAACTAATAACCGACCATAAATAATATATAGAATCATCATGATATTACACAAATGAAGCTCCTATGAAATACACACATATATAACAAGGTTCACCCATTGGTATAACTAGTACAAAATAAACTGAAAATAAAAATAGTGGGACACGTTAATGACCTAGGGCCCTCCTTGGACCAGTCTTCTAACATTCATCCAGCTACTCAAATTAGATCTCCCAGACAATATGTCACCTGAAAGTGAAACAAAATCATTGTACATGCACCGAGGTTCCCTTTTAGGGTATAAGAATAAAATTCATTAGGTCCTTACTAAGTTACTCTTATATATTCCATCATATACAGTGTATACATGCATGGAAAATAAAATATATATCAATATAAGGAAAGTATTTTTTTTCATAAAGTTGTCCTTTTTTAACTAGGCCACAATGACACCTCAACTCACATACTTGCATCGAATTTCATAAGAGAAGTAATATCACACCAAAAAACTAGACCCATGGTTCATCACTGAGGATCAGTCCTTTAATAAATTCCCAACCACTACCCTCTCACTATGTGTAACAACTGGGGCCCACTAACAGCACAAACACCCCACTTTAACATGGTCATCGAGTTCTGCCCGCTATATACAAACAGTTGCCCCGCAGACATGTGGTCCCCTACCTAGGGCACACCCACATGCCTGAATGGGTCATCTGACTAATGGTTGTCCCCAAAGGGCAATACATTTACTTTTTGGTGTGATTTTTCCTAACTCACAAACATCCTATTAAACTTCCTAGAACATCAGCCATCCTAATCACTACTCCATACTAAGAATGATTAACTATGGAGTTCTAATCAGGTTGGCTCCTTAAAAAGAATGGTCCACCTTATTGATATGAGTCATAACACTTAGTTATTTAACCCTTTATCATTATAGGGTGTTACATTAACCCCCCCACCCCCCACCCCCAAGAGTACAACATCCTCGTTGTGGAACCTACATCTCAACCCAGGTTTATCACCTCACATAAGGTCAGGTTACTACTTTGATACAAAATGTAACAACTGGTTCCTGCTAAAATAATAGACACCCCACCTCAACTCAGTTACTTCATCCAATTTCATAAGATAAGTAATATCATACCAAAAAACTAGACCCATGACTCGTCAACTAGGATCAGTCATGTAATAGAATCCCAACCACTACCCTCTCACTGTATGTAACAACTAGGGCCTACTATCATCACAAACATACAACCTTAATAGGGTCATTGAGTTCTGGCCACTATATACAAACAGTTGCCCCGCAAACATGTGGTCCCATACCTGGGGCACACCCACATTCTTGAATGGGTCATCTGAGTAATGGCTATCCCCACAGGACAATACATTTACTTTCTGGTGTGCTTTTTCCTAACTCACACACATCCTAGTAGAATTCCTAGAATATAACCCATCCTGATCACTACTCTAGATAAATCATGATTAACAATGGTGAATTAATCAGGAAGGCTCCTAAAATGAAATGTCCACCTTATTGATATGAGTAATAACAATTAGTTATTCAACCCATTATCATTATACGATGTTACATTACCCCCCTCCCCCAGAGTACAACATCCTCGTTGTGGAACCTACATCTCAACCCAAGTTTTTCACTTCACTTAAGGCCGAGTTACTACTCTAATACCAAATGTGACAACTGGGTCCCACTGAAAGAATAAACACCCCTCATCAACTCACCTAATTCATCCAATTTCATATGAGAAGTAATATCATACCAAAAAACTGGACCCATGAATTTTCACCTAGGATCTGTCTTCTAATATAGTCCCAACCACTACCCTCTCAATATGTGTAATAGCTTGGGCCCACTAATAGCACAGACACCCCGCCTTAACATGGTCATCATGTTCTGACCACTATTTACAAACAATTTCCCTGTAGACATGTGGTCCTCTGTTTGGGGCACAGCTACATGCCTGATTGGGTCATCTGACTAATTTTTTCCCCCACTAGACAATACATTTTCTTTCTGGTGTGATTTTCCCTAAATCACACATATCCTAGAAAACTTCCTAGAACATCACCCATTCTGATCACTACTCCAGACTAAGCATCATTAATTATGGAGTTCTAATTATGTAGGCTCCTAAAAAGAATGTTCCACCTACGATCAGTACTGTAATAGAGTCCCAACCACTACCCTCTCACTATGTGTAACAACTGGGGACCACTAATAGAACATACACCCTGCCTTAACATGGTTATCGAGTTCTGGCCGCTATATACAAACAGTTTCCCAAAAGACATGTGGTCCCCTGCCTGGGGCACACCCACATTCCTGAATGGGTCATGTGACTAATGGTTGTCCCCACTAGACAATACATTTACTTTCTATTGTGCTTTTTCCTAACTCACACACATCCTAGTAAACTTCCTAGAACATCACCCATCATGATCACTACTCTAAACTAAGCATGATTAAATATGGAGTTATAATTAAGTAGGATCCTAAAAAGAAAGTTCCAACCTATTTATATGAGTCATATACCTTAGTTACATAACCCTTTATTATTATAGGGTGTTATATTAATCCCCCCCAGAGTACAACATCCTCATTGTGGACCCTATATCTCAACCTAGGTTTTTCACTTCACTTAAGGATGGGTCACTACTATGATAACAAATGTAACAACTGGGTCCCGCTCAAAGCACAGACACCCCCACCTTAACATGGTCTTTAGGTCATGGGCCACTAAGTACCACCAGTTACCCCTCAGACACATGGTTCCCTACCTGGGGCCCACCCACATGCCCAAACTGCTCATCTAACTAATGACTATTCCCACAGGCCAATACATGTTCTTTCAAGTGTGCTTTGTCCCCACTCACACCCATCTTGAGAAACTTCCCATAAGGTCACCCATCCTAGGAAACAACCCAGAAGGTAACCCATTCAGATCACAACTCTAGGTCAAGGATGCTTAACTATGGATTTCTAATCTGTTAGTCTCTTGAAAAGAAATATTCACCTTGTTGACATGATTCCTATAACTTAGTTATTTAACCCTTTATCATTATGTGGCGTTACACTAAGTGTAGGGTCCCATACCAAACCTCAATCCCATATTCTTTCTCAAATCCTAGACTAATGCCCTTACAATCTTGGGGGTCCATGTTAGCACCGTCTCACTCGGGGTGAGGCCTCATACCATGTCACATTCCACATCACTAACCTCCACCATCTTACTCGGGGTGACGTGTTTTATCATATCTTGACCACTACCCTCACGCTTAGGGTATGGTCCTATATTACATAACCAATATCGTTTCACTTAAGGTAGTGTCATATATCACATCTTAGTCACTATCTTCTCACTCAGGGTTGGTTCATATACCACATCCTGGACAATACCTTCTCAATCAATGTTGGGTCTTAAATAACATCCTAACCACTATATTCTCACACAATGTATGGTTATACAACACATCTAAACCACTACCTTCTCACTCAAAGTAGTTTCATATATAACATCCAAGACACTGCCTTCTCAATCAAGGTAGGTTCTTATTCTATGTCTTTTGCCATTTCACATGACACCACCCCTCACACACTGGGTGAGTATAATCATTGATTCCAGACATATTCATAACATATATAATATGAAAAGATGAACACGGGAGACATGACCATGGTCTAGGCCTCACATAGCCACACATATACCACCACATAGATATTTTATAGAGGGTATCATAGAAAATTATATATCACATTCCAAAAAAACCTCATCATCCCTATACACCCACTCAATACATTGATAAATAATACTCATAGTGATCACATGAACCAAGTATATATCCATCTCACAATCCCAACCACATTGCCACACTCAACTATTATAAAACTCTAATCCTCAATCTATGGACACGAACTACCCTATAAGGATCCAAGAAAATACCATTAGATCTCTAATATACACCTAGTACATGGATAGTTCTCAATTACACCATGAGGTGTCTCAATGGACACTTGTTCCTAATTCCAAACAATAAATAGTTTTTTATCAATGGACAACCACTGTAAATCCCATCAATTATCTCACTAGGAATCACCCTATGCCAAAAAAACCTATCTTGTGATTCAATACTAATTAGAGGTATCCTAATATAATATAAAAATATTTCCCCTTAGAGGTATAGACATTAGGCATATCTCATTTCCCAACTCATGTACAACGCTCAAGACACTATATACAGGCTCAACCAAAGCCTATTTCACTATCCTTTTACCACTCAACACCTTCAAATATGACCTAAACCCAACCCAAGTCACAAGAATGAAACTAATATATAGATAAACATATGTATTTTTATTTAAGGTACCACCAACCATGTGCTAGTATGAATCTTTCTAGTGAACATCATTAATTTAGTCAATCATAATCGACTAAAATCAAGAAATTCAAGAAAAACATTTTAAATTGACATAAATATAAATAATATGAATAATTACATGGAATATGATATAATAGAATTAATATTTAAAGTGTATAGGTATACTTAGGGGTTGAGATTTAATAGAATGAATAGAATGTGAAACTTGTTAAGAAACTAGAAATACCTCACTATGAGGTAAATAAATACAAATAAGAAGAGTGGGATCAAATATGTATTCTAGGAAAATTAGAAACACGACATTTATTTATCTTAATTTTAAAACCTGTAAATTGATAAATTTTCAAATGATATATCAAGGTCTTCAATTGTTGTATGACTATATAAACAATGACATGATGACCCTTCAAGGGCTTCCATGCTGTATGGACCTTATGATCTTGGTGTGGCTCACCTCTTTATAAAAAAACCTAAAATCATGTGTCCCAATAGAGTACAATATGACCTTCCCTCTTTAAGAAATTTATTAGAACTCCATGGTTTGACCATCCAACCTTTATAGTGTATGGACCCCAACCACCACCACCATCAAATTCATGGTGTGACACTCCTATTGCAGGGTACTCCCTCACTAACCTCCACATCAAGACCCTTTCACCATAAGAAAAATGAACAAATAAATTAAGAAATATTTTCAATATTATATTTCCTTATTTTAATATTTTTGTAATGGCCCTAGGGGTCATGACATGCCCCTAGGGATCATAGCATGACAAACTTTCTCCCTATAAAAATTTGAAAAGGCACAAGTGAGGATTCAATATGAAAGTATTACATATTAATACATAATGGTCATTATCATTGTGTAATTTCATCTGGAAAGGAGTGTATAATAATTTTACATGGAAATATTACCTCTTCCATGGAATGATCATTTTACATAAGGTTTAACCATGGTGTGATAGACTCTACCATGGTGTGTTCTACTCTTACACAACATCCTCCACAAATAAAATACATGAGTCATATTTTGGTCCTCAAAAAGCCTTTGAAACTCCATGTGAACACCACCATTGCATGATTACCTAGGATACTAATTTAACTCCCATGAAACCAATAGGACTCAAAGGTACCTATCATATCACCACAATCACCTGAGATGATGTAAGGGGTCAACTATATGTCCCTCTTCACATTGTAAAACACAGCCATCATGGCGTGATTATCCACCTACTAAAAAATTCTTCCTTATATTTGGATAAATACTATAAATTAAACCATAAACACTTGGTTACCAGTTATTTTAACACCCCAAGATTTTCCAAAAGGGATATATGCTCGATAGTATACAATATAGGGAACACTGAGTTTAAACAAACCCTGAAATAATATTATTTCCAATATGACTACTATAACTTATCTATTAAATTGGAGGGTATGAATAATATTAAAAAATTTATGATATATATATATATCTAACCCAATATAAATTTATTTATAAATTCTTAGTAAATAACCAATCAATTTTTAGTAACGTAATTTTATTCTTCCAAAATATGTTTTCTTCAAAAATGAATTCAATTGTTTTTTGTGAATAAATATTATAATTCATTTAAAAATATTTTAAAAAAATTATATGATAATATGATATTTATTTTTTAAACAATTATATTAAAATTTACATAGTAAAAAATTTTGAGATTTTTCAGAACATATTAATTTTTTTTTAATAATGAAAATGCAGTTTTTTTAAAAAAATGTCATTTATTTATAAAACATTAAGTAATTTAAAAGTATAATTATATTTTGAATACTATTTCAGAAAACATAATTATTATTTGGTTTTATTTAAACCCCTTAATTATATTTTATTCATATTTATATTTTATTTTTGTAAATGCTTATTTTTTTTGTTTAAAAAAATGGTTTTTCTAAAAACCATTTTAAACTACATAATTTTTATCCATTTTAATTAACTAAAACAACCCCTAATGAGTAATTAATTAAATTAAATATATATTATATATACACATAATTATTAATTTAAATTCATATAATGATGAATAATAGTCATAGAGTTAATATAGAATCATCATTCCCTTGAAAATTGCACTTCTTGAAAAAACACTTTTTTTATCATGTTTGTAGGATTTATTTTAATTTTAATTTTGAAAATTATGTGAATTGAATTTGTAAAAATAGATTAAATATTTTTAATCATAATAATTTATATTATCTAATATGGTCCACTTTTGTTTGACCATGATCAATATTGAAAAAAGTAGAAATTAGTTATGGTGGTTAAGGTAAAAATAGATTTATTGAGGAGTTAAAATAAAACATTAAGAGTGAAAATGGATCAAATAATTGTTTAAAAAATATTTTATTAACATATTTTGACCTTATAATTTTTAAGACTCAATAATGATCAATTTTTTATCATTTTTTAGGTGAAAAATGTGGGTATGCTTATTTCCTTTAAAAAATTACAAGTGTTCCACTCACCTAACATATAAAAGGCCATCCACTATCCTCTAATATTAATGCATTAAAATAAATTTTTATCTAAAAATACCTAATTAAATAAATTAATTAATCCCCCCCCCAATTACCTATAACCTCTAGTTTCATTAAAAAATACACCTTAATAAGACATTTGGTGTTAACCTGGGGTGGTTGTCTGAAGAAGATGTATCATGCATAACTGAGTGTTCTTATTTTATTTCGTCTTCCAAATTCATTAAATATTTTTTAAAATATTATGATATAATAAAAATATTATCTCCTATATACTGATATTTTGTTATTTCTTCTTTATAACTGACATCCACATCATCTTTTATAAAATGGAAAATGATGTCATTGTTTTTGTGTATGGAGGACTACTGCCTTGCGGAGTGATGTAATTTGTTTTCCTTCATATTCTGATGGATTTAAATTATATATATAATATTTTTAACATAATTATAGTTTTCAATTTAGATATTATATATACCTTCTTTCTTTCCATTCTTTTTGGGATATAATGACGTCACTCATGTGTATATTGAACTACTGCCTTGTGAAGTGATGTGATTCACTTTTCTCTAACACTTTTCATAGATGGTATAAAGGATAAAAGTAATGAATATATTTTATATACCTATGACATAATTATTATATTAATTAAATATTTATCATTATTGAAACATAATATATCATTTTATTTCTTACATTTCCACTCATTGAAAATTGATAATGTCGTTCGTGCGTAAATGTGGACTACCACCTTCATAAAGAGATGTCATTAATTTTTATCACCACATAATGTGGATCATATATATAATAATATATAAATAAATTCTATTATATATACTGTATTTTAATAAACTGGTAAATATGAAATAATACTTACCTTTTTCTTATAATGATTGTTGAAAAATATAAATGTTTACCATACGTACGTGCGACCTACCGTCTTCATTATCGCAACGTAGTTCATTATTATTAAACTATACTCATGTATGATTTTAAAAGTGAAATTTATTTATAAAAATGATAATTATATAATTATAATTATTCTTGGGATGTTTAGATAATTACCACTTTTTCCTGGTCAACACCCTGAAGCCATTTTCAAACAATTAATCTAGCATCCTCAAAACACCAAGCAAGGACTTAACTGATTAAGTATTTAAATTTGTCATTAAAAATATAAAAAATAAATGATATAAGTATAAGGTTTCAAACATATATATTGTTCTTAATAAAAAAAATTAAATTATAGAATCTTAATATGCAATAGTTAAAGGACATACATGGAAATTCTGGACAAAAAGTAAGGGAATTATTCTCAATTTTCCTTCATTGAGACATTTATTAATATTTTTCACATAATTTATTTTATATGGTTTACCAACTACCAATTTTACATATAATATCATAATTCCTTCATAAATATTTTTATTTTAAGTCTCAAATTAAATAATTTAATCCAATGGGATTTTACATGAAATTTACCATGTGGTAAAGGGTTTCCAATCTCAATTTCCTTCTATTAGGTTATAAATGTTCTTCATTGAATCTATTATGATATTATTATGTGTGAATTAATCTATAAATTTATTTTATTATGTATTTACACTTGTTTTTTGTGTATTTATTTTTTTCACACGTAATCTCTTTATTGATTAACTCTCAATTCAGTGATATGATCTTTGTAAGAGATAATCAACCAAAATTACTTTCTTTAGGGTATTTATTTATGATATAAACCTATATTATTTCATGAGGTGTATATAATAACATTATAAAATTTCATTTAATTAATCTAATTATTTTCATAATATTTAAAGTATCATTTGAATATATACTTTCATGTGTCTTATGATGAAATAGTTACCAAAGTGGAAAATGATTTATGTTACAATATCCTTTGTTTTTGGGATTTTTATATTCACGGTTCTTCTGAATGAAATTATATGCTATTATTTTATTGAACCAAATATATTTATTATCCTATAGTTATTAATATGTATCATATGATTAATTTTAATTACATATTTTATTGAATGAATAAATATTAATAGAGTCACTTGTAAGTGATATTGATCTTATATATTCTTCTAGATCTGGTATATTTCCATTCCGTATCCATGTTTTCTAAAAAAAATTAAAAATATTTTTTATAAACATAAATTATTTCATAAATATATTTTGTATGGCCTTTTACATTGTCTAAAATGTTTTTAAAATGAAATTTTCAAAATTGGTCACTTTTGACAACCATTTACAAAATGTTTTAGAAAAGAATATTTATTTTTAACATTTACAAAATTAGATAATTTTATCACCATCACGACCATTATTTACTTTGAATGTTACATTATAATTTTCCATTTTTATTTTAAAAAAACTTATTTTCACAATATGTTGTGAATTTCTAGTTTTTAAATAGTTATTTTCAATGTAAAAGGGGTATTTTCCCCAATAATGTTTTTTTGTGATATTTTAAATGTATTTTAATTCATCAATGTAAATAAACCTTAATGTCACATAGGATCCATATGTGATATTCCATAATGATATTGTTCTCACTATTTATATAGATGGATTATGATTATTTCAAAATAATTTTTAAGGAACTCATTTCTTTTCCACTGGTCAATTATGTTTTAAAGGTATTTTTGTGAAACTTATTTATTTTCTATGGGTTAATCATGTTTCAAATAGATTTACATGGAACTAGTTATGAAAGTAATAATTTATTTTTTATGAATTTTATGATGACATGAAATTTATGTGTACTTTATTCATGTTATGGTTCTTGGACATTTTTTATAAGATGGGTGCACCCAGACAGCACTGGGTGATCCCAATATAGCTTATATGATTGGTTCACCCAAATAAAACTCCAATTTATTGGATATGGAAGTCAACTATATAGTTATTAAACTTCTAAGAGTGAATATAAGAGTGATATCTAAATTATTTCCTATCTAACCTAAATGTTTTATTTTTTTCATTGGGTTTTTAATGATTCCTTTAATCAAGATTGAAATTACATGGATCTTGATTATTGACTTTTATAACTATTTATATGGATAAAGTTTTATGTCATGTGTCATGATTGATGTTCTAGGTATTGATGGGTAAAAATATTCCTATTTTATTAGCATTCACTTTTAATATTTCATCATTCCATTATGGTATTCTTATTCTCACTAATGATATTTAATTGTTAATGCTTATGTTTTCCCTTAATGGTAATTTGAGATAACCCTTCTTATGTTCCCTATTACCCAGGTTATTAAGAATTATTATTAAATAATTTGTGTATAGAAAAGTTTATAACATGATAAAGCTTGTGGGTGATGTTGAATACTTAATATAGAATATGAAAAGCGTGGTATAGTTTGAAAATACACCCTTGAAATTGTGGGTAGTGTTTATATAAGAGTGTGTCCAAATTCTCTAAAACTCTAAACCTAAAAGGTACTTGGGTTTACAAGTGATCCACTATTTCCATTTGATGTTGTATGTTTTGAATAGAAAAAAATGGGTCACCTTCATCAGTATCAAATATATAATTGTAAATTTTATTATTTTAGCACCAGATATGGGAGTGTGGGTTTGAAGAAGTTATAGTTGGTATCAAATGAGAGGTTTAGATAACTTTTGAAATTTGTATTTTTTCATGTCATTTTATATTAAGAGTTATATATTTCATAATGGGATTATAAATTAAAGTTTAATCATAAGTTCATAGTCTTAGAAATCCATTTTGAGGATTCAAGTAGTAAAACGTTTAGATGAATAATGATATTTATGGAGACATTTTATTGGGTTGAGGTATATGTAACCACTAGGTTTAATGTGTGGTATTATTTGAGGAATAATACCACTAATTTTGTGGATATAAGTTTAATGATATTTGTAACCTTATGTTTTCATATCATCTTTGATGATTAAGGTTATTTTTAAGGATTATCATAATATTTCTAGGAACATTATAATGATATAACTTTAGGAAAAGGGATATCCTAAAGTCTATAAGACAACCCATAATATCTAGAATGGTTGTGGGGCTCGAACCCATAACTAAATGGTGAAAAGGGTGAAATGATTAACATTGTTATATTTGTTTACTTGGTTATTATGAAATTATTTTTTAACATAAATATTTTGAAATATAATGATTATTTGTATTTTTGGAAAACGTGATTTATCATATAGATAATTTTCAGATTGAAAAGTGTTATGATGATTATGTGATTAATTTTATTTCAGAATAAGATCACTATATTTTTTATTGTGTAATATGAAAGGTAAGATAGATCCTTTAACATTAAAACAATATTTTATGTTTAGATTATTATTTTATTTTTTATATAGGGATTATTCATTTACAAAATTATTTTTTTTATCTTTGGGATGTAATCATGAATTTTGGAGATTAATGTATTGTTTCATCATATGAAGGGTTATAAATTTTTGTAATTATATTACCATTTTATATTTTATTTGTTTTGGTTAATGTCTAAAGATACATAGAATATCTTGAATATTATTTTTATGGTTATGTTTTCCATTATAAGTGGATTTTAGTGCTTTGGGATGAAAAAAATTATCTTTAATACTCATCATTTGGAGAAAAAATGAGATTGCGGTGAAAATAAAATAAAGGAATAAATTATAATTGTAGATAAAGTATATTGATATATTTTTTAAATATATATGGTAAATTAATTCCTCAACTATTGGAAAATTACCCAGAAAAAATCATCCTTATACATTTTGTCTGATGAATCAGTTGTTTTTTCACCCATCATAGATTTATAGCTTTGTGGTTCATAAATTTTATAAATCATTCACTTTATTATGATCAATGTTCTTTATAACTCTCCATAATTATTTTCTATTTTCTTTAATATTTGTATGTTCACCACCCACTAATTTTTTTTCTACTTGGAAACATATTTAGTTGTTATTATAGATGACCATTGTACTTCCCTTTCTCTCTTTTCAAGTGGAAGATTTATCAACCCTTTATACAATGTGTTTTATCAAAAATAGTATTTAAAAATCTAACAATGTTAATTGTAGATATAAATTTGAAATTGTGGGGAAAAAATTTATTAAATTGGGGGAGAATTAAACACCCTTATTTTTTAAAAAATGAAGTTATTCTAGATAGCGTACAAGAAACACAACACAACGATTAAACAAACCACAAAATAATATTATTTTAAATATGATCATTATAAACTATTAATTAAATTGGTGTGTATGAATATACTTAACTAATTTATTATATATATATATATATCCTAATCAATATAAATTTATTGGTAATTTGTATTAAATAATAAATCATATTTTAGTAATGTAATTTTATTCTTCAAAAATAGGTTTTATTCAAAAAGTATTTCTATTGATTCTTTTGAGTATGTATTATAATTAAATGTTAATTATTATAGAGAATTTATTTTATAAATTTAAATTCATCTTTTAAATCATCATATAAAAATTAACATAGGGTTAAATTTCGGAATTTTTTAAAAAATATTGATTTTTTGGTGAATAGTTAAAAATATCAATTTTTGTAAAAATGCCATTTCTTTTCAATAAATTAAGTAATTTAACAGTAACATTATGTTTTGAATATCATTTAAGGTAAAATAATAATTATTTATTTATATTTAATCCAATTAATTCAATGTTTAATCATATTTAGTTTTTATTTCATTATAAGTTTATTTTTTGTCTTTAAAAAATGGGTTTTAAAAATAACTATTTTAAAGTGAATTATGTTTCACTATTTTAATTAATTAAAAACCTACAATTAGGAATGATTTAAAATAATATATATATTATATATCAATAAATTTAAATTTAAATTTATACAATGTTTATTACTAGTCATAGAGTTAATATGAAATAATCATTTTCTTGAAAAATACACTTCTTGAAAAAACTTTTTTTGTCGCATCTATAGGTTTATGTTAAATTAAAATTGTCCACTTCTATAAATTGAATTTTTTCTAATTTATTAAATATATTTAATTATAATAATTAATATTATATTTTAAGGTCAAATTAATGTTTTGTATAATGAATAGTTAAAAAATTAAAAATTAATTAATTTTGTTAAGGTAAAAACATATTTATCTGGGGATAAACTAAAACGATAATAGTTAAAATGGAATAAATACTTGTATAAAATCAATTTTATGGAACTAATTAGACCTTATAATGACTAATTATCAAAAATGGTTCATTTTGGATCCTTTTTACAAGTGAAAACGTGGTTACACCTTTTTCTTTTAAAATATTAAAAGTGTGTCACTCACCTCAATTATAAAATCCCACCCCATTCTCTCCTATTAATACCATTAAATAAGTTTGTATCATAAAATAACTTTCCAAATAAATTCATTAATTTCCTTCTTATGACCTACATCCCCTAGTTTGATCAAAAATCATTCCTAAGAGTGTGTTTATTGTTAACCTAAGGATGTTTTTGGAAGTAGAAGTGTCATGTTTAACCAACCTTTTTTATTTTATTTTTTCTTCCACGTCATTAAAATATTAATAAATTATGATGATATAATATTAAAAATATATCAAATATAATTACATGTTATTATGTTAATTTTATAACCTGCGTCCACCACCTATTTTATAAAATGGGAAATAAAACCATCATTCATGTGTATGATGGACTACCAACTCACAGACCGAGGTAATTTGTTTTCTATCATCGCCTATCATGTATATTTATAATGATGGATTTAAATTCTATATATGATATTTTTAAAATAATTATAATTATTTAATTATTATATCATATATAACTTCTTACTTTTTTATTTCATGGGGATACAATAATGTTGCTCGTGTGTACAGCAGACTACAGCCACACAAAGCGTAGTGATTCATTTTTCACAAACACTTTTTCATGAAAGGTAGAATGGATAATTTTAATTTATAAATTTGATATAAATATGGCAGAATTGTGATATTAATGACATATTTATTATTATAGAAATATAATATCTCATTTTATTTCTTACCTTTCCACTCACTGAAAAATTATAACATCATTAATGCGTATGTGTCGACTATCGCCTCCATAATGTGATTTTATTCTTTTTTCATCACCACTTCACATGGGTGATATATATAAGTGTATGTAAATAAATATTAATATATTTATTGAATTCGTATCAGTTTTTTAAGATAAAATAGAAATTAAATCTCTTTTAAATAATGAACACTTTGACCCAATCAATACACTAAAGTCATTTTGAAATAATGAACCGAAAGTCCTCAAAACACCCAACATCGACTTAACTAATTAATTAATTGAATATTTAATTAAAAATAAATAAAATAAATAATTTAATTAAAAGATATTAAACCTATAAACATTTATTAAAAAATAAAATAATTTATATAAACCTATTATAAAGGATTTAAAGGACTTACATGGAAATCATGGATTTGAGGTAAGGGACTGCATCTCAATTTTCCATCATTGAGGTATATTTTAATATTAGTAACCAAATTTATTTTATATGGTGTATTTAATTCCCCTTTTACATGTAATATCATTAATAGTTTATACATCATGGTATATTATATTTAAATTTTAATTATTTCATTCAAGGTGATTTGACTTGAAATTTACCAAGTGGTAAATGGTTTCTTAACTCAATTTCTTTTCATTATGTTATAAATATTCTTAATTGAATCTATTTTATATGACTATGTGTTAATTGATCAATAAATGTTTTATTATTTATTTCCACTTTTTTTGGATTTACAATTTTACATATAATCTAACAATTTATTAACTCCCAATTCAGTTATATGATCTTTATAAGGGTTAATCATCCCAATATCCTTTCTTTTGGACATGTGTTTATAATATGAAAATATCTTATTTAATGAGGTGTATATACTTCCCCTTTGATATTCTATATCATTAATATCATTATTTTCAAAATATAAAATGTCTTATTTAAATTTTTTCTTTTATGGGTATTATTATAGAAGAGTTACCAAAGTGGAAAATGATTTATGTTACAATCTCTTTTCTTTTAGGAATTGTTATATTCAAGGTTCCATTGAAGGAAATCATATGATATTTTTTATTGAATAAAATATCTTTCTTCCCCTCTGGTTATTAATTTTTTTCACATGTGTAATTTCTATTTCCTCTCTAATTGATAAATTAAATGTCAATAAAGTCATTTTTAATTCACCTTGATCTTGTGTATTCTTCTAGATCAGGAATCTTTCTCTTCTGAATCCATGTTTTAAAAAAATTAAAAAATTTAATTTTTTAAACATAATTTTTTTCCTAAATATATTTTACATGGTCTTTGACCATGTTTTAAATGGTTTTAAAAGGAAATCTCCAAATGGGTCACTTTTTACTCCCTTTTAAGAAATGATTTGAAATAAATTTTTATTTTTAACATTTAAAACATGAGAGGATTTTCCTATGAACAAGAACATTATTATCTTTTAACATTCATTTATAAATTCCCTTGGATATTTTAAAATAAAATTATTTTCACAACATTTTGTAAATTTTTAGTATTTAAAAATTTACTTTCAAAGTAAAAATGGTATTCTTCCTCAAGAATGTTTTTAATGATCTTTTAATTTTATTTTAATTCATCATTGTTAATAATCTTTTATGTTACTTATACTCCAATAGGGGTGTGTTGTAATGATAATATCCTTATTCTTTCTTTGAATGGACAATTATTAGTTTAAAGAGATTGTTATGGAACTAATTTCTTTTCCACAGGTTAATCCATTTTCAAAGAGATTTTTATGGATCCCTTTTCCAATATATAATTTAATCATGTATCAATGACATTTTTATGGAATAAATTTCCTTTATATGGTATAATCATGTTATGAAAGTAATAATTGATGTCTTTTTAGTTTTATGTTGAGATAAAAGATTTTGTACTTTATTAATGTCATGTTTCATGGAAATTGTTTATATGATGGGTGTTCCTAGATTGTGTTGGGTGATATATATATTGATTTTACAACCTAGATAGTGCTCAGATTCATTGGTTATGGAAATCCGTTATAAGTTTCTTCCATATGTTTGATTGATTATTATAGTGATATCGAAATGATTTCATAGGTTACTTCCATTTTATATTTTTTTTTCTTTATATGGATTTTTAATGATTCATTTTATCAAGATTGAAATAACATTTTCTTTTTATTCCCACTAATGACATTTATTTTTTAATACTTATGTGTACACTAACTAAGCATTCAAGATCACCCTTATTACGTTTCCTATTCCCCAATTTGCGAACTATTATGATTAAATGATTTGTCTCTAGAAAGGTTTCTAACTTTATGAAGTTTTTGGGAGATATTTAAGCCTTAATATGAAATATGAAAACTTGGTTATACTGGAAAAAATACTCCTTGAAATCATGTGTTGTATTTATGTAAGATTTTTTCCTAATTATCTAAAATGATAAACCTAAAAGGTCTTTGGGTTTGTATATAATCCAATATTTTATTTTGATGCTGTAAGTTTTAGATAGAAAAAATTGGGTCACCTTAATTAGTTTCAAAGATATAAATGTAATTTATATGATTTTAGAATCATATCTGATAGCGCATGTTTGGTTATGTTATAATGAAATAACCAATCGTGTGTAAAAAAATCTCATAAAGACAATATAACTCACAAAATTATGATCTAAATCCCAATTCATGAAACAATCCCTAGACTATAGATTAAAAATTAAAATTTCCATTTAAATTCCCAACCGATATTAACAAGGGTCATTAAATTATCTTTATAAAAAATATATATTATAGAAGATTGATGTTTCGATGGGATTTTTTCATTATTTGGAATATGTTATTTCTATCATTGGGCCATCAATAAATGATAATTTTGAGAATCATTGAAAAACAAATTGAGAAAAAATAAACTCCTCAATGTATATCGAAGAATGATATCCTTAAAAACCATGATTGTTTAAATTTTCTTCTCAGAAATGATAAAACAATTTCTAGAAAGTAAAGTAATATTCCTTCAAATAGGAATAATAATTGGACAAATAAATTTACATTATTTGATTTGTTTTATGAGTCATATAATATTTTACATTACTACATGGATATAATGTATATCAAGAAAAACATGTTTGAAAGGTTACTTGCAACTCTTTTAAAAATTAAGGCAAAATAAAAAATAATTTATTCTCAAATCATGACTTAATGGATTGGGGTATAAAACTAATACATTATCATGAGTTAATTGGTAAATATAATTTGAAAAAATTATGAATATTTTTTAGTGGAAAGTCTAACGTTTATGAACATTCAATAAACATATAGAATGGGGTAAATACATAATATCTCAAACATAAATCTCTTAAAAGCTATGGATATCATATCTTATTACATGAGATGATTCATGTTTCCAATAAAAATTTACTATAACAACAAAATGAGGGACATTGTGATTTGAGTATGTCACTTTTATAAATACCTTTTCACTAAAAGACTGAGTAGGGGTTTTATTAAACAATTATAAAAAGATGAACCATTCATTAATTGTGACTTGAAAAAAGTTCCTTTATTATTTTCCACATATAAATTATATCTGACTATATATATTCCCATTGATGTTTTGTTATTATTCCATTTAAGGTCTCTAGATGTACCCAATTGAAATAATTATGTCAATGAATAAAACTTATGTGAGGAATTGGAATCAACATAAGGGATCTATTGTGAATTTTTATTTAGTATAGTAATTCATGTATTTCTATTCAATATACATTGAAAATGTCAATATGAGATACAATAACCCTAGTAGTACTAAATATGGGCAATATGATCCCATTGAATGTATATTTCAATAAATATCCCAAACACGTGGGGTGATATTTGGAACATATTCATTATGTAATTTAATCAAGGAAGTGTAGGAAATTGATCACCATACTATATTTTTTGGCTGGGATTCAATTGATGATTACATCATATAAGTAAATTAAAAATTATATTTTTTATTATGTATGAATTTTTATAGCTTCTTTCATCTTAATATCTATATATTTGTAGATAATATTTTGAAATTATAAAAAACATCATTCTATATCTATTAAGAGGATAGAGTAATTTTAGAATAAAGAGTTTTATATATAATTAAAATAAAATTTAATACACTTAATTTATTACATGAATTAATTATAGGTATTTATTTAACTTTATATATCGATTTATTTCAGGTTTAAAGTTTATTATTGTAAATTTTATCTCATAAGATCATCGAATTTTAATTTGTCTCAAATAATGTGGCATGTGAGTGTAAAGGACTCATTTGATGGCCCAATGATATATTTAGAAGATCGAGTGGGGTGAGTAGACTAATTAAAAACATAAATAGAATTAAATGTCAGATATAAATATAATTTAAAATTTATGGTCATTCCAATACAAGTGTAGTTTAAAATGAAAGTGTACGTCTAAATACAATACAGTGCAGTGAAAATTAAAAAAACAAAGAACACCATATTTTTATAGTAGTTTAGATCAAAGTGATTCTATATCTACTCTTTACTTATCTACATTACTAGAGATAAATTAAATCTAGTAAACCATTCCTCATTTTAAAAATGGAGTAACAACACAAACACAAACACTGCCATTGCATATACAAAGCCACAACCAAGCTATCATACCTTTATATAGACCTAGGCACAACCATAGTAGGCATGTATTTTTTTATGAGTCACAACCCAAAAAAGATACATTTTATTGTAGAGGTATAATTTAAACTAGTGACTTTTACAATGAAGGTATAACCAAAAACAAAAATTCATTTATAAGGTAAAATGATAATATTGAATTATAAATAATCAATGAAAATATATAATAATACAGCTACTCAAAAAACAAAAAACAATAATATCAAAATTTCAATGATCACTTCAGTAAGAATTTTAGTATTTCATATCTTTAAGAGTGGGTGTATTAGTGTGATATAAGTAAAAGTATAAGTCATTAAAGTATTTCATAAATCTTATAACTAACTCTCAGTTATCTCACATGTATCTCCTCTCTCATCATCTGGTTCCTTCAGTCAGAATTTATATAAAAATTTCCAGCAGTTAGTTCTAAGGAGTTTCTTAATTTACGATTTATTGTTCGATCATTCTATGTATCTAAATTAAATAAAACAATTGATCCATTCAAAAGTAATTTCGTAATATCAGAGAAATTTGTGTGGGAAAAAAATACATCCTATACAATACTAATAATAATAATACACATTTAAATGATTCTTCTTAAAATTTATTGAATTATATTTCATAAAATAAGAAATATTATAAGATAATAATATTTTTAAGATTCAAATCTATGTATGACCCATCTAGACTATGTACAATTCAATTCATATACAAGTGAATTTATACATGAGTCATTTTGAATATCTTTGTATGAGTGAATTATGTCTAAAAATGAGTTACTTTATATCTACATATGAATGAAATTAATTTTTGAGATAATTCATATTAAATTCAAATAAAGAAATGTATTAGTTAATATAGGAGTCATTTTTAATGTATATGTGTCAAGTGTACTTAATACGTTCCTTTTGAAACTTATAAGTATTTCAAGAAAATTGACTTTGTATGAGTCATTTACATCATTAATAACAACACTATAATAATAAAAAATATAGAATATATATATTTAATGAAATTAATATAATTAAAATAATATGATTAAAATGAACAAATAATAAATACAACAATCCTTTATCTCTTTCTTAACTGATGTTAAAAGTAATTTGTGAGTGATTTGTAATTATCGAACGAATAATGAGCTGAAAAAACAAAACTCCAACAATTCAAATTACTCAAAAAAATCATCTTTTTTATAATTGAAGAATAGAAAACATAATTATCAATATTTACAAAAAAACATCTCCCCTTTATAAAATTAATCAATAAGTTAAAAAAATGACACTGATTAAAATTATCCCTTTTCTAAATCTTAACAAACCTAAAGAAAATTGAATGACAGCAAGCTTAAGTATATGTATAATAAGTAAAAAAATTAATATTATAATATCTATATAATGAATATATATATCCCCCATAAGTGAGACAATAATAAATAATCATGATTTAAATTAATTTAAATTTTAATAGAGAATTAATAAAAAAACAACAATATGTATAAAATATTAACTTTACAAAGAATAATTAATATTAAAAAAGGGAGAAATATAAACATATATAACTTTTCTAAAATTATCACCTTTCAAATCTTGTAAATATAGAATCTAATAAACAATGTATTAAACACAAAAATATTCAAAATTGTTTTGTAATAACCAGCTTATAAAAAAACTTTTAATAGTCTTAAAACATAACTTCACTGAAACTAAATCATTACAACTTCCAATTTAGTCTTTTAGAACTTCAATACATCTATTGGTTTAGTAAAAATATCAGAAATGTGATTATCAGTTGAAATATATTCCAATATAATATCACCTTTTATACATTATCTCTAATAAAATAAAATCTAACATCAATATTCATATTTCTTGAATTATATAAAGTTTTTGTAAAGATATAAATATCATATTATTTATCATAAAATATACAATTTTATCCAAATAAATATCAAAATTATATAATATTTTTTTAACCCCGAAATATTGATCACAACATTAAGTAATAGCTATATACTCAGCTTCAACCATAAATAAAGTAGCAAATAATTTTTTCTTTGAGTCACATGAAATTAAATGAATTCCTAAAAAATTGAACATTCTTGACGTACTTTTTTAATCAATTATATATACTCAAAATTCAGAATCATAATAACTATTTAATTATAAATAGTTATTTCTATAATAAAACAATATAGAATTAGTGATACCTTTAACATAACTAATGATTATTTTCATAGATTTTATATTAATTTCCTTAGTGTCATCATGAAATCTAGCACTCATACAAACACTAAACAAAATATCAGGTATAATAGATGTTAAGTAAATAACAATTCCTATCATTCCACTAAACATTTTAATATCGATAGGTTTTCTGATAATATAAAAATATAGTATACAAGATTTTCTCATAAGGGTTATCATATTTTTACAAAAATCAAGATCATATATTTTAAATAATTTTTTAGAATATTTAAACTAATCATTAAAAAGAATATTTTGATAAATTTGAACTCCTATATGAATTTTAATTCCCTCAGAAGACTTGTATCAAATTCACTTGTCATTAAAAGGGAAAATTATTTAAAACCTGGTACACTAGTTTAACCAAAAATAATATTATCAGCATATATTTCAATAATTAAAATATAATTATAATTGTTTTTAATAAAAAAATTAGGATTTACACTAACTTATTTAAATTATTTTCCAATAAAAATAAAGATAACCTTGTAAACTAAGACCTTGGAGCTTTATTAGGTTATTAGGTCCAAAAGGGTCCTAGATACTGAGAGAGGGGGGTGAATCAGAGTATAGATATTCTTTTAAAAATTCTTCCTACCCCACTAAATCTTGACCTCTTTATTATAAGTGTCACTTTGTTTTCTCTGATGTGTTTATATTGATCATATCTTTTACAATTTTATCTAATGATAATGCACTGAAAGTAAAGCAATAAAGATAGCATAAGCATACATAGATTTTTACTCGCTTCACCCTCACTAGGATACGTAAAATAAGAATACAATGGAAATATACTGATTGTATCAAATTCATTAAGACTCACTGGAAATGATGATGTTCGGGCTACATCACTTTTATACTAAGGCTCACAACCTTTACAAGGTTTAGGGAAATCTCATTACTTTCCCAAGGGTCACTCACTTTGTCTCTTTGTTTTGTTCACTACCGGTGGAAAGTATCATCATCTTATTATTCCTTTTCTCACTGCTCTCAAAATCATCCCGACACAATTTATAGAAATATAGGTCCAACACAGTTTATGGATGTGTAGGTACCTTCATTATCGCTAATTAATGCATCCTGAAATATATGTAGATGCTCTGTTGAAGTTGATTCTAGGTTTTTCCCTTCAATTTTGTGAAGACACTTGGATGAAAAACTTATTCATTCCAAAAAAACTAGAATATTTTTCCCTTTCCTATATAAATATTAATTACCACTACTTTGGAAAGATCATCATGTAATTCCATGAAATTTGTTTCACTTCCCTGAATGGAAAAATGAATAAACTCCTTCTGTGAGTATTTTCAAATTGTGTAGACCCAATCTCTTCCTCTTCTCATTCTGAAATTGGATATGTAAATCATACTTTTCATGGGGTAATATATGTGTGTGTCCTTATGTTCAAGAGTCTTGTGTGATACCCCTATGAGAGACAGCGTCACATAACTACTTACATGATATCCCAGCGTGTAACTTTGCATGAGATCCTGGGAAAAAACCATGGTTCCTTGTGAGAGTACCTTGGAGAAAACCCTTTGTGTCTTGTATGAGTTTCACTTTGTTCTAGTCCTTAGGTGTGAACCCCTGGTACCTTGTCCAAGTCTCACCTTGCACTAGTACCCTGGGATGAACCCCTAGTCCCTTGTGTGAGTCCCCTAGAATGAACCCCTGGTGCCTTGTAAGAACCCCACTCTTCACGAGTACCACAGTATGAACCCATGGTTTCTTAGACAAACGTCCTTCTCCATGAACCTATATCCCAAACCACCTTCACCGTGAAGCCCTATTGCGAACCTCCCTCATGAAAAACCCCTAGTGCGAACCCCGTTCATAATTTTAATGAGTCTCACTACGTGAAAGTCACTTCAATTAGTCTACTTTTGAGGGTCCTCTTTCATTCTATACCGAAGACCTTGTTTAGATCATTCACAATAATTACGTGGTTTCAATCGCTTATACTCTTTCTCTCTGAACCTCTATCGTGTGATCTCACAATGAGTCACTTATCTAGATGAGATTTGGATAAATAATTTATGAAAAAAATCATCTATATTTAAGGATAGATCTTGTGGAATTTATAGGAAATTTTCTTCCACCTTAATTCCACAAATCATGTACAACCATCCACCTTATTAGCATCACACGGTACACAAGATCTGGATGCAAGATATTCTCAAGCATTGCATGAGATCTGGGCACAAATCTTTTTTCAACATTCATGCTTTGAACGAGTCCTTGGTCTACATTCTCTCTTGCACGTTTCTCAAGTCCCTGGTCCATATTCGCACTTTTCACGAGTCATTAATCTTCATTGTCACTTTTCCTTTGTGCAAGTCTTTGGTTTATATTTACGCTTCGTGTGATTCCTTAGTCTATATTCTCCATTTCCATTTGCACGAGTCCCTGGTCTACATTCACACATTTTGTGAGTCATCGGTCTGCATTATCACTTTGCATGAGCCTCTAGTCCACATTCATGTTTGCACTTTGGGTGAGTCCCTAGTTAGCATTCACATTTTGAGTGAGTCCCTACCATGAGTTTCAAATACCATCATTCACTTCACTATATCTTCAATGATTGTGAGACCCTCTGACATTTCCATATTTTTTTTATTTTAATGTGCTTTCATGAGTCCCTAGTTTGAGTCCAATTTGTGATTTTGTAAGATATGGGTGTGAGCCCTAGAGACAATCATGTCTGTCGTGTGAGATCCATCTACAAGATCTAAACACAATCATGAGTCTTGTGCAAGATCCCTCCATGATATCCAAATACAATCTTGTGAATTGTGTGAGATCTCACTATGAGAATCAAAGTCAATCAGCTGTAATCAATTTATTTTCAATGTGGTTTTATTCTAATTATTTTTTGTACCCATTAAAAGATCCAAAGACAACTAAAAGTTTTTCATAAGATCCCTTTGCGATATCCAAAAAACTCATGTGTGAAGTGAAAGATCTCACCACAAGAGTAAAATTCAATCACGTGCAATCTACAGATTTTAGATTTAGTTGACTTCAAAAGATTTTTGTAACCAATCACGAGTTTCAAAGACAACTATGACTATTTTACATGATCACATTATGAGATCAGTTCAACACTTGTGCTAATTATTCATGGGTTCTTTGAAAACCAACCTTTTTCAATAACCTCAAACATTGTCAACAAACACTAACATCCCAAAAGAACCATCATGGGGGATTTTTGGCTAAAATTGGTCCAAATAGAGATTTAGTCAGTTTAAAATCATTATAAAGGAATTTCTCATGTTTAAAAATATGCAGTTGATTAACATATACTTCTTTAGAAATTAAACCATTTAAAAAAAAGTTAACATTCATTTTATATAGTTTAAAACCATGAAAATTGAAATAGATAATAATATACTAATAAATTCAATTCTTTAAACAAGCATAAAAGATTAATCAAAATCAATTCCTTCATCATGGAAAAAAATTAAGGAAATATAATATCATTATTCTTTAATATTTTTCTAGATTTATCCATTTTAATCCAAAATATACATTTAGTTCCAATAACATGATTATATTTTGGGGGTTCAACTAATGTATAAAAAATATTACTAATTAATTAATTAAGTTTTTATTATATATCAACAATCCATTAGGAAAATTTTAAAGAATAAATAAATCATTAGGATAAATTTGGGAAAAAAATAAAACTGGCATCGAAATTCATATTAGACTTATCAGTTTTAATTCGAGAATCAACATTGTCAATTATCTTTTCTAGAGGGTGATCTCTTTGATTTCTATATTTTCTATGTTGTAATTAATAAAGGATATACTCCTCCATAACTGATATATTAGGTTATTAATTTTCATCTTAACAAAAATTAATGTCACTAAATTATTTTTCAATATGCTCTAAATCTAAATTCAGGTACAAATTATTTTCATCAAATTTAACATGAAATAATTCTTCTATAATCATAGTTCATTTATTATATATTATTTATGATTTACTAACACTATAATAAAATTATAAATTAATTCAACTAATTTAGCATAAAATTAATCTAAATTATCTTTAGTAAAAAGGTTTGGGATGAAGCCTAATTTTTATTATTAAAGGCCAACAAAGGACTATTTAACTTAGTAGAGGGAGACCCATTACATAGCATGAAGTCCTAGTGGGAATTTATGCCATTACATAGCCCATAAACCCAAATTTTTTCCCATGGCCCGTTCTGTGAATAGTACAGCTACAGTGTCTATGCTGCTATAGTTCTGCATAGTACCAACCGCTGCTATAGTACCCCTCCTGCCACTACAGTGCCCCTACTGCCGCTACAGTGCCACCGTTGCAATAATATCTTGGCTGCTACAATACCTGTACAATGCTGCTACAATGCCTGTGCACAATGGGGTTTGAACCCCCATTTTTCATGTAGAATTATGGGGTGCTTACCACTAAGCTAAACCCCAACTAAATCTAAATTATCTTTAGTATTTAATATAAACACTTTATAAAGAAAAACATTAAAATATACAGTATTGGGATTCATTCCTTTATATAATTCATATGAGTCTTTATTTAAAATAGGTTTAATGAGAATATTTTAAGAAACATTACAATTTATATTTTTAGCTTTAACCCAAAAAAAACATAGGTAAATTAAATTCAATTAATATTGGCATATTAATTTCTAAAATATATCTATTTCCCATTCAAAAAAACCATTTTTTGTGGTGATCTAGGAAAAATTAGGAAAATAACCACTTTCTTCACAAAAAAATTCAAATTATAGATTCAAAATTATCCTCCTCTATCAATTATAATTGAAATAATTAAGTATAATTTTAATTTTAAACAAACCTACAAAAATAAATAAAATATTATAATGATTTATTTTTATGATATGTAAAATTAGTCCAAGTAAATCAATTGAAATCATCAACTCTAAAAAAATATTTCTTTCAACCTAAGATAAAATTTAAAATAAGTCTTAAAATATAAAGATGAATAATTTTAACGGTTATTACTATTTCAATTTCCTTAATAGATCTAAATATATGTTTATGATTATTTAAATTCAAATAGAAATCACAAATATGATACTTACTTTCTTTTTTGTTAAAATATAGAACATAACAATTCTTTAATAGTTTATAGAAAAATCATAAATTTTCATGTACAATCCTATTATTTCATAATATATCATTTGTTATTACATTATTAAGACACTTTCCATTCTAATTTATCATCTCAATAAAGTTAATATAAAATATATTATATTTTTCAATTTGTATAAAATAATAAAAAATGTTCTATAAAATAAGACATTTATTATATTCAAATTTTACTGACATTTCATTATCAAAGAATTGTGAAATATATATTATATTATGTTTTAAGCATTTGACATATAATAATTTAGAAAAGATAACCGTTTTATAAATACCTACTTTACTAAATCATTTAAACATTCCTTTCGAGTTGTTTATAAAAGATGCATTGCATACATTGTATTTATTGTATGATATAAAGTCCAATTGATCTCTATTCATGTTCTTGAAGTATCCACTACCCATATACCATATATCCTTGAGACTGTTAAGGTATATTTCATTAAAAAATAGAAAACAATTTTGGTACCCAAATTACATTGTGTCCAATTAGATTAGTAGAAAAATACTTAGGAACCCAAAAAGATTTTAAACATTAATTATAAGTTAATATTGAAGATATATTTTCAGATAAATTTTGTTTAGTATGACCTAAATATTTTTTAAAACTTTAAAAAAACTAACTAAAATAGTACCCTCACATAATGTACCTAAAAAATTAAATATGTATATAATTACTAAAATTTTAATAAATAAATTCATATACAGTTTAGGTAATTTTTTTCATATCTAAATCCCACCTTGTGTTTATTTATTTTATTTAAAAATATCATCTTTTAATTAATCTATTTTCCATAAAAAATGGTTATATTTCCTTTCAAGATGAAAATTTATTCCTTAAGTTATTTATTTTCCTTTTTAATAATTTATGAATAATTTTAATGTTTTTTATAAGTACTAGATTCTATATTTTTTAGTTTCTCATTTATATGAGTAATAAAAAAATTTATTAAAAAGTTTATTATTTTTTATTTTTAGATAGTAATACAGCTATATAATTCCTAAAATATATCTGTGTGATTTTATATTTTCTTATTTCAACACTTATCATTATAACTTTCATAAAATAAATCACAATATGAGCTGAAACAAAAAAAAATATAATCCTTATTTGTATTATCCATTATGCATATGTCAGCTAATTCTATCTCATTTATGAGTTCAATGCTTGAACTCGAGTCTTATGTAAAGTTTTATCCATCCACTAATTATATTTTCTCTTTCTTCTTATATTTATTTTAATTCCCTTCAAGATTTAGTTGGGAAAACTTTTAACCAATATATCCTTTCTTCCTTCACTCATAACAAGCCATTTCTAAAGCTTAATTATAACTAAAACTACCATTATTATTTTCCTTTTTATCATCTTTCTAAAAATAATTTCTAAACCTCCTTTAGAATTCTTTTATTCCTTTAATATTTTTTTAGGCACATTTTAAAAGATGAGATACTTTGTTTTATAGTTTTCATGCAACAAACACTTATATGAGTAAGAATAAATGGTTATATTATGATTAAATGTAATTCATTTTTTTTAGTTTCTTCGTTTACGGTATTCTTTAGCATGAATTCATACTGTAACAATGAACTAATAAGTTCATCTATTGTGTACTCATTAAAATTATTAAATTCATCAGTGAAATATTTTGTTTTATTCCACTTGTTTAGTAGATATCTTAGCAGGATTTGGACCAGTAATATGTTATCCAAATCTTCACCATGTGAAATAATTCCATTTATAATACATGTAAATCTATGAAACATCAAGTTCAATAATTATTATCACCCATTATAAAATATTTATATTCCACATATACTATCCCATGTTTAGTACTCTTGAGTTTTTTAGTTCTATAATCCATAAATTGCAATATCCTTCAAATGTCTTGATAATTCATTCATGTTGAAACATTACAAAATAATCTTCTATTAATTACATAATATAAAATAATCATGAATTTGTAATTTAGAATGTATTTTACCACCTCATTTTCAATAAGAGTATTTAGATAAATATTAGGTAATTTATAAGGGTTCGCCAATATCATCCAATGATAAATACTTCATTGTTTAAGATATTCTTTTTTCCTCTCCTTGTAGTACCCATAATCATTTCCATCAAAATATAATATTTTTTTATAAATCCAACCATAATTTGAGTTTATTCCAAAAATCTCAAAAAAATATTTTCTATACATGATGAATTATAGGATAAGGTTCGTACTAAATAATATAAAGAAACAATGAACTAATTCTTCTAATAAGGGAGGCTCTAATACCGATTATTGCCCCAGTGTGAGATTCTAAAAATGTATAGTGGGGGTAAATAGAAAAATTATAAAGATTAGGAACATTTTATATCATAGTTAAAAAACTAAAATCGATGCATCTACAAATAAAATGGTAGTTTAATAAGAAAGTGTAAGTGAAAGTGAAATACAGTTTAGTAGAAATTAAATAAACATAGAACAACGTATTTTTTTAGCAGTTTCTATCAAATTGATCTCAAATATAATATTTTCTTCACTATATTCCTCAAGATAATAGGTATTCAATAAAAACAATCCTCACATTTGAAAGGTAGTTAAAACCCAAACACAAACCATACCTTTATGTGGACCATGACAATTTCGAATTATCCAACCATTCTATAGAGCAAGGCATGGCAATAAGAAATTTGACTTATATCAGGAATCACAATCCAAAACACATAACTTTTACAATGGAGGTATAACCAGTACACATACCTTATGGAATGGATGTATAAAAAGATTCATATTTTTTTAATGTAAAATAATAAACCAAAATGATAAATAAAAAATAAGATAGATTCAATAATACAACTCAAAAATAGAAATGGAAAAGATCATAATTTCGATGATCACTTTAGAAAATATTTTTACATGGAATAACTTTGACAGTGATCACATTATTGTGACAGAAGTCATAGTATTGTTCATTCAAAAAATTAATAACTCTTATAAATAGAACTCATATATCTCTCATGTATATCCTCTCGATTCATCTGCTTCCATTGTTTGGTATTTATATAAAAATATCTAATGATTAGTTTAAAGAAGTTTCATAATTCATGATTGATAGTTAGATCATTCGAGATATCCAAATTTGGTATAACCATTAATTGCATCAAAATTATTCTCCAAATATCATAGAAACCTACATGGTAAGATAGGCCCACTTAAACAATGTTGACATCGTAAAATGTGTTTCATGTACTTTTTCACAGAATTCATGATATGACTCCCACTTAGACAAAAAAATGTTCAGTTTAAGTTGAGATGTGTCTCAAAGTCATAATAATATGTAGGTTGTATTTCTATGTCCTAGAGGACTAATCCATAGTGAGGGATAAGTAGAAATAACCCCCCCCCCCACTCTAGGAGTAGACCATGGATTTCTATGATTGATGATAAAAAAGTGTTAATGAATTAAAATGATATTTCTAAATTTTATTCAATAAAATTTAGTGAATTCACCATATTATTAAGCATGGATATATTTGAAAACATCAATTTTACTGGTCATGAATCCTTAATGGAATCACATATCAAAATTTATTTCTCTTGGAAGTCAGAAAATATTTGTAAAGGAATTTGTGACATCGTGCAGACCATTCACGCAGTGTACCAGCACATCATACTACGTGATGGACCTAGGCATTAGCCCTGCATGGATAGCCTATTCATTATCCCGACCTGGACATCCTACACATCATCCCTGCTCAAATATCCTATGCAACAACACTCTATGGATAGCTTGTGCATCAACACTGTAGAGACAGCCTGGGAATTAGCCATATGCAGTCATCCTATGCATCAACCCTTTGTTGCACATCTGCGTGCACGAGAGAACCCCTTCGCCCAAGGTCCCATATTTTCTTATAAATAGGGCCTTGGGGGACATCATTCATACGTAAAAAACATCCTTAATGCATCCTGATGTTATTCTGTCCATATTATTTCTCTTAGACCATCCTAAATCTATTGGGTAGCCCTCTAAAGCTGAAGAAGAGGGAATTAAAGGGGGATTGAGAAACTAAAGTCCACCCGTGATATAAAATAAGCAACTCATGTGTTAGGAAAATTCTCCCCTATGGTGGAAGAACACTATCATGTGGTACCCTTCCTTAACTAGGGATATGTGTGAGCCAAATCTAGGAACACCTATGGAGACCCTTAGAGTCTGCATCAAGGTCTCACTGAAGTATAGTTTCCCTAGTGGTCCATCGTATAAGGTACCATCACCTCACCTAGGATAATTATGTGAGCCTTCCTTGGTTATCACAATCCTACCTACACTGTTGGAACTGGGCACATAGAGGAAGCCACAAATAGATGGGTTTTAAAAATTTTAACTGACGGTCGACGTAAACTTGTCGACGTCGGAGAAGAGCAGTCGGGTCTTAGCTGAGGACCATGCGTGAAGGATCTTAATCACAAAATTGAACTGTAAAATACCTGGTTTAAATCCGAGGCTGGGCAGGATGTCATCTCATCATTGGCAATCGCTGCTCGAAGAATATAAAGTGGAATTCCTCTATTTCTCCCGCATGCGCTTCAAGGAATCCACGGGAGCACCATTCGTCGTAATCCGAGTGCTAGTGCGGATTTTCGACGATGCCTTCGATGCACCAATGACCACCGCGTCACATCGCTAGCGATGCCCGAGAGAGAGCTCCATCTGAGCTCCATGGATCCAGAGAATCTCTCTCTAGAATGTGGTAGAGAGAAGAGGGGAGATAAGCACCATGAATAGTGTTTGGAAAATGCCCCAACTCTTATATTTATAGTGCTCAATTAAAATACCCGGTATCGCCTTGTCGGCCCCGAATACTTAACGCACTATTAACGAAATTTTATGACTACTAAACTGAGACATAGATATTATTATCATTTAATTGTAATATATTAAAATATATTACATGATAATAATTAAGTCATTAACCCTACTCGTTGCTCCCATAAATATTAATTGAACCTTGAATAATTTAATATTCGTCAATTAATATTTTTCATTATTTACTTAAAACTCGTAAATACATTTAATAAATAAATACAATACTCATTATTATAAATGAGAAAAATATGAATTTATTTATTGCATTGGTGATCATTTAACTTTGGATAAATCCCAGACCCTTGTGGTGGGGCCCGCCATGACCAAAAACTTATATTCAATTAAATAGGGAAAATTTTAGAATATGCTACTGTGTGTGACCCTATAGGCCCTTATTTCAACATCCATGAATATTAGTCACAAACCAAGAGTTGGATCTAGCTAGCCATCATGTCCCCTGAAGAAATATGGATTGTCATAATAGTGACAACCAACCTACGAACACGCACTGTGTAATATATTCTCTTTGTTTGTAATATCACATAAAGTAGGACACACTCATGTGTCATCACCCTTTTCTTACTTTATAGTTTTTTTATTTAACTGGACATATTTACCCTTGAATGCCATGGCCATGGTCTTAAAAAGGTACTTCCATCCATGTCAACATGGCCTGGGATATATTACGTCCATAACTCGGAAGCGACAAATCCTTTCTTGACCATTCAACCAATTTCATGCCACGAACGATGAACCCGACACTAACTACCTCACCACGATGTCATCATCATGGTTTTCATCTTGCATCAAAGTACACAATCAAATGACATACATTGGTAATGATTTCAAGTCAGGAGACCATTACACATGATCACAGATAGGAACGTCCAATGACACCCAAAACATGTGGAGATACTATTGCCGGGACATTTCTTATGATCTCACTACTAGAGATCACCAAGTGCGAACTTCATTAGATGAAGTCTCAATGCTTATGATCCCCCAGCACCTGATGGTCATAAATCTACTATATCCAATTAGTAATATGTATATAGACCATAGAACATATATTTAATATTAATTTCATAGTATCTAGAGGTTCTCATTATAGCCTGGGAATTTCTATAATCTTTCGATACGACAATTAATCATTGGACATTACCATTTCAATAGTGGATGTAGAAAATTCTACACTATAATGGTAATATAACATCATGAATACCTCACTGTATACATGATATGGTAATCAAAATCACAGAATAGTTGGGTCAAGGACACCCACTATTTCAACACTCACACTTGCACTAAAGCCAACTTGATAACCAAACTTGTTAGCTAATCACATGATAAGCATAATGTTTCTACTGAGTAAAGGCCGTAGATATTGGGTCTGCCACGGTTACACCATGTGGAAATTCTGCTATAGCGACCTCATCTCTTTAATTAAAACATCTCAAGTGATGGTATCATTAGTATATCACTTTTGTCCATGGTCATACCATGACATCTTGGCTAGTAAGAATATCATAATTTAGATTATGATAATACTTTCCTCACCAGGTGTGTTTCCAAGAACTAGAACAAATTTTTGCATATCTGCTTCTTAGATATCTTAGAAGCTGCAATGTATTCGGTCTTGTAGGTATGGCCACCACTGGCTGATATGATCTTGACTAGATCATCACCTTTAGCCTAACTGCAATACTAAATCACATTGATCTATAGAAGACTAGTTCATATCCCAAAAAAGTAGTATCATTTCTTCTCCACTTACTAGGAACTTATCTTTTGTACATTCCAATGTACAATTATATTGTTCTGACTGCATCACTTGCAGTGCTCCTAGATATAACTAATATTTGCCTATTGTAAAATAAACCTTGGAAATATCGGTTCTTCTACATATCATGGAATATATGATTGTTCCATCGCTCCGACGTATGGATTTCAACTCAACACATTTATCTCTTCCCATGTCAAGGACATGTCAACATGGAAATGCTATGCCCTGTGAAATAGGCAACAATTCATATCTTGAATTATTCCAACATGTATTTTTCAATACAATGTCACTATATGTACGATTGGCTAGGACCAAACAACCTATATATCTACCTTAGTAGATCCTGTTCCCTAGAACATAGGTTGCTTCTTTAAGTCAATCATCGGAGATTAAATTTCATTTTAGTCTTAACTAACTGTCAGACCAATGTCTATTTTCCATATGTTACTGAACATATTTCTTATTGGAAAACCTTAGCACTCCCACTAACCATTGTTAGACACATGGAAAACAATTGTTTTAAATGTATATACTATGTTCATGTTCCTTACTTTAATCCTAAACTGGATTTCACTAACTTACAACATTTATTAGCATTTTTTGATGTAACCATCCCTTTTTGGTTGCGTCGTATAGACACCATCCACAATTGGTGGTCATGACATCCAATGCTAAATAAATTGATCATAGATATTATCTATGATAAGTAAAATTCTAATGGATTTAGGCATAACGACTTGGTGAAACCAATCAATCCTTATTGGTTCTACCCTTGTACCATCCATGTATCGACTCACTTGAATACCCACCACAGTATTCAAAATAATAAGACCCTTTTGCACTTTGATACATGGAATCCATTAATTGAATTTTGGTTTGTCTTATCAATTTTAGCTAATTTCCATATACTTATTTCTTGTAGGAAATATTATTCAATTTGAATAATATATCACCGACCGTGGTGAATATAAAAACTATCACTATGGTTTTATCCTTCCTACGCAGTTTAGGCCTCTTGAACATACTTTGTTCCACATGGGCTTGTGGAACTAGTTTCTATGACAACTATTTTTTGCATCTTGAGAATTGACTAAACCAAAGTCAATATAGCTCCAACTATATTTAATAGAGATACACACCCTTATATAGAAGAGTAGTCTATTTATTGACTACCTATTATTCTATCTTGTAACATCCTAAAGAACTGTTAGGATTATTACACTAATTCCACAATGTGTTTGTCTTGATGCAAGTTTGTTTGTATCCGAAAAAACTCATTGCATCCAAACACATGTTCTTATGACATAATGGGTTTACATTATACTATGACTAATATGATATCCATTTGTCAATATAGTTGGAAAATGTTTGTGGGATATTGCTTTTATTTGAAAAGCATTGCATGAAATTTAATAGAAGTTCCTATTAGTTCCAACATTGATATTACTTACATCAATACTTTGATGTATAAAATATGAGTTTAGGAATTAATCCACGCTACATTTTGTTGATCAATGTTGATATGTAATACATCATAATAAATCCTCCCCATTAACATCAATTCCATGATGTCGATAAGGTAATGTTCATTTAGGAATTTCTCCACGCTACATTATCATGATTGATGAATTCATGGTCAAGATATTCTTTAATATCCCATCCCGAAGCAACTCATATCTCCTGACCATGAAAATACTTCACTTTGATATTCCTTAATTACATAAAATAATATTATGAAGTATATATTCCTCTAGCTTATACTTGGAATAGTTCACACTTTTGTGTTGAACTATTTTTAAATGCTTTGTGACGTACCTTTATTTCTAAAGGATCCTTTGTCCAAACTAAAGACATTGATAATACCAAAAGTATTTAGCTGTTCCGAGCCTAAAAACCATAATTGGTATATTCATGATGTCCATTTTTAGTATTACTTGACAAGGAATTATCCTATCAAAACTGGGTATAAGTCTTACATTTATATTCATCACTAATTTCCTATGATTCATGTATCACTAAACTAGCGATTGAGTTTACCAAAAACAACATTCATTACAGAAACTAAAATAATGGCTCCTTGAGTCCAAGGACACATGAGATTAATGCTTGTGGTTATACTCATCATTAGTTCAACACTAATCTTTCACTTGGAAATTTATGAAGTCGTGTACTTATCACCACTGGCCTAGGTATCAGCCTTTCACAGCAACTTGGAGAGTAAAACTGACTACTAGTAATGTTTCTATACTTACTTGGTTATTTTATTAAAATACACATATGTTACCAACATATTGTATTTAATAACCATGTAGTAAAAGTGAATCATTACATTGATGAATACACCTGATGAAGAAGCAGCAACATGCTCTTTTAAATCAGTTTATTGATTTTAAACATCCATAGTAATATTTTCTAATATGCAATACAAATAACCTTTGTTAATACCTCATTAATTGAAGGACGTCATGAATATGTCATTGGCATTAAATGCCTTTGGCCTTTTCACATTGTCTTTCAATTTATCCACCATAATAATTAAAATTTAATTGTCTTTTATTCGTATTCAATTGGTGAACCTTACCTACATTGGTAATGAATCGTTTACTCAATACTTGTTCATTTTTTAACTTAAAATGAGAATTGAGTAATGTGGAGAAAATGATATTTAATGATCATGATCGATCATTAAATTTACACATGTCGGTGTAATCTTCTCCATATTCAAATCATTATTTCTCTTTCTCCTTGCAAACTTCTTGGAGATGAGACTTTATGTTATATCATCTATGTCCTGTTGTAGAGACTGCAACTAACACCAAGCATTAATGAATGCATAATGATATAACAATCATATGATTTATACATTAGTCTCCTATAATCATTTTCACCCGCACTTCTTGAGGTAGTTTAATAGTGTTGGGGATACTAACACCTTGAGTTTCCTATATCATAGTACTATGCGCACGCGCTTGTACTATTCATGGATACTCGTGTCACTGTGGATATTTACTTTTTCCATTATAATATTTCTATTTTAATATTGTGGTATAACTTGTCATTTTTCTACAAAATTAAATTCTAGAAGATAAGTGCCTTCTATCTGGATTACCGGTTTAGACATTTTGATTAATTACTTAAATCATTTTTTTGTCTCCCACAATTTTATCGGATTCTAGGAACCCTCTGTGATAGAATCAGAATACTATGCCTCTTGAGTATTCTAGTGACAAGGATCCCAGAACCACACCACATCATCAACAAGCTAAGGATACACCACTACTTGGAGGGTTCTAGGAAGGCTTTTGGCTGGTCGACTGCTTTAACATGTCGTTCCTTGATCTGTTGAGTGAAGTCACATCATCTTAAAATAAAAATTTGATATACTCAATGATTGCCTCTAAAATTTTAGCAAGTTGTCTATGGCTAATCCTTATTAGCATTTGAGTTAATTCGACCCATGATTCTTATAAGGACTCCCCAGTAGTAAGAGGCACCCTCAACTAAGGCATGACTGGCACCTCAAATAGCTGGTTTTGTCCAAATTTGAATGATGGAAGGCTGTTTAGACTTAATATATCTTTGAGGGTTTTATTATTTTTAGTGAAACAAATGAAATCCTTTTCTATTTTTTATAAGCACGTACTATGTGATCGCACTCAAAATTGATTGTGCAAGATATAGAAATTTCATCGCGTCACATGTTCATTTTTTCTTGCATGATTGTTTATTATTATACTTTGTGATCACGCAAAAAATTACACATGCACATAAATAATAAACCATGAAGAAATAGAAAAAACTCCTGATCATGAGCTGGTACTATTGGTTGATCCGTTGAGTGAATAACGGAACAACCGAAACCCTAATGGTAAATACCTTTAGTCGCGTGGATTGCAACTTAAATAGAAATGTCTGCTCATCCAATGCATCCAACTCATGTCTGGTGTGTCGCCATCACTTGGCGTGAAATGCGTCACCAGTCGTCTCGTTATTATACAATTGTACTCGCACGCAGGCGAGGGGGTCACGGGGTATAAATATACAACTATGAGAATGAGCGTGTATGCCCTTATACATAAAACGGCCATGAGATGACACACAGATTGCCTTTTTATTTAAAATAATTATTACAAAACCACATGCAGTAATTAAATAAATAATTAAATAGATAAACACCATACATACATTGGTCGGTCCATGGCTCATGACTAGTATACACTTTAACTCGTGTATATATAAACTAAATGTAGAATAAAATCAAACATGCTTTAATATAAACTTGAGGGAATTTATTTATTGAATTAAAATTTCACTATAATTTTAATTCAATATTAATTCAATATTAATACATCGTTCGGTCCAATTTAATTAATTTAGTTTTAAAAATAAAATAAAATTAATTAACTAATTTAATTAATCACCCAATTAAATTAATTACGCCGCATCTAAATATTAATAAAAAAATTAAAAATTAATTAATTTAACTAAAAATTGTTTCTAAATTAATTATTTTAATTAATTTTTGATTATGTTAATTCACCCGAGACTATTAAACATTGGGAAGGGCCTATGAGGGTCGTAGGGAACCTGCACAGGCCCAGTCCGAGCGATAACGACCCCGTGCAGGGGTGTATTGGGATGGGAAGGTATGCCTAAGCACATTCCAGGGTGTGTTGACCCGCCCAGACCTGTTATAGGGCAGTGAATGATACCTTCACACTATGGGGACTAGGAAACTGTCAGGGTTTCCTTTACGACATCCAGGGTGGTCCGCTTTGGCGATAAGGGAGGAGGCCTGAGGGTTATGGTGGGGTGTTCTCTCGCCGGTTGGTCGAGAGCGGCCTCTACCGGCCGAGGGCATGGAGGCACTGGTGTGGGGGAGTCCAGCTATGGTGCAGGGTGCAATGCGCCTATTACAGCATGGAGGGAGAAGTCGAGGCCCGACCTGAAGAGGCTAGGGTGGCCATGGTCGAAGCAGGCTAGATTGCTTGGATGGGAATAGTGTGTCAGAGGCGCTGCAGTGGCTGGTTCATGCCGCTACACTGCGGGCAGTGGGTGATGCATGTGGTCGCTGTTGTGTGGTGCTGTAGTGGGTCTCTTCAGGGCCCAATGGTGGTAGAGTCTCTGGCCTGGTAGAGGGAGGAGGCGAGCGGAGGATAGGCATCCCTGGTCCAGAGCGGACTGAAGTCCCTGCGACGTCCTGAGGGTGACTACCGATGTGTTGGGTGCTAGTTACTATGTTGGAGAGGCCACCTGGGAGGGCCTTGGTGTAGTGGCCTCCGACTGGTCCTCGTGCGGAAGTGCATGCTGCATAAAGCAAGCATGAAAAAAAGGCAGGCCGGGACGGACAATAGTTTGCTTGCTGCAGCAAAGGGAGGAAATGTGCCATTGGGTGCGCTACAATGCGCCGTCCTTCCATTCATATATATATATATATATGGTAACTTTAATCTAATCTTGTTTTTTCAATTCCACCCCAACACCCTTTTTATTTTTTGTATTTTAACAAGACTTAAAAGAAGGTCCTCCTCCCTTTTTTATTTAAACCCTAAGACTTACTTTGAAGTCTTTTCTCTCCCATTTAAATATTTTTTCCAAAGCCTATATTAAGATTTGGAAAAATAATAATAATATAATAATAATATTATTATTATAAAAATATCAATATTATTATTATAATAAAACCAAATAATTTTATTATAATAATAATAATTTAATTAGTTTTTAAAAAATTAATATCAAAACCAATTTGATTTTCCAGTGAGTATTTCGTACTGGAAATCAATCTCGAATCCAAATTCGAAACTTTGGATGGCTATAGACTGGCCATCTGATATCCTATTCGGATTCTGTATGTGGTGTTGGGACCATTTCAACACCCTCTTAACAATTTAATACAAATTTCATTATTTCATTTGACTTAAAATTGTCACGCATTCCTCTGATACAACTTGTTGGAACCAGGTACACAACGGAATCCCCAAACAGTTGGGTTTTAAAAAATTTCACTGAAGGTCGGCATAAACTTGTCGACGTTGGAGAAGAGAAGCACAGTCTTAGCTGAGGACAACGCGTGGAGGAGTTTAAGCACAAAATTGAACCATAAAATACCTAGTTTAAATCCAAATCCGCGCACGACGTTTGCTCATCATTGGCTATCGGTTCTCGAAGAATCTGAAGTCGAATTACTCTAGATCGTCCACACGTGCTTCAAGGAATCCGTGGGAGTGTTGGTCGTCATAATCTGGGTGCTAGCGTGGATTTGCGATGATGCCTTCGACACTCCAATGACCACCGCATCTCATCACTAGTGATGCCCAAGAGAGAGCTCCATCCAAGCTCCTTGGATCCAGAGAATCTCTCTCTAGATTGTGGGAGAGTGGATAGGAGAGATAAGCTCCATGAATAGTGTTTTGAAAATGCCCCTCTTCTATTTATAGTGCTCAATTAAAATACCTGGTATCGCCTCATCGACCCTGAATACTTAACGAACTATTAACGACATTTTATGAATACTAAACTAATCCATAAATATTATTATCATTTACTTGTAATATATTAAAATATGTTGCATGGTAATAATTAAGTCATTAACCCGACTCGTCGCTCCCATAAATATTAATTGAAACTTGAATAATTTTACATTTGTCAATTAATATTTTTGGTTATTTACTTAAAACTCATAAATACATTTAATAAATAAATTCAATACTCATTATTATAAACTCTAATAACATGAATTTATTTATTGCATTGGTGATCGTTTAACTTTGGACAAATCCTGGACCCCTGTAGCGGGGCCACCCATGTCCAAAAACTCTTATTCAACTGAATAGGGAAGATTCTTGAATATGCTATTGTGTGTGACCCTCTACGCCCTTATTTCAACAGCCGTGAATATTATTCACAAACCAAGAGGAAGATCTAGCAACCCATCGTGGCCCCTGAAGAAATAAGTATTTTAACAGTAGTGACAACCAACCTATGAACATGCACTGTGTAATATAATATCTTTGTCCGTAACATCTCATAAAGCAGGACGCACTCACATGTCATCGCCCTTTTCTTGATATATAGTTTTTTGATTTAACTGGACGGATTTACCCTTGACTATCATGGCCATGGTCTTAAAAAGGTACTTCCATCCACATCAACATGGCATGAGATATATTACTTCCATAACTCGGAAGTGACAAATCCATTATTGACCATTCAACCAATGTCATGCCACCAATGATGCACCCGACACAAAATACCTCGCCATGACTTCATCGCCATGGTTTTCGTCTTGCATCAGTGTATGCAATCAAATGAAATACATTTGTAATGATCTAAAGTCAAGAGACCATTATACATGATCGTACATAGGAACTTCCAATGACACCCAAAACATGTGGAGTTCATTTTGGTAGGTCAGTCCTCATGATTTCACTACTAGAGATCACCAAGTGTGAACTTCATGAGAAGAAGGCTCAATGATTATGAGCCCCCAACACCTAATGGTCAGAAATATACTATGTCTAATTAGTAAGAATTATCTAGACCATAGAACATATATTTACGATTAATGTCATAGTATCTAGAGGTTAAAATTATAGTCTGGGAACTTTTATAACCTTTCGATATGACAATTAATCTTTGGACGTTACTATTTCAATAGTGGACATAGAAAATTATACACTATAATGGTAAGATAAAATCATGCGTACCTTACTGTATACACGATTTGGTAATCAAAAGCATTGAATAGTTGGGTCTAGGGAACCCACTATTTCAACTTGCACATCCCCTCATTTGGATCACCCTAGCTCCCATCTTATATGACCCTCTAATTAGGCCCTCTTCAAATCCATCCATGGTAGGGCCTCTCTTATTTTGGATCCCTTTTCTAAAAGGGACCTATAAGAATCCTTCATCGAAGCCTTTGAACATACACAAACATGATGTGGGACACAACAGAATGTCTCCCATTTGGATATTCATTCCTTTTGTCAGATGTTTCTTGCACTTTCCCTACCAAATGGTTATGGTCCTCATGGTGTATGTGTTTTTCCATTTCTTCAATCATGAGGACCCTAACCCCAAGGACGATGTTAGGGAGTTCTTGGTCTTGGGCACTAGGGTCAGGACCATGTCTGTCCCATATCATATCAATGACCCAAAGCCTCTGGTACCAAGAAATGAGGGAGAGGATAATTCTTGAATTTTCATTAAACATGGAAAAATATGCTTATCTCTTTCTACAGAATTGATGTCACAACATCCATCCTAGAGTAATCCCCTATCCTTTATTATAGTAGGTTTCACTCATTCTCCTCCTCTCTCCCTGTCTATCAGGTCAAAGAGGGGATGGGTACTAAAGTCCCCACATCCCTCTTTCATACCCTTGGTCTCTTCCACTATCATAGGAGGAGAAGTGTGTACTTTTTTAGATCTCTGAGTTCCTCTTATCCATCACATTCAAGAATGACTCATCCAGACTCATGTGGACGCAGAGTTTAGCAACAATCATGAAATCCATATAGTCATATGCATATTTCGGTAGATAACCTTTTTTTGGTCTTTAACATTTCTTCCTCCAGAGTGAACCCATATGTGCGGGTTCTCCAAGCCATGTATCCAATTTTAGGGAAAAGAAAATTGTGTCGTTTTCCATATTTTTCTCTTGTTCTTTTTTCTCACATCGATCATGACTCACATGGGATTAGCAGTTGGTGGTAATCAGGGAATCAATAAGATCCCCAACCAAAAGGCATCCCTATTGTATAATTCTTTGAACTACTGAACTCTTGAACAATGAGAACTTTGATTCCTGATATAATCAAGATATGTACGGTGCCAACCTAAGGTCCTATCCAAATGGGCATCCTACTTGGTGTAAGCCCTTAAAAATTATCAAGGGAATCCTCATCAGGAATAAGCTTCAAAACCCAACCAATGGGAATCATTCTTAGGAGTAAGCCCTAAACCAAACCACACCCATTCACCAAGGGAATTATCCTCAAGAGTAATCCATAACCAAAAATAAAAAGATTTGAGCATCCTTTTCCGAAGTAATCCACAAACATTACTTCAATACCTTCAAGCATCCTCCTTAGTGGTAATCCCTAAACCAAACCCCCAAATCTCTATGAGTGAAGCTACTTCTCATGGCCCCAAACTCAACAAGGGAATCCACCTTTAGAGTAATCTCTAACTTAATCCTCTATAAGGTCCATACTCCCTTTTGAGACTAACCAAACTATTTGGAATTCAATTCCCCTCTAAATGGGATACATAGGATTACTCTATAAGGTCCAAACCTAGGGTTAAATCACCCATATTCTCTTTATGCCACATTCCTAGTAGGGTCTAATTCAACCTAGAAACCATATTCCTTCCAGGTTCTTTAGGCTGAGTCAGCATAAGATACACACCAAATTTTGACTCGGAACCTTCTTCCTAGAAATACATTTCACATGACGTTAAACTGTATGGTTATGTCCTTATCACATGACCTTAAAAGGTTTGATGTTCCCCCATTAAGTGGCATAGAACTACATGGGTTTTGATTCCCTTCACATGGATACATAGGAAACCCATTCATGGGTTTGTTCCCAACATCAAAATAACTCTCATCTCCCTAGATGACGACACACTCTAGATCACCCCCACTATGTGGCTAGAAAACCATCATCGTCATAATAATGACCAAAGAATCCCTAATCAGTGTATAAGAGGATACCACTGATGGAGAACCTTAGATACATACAAATATCTCCATTCATGAAGCACCTCAGATACATATAGATGATTATAAGTCCCATAAATGTTAATAATTTATTATTAGTTCAATGGTGATTCACTTCATACTTAGAAATTAATGAATTATACATGAAAATATCTTAAAACTATAATAGAGTCTCAGAGTAGGCAATAATTCTCCCCAAAAAGGGCATGATGAACCCAACCTCCCATCCTCACATCCAATGTGAGTTCTTAAGAATCAATGACTAAACTTCTCAATGAGTTCTTGTATTTCTAAAGTGGTTACCTCTTAGATATATAACCATTGGGTTTTTATGGTTCAATACACATGAATTTTAGAAAATATTTAGAAATAGTGAACTTGGTGTGAATGATTGCACACAATTCAACCCCTTAAAATTAATCATCATGTCACGTTTTTTTGTTCGAAAAAATTGGTGAACACAAAATGAATCATTAACCAAGATGATAGTATGACCCACCTGTCTGGACCCTTTTTCTCTCAAAATTAAATAGGTCCAAGCCAGATAATCAATCATGCATATGTTCATTTAGATGAGATGATTATTTGATGGGGTTGTATTGTTTGTGCTTTTCATATATCTAGGAACTTCCTTTTATAACTCCCATCAATCCAATGAAATCCTTCCATATTTCACCAATGTATGGATGAGATACTATCCTAGATAAGTCTTTATCCAAGAAAATGACATTTTCCAAAATCCATCATCTTCAACGCTGGGTATCAAAAATGCTGGTCTGGGTGTACCATCAAAATGGTAAAATCACAACCCTAGAGTCCACCTGATAGGCCCTTTAACTCACCAAGATCCACTTATCATCCGGTCATCGATGACCAATAGACCTGACAAAAATGGTTCTAACTACCATCTTCAACCATTTCAGGTGCTTATCACTGAAACATGGCAACCAGTCCCACCCATATCTTAGGGAGGTGGATAAATAGGCCACATACGACCTCATCCATAAGAAGAAGGGGTCCTTCCAAATGGATACTTACAAAAATAATTGTTTCCAATATCTTTTGATAGTGATCCCTCAACATAATGGGGGTTCCATCCTTGGCCAACTAGCCCAGGTCATCTAGGCCCAAGCATGAAAGATGGACCGCTGGGGTAAAATCCAATAAATAGGGAGAAACGTCACACCTTTTTCCCCTATAGATAATCCCACCAACCCAATTTGGTGGAAAATAATGAGTGGAAACATATACCTACCTACCTTAATTCAGCTGTATAGTATAATCATCTAGTAGTACCCAATGAATCCCATCATTCAAATCAAGAAGCATACCATGAGTGAAAATATACACCTTTCTGAATTCAATTGGCCTACTAGAAGAGTCATCTGGAAGCACCAAAAAAATCCTACCAATCTAGTGTGGTAGAAATCCACAAGAAGGTGCAAACATATCCCTATATTCATCAATCATTCTAGCAGTTTCATTAGGTAGTACACAGAGAAGTCAGTCAGAAAGTCCTAGTGATGATTCAGGGGAAGACCCACCTTTTTATCCCCACACACGAGTACTATCAAAATCCCTAAAAAATAAAGGGATGATATGAGCAAGCACATACACCTTATCCAAGTATATAATGGGCATATATCCTTGTTTCGATCACTAAATTAACTAATAATATTTCAAAATGGTAAAATGGCAGATGAAAATCCCTACCCACATCCTGGAGACTTTCTAGGATATCATTATGGGGAAAACAGTAGTGGAAGAGGGATTGATACACATCTTTATTCCCACAAGTTGGGTGGCTCATCAGCATGTCACCCGAGAGAAGATACACCCCTTTTCTCCCATCCATGAGGGTCCTGGGGAAAACTCATCAATAATATACAAATAGCGAGATTGAGAATATACATCTGCTTCAACAAGAGGCAATCATCCTATCCCAATAGCCACTCCAAGGAAGGACCAAACACCTACTCATGAAAACCACTCCCCCAGTGAGTGTCCCTAGTTTCTCACAAGAATTAATCCAAGAAGAATCCTTACAAAGACAACTAGAAAACAAAGTGTCCACTATGATCCCTCTCTACTCAATTATGAACTTTTTGAGGCCCTCATATGCTTTTCTGTGGTAGATAAAGATCCTACTCTCTTGTTACCAAGTCACGGGGGTAGTAGTAGTAATTTTGAAGGTCATCCTCAGACACTTCACATGAAGGCAAATTTAATGAATATTATTCAACTAATCTAAAGAGCTCATCTCTTAATGAGATTCAAGAAATTCATCAATGTGACTAGAAGATCAAGGAGTAATAGGGTCTTCCCTTTTCAATAATCCATAATGGTGGTCATTTTTATGATGGATTTCACAATTAAAAATCTATATAAAATAGGGTTTTATGTTGTCAAAAGGGTCCTCCCCTTAGAGATATAGTGGTAAGAAACCCCTCCTACCATGAGGCACTTGAGAAAAGAAGGCCAATCATTTCTGATTCCTTGTCATTGGAAATTGAAATCCTTTATCAACTGGAAGACACCCTAAGGAGACGGCATTCTTTGAACAAACCTCGGTCCATCATCCTTCCAAAATGGTAGAGGAAATCCCTACCAATCTCACTTCTTAAAATAAAGAGGTAGGAAAGTTTCCACTCTAGTCGGATTAGGTAGCAGATCCTCTAGATAAATATGAAGAAGAAATGATAAAAATTAAGAAGAAACTAGCTATAGATGACATACAGATCATGTTCTAGCCACTTTCCACCCCTCAATAAAGCATTCCAAAGGTATTTTCGAAATATTGCATTTATGAAATCCACATCAATGTATAGAAAACTCTTCATCACATGATAGAATAATTATTACCCAATGATGAGTATCAAAGTAACATAAAGGTGATAGAAGGCTTTCAATTCCAAATTGACTTGGACGCTCTATTGGATTCTGGACATACAAATACCGAGAAATTGCATGGATCCCTTCAATGTACATTCCTCTGTGTATTAATGAGATTATGACAGATAATCTCTTATACCCAATATGGTGTTCATATAAGAGGATGGGGTGAACAAGGAGTATTACATTTCATTGTTCTCCATAACCAAAAAAATCTACCGAAGGTTATAGAATGCAATGTTATAGCCTCATGCAATCATAAAAAAAACATAATCGGTTCATAACCAATGGAATCCTCAACAAAAATAGGCCCTGACCGACACTAACCAACATTGAGATAGAAGAGATCAGGATATTAAGATACTTTTACATCATGAATATAAGAATGTTGAGAATCCACACATTTAGGGGAAATCCATCATTAGATAATGAAAATGTTATAAATAGTACAATGGTCTTCAGAATTAGAAATTTTATTTACATTTCAAATTATTCAACCAAATCATGTTTGGAAAAAACTCAATAGAATTAGATGGGAAGTTGTGGATGTAGCATCCAAAGTAATTTGGATGAAACCCCATCCCACAGAACTGGTGGAATTTTTAACCCAAACCTCTAGGCTAGAAAATCATTCGCGAATAGATGTAAAAGAAGAATGGGAAAAACCTCAGCCCATACAGTTGGGTTATTTTTCACCTCAACAACTCCCTACTCAGTGGGAATTTTTCTTCGCTCAATTAGAGAAAATGTTGCAGAATGGATCTTCCATATTATTATTATCTTTTGATATGGTACCTTCACTAGGAAAATGAATGACTGAACTATTTGGACATTCCATTCAGATTATTGTCCACCAATAATCTTTGAGAGAATCAAAAAATGAGACGATAGGGCCTTATGAAGGGTGTATAAAAAGTCATTCTCACAAAGACACTGATAAAATTCCTACAACTCATTTCATATTTGTGAATTTCATCAATGCCATCCTCAGATATTCTATAGAACATAAGACCAATCTAGAGGAGTCAAAAGAGGAATTTTGGGTTCATAATGTGGTGCACACCAGAAAAATTGAAGGAGGTGTGATTACCTAAATCTATAGGATTACACTGAATTTGGTCACTCGCTCAAAATATCCATCATTACCTCCTTGAAAGGCATCCAAAAAGGAAATTTTTAAGGTAAAATTATACCTCACCTCCCTTCATGAGAGGTTAATTCCCTTTCACATGAGGAAATATTTTCTAAACAGGATGAAGAAATGAAATAATTTAGAGGACTCAATGAAAATTTACTTGGAGGTAGCCTTCCTACTAGATATTTTCTTTAACAAATTCCTCAACATGAACTTTCAATTGGAGCACATCATTAAAGAGGTCTATCTATTGTAAATGAAGAATATCTAGAACATCCACTCAATGTGGGATACCAACCATCAATATACTTGGATCTAGTATTATAAGATCGATAATTCCCTCCGTTGGGTGTGAAATAAGAATAGGGTCAAACATATAATTAAAGGAATTCCCCTATAGGTTACCCATGGAAGATACCAGTAGTTCCACCATCGATGGCCCAACTTGAAATTACACCTATTTAGGCTATGGCCACTACACTTATTCAAGCTTTTTCTACCATAACTTCTCATGCTCCATCTCATCTGGACATTACATGAATACTAATAAATACTAGTTAGTCAATAACACCTCTATTAGAAGCCACAAAAGAATGAACTATGCCAATACATCTAGAAATAAAGACTTACCTAGAATGGGTAGATCTAACTTTTCCTCACTGAACTTTGGGAATCTGAAATTTCCCATTTTTAATGTATCGGGATACCTAGAGAAGAACTTAATGCATTTCATCTATCATTGTGATATCATTATGGTTACCCCTGAACAATATGAGTTAGTGAAGATCATGTGTTTAGTAGATCTAGACAATGACCAGCCTTTGTCTGGTACACAAGTTTGTTGGCTCGATCAATCCTGGGGTGTGAAGACCTATATCAGAGGTTTCTCTTCCAATTCAGATTGATTCTACATAAGACAGTAGTCTTCAACCTCATAAACTATAAGTAGTGATAGAACTAAAGAGTCTTATATTTCATTACTAATATAAAGTATTAACATTCTCATTAAACCTACTAATCACTCATGAATATTTTCTTCCTATCTATATTGTGAATCTTCTTGAGAATTTGTGCACACTCTTTAACCCTATGAAATACACAAGAGAGTTTTAAGACCATTCCTCAATTTCTTAAATGGTGGAAGACTCCATCGTAGAGTCCAAATCTATGGCCTAAGTATTTCCATGGACTCAATGAAAGAGACCGTGGAAATAAAAGGAAACTATAGTTACACTTAATCAAGCCCATATACCCCTTCTTGTTTCAAATCCCACGCTATATTGTGCTACCCCACCTTCTGAGAATTAGAAAGAATGACCTTCTCATCATGATAATCAATGAGAGCAGAGGCATAAATAGTTTGAGGAGATGAAAAACTAGTTTTAGCCTTTTCAAAATGACCACGTACCTAGCTACTTCATCTCCTCATTGGAAAACAACTTTCTCAAGTTTTCAAAGCCCAGTAAGCCAAGGAAAGAAATAAATGATGATCTAACAAACTATTATCCCTTACATAAAGTAATGGGAAATTACATCCATGATTGTTTTGTTTTCAAATTCCTCTTACAAATGATGGTGGACTCTAGGAAAGTGAATCTAAAAAAAATTCCGTCTCAAAGTGCGTTTATTTCTTCCACTAATCTAGAAGAGGAAAAGTAATAGCAAGAAGTTATTAGTAAGTGCCTGCATAAGTTTTGTGATTAGATGGTCAAAAAAAGATCAATCAAACTCATGTTATTCTATGAGAAGAATTAAAATAGATAATTATGTTGTCAATGGATTCCACTACAACACAACCATCTTCATCCATATTGCAACCCTCAAGGCTAGTCCCCTAAAAAGAGACAAGGTTAGAAGGGTAAAAATAAAACACCAGAACATGATATCTGATAAAAGGAAATGTTATCCAAGACATTAGTATAATTCATTCCAAAAGTATCAAAATCATGAGCACTGCACCTCTAAATGGAACATGGGTCCTCCCGCTATATGAAATCTTCATCAGATGAGGATTTGATCTTTGGTTTCATTAATATTATTCCCTTGATGGGTCCCTTTGAAAATGATGAGTTTGATTGTGAACCCTAATTCCCTAAAATTGACTGGGGAACTATAGGATGAGGTCATTTGAATTGAGAATATAGGGAAATACATGTTCGTGATAGGAGTCACTATTCAAACCATGTCCCTACTCAAACTGTCTACAGGGCCAAAACTTGTGGGAAAGCTCTCCAGTGAGCTTAAGAGGAACAAGAATGTTACGCTACATTTGATAGAGTCTTACATAATATAATCATCCTAAAATATCAATTATAGTATTTTTCATCCCCTAATAATCTTCAGAGTGTAGGTAGACCTAGTTGACCTAATCCACTGAGAGTAGAAGCACCTTCTGCTCCTATTCCAAGGGATGGATTGTCTAAATTTGGAACATTGGCTCACAAAACACCTAAAAATTGCATACCCATGCTAGGAAATGTAGATCTATAGAATATAAGTATGATGTATTGAAGAAATTGTCCCTGAATCTGACTAAGTATTCAATCCTGGATTCCTTGAGGCTGTCGAAATACCCCCGAGAAGCACTCATAGAGGCCTTGTCAAGCCCCTATGAGTTTGAAGTTGAGGTTGTGATGTTGAAGTATATTATGCAGAGAATGATACTCTATAATTACACATGTCCATCTCATTCATAGACCAGAAGGAATATTCTATAATACAGGGGCATGTCAGGACCTTGTATATATCTATCAGGGAAAATGAAATTGATATCCAACAGGACTTCATCGACAATGGTTTAGGTTTCAACCTCATTCCAATATAAAAAATTCATCAACTGGGTTTCAAATAATATAACTTTTCCACCTCCACTCTAATTTTATAAGTTTATCACAATAATGATAAAAACATCTTGGTGACATAAAGATAAGAACTTAGTTTAGGGATCTTGTTTCTGACTCATAATTCATAGTTGTTTGGCAGGATACAACCTCTAATGTCTTGTTGGAAAGACCATGGATACATCATCATGGGGATATTCCCTCTTCATATCATCAATTAATCAAATATTATATCAATGGAAAAATTGGTACATTACACAGTGAAAAATTCTCATTCAAATCATGTGAGTCATAGTACATTGATGCAGGGTTCAACCACAATGGAGGAAAATAATCCATTTCTAATTATGTAATGTCTCATATTTTTTTGTGTATTATTTTAAGATAATGTATGGATTATTTTTGAGATTAGGTGCTGAGATGGTGTACGATTCAAAAACATTGTGTTCCCATAAAAAATGTTTGAAATATATAAAATATATTAAATAGCACAAGTGCAAAGTTTTCCTAAAAATAGAATAAATTCTAAATGGGTTCCCAAATCAGAGATCCAAGGGAACCGCTGAGTTTAGAATACAAGGTTTACTCTACAAATGAATTAACATTAGTCAGTGTAGGTCATTTGTGGAAAAGTTATCATGGGCACAAAAATGAATAAAATAATTCATTATAATTTATTCTATTTCAAATTCATAATTCTGACACTGGTTTTCCTTTAAAAAGGATATTATGTCAGATATCCAAGGTTATCCACATAACCATGGAACCTCTAGAGATCCTTTAGAGAGATCATTGAGGATTTTCTCTTAGGAAAACAATGGTCTATCATGGATCGAAGATTGATGCACCTCAAATTTAATGGATCTTTCCAATAATGATGATGATGCATCATTTTTCATCAATTATTGAACCAAATCATTGTAGGGTGTGTGTTTTGATTTTTTTATTCCCCGTTGTCGAATTCTATGATGAATACATACCAATCAATGAAGATATTGATTCACATTTTGATCATCTTGTTGGATGGGTTAGAATTATCACGGTTTGGGATAATTTCATTGGGATTAATTATTGATTCTTTTATTATCGTTCTAATGATAGTGAACCAAGTTCTACATGAACATTGATCAAGGATTGTTCCTCTTGATTGATTATGTGATTTTCTTCTTTGAATCATCATTCATATGGGGTGTTCTTTTTTGGCCCACAGTTCGATGCTTTACTGAATAATTGATCATTGTGCACTCATTTCTTGGCACAAAAAATCAAAATCATGGATCTACGATTAACACGACATGATGATGGCTCAATAACAAAAGTGATGATGAATTAGACGATGGTTGATACCTGATTTTTTATTCTTTGGAATCTAGCGAAGAATGATTAAGATCTAATATTTCAAGAAGATCAAAGACCAGAATCTTTTTTCTTTGGTTTTTTCATTACTATACAAGGCTTGATCTAAAATTTTGGGGCAAGGTGATGGCAGGATTGAAGGCATAAGCATCAGATTCATGCACGGAGGAAGAATTTTGGATTATGGAAAATCCCATAGATCACCACGTGTAAATCAAATCTACACACTATGTAGGGCCCCATGATCAATGACTAGGGTTTCAGGTGTGATATAAGTATCACATGGTGTGTGGATATGCTTACTCAGTCAATGAACTCTCCGTGGTCACTTGGTGTGTACATTAGAATGTACATAGATATGGTGTGGAGTACATAGACTACCAACACTGTATGTACTTCACTAGACATACACAGTTTGGACTAGTACATGGGCTGAGTTGTGTACTATCACATGATTAGAGTACATGGGATGCTTAAATGGCATGTAATACTTCCTGGAATCAATTTTATGGCATGCTCCATTTACACTATTAGGACCCGGGGTCAAGGGATATGGTGTGTAACCCTTATACATGTCAGGTACTCTTTTATACATGGATTCAATCTCTTGACCTCTATATCTTAGACAAGATTCATTAGGATTCATTACCATTATCCTTTCCCTGAAGGTTGGTATATTATCATATCCTACTCTTAGGACAGTGATCCCTTTAGTAGGACTTCCTAGATAGAGTCATTGAAATCCCTCTGAGAGGGAAGAGTGAGATTCTTTATTGATATTCATTCCCTAGATGGAGTTCTTGCTATCGATGTGACCAATATTATGTGGGATTTAATCATCTACTTAGTGGGTTAATCTAGATTTAGTTTTTGGTATCACCTCATGGACCTATTAGTGATCCTCATTAATATATTGTATTCTCTTAGAACTATGAGCATGTTCTTTATCATGATGAGAGCCAATGAGAAGCACGTCTCGGATGGACTTCATTTGTGCTACCGGACTCAGGAGTGTGTTCTCCTAGATAAGCACTTCATTGAATCATCGAGCTTAAAACTTAGGATGGTATACAATGGTTGTGGCTTACCTCAAGTTTTTTGTATTTATTGATTACATATGGATATTCTTATTATATGTGATGTAAATATATACCAATGTGTATCTAACTATATTTCACTTTTTATATTCTTATTGGTTTAGAGGTGTCCTACTGAGTATTTTATACTCACCCCTCGCATGGGATTTTCCTACACGTTTCAAGTCTTGTGTAGATGATTGATCTTTTGATAGATTCTTAGGAAGACCAGGACTAGATGGTGCTTAGTGAGACTGGATAGACCGAGGTGTGTTCCTGCGGGTTTTAGATAGCATTCACAGTACCTTTAATTTTATGTTGGACTTTTGTTATAGACTTTTTTTAGTGTGATTTTATTTGGACCTTTTTACATTACTTTTTATAATACTCTAGTAATATTATTTAGATGTATGCATGCAGATTTTTCAGTTGTTTTTATATTACATCACTGTATGGGATTCAAGATGTTTGTGTGTGTGTGTCAGGTACTTAGTCTAAGGCCTCCCATGTCGATGATAAGCCTACTCAGCACTACTCTCTAGCCCCTAGACTTTTATAGATGGGATTAGGGAGTCACGGAATGGGCCCCACTAGGATGGATCATGTTAGAGTTGTCTCATATCAGTCAGTTCTAATTTAGGACTCAGAGTCTATAAGATTGGTTTAGGGAAATATTGTTAAGTGTTTTGAGTTCGACTTTCAAACCAAGCATTCCAGTATTGGTGTGGAAGATGATGTATCCATTCCTCAAGACTCCGATAACCTACTATTCGACTCATTACATGAGAACAATGGTTGCATCGAAAAAAAATGGTACACACATCATATAGTAATGGGTTGCGGTTTCCATTCCCTTCTTCAATCATCTCTCTAGATATTCTCATTGATCGTGGTACATATTGTTTACTTTCAGGATTCCTCTATGAGGTATGTTAGCTAGGATTAGCATGATGATCACAAGGATGATCCCCAAAGTGATGAGACATCGATTAAAAGACTAGTTAATGAGATTTTACCTCTAGTTGGTTCACCAACCATACCACCACCCATAGAGAAGCATGTGTTACCCATAATACTAGCAGATAAGGAGCGTAGGCTAAGTGTGATTGTAGATTTTTAGTGAAAGACACGCCTTAGGTTATGAGGTGAGCCCAACCCATAGGCGGATGAGGACATACTTGAGGTGATGAACGGAGTTTTAATCTATTCAAGACACCATAAGATCATATGGTGATCTTAGCAGCGAGCCTTCTTCACTGTTTATCAAGGCGAGGGTGGGGTTTTGTTAACTATTCTTACAATGAGGTGACTCTTGCATGGAAAAAGTTTGAGAATCTCTTTATAGGGGAGTTCTCACCAAATAAACTGAGGGATTTATGTATCTAGGATCTTATGTATCTTGAAAGGGGTAGCATGAAAGTATTTAAGTATTCATCAAGGTTTACCAACCTATTCGGGTACTTGATCGATATGGTTTGAGATCAGTTCTTCAAGGCTAGGACCTTCAATATTGGTCTACGTAGAGACATATTATCCAGTGTTATCCCTTTGTGTATTACTACCTATGTTGGGGTGCTTGAGTGGGATTTGGTAGTCAAGAGTTTCTTGGATGAGCATATACAATCGATGGTTTTTGGCAGTGGGAAACTAGGACCAGATACCTTGCCAGCAGGGAGCCAACATCAGTCTCAAGGACCTGGATGTGGGATATCATTCAGGAGGAGGACCCGAGATAGAGGATATATAGTTCATGTCTCACATGGTGGGTCTAGTAAGTCTTGAGAAAGGTGGCGCTACTCATGTTAGGGTTGGGTACATCTCACCCAAGATTGCCCAACATGCCGTATAGTTGACAGAAAGACCCTGGATGGCCCCTTGAGATAGGTAAAGTGGTAAGAAAATATAGTTTTAAAGCATAAAAGACATGGTAGAGGATCTGGGAGAGTAGCATAAGGTTGTCGACATTTCAACTTGGTTCTACTGCCACCCCAAGATGGTCCACATCATGCTCAGGGAGATAGAGGACAGGGGAATGGACAAATTCATGCCGTCAAATATTATGACCCAGAGGCTCCCGGAATGATTCAAGGTATGATATGTATCTTTTATACTTTATCTGTAGTAATGATAGACATAGTTTATAGTCATTAATTTATTTCCACATACCATATATGAGACTTAGAGATTTTAGTTGAACTATTTTCTCAACCATTACGCATAGAGACTACTACGGGATAAGACTTAGTGATCATTCACTGGTGCTAGCTGTTTGACCTGACTTTTGGAGGTGTGATTTTCTGTTGTAATCACATGGTAATATCTTTGAGTCCTTATGAATTCATTCTTGGTATTGATTGTTTATCTACCATTCATTCCTATATTGACTATTTTAGGAGAAGGGTGCGATGTGCCTGTAGTGACAAAACAATATCTTCCTTTTTTGGTGAAAGGAAAACTCAAATAGCACAGGATGGACTCATGCATAGAAGGGTGCATCCAATTACTCATAAGTTAGATAACCTAACCCTTGGTGTAGTAGATGTTATGAAATTCCATTTTCTTGATGTGGTGGAGGAGTATGAGGATGTCTTTCCTAAATATGTTCTTGGTTTACCTCCCTTTTGAGAGAAAGAATTATGTATTGATTTACACCCAAGGAAGATTCTAATATCTGCACAAGTACATCAGATGGATCCCATAGAGCTTCTCAAGTTGAGGGTGAAGTTGGAGTAATTTCATAGGAAGGGATTTATTAGACCTAGTATTCTTCCCCATTTTTGTTTTCCAAATGTCAAAAGAGAGTTTGAGGTTGTGTATAGACTACTAGTCATGGAACCAGTTGATTGTGGAGTACAAGTATCCACTGTAAAGGATTAATGACCTAATTGATCAGTGGAGAGGGGAATAATGGTTCTTGAAGGTTGAACTCAGGTCAGGCTATCACCAACTGTGAGTACGAGATTGGGATATACTGAATATGACATTTTTATGTCATTATGATCTCTATGAGAACTTTGTGATACCCTTTGGCATGATGAATACCCCATCAGTGTTCATGGGACTCATGAACCAAATATTCCATCCTTTCTTAGACAAGTTCAAGGTAGTCTTCATTGATGATATCCTTGTGTACTCATAGCCTGTGGTGGATTACATGAGACACTTTAGAATAATTTTGGATTTACTCCAAGAGAACCATCTTTGTAGAAAACTCTTGAGGTTTCAGTCCTAGATTCATGTGGTCCACTTTCTAGGACATGTTATCTCAGCGGATGGAGTGGTTGTGGACCCAACCAAGGTTGAGGCGGTGCTATCTTGAGAACCACATAAGAATGTGATGGAGGTTCATAAATTCCTTGGTTTGGATGGCTATTACCATAGATTCATACCTAATTTTTCCAAGATATCAGTACCCATGAATGTTTCACTGAAAAGTGGTATCCTTTCGTATGTACATAGAGGTTCTAGTAGGCTTTTTAACTGTTGAGGAAAAGTTTTATGAGTTCTCCCATATTGAGATTTCTGAAGGAAGGTCTTGAGTACATGGTGTTTTATGATTCATTAGGAACTAGGATTGGTTGTGTTCTGAAGTAGAAGAAGGAACTGATTGTATATGGTTTACACTAATTTAGACCACATGAGTAGAACTACATCACCCATGATCTTGATTTAGAAGCATTAGTTTTCTCATTGATGATGTGGTGACACTGCCAGATGGGTGAGCATTTTATCATCCATTTTGATCACAATAGTCTCAAGTATATATTCTGAATGAATGATCTCAACTTGAGAAAGAGTTGATGGCTAGTGTTCTTCCAGGATTATGACTTCATGATTGTCTATACTCTTGGGAGGGGGAACATGGTGGAAGATTCCCTTAGTATGAGATCTTGTTTGCAATTCATGAACGAGGCATCAGAGCAGTTGGCGTCATTGTAGTTATCCTATATGAATGGAGATGGAACAGGTTACCTCTCGTTGATGGTTGTCTCCCCTCCACTCTTATAGTGATTCAAGGAGGCACAACATGGGGATACCAACTACGAGACTCTACATGCTCATATATTTATAGGGAACACTCCTGATGGATTTTCTAAAGGTGGTGGGCATGTCATTCTTTTCAAAGGATGTAAGATGGTACCAGTGATGCTGTGGGAAGATGTTCTATGATATTTTCACACATATCATTTAGCGGTATATCCAAATGTGGTAAAGATGTACTAGGACCTCTGATATCATTTTTGGTGCCCAAGAATAAAGAAAGGAGTTGCAACGTTCATATCTTGATGCCTTAGTTTTCATAAATTGAAGGTCGAGCACTATGTTATATTGGGTTTGGATCAACCCCTTGAGGTTACAGAGTGGAAGTATGATGGGATATCTATGTAATTCACGATGAGATTTCCATATACATCCAGGGGTCACGATTCCGTCTGGGTGTTTGTAGATCGGCTCACCAATTTGGTCCACTTACCAGATATATGAGAGCAGAGTATAGTAGAGATCATAGGAACCCTCTATATATAAGATATAGTTTTACTCCTTGGAGTTCCCTTGATGATTGTTTCTAATCGTGATTCTCTCTTTATAGCCTGGATTTGGAAGGGGTTACATGAGGTGTTTGGGACCCAGGTATGCTTGAGCATAGCATTTCACCCCCAAACTATTAGCCAAACTGAGTGGACTATTTAGTTTCTAGAGGAAATGTTGCGAGCTTGCATCATGGAATTTTTATATAGTTGGGAGGATCACCTACCACTGTTGTAATTTTCATACAATAATATCTACCATTCCACCATCAGTTTGGCTCTATTGAAGGCTATGTACGGGCGACACGATAGGTCCCCACTTTAATTGAATAACCTAGGAGAGTTAGCAATTATGGGACTAGAGGACGCAGGAGGTACAATAGAGATGGTGAAGATCATCCAAGATCAAATTAAGAATACATAGAGTCTTAATAATTCTTGTGTTGATAGATGATGAAGTCCGTTGGAGTTTGAAAAAGGAGACCATGTGTTCCAACATGTTTCACCAGGATGTGGATTGTGGAGATTTTTCTAGGGTGGAAAGCTATCTCTATGTTTCCATGGCCCTTTAAAAATACTGAATAGATTTGGTGAGGTGATGTACCATTTATATCTACCTTCATTGTTAGACTAGGTACAAAGAGTCTTCCATATGTTTCAACTAAGGAGGTACGTGTATGACCCATCATACATTATTGACAAGGGAGAGTTGGATATCAAGTATTGATCGACCTTTTCTGAGTACCCAGTGGAGATCAAGGATCAGTTTGAGAGGATCATTAATGTGTTATTGATTCCTTTGGTGTGTGTCTGGTAGTATCACGAGAATCTCCAGGAGAGCAATTTGGAATGAGAGGATCAGATTCGTTCTCAGTACCCACATCTTTTTAAGTAGCCTTTTCTTTGGATTTTTAGGTACATAAATCTCCATGGTAGGGAGAATTTAATGCCTTTTATTATTCATGTATTATTTCTCGATATTATATGGATTATTTTTTAGGCTAGTTGTTGAGACGACCTGCGATTCCCTGGCGTGGTGTGCCCAAAATAAATGTTTGCAATATATTAAATATATTATATAGCATGTGTACCCAGTTTTCCTTAAAAAGGAGAATAACTTCTAAATGGTAACCATATTAGAAATATAAGGTCACCATTGAGTTCATAATGAGAGTTTTACCCTAGGTGTGACTTAACATTAGTCATCATAGGGCATTTTTGGAAAAATGGTCATGAGCGCAGAAATTAATAAAATAATTGAATAAATATTATTTTATTTCAAATTATTTGTGTAGAAACTATTTAACCTTCAAAAATTATATTATTTCATAATTCCATGGTTGGAACCATAACCATGGAACCTCTAGAGAATAGTTGTAGAGAGATTTTAGGATTCCCTCCCAAGAAAACAACAGCGGATTGTGGATTAACTATCGATGCACCTTGGATTCAACGGAAATCAATGATGATGCATCATTATTTTTCATTGATTGAATCAATAAAAAGTGTGTTTTTGGTTAAATTTAGGTCATGTGTTTTTATTTTTTTATTCCCCATTCTTGATTTCTATGATGAACGCAGACCAATCAACAAATAGATAGATCCACGGTTCGATCGTCTTATGGGATGGATTAGAATTATTAGGGTTCTAGAGAATCTCTTTGTGATTAATTTTTTATTCTTAAATTTTCATTATAACAAAAATGAAATAATATCGACATGAACATTGATCATGGACTATTCCTCTTGAATTATTTTGTGCTTTTCTTCACCAATTCACTGTTTATCATGGGTGTTCCTCATTGGCCCATGATTCAATGTTTTATTAAACAATCGATTGTTTCACACTCATTTCTTGGAACAAAGATCCAAAATCATAGATCTATGATTGAGAAAAAATGTTGGTGGTGTGAAGATGGAATCTGAAATGAATCAGATGATAGTTGATACCAGATTTCATGTTCTCTAACACACAGTGAAGAATGGTGATAGCCTCATTTTATGAGTGGATAGAAGGCTCGAATCTTATTGATTCAGTTTTGGTGTGACTAAACGAGGCTCTATATATAGTTTTATGGAATGAAAATGGATATATCAAATTCCTAATCCTCATATGGATGTGTGGAAGAAGAATCTAGAATTAAGGAAAATCCCGCAGAACATGGCGTGTAAACTGGATCTACACACTGTGTGGGGTCCCCTAAGAATAAAATAAGGTTTAAGGTATCAGATAAGTATCACATGGAATTTGGATCTACTTACATGGTGTGTGACCACTCCTGGGTGACTTGGTGTGTACTTTGAAAAGTACATGGACACGAGGTGGGGTACACGGACTACCTACATGGCATGTACTCCTCTACAGACACATAGGTTCTGCTAGTACACAGAATGAGCCATGTAATGAAACCCAAGTAGAGAGCATGGGATGCTTACATGGTGTGTACTACTACACAAAAATGGTTCGATGACATGGTTCATTTACATGGGTAAGACCTGGGGTTAAGGGAGGTGATGTGTAACCCTTCTACATACCATGTACTCTTTTCTACATGGCTTGAATCTCTTATCCTCCATATCATGGAAAATATTAATTAGGGTATGTTACCTTTATCCTTTCCCTGAATTTTGTTATAATATCATCTCACACTCTTAGGAAAATGATCCCTTTAGTAGGAATTCCTAGATAGTGTTTTTGGAATCCATCCGAGTGACTTAGAGTGAGATCCTCTATTCACCTTCATTCCCTGGGTGGATTTCATGGAATTAAAGCGACCAACACTATGTGGGAACCAATCATCTACTTAGTTGGTTAATCCAGATTGATTTTTGGTACCACCCCATGGCCCTAGCAGTGATTTTCATCATTGTATTGTGTTCTCTTCAGCCTATGAGCATATTATTTCTCATGATGAGACCCAAAGAGCATCACCTCTCAAATAGATGTCATTAGTGCTATCAGACTCAGGATTTTGTTTTCTTGGATGAGTGCTTCGGGTAATCTTCAAGCTAGAATCCTAGGCTGGTATACTATTGTAGTGTCTTACCTAATGACTATGTGTAGTTTTTCTATATATCTGGATATTATTGTTATATGTGTTGTAAAAATATACCTATGTAAATGTAATATTATTTCCCCTATTTTAGGCTTTCTTTTTTTATAGTTTCCTACTAGATATTGTTATACTCAGCCCTGCATGGGATTTTCTAGAACATTTTGTAACTTATGAAGAAGATCAACCTTTCGAAAGAGTCCTAGCTGGACCAAGACTAGACGGTGCCCAGTGAGAGAGAATAGACTGAGGTGTGTTCCTGCGGCTTTCATATAGTAGTCCTTGCACAATTACTTTCATGTTGGACTTATGTTACATACTTTTTTTTCTGAACTTTTATCTTTCCTTTTTTAGTTTGTTTACTTCCTATCACACCCTGGTTATAACGAACCATACTTTACATACATCATTATTACTTCAGAATTGATGCACACTTATTATAACATACAACAAAACCAGGTAAGGACTGTATAGGTATAGTGTCTTCAGAAACTGGGAAACATAAACAACTAGTTCATAAATCATCTATACATGTCTCCCTTTTATTTTATCATATCTAGAGTCCCTTTTGGAATATCTTACTTAATAACCTTCTTCCTGACCTGGGGAAAGAAAACATACAAAAGGGTGAGCTCAAATGCTCAGTAAGGGTAAACAAAAGAAATATCAATCACATAATATTCATAATAACATTACATTTTGGAAATCTTACCCTGCAAAAGAGATCATAATTTCATAACATGGGATAAATCATGGTAGTGAAATTTAATCACAATAATCATAACATTGAACATGAAGCTTTGTGTCATACACACATAATTATATAGAATAATTTCTTATTAGGAAAGACTCATTTCCAAGACTATCTTAGTGGACAAAGTCCATTTCTGAACCGAGTTCACTCCTCGTTTCAGTCCTATTTCACTAAACTGGTTTAACCATCCAATCCAGCCATGTCTATCTCATGAGATATAAAATCTTTACCCAATTCATTGGAGGGAGATATAGGTCCCACCCATCTCACAATGATACCATTCTTATGTGTGCCACAAAATTATAAACCATACATCATATCATAACACATGTAATAAAAAGGGGATTCTTAAACATCATGACATCATAAAAAAATTCATATAAGATAAAGTAATTCATAAAAATAATTCCATCACAACATAATCAAATCAATGTAATAATAGGGATAGAAACATAACTCTTTATTATCTTAGATGGAAAATAATTTTGATAAAACAGTTGAACTCCATTCTTGAGGAAAATATCCTTTCTACTTCAAAAACACTTTTTCCTTTCTTAACACGTCATTCAATTCTAAACTAAAATAAGTTGATTAAAAATAAACATGAAAAATTTTAAAGGGAGCTTCTTGGAAATAATGTTTTAAAAATCCATTCATGTCGTATAAGTTAAAAAAACATTCTTCTAGTACTTTTGTATGAAAAGTCAAAGAAGTACCTCATAACGTAAAAAAAAATATTCCTTACATACCATGTAGTAAAAGTAAAAATGGGTAAAAAGGACCTTAAATATACAGGAAAACACTTTTATAAAACATGGACATAGATGATAGAAATAACCCCAATAAATACTTACGAATAAGCAATCTCGGATAAAAATGAGATTTGAAAAATTATCTGTCACCTTAGGTCCGATTTGCTTCGTAAGTGTCCGAACATCCTATGTAATGATTTAAATAATGTCATTGACTTATTCTAAAATCATACTCATTGTTATGATATCATATATGGTCATATTCTTATCTTATTATTATTAATATTTCATTACTACTTGTTATTCGGGTATTTATTATTTTTTGTTCTTATGTGTGTTTTGTCGAATAAATTCTTATTCTTCTTTTTAGGTTATAGATACCTCATTTCCATAATGTTATTAGTGTAATATATATCATATTCATTCATTCAATTCATTTATGTAATCATTATGCAATGAAAATCATGTAGAATGAGTCGCATCACATCGTGGAGACGGTATTCCGTACGTATGCATGAGCGATGATATCATTCCCATGATTGTGGAATTGTATTGGAGTGTATGTATACTATTTCAGAATCAATATCACTTTACAATAATCAGATATATTCATTCATTACACCATTATACCCTTCAAAGTAAGTTGGTGGTGGAAAATTGATTACACCACGGTGTGGAGACGGTATTCCATACGTACGCATGCACGGTGATTTCGTTTTCTGTTGGATGGATAGATGGTGAAATAGGGTTATTTCATAATTATAATAACATATAATTATATGAGTGATACTGATGTTATTAATTCATAATGAAACAACCAATGAAAAATAAGCGTAAGAAGATATAAAGTTGAACGAATCGGTAACGGACATTACCTCTTCTTTGAAGCGCTTCTTTTAGACCTCCTTTTAGGGTTCAAAAATTGGTCTTTGAAGAAGACCAGGACCTCTAGGATGTTTCTAGGGAAGTGTATAAGAGAACTTGGTAGGTTTTGGCCGATATTTAAGGCTCAATGTGATGTTAGGAAGAGAGGGAGGATGTGCCCTTTTATAAGGGAGGAGAGAGGCTCCTTTGGAAAAACAAAAAATATTATTTTATTTTAAAGCCATATTCGGTTTTAAATAGCTCCAAATTGATTTATTTCGAAGATAAGGTGGATAAGGGTCGAAATAATCTCATCCAAAAGAATTTGGACAAGTTTAGTTTACTATTTTAACCTTATCATTTAGATTTAACTTTAAGTTAGATAATTTTACTTTTACCGTGTCTTTTTGTGTTCTTACACTATAATGTTAATAAACTTACTATAACAAGAGAGAATAACCCCAAGATGTTTATTATTAATATATATAAACTTATCTAAGTCATTTGGCCTAACCGTAGATTTTAAGAAATAAAATAACAATTAATAATATAATATTTGTTTTAAAAACTATTTTATGTCAATTTTGACACTATTTAGTAATTGATTTTTCTGAAAATCATAAAAGAATTATTGATTCAAAAAAAGTTAATTAAATTAATACTAACATGTCATTGTAACCTATAATATTAGTTTAATTCATAAAAAGTCATAAATTTCATTTATTTTGGTATTCATAACATCAATTATGTCAATATTTCATTAATAAGATAATTACTGCATCATATTTGTGTCATAAATAAATTAAATTATTTAATGTCTAAAAATTACAATAAAAATACCATTATGTAGTAAATCGTTTAAGATTTCTAATGAATATTTATAGTCGAATTTATCTTTTGTATAACCCTATATTCAAAATTATTTACTTATTAAACTTTGATTTTAACAATTTTAACCCTTCTTTAAATAAATTAAGAATAAATGTCCTAATCTGATCCAAGTGGTCCTAAATGGTCATATATTATTCATAAGGTTGTTTTTGGTCGAATTACAGTTATCCAATAGAATTAGGACATGTGTTAGGGTAATAATAATATCATTTTTACCCTTAACTACCCTATTTAATTTTAACCATGGTAAATAAAAGTAAAAAGTTACTATTTACCAAAAATTATTTTCATCTCATTGAACCACATTTTACTTACTAACATCAACCGTGTCTCTCGGATTTTTGAAATTCCACTCACAGAAGCGTTAAAATTATGTTTTTTGTAAATTTGCAAATTCTCCTAGGAGGTGGGTAAAAGACGGTCAAAAGTTCAATAAAATTTTTATATATTTAAAATTATTATAAAATTACTCCAATGAATTAAATTGGACTTATATAGGTATTATGTAACAATTTTTACCTAAAAAATTTAAATAAAATAAATAATTATTTAAATAAAATGTTGGTTTTTAAATAATAACCCAGTGTTTTCACTATACATCAAAAATTGCAAGTTTCCAGAAAAATACGAAAATTTCACCCTAGGCTAATTTTGATATTCCGAATCCAGAAACGAAGTCTATTTTGAAAAATAAAATTTACAATATTTCAAAAGGTGGTTATTACTATTCATAATGTCTAGTTTTAGTAATATTTTAATAGCATATCGTTGTTTAGTGAAACTCGGTATTGCGTACGACGCAAGCTATCAAGGAAGGCCGCGATTGCGTGTAAATCAAGCCAAGCTAGTGTTGTGTGTAGTGAATGATTCCTTTGATGATTTATATAAAATAAAAAAAATCTTATAAAAGTCTCGGGTATTACATTCTACCCCACTTAAAATGTATTTCACCCTCGAAATTTGTCACTTGTAACAAACAGATGAGGATACCTCTCCCTCATCATATCCTCAATCTCCCATGTAGCTTCTTCTAATTGGTGGTTCTTCCGTAAAACTTTCACCAAGAGAGTGGTCTTGTTCCATAGGACTTTTTCACTATGATCGAAAATATCTATCGGTTGTTCTTCATAAGAAAGATCTTGTTCCAGCGGTACAACTTCTGAGCTGAGTACATGTGAAGGATATGGTATGTACTTTCTCAGGAGATATGCATGGAACACATCGTGAACTTGAGAGATATTCGGTGGAAGCGCCAGTTGGTAAGCTACCTTCCCAACACGATCCAGTATTTCGAAAGGACCGATATACCTAGGGCCCAGCTTTCCCTTCTTTCCAAATCTCATTACTCTCTTCCAAGGAGATATTCGTAACAACACTTTATCACCCACTTCATACTCTAAGTCTTTTCTTCGGTTGTCGGCATAACTTTTTTGTCGACTCTGAGCTACTCTTATGTGTTGTTGAATATATCAGACCTTTTCTGCCATCTCATCAACAAGATCAGGTCCTAATAGCTTTCATTCCCCATCTTCATCCCAGCAAGTTGGAGTCCTGAATTTCTTTCCATAGAGATCTTCATAAGGATCCATTTGAATACTGGAGTGAAAGCTATTATTATAAGAAAATTCCACGAAAGGTAGGTGTTGATCCCAACCACCATTGAAATCAATAGAGCAAGCTCTCAACAAATCTTCTAGAGTTTGAATTGTCCTCTCAGACTGACCATCTGTCTAAGGATGATAAGCAGTGCTGAAACTCAACTATGTATCCAGAGTATGCTGAAGACTTCACCAGAACATTGAGGTAAACCTCGGATCCCGATCAGATATAATAGAAATTGGTACTCCATGAAATCTTACCACTTCCTTTAAATATATCCTAGCAAGCTGATCCAGAGAGAAATCCTCTCTAATAGCAATGAAGTGTGCAGACATTGTAAGATGATCAACTATGACCCAGATAGCATTATTGCCTTTGGATGTTTTAGGAAGTCCTGTGACAAAGTCTATAGTGATGTTTTCCCATTTCCATTCGGGTATGGGTAATGGTTGTAACATCCCCTTAGACTTCTGTCTCTCAACATTAACTTGTTGACAAACCCAGTATCGAGAGACATATTTAGCAACATCTCTTTTCATGCCATCCCACCAGAAGTATTCTTTCAGGTCCCTATACATCTTCGTGATTCCAGGATGAATAGAGAATGAAGAACTATGATCCTCATCCAGCAGATCCGTATTTAATTCGGGGATTGGAGGAACACAAACCTGAATCCTGAACTTTATTATCGCATCACAATCAAGGTTGAATTCATGAACATTTCTGACCTTCTTTTGTAACTCTACATCTTCTTTCTATTCCTATTTAATCTTAACATGTATAGATGGTTGAACATTCATTTGAGAAAGATACGATTTTCCCCTTTCATTATAATTCCAAGATCCATCCTTTGTAAATCCATAAATATTGGATCTTTTGTGATCCTCATCATGGATAAACTGGCATGGTCTTGTCGACTTAATGCATCTGCCACCTTGTTGTCTTTCCTAGGGTGGTAATGAATTGAGCAGTCGTAATCCTTAATCATCTCCAAACATCTTCTTTGGCACATATTCAGCTCTTTTGTGTGAAAATATACTTTAAACTTTTATGACCAGTATAAATGTCACACCTTTCTCCATAAAGGTAATGCCTCCAAATCTTTAATGCAAAGATTACCGCAGATAACTCCAAATCATGAGTTGGGTAATTTTTCTCATGGATTTTCAAATGTCGGGAGGCATAAGCTATCACCATATCATTTTGCATAAGAACACACCACAATCTTTTCTTGGATGCATCACTGTAGATCACAAACCTTTCTCCACTACAAGGCAGTGTGAACACAGGTGAACTGGATAAACTTCTTTTCAACTCCTTGAAATTCTCTTCACATTCCTCCATCCAAACAAACATAACTCCTTTCCGAGTCAACCTGGTGAGTGGATTAGATAATCGTGAAAAATATTTCACAAAACGTCGATAATATCCAGCCAAACCAAAAAAACTTTGAATCTCAGTTACTGTTGTTGGTCTCGACCATCTTTCGATAACCTCCGTTTTTGCTGGATCCACAGATATCCCCTCTTTTGAGATTATGTGACCCAAAAATGAAACTTTTTGAATCCAAAATTCACACTTGGTAAATTTGGCATAAATCTTCTCCTTTCTCAAGGTCTTCAATATAATTCTCAAGTGATCTTCATGTTCTTCCTTACTCTTTGAATATACAAGAATATCGTCTATAAAGACTTCCACAAACTGATCAAGATAGTCTCTAAAGACTCTATTCATCAGATCCATGAAGATAGCAGGGGCATTAGTAAGACCCAATGGAATCACTATAAATTCATAGTGTCCATACCATATAGGGAAATCTGACTTTGGTATATCCTCCCTTTTGACCCTTAATTGATGATACCCTGAACGAAGATCAATCTTGGAAAAGTATTGAGCTCCGCGTATTTGGTCAAATAAGTCATCAATGCGTGGGAGATGATATTTGTTCTTGATAGTGATCTTGTTAAGTTCTCGATAATCAATACAGAGTCTCATTGATCCATCTTTCTTCTTAACAGACAGAACAGGTTCTCCCCAAGGTGACGCACTAGGGCGTATGAACCCCTTATCAAGATTCTCTTGGAGTTTCTTCTTCAATTCATGCGACTCAATTGGGTCCATTCTCTTAGGTGTATATGAAATAGGAAAAGCACGCGATACGGGTTCTATTGAAAACTCAACTTCATGATTTGGTGGAAGACCCTGTAATTCCTCTGGAAAGACATCGTTAAACTCCCGTACAATGGAAATTTTCTTAATCATGAGTTACTCACCAACCATGTGAGATAAATAACCTTCATTTAGTGGAATCAAGACCCATAAGATGGATGAAATTTCCATTGGAAGGTTATGTTCATCCTTGCATCGATAGACGATCATAGATTGATCTGGAATATGAATTGTGACTTCCCTTATTTGGAAATTGATATGATCTCCATATAGAGAAAGCCAATCCATGCCAAGAATCACATCAAATTCCACTATTGGAAGGATCACAAGATTTTCAGGAATCACTTTTCCAAAAACATCAATCAGAGAAGAATTATAATCTTTTGATGCAACTATTGTGCCATTAGGTGTTGTCACAGTTAACTCAACAAATAATTGTTGAGGTAATACGATGAGACCCTTAGAAAATTCTTCAGAAATAAAAGAGTGGGTGGATCCAAAATCAAATAAAACATTTTCTACTTTAGAGTGGATTGTAAGTGTACCTTTCACCACTTCGTTATCGTACTCCACATCGCTGATAGAAATTGCATGTGAATTTCCTTTGTCTTTAGCCTTAAGAGATTGTTGACGTCAATCATCATCAACAACCCTTGTAATAGGACATTGATTGGCATAATGCCCCATTTCCTTGCACTTGTAACATTGTAGTGTAGGAGGTGCACTCTCTGTAGCCTTTTCATTGTTCACATCACAAAACATCTTCTTCCCATCATTGCGGCATTCAAATGCCCGATGACCTTCCTTTCCACATTTGAACCATTTACTTGTCCCTTTAAGACAATTCCCTCCATGTTTCTTTCCACACTCTGAGCATAAGGGAAAACTAATCTTCTTTTCAGTGCTATTTTTATATTTTCCTTGAATTCCATTTTCCTCTTCTTACCAAACCCATATGACTGATGGGTTACTCCAATCTCTATCTCATCATTGAGAGCACATCGAACAATTTCCTTGTAGCTATTGAAGTCCCTTATAGCTAACGCCCTTAGAAGAATTTTTTTAAGCCACTAATGAATCGATCGATCTTACTCTCAGGTTGGATAAGAATACTTGAAGCGTACCATGCATGTCTTGTAAAATTTTCTTTATAAGTACCAACAGATTCATCATCCATTTTCTTTAGTTCAAGAAACTACTTCTCCATCTTTGTTCAGAGAATAAGAGGGAAATAATTATTGAAAAATAAGTTCTTGAACTCGTCCCATTCCATGGACTCAATTTCATCTCTTGGCCCCATATTCTTGATAACATTCCACCATTGATCAGCATCAGCTTCGAAACGATACACTACTAAGACGACTTTAGCATGTTCAGAACATTGAAGAACTGAAAATATATTTTTAGTAGTACTAATCCATTTTCCAGCAACTAATGGATCATTATACCCACTGAATGAAGTTGGACGTTGTCTCATTAAGGATTCAATAGAATGTTGCTCCTTCCATTGATCGTTTGGAAGTCCTGCTTAATTCATAGCTTGAGAAAGTTGTGTGAGCATGGCAACAAGATTTTGCATTCCAGCTCCCATAACGTTTGGTTGCCCGAGGGGACAATCACTTCATTGCCCGTCACATTCCGCATTAACACTGTTTCTTCGAGTTCCAGCCATTGACTAAAACCAAGAAGAATAGTGTGATAAACACTAATTATAATAGAAAAAACACATAATCAAGAATATAATTTCACACTTAAGGTCGTATCATAGGTTATTCATGGCCATTTCTAAAACACTAATATTGTGTTCTATTCTTAGACTTATCGTTTGGGTTCTTACTAAGGCTTTCACATCCTAGTTTCCAAAGGTTGACTATACCTTTCCTCTGATACCAGCTATAACGACCCATACTTTACATACATTGTTATTACTTTATAATTGAACCACGCTTATTACAATAGAGAACAAAACTAGGAAAGGACCGTATAGGTATAGTGTCTTTAGAAACTGGGAAACATAAACAACTGGTTCATAAATCATCGACACTGTCTCCCTTTTATTTTATCATATCTAGAGTCCCTTTTGGCATATCTTACTTAATAACCTTCTTCCTGACCTGGGGAAAGAAAAAATACAAAAGGGTGTGCTCAAATTCTCAGTAAGGGTAAACAAAAGAAATATCAATCAAATCATATTCATAAGAACATAACATTTTGGAACTCATACCCTGAAAAAGTGATCATAATTTCATAACATGGGATAAATAATTGTAGAGAACTTTAATCACAATAATCATAACATAAAACATGAAGCTTTGTGGAATACACACATAATCATAGAGAATCATTTCTTATTAGTCAAGACTCATTTCCAAGACTATCTTAGTGGACAAATTCCATTTTTGAACTGAGTTCACTCCTCGTTTCAGTCCTACTTCACTGAACCGGTTTAAGCTGTTGTTCCAGCCATGTCTATCTCATGAGATATAAAATCTTTACCCAATGCATTGGAGGGAGATATAGGTCCCACCCATCTCATAATGATACCATTCTTATGTGTGCGACAAATAAAAAACCATACATCATAGCATAACCCATGTAATAAAAATTGGATTCTTAAACATCGTGACATCATAAAAAAATTCATATAAGATAAAGGAATTTATAAAAATAATTCCATCACAACATAATCAAATCAATGTAATAATAGAGATAGAAATAGAACCCTTTATTATATTATATGGAAAATAATTTTGATAAAACACTTGAACTCCATTCTTGAGGAAAATATCCTTTCTATTTCAAAAACACTTTTTCCTTTCATAACATGTCATACAATTCTAAACTAAAATAAGTTGATTAAAAATAAAATTGAAAAATTGTAAAGGAAGCTTCTTGGGAATAATGTTTTAAAAATACATTCATGTCGTATAAGTTAAAGAAACATTCTTCTCGTACTTTTGTCAGAAAAGTCAAAGTACCTCGTAACGTAAACAAAAGAAAGATTACATACATACCATGTAGTAAAAGTCAAAAATGGGTAAAACAAACATTAAAAATACATGAAAACACTTGTATAAACCATTGAAATGGATTATAGAAATAACCACAGTAAATAATTACGAATAAGCAACCTCAGATAAAAATGAGATTTACAAAATTATCCCTTAACTTAGGTCTGATTTGCTTCGTAATTGTCTGAACCTCCTTTATAATGATTTAAATAATTTAATTTACTTATTCTAGAATCATACTCATTGTTATTATATCATATATGGTCATATTCATAGCTTAGTATTAGTAATATTTCATTGCTACTTGTTATTCGGGTGTTTATTACTTTTTGTTCTTATGCGTGTTTTGTCGAATAAATTCTTATTATTCTTTTTAGGTGATAGATACCTCATTTACATAATAGTATAAGTGTAATATATATCATATTCATTCATTCAATTAATATATGTAATCATTATGCAATGGAAATCATGTAGAACGAGTCGCATCACATCATGGAGACGGTATTCCGTACGTACGCACGAGCGATGATATCGTTCCCATTATCGTGAAATTATATTGGAGTGTATTTATACTATTTCCGAATCAATATCACTTTACAATAATCTTATATATTCATTATTTACACCATTATACCCATCCAAGTATGGTGGTGGTGGAAAATAGATTACACCACGGGGTGGAGACGGTATTTCGTACGTACGCACGCACAGTGATTTCATTTTCTATAGGATGGATAGATGGTGAAATAGGTTTGTTTCATACATATAATAACATATCTATATATTAGTGATACTGATGTTATTAATTCATAATGAAACAACCAAAGAAGAAGAAGTGGAGGAATAAATAAATTTGAATGAATCGGTAACGAACATTACCTCTTCATTGAAGCGCTTCTTTGAGACCTCCTTTTAGGGCATTAAAATTGGTCTTTAAAGAAGACCAGGACCTCTAGGATGTTTCTAGGGAAGTGGAGGGGAGAAATTATCAGGGTTTTGCCGAGATTGAAGGCTCAATGTGGTGTGACGAACAGAGGGAGGAGGTTCCCTTTTATAAGGGAGGAGAGGGGTTCCTTTGGAAAAACTAAAAATAGTATTTTATTATAAAGCCATATTCAGTTTTAAATAGCTCCAAATTGATTTATTTCGAAGATAAGGTGGGGATGGGTCGACATCCTCTCATCTAATAGAATTTTGACAAGTTTATTTTACTATTTTAAACTTATCCTTTAGATTTAATGTTAAGTTAGATAATTTTACTTTTACCGTTTCTTTTTGTGTTCTTACACTATAATGTTAATAAACATACTATAACAAGACAAAATAAACCCAAGTTGTTTATTATTAATATATATACCCTTATCGGAGTCATTTGGCCGATCCTTATATTTTTAAGAATAAAATAACAATTAATAATATAATATTTGTTTTAAAAACTATTTTATGTCAATTTTGACAGTATTTAGTAATTGATTTTTTTGAAACTCATAACAGAATGATTAATTCGAAAAAAGTTAATTAAGTCAATAATAACATGTAATATTAACCTATAAAAATAGTTTAATTCTTAAAAAGGGTAAAATTACATTTATTTTGGTATTCATAACATCAATTATGTCAATATTTAATTAATAAGTTATTACTGCATCATCTTTGGGTCATAAATAAATTAAATTATTTAATTTTTAAAAAATAAAAATAAACTACCATTATGTGGGAAATCCTTTTATCTTTCTAATGAATATTTATAGTTGAATTTAGCTTATGTATAACCCTATATTTAAAATTTTTTACTTATTAAACATCGATTTTAACTATTTTAACACTTCCTTAAATAAATTAATAATAAATGTCCTAATCTAATCCATGTGGGCCTAAATGGTCATATTTTATTCCTAAGGTTGTTTTTGGTTGAATTAAACTTATCCAATAGAATTGGGACATGTTTTACGGTAATAATAATATCAGTTTTACCCTTAATTACCCTATTTACTTTTAACCATGGTAAATAAAAGTAAAAAGTTACTATTCACCAAAAATATTTTCATCTCATTGAACCACATTTTACTTACTGACATCAACTGTGTCTCTCGGATTTTCGAAATTTCACTCACAGAAGCGGTAAAATTATGTTTTATGTAAATTTGCAAATTCTCTTAGGATGTGGGTAAAAGACGGTCAAAAGTTCAATAAAATTTTTATATATTTAAAATCATTATAAAATTACTCCAACGAATTATATTGAACATATATAGGTATTATGTATCAATTTTGACATAAAATAGATATAAATAAAATAAATAATTATTTAAATAAAAAGTCGGTTTTTAAATAGTAACCCAGTGTTTTTACTATTCATAAAAAATTGAATGTTTCCAGAAAAATACCAAAATTTCACCCTCCGCTAATTTCGATATTCCGATTCCAAAAAGGAAGACCATTTTGAAGAATAAAATTTACTAAATTTCTAAAAGTCGTTATTAATATTCATAACATCTAGTTTTAATAATATTATAATAGCATATCGTTGTTTAGTGAAACTCGGTATTGCGTACGATGCAAGCTATCAAGGAAGGTCGCGATTGCGTGTAAAGCAAGCCAAGCTAGTGTTGTGTGTAGTGAAAGATTTTTTTAATGATTTATATAAAATAAAAAACAAAATATTTCTTATAAAATTCTCGGGTGTTACACTGGTTATGGGATTTAGATGTATGCATTCATATTTGTCAATTTTTTTATATTTTAGCATTTTATGGACTTGGAGATATTTGTGTGTGTACAGGTAATTAGGAAAAGGCCTCCCATGTCATTGATATGCCTAATCAATGTTATTCTCTATCGCATGTCCTATTGGAGGTAGGAATAGGATGTGGAGGCATAGGACTCAGCAGTACAGGCCGTGTTAGATGATGTCACCCAAATAAAAGCCCTAAATAGTATGAAGATGATAGCAGCTAATCATTTCAAGAATCTCAGTATAGAGTACATGCTTATCATCAATCAAATAGAATGGGTGAGATCTAATTCAAGAGGTAATTTTGTAAATTTTGTGATGTCATTTATGACATTGAGCCAAAAATCATTAATAAGTAATCTACTCTTTGAAAAGTTATGAAATCTTGGATGAAAATATCATCCTTCCATCCCCATAGATTTAATGAACCCATTTCTACATCACTGAGTCTTGAAGAATCTATCATGACAATGGGGGAAAATGAAATTTCTCATTTTAAATACATCTTCTCTTCTATAGAGCTCCAAAAAGGCCATGCCCCATCAATTTAACCAGAAGTGATTGCTTCATCTTCTGGACATCCAAATGGAAACTCCTCTCCTAACTCTTAGAAACATTCTTCATCACCCATTTTCCATGAAGAGGTGGAAGATGTAATGAATTTAATATAGGAAGTGGAGGAATACATTCAAGATTCCCCTTCAGCATTTGAAGAGGGAATCTACACCACTTTGGACGAACTGAGGGAAATAAATATGGTAACGAATGACGATCCATGACCCACTTTGATCTGCCTGCCCATGAATTATGAAGAACATAAGATATATATGTCCTTCCTGAAGAAACACAGGGAAATGATTTCTATAATTACAGATTGATGACAGGCATTGACCTCCATTTTTCCACCTATCACTTTGGGTTTCTAGAAATCAATGGGGAAACATACAGTAAACCAGAAAGACACATCTAAATCATGCCTCCAAAATTAAGGATGATGTGGATAAGATAATAAAGTATGTCTTCATACTAGAAGTAGAATTCTCAAAATGGTTATCCACCATTTTCCCTTTAAATAAGAAGAATAGGAAAATCATATTTTTTATCGATATTCAAAGATCTCAATTGGAACTGTCCGAAATATGACTTCGTGGTTCCAATCACAGAACTCGTGATTGATGCAAAGGTTGGTTATTAATCCTTATCCTTCAGGGATGAATATTTAAGGTATAACCAAATTTTTATGCCCTCATAAGATAAATAATCCACCACCTTTGATCCCCCCTATGGAGTATTCTTCTATAGGGTAATTCCCTTTTTCTTGAAGAACATCGATTCCACATACCAACATGCCATGCACTACAACTTCAATCCTTTTCTAGAGAACTTTTTTTAATTCTACATTGATGATATGTTGGTTAAGTCCCAACAACATTCTGATCACCCAGATGACCTAGATACCATCTTCAATAATATATGAAAACAAAGCCTTGCAATGAACCCGTTAAAATGTGCTTTTCGGTAACCTCAGGAAAATTTCTTGGCTTTATCGTACACCATCGCTACATCAATGTTGAACTGGATAAAAGAAAATTCATCCTTAGCATGTCACCTCCTTGAAAACATAATGAGTTGAGTGGAATTCAAGGAATCCTAGAGTACATCCATAAATTCATATCCATCCTTGTAAGAAAGTGTTTTTCCATCACTAAACTGATGAAGTGTGGGGTTATATATCAATGGACCAGTGTTTATTACGAGAAATTTAATAACCTCAAGAAATACCTCTTGATCTTATTGGTGTTAATGCCACTTGTTGAAGGGAATCCACTCATTCTATATACGACAACCATGGAATGATCACTGGGTTCTTTCCCTGCACAAAATAATGATTCTTGGAATGAAAACAACCTTTATTATCTCATTTTAACCATTATCAAAGCTAAGACTCATTATCCAGGTATCTAGAAGAGCTTCTTGGAATTAATCTTCACATTTCAAAAAATAAGTCACTAACCACAATACCACAAGGTATAATTATTATCTTATAATGACCCTCTCAATTTTATCCTCATAATTCCTATATTGAAAGGACATCTGGAATGGTGGGAGGTTATTTTTCAGCAATTTGATATACAATTTGTGACTCAAAAAGCAGTGAAACGTCAAGCCTTAGAAGATTTCCTGGCATAATACTCGTCTGCATAAACTATATCATTAAACAAATAATTTCCAAATTAAGAGTTATTCTCTATTAAAGGCAGCCCCTAGAAGTGGGAAATATATTTTGATGGTTCATATAGGAGCCCAACAGGGAGAAGGAAGGAATCCCTTGAGCTCATCAATGTTGGTTTAGGAATCATGATTATCTCTTTGTAAAAGTTAGTTTTACCTTAATCCTTATTGATATCAAAAGGTTGTACCAAAAATGAAGTGGAATGTCAATCCCTCATTGATCTTCTAGAACTGGAACTTTAAATACTAGTGGACTATCTAGAGGTGAAAGAAGATTCATAGTTGGTAATCAAGCATATCAGTAGGGATTACTCCATTAGAAAATAAAACCAACCCCCCCTACTTGACAATGTCTGAGGGTTGATGAAAAAATTACCCTTAGAACAAACATTGACTAACATCTTGTGATCTTATAATTCCTAGGTTGACACATCTGAAAATGTGGATATATAACTGGAAGATGTAAACCAAGATTAAATAGTCATCAACATTTCTCATAATCGAATAGTCTCACCTTTTGTTTAAGTCAGAACAAAAGAGATCAAAGAATTTATCACTATCCTTGAAACATATATTCCTACCATGGGGTGGATGATTCCCATCATGTAATAACTCTTAAATGGATTACTTCAATAAAATAGTGTTTGGAAGGATAAAATCTGATGGCGGGAAGCAAACTTCACCTTTTATGATGGCCCAAATCACTAGAAATTCTTCTACATTCGAGGATTTGATGCAATCCTCCTCAGATGTATCGATGGATAAGAGACTAAAACTATTATAAAAGAAGTACATATTGGGTACTAGAACACCCAACAATCAAAGATTAAGCTTTCCCACCAAATCTTAATGCTTGGCTATTACTGGCCCACTGTGACATAGTACTACATAGAATTTACTATGAAATTTCATTCATTCCAAGTGCATGCCAAGTACATGCCAAATTCATCTATAAAACCCAAAAGTTTCAACATACAAGTAAATTACCCTAGCCATTTTTCATATTCGTAATGGATTTTGTGGGGCTATACACTCCGTCTATGGACAAGTAGTTCAAATAAATCTTAATTGTTACTGAATTCTTCTCCAAATAAGCCAAGGAAATACCCTCAAAGAAGATATGGACAAAATCATCATTGGATTCATGAAATACAAAATCATTACAATATTTGGGGTCCCTCATACAATAATGATGAACAATGTCACCAATTTCTATTCTACTAAGGTGGAGAATCTATATCAAGAATATGATATCAAATCCAACCATTTTTCTAGCTATCATGCAGTATCCAACGGACATATAGAGTCATTGAACAAGACCCCATCAAACATAATATAGAAAATTGTGGAAAAATATAAAATTTCTTGTCCTAAGAATTATTTCATGCCTTATAGGATTACCAGACCACAACTCATACTGTTACACAGACGACCCCGTACTCACTAGTATACAGAACTAAAGCAGTTCTTGTCATTGAGGTCCAGATTCCATTACTCCATATTAATATTTGTAATCAACTATCTGCGTATAAGAAATCCCAAAAATGGATGGATAAATTGGGGCAGCTCTATGAGAAAATATTTCACACCTTTCATCACGTGGAATTCTATCAAAATTGGATAGCGTGAGATTTTAACAATAAGGTCCTCCTTCTCTCATTCCAGTAACTAGAATTGGTATTTCTCCTCATAACTCCAATGATACTAGAAAGTAAGCCTACAATACTTGAACCAAAGTGAAAAGGACCTTAATACATACAAAAGGTCCATTCTAATGGATCTTATCCCTTCATCTCAATGGATAGAGTGATCATTATGACATCGACCAATGTAAGGTTCCTAAAGAAATACTTTATGTAATTGCATGAAGAATTTCCCAATTGTAAGATATTAAACTATGTATTTCATCCTTTTTGAGTGAGACTAAAAGGTGTGGCATCATGTTTTCACCAAATAATGTGAAAATTCACGATATAATCATCCTTATCACACAATGATAAACTAAATGACATAAATTCCTACTCATGTGACTTAAAACTATAAGACACCATTTGTCCTCAATTCATGAAAATAAAACACATGGTTAATGTTCCCCTCATTAGATGTTATGAAACCCCCAACAAACCATGAGTTGATACACTCCTCATGGTCCCATGAAAATGGGCATTTGTATTAGGTGTAAGTATCAATGACAACCCTTTAACCCCTCATCGAGTCGAGATGCACTCTATTCCATACATGAGGAAGAAAAGTTGGGTGGCTCCAATTCATAAGCCCTACTCACATCATTTACAGTCCATAATAGCAATTAGGCCCTTTTATAGGCATAATCCCCATCATTTTTGCATCCTTAATGAATGAATATAAATTACATGACCAAATTCCTCATCGCATGATGGAAAACTGCATGATTTTGCCATGAACTACATGTTTCTTGATTCTCGTTACAATGGGACATATAGTGACACCCAAATCTCCAATATCAGGTCCAACCACAAAAAAAAAGAAAATATATAGCCCCTTTTCCCTATGTATGAATTAGACCAGCATAGGTAACCTTTTCATGAACTATGTGTGACTTGATTCTTACTCTATCAAGATACATTGTGACACCTGGGTCATATCTTCTGGTCCAGATACAATATTTCTTTCACTTTAGGTAGCAGTTTTCCTTACAAAAATATGTTAATTGGCATATTCAATGTCACTTCCACATGACATTAAACTTCACAGTTCTTCAAGAATTACACGTGGCTTGATTCTCATTCCAAAGAGATACGTAGTGACACCCAGATCTCCAATATCATGTCTAGCCATGACAATAAATAAAATTCCCATTTTCCCTATATATAAACTAGATCTATAAACGGAACTTTTTGAGAACATATGGATTGATTGTAATTATAATGATATGTACAGTTATTCTTGGAACTCATGTCTTGGGCCTCACTATCATTCAAGAAAATATTAAATCCCCATTTTCCAATGTCAAATCTCGATTGATGCGGGGAACAATATTCTAAAACTAAATGTGGCTTGATTCACATTCCCATGAGACACATAGTGACACCTGGATCTCTAATATTAGTCACAACCACAATATTTACATCTTCTCACATCAGTTCAACTCCATCCTCATTGTATAATGTTAAATTACATGGTATTTGAATAACTATGTATGGCTTGACCCTCATCCTATTGAGATACATGGCGATGCCTAAATCATATCTTCTGGCCCATCCACCATAGAGTCTAAATGCCCTTATCTTTCACTTCTATTTCCCTTGTACCATGGAAGAAACCTTTTTCACTCCTTGTTTCTCACACATAGCATAGATCATGTGGGATTGGTATATTTGTTAAGTGGATCCCCATTAATATCATTCCAAACACGTCCTCTATGCTCAAATCTATCTTTTTTACATGTCATACTACTAATCTTGAACATATTTAGATCGTCAGAATATTTCTTCAGCTTCTAGTGATATAATTTTTGATACCTAAGGAATTATTTTCCTAAATATTTTTTAACAAACCCCAGTTATATTTGCATTAGTCTCCCTAAAATTGGGTCTATCCGCCAATGGATGCCACTATTTGTCTATACTGTATTAGTCCCCAATTTTGTTTTCATAAAACATCCCACAAAATGGGTTTTTCAACCACTAGTAACGTTTCCCTCAGGATAAGCCTCTTTTTCATCATAATCTTTGATGGAATTATTTTCAGAACCATGATTTGATGCAGCCTATGATAATCACTCACTTATTTTTCTCCTGTCCTTTCTATCGATCTGAAAAGCATTAGGTCTATGGTTTACAAATTCCTCTTTCATGTCTGAAGTATGCAAGAATAACCTTAGATCGATAATCCACATATCACCTATCATTTCAATAATAACTAGGTCCTAGCCATATGACCTAAACCTATTGGCACCACATTTCTTATGTTGGGCCAGATTGGTGCAGGAAACCTTTTCCCCCAATTCTTTGTAAATTTCAACCTGAAATTTTCGTCTCATAATTATATTCATTTATTTTGAAAACCAAAATTTGTGCCCAGGGAAATCTGAATCTCCATAAACTCCTTTTTTCCCTCAATAATAGAATTTTAGGATTTATAAGAACTTCTTTCCTTAACTATGTGGTAACACACCCTAGAGGGATTTTTATAAAGTATCCAAAAAAAGTGTTTGTCAGCCAAATGATTCTGCAAATGAATATGCTCTAATATGTCTTAGTTAGAGTTGTATAAAATATCCTACAAAATGATATTTTTAACTAGTGGTAATTTTGTTCATGGGATAGAACTCCTTTATTTCTATAATAACTTTTTCATACAACTCTTCGGATCCAGGGATCCTCGTATTATATCTTACAACATTCACCCCTCCCCCATAATAGAAATTGATAATGTATTCATTGATAAATTACTAGGAATGGGGAAAACCATTAACCTTTTGGACAAAACTAAATACCTTAAATTATATCCCCTTGATGTTCGTGTTATATGACATTAAAATGTGTTGTGTAATGTCCTTGATGTATGAATTTAAACTTTATATCGTAACATCCTTGTATAAATAAATTAAACTATATGAAAACGTCTTAGTCTCAATATGTTAAACTATATGACAATTTCCTTTCTATAAGATGTTAAACTACACGATTAATGTACTGGTCGCATGAAATTAAACTGCACAAAACGTTATCTCTTTTCATAAAGTGTCATTCCCCCTAACATTAGTCATTTAACAAAATGTACCCTCCCTCAAACAAGAAAAATTATTATAGGAGTGGATTTTCATTCATGGCCAATTCCTATATAGATATTCCCTTCATTCTCAGACATATTCCCATGCAAAAACCACCCATCATGGTCTTGAGAAATTTAAATCTTCATAAACTCCCTTCGGTCATCAGTAATAGAATTTTGGAATTCTTGAGAACTCATTTTCAAGACTATTTTGTAATATGCCCAAATTGGATTTTCATAAAGTATCCACAGAAGATGGATTTTTTATCCGAAGGATGCCACTATTGACTATGCAGTAACACACCCCAGTTGTCTTTGCATAATGAATCCCACAAAATGGGTTTTTTAATTATAGGTAAATCCATCCTTAGGAGAAACCCCCTATACTATCGAATATCATGTTTTTGGTTTGAACACCACAAAATCATGGCTTAAAATTACCCTTGGATGTATCTGAAGGATTTAAAAATATTCTTATCTATTAGAACTTCCTTAGGACATCATTTAAAAATATAAGGTCAATGTTTCTCAACCTAAATCACTAGTCCCACTAGCCTAGATTTCATGACATTAAACTACCCACAAAAATATATAATGCTCACCGGATTGAAAAACTGTAAAAGGCACTCTAGATAAAATTTGTGTCTCATATTGCTAGACCTACACTCCGTATAGTTCAGGAAGAAAAATTGAGAAACTAAAAGAAAAAAGGTATAAAAATTATTAGGATTAAAACCCAAAAAGGGTTTTCTAAGAAACAGTTGAGTCTCCCCCAATAAGTCTCCTCCATATTGATCTTAGGAAAAAAAATTAGGGTGATGACACAAAATACAACATGTTTGTAAGGTTTCACATACAACCTTAGCAATAGTCAAACTGTGCTCTATAGGCCCCATGGTTTAGGAAAAAATTATTTCATTCTCCCATAATTGATATGGCTCAATGTCTAACCAAATGATTTTGGAGTGCATCAAAGCATTGTACTTTTACCTTAGAACAAGATTTTTTTCATTCCAAATGAATCAAATTCTAAATGGGGGATTTTTTTGGCATTGAAAATTTTGTTTCATGAACTTTGCCACAAAATTAATGATGTGACCCTCAATTAGAAAGAAAAATTATAGATTTATTATAGATATATATCCAAATCATATTATATGTTACGGTATGATATAATTATATCATATTATATGTAAATAAATATTTTAAAAATTATTAATTAAGTGTTGGTATTTTTTTAATTCATAAATATTTAATGAAACTTTTATGAATAATTTAATAATTTAATTGAATTTTTTTCTCAGAATATGTACTCATAAATTATTATTTTGATTTCTTATGATTTTAAGACAATTCTGTGAGACCTTAAGTAATTTTTCAAAGTGTTATAAAATCACTTGTAATATTTAAATCTATATTTTATAAGTAAATGATGATTTTCATTGAAATTAGCATTTATCATATTTAGAAAATTATTTTCATAAGATTGAGTTATTTTTTGAATTATACACATTATAAAATGGTTAGAGTGTATTTTTTTTGGATTTTTATGAAATATTTGAATTTTTAGTGAATAGTAAAATACGATAATTTATGATAAATGCAAAATACATGATTTATGGAATTATATAATATGTATGGATGAGTAAAACCCAAAAAAGAGAACTATATTTAATTATTTTAATATTTTTGGTGATGATTCTCAAACTATTCATACTCTTGGGCCAAAATAATAAACAAATGGTTAATATATTGAGAAAACACCCATGTCCTCCACTATAAGTATCACCCCTCATCTCCTTTTTTCCTCACACCTCTCAACACTTGAGAATCGTCTAGATTATACCGAATACTCTTCTAAAACCTATCCCCCACATCCATGATATTTTTTTCTTAATAAAAGACCAAAAACCAATCCCTTAAAGAGGCTTTCAAGATGAAGGAATCATGTGGTAAACCCAACTTCCATTTACTATAATTTATTTTCAAGTTCCTTTATTTTATTATATTCTCCTCACTCCCCCTTTCCCAAGTGGCATGAAAACTATAGTATCATACATATAATAAAATTTTATACTGTTTATGTAATAATTATTCTTTAAATATAATCTCCTCTATCTTTTATTTTAAGAATGAAAACATCATCTGTGAGGTGTCGATCTACCACCTTCATGGACGACGCGATTTCATATTTCAATTCCACCTTCAAATATAGTCATTAATCCAATTTCATGGTTAAACCGGGTTATAATATGTGTATTATATCTTATTTTATGTCATGTAATAATTTGTTATACATGATATTAATTTATAAAACAAAATGATTTTTTTTGTGAACAAAAACCACCAAAATAAACCAAAATTAATATCATTAACTATTTATCAAATGATTCATCTTAACACCATAAAAACAAATGATTTATAAGACCAATTTATCATATATAATATCATTAATAACACATAAGTTTAATTCTAGATATTTACCCCCACATTATACAACCTTTCATACATGTATACAAGTAAACCGATCATGAAAACCAAGGAAATCAATGTTCCTAAACGATGAAATTGAACTTATTAAAACATAAAAAAAGGCATGAATGAAATTAATAAGGTTATAATAAATCAAATAAATGTAGTAATGGTTATTTAAATATTAATTAATAAATATAATTTTATTATCCTGTACATTAAGATCAAGTGAAGAACACCTTCGGACTTAAGGGAAGGGATTCTACCCAAACCTCCATTATTCCTTTAATTTACACTTTCTCTCTTTTTGACTAAATGAAATTATCTTTTATATTTATGTACATATTATACGTTATTTTTATATTTTCTTAAATCATGTATAAAGATCCATTCATCCTAATTTTTCTTGGATATACATGTTTTTAAAAGGTTCCCTACTTAATTCTTCCCGATAAGCAAGCTCGATTTAAGGGAACTTCCAGAATTCATACTCATTTTCAAGTGAGCTTTATAATATATTTTAAGACACTATTATTTTTAGAAAATTACCCACTTTATTATTAAAATATAATTTGGTACAATTATATTTTTATACAAACAATTATTCCTTTTTCATTTAAAGAATCTTGAAATTTTACCCTTAAACAGAACTAAAATGTATTATTTATAAAGTTACTTAAACAATCTTTTCACTTAATTTTGACATCAATTATCAAGATATATGCCTATATTATCTTATGAGTTTCCATGTATGATTTATATACATCCTTTCATGGATACCACAAATATATTCTCTTTTTAAGTGCCTTTTGACATTAATATGATACCCAATTATTTCCATGGGTAACCCTTATGTTTATGTCTGATTGTTTAAGTATGATTCTATATATGGAAAACATATTCTTGAAAATGTTCTGATGGGTGCACCCAGATATTGTTTCAATGAATTGTTTAATGTTTAGTCTTATGATATGTTATATTCAATGGTCTTGGTGGTTATTCTTGACTTATACTCTTTGTGCAATGGTCTTGGTGGTTAGCTTGACTCGTAATACTCTATGTGAAATGATCCTTGACTCATGTTCCTATATGTGGAATGAGCCTTGAATCATACTAAAGTCAAGTCTTATGTTACTGCCACATTATTATCATTCCATTATTATATGATCCCATGTTCTTTATATTCTTGTTCTATATGTGTAATCATGTTCCATAACTTTTTATATCATTATGTTATGCCTTATAACACATGTGATAAGCTTTATTTTTATGTTTATTTCCTTACTAGTATTTTTATCACATCCCTTTATTCATTTTATCCCCAGGTTATCCTATGATAATGTGAGGGCTCAAATAAATATAGGATATCATAATTGATGATAAATAAAGAAATGTTTTATTTATTCCCATGTTATCATATTTATATACCTAGTCTTCTAGAACACTAGACATTATGATCCTCGACTTGTAAATTGATGTTTAATTATACTTAAAATCATGTTATGATGTTTGTAAAATGACAGGGTCTCTATATTATAACTCCTCACTTAAATTACCAAAATGATCATTTCTTCTTCTCATTCATCATGTGGTAGATAAATAAACACAATCACACATAAATTTCATATACATGAATCCTCATTTTAATAGTTGATAGATTTCATTATTATTATATCTTGTGGTTATCATAATACCTACAACCTGTCATGTATTCAATCTGCATGAATGATGAATGGAACATATAATTCATGAAATGTGGGTTTATTTTAAAACAACATGGAATATCATTTTTTATCAATGAACTAATATCTGTATCAACCTCCTCAAATATTTCATGGAAGATCTTGATCATGGTACATACCTAAATATCATGTTTTTATTATTGCACTCAAATTACAAGCATGTAAGTGGAACTAATTTCTTGTCATCTCTTTATCTAAAATTCCTCTTATATGCAAATATTTGTTATTAACAGTAGAACCCAACAACCATCTCAGTCATATATTCTTGATTTTATAACCATATTAAACATGTCAACTATCTTGAAAATTTTATTGATCATGATATATAACTCGATGAATATTATCAAAACAGGGCATCATTTGATATACTCATGTGTTTATGAAAGGAATGAATATATAGAAAAAGTTATTCATGTGTTTTTATAATATTAATGAACTTAAAAAAATCAATTTCAAAAGCATAGAATTATTTTTGGTTTGAAACCCTAATGTACAATAAACTAGTGGCATCGAGATATTCTCATGGTAGGTTGAGCTACCATAAAGGATTACTATCAATTAGACTTTACTCAATTGATAGATCTATATAACATGTCAAAAAATGTGTTATTTTAGGAAAAATATGTTAGATTCTTGATTTTATCATACAATATCTTCATCTACCATGATTACTAACACTTCTTCATGTGGTCTCTCTACTTTCTGCATGCAATAGCTTTGTATGTCATGATTTATGCTATCAGTCAATCACATCACTTCATATGGTCAATTTTGTGGCCATACTTGTTCTTGATATACATCATTGAATATATTTTATTAGGGATAGGTGTGTGGTAGTTATTTCCTTATTTCAGTATCTCAAAGCTCCACAGTCATTCATCTAATTATAGTATTGGATGATTCAACCAATGTATGAAGCTCACGGTCGATGCATCCTTATTCATACAGTAGATTGTCCTATAATACCTAGGGATGATTGTAGTAAATCTCTAAGATTCCATAGTTGATATAGTGAAAGGGATATCCAAGGAAAAATACGTTGTTTTAAGTCTCAGACGATGTATTTGTCATAACTCATGGTGATTTTATGTTTTATTTATATCATTTATCATAGGAATACTAACCTACATAAATGATATTCCCACATAAAACAATCTCCATGATTTACTCCACTTAATAATACTCAAAATATTATTATCCACTCATCTATGAAACTAGGTTTGGCTCATGTGCACACTCACTCACACTCTCTATAGTGTGCCCTACCCAGTATGCACTGTACATGCTGTGTGTTCTCTGCCTACGCCCCTGCATTCTTGTGGGAAATTTATGGCTCCTCAAAGAAAAACTCTTTTAAAAACCCAGTTGAAGTTAAGATAAATAATATTCATGGATTATTAATATTCATTAATTATATTTTATATAGATATATTCATTATAATAATATTAAGTAATTTTTTAGTTAAAAGTAAAAGGCTTTATTTCTATCCAAATTGGGTTTCCAAGCATTATATGGTTATATTTAAAATATTTATTTAAAAATGATAGAATATTAATTTTTAAAAAATAAATTCATTTATGAATTCATCATGATGAAATTATATTAGGAATCCTTTTTGAGAATTTTCAAAAAATTTGTTTTTCCAAAGAATAGTTAAAAATAGTATTTTTTAATAAAAATGTCTTTTCTATTAAAGTATTTACAATGTCACATTTTATTTTTTATTAGTCTTAAAATTTGATTAATATATTTTAATTAAAAATAATATAATAAATTTTATTTTAATCAATATTATACTTTAATTTGGTATAAAAAATATTATTAAAAAGGAATTTTTAAGAAAAACCATTTTTGGTCGCGTTTTATGGGCTTAATTTTAAATTAAATAATACAACTTATATTAGTTGAATTTTATAAAATAAATTATATATTTTAATAAGAATAATTAATATTATTTAATAATTTAACCTTAATTTTTGATCGTAATGAATAGTAAAAATAGAAAAAGAATTTAATTATGGTTTAAGTTAAAACAGGTTTACCAGGGGCTAAACTTAAACGATAAGGGTTAAAATAACCTATAAAAGTGTATGAATATTATTTTGTATAAATATTTAGACACTATATCATATCATATTAATAAATATTTTGTTTGGGTACCATATTCATACGTAAGGCATTAATATATTTTAATATTTTAAAAAAAATCCAAGTTTGTCCTCTCCCCAACTTATTAATAGACACACCATATCTTCTTATATACACACTTAAAAATATTTTTGGTCCAGAAAATACCAACCCAAATCCATTAATTATATCCATAACTATTATCTAGATTCCTTGTTTTAATGATAACCTATATCCATATTCTTTTCCTATCAAATGGGAAATGAAACCATCATTTGTGTTTTTGTTGGATTACCACCTCGTGAACTGGTATAATTCGTTTTCCATCATAACCTCTCATGGAGGTTTATAATGGTGGATTTAATTTATATATATGATATTAATAAAATATATAAAATTATTTAAATATAATATATCATTCCATTTCTTAACTTTCTATCCATTAAAAAATGATAACGTCATTTGTGCATCGTGTGGATTACCACATCCACGAAGTGATGTAGTTATTTTTTCATGACCACATCACATGGATACTATATATAAGTGCTTTTAAATAAATATTATTATTTTTATTATGTTTTAAAAATTATATAAAGATAATATTATTCTTAACTTCTTTACTTCATGTTCGTTGAAAAATGGAAACATTTCTCATGCATATGCACAACCATTTGTCTCCATGATTGTAACGTAATTAATTTTTCATAATAATATTTCATAATATGTTTTAACATTATAATTAATGTATAAAAATTATAATTATTTCATGATTATTATTCTATATTGATAGAATAATGAGCTATTTGACCATAACCAACTTACCAAATTCATTTTGGACATATGAGATGAATATTGTCAAAACATCGAACATTAACTTAATTGATTAAGTAATAGTATATAAAATTGTAATAAATAAAATAAAATTAATAATAAACCTAGAAAATAATCTTAATAAATTTAATAATTAACATAATTTTATTATTCAAGAAGATAAATAATGCACTTGATGATCCATGATCGAGATAAGGGACATTTTACCCTAAAACCCTCATTTTAAATGATCTCAATATTTATTTTGTAAATATTTTTATTCCATATTCATAAAATTATTTTATGAATTTATTTACATGTAATAAATGACTTATAAAAAAATTAAATCACTTTAAAATTATTTCAATGGTTTTTAAAATTAATATTTTATGTATTTTATACATAATTTCTATGAAAAAAATAAAAATGGAATGTTTTGTTTTTACATATACAATATTAACTATTTTCTACACTATCGTAACCATTATTGTATGTTTGTATTACTTTAAAATATTAGATTTTTTCTTTAAATAAAACCCCTCTTTCGCTTTATTTTGCGTATTTCCAAAATTGGTTTTAAACAGAATGGATATTTCGATATCCTGAAAAGTTTTTCTTATTGGTGTGCAAAATACTTTTATAATTATATGGATGAAAATACAAGATTTCATGTCATATGATTATGTTATGGTTCTTGGGAACTATTTTATGATAGGTGATCATGATATAGTTCATGAGAAAAGGTGATCTCGATATAGCTCATGATGATGGGTGATCATGATATAACTCTCAAATACATTATGTAAAGGAAAGGAGTTAACCATTTAGGTTTCTCCAAAGAGATTATTGGAATTTACTAGGTAGGTTATTCCATTTGCATGATTGATTGTTTAAGTGGTGTGTAAATTATATCCTCAGTTACCTATATGATTTATTTATGCTTTATATGGGTTTTTACATAAATATTATGATTTCGCAATGTAAGATAATAACCTTGAGATTAAAGGGAAGTTTATGCTACTTTTTAAGAGCAAATTGTATAACTTTTTAACAAAAATTTATTATTCATTCATAATTTCAAAGAATCCATTATGATTTATTTACCAATAATATTTCTTATGATATTTTTTATGAAAATATTTAGGTAGTGAAGTTGATTTGTTGGGTAATAATTTGTTTATTTTTATCCCAATTTTCATTTTGAAAATGGAACTTCTTTATGATTTTTCATGGACTAACATGTTTATTTATTTCTTATTAAATTTCCCTTACTAAGATTGTTGTGCTCATCCAATGTTTTGAAATGTTTTTCATAGGGTTTTATGGATGATTAGGGTAAAGTATGAGTTCAAGAAATAATATTATGAAGATAAATCAAGAAAAGGAAACTTATTATATCTTAAAAGATTTATATTGTGAGAAACAATGGATACTGAGTGAATATATCCCCCCTGTGATTTAATATTTATTTATATAAGGGTGATGACCTAATTATATATAACTCTAAACTGTAAATATCCTCAAAATGTAATAGAGGGAATTATCCATAATAGATTATCATTTATAGTTATCATGATATAGCATTTGAATATTACTATGTTTTTTCATCTAAACTATGTATGTTCAGAATGGTTTTTCACAAAGGAAATAGGTAAGATAATGTAGGAAGGAAGCAAGAGGAAACTATCCTTCCAAATTAGAAACTTGGAATGGTTGGAATTAAAACTGAACTATTTGGTGTTTTAATAGATTATTTTACACAAGATATAAATATTGGATGCATCCATGCTATTGAGAAACCATATCTACTATAGAGTAAAATGTCTATAGTGGATCATTTTATGGGATATCACCCACCTACATTCAGTGGATCTTCTAACTCAATGATATATTATGGATATATTTAAATTCTAGAAAATATATTTGAAGTCATGGGTTTTCTGAATCATTAAAAGGTAACCTTTGTTACTTACCATTTTAAAGGTTAAGTTAGTCAATAGTGGAAAATGTTTAAGAATAATAGAGAATGATGAGAGATTTAAGGAATGGAATAGGATAAATTTAACAATATTTTCTTTGAGAAATATTTTCCTATGTTTTTTTACTTAGAATAGAAAAATATTCATGGAATTGAGGTGGAAGGAGGAAGATTCAGTGACTATGTATGAAGACAACTTCGACAGAATGTAGATGTATTCACCAAATTGTATTAAGGATCTAGATAGTAATATTAATTAGTTTTAATTAGGATTAAAGACAAGATATCAAATATCATTGGACTCTAATGAATTTAAAAGTTATGGGTAACTTTTTTTCTATACTGAGAAGGTAGAAATGTTTTTTTTATGACAATGAATTCTATGACAACAAAAAGAAAAAAATATCCAAGAGGGAGTAAAATGGGAATAATAAATCAAATAAATATAAAAGTAAGAAAAAAAAGTTTTTAGTTTGTGATAAGTGTGGCAAAAATCGCTTTGGGAATGTATTATGAAATTTGGTTAGTTATATTGATATGGAATGTTTGGGAAAATGGATCAGGATTGTAATAAAAAAATATCTTGGTTATGGTAAGACCAATTTTTATAAATAGGAAATAAATTATTTTAAATGTAAAGAGATAGGTCATTATTTGGATGAATTTTAAGGAAGATTGTGAATAATGGAAACTGGAAAGACTATAAGTATAAGGGTGTGATGAAATCCTTTGTAACTACTTCAGAAGATGTTGGCCCATCGAATGAAGTGTTAATAGGTACAATACTGGTTTATTTGATTATACTAATGTCTTTTTTGATTTTGGGCCTAAAAATTCTTTTATTTATGTTAAATTATAGAGTAAAATAAAAATTTCACCTCAAGAAATTAATTCAAGACCTTTGGTAAAAGATTGTAGGGGTATTATTTGGGAATCAATAATTTACAAAGATCATTCTATTATCACATTTGGAATATTATTCACTGAAAAACATACTGCATTTCCAATAATAAAATTTTATGTTATTAAGGGAAATGATTGGATTTTATTTTAACAAGTTATGAAATATTACAGACCCATAGAAGTTATTTTCATAAATAAGAATCCATGTTTTTATAATAATCAATTCATACCTTTGATAACATATCATGAAGCATAGAAACTTTTAGGATATGGAAATGAAAGTTATCTTTCTCATATTATTGAAAATAAAGTAAATTTTCATATTAGTGATGTTCCAGTAGTAAAAGAATATCTGTATGTTTTTTCTAATAAGTTTTTTGGAATTATACCTAATTAAGAATTTTATTCAACTTTCGACTTATTTACAGATTCTATGATAATTTTGAAACCCCATTATTGAATATCTGAATTATAACTTATAGAATTAAAAAAATAGTTGTTAGAGTTTCAGGATAAAGTTTCCATTCAGCCTATCACTTCACTATGGGGTTCTTCTATTTTATATGTTAAAAAGAAAGATAACTTCATAAGGATTTGTATTAATTATAGATTATTTAATAACATCACTGTTTTGAATAAGTATTTATTTCCTTATATAGATGACTTGTTTGATCAGGTCCAGGAATATTATTAATTTTTAAATATTGATCTCTGGTCTGGGTACCATAAGAATAAGGAGAAAAAGGATAATGTATCTAATATAGTGTTTTTACTAGGTATGGGCATTACAAGTTAGTGTTCATGCCCTTTGGGTTGAAAATTTATCGATCTATATTCATGGATCTTATGTATAGAGTTTTCCATGCATATTTGGATAAATTTTTGGATGCATTTATTAATGATATTTTGGTTTATTCAAAATGATATGAGGACCATGATAAATATATAAGGATTATTTAAAAAACCTTAAAAGATAAAAATTTATATGGAAAATTTAGTAAATGTTATTTTGTGATACATCATGTTTTATTCCTTGGAAATATCGTAAATAATAATTGCATAATTACCGATCCTTCTAAAACTATAGTGGATGATGAATGGATAAGACATAAAAATGATTTTGAGATTCATAGTTTTCATGGATTGTTTGTCTATTACCATCAATGTTTTGAAAACATTACATGGTTATTTATAACACTGACTAAGTTAGCATGAAAATGAAGTAGGCTCATCTATATAAAATAAGGTGATGAATTTTTCAAAGAATTAAAAAAAGATTAATAAATGCTCATTTTTTTGCTCTGTAATCCATAAATGGTGAATTTTTTATTTACACTGATACTTCATTGAAGTAACATAGCTGTGTTTTATTATTAAATTATTATGTAATTTCTTGTGTTTCATTCCAATTAAAACCACTTTAGAGAAATTATCTTACACATGAGCTGGAGCTAGAAACTGTAGTTATTGATTTAAAAATTTGGAGATAAAATTTAAATTGATTAAATAGTAAAATAAAATTGATCATAAAAATATAAAGTATATATTCACTCATAAAGATATGATCATGAGATAGACTATATGTATATAATTGATAAATGATTATGACTGCAAAATTCATTGTCATATTGGTAAATAAAATAGAGGAGATGATTAGTTGATTCAGAAAGATAATTCAATATTAACCATGTTATGTCTAGAAAATGTTCCTTTATTTAATGATTTGTTGAATGTTGGATTATAAATTATCCATATATTAACTCTATATTTTTTATTTCTATTGTTATATATAATTAATAAATCTCATAAGGAAGATAGTATTTTGTAGGAAAAGGAGAAATCTATCAAGAAGGGTAAGTTTCAAAATTTTAATATTGATTAATAAGGTGTTAATAAATTTGTAAGGAGTTTGTGTGTTCCAAGTGATTCCCAGATGAAGAAATAACTATTAAGTGAGTCTCATAGTTCTATATTTCATTTTTATCCTTTCATCACAAAAATGAATACAAAACATCATCAAAAAATTGGTGGGAAGGAATCAATAAATATATTTCTGAATTTTCCAAAAAATGTCTGATTTTTTAACAGGTTCAAGTATAATGAATGTTACCAAAGGTGATGCTTTATCCTTTTCCATTTTTTATTGGAAACGGGAAAATATATCTATTGATTTCATGGTTGGATTACCAAATACATCTCAAGGAAATAATGGGATATAGGTTATTGTTTATCATTTAACTATACTGGTGCATTTCCTTTTTATTTGAGATGATATGTATTTAGATCAGCTTACATGAATTTATGTTAAAGAGATAATTAGATTACATGGAGTCCATGTCTCCATTTTATCTAACAATGATCTTGGGTTTACCTATAATTTTTATAAAAGTATCAAAATTTATTGGGTACTGAATTAAATTTCATTACAGCTTTCCATATTGAATATGATTGATAGTCAGAGAGAAAAATTCAGACTCAAAGGATATACATTGATCTTGTTCAATAGATTATTAGGTAATTTGGGATTAATATATAACTTTGGTAGGGTTTTCTTATAAAAATAGTTTTAATTTTAATATACAAATGGCGCCTTTTAAATAATTATATTGAAACTAGTGTCAGACTCTATCTTATTGGGATAAATTAGGTGAAATGAAGTTTTTGGGTCCGGAATTGGTAAACGAAATGGTTTATAAGTTGAAGATGATTTTTCTATACATGATTATGGCTTAGATCAAGTATAAAAGATATGTATATAACTGTAGGAATGATCTTTCTTTTGATGTAGGTGATCATAATTTTCTTTGATTATCTCCTTGGAAACGTTTCATGTGAGTTGGTAAAAAGGGAAAGTTGATACATGGTTCATTAGACCATATGAAATCCTAGAGAAATTTGGATAATTTTATTACTGAATTTCCCTAACTCTAATTTTATCCCAGTTATATTATGTCTTTCATGTTTTTTTGTCAAGATAATATGTGCCGGAAGCATCACACTTTTTGATCCATAACATAGTTCAGTTTGAAGAAAACATTTTTTATATAGAATAGCAAGTACATAATCTTCATTGAAAAGACAAATTATTTTGAAATAAATTTATTTACCTTTTTAAGGGTTTGTGAACAACTATATGGTTGAATAATTAACATGGGAATTATCAAATTCTATGAACGAAAAATATCCCCACTTGATTACGTAATGAAAAAAATTCGAAGGATATAATTTTAAAAGGGGGAATAATGTAATAGCCTGGGTATTTTTAAGATAAATTATTTTCATGTTTTATTAATATTCATTAATTAGGTATTATATATTTACATTCCTTATAAAAATAGTAGGTAATATTTCAGTCAAAAGGGAAAAATATTTATTTTAAACAAATTTGGTTTTAATACATTATATGGTTTTTTAAAGCTTTATTTCCCAATTATAGAATTTCAATTTTAAAAAATTAACTTAATTTTTTAATTCCTAATTTCCAAATATAGTTATGATTACATTTTTATAATTTTCTACAAAAATCATTTTTCAATGAATAGTGAAAATTACAAATTTTGATTGAAAACTATCTTTTCTCTTCAAGTATTTTGAAAGTCACATTATATTTTGTATTAGTTTTAAAATTTAATTTATTTTTTATTCAAAATAATAAAAAAAATATTATTGTAATAAAAATTATAATGTAATTTGGTATAAAAAATTTATACTTAAAATGAATTTTTCTGGAAAACAAGTTTTCATGGTGTTTTGAAGGTTTAATTTTAAATTAAATTCTATAAATTATATAAATTGAATTTTCTAAAATTAATTCAATATTTTTAATCAACATAATTTATATTAGATAATAATATAAACTTAATTTTTGGCCATAATAAATAGTAAAAATAGAAAAAATGTGTTACCTTGATTAAGGTTAAAATATGCTTAATAAAGGTTAAACTTAAGTGATAATGGTTAAAATAAACTATAAACATGTCAAAATTCTTTTTTATGTACATATTTCGACCCTATATCATCTCGTATTCATAAATGGTCCATTTTACCCTTTTTTTATAAGTAGTACATTAATATATTTTAATTGTTTTTAAAATTCTTAATATGTCCACTCCCCCACTTATGAAAGCAAATCCCCCATATTATTTTCTATACACATCAAAAGACTTTTTGTTCAGAAAATGTAACGACCCAAACATTCATTAATAGAAATCCCTCTTGATCTAATTAAATATCACTTTATGTAAAAATTTTATATAAAATGTCATGTTCTTTGGTTTTATGTTTTTGGATTTTAAAATACTATTATGAATTGTGACCGTTTCTAATATTGTCATTGAACAGTGATCACATTATTAGTATAAACATAGGGCTTTAACCAATCCAATCTACTCAGAAAAAAGAAGAGATGGCCTCATCCATTATACGTTCCCCATACAAAGCCCATTTGTCCGAGCTCGAAAACAAGGTTGCATCTTTGGGCTTCGATTTTAACCATGCTTAAGCCGAGCTTCAATATGTTAAGCTCAAGCGGGGCCGCCTATGAGAGAAGTGGAAGATGATAGAGATTACCACTCAGGCAATGTTATCCGAGCCACCCCAAGTGTCTGTCACCATTGTAAACCTTACTCTTTGGTCTTATGCGTGTTCTATAAGGGGTTATGTAACAAGACCCTAGCACTATGACAATGTACATTATTTGTTTTATAAATAATGTTCATTCATTTTATTATTGTTACTTTGTAAATAGTTTTTAAAGAAAAAATAGATTTTCTAGTTAATATTCAACTAAGAAATCTATTATGATTAATTAATGAATTTTTGAATTAAATAATATTATAAGAAAATATTATCATTAAATTAATTTTTTTTTAAATATAAATTAATATGTAATTGTATGAATGCAATTGAAATTTTTATTAAGGTTTGAAAGCCATTTTTTCAAAACCCATGAATTTCCAATAAATATCAGTTCTTATTTTAAAAGTGAATATTATAATATTTAGAAAATTATTTAAATAAAATGAATATTATTTCTGGAATCAAGACATCGAAATTATCTAATGGTGAATTTTTCATAATTTTCTATGACAATCAAAAATTTGGGTAAAAATAAAATACCGTTTAAATATATAATATGTTTTATGACATCATAATGACCTAATAGTGATGTAATAAAATACTATAAACTTTATGTTTGGCCAATTTAGTTTTTACCATTAAAATAATGTAATTTTTGGTTTGTTTTATTTATTTTAAAAATCTTTAATGGACCCTTCAAAACTTATTAAACATTTGGTCTTTTTAAATTGTTTTCCTTGGATGTGTGACTCACCTCCACATAATAAACCCCATTATTTTAAGAAGTTTGGACATTGGACTTATAAAATATTTTTTTCCACTTCCCTTTTCCAAAAAACATGGGCAAAAACCATGTTCTAGTTTTTGGTTTGGATTAGTTTAATGTGAGGTGTCCCAAAACTAAATAATGAAGAATTCCCTCACATTTCCTATATAAGCCCCCAAAAGATCCCACATCAACCTCACTCAAAGCCTTTGCAGTTCAACCAAACTCTATCCTTCTCTCTCTATAATCCTCCCAAGGTTCCCCAAGCACCCAAGAAGCCTCTCTCAATCCTCTCTCAAGCCTTTGGAAGCACACTTCCAAGGGTTTTTCTTCCTTTCACATTTTTGTCTAATATTCTTTAAATTGATATGCCCATTTATTTTAAATTATAAATGTTGGGGTATGGTTCCCCACCTCCACCATACTGACGTCATTATGTTTGAATTTTGGGAGACCTATTTTTCTCTCATTAAATTCCTCCCATGTACACCCGTTACTATGTCGAAATTCCGAAAGGAATTTCACTCTCCTTATTTACATTCAAGAAATTATTTTGTATCATGAATCTAAATTCCATTAAATTTGTTGGGACATGTATCTATATAACACTCTTACTATCCTTGTAATTTAAATATGATGAGACACAACTTTCTCTCTCATAAACTATTTTTATGAGTTCTTATGTCACGTCGTTATTCTTCCGAAATTGCACCACGCTTTTCCAAGCCAAAGTCATTATGTAGTAAATACCATGCAAATTTATCTATAAAGGGTATTCAACTTTATAAACATTTACTTATTGTTTAATGATTTTCAGGTATTTATTCCACATTCTTTTATCATCGAATAATGATTATGTTGAATGATTCAATGTTTTATGATCCATGTGGCACACTTATGCATGAAATGAAATGTTTAAGAAGGGTGTGTCCTGATAGCGCTCCAATGAATTGGGTAAAGTGTAGTATCATGATACATAATGTGAAATGGTTATTTAGTCATGATAATTCATGTTCAATGAGGGTTTACTCATTCTTCATGTGCAATGAGGGTTTACTCATGTTCTATGTGCAATAATCCTTGGCTCATGCTAATTCTATGTTAAGTGTTGTTGCCACATTTCCCTGTTATGATTATAATGATTTATCATGCCTTTATGTTTATTCTTCTGTTGTGTTTATTGATATTCCTATTGTCTAACCTGTATTGTATTCCACATTTTATTCCATGATTATTCCCTTACTGGGCATTATATCTCACCCTTCTCTTATGCATGTCCTCAAGTTATCCCATGAAATGCTAAGTACGAGGGAATTTAGTGGTCATATAAATGATGTTTTTAATAAAGATGTTGTATTTCATGTTTTATGTTGTCATGTAATGATCTGAAGCCCCAAAGACACCAGACCTCTTGATATTCTATTTTGTATCATGTGAAGTTTATGTAATAAATTATGTTTAATTATGTAATAAAAAGATCTGGGTTGTTATTGTTGGTGTATGAGGATAGGTTTAGTGATTTTTTGGATTATGATTTGAAAACCCTATTAAAGCCTTAGATACAATACTAAGTATAATAATAACATCCCTATGTTTTGGAGAGTATAGAGTAAGTGGTTTATCATGAAAATACATTCCGGTCTGGATACGAGCAGTTATAGGCGGCTCTGGTATAGATGTATCCTTGAGGTAAAACTTGAAAACACCGCATTAAGGTAGACTCGAATGGGAATTGGTGCACGACAATAGGAATTGATGCACTCTTTGTTATGACACTCCCTGGGGATAGGATTTGCTAAATTCACAAGCTTAGTATGAACCATTATTAAGGGAAAAAATTCCATAAGAATGTATGTTAGAAATTAGATCATAGATAACATAGAATGAAGCCAATAGATTCATATGATAAGAAAATAAAAGTTATTTATATGTTAGAAGTTTTGTCCTTGTAGTACCCTTTATGTGTTACCCCAAACATTACTTTTATTACTAGCCAATATCCAATAATAGGAGGACTCATGCTAACAACCAATGTGAAGATCAATGTGAGGACATTACTAATGAGATGCCCAATCCAATGGGAGCGGGAATCACAAACTATTTCATGCTTCTATCTCAAATAACTCAAGATTTGAATAGAAACATGGATCAAGTGGAACTTTCAACCCCCCTAACAATGAACAATTTGTTGCCGAGAGCTTAATGAGACAAAGACCCCCTACTTTTAATGGATCATCTGATCCCTTAATCACTGAACACTGAACAATGTATCAACTCCATTGAAAAGATCTTGTCCATCCTTCAATGTTTTGAACAAGAGAAGGTTCTCCTGCCTGCTTATCCTATGGAGGGTGAAGATGATCAATGGTGGACATTGATAAAAATTATGAATCCTGAGAAGTAGATCAAGGCATTGGAATGGAAGGATTTCCAGAAGTTGTTTTTCAATAAATATTTTCCATGCACCCCCTGCTTAAGATGGAAAGGGACTTCCTTACCCTAAAGAAAAAGGCGATGAATCAATTGGGGATTATGAGGAAAACATCACAAGGATTGCACAATATGCTTCCAGATTTTTTGTTACCCCCGAAAGCAAGGCTGACCATTTCTTTGGTGGGATGAAACCAGGCATGCAGAAAGCACTGGTGATCCATGAATTCAACAACTGTGAGGAAATTGTCTGATGTGCCTTCAAGGTCGAAATGGAGATCGTAGAATCTCAAGGATATCATAGGGATACGAAGTGTAATGTGGACTTCAATTATAGCATCTTGATGGATAAATCTAATGGTGCTGATAATATCCAGCACCCCAATTTCCAAAGGTACAGAAAGAATCACCCCAGAAAATTCCTGAAGGGGATGAGGAAATGCTTTAGGAGTGGAAGAGAAGGGCACCTGGCTATTAACTATCAGCAAGAAAGACATGTGGCTGCGACAGAGGAGAGGAACTCTTTGTTCGAACCTCAACGTGTGGTTCATTGCTAAAACTATAAATAACTAGGGCATCTTGCAAATTAGTGCCCTAATCCATGGGTTTTTGGAGGAAACCAACAACCTCCAAGGCAGCAAGGGTGAGTCTTTTCCATCACTACTACCGAAGTGAACCCCATCAATGAAGTGGTGACATGTACACTAGATATTAATTCAGAAATAGAAAAAATACTTTTTGATTCAGGTTCTACGCATTCTTTTATATCTTGATAGTTTAGTAGAACAATCCCAGCACCACCACAAATCATGGAAGTGACGATGTCGGTGAGTACGGAAAAAGGGGAAATCATTGCATCCCATTAATATAAATCCTCATCTATCATAATCTATGGATTAAACTTCTTGGATAACCACGTCATACTCACTCTAGTGGAATTTTACGCAATTCATGGAATGGATTAGATTTCCTTATATTGAGCCAACATAAATTGTCGTGAGAGGGAAATCACTCTCCATGTGGAGAATTGACCCCCGATTATTTACAAGTGCAAGGAACAAAATGAATCTTCTTTAGCTCCATCATCTCAAGTATGGATATTAAATCCTTATGAGAATGCATATCTGGCTCATTTGATTGAGTCTAATGAGGAAACCATCCTAGAAGACATGCCTATTGTGAGGGAATTCACTAAAGTGTTTACTGAGGAATTTTATGGTCTTCCCCCTAGAAGAGATGTTTAATTTTCAATTTATGTTTTATCAGGTTCATTTCCAATATCCTAGACTCTGTATAGAGTGGTTTTTGCAGAGATTGAGGAGCTAAATAAACAACTACAAGAGAATTTGGATAAAGGGTTTATACACCCATGTACTTCACCATGGGGTGCAGTAGTCATCTTCATTAAGAAGAAGGATGGGTCAATGCTCCTTTTCATCGATTATCATGAGCTCAACAAAATAACAATAAAGAACAAGTATCCTCTCCCATGAATTGATAACTTGTTTTATCAGGTTTGTGGAGCACAATACTTCTCCAAGGTGGATTTGTGGTCATGATATTATCAATTAAGGGTGAAGAAGGATGATATCCCCAAGACTACTTTTCGTATAAGATATGACCACTATGAATTCATAGTAATTCCTTTCAGACTCACTAATGCTCCAGAAATCATCTTGGACTTGATTAATAGAATCTTTAGAGATTACCTCAACAATTTTTTGGCAGTTTGTATAGATGATATTCTGATATACTCCAAAACCAAGGAGGATCATGAGGAGAATCTAAGAACTATACTAGAGGCCTTGTGGAAGGAGAAGATCTCTGCAAAGTATAGTATGTGTGAGTTCTGGTTGAAGGAGGTATCATTCTTGGGCCATATCATCCCAAGAAATGGGATATCTGTGTATCCCTCCTAAAAAGATGCAATTGAGGGATGGTCGAGGCCAACATCGGTAAATGATATCCATAGATTCTTGGGGTTAGCTGTATATTATCGAAGATTTGTGAGAAATTTCTCATGATTGTCTAACCCTTTTATCAAGCTAACTCGGAAGGGAGTAAAGTCTTCATAGAGTGGTTAATGTGAATAATGCTTCAAGAAGATGAAAAGGAGGCTTATCACTGTGCCCGTGCTCACATTACCTACAAGTGGAGAACTTTTTGTGGTATTTAGTGATGCTTCAAAGAAGGTACTAGGATGTGTGATGTTTCAAAATGACAATTTCATTGCCTATGCTTCAAGGCAATTGAAAGTTCATGAACAGAACTATCCATCACATGACCTCATGTTGGATGCAGTGATCTTCTCTTTGAAAATTTGGCTGCATTATCTCTTTGGGGAGAATTTTGAAATATATACGGACCACAAAATGCTCAAGTGTATATTGACACAGAAATAGTTTAACTTAGGCCAAAAAATATGGTAAGAGATGATCAAATACTCTGAGTTCTCAATCCATTACTACCCTGGGAAAGTGAACAAGGTTGCAGATTCCCTAAGTAGATAGGACCCAACGATTCTATCATTGATGAGAATTGAAAAGGTTCAAATCTTCTTAAATTTGAATAATATAGACATGAGAATCATAAATAAGGGAACATCATCAATCCTTTCCCAAATGTTTTCACACCCGTCACTTTGGGAAAGGTTAAAAGATGATCAAAATGTTGATGTGGGAATTCAGGAAAAAGTGGAAGCTATCTGAAAAGGGAAATCCTTAGAGTTTAATGTTAATGAATATGGAATTGTGAGATTTGGGAAAATACTAAGTGTTCCATCAAGTCCAGAGCTGGATAATGAACATTTGGATGATGAAAACAATTCAAATTTCTCTATTCACCCAGGAAACACAAAGATGTATCGACATCTCCGAGTGCATTATTTGTGGGATAATATGAAGACGGAGATCGCTGAATATACATCAAAGTTCCTAGTGTGTCAGAAAGTGAAGGCAGAGAGGCAGAAGTCTAAGGGAATGATGCAATCATTTCCCGTACCAAAATGGAAATGCTAGAACATCACCATGGACTTTGTCACTGGTATTCTGAAAACATCCAAAGGCAACAATTCAATCTGGGTTATTGTGGATCATCTTACAAAGGATGCACACTTCATTTCTATTTGGGAAGATTTCTCATTGGATCAAATGGCACGAATATATATATCCGGGAAGTCGTAAGGCTTCATGGAGTACCACTATCTATTGTGTCCGATCGAGATCCAAGATTCACCTCTATGTTTTGGAAGAGTCTTTAACATGCTCTGAATACTGAACTGAACTTCTATACAGCCTATTACTCTCCAAATGATGGACAATTCAAGTGGACTATCTAAACACTTGGGGACATGTTGAGAGCATGCTCAATGGACTTTAAAGGAGGATGGGGTCTGCATCTTCCTCTGGTTGAGTTCTCTTGTAATAATAGTTTCCACTCAAGAATCCAAATGAAAAAATATGAAGAACTTTATGGGAAAAGGTGCAGAACACCGACATGTTGGGATGAGGTCGGTGAGCGTAAGATTCTTGGACCCTAAATTGTAGAAGAAATGGTGGTGAAGGAGAAAACCATTCAGGAGCATATCAAGGTAGCCCAAAGTCGATAGAAAAGTTATGCAGTTAACCGTGTATGAGACCTTGAGATTAAAGTTGGATACATGGTATTTCTATGAATATCTCTATGGAATCAGGTCATGAGGTTTGAAAATAAAGGGAATTTAAGTACACGGTACATCGTCCCCTTCAAGATTCTTGACCGTGTAAGGGTTGTGGCCTATCGACTAGCACTTACACCTACCATGGTCAAAGTACATGATTTATTTAATGTATCCCTCTTAAGTTAGTACATAGCAGACCCTTCACATGTAATCTCTTCAGAGGTGGTATAGTTAGAGGATGATATTTCTTATGAGAGGCAACGAGTGAAGATATTAGATAGTAAAGAAAAAAGTTCTATAATATAAGACAATGCCCCTCATTAAGGTGTTATGGAGAAACCACAATTTTGAAGAAGCGACATGGGAATTGGAGGAACTTATGATGTATAGTTACCCAAATATGTTTTAGTGTGGGAAAATGAAATTTCGAGGGTGAAATTTCTTGAGGGAAGATTGTAACGACCCAAAAATTCATTAATGGAAATCCCTCTTGATCTAATTAAAAGTATCTTTAAGTAAAATGATTATATAAAATGACAATTTATTTGGTTTTATGTTTTTGGATTTTAAAATACTGTTATGAATTATGACCGTTGCTAATATAGTCATTGAACAGTGATCACGTGATTAGTATAAATATAAGGCATTAACAAATCCATTTTACTCAGACAAAGGAAGTGATGGTCTCATCCAGTAGATGTTCCCCATACAAAGCCCATTTGTCAGATTTCAGAAAGGAGGTTCCATATTTGGGCTTCTCTCTTGACCAATCCCAAGTTCTACTTTAATATGTTAAGCATGAGTGGGACTGCCTATGAGAGAAGTGGAAGTTGATAGAGATTACCACCCGAGCAATGTTATCTGAGCCACCCCAAGAGTCTGTCACCATTGTACACCTTACTCTTCGGTCTTATGCGGGTGTTATAAGGGGTTATGTAAAAAGACCCTAACACTATTACAACATACATTATTTTTTTATAAATAATCTTCATTCATTTTATTATTGTTACTTTATAAAAAGTTTTTAAAGAACAAATAGTATTTTTAGTTAACATTCAACTAAGAAATATATTATGATGAATTAATGGATTTTTGAATTAAATAATATTTTAATAAAATATTATTATTAAATTAGTTTTTATTAAATATTATGATCGTATAATTTTTTGAATGCAATTGTAATTTTTATTAAGGTTAGAAATCCATTTTTGTCAAAACACATGAATTTTCGATAAATATCGGTTTTTATTTTAAAAGTGAAAATTAACATATTTAGAAAATTATTTAGAAAAAATGAATATTATTTCTAGAATCATGACATTGAAATTGTAAAATGGTTAATTTTTCATAATTTTCTTCGATATCAAAATTATTGGGTAAAAATCAAATACCGTTTAAATGTATATTGTGTTTTATGACGTCATAATGACCCAATAGTGATGTAATAAATTTCTATAAACTTTATGTTAGGCCCATATAAGTCTTAAAATTAAAATAATGTGATTTGGGGTTGGTTTTATTTATTTTATAATGCTTTAGTGGACCCTTCAAGACTTATTAAACATTTTCCCTTTTTAAACTGTTTTCCTTGGGAGTGTGAATCACCTCCACATAGGCAACCCCATTATTTTAATAAGTTCGGACTTTTTCCTTATGAAATATTGTTTTCAAATAACCTTTTACAAAAACCGTGGGAAAAAACATGTGATGGATTGTGGTTTGGATTAGGTTAATGTGAGGTGTCCCAAACCAAAATAATAATGAATTCCCTCACCTTTCCTATATAAACCCACCAAAGCTCCCACTTCCTTCTCACTCAAATCCTTTTGATTTCGTCCAAACTCTGCCATTATATCTCTATAATCTTCCCAAGGTGCCCCAAGCTCCCAATAATCCTCTCTCAAGCCTCTCTCAAGCCTTTGGAAGCACACTTCCAAGGGTTTTTCTTCCCTTATCATTTTGCCCAATATTCTTTAAATTGATGTGCCCTTTTATTTTAAATTATAAATGTTGAGGTATGGTTTTTTACCTCCCCCATACTTCCCTATTTATTTTTTAATGAGGGGATACCTCTTTCTCTCTCATTAAATGCCTCCTATGTACACTAGTTACTATGCCGAAATTCTGAAAGGAATTTCTCCCTCCTCATTTACATTCAAGAAATTATTTTGTATGATGAATCTGAATTTCATTACATTTGTTGTGACATGTATCTTCCAGACCCCCTTAATATCCTTGTCATGTAAATATGATGAGACACGCCTTTCTCTCTCAGCAACCATATTTATGAGTTCTTATGTCACAGTGTTATGCTGCCAAAATTGCACCGCGCTTTTCCAAGATAAGGTCATTGTGTAGTGAATACCATGCCCATTTCTCTATCAAGGGTATTCACCTTTATGAACATTTAATTGTTGTTTAAAGAGTTTCATGTATGTATTCCACATTCCTTTATCATGAAATAAAGATTATGTTGAATGATTCAATGTTTTATGATCCATGATGCACACTTATGCATGAAATGAAATGTTTAAGAAGGGTGCGCCCTAATAGAGCTCCAATGCATTAGGTAAAGTGTAGTATCATGATACGTCATGTGCAATGGGTGTTTAATCATGCTAATTCAATTGAAACAAGGTATTAATCGTTCTTTATGTGTAATGATGGTTTACTCATGCTCCATGTGCAGTGATCCTTGGCTCATGCTAATTCCATGTTAAGTGTTGTTTCCACATTTCCATGTTATAATTATCATGCTTTACCATTCCATTATGTTTACACATCTCCTGTGCTCTATTGATATTCATATTTTCTAATATTTATTATATTCCTCATGTTATTCCATGATTATTCTTTTAATGGGATTTATAGCTCACTCTTTTCTTATGCACGTCCTCAGGTTATCCCTTGCAATGCTAAGTACGAGGGAATATAGTGGTCATATAATGCAATTTTTCAATAAAGATGTTGTATTTCATGTTTTAAGTTGTTATGTAATGATCTTAATCCCCAAAGACACTAGACCTCTCGATCTTCTATATTGTATCAAGTGAAGTTTATGTAATAAATTATGTTTAATTGTGTAATAAAACGATCAGGGTTGTTATAGAAAATACCAACTAAAATACCTTTATTAAATCCCTCAAAACATTTTGGAGTCCATAGTTTTATCATTAAACTAACCTAGTAAGGATTTAGTTATAAACCTAAAGAGTTTTTCTGAAGAAGTGGTATAGTTCTTAACCAAGGATTTTTGTTTTATTTCTTTTTATACCTCCTTAAAATATTCTTCAACCATTATTAAAGAATAAAAATAGTATCTTCTACATGATAGTATGTTTTTATATTAATTTCATGAACTATATATTTTCCTTTTTCTATACAATGGGATATAAAACCATTGTTTGTGTGTATAGAGGACTACTGCCTCACGAATAGATGTAATCTATTGTTCATAACTACATATCATGGATGGTTATAATGATGTATATAATGTAAATATATGATATTAATGAAATATTTATCATTTATCAAAGATAATATATCATCTACTTTCTAACCATTACATCCATAGAAAAATGATAATGTCGTTCATGTTAATGTGTAGATTACCACCACCGTGAAGTGATGTGAATCATTTTTCATGACCACATCACATGGATGATATATATATATATGTGCATTTAAATAAATAATATGATATTTAAGATATTATAATCACTATGTAAATATAACATTATACTTTCCTTCTTTCCATCATTTTTCTAAATAGAAATATTACTCAGGCGTACATACTGCCTACCACCTACATGATTCTAATGTATTTCATTTATCTTTATAATATAAAATGGTCGATTGAAAAAGTATAATTAATGTATAAAAATTATTATTATTTAATGATTATTATTCTAAATATTATTTAATAATGACATGTTCAACCATATTCAACTTACCAAAGTCATTTTTGACCAATGATTTAAATATCATTAAAACATCCAACATGAACTTAATTGATTAATTAATTTTATATAACATGGTAATAAATAAAATAAAATTAATAATAAACATGAATACTGTTATTAATAAAGTAAATAATTAACATAATTTTATTACTCATGATGATAAATAATGTACATGATGATTTGGACTTGAGGTAAAGAACACTTTATCTTAACAACCTCATTTTAAATGTTTTCAATATTTATTTTCCAAATATTTTTCTTCCCTATCCTAAAAATTATATTATGAATGTATTTAGATATACATAAATTAATTTTAAAGGATATATAATGTCATCTTTTACATTATTTAAAAGTTTTTGAAAAGGTATCACTTTATATATTTTATATGGAATGTTTTAATAAAATGGAAAAAGGAATGTTCTATTTTGACATATATGCCATCAAATGTTTTCCATCCACCAAAACTATTATTTAATTTTTGATTCCTTTATATGATTCCATGATTTATTCCAATAAAAATATTCATTCCCTTCATTTTAGGTATTTTAAAAATGGGTTTTTAATGTATTAGATATTTCAATATCCGAAAATGTTTTTCATATTGGTCCAAAGAATATTTTTATAAGTGTAATGATGAAAATGAACAATTTCATGTTTTATGGTTATTTTATAGTTATTCTGAATAATTTGTATTTATGGGTGATAATAATATATCTCATGATGATGGGAGATCCTAATAGAGATTTTTATGATGAGTAAGCACGATATAGCTCTCCAATGCATTGGTTAAAAGGACAGAGTTCAGGAATTTGGTTTCTGTTAATAGATTATTGGAATTTACCAGGTAGGATATTCTATTTGAATGATTTATTATAAGAGTGGTATAGAAATTATGTTCTGAGTTATCTACAATATTTATTTATGATTTACTATGGTTTTTCATTGAATTATTAATATAATACAAGGTAAGTTATTGAGCATATGTTTAAATGGAATTTTATACTATTTCTTAAGGATGAAATGTATAACATTGTGAAAAAGTTTTTATATGTTTTTTATGATTTCAAATAAACATTTATGAGTGTTATTTTTACAATAATATTTTTTATGAAATGTTTTATAAAAATATTTGGGAATTTATTTTGATTTCCTGGGTAATGTTTTTTTATTTTGAGCCCAAACTGTATTTTATAAAATGAAAATTTTTATAAGTATTCAATGACTAACATGTTTTTTTATATCATTTTATATGTAACTTTTTATATTTTTTTTGCTCATCCCATGTTTTAAAAAAATTCACAAGGTTTTAAGGATGAGTGGGGACAAGGATGAGGTGAAGATAAAAATTGTGAAGACATTTCATGAAATGACAACACGTTATATATTAAGAGTTTTAAATTGTGAGAAAATTTATACTGATTGGAAGTGACCACCTTGTGATGTGATATTTATTTATATGAGGCTAATTAAAAAATTCCTTAAGAATTTAAACTATACATATCCAAAAAAATAAGTGAGTTATTTTTTACGTAAAAATTATGATTATGTAATATTTAAGGTCGGGTTCGTATACCTCTTGTAACTTGGGCCAATTAGGTGTGGTTTTATGGTTCTTATGGATAGTCCAATGGCTATGGAAGAACTATATTTCCATTATAATCCCTTTCTATTAATTTTTTTAGGCAAACTTCACAAAATAATATTTAAATTTCTATGTATGAAATGATAATTCTTCCATAACAAAACCATATAGACATGACCTTTTCTTCAAATGTTAATTTTGTAAAAATATATTATTTTTCCATAGCCTTATTAAACATAAATAATTCATCATATTGTAAACATATTACTTATCTCAAATATTAGTTATCACATATCATATAGACTTTAAGAACAATTCTCCAACTATAAATCCGTAATCCTTAATCAACCCATAATTTAATTTTTAAACAAGAATTAATTTTTTTTAGATTCTCAAGGACCTGTTTAGGTGTATATATTTAGAAAATTAGTTCATAACTCTTTCATAACTAACTACTAATTTAAAAAGTAGACACCTTCACTCAATTTACATATTTTTACAATACAATAATTTTAAAATGAAACACATTTACTTTTCATGAAAAATATTCATGATTTTCAACTTGGGTTCATCATTGTTCATAAAAAATATTAAACCATGTGATTTTTTTTAAATATGGGATGAGTAGAAAAATATCATTAAGGTACATATACAAATATTAAAAAAACAAATTAGTAAATTTCAAAACCATTAGATCATATAAGATATTTAACTTAACATAATAAAATTTGAGCACAAATAATAATTTACATTCTCTTAAAATACACTTTAATACCCATATTTTTTCATTAAAAAATCTACAATAAATCATAAAGTAAAAATAATAATCATGAGGGTTTATTATAAAACATGAGAACCCATGATATACATTTTCATAAAAACAAACCATTTACCCTTAAAGGGAATAATCATTCCTTAAACTAAACAATCAATAACATACTTTATGAAATCAAAATATTTCCACGAAAATTAATTTACATGCATAGAAAATTTTTGCACGATCCTTAGAATATCATCTTCATATAACCCTTACAATAACCCTTATAAATGGAATGACATACTCAGCCAATTCCGTCATAGAGAAGATAATCATTACCAAATTCATTAGATAACTATATCAGGTTCACCTATCATCATAAATAATGAAAATGGATTATAACATACAAGAAAAAAAATCATTTTCATTATAAAATATCATATATTATTTTTTTAACATATATTCAGAATAGATTTTGGGCTTCTCATAAAAGTAATGATAAAAATATTTTTTATTGAAAAACTCTTTAAACAAATAATTCAAGAAGAATGGGAAATATGATGTTATTTTAAAAACCCATGAAAACATAAAGATGATTTTTTTAAATAATAATGGTCTTGATGATGGTAAATTTTAATAATTCTATATATGTTAATAAATAATTGTTTTTTTTAATTTGTAAATTAATTCAAACATTACGTATGAAATACAAAAAAGGATTAATTTTGAACGCTTTTGTAAGAAAGTAAAAAATTAGAGGTAAAATGACATTTTTAATTCATTTATTTAATTATTTTCACATCCATTAAATAATATGTATATGGAGGAAAAATATTATAAATAAATCTTCAAAATATTTTAAAATTAGATTTTAAGATATAATATCTCTTACCTCAAGTCTGACTTGTCACATACATTCTTTATCTTCCTAGATAATAAAGTCATATTATTTATTTACTTTCTTAAAAATAATTTCAAATTTAATTATATTCTTTTTATTCCTTTTATTTCACTTATTACCATATCATATATAGTCACCTAATTGATTATTTTTACTTTAGACATCATGAGGATGATTGATTCATAAGTCCAAAATGAAATTGTTTGGATGATAATGGTCAAATAGATAATAATTATATAATTTATGGAATCTTAATAATGTTATAATTATCGTTTTTATAAATTAATTATATTTTAGAACCAACAATTTTGGGTGCTTATGAAACATTAATTACGTTACAACATAGAGATGGTAGTCCTTACAAATGCATAAGTAACGTTCCAATTTTTCAAATAATACAAGGGAAAGAAGATATATATTATTTTATCTTCTAGGATTGATAATTATATCATAATACACATGAACATTATTTTTATTTTTCATTGTATGGTAAAGAAATAATTATAATATACATTTTCAATTCCATAATTAAATTTATATCACATATATCAAATTATTTCAATTAGATTATTCATTATGACAAACCATAAGAGGCAGTGATGAAAATTGAAATACATAATCTTTTCAAGGTGGTAGTCCACACGTACATATGATTTTTTTTTTCATTTTTCATTAGACAGATAATTAGATGAAAAGGATCATACCCTAAACATAATAGACATTCTCAAACCCGGATGCGTTAATTTTTTATTTATTTTTGGATATCCTCTCTTTTTAACTGGGGTGAGAGGGAGCCCAAAGTGACCCATAGGAATAGAGTCATTAGTCCTAATACATTAATCTAGGTCCCAATGGTTAGATAAAAATATCAACCCCTCTTAAGATCCTATTTTTTCATTGATACTTTAAATCTCTCCCCCCCCCCCTACAGAGTTGAATAGCTAGAAATTCCCCGTACATAACTTAATGGTTCCTCGTACTAATTGTGAAATACATACCCTCTCAACATTCAAAATCAACTTAGATCTATTATAGGTTACTTATTTCTCTATATTTCTTCTTTTGGGGACTAAACCATGGATCTTTTCACCTGCTACCTAAACCTCGAGCATGAACTCTTCCCACCATCATAGTTTATAAGACCATATCTATGATCCCAACTACAATATGTTACAATTATGAACTATCCAATGGTATTCTATCTTGTTTCCTAATCTACATAATGCCAAAACCACTCACCAACCACTATCATGTCCTCATTTTCCGCTGACATGACTTTCCTGAGGCTCTGACCTCATCACCTCTAACACCATAAACATCAACACACCAGGATATAGTCGAGGGCCTCTTATCAATGTGGTCATCCACCTAACACCATCCCTCCCCACTGCTATCTAGGACCCTCATTCCATGATGAGAAATATGGATACCCCTATCCCGTCTTTTCAAATTCCAAATCATGGGACTATTTAGATTTGTTCAAGGGCTCTGATACAGGATTATGGGGTGCCTTGACCACTAGGCCAGACCCAAACTACCTATAAACATAATAAAATTTAATTTTATATGATAAAATTATGTTATTATCTGATATTTTTAGGATAGTTTTCAAGGATTTAAAAGAAGAAATCAAAAATAAAACACTCGTTTAAGAACTATACCTCTTATTTAGATAACCTCCTTAGGTTTATATTTAAAGCCTACCTAGGATGGTTTTATGATCAAAGAAAAAACAATTTGATGTGGGGGAGAAGTTAGTAATGATTTTGGTAGGTATTGGCTGATAAACGAGGCTCTTGAAGTGTGTAGAATATGGGATAGGGGTGTCCTTTAATAAATGTGGGAGAGGACACACAAGGAATTTTTTAAACGTTTAAAATATATTAATATCTTACTCAATCCAAGTGTCTCCAAAACAAATCATTTTTTAATAATAGATAATTTAGGGCCTCAATATTGACATAAAATAAGATTTAGATACGTCTTTAGGTAATTTTAAACCTTATCATTTTAGTGTTAACCCTTTTAAACTTTTTTAAATCTTACCATGGTAACTAGTTTTTTTACTAATCTTACTATTCCTAATGAAAAAAATGAATGTAATTTCATTACCAAATATAAACCTCTTTATTCCAAATATGGAATCCATTTTTAAATATTAAACCCCAAAAGCTGGTAAACAATACTTTTAAAATCAAAACACATAATGTGATGAAAAATTATTTTCTAGATAAATTAAATTTTATGTATGAAAAAAATATACCAAATTCATGTACAATTGTGATCATTCTGATATTAATTGAATTATTTAATAGTTAAAATTAACAAATGACGGTTTTCTCAAAAATTGGTATTTTCTACTAATCACCCAAAAATCATCTTTTTATAAAATTATAAAAGTTAAATATAAGATGATTTTGACTTGATGTTATAAAAAAATTATATTTTTTTTATCAAATTAATATTTTACAATCTAGAAATTAAACTTTTTAATAAAACTATATAATGCATGAAACTCAATTTAGTTAGAATAAAGATATTTTATTTTTTATTGAGAAATTTCTTATTATTCTTATAAGGAATATGAATATATGAAATATAATTCAAGAATAATAATATAAAATTATATTTTTCTATTATTAATATTTCATGGGTTCTCAAAATCTTCTCCGTTTTTAAAAATTTTATCCTGGTAATTTTTATTCACTTCTTAAATCAAGCGTGGATATTTTTCCTACATTGTATTTTCATATTCCCATGTTACTTATTCAATCATATATTTTTTCCACAAAACCTTATATTAGTGAATCACTTTATTTTGTAACACATACTCTCTGTAGTCAATAATCTAAATAGGTTGTTCCTCATAAGTAATTTTCTCTTCCAACTAAATTAATTTAAGACTCAAAATATAAGATGCATTTGACGAATACATTCTTAATAAAAAAACATGGAAAAGATCATGTACTTGAGATAAAAACTAAGTAAAATCCACCTGATAAGTAGTTCATCCAATATTATGTTAAATTTTATATAGTATAAGGAACCATGCACTTAACATTCCCTTCATTCCAAAAAGAATAAAAAATTTCCAAGGGGATACTTTAAGAAACGAATGGTCACATACAACAAAAAAAGATATGTTCACTAGTTATCTACATTAATCTTTAATCTACTCTAAGCTTCCCTCATATGATGATGAATAACCATCACTTTCTCAACCATATATTCTATAAATTCTTGTCCCAAATATATTCATTCACCAACTTTATCCCATAAAGATTGATTCTGACATGGATTTCTATATAATTACACAAAATATATCATCTATATAGTAGAATGAAAACAATTTTTATAAGAAAAATCAAATAGTGAAAATATTTATCCAAACTTCCCTAGTAATCTAATGAACAAGATTAATGCATATCCTCTTAAGTTTGAATTACTTTCTTTTACATTCTATCGGGATAAAGACGAGAAGATATACAAAAATTTTAATTAGTTCCTAATGACTTCTAAAGGTTTTTTCAAAAATCATAGTTTAATCTGGGATCATGATCAGATGAAATATAAATAGAGAACACTTCAAATCTAATTATCTCTTTAAAATAAAGTCTATAAAGATGATCTAAATACATATTATCTAAAATATAAATATAAATATATTTATAGTTAAAGGATCAATAATAACTGATATCATATTATTAGATTGAGATGTATATTTTAATACATCCACAAAATCCACAGATATATTCTCTCATTTCTATTCTAATATTATCAAAGGCTGAAGCCTCCCCTTCGTTAATTAACATTTTCACTTTATCCTATTGATAAGTCCAACATTTCATGGTAAATTCAACAATATATATTTTCATTCTATATGACCAGAAAGAGTTCTTAAAGGCAACTATCCATCTTAGTGCTTCCAAGATGAAGAGAATGTAATGATCTATGAGCTTCTATAAAATATTATTTCTTCTACTAGGACCCAAAAGGCACACACAACCTCTTTAAAAATATGATTAAACTCGTGAAACTTACCCTTATTGAATGATTCCAATATTTCATGAAAACAAAGATCTTCCTTTTGAGCCTCCTTAATTATTTTTGAAAAAAATTAATACACTCAAATCTAATCCAAAATAGAAGAAGTTTCTACATTCACAATTTATATGTCAATATTCATTAAATAATTAACTAAAGGATCATATTTCAATATCAACAAAGTCAATGATGCATTATCATTTTTACCCAAGGAATCATATACACTACTTGCTTTTCTTGTATGGTAATTAATCATGCGGTTATAATCTGTAATCTGTCTCATCCATCTTACGTGTCTCATGTTTAATTATTTTTTAGTGAATGTATTGTTCAAAATTTAATAATTAGTATATATTTTACATTTTACACCATATAAATGATGTCTCATGATTTTAAAGAAAACACTATAGTCATCAGTTCAAGGTTATTTGTGGGATAATTTAGCTCATGAAGTTTCAATTATTTTGAAGCATAAACAATTACTCAATAATTATACAAAAAAACACAACTAATCCCCTTAAAAATCATCTTTTTATATTACAAACTCACCATTTCTAGATGGTAGGTCCAAACTAGATTACTAACTAATAATCATTTAAATTCCTTGAAACATTTATCATGTTATTTTTTTCATATGAATTGAACTATTTTTCATGTTAACATAGTTATTTGGTTAGATAACGAATCAAATATTTCAACTCACAATTGATAGTAACCCTCCAATCCAAGAAAACTAGAATCTATATGAATTTTTTAGGTGATTTACACTCTCCAACCACTTTATTTTTAATTATATCAATAGTGATTCAACATTTATTTATAATATATCCAAGGAAAAAAATATATCACAACCAGTATTCACATTTACTAAATTTTCTAGGTAAATTATTTTCCTTTAAATTTTGAAGAACAACCCAATAATGTTTCTCATGATCATAATAACCTTTATAATATATCAATATTTCATCAATAAACACAAAATATTTATCCAATAACTCATGTAAAAATCTATTCATAATGTCCATAAATAATATTGGAGAATTTTATAACCCAAAAGAAATAACCACAAACTCACAATTCCCATACCAAGTAAAACATTCTATCTTTGTAATTTCACCATACTAAACCTTTAACTAATTATACTCAGACCTAAGATCAACCTTCAAAAAATATTGTTCTCCATTGATCTAGTGAAATTATTTATCTATATGTGGTATTGTATACTTATTCATAAAAGCGATGTTATTTAATGCTCTATAATCAATGAAATTCTTCATCGGTCATTATTTAATTTTTAATAACAGGATTGGAGAAACCCATAGTGAAGTGTTGGGATGAATAAATCCTTTTATCAAGAAACTCTTGTAAATTATTTTTCAATTCCAAAAGTTCTACTTGATCCATTAGATAAGAAGGTTCTGATATTGACTTAGCATCAGGAACTAAGTGAATATTAAATTCAATATATTGATTAGTTATAATACTAGGCAATTCATCGATAAATACATCTAGATATTCATTTTCTATAGGAACATCACCAATTTGAACAGTTTTATTCTTCTCAAAAATACATGAAACATAAATTTAATTTCCATCTTTAATCAATTTATATGATTCTAGATATTTTATCAAAGGTATAAATTCATTATTTTTGAAAAAACTATAAATCATTCGAAAAATGAATTATTTAACTCTACAATTTATGTTAGCATGAAAAAAAATCCAATCCATACACAAAATAACATCAAACTCTATTAGTTGAAATATAACGAGGTTTTAAAGTAAAGACTTTCCACAGACAATAACAATAACAATCCTATAATTTATTTTTTCTTTAATACATCCCCCAAATGTTTTTACTAAAAGTTCAAGATTCATTTCTTGAGGTGTAACTTTTTATTTAGCATCAAATTTTTTCGAAATGAAAGAATTTGTAAACCATAAATAAAACAATACATTGGTATAATCTGACTAAATAAGTAATGTAACTAACATCACATCACTATATGTTCCAAAATCTTATAACGTATTCCTAAAGAATTTAGGCACACATTTTTTCTTTTGATCTTGATGACTTTCATACATCATTCCTATCTTCATAAAAGTACATGTACAATGAACCATTTCCCTATAATTAAAATATATTACTTTCAACTTTTCATTATTTTTCTAATCATTACTAATATCCTTTCCATTGCTTCCAAGATCCACATATCCAAACATACCATATCAAAAAACATCTTATTTTTTATAATACATTCTCTAGGGTGATTTTAAACACACTTATCACAAGATAGAAACATTATTTTATTATTTATATATATTTTTTTGAAGGATGCTTCCCTATTTCTTACTATCTTGACATCGTTTTCTTATTATTTTCTTAGAACACATGATCATTAGAAAACTCAATTTCTACCTCATTGGAACATTGAAAAAGTTCCGCATAGCTTTAAAATTCATTAGAAGACAATGCACTTTGATATCAAGGCTTTAATCATAAGTAAATTTGAAAAAAATTACTATTACTGTTTCTGATACAATTTAGTGAATAGTTTCAAATCATATTCATATTAAGTCATTGAATATTCCTCCTTCAACAATAATTCCATGATTTATTTTTCCATCCTATGTCAAACAGCCTAAAGAAAATGTTTCACAAGGAAAATATTCTTAAATTCATCACATTCTAAGTCCTTAATCTCTTATATTCCCCTGGCATTATTTTCTATTAACCACCACTAACTAGTTTCCACTTTAAAATAAAAAATATATAGAATTATATTTTCACGATAGAAACAACCCATGACTATAGATATATTTTCCAAAAAAATTAATGCATTCCTCATCTACCCCTAAGTTATAAGATCCACTAAATATTAAAGCTTGTTTCATGACATTCTATATTATAGACATGTTTCACTATATTGAATTTGATTTCTATCTAACATGGATGTCACCACCATTTATGGAATAAATTAACAAATCCATCATAGAAACAAACTTCTCATTTCTAATTCCATCCATTCTAGTTTTCTGATTTGGAAGGCTATTTTCCTCTTGGTGTTTTCCTACTTCAAATTCCTGATTTCCTATATGTAAAACCATTATAAACGGATATATATTATATTAATCAACATAGTAATATTCAAAATATCACTCATGATAACTATAAATTATAATCTATTAAGGTTACTTACTAAAATTATCCCAATATCAAAAATTATCTAAACCCTATACTGATACAAATTATAACGACCCAACCCTTAATCAATCCATGATTTAATTTTTAAACAAGATTTCATTTTCTTGTATCCTTTAGGTCCATTTCGGTTTATAATTTTAGAGAATTAGTTCATAACTATTAGATAGAAAACCCCATTAATTAAAAAGTAAACACTTCCACTCAGTGTCTATTTTTTCACAACACAATAGTATTTAAATGAAATATTTTTTCTTTTCAATAAAAATCTTCACAATTTTTAACATTACTTTATCATTATTCCGATTTAACCTTAAACATTGTAAAAAACATTTTAAATAATTGAAAAACCACGAAAAATTTAGTAATGGAAATTTAAAATAATTAAATGAAACTTATTAGTCCATTTCAAAACCATTAGATCATAAAAGTGAGTTTTCCTTTAACATAATAAACATTGAACTCAAATAATCATTTAATTTCACATAAAATCAGCTTTACTACACAAAGTTTTTCATGAAACACTTTATAAGAAAACATAAAAGTAAAATCACAATCAAAAGGGTTTCTTAGAAAAAATAATATCCCATTAAATAAATTTTCTTTAAAACATACCTTTTACCATTAAATGGAATAATCATTCCTTAAAGAAAGAACAATATCTTAATTTATGAAATCAAATAGAACCCTTACAAGAACCCTTAGAAATGGAATAACATGCTCAGTTAATTAAAAGATAATTATCTAGATAATATAATCATTAACCAATGAATGAGAGAATTATATCATGATTATCTTTTATCATAAATAATTTACATGGACCATAACATAAATTAAACCCATAAATTCATGCATTTCTATCATAAAATAAAATAAATTACTTATTTTAACATAGATGCAGGAGTTCATTTAGGGTTATCATTAATATAAGGACAAAAGTATTTTTTATTTGAAAAAAACATTAAAGAAAAATTCCCAAAAGAATGGGAAATATGATATTCTATTTAAAATCCATGAAAACATGAAGATAGAGCTTATTAAATAATAAGAGTCATGATAATGGGAATTTTTTCTCATCTCGTATACATTAAAAAACAATCATTTTGTACCATGTAAAAAATTGGAACATTTTTTATGAAATACACAAAATTATTCTTTTCAAATACCTTTACATGAAAGTTAAAAGAGTGGTAAAATGACCTTTTTTATCTAAATATTTACACACCAATCAAACAATGATTTCCTCGATTCTGACATGTCACATAAATTATTTATATTCATGAATAATAAATTTTATGTAAATTATTTACTTGTTTAAGAATATTCATCATGTTCATTGTATTTTTATTATTCCATTTATTTCACTTATTACCATGTCATATTTAATCAATCAATTGATTAAGTGTTCTTTGAATGTTTTGAGGATATTTGGATCATAATATCGAAATGAATTTGGTTGGTTAACTATGGTAAAATGAATCATGATTTTATCATTTTTATAATCTTAATAATTTTATAATCATAGTTTTTTAATATTAATTGTGCTTTTAGAGACAACAATGTAAGGAGGTTGTGAAAAATGGATTATATTTCAATATGGAGATGGTAGTTTGTACGTACAAGTGAATAACATTTCCATTTTTCAATGAACTTGAGGGAAAGATATTAAGTATTATTTCATCTTTATAAAATTATATTTATATATTAAATATCATATTATATATTTAAATCCACCTATATATTGGTAGTGATTAAAAATAAAATGCATTGGTTCGCGGGGAGGTAGTCTGCACATAAGCACAAGTGATTCATTAATTTTTCATTGGATGTTAAAAAAGAACTAGAATATTTATTTAACATTATAGAATTAAATTTTCATCATATATAAAATATTATTTCACTGGTATTGATCATTATGACCAAATATAAGAGGTAGTGGTGAAATATTAAATACATCATCTTCACCTGGAAATATTTTGCACATATGCGTGAAAGATGTTTTAATTTTCCATAAGATGGATAAGCAGATAAAAAAGGGTTATACCATAAACATAATAACATTTCAATATATGGGAGATACTATTTTCTTATATGATAATGTTTAGGAAAGGTTTAAATGAAGTAAAAAAAGAAAGAAAAAACACTCTGTTATGAACTATACCTCTTCTCCAGACAACCTGTTTTGTTTTATAACTAAATTATTCTTAGGATGGTACACTAATTAAACTAAAACCACTAGTATATAATGAGTGATGTTAGGAAATGATTTGGGTAGGTAATATCCATGATAAGAGTCTCATTAATTTTGGATAATATAAGAGAGTAGGTTTCCTTTTATAAGTATGGGTGAGGACACACTTAGAATTTTTTAAAAGATTAAAATATATTTACTATTACTGCTGTAACTACCTCTTTCACCAAAGTTACTATTCATAATGAAAAAAATGAAATTTAACTCATTAAAAATTTTAAACCAAATTGTTCCAAATATAAAATCTAATTTTTATGATTTAATTTCTAAAAGTGGTAAACATTACATTTAAAATTATAACAAGTAATGTGATAAAAATGGTTTTCTGGATATATGTATTTTTATGTATAAAATTTTTTTATACCAAAATAAAGTATAATACTGATAATAATGACATTAATTAAATTATTTAATAACTAAAATGAATTAATGAAATTTTAAAACCAATCCAAAACAAAAGTATACATTATAAATACATAAATGGAAAATACTATTTCTTAAAAAATTGATATTTTCTACTATTCACTCAAAAATAAAAATTTTCATAAAATTATCCAAAATTAACTCTAAGGTAGTTTGTAAGTAATGATATCAAAAAATATCCTTTTTTCAAATTCAAATTCTATTATTTGAAAATAACGTTTTTGTATAAAATTATATAATGTATGAAACTAAATTTAGTTAGAATAAAACTATTTTATTTTTTACTAAGAAATTACCAATTATTATTATAATGAATATAGATCTATGAAATATAATTTATAAATATAAATAAGTAATGAAATCAATCTATTACTAATATTACTTGGGTTTTCACCCCAACCAAAGGATATACCTTTCCATATAATATGGGAGTACCTGAATAATCTTATAGACATATATGAATTTACATTGATGCTTTATCAAACATGAAATCCATTGATATATAAATAATTCATAACAGTCCTCCAATAATCACCATCACCTTCACTAAACACATATTTAACCATAGAAATAAAATGCAATACTTACTCGGGCACTTCAATCTCTTATGAATTTGTTGGCAACACCAATCCTCAATGTTAATATGTGTGTTCAGATTGATTATTTCTTATCCCCATATTGATAATAAATAAAAAATTTAATGTAAAAGAATTATCATATTTTATAATATCCTTTAATTTACTCACATTCTCTTCTCACTTTTTTAGATCTAAAAAATTATGATAGTGCACAGTTCTCTTTGAAAAGGGCCCTTAGTTGGTCTCCTCTAAGTCTACATAAACTATACCAATATAGAAAACAAGAGAGATAAAACCAAGGTTGTCTGTGTTATCCATACAAAACCATGCATGAGATAGCATACTCATAATCTATTCAAATGATGTTCAATAAAAATATTCTATGCTTCACACTTCTCAAAAAACACATTAAAAAGCTAGAATACATAGAAAACAACTCCCACTTTGTCTCAAATTTTCATCAATCGACACTCCCCTTTTGTAAAAACATTATATATAATTAATAAAAGGAATATAAGTGTGATTTTATACCTAATTCTTTAAAATTTATAGGGCTATCCAAAATTTATATATTTTCTAAATTCACACAATTTTTGATGTTTGACAGATCAATTTCATATGTTCTCCCCCTCAAAGGGATTCTTCCTCTTCCTATTCATCATGGATAATTTCCAACATTATAACTCTTTGAAATGATAATCCGATTTTTTGTCTAGAGGTGACAACCTCAACTTTCTCCATTGATATACAGTGTGTAAAACACTCAATCAACTTATTCAATTCTTATATGTTATCTCAAAAATAAATAATAATATAGGAAAATGAGGGACCTTTGTAATTACTCAAAAGTGACACTTCGGTTTAGGGTTTCCTCTCAAAGTAATCCATTCTCTCCTTCTAACCTCAACAATTATTTTCCCGTTAATAGTTTTAATAGCTTGTGAACTCATGTTATAACTGTGATCAATTTTCATTTGAGATATAATCTTATTTTCCTCCAAAATTATAGAAAGATCATCTTTTTTTCCTTTTAAGGATAATTTCATAAATTCCTTTTCATCAAGAAGAATGGTCATGTAATTATTTATTTCAGGTCAATTATTCTCACACCTTTTATATATCCCATTTTTTATTTTTATGTAATTTCCATTTGATGAATTCTTAATAGCTACAACATTTTATTTATCTATCTCCTTATTTACATTAGAAATTGTTTCATCTTCATAAAATTTTTAATCCAATTTCAATTGATATAAATAAAAAAGTAGTCATTGTTTCTTGATATTATCAACTTTCTTAGGATTCTAATTTAACTTATTTGTAACCTTTTCATGTAGTGGTTAATCTACATTAATATTTAAATTATCTATCATAATAATACCATGGAAAATTTCCCCAAATAGTCTATCTAGGCATGCCTCTACTTGGTGACCCTCCATTCCTCATCAGTCACAAACTTCGACCAAAGTCTCCAATCAATTTTGGGTGAACAGATTTGGTTTATAAATTTAAACTTCATTCATTTTAAATTTTATCTCATTTTCCAACCAAAACTCCCCCTAGGTTCTTGTATCATTTTTAAATGATACATACTATACTAATAAGTGTAGCCTTTGCTTCTATGTCTTCCATAACACCAAAAATAACATATGAATTTTGATCTTCTAGATTGGATCCAAAATTATCCATTATTATGTAAAAAATTACCAACATTAAGGTATGCCTTATTTGTCTTATTTGAAAGTACCCTTTTTGGAAAAATTTATTACTTTTACAGGGATGATTATTTCACAACATTATTCTTAGTCTATCCTTGTACAGGTTTATTTTTGAGACATGTACTGTCAGTTATATTAGATCTATCTTGAGATTCATAAGCACCATATTTTAGCTGATCATTGGAACACATCATCTCACTAACATAAAAATATTCAACATTATCCTCTATTGATTTATTAAATTATTCTATGGAATTGTTCAACTTATGATGAAATGTGACACATATGTATTTTATTTAGAACATATCTTCTTCTTTTTGAGTAAATTTTTCTTTAAGATCACACACTATCATTTCTTTCTCATTCATATTCCTATTATATGTTTTTATCTCATCAACATAGGCTATATACTTCTTAATTATATATTCCTTTTATTCAGTGGTGTTATTTTTCACCTCTTTTACTTTTTTAATTATTTCTTGGAATAGTTAATCTCATTAACATATGATTCTAACTAATTCTTCATTTCTCATTCCATAACTTTCCTTTCTTCTCCATCATCACCACTTCTTGATTAATCAAATCATTTATCAACTTTATAAAATAAATTAACCACATTATATAAAGTTATACTTGAAGATGAATCATATTTCTCATTATGGCTCATCAAATTCCATTTCATGCTATTGGAATTCTTCTTTTTATTCTTATTTGTATAATCATAGTAAAAGTACACAATTCCTTCATAATTTCATCATTTTAGTAATTATTTTCCTTTTAATCACCCCTTTCACTTTTTAAACGCTCTTGATATAATAGTGATAACCTCGTTAATACCTTCATCGCCCTTAATATCTAAATCCCTAATTCCATCAATCTATTGCTCTTTAACTTTTATTTTTCTCAGTACTTTAAAGGACATATCATTTTTTTATTTCTTCTTAAAATTTGTAATTGTCCTCATCTCATAATATATATGTATATAGTGTAAATCAACTCTTTTATTTATTCTAAGGATGATAATTTTTAATCAATTTGGTTTGGAAAATTCCTTATTAATTTTTTTATAATGATGGGATCTTCTAGATTCTCACCAAAACAGCATATATTTCTCAAAATCTCATTGAACATTGAAAATTTTTCATCGATAATCTCATAATAATCTATCTTTATATCTTTAAATTTTATCCTGTAAACTTAATTGTTTGTGTCTTTTACTTTTATATTACCTTCATAACTAATTTTTATTTTTTCCTAAATTTTATTATCAATTTTACAAAACATGAACTTGGTATATACCTTTTCTGATAAAGATGTTAATATGTAATTTTTATCCTTACTATATAACTCTATATTTATCTTATCAACTTGAGTTATAGTAGAACCTTTGGTAATGGGTGGAAACCCAAATGTAATTGCATCTTTCATCTCTATAATGAGTGAGGGAAGATAAGAGTGCATCATATTCCCCCTTCTATAATTATTCCTCCCATCGAATGTGGAAACATCATAAATGTTGGCCGAGTTAAGATTTTCCATTTATCTAAATTATTATTGAATCTTTAGAGGGGGTTATTATTCTAATACCCCTTCTAGATCCTATTTTGGGTTTACCATTGAGAGTATAGTGAATCAGTGGTCTCTTTTTTTTTAATTTAACCTCTTGGACTTGTTACAGTTATTAATCCACCCAATACTATTTATTATTGTTAATTTATTGGTAGTAATAATAAGAGATAACATGGAACATGATTTCTAAAAGGTTTAAAATAAATTTTACTCATTTTCATGATGGTTATAAACCTCAACATGGATTCTCCACTATATCTTTATGTGGCTACAACAAGAACTTGTTATACACCCCAATCCCACAACAAAAGTAGGTGGTTATACACCCAAACTATAATTATCCATCAACTAGTTGTTCACCCCAATCACAAACTCCTTCATCATTGTTCCAATTAAAGAAATACCTCAATAAGCGCCATGTTTCTAATACATGAATTTTGAAATGATATTCTTCATTGGTTGGATGGATCAACATATTATCTCAGGTGCAATATTCAAGAACATCATTTGCGCTACCTAACTCAAAAATCCTCACCAGATCTTGAGAAATCTAGATTCTCTTCTCTATAATATATATATTTTCTCAATTATTGAAATTATCACAAATTTCATCATGAGTTCTCTCATTTTTATTGTAAGGGTTTGACCCTCTTTCTTTCCTTTGCTACAAGAATATATAATTCACATGTATACAAATTGTTCATAATCTTTGAAAACTATAATAAAATAATTTTAAATTTTCAAATTTAAATCCCTGGATATTCATATCAAGTCTCCAATGATTTCTTTTTCATAACTATATATAACTGCAAGTAGTTATTTTTACTTTTAAATCATTCAACTTATCTTGAATTTCAACTCCTCTCTCAAATACCAAAAAGTAATTATACTTATTTTTCATATTTACATGGTTAATAAATAAATTAAATCATGAATGAATTTTATTTTCATTTATTCTCATTTAAATTCCCAAAGGATTCAAGTATCATTATCTCATAATGTTATCAAAATACCTAAACCTAGTCATATATACAATCTGCATGAATTATACAAGAATTTTTCATCCTTGAAACATGGTTTTTTTTAAAACCACTTTCCCTATCCTTTATATTCTAAAAACCAGTATGCATTTTAACCTCTTTGACTCTAGTATGGAAGATATCATGCTTTTAACATACCTGGATATCATGCTTTTCTTATTTAACTTGAATTATAAGCATTTAAGTGGAAAAAAATGCTTTTCATGAAATCTCAAATTCACCTTAGATAAAAAGTGTCTTCATTCATAGAAGAACCGAAAACAATATTGGTAATTTCTTCTTGAGATTAAAACTATATCAATATTGGAAAGTATCATGATTGTTTCACTGATCATGATATATAACTCCATGAAGATTATAAAAACTTATAACCATCAAATATACTCATATGTTCATGAATGGAATGCATGCAAACAAAACATTATTCATGAGTTTCTAGGTAGTTCATGCATTTTCACAATTCCAGTTTGAAAGCTCAATATGATTTTCTGTTCAAACCACTAATGTGTAGAAAACAAGTAGCATTGAAATCTTCTCAAGGTGTTTCGATCTACCATGAAGTATTACAGATAATTGTACTTTCCTCATGCACACATTTTGTTATTTGTGACACTAATTGTGTCTTATTAATTTTCATATACAACAGCTCCATCTATCATGAAGATTCACACTTCTCTTTATGGTCACTTCAAATTTTTAAATGAGGTAACTCCATATACCATTCATTATACTTTTTTTTGATCAAATCACTTCATATGGTTGATATAAAAACTGTAATTTTTTTGTGGTTCTCAAGGAATATGGTAAATCGTAGATAGGTGTACGGTAGGCCATACCTTCTTTAGTAACCTCAAAGCTCTACGTTCAATCATCTAACCATACTTCTGTTCAATTTATCCTATGTGTGAATCTCCTTATCGGTGCATCCTTACTCATATAGTAGATTTTCCTACCATACTAAGGGACACTTTTGTTTGATCCCTAATATCCCTTGATTGATCTAGTGCTAGGAATATATAGGGAATATGATGATGTGGTAAGTCACGAACAATGTCGTTCAATGTTACACATGGTGCTATCATGTTTTATTTGTTTCATTTAGAAAAGGAAAAGGGTTCCACTTAAATGATAGTCCCAAATAAAATAATCATAAGGGGTAATTTCATGTTATAATACATGACCTGTAATTAGCCTCTCAGTTATGGAATAAGGGTCTGATCTTTCATATACTCGCTCAAACTCTCTATAGTGCATGTCTCGTCATGTTCCCTCAGTCACCTGTGTGAGTCCTACATATTCCCCTTCCAGCCTATGTGCAAGCTATGCCTCCTATAATCAAACCTATAGCCATTTGGGTTAGATATTATATGGTTCATATAGACATCACAATGGTTATTATAGAACTATATTTCCCCATATTGTTGTTTTTAGCCAAATGTTTAGGCCAAATCCTCAACATACATAGTAAAATAGTAAGTATGAAAGGCCAATTCTACCATTATAAAACCATATAGGCAGGAACTTACACTAAAAAAATTATTCAAAAAAATATTATTTTTAATGGCCTTATCATAATTTATTATTTATCCATGTCATAAATATAGTTATTTTCTCATACATCAATTTTCACATGTCATATAGACTTAAGAATAGTTCTCAAATCGATAGAAATAATTTACCATATAACATTATAGTAAATACATAATCTTATAGACTTACATGTATTTAAATGAAATATTTATCAAGATATAGAATCCAATTCCATATCATGTTTCCATAACAATCCTTCAAGAATCACCATGACCTTTACTAAACATTGATTGAACCATTGACAATAAATGAAATACTTACTTAGGAGCTTAGCACTGGGTACCTAGGGGAACTTGAGGCAACTCCTTTATCTGCCTCACTTGACAAATACATAATACCACCCATATTGTATCTATTATCATATGTAGTTATAAAATATATATGATAAATCATCCTAGCCTTACCCAAACTTTTTAACCTTCGTTTAATCTTTAAACTATATTTTAAAAAAGAACCTTACATTTCAACCTCAAAATTCAAAATTCACGACTGAATCTCAAAATGAAAAATAAATTTTATTCTAAATATAAAATTTCAAATAATACAAATTTTTCATCACTAAATTCCCATGTCCTAAAATACACATTTAATATATCCACTAGGATAGGGGTAATTACATCCACCCACCTCTCAACTATTTCCCCTCCCTTAATCTCTCCATAATTATTCTAGGAGGTGGAAATTATGTGAAATAGTGATCAAAGGTTGGAGAGTTTACCAAAATTATAAATTTATCTAGAATGAATTAATTTTTTATTTTATATTTTTCATATAGTTTGTTCAGTTACATTTTTAAATTTAAGAATTCATATTTTTTATGACTTTTTTTTTATTAAAATTAAGTATTATGACATTTTTTAAGGGATTGTGCCAAATTTCATGGTGAATATTCCAAAACAAAGATATCCATACTTCATCCTTTATCTTTTTTAAACCTAAAACATTTAGTTATAAGGGGTTTTTATCAATTATATTGGGGTTTGTGTCACTCACTACGGACTCTGTACTCTAATAAATTAGTTACATGGTGGGTTGTGCCAAAATAGCATGAGTTGTTCCAATTATGCATGTGATTCATTATAAATGTACCCAAGATACGTTAAAAACATCTTAAAATATGTTTATATTATTTAACATATCAAATTTTATTTTATTAGGAATTTAGTACTTGGTGATTTATCTCATTAGTCTCGTTATATATAGAATTTTTAGAGATCACAAGAAAATTAATCTAGGTAGGTGGCTCTAGTCTATTATTATATTTTACTAGCCTATATGGGAATTATTTATGTGTTTTTAAATAATTAATATTAATGAATAATTTTTGATAAAATATTACATAATTTTTAGAATAATAATTTTATAATAAAGCTATATTTTGAGTAAAAAAATGATTTTTGATATTGATCATGTGATTTAAGAAATTGATGATTTTTGGAAAATTTTATTTAAATGATTTGTAATAATAGATTTTTTAAGGTATTTATTACGGTTGATTTTTTTCAAATTTCATGAAAATGAGTATTTTGTAAATATTTTTCTATGTACATTGTTATAAAATGAGTATGTTTTAGTATTTATCTATTAAAAAGTTTTCTGATTATTTTTAAATAACATGAGAATATATTTCCACTATTGGTTTTTCTTATAGTAAATATTATGATTGATGTTATTTATTATTGAAAAAATAGTTTATGGTTGGGGTAGTATAGTCAAAATTTACACTCTATCTCTAGTTATAGAAGGGTATAAGTCTAGATATATGGATGGTTGATGACTTTTTTCATGTATATAAGCAGGTGAGTGATGATTTGTTTTAATTATGTTACAATTATTAGTAATTTTGTTTTCTGTTCTTATTTATTAAGTATGAAATTCCTTTGGTATGATCAAGGTGTATGAAATAGGAATACCCACTTCAAGGGGGTATGTCTTCAGGCTAATTGGCCTGATATGACAATTATTTACCATTACCTAGAAGATACAGGAAACCATATATTTTGTATTTATGCATATTATTATTCCCTAATGAGACTAATAACCAGAGATGGTTGGTGAATCAGGGTATGTTAATTTTAAAACTATCCCCTGACAATATTCATATTTAGTACTTATTGGGAACACCTCATTTATTCTCAAGAAAAATATTAAATGAAAAAAAACTAAAAAAGAGTGACATGGTAGATTTTACATGGTTAACTCGAATAGGCTAATACAAGGAGAATTAATGGAGATGGTCCTATGAACTTGAATCACTAAAGCTCACTTATTTTGATTATAAGATTTAGATTGGCCATAAAAAAACCTCCTAGTTCACAACCATGAATAAATTATATCTCACTACTCTTTGACACATAAGGAACACACTTCTCCACAAATCATTATTGTCTTAAATCTCCATTAATATGGAATAATATTATTCATCCAATATTAAGAATGTTTTTTGAGAGAAGGGCCAAGGTCCAAAATGGTTCAGGTGTTCTAAATTAATGCATCCCAAAAGCATCATCTAAAATGAGGTTAACATAGGTAGGGGAAGAGAACCAGTAGATGTGAATATATTATATGGATTATTTGAAGTTAATTGATAGGTGAGGAAGTTATCCACCATATTACCCTCCCTCCAGGTGTAATAAATCTTCAAACTACTATGAATAAGGCTTCTCCATCTATGAATGATATAAATTATAGACCATGGAACCTGAAAATCATTCCTAATGAACCCATGCAGAATATAAGAATTTGTTTCAGCCTTATACAATATGATTTTATTATAGAGGAAAAACTCAAATCCTTTGTTCATTGTATTGTATCAATTTAATACACCTTATTGTACTTTAATAACTTCACACCAACCTCCAAATAACTCTGATAACACCTTTCTCTTATTCTTCTTCTTTCTAGTGTGAATCTAGAATCATGTTGTTTCCTTTATTTTTTTTCTATTTATAGAAACTCTAATTTTATATTCATCAAATCCCACTATCTTTTTAAATTTAGGATGAAATATCTTTACTTATTATCATAAAACATATTATTTCTGTTTTTGGAAAATTTCTCACCTTATTTTTTTCTAAAAATATAAACTTACCTTTTAAAGAAAATTATCTTAAAATTAGATAGGTCAACTCATAGTTTCTAGAAAAATCAATCTTCCAAATCATCTTTAATATTTAAAATAAGTAATATACAAATGTTTTTATAAATTTTTAATTTAATAATACACATAACTTGTATTACTATATCTACCATATCGCCAAGTTCCCTTTTCCACACCTAGTTGTGTGATCAAATGTAGTTCCAAACAATCATATTTAAACATGTATTTAAGTAATTAAAACATCATGTATTGATCTTTCCCAAAATATCAACTTTAAGCTATCCATTCAAATCTTGTCAATTTAGTAATCATATTTTATGATTAATAAAATATTTCAGAATTACAGTTAGTCAACCATTTTTCTAAAATCCACAAAAGAATTATCCTTATAAATATCAGAAACCATCCTTACCCAAACCTTCATCCTTATACAGAATCATATTTATGTAGTTCTAGTATCATCTTTATATATACCACAACCCTTATGAATAATCATCCTTAACTAGGACTGGTATCATCACTACACAAATACATTATCATTATAAAGAACGATAATCATCCTTATGTATATAAATATGATCCTTACAATGTTATACATACATAGAGAACCATTCATCTTTATGTATATAGCCTACATCCTTACATAAATATAGAATGATCCTTATGGTTTTAAAATTATAAAAAACTAAGAATATTTTATAACAAAAAAATTAATCTAGTGGACTCTAAAAATACTTCAAAAACACCTCTATCAATGAAGAAAATATATCTACACCCTTAAATAGGATTCACTAAATATTCATTTCAATTTGTTTCAACAAAAAAAACCTAAAAACAAATCATAGTGTATTTTTTTATAAAAATATACCCATTTGGTTCACTTGGGAACATTAAAATAGATTAATCACTTAAGCTATTTAAAACTTAATAAATAATCTCATCTGATCAAAAACTCACTCTAAGACTATTACTATCAAATAGACTATCAATGACTCAATAATCAACAAATATAAACCCACTTGATTCAAGATCAGTGTGAAAAAAATATTTTAATTAAAATATATTCATAAAAACTCCTTAGTAACTTTGATTCTCTTTCTGTCCCTATATAAACAATGACATACTCTCCCCCTTTCCCAAACCCTTTAAAATATTGAACCCCTATTTTTCAATTGGAAGGAACACTCCCTTTAGAGAATGCTTCTACTCATTTCGATAGATTTACAACATCTCCACCTTGGTCAAACAAACCCAAAGATCAATTCTCTATAAGTTCATAAAAAATAGGTATAAAATTAAGTGGTAAATTGAAAATAGAAATCATATGTAACATCTTGGATTTTCAGTGAGGTGTATTTTCTTATAATTTTGGTTAATCCTAGAAACTGTATCTAAGGGATAGTTAGTTGTTTTTGAAATGAAAGTTTTCCAGTAGGTGGAGACTGTTAACAGACCAAGTACAAAACGTGTACAAAATACACTTCGTATATTAATAATACACAACATGTGTTGAGCATATGATGTGTAATGGGTTGGAGAGACCATTCTCATGTCATGATATGGGTTTTCCTAGGAGGTGAGGACCTCAAGATTTACACAGTGTGTAAAGAATATACATTCCATGTAAATGGCTAGGTGATTTTTTTTTCTAAAGAGGCACAATCTCTTTTGACATAATCCTTTTTCATTCTTTCTAATATAAGAGGGGCCATATAGGACCCCTCAGATACTATGACCAAGGTTCCTCCGGTTCTCCTCTATCTGGACTCGGTTTGCTTCATCATCGGTCACATTGGATCCGCAATGGTATGCTTCCAAATATAGTTTATTCTTGTCATCATTTATCTTACCTTATTTTCACTATTTTGGTGTCAAATTATTTTCCCTATTTTTAAGGTTTTCATCTATTTTTTTATTTTATCACATTCTTGCTCAAATTAAAGGTTTAAAATAAATGAGTGGTCATCTAAACACTTATAGTAGGTGGTATTTCTTATTTAACTAAGTTTAATTTTGTTTATCTTCTGTTATTTTGTACTACATGTTGATCATTTCTGGTTATGCCCTTATAATTATTAATATTTTTATTCTAAATGGTTTCTCATGCTTAATGTGATCCTAGATAATCGAAAATCACATCTTAGATTGTTATTTGTTACATGGACTACCCATATGAGTCTTCTATTCTTTATTAGCCTATGTTACGACAACCTAAATTGGTTAAACAATACTCAAGGGGTGTGTTATCGTGTAATAAATTTTTTGAACTATGAATTGAATCAAAGGAAAAGGTAATCCATGAATTAGGCCCCAATACTTCATGTCATGACTTGATTTCTTGACCAATGTATTGGATAGTTGAATAAAAGCACCATAAATTCCATGTCTTGATAAATTAATTTAATTTTTATAGTAAATCCTTTTTCTCATTTCAAGTCAAGAGCGATGATTGTATTCTTATGGGATTCCTTGGATGGGATCATGTATCTTTATAATTATTTTTTCATTTGGATTTTATACACACTGGAAGCGATACTAGTTATTCAAAGGATTAGATTACCATACATTTTTCATACCTTCATGTGAGTGATACTGGTTCCCTATGGGAGACACCATGGATGGGCCTGGTGGCTAGATGGTCTGACCAGGTCATGAGTGATACTCAATCCTCTATGTGTGATACTAGAGATAATATCGAAGAGTTTGTTTCACACCATACTAAGAGTGGTACTTCAGATTCCATTTATGAATCACCTTGGATGGACTCTTATGGTATTGAGATTTTATAGTGCCCCTGGAGTGATACTTGGGATTCCCTCTTGATAACCTTGGATAGGATCAGGTTTCCTCTTAATACTTTATTAATACAGCTTATTAAAAAAATTAGAATATGTAATTGCACTTCCAAGTATGTGTCTGCTAATAAAATCACATGATTTGGGACAATTTGTCTTTTATATTCCTTTTATGATGGCCCTTTATACCATATTTCATACTTGTATCGTTCAATTTGGTTCATAGACATTCGTCTTAGGCTGAAGAAGGTAGTATCTGTTGGGTATCACATGAAAAACCCAATATGATATATTTGATTATTTATTTAATCCTTGAATTTATTATTATTGGAATAATACTCATTTTATATGCACAAACTGTATTGATCTTGACACCACTGGTGGTGGCCTACTGATTATATCTCACACCCTTCTTAGGACTCCCTTGGTACCCAAATAGACTTCATTATTTCAGGTATGTATCAAGGGATGCATCCAACATTTAGTGATTTACTCTGAGTTCTATGATGGAGTACAGAAGCAGAGAACCAAGCATGTGACTTCAATTCTAGTTATAGATACTTTTGGTTAGGATGGTATGTTTTATATCATATGGACTATTTATGTTTCTCTGTATCCCCATGTACACATTTTTTTCATAGTTTCATGACATTATCATCATCATCATTTTTATCTATTTATTATTCATATTTTTCTTGTTTATTTAGCTGGGTTGGTTTATAATTATTATTTATCTATTGCTTGTTATTTTCTATTTATACTGCTTATCATATTAAATTACCATTATTTTGTACTATGAAACATGATTAAATAGTCTCTCGACAGACACACCATAGGCCCTCACTACTATTCGGAAACCTTTGGTGTATGGGGAGGCACACATGAGGTCACGTGGCTCACCGTCTCAGGGAACCACTAAGTGTTTTATAGGGTGTGATACTTCAAAGTGGAATCATAGGATTTTTATTTTTGCCTTACTATTTGGTTATTATATTGGAGACTATGATGTAACGTAATTTATTAATGATTCTATTCTAGGGAGTAGCTAACCCACATATAGGGGAAACTTAATTTATTTGGTATGGGTTATAGGTTTTATGTTTTGTGCCTTTTATAGTTTCACAAATTTCACCATTGGGTAACACATTTTTGCTGTGACATTATTATTATTGATATTAATATGATCAATTTATTTTTCTTGGCTTGAGTATATGAGGTTGTAAACAATTCATGCATCATACTAGACACTATGGAACATAAATTTCATTCATTATGCCATGTCATATTTATATTTTTGTGTGTATTGCCTATGTTTCATGTGTTTTTTGTCTTCTCCTTGATTTTTATATGTTGAAATATGATACTATTTCAATAGGAATAACATAATTGGATTAATTATAGTTTCTACATCAATATAAAAGGTGTTTGACCACATAGATTGGTTATGACGCCTTAATTAACCAATTATGACACATTTGAGCCATGGACCACTAGTTCTATGGGCTGAAACATTAGTTGATTTTATTGATTAATTACAATATAAATTTAAGAAGAAATACTTTTTAAAATTGGGAATGGTAGTTCATTCAACAAAACACTAAACATGACAATTTACATCCTGATACTGGACATACAAGTTAGTTCGCAGTTACTTGGCATGTCAATTGCAATTTATATAGTGTTTGCTCCTTTATAAATTTATAATTGGGGATGAAATTAACTAATTTTAGATATCAATATCTATATAAATTTGTATTAAATTTAATATATTAATATTTAAAATGAAATTTTCACTACGAAATGGGGTTCCAATTACAAAGTAGAAGGTGTTTTCATTTAAACATTTCAATTGACGCTCCATATACCAGAACCTATATTATGTGTGAGACATTGAACCTAACCTAACCTTAGTAGTGGGTAGTATTCCATGTCTCCTATTATCCATTATGATCTTCTTATAACCCAAACCTAGATTTAGGATTAGGTAAAGAGGTGTGACATCTTATAGGAAGGTTGTGTACTAATCCTTTCCTATTTTTCTATTTTTTACAGGTTTTAAATATTATCTGAGGCTTGTGATTAGATATTTTAAACCTATACAACCTCAATGTATTAAATTTGTACACAAGGAGGGTTTCTACAACCACACTATAGAGGTGGTAGGCCCTAAGCCACATGTTTTACCTCCTATATTTCCCCCTAATTCACATCATGTTGATATTCTACTAGGTGTCAATGATCATTTCTAAGACTATTTCTATCACTTTATTCAGTCAATACAAGTTTCTCTTTGACTTTCCCCTACAATGGAAGAGCTAACCCATGAATTTATGAAGCAACATCATCCCACCATTTCAGGGTATGGAATATCTTAGGATGTTGAATCTTATATAGTGGACTTGTTATCAATCTTCAAACATCTAGATATGCCTCCAATGTGGAGATTAATTCTTGCTGCCTATATTTTACATGATTCTGCTAAATGTTTGGAGGGATTTCATTACCTATGTTGGGCGACATCAGGGTATGGTCTAGGAGGGATTCTTGACATCCTTTAACAACTACTTTTCCCCTATACATTGAGGGAAGGTCATTCTTAAGATTTTATGCATCTTCAATATAGTTTCATGTTAGTGATGGAGTACTTAGCTCATTTCATCGAGTTCTAGTGTTTTTCAGCAACTCTGACTGGTGAAGAACTAACTACTACTAGGTGATTTGAGGATGGGCTTTCATACACTATCCAATCATAGTGGAATGTTTTTCAGTTGATCACTATTTTAGAAGTAGTAAACCAGGCCCTCATCATAGAGTGGAACATAAGGAAATGTGGAAATGTGAGCTAGTGTGGTTTTTCTTCTAGATAGGGAGTTCAATTATATGGCGGTAGAAATCATTGGTTCGAGGGTACATGTTGGGTAATTTCTAGATAGATGACATTAATAGAAAATTATATGGTCTTCCATCAGTGTGGTAGGATAGGTAACATGAATCCCTAGTGTATGAGGATTCTAATTGAGTGTTGAGATTGTAGAAGTATGGGTCCCCTACATCGTTTTTGTCAAACTTTTCCTCCTGCATCTACTGATAAGGTATTTATACCAACAACTCTTTTAGGTATAAGGGCAGTAGCTCCATGTCATGCTAAGATTTTTTCTAATACCGGTCAATCAGTTTGATTAGGTGAATGTGGAAGAGGTAGTCAGACCTTATATGTTCAATGTTAGAAGAGTGGACTTTCCGAGGGCAGTCAGGTTTCTCTCAGGGTTATGGTTAGAGCTACATCTATGTAGTACATCCATCACCTAAGGATAAGATTCTACGGCCTTTTATTGTATGAGGAATTATTCTGGTTGCCTCAACTTTAGTTTCTTCCCTATTTGGAACATGTGCATCAAACTCCTTTATATCTTCTACAATTATGGAAATTATGTGTGTGAAGATAGAGAACTTTAGTAGCATGATGACTCTCAACACCCCATTAGGGGTCTGATTATAGATTGTATGCTAGTTCAAGGAGTTCCACCTTGATATACATGGGTAAAATTTACTATGATATTTCTTCATCCTCAAGATGACTGGATTTAATGTCATTCCTGTTATAGAATGTATTGATCTATATCACACCTATGTTGATTTCTATTGTTGGCATGTATCATTCATATCACCTAAGGGTAGCACATATATTCATAAGGGAGAATGGGATATCCATGTGAGTTGAACTGGACCTGACCATCACGGTCTGGGAAGGATGACATCCTAGATGGATAGTATATTTATGAGTGAGCATAGAATTTATTTTGTGGAATTCCTTCTTATTTTGGATCGTTTTAGAGATATTTTCCAGGGTTATTTCTTTGAATTACCTCCCATGAGAGAGGTAGAGTCTACCATTGAGCTAGTTCTAGGTATAGAACCAGTGTTTATTCTTCCCTATAGGATGGAACATACAAACCTCCATAAACTCAAGAATAAATTAGAAAATCTAGTGGAAATGGGTTTTATCTAACTCAGTACTTCTCCTTCGGTTTTACCTATCCCTTTCACCAAGAAGGATAATGATTGTGGGTTACATATGGTTAAACCATCTTACAATGAACAATTGGTATCTATTTGCTCAAATAAAATACCTCTTCGACCATCTCCGAAGAGAGACCATTTTAGCTAAGATCAATTTAAGTTCAGGATACCATCAGGTGCGTGTGAGACCATCGTACATACCTTGTGAAGTGTTTCAGAGAAAATATAGAATGTTTGAGTACCTAGTTATGTTGTTCGGCCTTATAAATGCACCATCTATTATCATGACTAGTGAATTAGGTTTTCCACCCATACTTGAATTAATTTATGGTAGTATTTGTAGATGAAAATTTGGTGTATTATCACACCATAAATTACCATGACAACCATATCAATATAATTATTAACACACTAGGAGAGAACCATCTATATTATAATCTCATAAAATGACACTTTTGGATCAATGATATTCACTTCTTGGGTCATATAATTTCAAATAAAGGTGTATTAGTTGGCCTAGATAAGGTTAGAATAATGGTTTTATGAGAGAATAACATGAATTTTTTTGACATATGAAATTTATTCGGGATGGTTTTCTATTACAAATGATTCATATAAAACTTTCACGCCAAGAATAACTTCTTATGGGAATGACTAATGGGGGTGTGAAATTCATGGGGTCAGAAGCCTGTGAGATTCTAGAGTTAAAAAAGGAAGACTAAATTCATTGTTGATCATGATTCTACCAGATCTAGGAAGAATCTGTATTGTTTACTTTGTTGATTTAGGGATCATAAAGGGAGCAATTTTGATGTAGGTGGATTGATCTATAGCATATGGGTCCTAATATGTGATACCTAATGAGTGGAATTACCCTATGCAAGACCATAGGCCAGTATACATGATTCATGTTTTATGCTATTATAGGAATTATCTATTAGGTGAGTGGTTCATTTTTTACATGGATCCCAAAAGTCTCAAATACATCTCTATATAGCGATACATGAATCTAAGGTAATGTAGGTGGGTAGAGTGCATGAAAAAATTCAACTTTTAGCTTGATTATACACCCAAGAAGGTTAATAAAAAGGATAATTACCTAATCTAGAAGACATTTAAATAGGCCATCTAGGTTGCCAGTAGTGAGTGGTAGTTGATGGCATTGTTTTCAAAGATACACTTGAAGGTTCAATAACAAAATAGGTAGCCTGTTTTAGTATCCCTAATAGTGACATCCTCCCTTCTTGAGCTGGTCAAGTTAAGATAGTTATCAAATCCTGATGAACTCATAATAAGGGAGGGTATCTTATGTAAGAAACCATCGTTTGTTTGGGTTGTTGATAAGGATGAGAACCTGCTCCTCCATGAACATATTTGGGTGGCTTCAGACTAATGGGAGGAGTTTATGCAGGGATTTCATGCCTCTATTTGGGTAGTTGACCCTAGGATTACTAGGATTCTTGGGATATAAGTCAATATTATTAGTTTCTAGGTATAAGTGGAAAGATTATAGGTTTTACCATGAGTTTTTCAACCTATCATTAGGTGAAGGCAGAACACCAGTGGCCTTCTAGACTTCTACACCCTCTATCCATTCCTAAGTAGAAATGGAATAGCATCACTATGGATTTAATGATGGTATTTCTGATATCCCCTTGATCTAGTGATGCATTATGGGTTATCATTCATAGGTTGACCAAGTTATCACACTTCCTACTTATTCTTGATACCTTCTCAGTTTTTGATCCTTAGAGGCTTTATAACTAGGAAATTGTACACCTTCGGGGTGTCCCCTGTTCTACCATATCAGACCAAGATACAAATTTTACATCATGATTTTATTAGGGGAAAGAAAATGAAATAGTTTTATAAGTTATCTTCAGTACAACATATGACCCACAAACTTATGGGTAGTCCAATCAGACAATACGAGTGTTGGAGGACATTCTATGGGCATCCATCCTAGATTTTAGAGGTTTATAGTAGAAACATATACCTCTTGTGGGTTTTTCCTACAAAAAACGTTTTCAGGAAATGATTTAGATTCATTTTATAAGGCCCCTTATTGAAGTACATTTTGGTTCATCGATGTTCTGGATAGATGTCGGTGAGGTAGCACTATTGGGTCCTCATCCAGTTGAAGAGACTTCAAAGTGAGTTTAGCTGATTCCGAAATGTATGCATGTAACTCATACCATAAAGATGTCCTATAAAAATCATCACCACAGACCTCTAGAGTTTGATGTGGGGCATGGGGTCCTTCTTTGGGTTTTAAATAGATTGGGTCATGGATGGATACAATGATAGGTAAAGTTATCACCTCATTACAATTGATCTTTTTAGATTGTGGTGACAGTTAGGCTTGCAGCATATATGTTGTAGTTACCTCATAGATATTATTCCATGCATGATGTTTTCTGTGTATCATAGATTATATGGTATCATGCTGACCCATATCATTTATTTGACCTAGATAATATTGATATAAAGGCAGATTCATCCTTTTAGAAGTATTTGATGTGTATTATTGATCAGGGTATGAAGGATCTCTGAGGTATGTAACGACCCAGAAATTCATTAATGAAAATTACTCTTGGTCTATTTAAATTTTTTCTTAGGGTTATGTAAAATGTATGCACTTATTTGGTTTTATGTTATGGATTTTAAAATACCATTAAGAATTGTGATTGTTGCTAATATAGTCACTGAACAGTGATCACATGAATAGTATAAATATAGGGCTTTAACATATCTAATTTACTCATACAAAGGAAGTGATGGCCTCATCCAGTAGATTTTCCCCATATGAATCCCATTTTTCAGAGCTTGTAAATGAGGTGGTTTTATTAGGCTTTTCACTTGAACAGAACCAAGCCGAACTTGAACACTTTAATCTTGAGCAGAACCGACTATAGGAGAAGTTAAGATAATAGAGATTACCACCCGAGGGATGTTACTGAGCCACCAAAAGAGTCTATCACCATCGCACACCTTACCCTTTGGTCTTATGTGGGTGTTATAAGGGGTTATGTAATGAGACCCTACCACTATGACTATGTACATTATTTTTTATAAAGAATGTTCAGTCATTTTATTATTATTACTTTGTAAATAGTTTTTTAAAGCACAAACAGTATTTTTAATTACTATTTAACTAAGATATATTATTTGATGAATTAATGGATTTTTAATTAAATAATATTTTAATAAAATATTAGTAATAAATTAATTTTTATTAAATAAAAAATATCGTACAATTTTTATGAATACAATTGTAATTCTTATTAAGGTTTGAAAGTTGTTTTTGTCAAAGCCAATGAAATTTTGATAAATGTCAGTTTTTATTTTAAAAGTAAAAAATTCACATATTTAAAAAATTATTTCGATAAAATTAATACTATTTTTTGTAATCAGGATGTAAAAATTATCCAATGGGGGTCTTTTCATACTTTTCTGAGACAGTTGAATTTTTGGGTAAACATTAAATACTGTTTAGATATATAATGTGTTTAATGAAATCATAATGACCCAATATTTATGTAATAAAATACTATAAACATTATGTTCGTCCAATATATGTGTTAGCATTAAAAATATGTGATTTTGTGTTTTATTATTTACTTTACAAAGCATTAGTGGACCCTTCAAGGCTTATAAGACAATCTGTATTTTTAAATTGTTTTCCTTGAGTGTGACTCACCTCCACATAAGAAACCCTATTATTTTAAGAAGTTCGGACATTGGCCTTATAAACTATTGTTTTTTACTCCCCTTTTTCAAAAACCAAGGTCAAATACCATGGGCTGGTTCATGGTTTTGATTAGTTTAATCAGAGGTGTCCCAAACCTAAATAATAAATAATTCCCTCTTTTTTCCTATATAAACCCACCCAAGATTCCACTTCCTCTTTATTCAAAGCCATTGTATTTCTACCAAACCATGAACTCCTCTCTCTAGAATCCTCCCAAGGTTCCCCATGCTTCCAAGAAGCCTCTCTCAAGCCTCTCCCAATCTTTTGGTATCACACTTCCAAGTAAGGGATTTCTTCCTTTCTTATTTTAGTCCAATTTTCTTTAAGTTGTTATGCCCTTTGTTTCAATTAAAAATGTTGGGGTATGATTTATCACCGCCCCATACTAATATCTTTATTTTAAGATGATGGGATACCACTTTATCTCTCATTAATTCTTCCCATGTACACCTGTTACATGACAAAATTCTGTGAAAGATTTCTCTCTCCACCTTTATATCCAAGTAATTCTTTTTTGTTATGAATATAAATTCCATTACATTTTTTGGGAGATGTATCTATATGACCCCATTACTATCCATTTAATTTAAATATGATGATACACCCATTTCTCTCTCATTAACCATTTTTATGAATCCTTATGTCACACCGTTATGCATCTGAAATTGAACCGCATTTTTCTAAGCCAATATCATTGCGTAGTGAATACCATACCCATGTCTCTATCAAGGGTAATCACCATATTGCACTTGTACATTTTTATTAGTAACTTTATTTATTTATTTCACATTACTTAGTCATGGAATAACTTATTATGTTGATTGTTTCCATGTTATATGATCCATGCAGCACACTTATGAGTGGAATGAAATGTTTAAGAAGGGTGTGCCCTGATAGCGCTCCAATGAATTGGGTAAAGTGTAGTATCAGGATAAATCATGTGAAATGAAAGTTGACTGATGATAATTCAAGTGAAAAGAGGGGTTTTTCAGGATTCATGTTCAATGAGAATTTACTCATGCTTCATGTGTAATGATCCTTGGCTCATGCTAAATTCCATGTTAAGTATTGTTACCACATTTCCATGTTATGATTTTTAGGCTTAATCATTCCTTTATGTTCATGTTTCTCTTGTGCTCCATTGATATGCCTATTGTATAACATAAATTGTATTCCTCATTTTATTCCATGTTTATTCCCTTACTGGGATTTATAGCTCACCCATTTCTTATGCACATCCTTAGGTTATCCCATGTAATGCTATGTACGAGGGAATATAGTGGGCATGTATAGGGAGTCTTCAATAAATATGTTTTATTTCTTGTTTTAATTTGTTATTTAATGATCCTATGCACTATAGACACAGACCTCTTGATCTTCTATAATGTATCAAGTGAAGTTTATGTAATTAATCATGTCTAAGTGTGTATTAAAGAACATGGTTGTTATAGTTGGTATCAAAGGATATGTTTAGTTATTTTTGGGATTAGGAATAGAAAACCCTAGTGAAAGCGTTAGGGATAAGACTAAGAATAATAAAAACATAACTATGTTTTGGTTAGTATTTATTAAGTGGTTTATCAGGAAAATACATCCCTATCTGGATACGAGCATGTAAAGGTGGCTCTGGCATAGATGTACCTAGGGGTGAAAACCCCGACAAGGAGTTTCAGGCTTGAACCAGGGTATCCTGGTACAGAACAATGGGCCTTGCTGCACTCTTGGTTATGACACTCCTGAGGGAAATGCATTGGTATATTCACAAGCTTAGTATGAACCATTATTAAGGGAATTAAAAAAATCCCCTAAGAATATATGTTGGATAACATAGATTGAAGCCTATAGATTCTTATGTTAAGGAAATAAAAGATATTATAGGTCATCTATTTTATCCTTGGATTACCCTTTAAGTGTCACTGCTAACTTTCCTTTTATTCCATCCAATGGTCAGTAATTAGAGGACTCGGGCAAACAATCGATGTGAAGATCAATGTGATGACTGTGCTAATGAGATTCTCAATCTGATGGGAGTGGGAATCATGTACTTTGTCACGATTATCTCTTAGTCATCTCAATATTTTAATAGAATCATGTGTTAAGAGGAACATTCAACCCCCCAAAGAAATATTAATTCACTATCGAGTTCTTCATGAGACAAAAGGCCTCCTACTTTTAATGGATCATATGATCCCTAAATCACCAAACAATGGATCAACTTCATTGAAAAGATATTATCCATACTTTAATGTTATGAAAAAGAGAAAGTTCTTCTAGTTGCTTATAGTATAGAGGGTGAAGCCGATCGATGTTGGACATTGTTAAAAAATATGAATCTTGAGGAGGAGATCGAGGTGTTGGAATGGATTGATTTCCAGAAGATGTTTTTTGATAAATTTTTCTGCGCACCCCCCGACTTAAGATGGAAAGGTAATTCCTTTCCCTCGTGTAAAAAAGGCGATGAATCTATCAGAGAATACAAGGAAAACCTCACAAGGCTTGCACGATATGCTTCTGGCATTGTCATTACTCCTGAATGAGAGGTTGAACACTTCTTTGGTGGGATGAAACCTTTCCTAAGGAAAGGCCTAGAAATCCACGGCTTTGAAAGCTATGAGGAAATTGTTCGATGTGCCCTCAAGTTTTAAATGGAGATCGGTGAACCTCATGGGTATCATGGGGATAGGAAGCCTAAGTTGAAATTCAATTCAGGCAGTCTGATGGATAAATCCAACAGTTCTATGAAAATCCAGTACCCCACTTTCCAAAAGATCAAAAAGAAGCACCCTAGAAATTACTTGAAGGGGATGAGGAGATGATATAGGTTTGTAAGAGAAGGGCACTTATCCATTAACTACTGACAAGAAAAACCCATAGCTACAACAGAGGATAGGAATTCTCCGTTAGACTCTAAACATGTTTTTCATTGTTTCAAATGCAAATATCTGGGGCATCATTCAAATCAGTGCCCTTTTCCAAGTGTTTTTGGAGGCAACCAACAACCTCCATGGTTGAAAGGGTGAGATTTTTCCATCACTACTACCGAAGTGAACCCCTATAATGAAGTGGTAACAAGTATGCTAGTTATTCATTAAATAATAGTGAAGGTACTTTTTGATTTAGTTCTACGCATTCTTTTATATCCTGAATGTTTAGTAGAACAACCCCAACACCACCCCAAATCATGGAAATAAAGATGTCAATGACTATGGAAAATGGGTAAATCACTGCATCCCATTAATATAACTCATCCCCTGTCTTAATTGGTGGATTGAAATTACTAGAGAACATTTTCATACTCTTTCTGGGGGAATTTAATGCAATTCTTGGCATGGAGTGGATTTCCTTATATAGATCCAACATAAATTTTCATGAGAGGGAAATCACTCTCCATATAGAGAATCGACCCCTGATTCTATAGAAGTGAAAGGAGGAAGATGAATCTTCTTTAGCACCATCATCTCAAGTGTGGATATTACTACCCTATGATCATGCATATCTGGATTAGATGATTGAGTCTAAGGAGGAAACCATCCTTGAAGACATGCATATTGCGAGGGAATGCACTGAAGTGTTTCCCAAGGAATTTTCTGGTCTCCCTCTTATAAGAGATGTATAATTTTCCATTGATCTTATACCTAGGGTGTTTTCAATATGAAGTACTCCATATAGAATGGCTGTTTTGGAGCTTGATGAGATGAAGAAACAACTACAATAGAATCTAGATAAAGAGTTTATATGCCCAAGTGCTTCACCATGGGGTGCACTAGTCCTCTTCCTCAAGAAGAAGGATGGGTCAATGTGCCTTTTCATCAATTATCGTGAGCTTAACAGAATCATGATAAAGAACAAGTATCTTCTACCACGAATTGATGACATGTTCGATCAACTATGTGGAGCACAATACATCTCAATGGTATATTTTCGGTTGGGATATTATAAAGTAAGTGTGAAGAATGAAGATATCCCCAAAACTGATTTTCGTACAAGGTACAGGCACTATGAATTCATAGTAATTCCTTTCAGACACACTAATGCTCCAGAAATATTCATGGACTTGATGAATAGAGTATTTAGAGATTACCTCGACAATTTTATGGTAGTCTTTATAGATGATATTATAATATAATCCAAAACCAAGGAGGATCATTAGGAGCATATAAGAACTATACTAGAGACCTTGTGAAATGAGAAGCTCTATGAAAAGTATATCAAGTGTGGGTTAGGGTTGAAGGAGGTCTCATTCTTGGTCTATATCATCACAAGCAATGAGATATCTGTGGATCCATCCAAGACAAATACAATAAAGGGATGGACAAGGCCAACATTGGTAATGGATATTTGTAGCTTCTTGGGGTTAGCTTGATATTATAGATGATTTCTGAGAAATTTCTCACGATTTTCCAACCATCTTACCAAGCTCACTCAGAAGGGAGTAATGTTTTATTGGAGTGATAAATGTGATGAAATATTCAAGGATATGAAAAGGAGGATTATCACTACACCCATGATCACTTTACTCGAAAGTAGAAAACTTGTTGTGGTATTCAGTGATGCTTCGAAGAAGGGAATTGATTTTGTGTTGATGTAAAATGATAAATTCGTTGCCTATGCTTCAAGGAAATTGAATGTTCATGAGTATAATTATCCAACACATGACCTGGAGTTGGCATCGGTGATCTTCTCTTAAAAAATTTGGTGTAATTATCTCGTTGGGGATAACTGTAAAATATATATGGACCACAAAATCCTCAAGTATATATTCACACAGAAATAGTTGAACATGCACCAATGAAGATGGTTAGTGATGATCAAAGACTATGAATACTCAATCCATTACCACCCTGGGAAAGTGAACAAGGTGGTGGATTCTCTATGTAGAAAGGACCCATCATTTCTATCATCGATGAGAATTGATAAGGATCCAATATTCTTAGATTTCATGAAGATGGACATGGGAATCATAAAGAAGGGAACATAATCAATCCTTTCACAAATGATTGCTCAACCATCTCCTTGGGAAAGGTTAAAGGATGCTCAAAAGGATGATATGGGAATTCATAAGAAAGTTGAATCTATCAGAAAAGTTAAATCCTTGGATTTCAATGTCAATGAATAAGTAATTGTAAGATTTGAGAAAAGACTGTGTGTTATATCAAGTCTGGATTTGAAGAAAGAGATTTTGGATTACGCATATAGTTTAAATTTCTCTATTCACACATGAATCACAAAGATGTATCAAGATCTCTGAGAACCTTATTGGTGGGATAATATAATGAAGGAGATTTTTGAGTATACATCAAAGTGCTTAGTGAGTCAGAATGTAAAGGAATAGGGGTCGAAGTCTAAGGGGATGATGCAACCATTTCCCAAACGAGCCTGGAAATGGGAGAACATCACCATGGACTTTGTCACCTGACTTCTGAAGACATCCAAAGGAAACAATACAATATGGGTTGTTGTGGATAGTCTTACAAAGTCTACACACTTCATTTTAATTCGGGAGGATTTCTCATTAGACTAATTGGCACGGATATACATCAGGGAAGTGGTAAGGATGAATAGAGTAACACTATCTATTGTATCTGATCAAGATCCAAGATTCATATCTATGTTTTGGAAGAGTCTTCAACATGCTCTAGATATTGAACTGAACTTTAGTACGACCTATCATCCTCAAACTAATAGCCAATCTGATTGAACTATTCAGATACTGGAATATATTTTAAGATCATGTTCAATGGAATTTAAACGAGGTTAGGATCAACATCTTCTTCTGGTTTAATTCTCCAACAATAATAGTTTCCACTCGAGCATCTGAATGGAACCTTATGAAGCCCTGTATGGGAAGAGGTGTAGAACACTGTCATTATGGGATGAAGTCAGTGAGTGTAAGCTGTTAGGACCATAAATGGTCAATGAAATGGTGGAGAAGGTGAAAACCATTCAGCAACATATCAAGGCAGCCCAGAGTCGACAGAATAGTTATGCAGATAACCGTCGATGAGACCTTGAGTTTAATGTTGGATACAAGGTATTTCTACACATATCTATGTGGAAGAAGGTCATGAGATTTGGAAAGAATGGGAAGTTAATTCATAGGTACATCGACCCCTTCAAGATTCTTGATCATGTCAGGTATGTTTCCTATCGACTAAAACTTCCACCTTCCATGGCCAAAGTACATGATGTCACTCATGTATCCCTCTTAAGGAAGTACATACCAGACTCTTTCCATGTACTCTCTTCAGAGGTATTACAACAACTGGATGATATTTGATCTTTCTTATGAGTATAAAACAGTGAATATCTTAGATCATAGAGAAACATTTCTACGATATAAGATAATTCCCCTCGCCAAGGTGTTGTGGAAAAACCACAAGTTTGAAGAAGCAATGTGGTAATCAGAGGAAGTGATGAAGCAAAGTTACCCAGATCTGTTTTCATGTGGTAAAAAGAAAATTTTGAGGATTAAATTTCTTATGGGGGAAGATTTTAAAGACCCAAAAATTCATTAATGAAAATTCATCTTGGAATATTTAAATGTTTTCTTATGGTTATGTAAAATATATGAACATATTTGGTTTTATGTTTTGGATTTTAAAATACCGTTAAGAATTGTGACTGTTCCAAATATTGTCATTGAACAGTGATCACATGATTAGTATAAATATAGAGCTTTAACATATCCAATTTCCTCAAAAAAATGAACTGATGGCCTCATCCAGTAGACTTTCCCCATACGAAGCCCATTTGTCAGAGCTCGAAAAGGAGGTATCATAATAGTGATTTTCTCTTGACCAAGACCAATCCGAACTTGAACATGTTAAGCATAAGCAGAACCCACTACAGGAGAAGTGGAAGTTAATAGAGATTACCACCCGAACGATGTTATCTGACCCACCCCAAGAGTCTATCACCATCACACACCATACCCTTCGGTCTTATGTGGGTGTTATAAGTAGTTATGTAATGATACCCTATCACTATGACTATGTACATTATTTTTGTATAAATAATGTTCAATCATTTTATTATTATTACGTTGTAAATAGTTTTTAAAGCACAAATAGTATTTTTAGTTAATATTCAACTAAGAAATTTATTTTGATGAATTAATGTATTTTTTAATTAAATAATTGTTTAATAAAATATTCTTAATAAATTACTTTTTATTAAATATAAATTATAATACAATTTTTATTAATACAATTGTAATTTTTATTAAGGCTTGAATGCCGTTTCTGTCAAACCCATGAAATTTTGATAAAAATCAGTTTTCATTTTAAAAGTAAATATTTAATAATTTAGAAAATTATTTAGATAAAATTAATATTATTTTTGGAATCAAGATGTCAAAATTATCCAATGGTGAACTTTTCATAATGTTCTGAGACAGTCGCATTTTTGGGAAAAAATAAACTACTGTTTAAATATATAAATGTAATAAAAAAATATACACATTATGTTCAACCAATATATGTTTTACCATTAAAATAATTTGATTTTGGGTTTTTTTATTTTACAATGCTTTCGTGGACCCTTCAAGGCTTATAAAACACTTTGTCTTTTAAAATTGTTTTCCTTGAGAGTGCGACTCACCTCCACATAATAAACCCTATTATTTTAAGAAGTTAGACAATTGGCCTTATAAAATATTGTTTTCCACTCCCCTTTGGCTAAAAAAATGGGAAAAACCATGGGATGGTTTGTGATTTTGATTAGTTTAATCTGATGTGTCCCAAACCTAAATAATAAAGAATTCCCTCTCATATCCTATATAAACCCACCCAAGCTCCCACTTCCTCTTCACTCAAATCATTTGGATTTAGACTAAACCCTTACCTACTCTCTCTATAATCCTCCCAAGGTGCCCTAATATCTTAATAATCCTCTCTCAAGCCTCTCTCATGCTTTTGGCATCACACTTCCATGTAAAGGATTTCTTCCTTTCTCATTTTTGCCCAATTTTATTTAAGTTGTTATGCCCTTTTGTTTTCAATTAAAAATTATGGGGTATGATTTAGAACCTCACCCATACTTCCCTATTTATGTATGGATGATGGGATACCACTTTCTATCTCATTAATACCTCCCATGTACAGTCGTTACCATGCCAAAATTCTGTGAGTGATTTCTCTCTCCTCTTTTACATCCAAGTAATTATTTTGTATTATGCATCTAAATTCCATTACAATTGTTGGGAAATGTATCTATATTACCCCCTTACTATCCATTTAATGTAAATATGTTGATACACCCATTTCTCTCTCATCAACCATTTTCCTGAATCCTTATGTCACACCGTTATGCTGTCGAAATTGCACAACATTTTTTCAAGCCCAGATCATTGTGTAGTGAATACCATACCCTTGTCTCTATCAAGGGTATTCAACTTTATGAGCATATACATTTTGAATAGTAATTTATTTTATTTCTTCCACAATAATTAATCGTTTAATAACTTATGATGTTGATTGATTCCATGTTTTATGATCTTTGTGGCACTCATATGCATGAAATGAAACGTTTAAGCAGGGTGTACCCCGATAGCACTCCAATGCATTGGGTAAAGTATCGTATCATGATACATCATGTGAAATGAGTTTTAACTCATGATAAATCAAGTGAAATTAGGGTTTAATCATCCTTCATCTGCAATGATGTTTTACTAATGCTCTATGTGCTATGAGACTTGGGTCATGAAAAATTCCATGGTAAGTGTCGGTGTAACATTTCCACGTTATGATTAGCATTCTTAATCATTCCTTTATGTTCATGTTTCTATTGTGCTCCATTGATATTCCTATTTTCTAACATGTATTTTATTCCTCATGTTAGTAAATGTTTATTCCCTTATTGGGAATTATAGCTCAGCCTTTTCTTATGCATGTCCTCAGGTTATCCCATAAAATGCTAAGTACGAGAGAATGTAGTGGTCATGTAAAGGAAGTTTTCAATAATGATGTTGTATAACATGTTTTAATTTATTATTTAATGATCATAATCCACAAATACATTATAACTCTCAATATTCTATGTTGTATCAAGTGAATTTTATGTAATAAATCATTTCTAAGTGTGTATTAAAGAACATGGTTGTTATAAGGTAGGTCAGTTCCTCTATTTCAGGTGCTTTGGAAATACGGTAGTGTACAGGATGAGACCAGGGAGAGAGAGGGTGATGTATGTTCTTAGTGGGCAGAAATTTTCTCAGATGATGCTTTATGACCCATGGAATGGAAACTCATCAATTATTTTTTTTAAGGAGGGGAGGTTGTAACATCATTTCTTTTCATTAAGGTATGTTTTCATTTAGTTTCGGTTAGACCTGGAAACCATGTATAAGGGATAGTTAGTTGTTTTTGGAAGGAAATTTTGTAGGTATCTAGAGGATGTTTTCATGAAATCTACACAGTGTGTACTGAATAAGCATCATGTATTTAGAATACACAATTTGTATTGAGTACACACCATGTAATGGGTTGACTAGACCATATGTACGTCCTGAGCGGGATTTTCCTAGGAGGGTATGTCCTCGACATTTACATAGCATGTAAATAATTTACACACCATATAAATTCCCATGAGTATTTTTAATATAAAATGGATCTTTTGGCATAATCCCTTTTTCTTCTTCCATAAAAAAGAGGAATTGTGTGATAACCCTCTAACTCCAAGACCTAGGTTCCTCCAGTAATCCTCTATCCAGATTCGGTTTGATTCGCCGTCAGTGGTGTTGGATCTAAAATTGTAAGATCCAAAATCCCCTTAGTTATTTCCAAAGATTCTCTTCCTGTATTTTTTTTATTTTTGTGTGAGATGATTTTCCCTATTTTCAAGGTTTTGGTCCATTTTTTCATTTTATCCCATTCTGTCTTGAATCAAAGTCCAATTTGAAAGGAGTAGTAATATACAAACCTAAGGTAGGTGTTATATATTTTATTAATAAGTTTCATTTCATTTATATTGTTATACATTATGCTGCACACCAAAAATTTCCATCAAATCCCCTAGAATGGTTAATAAATTTATTTTAAGTTGTTTCCCATGCAAAATGTGATCCAATCTAATGGAAATTACATCCTAGAATGTTTTAATTGACATGGGACACCCCTATGGGTGTACCCTTCCTTGTTATCCTATGTGCCCACTACCTAAATTGGTTAGAACATCCTCTAGGGGTTTGTTTTCATGTAATATATTTTTTAAAGTATGAATTCAATAAAGGGAAACGGTGGGAAATGAATTTTTCCCAAACACATCATGTAATTACAAGATTTCTTGACAAAAGGATCTGATAGTTGAATTAAAGAGCCATAATTACCATGAATTAATTAAGTGAATTGTTATAGCTAATACTTTATTTTATTTCAAGATTATATATATTGTTGGATCCTGGTGGGATTCCATGGATGGGCTCGTCAATATTTATTATTAGTTTTTAATGTAGATTGTATACATACTTGAATAAATACCAGCTATGGATAGGATGGGATCACCGTGAATTTTTGATAACTCTTTGTGATTGATACTGGTTCCCCATGGGAGACACTTTTGATAGGCTTGGTGGCTTGATGGTTAGACCAGACCTTGAGTGATACACAGGCCCCTATGTGTGGTACCAGGGACGAGATCAAAGGTTTTGTTTCACATCATGCTATGATTGATACTTGGGATTCCATTTTTAGATCTCCTTGGATGGACTCTTATGGTATTTGGATTTTATAGTTCCCCCAGAGTGATACTTGGGATTCCTTATCGATCACCTTTTACAAGCCCAATGTGCCTCTTAATAATTTCTAATGATGACTTATTAAAGAACAAGAATATCCAAATAAATATCTAGGGATGTGTCTGCCAAGCCAAATTTCATGCTTGGGGATGGTCCACCTTTTATATTCCATTAATAATGTCCCATTATACCATATTTCATACTTTCATAGTTTACCATGGTTCATAGACATTTGTATTAGGTTTAATTAAGTAGTATCGTTTAGGTATCCCATGAGTAATGCATTCTGATATATTTTAATATTTATTTATGTCTTTCATTTATTATTATTGGAACTCTACTCATTTTATATGCACAAACTAGATTGATCTAGACACTATGGGTGGTTTCCTATAGATTATATCTCACACACTTCTTGGGCTTCCCTTGGTACCCATGTACGCTTCATTATTACATGTATGGATAAAGGTAATTGGTCATCTTCTAATGTTTGATTATGAGTTCTAGGATGGAGAACCGGAGCTGAGGATCAAGACTATGCTTGTGATTCTAGTTATAGATTATTTTGTTCATGTTGGTATTTATGTATATCATGTGGCATATTCCTATTTCCCTAAATCCCTATGTAATCATTTTTGTATATCTACATGGAATTATCATTATAATTATTTTGTATATATTTATTATTCACCTTTCTCTTTTTTATTCAACTTGGTTGATTAATCATTATTATTATTTGTTACTTCTTGTTATTTTTTTTCTGATCATATTATATTTCCATTGTGTTGTTCTCTAACTCATGAGGGAATAGTCTCCCCACAGACACACCCTAGGCCCTCACTACTAGTCAGATGCCTCTAGCTTATGGGGAGGAATGCTTAAGGTAATATGGTCGACCATCTTAGGGCACCATTAAGTGGATTCCAAGGCAGGATGATACATCATATTTTTCTATTCATAGAAACATATGTGGGTGTTTTGGTTCCCTTTTCCAAAAAATATAGTTATAAGGAATAGGTTAGACTCTAAGATCCAACTCATTCTTCTCAAAATCTTCCTTTGGTAGTTCATTTGTTAGAATATCATTCACCTAATTTTGTTTTGATGCATACTCCAACTTCATTATCCCATATTCAACCTTCTCATTGATAAATTGATATATTATCTTGATGTTATTTATTCTTGAGTTATGGATGGTGTTTTTCCAAGATTGATAGAACTCAAGTTATCACACATGCTTCCAATGGGATATTTCACATCCACTCCAATATCTTCAAGTTATTATTTCATATATATCAATTGAGTACATGTTTGAGAAGTCATTATATATTCATCCTTCATGATGCTCAAGAAATAAAGTCTTAATTCTTACTCAACCTAGGAATTCAAGATCTACCAATAAAGAAAGCACCACATAAAGTTGACTTCTTTGTTTTCAACTAAGCCTACACAATTATATATATGTAAATCCCAATATCTCATGTCGATGTTATATATGATAAAACAATATAAAATACATTATATCATTAATGTAATGGAGTATCTTCTTCACTACAGGAAGATGGATTTCATTGGGATGGATTTGGTAATTTTTATCATAACATGTGGAAAAAATAATGTATGGTCTTCTTGTTATTAGATATAGAAAAACAATAATTAATTTTCTATATTCTATGATATTAAAGTCATTTTTATCTTCATCCCCTAAAATTTTCATTTTGGTAGCTTCTGTAGTGTTCATTAGCCTCTAAATTTCTAAATCAAACAATTTAAGCACATCCTTGGAATTTTAATTTTTTTGAAATGAATGTCCCAACCTTTCATTGAGATACATATAAGACAATAAAAATATATAAGTTCACTAATCGTAGAAATATCAATCTCACACCGCATATATTCTAAAAACTACCTGTATTGTGCATCATCTGAGCCTCCAAAAATTATGTTATCAATATAAATAAGCACCAAAATCCTTTAATACTTTTCCTTTTTAATGTATAAGATTTTATCCACTCTTCCAGTTTAGAATCTGTGCTTCTTCAAGTGTTGATCAATCTATGGGTACCAAGACCATGGTTTTTTAGAACATCTAGTGCCTTCTTCAATTTTCACACCTTGTTTTCATATTCATTCACTTAAAATCGGTCTGGTGTCTCAATTTAAACTTATTATTCAAGGAATCTATTTAATAATTATGATTTGAAATCTATTTTATGAAACCTGAATCCAATTTTTATTACCATGGACAAAAATGGTCATATAGTATTCAACCAGTCTATGGGTGAAAATGTTTCATCCACATCTATATGCTAAATTTGGTAATACCCTTTATACTCCATCGATGATTTTGTTCATGTCACCATTCCATATTTATTTATTTTATTATAGAACACCCTCTTTGTTCTAATTACATATTTATTATCTAACCATTAAACAAATTACCATGTTTGGTTATTTTTGATTTTTTCATGTTTTCTATGAATATCCTTAACCCAATTATCATATTTAGAATCATCATAAAATATTTAGGTTCCACATAAGATATAATATAGGTTTCTTATTGATGATTCATTCTTTGAGTTTGAATTGGATATTTCTAGTCACTAACTATATATTCATCACTAGTTTCATACCTATTGTTATTTCTCTTTTATACTATTTAACTAGTTATAGTTTCTTCATCATCAATGCCTTCTTCTATGTTTTCTATATTCCCATGATCTCTCCCAATTATGTTTACCACAATATCACTTAATTCATTAAAAACATCACCCTTTTGTTGTGAAGTCTTCTCACCATTTTGAAAATTCTACACATTCTCAAGAATGGTTACATCCTTTCTTTTCATTATTTTCCCAAGAATCTTATTATAGAACTTTAAAGCCTTATTTTGGATTAATATTCAATTAAAATACCTTCATACCCATGAGCTTCAAACTGTATATACTTATCTTTGTTTATAATAAAACGTTTACTTAAAAAATTTAAAAGTACTTGAGTGTCATAATATTCTTGTATCACGTATCATAGGGAGACTTTTCATAATAAATCTCTATTGGAGATGTATATTGATGTCATAAAAAACTACTTCTGATCATTATCATGTAAATTATTTTTTATGACCATATTTCAAACCATATTATTGATAACACGATTTCATATTTTAGTAAATCTATTTTATTGAAGAGACCTTACGGAAAAAATGGTGTTGTATCCCATGTTTTTATAGATACACTTACACATAATTATTAGTGAACTTCATACTATTTTCAGCCAATAACTTTTGAATATCTAGTCCATGAATCCTCTATACTAACCTTGGATATCATGTAATATATTTTTACACCTCATATTTGTTAGTAAGTACCATCAACCATTCTATCTTGTTGTAGTCATAAATAAACAAAACATCATAACTTTTTCTATTAAAATATTTAGGATTTATAGGCCCACATATTTCAACATGAAATTAATAATTAAATCTTGTTAATGTATTCTCCTTAATATCATTTGTCTTTTGAACTATCTTCCTTTTTGGATGGTATCACATGTGTGAGTGCAATCTTATGAAATTGTTGGGGTATCTCATGATCCTTCACATTTTACTAATTCTTACAACAATTTATGGTTAAATGTATATGATTTTTATCCTATAATTTATTTTATTACTCCTTGGGCAACAAACATATATCGTCTTCTCCATCCATGAGATAGAGTTTTCCTTTGGTACACCATCCTTTCAAAACTATAGTCCCATATTTTTCCAAAATTATAAAATCCCTCTTTTTGAACTTCACTGTATACCTTGAGTCACATATCTTACATACACATAGTAATTTGTGAATTAACCCTTCAACCATAAAAAATTCATATGTATAAATTCATTTCTACCTATATTGGCCTCTATAGAGTTGATTGTTTTTATCCCCTCATCATTGAAAAATCTAACAACTCTATCCTTGTCATATTTTATCTCAATGAAAAATTATCTATTTCCCATCGTATGGGATGTTAATCCACTGACCATATTCTATGTTCTGGCACTATCAGTTTCTCATAGAGTAATACTAGAAATATTATCCTTCACTTCTTTCATCTTTTATATCCACACAAGTTGTTTCACTTTATTGGGTGGTGAATCAGTTTGTCACACCTCTTTATCTATAGATTCTTCCTCAACATTTAGAGCTATATATTTATTTTTATTTTAATACTAATTGATGATGTCTTCATTCGTTGTTTACTACTTATTTAGATCAATTTTGGCACATTTATTTGTGTTTTTTATGAAAAATTAACTGATTTCTACCCAAAACCTTCACACACAAAAAGTAATATTTATTAAAAGTATATTGAGAGTAAGAAAGTTTTTGCATTTCTTTAACCTATATTACTCCCTAAAATATTTTTATTCTTTTAAGAACATATATTTTTGTGCCCTGTGGTTCTATGAAAATAACACAGAATACATGGTTTATTTTTGTGTTTATATTTTCATCAATATATGTTGTAGACTGAATAGTTTTTCAGTTATAGAACTTGTCATTCCTCTGAGGTGTGGGTGCTTTGTTCTTTGACTCAACCACTACAGATTTATTCTTTTGATCAGGACCCACATCTAATTTTTATTTATCTAAAAACAAATGTAATTATGGATATGATACAACCATTTTATTAGTTTCTTATCAATCTTCTTTATCTTATTTAGAGAATGATGCACTCAAACTCCTTGATTAAATTCCATGGGTAAGAATTATTAATTAATCATTACACATATGCAACAATTTCAAGAGTTAAAATTCACGTTCATATATTATTTTGACCAAATATTTTACTGTGTTAATTATTTGATTAATAATATAGTCCACCTCTTTGATTTTGAGACTAATCTCAAATTCCTTCTTTGAAATTCAAGAATTTTTAAATATGAGATGATTAATATCTAATTTCAATTACGAATTCTCTAAATATTTTTCCTATATATAAATTTAAGATTCACATACAACACCATTATATATTTATTATTTTAGTACTCCATATGTTAATTTCTTTAATATTAGCCCTAATTTTAGGCTTGAGTTCAACTCTTCCCTCAATTCTAGCACCTTCATCATCGCTTTCCATACCTTTTGGATTGTCTACAATAGCCACAATAACTTCATAATTTATATATTTATAGTGTTTGAAATCCTCTAATTTTTTATCCTACAAGATACTATCTTCATGGGATAGAATTTAATTCTTATTAAAAAAATTCTATTATTGTTTCCTTTTGTTGTTTGTTCCTCTGAATGGTTTCCTCAAAGGTTCTTCTTTCTCATCATCGTAATATTCCAAAATTTTCCAAATTGAAATCTATAAGAAGGTATCATTGATTTAAAATTTCATTTACCTAAATTAATATTATAATACATTAAATACATTACTTCGTTAACTTATTATTCATCGGGATCTAATTTTAATGAGAGTGTATTTATTATGTTGAATGTTACTTCCAAATAAATTTCTTTTGGGATAGACTTAGTATCATTTTTCTCTCATATACAATGAGAGGTGAATGAATCCTGGTATTTTAATTTTAAAATTCTCCCTTACCAATGATATATTTTTTTTAACTACTAGGAATACCTATCTTTTTCTCCAGAAAAATAATAATTGGTAAAAAATATAAAATAGAAGTGCATGAGATTTTACATAGTTCACACAAGAAAGATAATCTAAGAAGTATACATGGAAATATTCCTATTCACCTAAAAAACTAAATCTCAATACCTTTGATTATAATTTTCATACTGTTTTCACATGCCTTTCTGCTACACAAACATAAACAAAAGAGAGATAACTACTCTCCAACACAAAGGAAACGAACGGCTTCACTATGAATCAATGTCTTCAACCTCTACAAATAGATAATGATATTACTCCAATAGAAGTGTACCGATTTTATACACCTTATTATTCGTAAATAAAATTACACAAACTTCCATAACAAACCTCTTGGAATGTGTTTCTCTTATTTTTCTTATTTCTAGTTTGAATTTTGGATTCAACTACTACCGTTTTTTCCTCCCTTATTTTTTTTATTATTCTACCTCTTTATTTTTTTAATTTTTTTATCAAATTTATTATATTCCTATCACCTAATATATTCTTCATATTATTGAAAAATTTACCTCCTTGATTTTCTCTAAAATTATCACTAGCCCATTTCATAAATTTTTTTTAAAAAATAGAATAGGTTTACTCTATATTTTCTATTCCGTACAAATAAATATTCTAAATATTATTTAATATTATAAATAATAAATAGAAAAATATTCAAATAAATCATTTATTTAAACATAAACACAAATCGTTCTACTTATTCTCTTATGTCTCCAGATTCCCATTCCCATGATGTTTTGTGTGGTCAAATTTAGTTCTACAAAATTATCCTTAAACTCGTATTAAATAATCAAAACATCATGGATTTATCCTCTCTTAAATCTTTATTTGAATCTATTCAATCAAAACTAGATTGTTTATCGATCATATTATATTATTAATAAAATATATATGTACAATTCATAGATGACATTTTTCTGAAAATACTCAAAGGAATAATCCTTAAACAGATCAAAAATCATCCTTACACAAGCTATCATCTTTACACAAATCCTTATATGGGTCTATTATAATACTAAAATAGACCATAATAATTATATATAATCAACCGTACATAGATATAGTATCGTCCTTATATATATATAATCCTTAAGAAGAACTAAAATCATCCTTACATAAATCAGAATGATCCTTATGGAGTCATCTTTACACGTATCACCATTCAACTTTATGTAGACAACCTTCATTATTATGGAAATATATAATGATCTCTATGTTTTTGGACTTATCCAAAATTTAGAATCATGTACAATATGAAATTCAACCATATAACTCCAAAATTTATTCAAACAATATTCCATAAATCAATAAAAGAACTCCACAAACTTAAATATGATGTATTAAAGATTACTTACACTTTTGTGTGAATAAACATAGCCCAAAAACAACTCCAATGTGTTTTTTCTAATATGTATTATTATTGATATTTAATTATTTATTGGAAATACCATTATATTTTTTATAATGGGATTTATGACATACGAGTTTTATTCTTGATTATTGTCCCTTTGTGATCTAGCATTATTAATGTTTTAAAATAAAATATAATTTCTAAAAATGATATTTACCTTATTACATGTTGAAATAAAACGTTTTGTTTTCATGAAAATGTTTTTGATAAAATATTTTTTTTGTAGAAGTTTTATAAAACATGAATTAGAATTTCATGTTTGGATCACTCATGCATGGGATTATATTGGATTCATTTGGGTAATCTTATTAGGTTTATATTTACCCACAACATGTGAACCTCAGTCAACGTATAGATGTTATTGTCTATGCTATATGAAAAAAATATGACTCTATTATTTTTTATCGATGATTCATGGTTCCTATGATAGATATATATAAAATATTTTATCCAATATTTTTTTAATTGTTTATAAAAATAACTTTTAAGGGTTTAGTGAGAACCCTATAATATCCCCAAACCCACATTCCTGAATTCGATACTAAAAATCATAAAATTTACATTTATGGATTTTATACAAAATAAGGTGACCCAATTTTTTCCATCCAAAACTTATTACATCAAAAGAAAATATTGGATCACTTAAAAACGCAATGATATTTTAGTTTTATTTTTTTCATAATTGAAGAAAATATTACAGAAACACCACCCATGATTTTAGGGGGGGTATTTTTTTGAATATACCCAACTTATCAAATTTTATATTAAGCCTTTCGTATCTTCCAAAAACATCATAATGTTATAAAAAATTATATAAATAAATAATTTAATAATAATTCTTCATAAACTATGGAATAGGAAACATAAGAAGGTTGAGCTCAAATTCTCATTAAGACTAACGAAATGAATTAACAATTCAATGTCATTAATAATCATAATAAGAATATAAGGGTATGATTACATAGTTAAAGTGCATGAGCATAACATAATAATTTCCATACCCATAAATACTTGGAACATAAATCATGAAATACGATATAAATATTTATCAAAGACAAGAGTCATAAAATTAAATAACGAGGATCCATTTGATTTCAATATTGATCAATGGACTCATTAAAAACCAATAAAAAGCACAAATAAAAAATGTATGTATCTTGGCACACCATTTATATATCACTCTTACAATAAATCTTATAAATGGAATAATCATATGATCAACTTCCATACTTAATTAATTAGATAACAATCTTGGCACACCCATAGTATAAGTAATATCATGCTCACCTCATGCTATCTTGGTGAAACCATCATTTAAACAATGTCCAAGAACAATTACATGAATAAAGTACCTAAAACTTGCATCTCATCATAAAATTCATAAAACCACAAATTATTTAATCATAACTTGATTAACCAATGTAAAATAAATGGGTTCCATTAAAATGCATTTGAAACAATATTTACCCATGAAAAATAAATGGGTTCTATAACAATTTCTTTGAAACATGATTAAGTTGTGGAAAATCAGTGGGTTCGATAACAATCTATTTGAACCAATCATAATTCATACAAAGAAATAATGAGTATAGTATCAATAAAAAATATACCTATTTGATCATAATTAGCATAACATTTTTTATGTTTATGAATAGAAATACCAAAAATATCATTAAAAACATTTTTGAGGAAAATAACTTTTTTACATTGAAAATCACTTTTTAAAAATAAAAAATTTACAAAATATTGTGAAAATAATTTCCTTTGAAAACAAACTTGTAAAATTATAAATTAAATTTCAAATAAAATAATGTTCATGATGGGGGGAAAATTATTTCATGTTCTAAATGTTAAAAATAATCATCCTTTTCAAAAAAAATTTGTAAAAGGGAGTCAAAAGTGACCAATTTGGAAAACATTAAGAAATTTATTTTTAAAACCATTTAAAAAGGGTACATTACCATGTAAAATAGATTTAAGAAATCATTTATATTTATAAAATAATATTTTTTAAAACATTCTAGAAAGCATCTATATGGAAGAGAAAGATTCCTGATCTAGAAGAAGATAATGAACGGTATCACTTACAAATGACTTTCTTGATATTTTTTCAATCAATAAAGGATAAACTGGAGATTAGACATGTTAATAACATTTATAAATATATTATAATAAAGATATTTTTTCAATAAAATAATATCATTTGATTTCATTCAAATTAACCTTCAATATAATAATCTTGAAAAGAAGGAGATTGTAACATAAGGATTATTTCACTTTGGAAACTATTCAATAATAATACCCAAGAACTAATAACTTCAAATGATACTTTAAATATCATGAAAATAAGTATATTCATTATATAACAGTTAAAAATGGTAGTATATATACATTATGAAATAAGATAGGTGCATATCATAAACATATGTCCCAAAGAAAGAAATATGTAATGATTAAACCTTATAAAGATCATATCGGTGAATTGATAGTTAATCAATGAAGATATTATTATAAAAAATTTAATTTCCCAAAAAAATTATAATTCATAATAATATAATTTATAGATCAATTCAAAAATAATAATATCATAATATCTTCAATGAATAATAGTTACAACCCAATGAATGTTAATTGAGTTAAGAAACCCTTTAACACTTGGTAACTTTCAGGTCAAATCCCCTTGGATGAAATAATTCAAAGTGAAAATAAAAATACAATTATTCATGAATTATTGATGATATTAAATTTAAAATTGTAAGTATATATACAATATAAAATAAATTAGGTGCATAATATTAAAATATTCCTTAATGATGGAAAATTGAGACAAAGTCCCTTACCTCAAGTCCAGAATATTCATGTAGGTACTCTAACTCTTTTATAATAAGAATATATAAAAGAATTTTCATCTTAAAGAAATATTAATTTAATAAATTATAATTAAATCTTTTATTTTTATTTTTAATGATATTTTTAAATACTTAATTACTTAAATCCACGTTGGGTATTTTGAGGATGTTCTGTTTATTATTTTAAAGTGCCTTCAGTGTGTTGACTAGGTAAAATTGTTAATTATTTAAACATATATATAATAATAATAATGAAATAATTATAATTTTTATATATCAATTAAACATTTAAAATCTTCTATGAATAATGAACCTGAAAAATTAACTACGTGACAATCATGAGGACGGTAGGTCGTACGTATACATGAGTAGCATTTCCATTTTTCAAAGATCATTATGGAAAGAACATGAGTATTATTTTATCATTTAATAATGAAAAAATATCATAAATATCATAATACTTTATTATATACACTTATATATATATATAATCCATGTGATGTGGTGATGAAAAAAATAATCAAATCACTTCGTGGAGGCGGTAGTCCACACATACGCACGGATGACGTTATCATTTTTCAGTGTGTGGATTGTTTAGCATGAAAATGATATATTATATTTTCAGAATGATAAATATTTCATGAATATAATAATTATTTCATATGTTTATCAAATATATTAATTAATCATATCCTTTTTATGTTTCTTGAAAAGTATTGGTGAAAAACGATTTGCAACGTTTCATGAGGTGGCAGTCTGTCGTACACAAGAGCGACATCGTTGTATCCACCATGGAATAGAAATTAAGAAGTTATATGTGATATGATAATTATATAATTATAATTATGTTAAAACTTTCATATATATACTTTAAATCCATCATTATAAACATTAATGATAGGCGGAGATGGAAAAATAATTACATTAGTTTGTGAGGTTGTAGTCTGTTGTACACATGAACGATGGTTGCATTTCACATTTTATAGAAGTGGATGTATATGTAGGTAATGAAATCAAAATAATAAGATATTGGTGTATTATATATACTATTTTTATTATATAATCATAATTTAATGATTTTTTCAGGAGGTGGAGGAATAAATAAAATAAAAATGTAGGGTTATGCACGATATCTCTTCTTTGGACAACCTCCTTCGGTTAGTACAAAAATCCTTATTTGGATGGATTTATTTATCAAAATACGGAATCTAGATAATGTTTATGGAAATAATTAATTTATTTTCGTAGTTATTGTTTGATTCAAATCTATTTTAAGGTTTAAATATGATAGGATAGGGGTGGCCTTTTATAAGTGAGGTGAATGGCACACTTTTAATATTTGAAAAGAAAACGGTGTACCCATGTTTTTGACATGAATAAAGGCTCAAAAATAGAACATTATAATGAATTATAAATTATAAGGTATAAATATATACATAAAATAAATTTTATAAAATTTTTTAGTCCAATTTAACCCTTATCTTTTTAGTTTAACCCCAAATAAATCTGTTTTTACCTTAACCACAATAATTAATTTTTATGTTTTCACAATTCATTATGGAAAAAAATTTAGTTGAACTTATTATATAATATAAATTATTATGATTATAAATATTCAATCCATTTTATCAAATTCAATTCATGGTATTTTAAATGTTTAATTATAAATGAAACTCACAGACGTAAAGAAAAATTGGTCCCCCAAGAAGTGTATTTTTCAAGAAAATGATAATTTATATTAACTATATGACAAGTAATCATAATTTTTTTAATTTTAATTAATATATATTAATATATAATATAAATATTTCATTTAAATCATTCCACATAAGTTTTTTTAATTAATTAAATTAAAAAAGAACTATTCACTTTAAAACAAATTTTAGAAAAAAACCCATTTTTACCCAAAAAAATAAAATTACACTAAAATATGATATAAATATGATTAAAATGAAATTAATTGGATTAAATATAAATTAATAATACTTCTGTTACCTTAAATCATATTCAAAACATAATGGTGATTTTATATTAAATTACTAAAAAATGATATTTTTATAAAAATTGGTATTTTTACTATTAACCAAAAAAGTCAATATTTTCCTAAAAATACCAAAATTTAATCCAAATTTAATTTTTATATGATTATTTGAAAAATAATATCATTTATGAAATAACTTTTCCAAAAAAATGAAATTAACTATAAAATTTACTCACAAAAAATAATAGAAATCATTTTTGAAGAAAACATATTTCTGAAGAGTAAAATTACAGTACTAAAATAAATTAATTATTTAATTAGAATTTATCAATAAATTCATATTTATTAGCAAATATATATATATATATATTTATATATTTCATAAATTATGTAATACTATTCATACCCTCTAATTTAATGGATATATTATAATAATGATATTTAAAATAATATTATTTCATAGTTCGTTTAAGCTCAGGGTTATGTGTTTTGTATTCTATCGAGCATAGATTCATTTGTTAAAATCTTAGGGTGTTATAAAATACAAATTATATATACAAAGTAATCATGTTAGAATCAATTTAGATAATTTATAACCTTGTTATGTGGTTTTTTGGAGAGGTGTTAGTGATGTTTGGATTTTTGTTACATTGCATGATTGTCCCGGTTATAAAAATGCTTTAAAATCTTTTTATTTTTTACATGGAATATATAGTTGGGTGTATTTATTTGAGGGAAAATCAGTAACTAGTTGTTTATTTTAGGCCTCAGTATTTGTTATCACCCTTTGGTGATCAAGCGATGTGTATAAGGTAATGTGGTGATCCGACTCAGATATTGGTATTTGAGTATCAAAGAAGGGTCGTTACAGCCAAAAAACTAGTGGACAATGAAAGGTTCCACTATGATACACTCCCTCTCCTATACTTTTCAATTATATTTTCTAAAATTTTTCTAAAATCTCAACATAATTTTCTAATACCTTTCACTGTTAATAAAAAATCTTAAATCCTCTTGAATCAAATTTCATAAAATTGTTAATTCAATTCTATCCATATTATAAAGAATTATAATAATTTTTCTATCATTTTATTGAAATTTATTTTTTATTTAACTCTTTATATTATGTTTAAAAAATTTAAAAAATACATTTTTAAGGGTGACACTTTGGGTTTTGTCATCTAACTAAGGCTTCAAGGTAATCAGGTTATGTTATTAATAATAAAATTGAAACTAATGACCAAAAAGATGCACCAAGACATGGATAATGCTACTTTGGAGCTAATCCTATGTTATAAATTATAAATAAAAATATATATTGTTATAGTTTGTAATTAAATCATACATTGTAATAACATATGATCATTGAATAGTAATTTAACAATTATAATAGTTAACATGTTTTTTAAGGTAGTTAAGGGTTTTATATTATAAATTATATAAATTGGTAGTGTATCTTGGGGTATTAAACGAAACTATGACATCATGTTTATGTAGAACTGTTATATTGGATATACACTAAAATAGGTATATCATATTGTATGATATATTTTGAGTTTTAGCATGTGATATGACATGTATATGCCTTTATCATAACATATGATATGTATCTATCATGGTGTATGATAAGTTGGATATATGGGATATCAAGTGCATGTACACTGCCACATCTTCCACATGGTTTCCTTTTTTTATGAATCAATGGGTTTATTCATTTATATATTTGTGGACTGATTATCATTATTTAAAATTTTCAACCAATTATATATTCAGAAATCATACGTTATCATAATTTTTATTGGTTTTCATGTGTTAGAAGCTGATTTTAATCTACCTTAATTGAATGAAGGGAACCTATATAAAGGGTGGAAACCCTTATTTTGGTTGTTTATAATTCCAAAAATATATAAATATATATATATTAGACAAATTTCCCAATTTATCATTGAAGTGAATGTGTTAGAACACCTTTGGAGGTTGTAGGTCCACTTATAGTGAATTATTACTCTAGTGGTCAGGGTACTACTTATGGAGGTGAGTGTCCTTAGGCTATCACTTGGTGATCTCCATCAAAAAAATCCATCATTTTTAATAAAGATGTATCTCACTATGATAATGGTATACATGTTTACGTTATCTTCCTAATACTGTGTATTGGTTCAATGATCATTAATTGGGCACTTTAATGGGTTTCTTCCACTGCCTTGATCATGAGATGATCCCAAAAAAATCCATCGGTGGTACAAAATAAAATTTTAAAGCATTGGTCGATTTCTAGGAACTCTCATGCATGAGCGGTGATGAAGTGTGACTCTCTACCAAGGGGACCCATTACAAATTCAAATAGTTCTATAGCCCAAGTATTGTAGTAGTGGATTGATTTGATATGTTTATATAGATTCCATATAATACATGTTCATATGAGGAATTGAGATTCCACCACCCCTTTAGTGGAATCAGAGTCACGTTTATCAATGATTAAACATATTATAGTACTGATTTTGAGAAGAACATGCATATTGTAACATTATAGAGGTTATTAAATAGTGTACGATATGACATAGTTGAATGTTTTCCATAGAATCACAAGATTTATTTACTTGAAATTATGTTAAAGGATAAAGTAATATAAATTTCATAGTTGTACGGTATGACTAGAACGTATTTTAAGGTATGATATATCGAAACTCATGGGTTTTTTAATTTATTTTAATCTAGAATATATGATGTTGTAGGATACAACATAAATTCACTATACACAAAAACATAAGATCGTGTTGTAAGGATGCCCATCTGTATGAAACCAGATCTAATCCATTCAAAAATTCGTGGGGCTTTGGACCCAGAGCTTTGGAAATAATCTTCACCAATTCCAAGTAAAAAATAGGGAAAATTGGTATTTTATATAAGTCATGATTTATATCCACGGTTGTAATGACCAATCACCCACATCATCGAATTTCCCCACACATTTGTCTCCCTTCAGTTTCATCTTTTTCTGGGTTGTTGTTCATTATTTGAGAGTCATCCCTCCTATGACTGAACTATGTGGGTCAAAGTTTGTTCCGAATCTTCTGTTTGTCTTTAAAATATTCGTGATTTATGGGATTTTTGGCATCATACAAGAGATCTTTGATCTTGTGAGATTTTAATCTATGGCATTTGAGAATATGGGTAGAGGTAGAGGGAAGTGAAAGAATATGACTACTAAAAACCTTGATGATCAAAAAAGCGGTGAGGAAGAAATGATTTCAGCTCAAAAGAGAAGGTGTCAGCCACAAAAACCAGTCCAGGACAAGATAGATGAAGAATAAGCTGAAAAGGTTGAATAAGAACACAATGATCATTTAAAAATGGAGTGTCGGATTATGGGAAGGGATTAGTTGCTGAAGAAAATGGGAAGAAAAGGAAGTGGTATACACATTATAAGGAGATGTTCTATTCAATGAAGGAGTAGAATGAAGATGAAACTATTCCAAGAGAGGATGAATCTACAAAGTTGAATGGTTTTCTGACCCATAGGAGCAGGTGAAAGAACAATCCTTGTTGTCCGGCTAAGGGTTATGAGTTTGTGGTTGCACTAATTAGAACCTTTCTCATTGCATTCACTGTTTTCCTCTTATAGATTATAGCTTATTGTTCCCATTTATTTGTTTTTGGGAGGTTTGGGAGTGATTTTGTTTTGTGTCTTCAACAATGCCCTTATATTTTTGCAGCATCTTGAACTCAATCTAGTTTTTCACTGTTGTATGAAATCTTCTTGTGGTGCTTTAATGGTGGGGTTATGATGTCATGTAATTCTCCCATGCATACAAAGATATAGAAACAGACTCTGAGTTTACATGGTTGTCTTTTATTTCCTTTTATGGATGGGGTGGGAGGCCTGTGACATGGGAATTATTTTCTATTTAAGATGAAGTGAAGTGGTTCATGTTGAATACAACATATATTTTCAAATATAATATCCGATTACAGAAGGTTTAAGTTCTGATGTGTAAGGGTTAAACCACTAGTAAACATTACATATTCTTTTGTGTGATACTCTCATGTGTAATGGTTTCTACCTCTTCATGATACTCACATATGTATGGGTTTCTTGATATATAAGGGTTACTACATTTGTGTGATACTCAATTTTTTTTTTAAATGTTCCTAGGTCAAAAAAATTAAAACTATGTCTAAAAGGAATTAGTTCCCCTTCCGCCTTTCAGTTAAGTTGAAATTTGTGAATTTTTCTTTTTTTATAATTATTTCATTAATATTTGAAAGTGAAAATGTTATGTTTTTAAGAAATATTTTTTGTGATTAGTGTAGTTCAATATATAGGGTTAGTTTGAATCAATAATGTCCTAAATTCATCAATATTTTCTTGAAAATTTATTTTATTAGCATAATATATTATTTTTTTAAACCATTAAAATGGTATTTATAATATTTTTTACCTTCCTTTCATTTTCAATTATTTATTACATTTAAGAAATTATATTTATTTTTAACAAATTTCTAAATGCATAGGTGATGTTTTAAATTTTATTTATATTGTTGTTATAGTTTTTATTTTATAATGTTTTAAAGTCACCTACTTAAAATTTTATAAGTTTTCATATGTTTTAAGTAATCAACTTTGAATTTTTATAAAATATAAACTCTGGCAAAAAAAAAATGAAAATTAAAACATTGGATAAACTAGTAAAAATGGTTGATAGTAAATATAATTTATTAATTTTTATAGAAATAATACATCTACATTAATGAGTACTATCGATGTTTATGTTGTGGTACAATCCCACATGATGGTGTGTGAATGTGATGCCCGTATCGGGATCATCGAGCTCCGTGAAGGGGTGGCGTCTGAGGACCTAGAGAGGGTTGATCCTCAGGCATTGGAATATTGACTATTGAATGTTCTTACTATGTCTCAGTGGGAGGTGGTTTCAACTAGATGCCATTATACTCACTTTATCCTTCTCCAATTATGGTAGTATAAAGACCCATCATTATCGCCTGGGGGAACCATACATCCTGTAAAAGCCCTAGAACGAATGCTAGATGCATGGGAAATAACCCCTGATAGAAGCTCAACAAATCGGCACCTTTAGAAAGCTATGGATATCTTACAAAGAAAGTTAGATCTATTGCCTCTTAATCCACTACCCCAATCAGATGAGTTTGGACTGCTTGAGGGACAATATCAACTTTTAGAATAAGTGAGGACTCATGTACAACACAACACGGTATCCATTGTCATCATCATGGATTATAATCATCATCAGCTACTAGAGGAGGTTATTAGGTAGGAAACACCACTCCCTGGGTAGGAACATCATCTCCCTAGGGAGGATGATTGAAGATACTATCGTGAACCACATGATAAGTTGGAATTAGCCTCTGCACAGCATCATGGATCATTTTCAGGCTAGTTAACTCCTCCTCCTCTAGATCCCTCATTTAGATAATCTATTATGATCTAGTATTCTATAAATAGATTCAAAATGAATTATAAAATAGTACAGTAAAACACTAATGGAAATTTATTGATTTCCATATCCTAAAACCCTCTGTTGTGTTGAGTAAGATACAGTATAGACTTCAATCTATACTGTGGATCATACTTGACCTACATTAATAGATGAAATCACATCATTGGTACACTATGGATATGAATCGACAATCTGCTACCCCAGAGGTCTAGATATTATGCATCTCATCAATTCTAGTCCTTATCCTTCTCCCCGTCAGTTTCATGTCTGGATGATCCTATAACTATCTTGGTGGTAATTGAATGAGATGAAAACATCCGAACAGCTGCATGACTCTATCAAGCTGGTGCCACTCAATAATATGAAATTAAATGTGTGGAACTAAAACCATATCATCATTAAGTCCCATAGTTTAGTATGCAGACAAGTGGTCTAATAAATCCTAGTATGGAATCCTTGCAATCTAATATGACATGTGAAATTCATCAAAAATAATTGTAATCAAAAACAAAAAATGGGGATATTATGAAATTTTTTAATCAATGAAATATTGTATATACTTATGTCAGTGGGTATGAGACTGTCCAACATGAACCAGTATGCACCCAAATGGTGTATTGGATTGATGATGAAGCTATTAACCTAACTCCACCTATAAAATAAAACATCTAAAGTGATAAATAAAGATAAAATAAATTAAATAACTCCTACTAGCATCCGAAACCAATAAATATGAGTGATCATACTAGTGCCCATGTAGAGTGTTATGCATCACCTCTAGTGGTACCTACTGACCAAAAACATCAAAAATAGTATGGGGATGTGCTCTTATTTCCACATCTGTAGAAGGATAATTCATCCCCCAAGATCCATGTGGTCTGAATAGCATGTCATGTATAATGCTCTATAAGTGTAATCGAGGAACATAGATCCATGGATCTTTATTCTGGACTGATCAAAGTCCTCCAATATCCCCAAATACATCATGTTCTCAAGCTTACCTGAGTGATCGATGAATATTATTCCTCCAATGATCTGTAATACATAGGTTTGGGCATGACACATTATAGTATGCTCATTAGTGTCATTGGGTAAATGTGAAAAATGCATCTAAATTCATCCCATATATATTGACCTGCCTTCTGTAGCAACATCATTGACCAAAATTTCAATGCCTAGAAATCATTGAACAATCTCAGGATAGTAAGCATGGGTGGGTCCAAAAACTGCTTCCCCTAGATAGGAAGTCCAAGAAGGAATTCCACATCTTTGAGGGTGATGGTCATATCTCCCTCAACCAGTTGGAATGTGTATGTCTTTGTTCTCCACCTCTCTATTATGGCAGTAAGTAGTTTATGATCAGCAAATGTGAAACTGGATATTGTAATTTCATAGAAGCCAACATGGCATAGGTATGGTATAATGGTGACTAGGGGTAGCGTGTGATGGTGGTGGTGCACTAGATGCACCCTAATCGATCGAACCAGAATACCCTATATCATGGCATGGGAAATATGCCTAGCTTACACAATGATTAATATAATATCCTGCATCTGTGTGTAAAAACAATTGTTAGGTGTAAAATGAAAATATAACGTTATGCTCAACAAAATGTTATGACTGGTAGAATATAAGATATGAAATGTTTATTAACATTTTTGTATGAATTTTGTTTTACCAAAATAAGAGTTCGTTTTATTCATATTTCTCAAATTATATAACTAATGTGTTTTTGAGTTATATTTTTACCTGGGAAATAAATTTTTTAAGATATTGTTTTATATATTTATATATATAAACATTTTGTATTTATTATCTAAAATTTTATTAGAAAATTTTGCGATTTTTAATTTATGTATGATTACTCAAATGACGATGTGTTTCATGATTATTCTCTCACAATCTTGATTTATGGTTTATCCATGGATGGTTTGATTATACTTTCATGTCACCTCACATGCACTTTCCATATTAATTTTAATGTGAATATGAATAGATTATTGTTATTTGATAGTGTAAGTATTCAAAAATGTGAAAAAATTCTACAAAATGAAGGATCATATATTAACACCATATAATTAACAATTTGAGCAGATCACATTAGAGACAATACATCATTGTGACTAAGAGTGTGAAGTCGATCTAGCAATGTTAGTGAATCTTTTCTTGTTAAAAACTTCTTAATGACATATGTTGCATCTCAAATTTTTACTTTATACTTGAGGCCAATCCGTCTCATTATACATCCTTCTAGAGTTCATTATCCCTCGTTGATGTAGCCTTTTTTATGTTTCGTATCACTATTAGATGGTCATCAAGCATTAGTAAATATCAAAACACCACAATAGGCATCCATGGAGCAGCATAACAATTAGAAATCGTGTCCATCCAGTACATTAGATCAACAAATGCTTCCAATGATATGTTCATAGAGGCACATACTATGATAGCATGTGCACATGGAAACTATAATGCTTGGATGTTTCCACATTGGAATTTCCTCCCTTCAAGTAATACCACTATTTTTCACCATTTCAAAATTGTTATGGGGTCCAAACACTCTTCAAATTCAAATAAAGAGTCTTCTTAGAAAAAATGTACACATGATAACTAGAAGCTTCTTTAATGTTCTTTTCTATATCCTGTTGAAAATTTCTCTTACCTTAGCCCGTGTTGAATACCATCAGCGACTAGTTTTTTTCTATCAATGAAGTACATCACACAATGATAAAATTTCCCTAAAACTAGGGTAGTTATAGTTAACATTAAAATCCACTTGAAGACACAATTAATTCACTCTATAGTGTTTGTGGTCATGTGTTCATACCTGTTCCCCCTGCCAACAAGCTTATACCCAAGTGGTAAAGGTTTCGGCTTGTCATCCAAAAGACCTAGGATTAAATCTGGGCAGGGATTAATATCTAGACTGTAACAGCACTGTAGCAGGGGGAACTATAGCAGCACTGTAGTAGAGGTGACTGTATTACTTATAGCACAATAGTGGTGGAGGACTTGAGCAGGAACTGTAGTTGCGGCGGTACTATAGCAGGTACTGTAGCACCCTGGGTACTATAGCAGTACTATTCACTGAATGGCTCTTTGGGAAAAAAATGGGCTCTGGGGCCTTGTATTCAGACCACTGGGTCATGGCCATTCAGGCTATGTAATGGTTCTCCCTCTACCCAGTTTGAAAATAGGAATTTGATTTAAATTGTAAATGAGGATTCGACCCCATCCTTTTAAAAAAATACCTCTTCCCTTCATCATATGCTAATTTGTATTTATCTATTGGAATATGCATCATATATTCATACACTTCTTGATTAACCATGATGGTTTCTTTGAAACATTGTTCAAATATTCATTGATCTGACTCTTGTTCTACATATAATCAATCATATTTTATATAAATTGATTATATATTTACATTGAAATATTAAAAAATAACAAATACATTGCATTCCAAGCCTCTTGATTTCCTTCTTCATATGTTTTTATGGAATGTTTTTTTACATGTTTAAAAAAATTTATATGATACAGTACCGATGATGTGTGTTCGGTGGTCTTCTTGTATTAGGATCTTCATTGATTGCCTCATTGATTTCCCAATGCTGAACAGATATCAAATACACACCCCAAATGTGGGTGACATGGTTATTGATATATGCCAGAAACCAAATCCCTGAATCATTGTTTTCCTTCTACAAAATGGAAAAGGAAAGTGGAATATGTCAACTATTTCCATATTCAGTTTCCATAATAAAAAATATACCCTTTTATTTTCCATATTGAAACTTTCCATCAATTGTTTTGAACTATTTGATGAAACTAAATGAAGAAATATAAGGGAGTAATGCCCATAATAACTGATTAAATTGAACTTGAGATGGATCAAGTCAATTCTCTTGAGATACGTTTTTGTTCATATGAATATGGAAGGAAAAATTTTCATTCTATCTTAGTATGGATAGATATTTTGGAAACACTCAATATCATTCATCCCAATCACTATAGACATTCATAATTGCCTTCTATTTTTTCATCCATGACATATTATAGGAAATATTATAACCAAATATTTTTTGTATCCTATCTTACACAAGGGATATAGAAACATCTTGGTAGGTCTTAATCATCTTGACAATAATGGATGACACAAATTAATCATTCAATGACATGTGATCTCATTTTTGGTTTGGCATAATGCAAGTATGAGCAACATCAATCTTTGAAATTCTCCAACCTCCAAATAAATTTTCCAGTATCACACTCAAGCAACATCTACAATCTTCCTCGTACTTTTCACACCATATGATGTATTTTTTAAGATATAATTCCTAAACTAAATATCTACAATGCCTCTCAATGTGAAGCCTTTTTAGTATATTTTTCAATTCATCTATTATTGGAAAATCCCTTCCAACATATAATTGTTTTTTCCGACTCACTAAACATATCCACTAAAATCCAAGAATCATAGTTTCAGGTGTGAGAACATTACATTCAAATTTATTCAAATGTGACATTTCTTCTGACCAAGATATGAAGAGTGTTGGATGATTTATTATTGGTCAAGGTTGTGATACAACTACTAAATTTCTGGAAACTTCCTCACCAACAAGTTTTGCTCCCTCATCATCGGCATTTTTGTCTCCATATGTTTCATAATAAAAAAAATTTCATTAGAAGAAATATTCACATGTATATCTATAATATCATCTAGTTTTTTCTCTTCTCCATCATAGGAAGGAGCCTAAAATTCTTGGGGAGGACCTTATTCAACCACTACTGTAAGTCTATATCTTTGTATAATTGGATGTTGTTATTGTACAGTAGAAACCTCAACATATAACTCCATTATGGCGCTATCTAACCACTTCGAAAATGAATTTATTTCTCAGAACCACTGCTCATTATTAACCAATGGATAAATTATATATCATGGTGTATTCGAGAATTAAAAATTTCTATAGATAATAGACTTGATCTCTTGATCTGGTCGAATATTTTAGTAACCACAAATTCTATCTTGAAATTCACTGAGGGTTACATAATCAGATTTCCAAATCATTATTGTTGGTTGTGTACTATAAAAAGCATCATTCTCTATTTAAATAACCTCCTTATAGAAGTATACATAGGAAAACATGAATCTCTATATTAAAAATTTTCATTAATCAAGATTATTATAATTTAAATAATATTGATTATGAGGGTTGACAATATAATATTTATAATACTGAAATTTTAGAATGTATTTTTATATTCTAAACTATGATTCTATTATTTTGTTATATAAAACCTAAATAGAAAATAAGTCATAGAATATTTTGGAAACCGAGGAAAAAATAAGATAAAACACAAAATGAGTTTATTTATCCATGATAGAATGAATATTATGATCATATAAAGTGAAATGGATAATAAAAAACATATTAAAAGCACATAAATGCTTTAAAATGAAAATTAAATACCTTGTCATTTTTCAACAGATTATATTTTGGAAGAGATGATCCTGACTTTAGAAGTGAGGTAAAATCCATCTTATTTTCAAGTCGTAGATTAATAATATCTTCCAAAGGTATGTACTTAACTTTTGAATTTTCAAAATCATTAATCCATCAAATAACATATCTTATATGTTATCTTATATTTCATTAGAAGAATGAAATATTTTGAAAATTTAAAAGTTATATACATCCATTTGGAAGATGTCATTAAGATACCACATAATTATAAGATGGATTTTACTGCAATTATGAAGTTATGATCATCTCATCCAAACTCTATTATGTTGAAAAATATCAAGGAATTTCTTAAATGTTTAAAATCATTCATGTGTTATTTAATATATTTTTTCTTCTCCATTTCACTTTATATGATCATAATTGTCATTTTTTCAATGATAAATAAATTGATATGGTGTTTTCTCCTATTTTTACCACAATTTCCAAAACATTATATAAAATCAATTGAAAATGATGGTTGACCATATAATCATTATGATAATAAAATTTTAGAACAACTTTTTATATCCTAAAATATGATACTGATGTTTCATAGTACAGTTTTTAATCATTCTAAAGGTATTTAAGTATTTTATAAAGAAAATATGAGTCATCTAAATAATATCCCTTAGGAGTTTAAGAATAGGTGATCATAAAGGCCTATTATTGTGTACCAGGTTACATCAAGTCATTCCCAATGCACCTTTTCAGAATTTTTACTCCTATGTACTTTTGTTCTAAATCCACATTTACTTTTAGTATATAGAAAGGGATTTTATTACTTAGATAACCACATAATTTTTATTCTAACAAAATTTTAGAATGATTTCATATATCCTATAAGATAAAACTAATGTTTTTAATACTATTTTTACCTTTTCTAAAGATATGTTCAATAATTTATAACGAGAACGTGAATCATCTAAAATATATCCATCAACATTAATAAAACAAGCATCCAATTAGGAATAAATCATCTAAATCATAGGAGTAACAAATCATATATGTAGTAAACCCTCTTTATCATATATTTTTTCATCTTTCATCCTATGTTTATTCCATGTTAATCCAAAGTTAAGCATTGGTTAATCATTGGTTAATCATTGGTTAATCATTGGTTAATCATTGGTTAGTCATTTGTTAATAATTTTTTAACCATTACTTAATCAATATTTAATCATTAGTTAATCATTAAATAACCATTAAAAAATCATTAGTTAATTATTAGGTAATAATTACTTAATAATTAGTTAATCATTGTTTAATCATTAGTTAACCATTAGTTAAGAATTATTTAATCATTCCTTAGTCATTCTATAATCATAACTTTATAATTGTTTAATCATTACTGAATCATTATTTAATTAACCCTTAATCTTTATTTAATCATTAAATAATTATTCTTTAATCAGTACTTAATTATTGGTTAATCATTAGCTAATAATTATTTATTCATTAATTAATCATTAGTTAATCATTATTTAATCATTCTTTAATCATTACTTAATCATTCCTTAATTATTCTTTCATAAATACTTATTCATTACTTAATCAATATTTAATCATTAGTTAACCATTATTTAACCATTAGTTAGTCACTCTTTATTCAATCTTTAATCATCCCTTAATCATTAGGTAATCATTCTTTAATTATTTATTAATCATTAGTTAATCATTAATTATTAATTGGTTTATCATTACTTCTTTAGTCAATCCTTATTCAGACTCTAATCATTACTAAATCATAATTTAATTAGTACTTAATCATTAGTTAGTCATTATAAAATCATTATTTAAACATTATATATTAAGTAGTTAAACATTAATTAATCCTTAATTAATTATGCCTCAATAATTAGTAAATCATGTGATATTCATTAGTTAAATATTATTAGATAATCATTATATGTAATAATTTTTTAATCCTATGTTATTCATTAGTTAATCTATACTTAATCATTACTAAAAATAAGTATTATTTATAATCTATATATAACTAACTAATTAACTTAATAAATATCATGTTTTGAACTTACTAAAAAAATTAAATGAAATAAATAAATAACTATGAATTAAATAAGAAAAAATACCTATAAATAATGATTTTCAAAAATTAAAAACTTATTTTAGGCCACTAAAACTACTGCACAAAAAGAAGTATTCTTTTAGAGATAGAGGGTGTGAAATGTAAAGAGATAAGGGAAATTTTATGTGATGGGTAGGGGGTAGGGTTCCCTTTTATAGGTACTTAAGGAAAGTTGGTAGGGGTACCATTCATCATTAGATTTGGTGAAAGGTGGCACACCACTATCCGAATTCTGATTTTTCTTAGGTGAAAGGTTGCCACCCCCCACCTTTCATATATCACTGATCAAAGAAAAAGGTGGGGGTATGTCACCTTTCAATAAATCCAAAAGGCGATAGCACCCCTGCTTCCTTTCTGACACAACCTAAAAATAATTAACCTATACACATTTAAAAAAATCAAAAAACCCATAAAAACACATTGTGACACTCTCATACTTAATGGTTAATCAATACATGAGGGTTATTTCCTTTTTCATGATCGAGTGTATAGTATGCATTGATTCCAATCATATATTATGATTAATAAAACCCCAATCAGTCATAAAATATGACTGATCCAAAAATAAATAAAATGATATTTTGGTTAAGAATACTTGTAGCATATAAAATATTTATAAAAGGTAAGTTTTGAGCATTGTAAATAGGATATTATCATGTCTATATAAAATATGAAATGTTCGTAATTATATCTGATGTTTGGAAAATGAATAAAATGTATATTTATTTTTTTTTCTTTTAAATTTTTATATATATATATATATATTATTCATATAATTTGAATACTATGTATGTCTTAATACAATAGACAATTTAATACTTATATATTATTATATGTGCATATAGGAATAAAACATGAGATAATGATGATTTCATGGGATGCAATAGTTATGAATTTAATATGCGTATGATGTATATTGTATTGATGAAACTTATATGGAATGACTTATAAATTAGATATAAAGTGTTTATAATGAAATTATAAGTGTTATTTATAATGTTTTATAACTTATAAAAATAATTCTAAATATAAAAAAGTTTATATTTAAAATTATATATTTTTTGTGATTATTAATTTGAATTAATAAAATTAAGGCCGTATTTGAGGGAATTATTTTAACCACGTCAAAAGGGGTGTTGGTGATTGATTTGATCTAGGTTTAAATAATATTTAATATATGATATTTGGATTATATAAATAGTTTACATAATATAATTTCAAATATAAAATGATTAAATATCATGTAATAAGTAAATTCTATGTAATGAAATATATAGAAGAGTTCCTATTAGAAATGAATATATAATGTTTATATTCAAAATTATGGAATTTATATAACGTTAACAAAATTATAAAGTTTTCAGTTTTCTCTTTATTTATTAATTGTTCATAAATGTTTATCTCATGTTTAAATATGTGAATTATTAATTTGTTTAAAATTTATTGTCTAATTTATTATCAAATATAATTGAGTAGCATCTGATTCGTATTGTTGATAGTAGAATGAAGGTTCTCCAAGGCCGATCAATTCCTCTCGTACGGGTGAAATGGAAACATGGCTGAGTGCATGACAAAACCTAAGAGCAGGAGACCGAAGTTTGTGCTCATTTGACGGAGTTCTTCATGGCTATATCATCACCACCCTTGGAAGGGAAATTCAGGGATGAATTGTTTTAAGGGGGGAATTTTGTAAGAACCCAATTATTAGTTTTGAGGTACGGGTTTCTGTTTTTCCCCTTTCCTTAAGTGTTTTTTTTGAAAATAAAGAATAATTGAAAAAATCCTAAATTTTGGGACTACAAGACGTGTACTTTTTCACAGGTTGTGTACTTTTGGCTGTGTGGGATGAGTACACAGGGCGTGTAGCCATGTCGGAGATGAAAGGTGTAAAAGACTGACTATATGTCGTGTAGTAGGTATTTACACGCTGTGTAGTCAGTCGGCCGGCGAATAGTAAGGCGGTGGCCACCTGCGTGATAGTATATGTTGTGTAGTCAGGAATACACACCATGTACTCACGTTGAAGGATGAACATTTTGGTGGTGCCGCCAGAGGAACAGATAAATGATGGAAGTATATGTCGTGTAGTCAAAAGTACACGTCGTGTACTTTTTTCCGCTTAAAATGGGTAGTATCCAACCCTGTTCACAGTATTTGCTTAGAACCGGATGGGAGCTCAGGAGAGGATGGCCAAACATTCATGGATCTCCAGATCGAGCGTCGTGAATCTTTTTCCACTTTCGTCGATCACGTTGGAAGCGCACGAGTAAGCCCTCCCATCTCCTTGCATAGTTCTTTCCAATTCTTCGTCTAATATAAGTTATTTGAGGTTGAACGGGAATTATTTTACTTCAGATCTATGACGTTCTTGGAAGTTTCAGAAGGCTTCGTTTGGGTATATCGATCACGGGTGATCGAGGTAGGTGGCTTGGTGTTTAATGTCCAATTATTGTGTGTTTGTGAGTATTTTTGTGCTACGAACCCATGTTGTTGTTTCGTGTGGCTGAGGCCTTGGTCGTTTTAAATACCTAGAATTTTATAGGTAATTTAAATTTGATAATAAACTATTGTTTGGGATCGCTGCTTGGATCTAGGACCACCCTGGGGGTGTGTTATACTGTTTAGCCGTTTGGCCAGGATACCTGAGGGTATGCCAGGGTTTTTTTGAGCATTACATTTTCCTTGAGAGGAATTGTTTGTATATTTCTTGTTTATATGTTGGAAATGTCTCGGTTACTTGCTTAGCCTGAGGGAACTGTATTACTTAGCCTGAGGGGAGTGTTACCTTTAGCCTAAGGGTAGTGGTTATTTCGGGCTAAGGACAACTTCTTCCATGCCTGTGGGCAAGAGACTGTGTGCCTGAGGGAGATACTTTGTATGGCTGAGGGAAATATCTGTTATGCCTGTGGGAAATTACCTACAGGTTGGATTTTGATTACCTAAGGGTAAGGGTTTTCGTGTCTGAGGACACTGACGGTTTACATATAAATTCTCTATGGTGGTTTCTTAAATAATAAATAATGAATTGAATATTAAAATGGAAATAAATAGTAAAGTTAGTTACTTTTGAGTACTTATTAGTTTATTGAATTTAATTTTGTACACTGTTGTTTCATGTTTACACACAGTTGAGCATGGGCCTTTGGTGGGTACCTACTGGGATTTATTTCTCACACCATTTTTGGGTCATGTCTTCGGCCAAAACAAATTACATTTCTACTGGTGTGGATAAGGGAAAGGGTCCTTATACATTTACTTGATTGCTGCTGAGGAGTTGGGGAGCATGGGACAGGGCTTAGGCTCGTGATGCTCCTAGCAGTTTTGTTATGGTTTGGAAGTACTCTATATTGTACTATACTGTATTACTGTGTATCAAGTTCTGGATGTTTTCATAGAACTTAAGACATGTTTCATCATCATCTATATAACTGTTAGTTATATTTTACTGAAGTTGTTTATTTTAAATGTGTATGGTCTATTGCTTCCATTGTTTCTCTATGATTTATATCTTATTTTGTTGTGCTAAACATTGACAAATGATTGTATAGTTTCCCCACTATCAGACCTAGGACCTCGCTGCTAGTCAGTAGCCTCTGGCATTTGGGGAAATGCGTTTGAGGTCACGTGGCGAACCGGGTTCGGGGGCACCCGTTGAGTGGCACCAGGAACTGGGATGTTACACACAATATGAGTCAAAATGAATTACTGAGATGCACTAGTATCAGATAATGTAGTCTCTAATGAAAAATCTATAGTGATTGTATATCTCATAGTCTATAGACCTATATCTTCTTCCTATGGAGACTCTTCCAATGCATGAAGAAGCTTCTTTTCAGATTCTAGTGGCTAGAATCCCTTTTTTTATAATCATATGAATGTATCGTATTTTTAGTAGGAACTGATGCTCTTGTTCCACAACAAAGAGTGAAATAGACATGGATAAACTTCTTCAAGTGACCCAAGTGTCCACAAAAAGCACATATCTTATGTGCCTCAGTGAAAATCTATTATGAGTGCCCAAGTTTTTGACACTAGTAACAAATCAAAGTTCCTCTTCCATGCACCGTAGGAGGTCTAGAAAAAACCTGGTGTTGAGAACCACCATGAGAATCATCATGCTTCCTATTCCCTTTATGGGAACTCACAGAATGTTCACCGAGAGAAAAAGGAACTCCCATCAACCCTGACTTTCCATCTAGGTCCATCTCCATCATCAATGCTCTATCTAGTACATCAGCATAAAAAGGCATCTTTAGCAATAAAATCTGAAAATGAATATCATATTTAAGTCCAATCGCTAATCATTGATTATTTATCTTCTCATTTGACACAATATCATATGAAAACTACACAATCATAAAAGAATAGTTTTCATATTCTATCATCGTCCTGTCAGCCTGCTTGAGTTTGAAAAACTCTATATACATAGCTAAAACTATAGCATATGGATAGAAAAATTCAATAAAATGAAATTTGATGTATTTCCAACCTAATACATCATGCTTCTACACAATCACCATCATATCCCATCATCTCCTACTAGGTCCCTCTAACTTGAAGGTGGCACAATTCACCATAATTTCATCTAATTCCTCCAATAACTCAAATAAAAGATTTATATTTCTAAACCAATCCTTAGATCATTGAGGATCATTAGAGCCTTGTAACACTGGTGGCTTTTGAAAAAGGAACACTTGAGCATAAATACATAATTCATCCCTCTTAGTTTCTATAACTATATCCTGAATGCAGAAAGGTGCAAGTGTTTGTTCCAAATATTGGATAGAGTGCACAATAACTTCAACTAGATTCTGTTCCATGAGAGGATTTTCTCTCTATGGTTCATCATAAGCTTCCTCTTGGATCTGATTCACACCTCTCTTCCAAACCACTCCTGGTGAATTAAGGCTCATTATGGTGAGAGCTGGCCAGGAACACAATCAAAACTACATTTTAAGTACTGAAAAGATTACTCAACTACATACTGACATCAAGGAAATATTACTAACCTATATATCTAAAGCCACTTTTTCATGAACCATCCCACATGCCCCAGTACCCCGATACCGGAGCCATCACTTACATAGACTGAAGGCCGTTCTCGATCCCCATGGGTTGGAGACTAGCACCCAACATCATAAAAGATATAACTAAGAGTGGTTTTACCACATAAACTGTGGAATAAACAGTTACAAGTTAGTATGTTCAAAAGAAAACTTCATAGGGAGAACTATACTAGAAGTAAAATAGGTAAACAACCCCAAAGTAAAACCAAAAAGTAATAGAAATTGAGATAAATAACTCAAGTATCAATAGACACAGCAGCTCAAATCCCAATGATCAATAGAAACTTCAACCTCCAAGTGGTTCTTTCCCCTTTCTCGAACCTGGTTGGAGGAAATCTACAAATACTAGAAGGAATATGTAGGGTTTGTGGTAAAATCATAGTAGTTCATCACCATGTACTCCATAATAAAATGACACAATTAATTAACCTAACTAAATATTTCAATTTTAAATAAATAGTTATGGAAGTACAAAATCATACTTAAAACAAATCAAGTTGTACATTTCAATTGATGATAATATTTCAAAGAAATGGACTAATAAACATTTTATATTAAAAAATATATATAAATTCACAATATAAGTGTTAAACAGTTTAAAAACAATGGAATTTATATATCAAAACATTAAAAATGAGTAACATGGTCATCTAACAAGAGGTACTATAGTTCCAGGTTATGGGATCCTCACACACATAAATAGGTGTTCAGGACAATATGTGTACACACATCCCTTAAACACTATTTAAATAGGACTCATCACCATCCCATAAGGGATGCGACCTGTTGAATATTTTATGTTAGATTTTTAAAGTGTCAATGGAGTTTTGACCCAAATAATTCACTAACTAACTAGGATTTCTTGTGATCAAACAACAATCAATAATGGAAAATTTATTTCAAAACTATTCCAAATAAATTTAACCCATTTTTTTTATTTCTATGTGCTAATTTCCACTTAAAAACAAAATATTTTTTTTAATAAAATCATGATTTTTTATCGGATAAAACAAATGGGTGTTTTCAAAATCATTTAATTAATTTTTATCAAATAAATATTTGAAATAAATTTCACAAATCAATTTCATAATTTAATTACAAAAATTTAATTTCAGAAATTCCCTCAAAATCCATAAACCCACACCAATCCATGAGAATTGGGGGTTTTCAAAATTTTATTCCTAATCAAATTCAAACCCCCAATTCACTATAACTTGGTTTTTAAAAAAACCAATTAAAATAAATTTAATTTAAATCAATTGATTTAGGGTTAAATTAATTGTCCAATCTTAAACAAAACAACCTACCTCAGGATCACGAGATCATGATTCACAATTCCTTCAACGATAAACTACAATGAAGAATGTCGGAAATGAATATCTGAGAATCAAATCTTGATTAAATATCTAATAAATGTGGATTAGATCCACCAAAAACATTGAGATATAATGAACCTTGGGGAGGATAGAATTAGATAGTAGGAGATGGATAATGGGAGAATAATTCTTATTAAGAAGGGATCGAACAATGATCTCCTAGCTTTGATCCGCCTTGGAGAGGGTTTATAGGTGCAAAAATTGTTTCTTGGCAGCCCCAACTCCCTATAAAATAATCCAACCCTATGTTAGGGCTGAGTAGAGGTATAAATGGGGGTTTGGGAGTATTTAACTTATTTTTTGGAATCAGTAAAAGATTCATGTGTGTTTTCCTAGAGGGGATTTCATGGTATGTCAAACTGTGTACCCTTACCATGCACCCTTCTACTGGGTTGAATGATTTATACTAGGTGATTTCACTTTTTTTAAATCGTGCTCCAACCATGAAAACCCTCACTGCATGGGTTTTCATGGTTTTCACTAGGTCACATGGTTTGGGAAAATCATGCGCCAACCGTGTACATCCCAAGAGCGCTTAAAATTTTCCACAATTTTACCTAATGTAACCCTAAACGAGACCCAACCATATCATGATAAAAAGAGGGGTTAAAGAGTACCTTAAAATGACAAGAGGATATTACAATACATATATAACATCATCATTTATTACATTCCAATTCATGTTTTATCAGTATGTAAGGCTCCAAATTCAGTTATAAATAATATTAAACTCATTATAAATAGTTTCTTATGAGATTATCATTAATAAGTTTTTCATCATAGGACTAATTACTCTAGAATTTTGAAACCAATTGAGTTAGTGGAAATTAATCTCAATAGTCTTGATGAAAGCATGAAATTAATGTAACACAAGTTAGGTTGGGAGGTGATCTCAGGGAAATATCTCTAGGAAAATTTAATCATGAAAAAAAATATGAAACTCCCCAATATCATGGCCTTAAGGAATATAATGCTTATCAGTTATGTAATAGAATGAAAATTTCCATAGTCACACTTAATGGTTGTTCTCATTGGATCATTTTCAAAGGGTACATCAATTTTTAGAAAGATAATTAGGTGGGATCCCGCTATACATCCTAGGTCATCCCATCCTAGATATAAACCTCATACAATCCTATGATTATCATTAATTCATTGAGGAAGTCTTCAATCATACCCAAAAATATATTTAAAATGGTATTCCACTTTTTAATAAATTGAAAATTTGTGTTTTTACTGCTTTACCCTTGGGCTACCGTGGTAGTTTTGAATATCAAAAACCCATTCATACATAGATCAACTCTAATGAATGGTCTATCAACCTTTGGAACAAATAAATACCAGTAAAGATCTATTTTTTCATGTGGTTCATCCGGAATAAGGATATATCTACTGATGATGAGATCCAAAAGAATGGTATACATATTACTTCTAGATGTTTGTGTTGTGAGGTTGGTAATATGGGGTTGGTGGTCATTTTTTACCAATGGGGATTGGGAGTCCTTTATCTAGAAGTCTCTCCTGGGTCATCCTAGATCTAATGAATAGTAAATCTCCTTATACCACTTTCTATATGTATATTTTAATAACCATGTGCATGTTTCATTAGATTACAGGGGTCATGTTATTCATATTGAATTGGTATTTTCAGTCCTATTATAGGCCTAAAATTTGTAACAAACCCATTATATGAAACCCACTGAAAGGCACCTCAAATGTAAGTCCCTTTAACTAGTCTCTAGTATTATCTCTTCCTTTAAATAGGTGTTTCTACATAATAACCTCATCACCAATATTCTCAAGTATTGTACTAGGAATATGTTTAGAAATGGGGCCATAATTCACATAGTAAATTGCAAACCTCCATCTCAAGGGATATATCTCAACATAAATGGGACTTTCATCCATGGTGTTATAAATAGTGGTGGAATCAACTAAGACTATTGTGGCTCTATTATTCTGGGATTCATAGCCCTTTATGGGGAGGGGATCCCTGTCCATGTGGAAGCTCTGGTGACAGATTATGTTATCACTCTTTTCACATCATATAAAATTGATATTTCTGAATTCAAATCAGACTCATCCCTGGTGGAAAATGCTATATTTGGATACCCATACAATAACTGTGGTATTTTTTACATTATAAGAACATGAATATATTTTCTGAATCATCATGTGAAGATCCATCACATAGGGAACATGGGGAATAAAGAAGCAAATCTTCTTGCTTCTAAAGGTGACCAGAAGGTAGTAATGATTATTTATTCGGGAATTGGATCATTACCACTATATTTTATTAATATCTTCTTAGGGGGTTCCATAATACTCCATTATTTATATCCCCCTTGACTCACATCTCACTTAACTCTTTGTTTCTATTCTATATTCTTTACATTCTTAATAAAAATTCAAATTTTCAATCAAATGATTCCGAAAATCATATGTTTTATCACATTGAAATATAAGGGAACAATACATTGGAAAATAATATGTATAAAATTATTTAAATCATATTATATAATTTTCCTTGATTCATATACCTTCTACCCATATAATATTATCATTGTATATATTGTTTTACATGAAAAAATGGATGAGATAAAAAACATCATATAGATTTCATATGATCATCATATAGTTAGGGGATGATATAATAATAAAATATGGAAACACATCATCAATAATAATGATGTGTAAGTAATGCATGATATAATTAAATCATAAATATATGGTCAAGGAGACCTCCTATGGAAAGTATACATGTCAAGTCACAATATCATATTGGGATTCAATGATAAGGCTTCTTTCTTTGTTATTGTGTCATAATCATTCCCCATACATGGTTTCTTCCAAGATGAAACATTATTCAATCCATTGTAATTTGTATAATTTTGGTTACACCATTCACATAACATATTTTTTACTCAATGATATACTTGAAATAAATTACATGCATGATTATATAATATGAACTTTTATAACATGAGAACAACCATAAAATATAACCCATGGGAAAGGGAAGTGGGTGTTTCGTTATAAGAATCCCCAATCGTGGATGGTTATTGATTGATAGTATTCATGTGATAATTTTAAAAAGGAGGTCGTGAATGATCCTTTTATGGGAAAGGTATTTAAAGAAAATAGCCTTAAGAATAGATGATTGTTTATAAGGGATTAAAAAAGTGGAATATCATGGTAGTTATTAGTAAATACCTATATAATTATGATTACAGAACCAATATATATTATTCATAGTGGGGGTGAAAACCCCTTTAATAAAGAACTCTCATTTCGATTAGATTCAATACAAGTGGTTCATTTCTATCAATACAAGTAGTTTCAAAGGTATCAGTAATGATTAAACCACATATATACTACTCTTTATTTCTAGATAGATCCAAATTCATAACAATTTCATATCCATGATACTAAAAGTAATTGAAAAATATAGCAATATAAAAATGTTTTACAAAAAAATGATATAATTATTATAGTATCATTAAGGATACATAAAAGGAATTTAAAGAGTGGGGTAAGAAACATATTATAAATATCACATGAAATAAAAATAATAATATGGATATAGAATCATAATTAAATAATAAAAATTAGAAGGAGTAGCTACAAAAGGAAAAAATTTAAGAAATATAGGAGGGGAAGAAACCTTTATCTTACCTGTCATTTCCTATAACTAAAAAAGAAACTCCATGAAGTGTTTTGAACTACTTGAAGATAGAACATAGAGTTAAAATGGGAAGATAGTTGTTCTAAAAAGATTTGTATAGATAATAAAGAGACAGAGAGAGTGATAATTATAGTAAGAGTTGGGAAATAGTTTGATAATTTTTTATTTATCCCCTGAAATTTAGGTTATAAAATATTCACATTTAAAAAATAATAAATTTATTTCCACTAATGTTTTTAGTTTACCACCTCCTTTTATATGAATAAATGACTATATTCTATCAAATTTTAATCCTTTAAAGACTAAAATTCTCTACCTATAAGGAATTATATGGAGAGAAGGCACAAAAATAGTAATTTAATGGATTAAAATATTTTTTATGTGTTAAAAATTATTTTATAACTGGGAAGTTGAGTCTAATAATTGAGAATCAATTTTTAAACTAATAAAACATATGTTAAGCCTTTTAAAAATAAAATTTCAATCATTATATCACTTTTATATCATAAAAAATCATACAATATATCTTATAAATATATTTTATTTCAATATTCGTCCCAAAATTAGATTATTTCCAAAAAGTATCAAAATTTCACCAATCCCTATTTTATATATTTTAATTCAAAATTTGATTTCCATTTTATTAAAATATATATCAAATTATTATAAATTTAATTAATAATTTAGTAATTTAATTAAATAGTTAATTGTGCCTATTTTAGGAAATTCATTTGTTTCCTTACTATTTATTATTTTTGGGGATTCTATTTTTTTCCTGACTCTTATTAATTTTGGGATAAAAATAACAAATTGTAAATAATAAGGCAGAAAATGGATTCCCCAAAATAGGTATGTGTATTTTCTTCAAGAATAAAATAAAAATACAATTAATTTTGGAATATATTTATGTTAATGAAAAATATATACATAAAATATTGATTATCACAATTTATAACTAAATAATAAGTAATCATGAGAACTTAAAAATATCATGTAAACATTTCATACCAATATATAGATATAAATATAATAAAATATCACCTCAAAATTACCCAATCATCATGACTTAGGATGATTTCATTTAAAATGTTGCATATCATATTGTAATATATTTCATGTAGTGTTAGGAAGGCACCCATATATTTTATCAAGAATCATAAATTGTTTAACCTATAACATCATGAGTAAAATATACCTTAACATAACCCTCAAATAATACCATCTTGTAATATACCATCATGAATTCCCTGACAGGATATCCAATCCATCGTGTCACAAACCAAAAGTGCATTCTTGATCATCACAGACTAGTATAAGTTCTAAGGGTATCATATATAAATAATGTGAATGTTTTACCCATTCAAAAAATAGTAATTATAAATTGATGAATTCATTTGGAAATACAACATAAAACACCCATATATTGGTATTATCACATCGTTTGAAAATTACATCTAAAAATATGAACAAACAGAATTTAATATCATATTATATGTACACATATAATAATTTAGTTGAAAATATAAAAAACCAATATATAATAAAATACTAGAATAAATATATAAAAAATAAAAAATATGACTTCAATATATATGATACACATATCCTAAAATAAAAAGGATAAGTCAAATAAATAGCTAACTCCATGTGACATAGGGCCATCTGCACATGACATGAAAATAAGAGATTTGGAGGATAGTCTCCATAGATCCATAATAAACCTACACTCCAACTTCTATAAAAGGGGAATATCCTCTATTACCAACAAGATGGATAAAAATCATATACATGTACACTATAAGAGTACATGTATGGTGTGAGTATATAACTTAATAGAATGTCTCTAAATATTCCATATAGTTTCATTCCAAATTATAGCACACAAGATAGTTTAAATACAAATAATTAATACCTTTACACTAATTAAATAGTATTTTACAAATAAAAGTGGTACATTAGTCATTGTCATTTCAAATGTAATGAACCATCTCGGGTTGACCTGACATGTCACCCAAGATAGAATGGCAGAAGGCCTTAAGATCATTCTCGATATCCACAGGATAGTGAAAAGCACCTGGGTATCAAAAAGCATAACCATGGGAATGATTTCACCTGGAATAAAAACATAACATATCTCATATATATCAATAGAACGATAATAAAATCATATTAAAACATATAAGAAAATGTACACAACCATGAGACATATAAAAACAAGATAAAAGGAAAAACAAAGAAATAAAACCAACTAATACCAAAACTAATTCTTCATGTGACCATCTATCACCACTATCCTAGATCACTATAAAATTTATACCAGCCAAGAGAAGTATTAAAGAAACATGATTCCCTTCCCTTTAAATTGATCCTAAAAAACCAAATTTATATACACCCCAAATAATATGATGGGTGTGAGGAAAATTCCTATTAGGATACCAACATGAATTTATACAATGTTTTCCACCATGAAATCGTTAGTTCTAGATTAAGAAAAATAAGTTTCATAAAACTATTTCATTTGAAAACATTTTACAAAAAACAAAATTTTATTTTTTCCTTTCAAAAACAATATATATCTAAATACACAAGAATATAGAAATCACATAAATTATAACTTATAGGAAAATAATGTAAAACACCTAGATCTCAAAATATAAACATCTGAGAAATAAAAAATTAAATAATACCATTATGTATAAAACCAAGAAAAAATTATGAATTGGATCTAGACTATGGGAATATGAGGTATGACACACAAGGAACACTTAGTCAACATAATGTGAATCCTATAATACCAGGTCCTGCCATAGTAAAATGGTATCAAGATACCCATTAGATACCACAATATAATTAAATCCTATTTATAATACCTAGTTATTTTGCACTCACTAGGTTTTAAATATATCCATTTTAGATTCAAACCTATCTTTGTGGAATTTCTTCATACACATGAAGTGTGTAAAATTATTTTTAAAGAAAAACCACTTTAAAACCATTTCCCAAGCCACCAATGATTAATTTATACAAAATATCCCTCACAGATCTCAAGTTCATGATTTTTATAAGGAAAATCTAAGAAAAACATAAGAATATAAGTTATTTCATGAGAAAGAACCATTATATAGACGTACATTCCCCACTAATGGAAAAAACCATATCACCTTAAAAACGGTGATTAAAAATGATGAGATCAAGTACTCACAAGCCAAGATCCATAAGAAACATAAAAAATCCTCTATCAAAACCTCTATATCTATCCATGGTAACCCTCAATATTTCCAAAACTTAAAATAGAATAGAGATTAAGGGAGGATCTAGAGAAACAAGACAGAATCAATAGGGTATTTGTACATTCTATAAAGAGATCCACACAAATAAATGGATAATCACCAATTTAATAAGGTTAGAACCTACTAGAGAATCAAGGATAGGATATGTTAGGATAATTATGGATTAAGAAGATATTATTGTTTAAAATTACTAAGGTTGTTGAGGGTAATTTTAAATTTTTAGAAAGTTTTATGAGTCACATGGTTATCCAACGTGGTCAAAAAAATTGGTCCCTAACTATGTGTTATCTAATACCCCTTAAAAACAGAATTACATAGTTATATGGGATTAGACACACCATTTAAAAACCATGGAAAAGCTGTGTAATAGCCTCAAAACTCAAACCCTTTCATCCACATAGTTTTCTTACAGAATAGGATGGTTCTAAAAACCATTCCCAAACCATGAAAATTTCCGCTGGAACCAATAGATCCCTATCGCATGGTTACCTCATGGTTACTGCTAAATATAAGCAGACTATGTTACATTCATGTTTCTATCATAACTCCAACTTCTCAACCTAGGAATCATAAACGTATTTAGAACCACAAAAGAAATAAAATAATCCTAAAACTTAATATACATTTTACCCAACGGGTGTACAAATTATCCCTATAATTATACTTTCTATCCCAAGAAAGTTCTTAGGATTTTGGAACCACAAAGAGATAAGGACAGTACTATATCATCAACTCTTACCACTCCCAAATATCATGGTTATCCAATTCATAGCACCACAATACATAGACCAACCGAATCATTTTACCATGAAGTACCTTATTATGATGATCTATAATATGTACTGGTTTCTCAACCACTGAGATATTGGGCTCAAGATCAACATCCTCCAATTAAATAAAATGGGAAGGATCTATGTGATACCTTATCAATTGAAAAACATGAAACACATCATGAATTGACATCAAGCGAGATGGAAATACTAACAAATAAGCCACATTTCTAAGTCATTCAATAAACTCGAAAAGGACAACAAACATCAATGATAACACACAACTGAATTCCTAAATGAAGGTATCCCAAATAAGGAAAAACCTTCATAAAAACCCGTTATCCAACCAAAAACTCCAATGAGTGATGAAAATGGTGGGAATAGGATTTATGGACACTCTAAGATATCATTAACCTCATTAGGATCAACTGATCTTTTATCTCCATCCCCTGAAGAAGACTCAATCCAAGTAAAGACTAATCCCAAAACTCCTCCTAACACAAGGGATATCTACATAGCCACCTAAATAATGCTTCAAATGGTACCATCTTAATCAAAGTTTTCTAGCTATTGTTATAGGAAAATTTCACTAAGATAAAATTATTTTCCTATGAACCACCAAAATCAAGAATGCATTCCCGAATCATATCCTCATGAATTTGAATGGATCACATAATTTTTCCATCTGTCTTAGGGTGATACACCTTGATTAACATTAATTGGGCAATTATCACCTTTTGTAAACCTATAAAAATCATTAAATAAAACATGGATATCATTATAAAAAATCATAAGGTATTATAATGAGTTTTATGGTCTCTTAGGCAACCATATATCTGATCACTTCCACATTAATCACCTCTTTAATATGAAAAAAAATAAGATGATTTTGTTAATCGATCAATGAACTCCAAAATATAATTATTCCCATTAGAATACCATGTTAACCCAATAATGAAGATCATGGATATCTCATCCCATTACCACACAAGATTGGGTAGAGGATATAATAAACTGGATAGTCTCTGGTGCTCTACCTTAATCTTTTAAAAAGTAAGTCATCATGATGTTATGTCTGCAATTGATTGTATCATTCCCAACCACTGGTACCAATATCTCAAATCATGATATATCTTGGTAGTACCAGGTTCATAGACCAACTATAATAATGTACACTATCCATCAACTCATACCTTAGAGATATCATATTGACCAAACTACCTCAAAAACATAGAACTCCATTAGGAGACCAAGACTAGACACCCGGGGTCTCCACACCATTAAGGATTTTACTAAATCACTAAAAATTAGTGTTTATTTAATTCTCAAAGTAAATGTGATCCTAAAATGATGATTTACTGTTAAAATAAGTTAACAACAAAGAATCATTATCCTCTTCAACATCCAAGTGCATCTCAGTGAAAAGACTTATCAAAGACCACTCCTCTACTAATTCCTTTACGCCCTGAGTCGATAACTTCCTATTCAATGTGTCAGAGACTGCATTCTCATTTCTAGGCATATATGAAATATCAATATCAGAAGTAAGAAGATAATAAACCCATTGTCTCTTTTTATGTTAATTTCTCTCTATATAAAAATATACTATATTCACTTATGATTTGAATATATAGTTAACCACTCACTGAAGTGATAGTGTCACCATGTCTTCAGAGCAAGCATCACTACATCCAACTCGCAATCATCGGTATGAAAATTATTCTCATAAGGGTAAATTTAGAGAGATCTATAGGTCACTAAATAATTTTCCTATATTATAGCACATCTTAATCCTTTACTTAAGTCATCAAAAAATATGTCATAGCCCAAACATGGTTCTAGAAGAATCAGAACTGGATTTGAATTGAATCCCACATTTAATTCCTAGAAAGACCTATATAACTTATAATTCAATTTGAACTTAACAAACATATGGGTTAAGTCTCTCATGGGATATGAAATATCAGACAAATATTGAATAAAATTCGTTAATGATAAAAAACCTAAGAATCTATGAATCCAAAACACATTTCTGTGTTTCTCCCATGACATCACCACTTGAATTGTTTTAGGATCCACTAAGATGCCTCTATGAGATATAACATGGCCCAAAAAATTTACTTATTAGATCCCAAACTAAAATTTAGAGAGATTACCATACATATAAGTTTTTTTAGAGTTATGAGAATAATATCTAGATGATCCACGTCTTCTTCCTCTAACATAGAATACACAAAAATATCTTCCAAAAAACAACTATGAATGATTCTAAGAACCATTGAAATATTTGATTTATAAATGGAAAAAACACCACATGAGAATTATTAAGACCAAATTTCAATACAAAATACTCATAATTTTCATACTTTCTCCTAAACATTTTCATATTAATATCCTTCCCTCATACCCTTAACTAATGGTATCCTTATAGCATATCGATCATTTCATACCAAAATATTACGTCTTTTCAGGTGAATATTCAATTCATCACATTTTTATCCATGCTATAACTGTAAAGGTTTAGAGTATTTGGATACTAGATATACAATATTTATATTTCATTAAATATCTTCAACATATTCCATAAATATCTTCCCATATATTACTCTTCATAGGTATACCATACTTAAAATTATATTCATAATCTAGGAAAAAACATATTAAAGGGTAATATCAAATACCGAATAAGGTAATCATAGGAAATATCAATTTATGATCATATGAAATAATAAGATAATCATAAGGGTATAAGATCATGGGCATAACTTATAATGTCTATACCTAAATTGACAAAGATTATAAACATGAGTTATGACAGAAAACCTTACCAATTCAAAAGACATGAATCGTAAGAATGAAAAACCATCATAAACAATCATGAACCATAATTTAATTTCATAAATGTGTGGGAACCATCATAAGTACAAAAAAATTTCTTGTGTTATGTTTTACTACCAAAACCATCATATTGGTAATTTACCCTTGTTTCTCATAGTGGATCAAGTACATTGGCTTCATTCCTACAATGGATCAAGCACTTTGACTTATTTCCCATAACTATCTCATGAGATATAATAATTTACCCAATTAATTAGAGATATATATAAGTCTCTCCCATCACATAATGAAAATCATACATATGTGTTCCCTAAGATCATGAATCATTAATCATATGATTATATAATAACTCATGCAAAGAAAAAGGGTTCCATATTTCATCAAATCATAAAATAACCCAAAAAATAGGTTTCATAATCATCTAATAATTATAAAAAAACCAAATAGAGAAATAAAAGTGATGGTATAACTGGATGACTTTCCCAGTGAAAAATAAGAAACACTAAATGTTGTTGTTCTTAATGAATATAAATACTATTAAAAGATCATTAAAAACATTCTTGACGAAAACACCATTTTCATTTGAAATTAACTTTTAAAAAAATAAAAGATTATAAAAGATTATGGAAAACATTTTAATTTAAAATATTCTAGGAAAAATTTAAATTAAACATCAAATTATTGAGTTTTCATGACAACATAAAATTCTATTTATGTTGTATAAGTTAAAAGAAGTCATTCCTTTTAAATTTTTATCTAAAAATACCTCATTCAAAAAACAAAACAAATGACTTGTAAAAAAGTTTTAAAAATTCAAAAAAGGTTAACCAATTATTTAAAAATTCATATGATGATCCTAAAATCATTCTTGATATCATTTTTATAAAATATGGATAGGAAAGGAAAAGGATTTTAGACAAAAGATATAAATAGTGTTGATTTTCATTAAAAATGGTATTTTTATCTCTTATATAATAAAAGTGAGGAAAATAAAAGGAAAAATATATTCTCAAGATATTACTATAGTAGAATAAAATTAAAGGGATTCATCAGATAATGATCATATAATTTCCTTAGTATAAAATCAAGTATACAAAATCCCAATTGAAATAGGATTGGAACATAAATCCCATACCTCAAATCTCACCTTTACTTGTTCAAATTATACATTTATTATATAGAAATATTAATATCAATCATACAATGTATGATTTATTTATGACATATTATCATCATTTTATTAATAACGTGTTATTGAAACCACTGTTTTGGGTGATAACTACTTCATTTTCCAAGCACGTTTCGTTTAGGTAGTCCTTGTTCTTATAATTTGATCATATTTACATAATTTCTAGAATATTAATCACGGTATATAAAAAATATATATTCATTATATACATATTTATAATCATTTATAAAAATTTGATATAGAAAAATTAATTACATCATTAATGGGTATGGTAGGTTGTATGTACACATGAATGTTGATTTCATTTTTCTAAGGATGGAATGAAATAAAGGTAAATAATAATTCACATTTACAAGATTATTTTTAAATCATATATATCATATAAATTCATTAAATATTTCCTTATTACCATATAAGTAAAATGGAAATGAAAAATAAATCACATCACTTCGTGAAGGTGGTAGTCCACATATATGCACGAGCGACATTATCATTTTCCAATAGTTTTTATGGTTAGAATATATATGTTATATTTTGATTCAAAAATTATAATTATTTATTAAATATCATATATAAACTATAAAATAATAACAATAACCATCAATAAAATATGGTTATGGAAAATTAATTTTATCAATATGTTGAGACGGTGTAAGTCGTATGTATGAACAAGCGATACATTCAATTACCATTTGATGGGAAAGAGGGTTAATAATGATAAATTAATAATCGTAACATAATTTAAATATATTTAGGATATTTTATATATTATTTTATGATAAAAAATTTGGATTTATAGGAGTTAAATAAGAAGTAAAACTAAATTGATTGGTTAGGGCGATTAGCTATTCATTGAAAGAACTCCTTTATATCTCTTCTTAAGGATCCAAGGGTTGGTCTTTTTGGATGCAAAAAACAACTATAATTTGGATAAGGTATTTTATAAGGTATTAGTTTAATTTATATTCAATATAGAACGATATATGTGGTGTAAATAAGTGCGTGAGTTGATGCCCTTTTATATAATTGATGTGAGGGGCACTTTTGTAATTTCATAAAATATTAAATTATAAGAAACTCATTATATTGATAAAATTACTCCAAAATTCCAATTATTTTAATATAATATAGGATAGTATTTTAATTCCATAATATAATAATTTTGGATAGTTTTATGTGTCATTTCAAACCTTATTTTTTTATTAACTACTTGGTTAACTTGTTTTATCCTTAACTTTAACAACATATTTTTCACCCTTAAAGTGTTATAATTTTACATATAAGGTGAAAATTAGATCATAAATGGAAAAGGTATGATATGTTAGAGCATATTTTATCCTCATTTTCCTATTTCAATATTTTTTAATTTTTAAATAATTCTATAAATTATTATTTTGTAAAAATATTATTAATGTCCATTTTGAAACTATTAATTTAATTTGAATTAAAAGATAACAATACAGATTTTTAATTCTAATATAATCTATTAACACAATCTTAATATGTGATATTTATATAAACAACTTCAAGAACATGTTATCTCATTCAAATTATATCATTTTTAATATTTTTAGTATCATTTATTTTATTTTTCCATTAATTGAATAAATATCGTTTTGGCATTGTGTAAGAATTTAAAGCAATTAGATAATACCTAAAAATTATAAAAAAAATAAGAAAAATAAAAAATGTTTATTATTATCAAAAAATAAATTTGTATTCATTCATAAATTACGTTTTTCCTTATGTAGAGACATAATAGATATTTAAAACTAAGAGAGTGACATTTTATAACATTATTTGATTAAAATAATATTGGATTTCTCATGGAAAATCGCACATTAAAAAATAAAATTCAATACTAAGGTGATAAGGGTCTAATTAACTTAATAAAATAATAATTAGGATGAATAATTATAGCCTCATCACTTATTTGTAACCTACATTAACCGGATTTACCCTTTACCGAGGTGATAATTTTTACAATAGTTACTATTCATTTTGACTAAAAAAGGATCTTATTTACCAATTATGAACCTATTTATCTTAGATATAGAATCTATTTTATCAAATTCAATACCTATAAGTGGAAATAAATTTAAAATACACGCATAAAACATGATGAAAGTTACTTTTTAGAGAAAGATAGTTTTTAAGTATAATTTTTTTATTCTTCTCCCATGACTATAAAAAATATTAAAATAATATTAAAATAATAGATTAAATATATATAATATATGTTTTATTATAATTTTTCATCAATGGTGAGTAATTTAATTTATTTTTATAAAAATAATTTTTGTACATTAAAAACAATGTTTTAGAGAAAAAACATTACTTTTATTTTCAAATAATTTTTATTTTCAACTATAATCATTTTAAAATATATGAATTTATTTTATAAACATGTATACTATATATTTTTTATAATTTTGTTATTATTATTCATATAATTAAATCCAATGGTTAGGCCATAACCATCACATAATAATATTTTAATAGTATATCATGGTTTGTTTAAACTTGGTGTTATGTGTAACGCAAGCAATTGTGGAAATAAAATTATTTAAAGGGAAATATTTTTCAATACATATTAGGGTGTTACATTCTAAACCCCTTAAAATGAAGTTATTCCTTGAATTTCATCACTCTAATACAATAAAGTGAGTATATCTTAGTTTAATTGCATCTCCAGGTTCCCAAGTAGCTTCTTCGAATTTGTGGTTTCTCCAATGAACTGTAACTAAGAGAGAAGTTTTGTTTCATATAACACTCTATTTTCAATCCAAGATTTATACTGGTTGTTCCTTGTATAAAATATCATTATTCATTATAATGAACTTTGATTTCAGAACATGTGAAGGATCAAGTATGAACTTCCACAAGAGAGATACATGGAACACATCACGAACTTGATAGAGGTTTAGTGGAACCTATTGTTCCCAAATAGGATCAAGACCACTAAAAGGGGGTGAATCAGTGGTTCCTTTTGATTTAATAATAAAGTTCATTAACTTATTTATTAAAATTTATTAATCTCTAAAACTTTTTAAAATTTTGATCCACTCAAATATAAATTCTCAATCAAACCTTTCATATGAAATTAATTTAAATGGAAGGAAACACATGGTATGTACATGGTTTGGTACAAAGACCTAATCCTTACCATGTTTGAGAGTCCCACAAACATGGATTTATTCACTATCTTCATTCTGAAATACAAATTCACAAGTAGTGGAAAATTCTATAATCCTAATAGAAAATTTCTTACTATATTTGGTTTTACCCCTCCCCCCCTCCAACTATCCTTTATGTATCCACTTATCCACATCTAGTAATACACCCAAGAAAAAAAATCATTTTTAGAAACTAGTAAGTATAAAAAATTACAAGATTCACTTTCCTTATTATTTTATAATCAACTTAAAAAAGTTATTCACTTCCTCCATAAGTAATCTGAATTAAACCTTACCTACATGAAATCTTCAATAACTCCAAAAATTCTCCGAGAGACTTGTTGGACATGAATCAACTTCTTGATTCTATATCTGGAAAACATCCTAAGAAAAAGTTAGTATGATTGGAATTCATTTTGTAACCTCAATTTGATGGTCTCTATATTATTCTTCTTCTGATATTCCTACTTCAAATGAGTATAAACACAACTGGAAACTCACAATTCTTGTGTTCGATAGAACTCAGTCATATGGGGATCAAACCTATGGAACTGTTTTTAATGGAACTTACTCTGATGGACTCACTCTAATGAATCTGGTTCTAATGGATCTTTCTCAGCTTCAACCCGAAATAATAGTTTGATCGTAATCTCAATACCTAACAAAAGTATCAGGGTTTTAGCTCTCAGTACACATGAACAGTTCAAATTCGTAAAGTATGAAAGTATTGTTGTCTCCTTTTATAGGAATCCTTAATGTCAAATACGGGAAAACTAATTCAACTTCCAACTCAATGAAATTCAAAAATCCCAAATGTCATTTTCATTTAAGTCTTCATATTTTAATTCTTAAACTATTCTCAATACTTAGGGAGCCTTCTCAAAACATTTCCAATATTCTCAAAAACATCAGCCAGCTTAAAACATTTTAACTATTCATCAGTCTGATACATAAGTTATTCTAATACATTTTTTCATTACAATGAAAACATATGTAAGACTAAAACCTACTCATTTTGATTCTTCATATCAAATGAAACATTGAAAAAAAAATCCATAAACATTTTTTCAACTCTTGTAGCATTCAAAACCCTCCATCAACAATACGATGGTTGAAAGAACCTCTTTTATAGCACATCTAAAATATCTTCAAAGTATTTATCCTTTTAATAAATTCCACTATTTTGTTGAATAAATCCAATTATAACTCGAATATTCCCATGAATAGGTTTTTGTTCCATATTCATGGGTAATAACCCCTTTGTGTCTAATATCTCCTGACTCAATTGTAGAACAATACAACCTAAGGAAAATGGTTGAATGCATTATTTATTATCACCTGGTTGATCGGTCACTAAATCCTTATGATGGATTATCATTTCAAATAATTCAAACTTTATTAAACATTCTTCCGCTGATAAAACTCTACATTCAATACACAAAGGATACCAACAATATACAGTGAATTAGTTTCAGAATCCTTTCTAATGGATCGGTGATTTACTCTATGCAATAAATCTGTATTTTCAGTGGCTTCCTTCTTTCATATTCGTTGTACTGATGATTTATTAATAGAACTTCTCATTATTCCTTCTCAAATAAGATTTTTCTTTCTAACAGAAACTGAATATGATATATCAGTTTTTGTATCTCCATATAATAATATCTTCTTCTCAGTAGTTTCAAATAACATGGATCAAAAATATATCATGTTATTTATGGGTTGAGAACTAATTGAATAGAAAATAATCATCAAATTTAGATTGGAAATCTCTATAAATTCCCATACTTCTAGAACCTTCTATATTTCCAACCAAGCCTCATTTCGATTTCTACGATCCATTGAATCATGTCAATAGGTTGAGTCTGATTCTTCACATCAGTGGATTGGGTATGAAGTTTTGTGTTTCCTTTTGTGTTGTGTATTTGATTTACAGTCTCTGGTGCATCTTCTTGGTCAGTCTGATGGGGTGTGTCCAGAAACCAAAACTTCACCTTTTCTTAACTTCAACCATATATCATCTATTGAAAAAAATACAACCAAAACTAAAATTGAGAAAAAAAATCTGCCTTTGTGTTTTTCATCAATATCCACTTCAAAAAATACCAAATGTTGTTTTATTTTATCACTTTTTCTTCTCCCCCTACATACATACCATCTCCGTGTCTTCTTCACCTAAATGCATACTCCTCCTTAATCTCTTATCCCCATTATTTTATTACTCCCCCTATTCCTTATCACTCTCCTATTCCATTTCTATTGTCCTTATTGACAATCAAGTTCAAAGGGTCCATCATTATATTTTTCCCCCCTCATTGAAAAATTATTTCATTTATAAAGTTTCTAAGTCTTCATCTCAAAATCTTGAACTTATTCTTCAAGAGAATATTAGTATCACGTGATTTTATTAACAAACTGCCTTTAATTAAAAAAATATAAGTCTATATAGGAGCAATCAGTGCATAAAACAAGAGTTTATAATCAATATTATCAATGTTTTCCATAACATAACTTTCATGTAATAGCTTAACATGCGTTTTTCATCATTTTTATATCTATTGTAATTATTGCAATGATTTGTTTAAGATTAAAAGTAACATATACCCATCTCAAAAAACTTATCAGAATGTTCCAATGTATAAACAAATCTTTCAAAAATATCATATTTTTTAACCTCATTAATTTATTTTGAAATAATATTAATATACATAAATATAATCTTTTTTATTTCAAATCTTTAATTCCCTATAATTTAGTACAAATACAAATATTTTTTGAATAAGGATGAACCTCGTTATTTTCTTAGAAGTATATTTCATACTGATAGTCCTCCCTCAATATTGAATTTTTATTTTTATTATTGGATTTTTCATTGGATGTATTTTCATCCTTATATTCATCCTTATCATATTTTGTAATAAGTTTCTTTTCATTTGTAGACTCTTCTTATAAGGATGCCAATTTCTTTTCCACTTTAGTAACATTTTTCATACAGTGATTTTATAGAAACTCTTTCATGCCTTTCTCATCTTATGGAAGGATAATCAAACAAATTTTAGTAACATCCCCTAGTTTCTAACATCTCTTGAATATTTTTTGAATTTTTAAACCACAATATATTGATATATTTTTATCAACATTACTCAAATTTTTAGAAACCTTCTTATTCCCCTTCTCTTTAGCTGATTTTTGTATTTCTTGTAACTTTCTAGCCATGCCATCATTTTCTAGAAAAATAACTAAGGAATATTTCATTTTGAAATTTGAATGTTTGTTTTTCTCCACTTTCTTACCATAATGAACTTTCATCATTTTTTAATTTTTATTTTTTGAGGCTTTATCTTTATTCAGCTTCTTATTTTTCTTTTTTGGTTCCACAAATCATTTAGAAAATTTTTATCCTATTTACTCAACATAAATACCCCTTGACTCATACATGTTTCCTGGTAGAGGCATGTTATACCAAACATGAGTAAGATCTATATTCTAAAATTCCACAAAAACAATATTGAACTCTAAATCTAGATTTTCTAGAGTAGTAGTGAACATTTACAGAAATTTATTATTGTTGTTTCTTTAGAAATTGAAGACCACTTTGCTTCAGGGGATTATTTACTGAAGAATTATTTTATTTCTTGGGGAAATATGTTTTCTCACAAACCTTCATTTTTAAACCTTTTTCCCCATCCTCTTTAGTAGTTTCACCTTTAACAGAAACTACATTGGTGAAGTTTTTTCTCATATTTTTATCTTAATTTGTGTTGTAAGAAGCATTGATTGTGTTTCTAATAACTCCTGTTATTTCTCAACAAGAATAACTTTCAGAAAATATATCATATTTTTATATTCAGTTATCTTCAACTTTTTCTAATTATTTTATTCAAGAAGTGTAGATTCTTTCATGTTGAAGTTCTCATTACCAGAAGATCTTTATTCATATTTTTTCAGTTTTGTTTTAGGATCACCAATATTCATATTCTATGATCTAATAAAATTTAGATTTGTCTTCTGTTGCCTCATATAATCATCATTCACAAATGATAAATCTTTAAAACCTTTATGCAACTTTATTGTTTATTTCTTGAGTTCAGTATTCTTCAAATTAATATTTCAAAATTTGTTTTAATAATCCACTCCATTTTTATAATATATTCCCCATAATCATCATTATCAGAATAATTACTTCCATTTGTAACTTGATAAATAATGTTGATATGATGATCAGATTCATAATTGGATGAGAAATCATCCTTATTTATTATACTCAACTAGTTTTTCTTATTTTTTTCATAAGGAACACTTTCCTTATGTTTGTACCAATTTTGTTTCTAAGATTTATTATCATCCTATTTTGACTCAGACTCTTCAACAATTTTCCTTGTACAATTATGTATAGAATATCATTTCCCTTCATAATTACAACATTTGAGAGTTTTACTTTTCCATTTTCTCTTATTTTATTTATTATAAAGTATGGAAATACTTGTACTAAAATCCTCATATTATTCCTCTAATTATAAATAACTTGAATCTTCATTAACTTTTTTATCTTTGTTTTTTTCCTTTTTACAAAAGTTTAAAATCCATTTATCTATCAGTATATTCCTTTATATCATGATATTTTCTCCTTTCATGTGCCATAAAGATATTCTGATGTTTATCAAATGATAAATTTTAATGATCATCTAAATCTAAAACTTTGGCATCAAATATATCTAGAAATGTTTTCATAATTTTCTTAACAATTGTAGAATCTTACGGATTCTCACCAAAAATTATGATGTTACTCATAATTTCATTTACTCTTGTAAAGTAACTATCAATAATTTCATCATCATCCATTTTTATATCCTCAAATATACTTCCCTGTATTTTTAACTTGGCTTCATTAACTTTCTCATTCCATTAATTTCAACTTATCAACTTATCCCACATTTTCATTAATATTGGAAACCCCATAATATTTACATAAACATTATCAATTAGAGCCATAAATAATCATTCTATTCTTTTCCTACATATTTTATACTTCTCTTATCAGATGCTGTCATAGAGGCTTCATTGATGCGAGGAAATCCCACTATTTTGCATCTCTAACATCAAGTCCATGTTAAAGGAGATAGGGTAACATCCTATTCTTCCAAGTATGATAGTTTCTTTGATTGAAAATAGGAACAACTATATTTTTCACTAAATTGAAATTCTCCATTCTCAGATATGGATCTTTCAAAGGGAACCTCCCTCTGATACCAATTGTTGTTCCCAAATAGGATGAAGACCACTGAGATAGGGAGGTGAATCAGTGGTTCCTTTTTATTTTATAAGAATGTTTATTTACTTATTTAGTAAAATTTATTAACATATGAATATTGTTAAGGTTAATATATAATCAAATAAAAATTGTCAACCTTACTTTTCGTATTCAAAAAAAATATTAAGAGAATGTAGCACATGATATTACAAGGTTCGGTACAAATACCATCTCTTTTCTATGTTTCATAGTCCCACCAACATGGATTCTTTTACAATATCCTTTATTTAATACAAAGGAACAAGGATTAAACAATTTTACAATAATGGTAGTAACTTTCCTATTATAGTTGGTTATACCCCCCAACTATCATTTTCATATCCACTTCCCTATAACTGGTTATACACACCAGTAAAACAAACAATCCTTTTCATCAAATCGTATGTATCCATAGTTATAAGATTCACTTTCCTTAATTTTTTATCCACTTTAGAAATTTTTTCACTTCCTCTATAGGTAAAATTAATTGAACTTTACATGTATACAATATTTAAGAACTTCAAAATTTCTCTGATGATATTTTTGGTCTGTAATCTTCTTCTAGAATCTCTATCCAGAAAACATCCTTATCAAAAGTAAGTTTGATTGTCCTTAATCTGGTAACCTTAGTATGATGGTCTCTATTCGATTATACTTTTGGTATTCTTACTTAAAATGAGTAAAAACTCAATTATAAACTCACAATTTTTGATTCTAATAGAACTTCGTCTGATGGGGCTCACTCCAATGGAATTGGTTCTGAGGGAACTTACTCTGATGGACTTGCTCTGATGAATCTAGTTCTGATGGATCTTTCTCACATTCAACCTAAAACAAAAGTTCTGTTGGAATAACAATACCATAATAAAGTATCAGGGTGTCAGCTCTTAGCACACATGAACAGTTCAAGTTCTCAAAGATTTAATGTAATATTCTATCATTTTATAGGCATCCTAGAATAGAAAATTCAAGAAAACTGATTTCACTTCCTACTCAATGAAATTCAAAAATCCCAAATTTTACATTCATTTAATTATTCATATTTGAATTATTAAACTATTTTCAATACTTATGGGGACTTGTCTAAAAATATAATATCTTCTGGAAAACTCCATCCATCATAAAACATTCTAACCATACTTCTGTCCAACGCATAATTCATTCTCATACATTTATTTATTACAATACAAATATGTGTAAGACAGAAAACCTGTCATTATGATTCGCTATATAAAATGAAACTTTTAAACCATTCTTCCATAAACATTATTGAAACATCTTTATAATTCAAAACCCCCTTTGATAATACTTTGAAAGAAATAACCTATTTGATAACACATCTAAAATATCTTCAAAGTATTTCTCTTTTTCATCAATTCCTTATATCGAATGTATGAATATAATTATAACATGGATCTCCCCCTAAATCAGTGTTTGTGTTATACCAATGAATCAACACCACTTCATGTTTACTAACTCTTGACTCAATTGTAAAACAATGCAACTAGATGAAAATGGATGACTACATTTTTTATTATCATCCAGTTATTCAGTTTGTTAATCCTTCTAATGAATTGTTTTTTATAACAATTCAAACTTTATTAAACATTATACATCTGATTAAACTCTATATCTAATCAAAAAATTGTACCAACAGTATAAAATGAGTTGGGGTTAGAATCCCATATAATGGATTAGTGGCATATAGTTCTTGATGAATCAATATCTCTAGTGGATTTCTTCTTTCAGATTCATTATACTGATGAATGGTTACCATAAATTCTCATTTTTCCTCCTTATATAAAATATGTTTTTCCAATTGAAACTAAATACGATATATTGGATTATGTATATCCTTCCAATCATATCTTCTCTTCCTTTCATTCCAACAGCTTGGATCACAAGTATATCAAATTACTTATGATGTTAAGAACTAATCAAACAGAAAAAATCATCATATTTACATTGGAAGGTTCTATGATGTCCCATACTTCCATAACCTCATATCATTTTAACCAATAATCATTCTTATAGAATGGATCAGTTGACTCATGATGATGGGATGAGTCTGATTTTTCATATATATGGCATGGGTCTGAAGTTTTATGTTTCCTTTTGTGTTTTTCATCTAATTTACTATGTTTAGTACATCTTCATGTTCATTCTGATGGGGTGTTTTTGAAAACCAAAACATCACCTTTATTCAACATCAACCATATATCATATATTGAATACAAATACAATCAGAACACATATTTGACCTAACAGAAGCACTAAGTGATAAGCTACCATCCCTACTTGATCATGAATCTTGTAGTAGAAAATATATCTAGGGATCAACATTAATTTCTTCTTAGATATCATAACCTTATTGTAATGAGAAATTTTCAAAAAAAACATCACACAAATGTCAAATTATAGATCATATCATTGATTTTTAGTATAAATATTCTATCAACTTTGGTCTGCCATTATGTTCTATTGAATATTTTTGACTTTTTCTAGTGTTTCCTCAGCTATCACAGGTCCCAATAGATTCTTTCTCCAACTTCATCCCATCACGTTGGAATTATACACTTCCTTTCATAAATGGATTCATAATTATATATCTGAAGGATTGAGTGAAATATAATATTGTATGAAAAATCAACTAGAAGAAGTTTTTTATCGTAACCAACTTTGAAATACATAGTACAAGATATCAGAATATCTTCTAAGGTTTGAATAGTTCTCTCAAAATACCCAAATGTTTGAGGATGATACACTGTACAGAAACTCATCTCTATGTCTAGCACCTATTGAATAGTCATCTAGAACTTTGAGGTAAATCATGTATCCTCATCAGATATGATGGAAAGTGGTACTTCATAAAATATTACCACTTCCTTGATGTATATTTTGGAAAGCGATCAATAGATAAATATTCTTGAATATAGATGAAGTGTTTCAACTTCTTATGTTGAACAACTATAATATATATTGAATTATATCCTTTAGATGTTTTGGGGAGTCTGAAAAAAAACCCATAGTTATGATTTTTTCATTTGCATTATTGTATGGGTAATGGGTGTAACATCACCTTAGACTTTTTCCTCTCAGCCTTAAATTTGTGTCATAACAATAACTAAGATAAATATTTTGAAATATATATCTTTATGTTGTCCTGCTATAAATACTCATTTAAGCATATATACATCTTTGTAATTCTAGGATGAATAGAAAATAATGAACCATGAACCCCACTCAGTATAGCCTTTTTAGAATATGGTATTGATGGGGAATAGAAATTATTCTTTAACCTTATAATTCCTTTATAATCAAGGTTTAACTTAAGAACATTTAAACCTTTCTTTTATATCTCTACATCTTCCTTTTTCACCTTCATAATCCTCACATGGATAGATGGTTGAACATTTATTTTAGAAAGATAATATTTCTCCCCTTCCTTCAAGATTTCCAGATCCATGCTTTTTAAATCCAAAAAAATTGATCTTTTTTTATCCTCATAATAGATAGTCTAGCATGGTCCTTTCAACTCAAATCAAATGTCACCTTGTTCTCCTTCCCTGTGTGGAAATGTATTGAGCAACCATAATATTTAATTTATTTGTGGTAACTTTTGAATTTAATATATAGAGTAATTATATTTATGGAGAAAGGTGTGATTTATACACTGATCACAAAATCTTAAATCCATATCCAGGCTTGATTTAATGTTCACCTTTCCATTGAAGGTATTATGGCTAAAATGCATAATTACATTTCACTACATTCCAAAATTTACAACAACTCAGTTAGATACTTTATGATTCTGAGGAAACTGAATTATTTTTAAATTAAACCCACAAAATTAAATGTGAAATGTGTTTTTAGATAAATGACTTTTTATGCATGAATTAATTTTACCTCCATTCCATTTATTGTAAAAACTAGTATATAAATGTATCAAATATTTTATAAAATATATATTCTATGAATTTCATTATCATCATCAATCAATATTTATATATTTAATTGATTAATATGAGAACAAAATAGTCATATAAAGTTTTTTCAGAAAATTAATTATTTTACCTTCAAATGAATTTAAATCCATTCTTAAACATTAGATAACTAATGTATGATTGATTATTGTCAAATTATAAATAAATTTCATTAAAATAACTTTTTAATAGTGATAAATATATTTTTTTATAAAAATTCATAATAATTAAAAAATTCATTTCTTTAGAAAATATTTCATTTAATCATTAAATGTTTGTTTTAAAATATAATGATTATTTATTAGGAATTAATAAATGTATTTGACATAACTATAACTTTTCTATATATATTTAACTTTTTAGTAAATCATATTCATATATTTTAGTTTAACAACTATTTTATAAAGGTAATAATATATCATGGTTAATTTAGAATCAGTTTTTTATGGTAAAAAATGCTATCAAATACTTAAAATTTATTTTATAAGAATACATATAAAATATTAATGAGTTAAAAATCATCCCAAAACACATTAATGGAAGTAGGGTGAGAATCTTGAGCCATGTAAGGGATTTCCTTGGATGAATAAATCTATGAAAAGTTGTAAAATTCAAAAATAATAGCATAAGATAAATAAAAGCTTGTTTAAGTGGACAAAAAGGAAAAAATGGATGTTCTTGTAAGGTCAGATGAACTATGGATAGAAATAAAATTAGAAGAAGCACTATTAATTTAGATTCATAAATAATTGAAGGATTTTATATAAGCAATTATTCAACTTTGATATTTTAATTAGAATACCTTACAATGTCATCCCCACTTCACACTTTCTCTATTTGAATGATAGGGTCACAAAATTATAGATGACCTTATTACTTTTTTATTAATCAATGGAAAATTATTTATATATCAATATATTATGAATTGATTCATTTTCAGGATTTTTCAACTATATAATGATGAAAATCTTGAAAACTGAAAAAGGGTATTATTAATATAAAATAATCCACCTGAACATTGTATGGTAATGGATCCATGAAAACAAAATTTAGGGAATTTGGAGTCAATAATTATATGAATCCATATAATTACTTTTAAACATATTCCCTTGTATAGATATTTTCTAGCCAAATATGTGAACATATATCATCAAAAAAACACACTAAACTAGTATGGTCCTTGGGCATGTATTTTTTAAATGTACTGAATATTCATCTAAAATGATTTAATATCCATGTATGTTAAGAATGAGTCACTATATCGAGTACATGTTAGGGTTTTTGTATTTATTTCCTGAAGAGGGATTCATGGAATACATCATGAAATTGAGACAAGTTAGTTGGGATTGGTAGTTGATAGAACACCACTCCAATGCGATCAATGATCTCAAAGGGGTTGATGTATCTTAGACCAATCTTTTCCTTTTTCCAAGATCTAATGAATTTATTACATGGAGATATGTATAGAAATAAAATGTCTCTAACATAAAACTCTATGTATTGTCTATGATTTTTAGTATATCACTTCTATCAACTTTGAGCAGCCATGACATGTTGATGAATAGTCTTAACCTTCTCTGCCATTTCCTCATCCCTTTCAGGACATGGTTGTTTTTATTCCCCATATTCATCCCAACATGTATTTTTTCTACCCTTATTACCATAAATGGTAGTATAGAGAGTCATTTGGATATTTGAGTAGAAACTATTATTGTATGAGAACTCGAACAGAGGATGATTTGGATCCCATCACCCTCTAAATTCAATTTTGAATTCTATAAACATTTCCTCAAGTGTCTAGATAGTTAGCTTAGATTGGAAATTAGTATGAGGGTAATAAGTCAGGATTATGATTAAATCAACATTTAGAGTATTTTTTAGACTCTTTTAGAATGTAGAGGTAAATCATGGATTTTTATTAGATACAATATATAGTGGCGTTCTGTGCAGCCTCACCAATTCTCTAATGTATATCCTTACATGTTGATCAAGTGATAAGTCCTATAGAGTTTCAAGTGTGAAGTATTTGTAAGATGATCCAATACAACCCATATATAATTATTTCTTCCGGATCTCTTCATAATACCATTGACCAATTCTATGGTGATGTTTTTCTATTTCGATATAGGTATCGGAAGTGGTGGCATTATCCCCTTGAATTTTTTCATTTCTTACTTCACATTTTAACATTCAAGATAGATCAATGTATATTTCATGATATCCTTATTCATATTGTCCTACTAATAATGTTATTTTAGATCTCAATAGAACATTCTAATTTCTAGGTGTATGGAGATGGTTGAGTAATGTGCATCATCTAAAAACTGCATCTTTGACTTAGTATTTGATGGTAGAAATATTAGTGAACCAAATCTTATAAATCGTTATTCATTGACATTGAACTCAGAGGATCTCTCTTTTATTATAGCATCCACTTTTTCCTGAACCCTTGCATCATCTCTTTGAACATCATTTATCATATACATAAATGATGATTGATAAATAGTATATGATAGGATTGGTAATATTCCTTCCTTTTTGACTCACATGCCCATCTATTTGAAATATAAGAGGAATAGTTCCTTCTCAGTTATAATCAATGAAAAAGTTTCCAGATTCTATCTAAATTGGGATTCTGCCACATTATTCCCTTTCGTAGGATGATATTAAATTGACAGTTCATATTACTTGATCGGATCTAACCATATTCTTTGGTTCATAATTATATATTTATGTGTTAATATATACATTTAATTTTTTTTATCTGTATATATTTATTTCTTCTCCCCAAATAGATAATTCCACCATATTTTTGAAGTGGAGATCATTTTAGTTAACTCTAGATCATGGGTTGGGTAGTTATTTTAATGAACTTTCAACTACCTTGAATCATAGGATATAACGTTTTCATTCTTCATTAACACACAACCCAATACGTTATTGAAAGAATCACTGAATACCTAAAATAGTTATCCACTAGTGGTTAGTGTGAGTAAAGGTGTAGTTATAAGCCTCCTTTTGATCTACATAAATATCTATTCAAATTCATTATTATGAGAAACCTTGGATCCATTCTAATTTACTTTGGTTAGAGGGTTTCAAAATCATGATAAATTTACCACAAATCGATGAAAGTACCCTGCTAATCCATCGAAACTATGGATATATGTCATAGATGTTGGCATCATCCATCCCTCAATTGTTCTGATTTTTGAAGGGTACACAGATTTTCCATTGTTTTTTATGATATTCATTATGAATGAGACTTCCTTCTACTATAAATCACATTTTAATTTTCATAAATCTTCTCCTTTATTATATTCTTTGGAATAGTTCCCAGATGCTCCTCATGTCCTCCTTTTTTATAGTATATCAGAATATTATCAATAAATACTAAAAAATTAGGTATTCTCTAAATACACAATTTAACATGTACATGAAAATTTTTGGATAATTAGTGAGCTTGAAAAGAATTATTATGAACTCAAATTGTCGGTACCTAGTATAGATATCAGTCTTGAGTATATCCTCCTTATTCACCATAAATTTACAATATCTAGACCACAAGTCAACCATGGAGAATTATTATTCTCCATGTATCAGATCAAACAATATATCATTCCATGGAAAAGGTTACTTATTCTTTATAATTCTCTTTTTTGAGATCACAATAATCCATGAAAAGGCCCATTAACCCATTATTCTTCTGGATAAATTGGACTAGTGCACCCCAAGTAGAAGCACATGGGTGTATGAACACATTATGTAGATTCTCATTTAGTTGTTTCTTTATGTCCACATATTCCATAACATCCATTCTATATAAAGGCTTGGATAATGGTACCACCCCATGTATATGTTATATTATAAATTTTAACTCTTAGCTAAGAGAAAGACTATGTAATCCCTATTGAAACACATCATCATATTCCCTCACAATGGGAATATATTCAAGAATTATATTTTCCTTAAACTCAATAATTTTATATAGATACCATTTCCCATATCAATATGTTATCTATTTTTTGATATGTTGGTTCTAAAAAATATTTATCCTCCTCCATAAACATGTACTGAATCGGAGGTCAATTCGCAATATGGAGTTTCATTTCTTTATCATATTATTTATGTTCAATCAATATAAGGAAACCAATACATACATAGAATTGTATAAAATTCTAGAAAAGGATTATCATGAGCCTCATTTGGAAATTCATCTAATAAATCTTTATAGGGATGCATTTTATACTTAGGAAGTAATAATTAACCCATTTTACATTTTCACCACAATCACTACTTTCATGATTTATGATGGTTTCTTTATAGTTATACTAAACCATTTTTATATGATGGAATGAGTAGAACTATAAAAAAGGATGCTCGCTATTATTTACAGAATAACTAGCATACCTACCATGAATTCATTTTGGGGATCCACATCACTAGTATGTGTTGTAAAATATCACCCCTTCATTCTTGTGGATTATTGGTTGTATCCAAAAACCTTTGGCTTGTTTCAATGTCTTGAAACATATAAATATTCCTTGTAGGAGAAGTAATGAACAATGCACTAAGGGTTGAACAGAGCATTCCATTCCTTTATCCTATTATTGTGTTTCTACTATCATCATTCTCTAGTATGGTGACCTTACTTCCCGCACCTAATGCATTTCCTTTCCCCCATTATGAAGTTTCTAGGGAGCTTATTTCCACACCTTTGATAAGTGGGATGTTGAAATTTCTTAAAACTATTAGATTCCTCCATCATACCACTAGAATAAAAATACACATTCTAATTGTTATACCTATGATACCCTTGATATTATCTAGTCACCATTTCAAATTTGAGAGAACATCGGACTATTACTTCATTTTTATCGAAGTTAGAGATCACCCAGGATTTTCATAGACTAGTTTTTATCCAACCAAAGAAGTGGAAAACATTACATTCAAGTGTAACAACAATGTAAGAAGAATATCATGCAAGTATTGTGAATTTTTCCTCATTCACCATTCTGGATTCTTCATCTTGTTGATTGAGGTTAAGGAAATATAGTTCCATTTTAAGGCAGATAGTGTGAGGAAATTCTTTTTCAAATGTTTTTCCCCAGAAATCATTCTACTCCATAGCTGTGTTCTCTTCCTCGTGTTTCTTATTCCTAGTCAATTTCCACCAAATATTAGCTTCTCCTTCTATATGATAAACATCTAGTAGAACCTTCCCCTGCCAAGAAAATTGAAGGAAGGAGAAGAAGTTTTCGATAGAGTGGATCCATTACTTTGTGATTAAGGGATCGGTTGATCCATTGAATTTTGGAGTCCTTTGTTACATAATACTCTCAATTATAGCTTATTCGTTATTAGGGGGATTAGGCTGCTCCTCCTGATCCAAGATTCTATACAGAATTTGTCAGCTGAGAGATTCTTATTACATTTTTTTTATTCCCACTCCCACAGGTTTTGGAATATTTAGGGAGAAGTCATCATATTTCCCATCACATTGATTATTTACTAGATTTATTTTATTTCTAGTCATTGGAGAGAATAAATGAAAATTTAGGAATGAGTATTTTTAAACTATAAATGACATAAATGAGAATCTAGTGACATTAAATAGTTAACTTGTAAATTTCTTTTATTTTATTAACTTATGAATTTTCAATCTTTGATCAATGTTATCCCAGATCTATTTCCTAGCATATATTCTTATGTGTATTTTTCCATTAATAATTCTTCATAATGATCTAATGAATTTACCAAAGTATATCTCATGGGAGTGTAAAAATAGGTGTAAAACAAGGATTATTTTCGTGCACCGTTACCTGGTCCAGTATAGATCAACGTGGGGTATTCAGGATTTACCACTATGTATATTTGTTCTAATTCCACATCAACTTATAATATCTTGGAAGGAGTGAATTTTATTGATAAAACACTAACTCTATACATACCAAATTTTTGGGATGTTTTCATATACTTCGTCTTATACCTATGGATTTTGGTAGACATTCAAATCATAATCTCTAAAATGACTGAACATTTCTACAGATGCCGACTATGACCATCCTTCTCTTTATTTAACATTAATTATTGATATATTAAAAAAAATGTACACATAATTCATCCCAAAATATCTATATTTATAATATGTTATGTATTAGGTATATTACATACTAACTTAAATATGGAATATATTATCTTTATTAAAAACATCCTTAACAATTTCCTAATATTCCTTCATACTTAAAAATGTACGGAATAACTTGGGGACATACATAAGAATGTGTTGCTATATAAAGCTCATTATTGGAATAAACATGGAGTAACATGAAGAAAGTAATACATGATAAGAAATAGGAATATTAATGACACACAAAAGGGGTGATAATAAGAAACATGAACAATGAGTCATGATATAACAAGATAATATAAAGGGAATATGAGAAATGTAGAAACTACATAAAACATTGAATCGTAAACATAGGTCAAGGGTAAAATACAATAAATCATGATGGAAAAAGTACCTTCAAGGAACTAGGTTTACTCCATATCTCAATATTACATCTTATGAGACTAATAATTACACAATGTGTTTGAGCGTCATATAATTTTGGTCACACCTGTCACATTTATTTCATTCTCATGCATAAGTGTGGCACATAGATCATAAAACATGGAATCATTTATCATAAAATTTTATTCCATAATAGTCGAGGTTGGAATAGTTATTTTTATGTCCCCAATAACTATTTAAATGTTTATTATGCTGAAAACCCTTAATATTAAAGGTTATCAATATTCACTACACAATTGTTTGGCATGGAAAATCCTTATAGAATCTCATCATGATAATGAGCTAACATAAAAAATTCATAAAATTGGTTGGTGATATTTAAAGGGTCTCTCATCATTTGTATATAAAATAGGAAAATAATATTGATATTGAAAATAATATAACATCAATCATAATTATAATTATAAGGAATAAGAAAGTAAAGAAACTAGATTAAAGAGGAGGAAGAAAAAAACCCTTACCTTGATAGTGTGACATTAAATGCTCTGGTGGAGATTGTTGAGAGAATGGGGGAACCATTGGAGGACTCCAGAGAAGGGAGGAAGGAGTAAGAACATTCCCCAAGGATTTTTTGTGAAGCTAAGTGGGATATGTTTTGGGGATATATATGAAATAGTGTGGAATTATCTATATTTTCCCGGACATTGGTTTTAGGACTCTATATAATAAAATAACAAAAACAAAAAACCATCCCTTGTTTTTTTAAATTGGGAGGTTTTTTAATTATTTTATATATAATAGGGCACAGATTAATATAATAATACCTTGGTTTATGTGGAAGTGAGTTAGGATCTTAAATAACTGATTTTAAAACCATAAACGATATTAATGGTTTTAGAGGACTCGTAAAGGCTTCATAAAATTAATAAAATAAAAATAAAATCACATTATCCTTAAGGGAAAAGATAGATTTGTTCATGGGTACCCTTTACAATATGTTATACATCACATTTGAGTTATTATTATGTCATAATACATACCCTATATTTATATGGTATTTAATTTTTAATCAAAATTTGACTAAGTCGGAAAATTATGAAAACATCATTGTTGGATAATTTTGACATTTTGATTCCAAAAAAATAATTTCTTCAAAATAATTTTACAAAAATGTGAATTTTGACTTTTAAAATAAGAGTCAATATTTATTGAAAAATGATGTTTCTTTTACAATAACACTTTCCAAACCTTTATAAAAACACACAACTAATAGAAACACCTTTAATAGCACTAGAATATACCATTATCACTGTTACAAGATAGCTAAAAACATCAGTGTGGTTAAAAGGCCATGACTTTAATCATCACAAGAAAAGCACTGATAAAGGTTAACTTTTTCAGAATAAATAAAAGCGCAGATAAATCCTAATTTTGTTAGCTTTTTTTAAATCGTAGATAAAATAAAGTCTTTATCAATGCTTATATTTAGAACAGATAAAGTGACCCTTTATTATAACTTTTACAAGAATTGATAAATATTCCTCTATTAGTTCTTTAAAAAAGTGGATAAAGGTCATCTTTATCTGCATATTTAGTAGCACCGATAAAAGTGAAAACTACTGGGTCATGTTACAACGCACTACAGCACCAGAAACATGTGCACAGTTCTCTAACAACACACTGCATCACAATAAGCAACAATGTAATGATAAAAATATGATAAAAATGCTTCATTTAAATGAAATAAAATTTCTAGAACAAATTAAATAAAAAACACTATTATACTGTATTTTAATTATTTTTTACTGAATATACTGTAAATATCGAATCAAAAAGGAACATTTGGAGTCATACCGGTCACATTGTGAATCAAATTGATGTGTGAGTGACTAATACATCTAGAAAAAGACATATAGATCATTTTCATAATGTACTAAAATAATCTGAATCTGTTTGATCATTTTTGAGTATGTTAGTTTTTTTATTAATTTTAATGTCAGTTTTCGGCACTTTGAATCATAGCAGTCGCACTGTGAATTAGATTTAGGATTATAGTATTATTAAAAAAGACTTATGGATCATTATAACAGTGTACCAAAATAGTATTAATATTTTTTTTCAGTTTTGAGTATGTCTGTTGTTTTTTCACTACAATTAGTGTCAATTTTGAGTAAAAACATGCACATAGAATCATACCAGTCATACTATGCGTTAGATTAAGGTGATAATGATTTCCAAACATCCCAATGGACTCATGGTAAATTTTACTAAAGTATAAAGGCAATAAAAATGGGTTACTCTCTTTGGAGTGTGCCACATGTGTTTTTTAAAAAAAATGTTTTTTTAAATTGGAAACTGACACATTGAGCCATAAAGTTGGAATCATGTGTGGGTTTGAATTGAGACTGATTCATACACATATAAAATGAATTGTGAATCGTTTTCCCAAATTATCAATAAATATTAGCATGTTTTCATAGTTTTTAGTGAATGAAACTTTTTTTTATTAAAACATCAATTTTAAACACATAACAGATACTTGGTGTCATACAAGTCACACTATGAATTAGATTGAGGTGAGGTAGATTCCTAAATGTCAAAAATGACTTATGTATCAGATTCCTAAAGTACCAAAACAATCCTAAGTCATTTTCTCAGTTTTGAATATGTCAGTTGTTTGTTTCACTAATGTTAAGAAGAATTTTGAATAAAAATATGAACATACAGTCATACAGGTCACACAGTGCATCTTATTGAGGTGTAGTTGATTGATACACATCCCAAATGAATCATCCATTATTTTCCTAAATTATTGAAACAATCCAAATTTTTTTAAAATATTTGAGTATGACTTTAGTGTTTTTTACGAAAATATCATTTTAAACTAGAAGCGAAATCTTTTATCCATACATGTGGAAATGTGTGTAGGTTTCTCATGAGGATTACTCATACCCATCACTAATGAATTAAAAATACTTTTCCCCAATAATTAAGAAAATATTAGCAATTTTTCTTAGTTTTCAGTGAGTGGTAGGTTTTGGTATTAAAATGTGAATTTTAAACTAATAACAGACACTTGGGGTCATACTGGACGCATTGTGCATCCAATTAAGCTAAGGATAATTATAACGCATCAAAATTGTCTTATAGATTATTTTGCTAATGTACCTTGACAATCCAAAATATTTTTCTCAGGTTTGAGTATATTATTTCTTTTTCAGTAAAATTAATTTCAATTTTGAATAAAATGATGTACTTTGAGTCATACTACTCACACCGTGAGTCATATTGAGTTGCGACTGATTTATACACATTCTAAATGACTCATGGATCATTTTCCTAGAGTATCAAAATAATAAAAATCTGTTTCATCTATTATGAGTATGAAAATTGTTCTTTTTTAATAAAATGATATTTTAAACTAGAAACAAAGACGACCATCCATAAAGGGGGAATTGTGTGTGGGTTTGAAAAGAGACTGATTCGTACCCATCACAAATGAATTATGAATCATTGTCCCAAATTATCAAGAAAAGTGGTGAAAACATTATTTCAATAATTCACCTAAAACACTTGCATAATGGATCTTAACTTAAGTGACAAGTTATGTGTGCACTTTTAAGAAATTTTTTTCAAACATAATCATGGTATAATCCTCATTCAACTTCATTCTTCAAAAATATTATTATATCCAAGCCAAAAATTCATATCCTCTTCTACCTTGGTCTCCACATGGTTCTTCGTAGTTGCCTCCTCCTCCACATCGGTCTATGCCTCCAATTCTACCTTTGCCTTCTCCTCCACCTCTGCCTCCGCCTTCATGATTTCCCAAATAGTTTATTCTTTTCAGGTCATCACTTCTAACCAAAATGATTTCTTCTACTATAAATCTCCTAGATAAAGAGGTAAAAAATAATATATAATCATTTTGACACTAATTATTCACACCCAAAATATCCTTCAAAGGTTATAACTCGTACTCAATTATAAAAAATATAGGTAATACCTTAAAAAAATTTGTCATCATACATTTGAACACAAATTATATTACCCACTTGCCTCTAAAAAAATTGATTTCATCCTTTGAGTAACTAGTTTGCCGACGGTCTTGTTTGTACTAATAAAATATAGACCAACAAATGATTAGGAAATATATTTAATGAAATTTTAAATACCTCTGTAAACTAAATGTTGGGGGATGTCGGCATATTCATATATTATGATTTATCTCATAAGATTCCAATGTGTAATTTTCATGTTTTAGACACTATAGAATCATTGACCAAAATAAGTAAATTATTTTGAAATTTTTTGATAGTTAAATATTTCTATATATACCATAATATTTTTCCATTTCAAGTAATACACATGCTTTATCCCTTCATACATAGACTTCATTCCATGATCATACATGTATTGATCAACCACCCTATCATAAGAAAACTATTGTTAATACACAGATTGAACATATAATTAAATTCTAATCTATAAAATGTTGTTTATAGAGTGTTAAATATTCACAAAACACATCTTTTTGGGTCATTTGGTTTCAAATCCATGCATTTTATCCAAATACTAAATATTCAGGGAACCAATATTGACAGCTATAAGTGTCACAACCCATCCTCAGGGCCCATGTCGTGACTACCCCAAGCCTACCTTCTATAGGATAGGGGCTAGTGACTAGAACCAAAGGCGTAAATCTCATAGCTAGGAAGGCATTTCCTTTATAAAAGTAAAAAAACAACAGAGTACACAACTAATGTAAGAACTAAGTAAATTGAGTACAAAAGTAAGTGCTGAAAAGTAAATGAGCCAGTATACAACCCCAACTGTAGAGTACAATAAAACTGAAAAGCTATCACAACTGTAGTAAAGTAAAACAGAAACCACTGAGTCGTCCTCCGGGAATCCCACCTGAAGGGTGGGTATATATGGCCACCTCAGCACCTCAAGTTTGTTTGTCGGCTCCGCGTACGTCTCGCCAGGTTTTCCACCTCAGGGTACTATACTACTCTACAAGTCTCTACCTCGATCAGTGATGTCCATCATCTATATCCAACATAATGTAGTGAGGGCAAATCCCGTGCAGGGGTGAGTATACGATACTCAGTAGGGACCCTGAGACCCCTTAAGGTCTCCCAGAATCCACAAAGGATAAACCACATAAGAGAGATACAAACAAGCAGTATCAACCAACCCTACTTAGGTATATGACCATACATATACCTAAGTTATCAACCATAGTACGGCTCCGACTCTCGAGCCCAATTACAACCCAGTCCATAAATGAATGAAGTCAATCACATCGATGATAATGATTTTAAGTTGAGACTCAACTCACACAGGTATACATCTTTCGTATAGTAATAGAGAAGATCAGATTTAGTCACTAAATCATCTAAGCTGTCAGACCCACACATGATACAAGACCAGCTAAGCTGTCAGACCCACACAGGATACAAGATCAGACACTCTACCGGACCCACATAGGATACAAGTACATAGGCCCAACTTTTGGACCCACATAGGATACAAGAACAGTTACTCTGTCGGACCCACACATGATACAAGTACAGAGGTCAAACTGCCGGACCCACACAGGATATAAGAATAGTAGTAATCGATGTTGAATCCATGGATGATCCTAGTACAGTATTTTTCGCTGTCGAACTTGCAGAGTATTCTAGTATAGTAGTCTTCATTGTCGAACCCACGAAGGATTACAGTATAGTTTTCGTTGCTGTCGAACCCTTGGAGGATTCCTGTACAGTAGTCGTCGCTGTCGCAGCCATCTTTGGGGTTCCCGAATACAATACACTCGATTTCTTGGAGGGTCCACTCCTCAAGCAAAGGGGGTTGATAAATCAACTATCACGAAGTCCAGAGTTTATGTATCCCAATGTTACGTCTCATCAAAAGGAACCCAACACGATAGATGGCATGTCATTCAGACGCTCGGTCTGGGAGTTACTGGCTTTTCCGTTCCAGGGGCCCGGTTGGAATTACGCTCGCTCCAAACCCGGCCATTTCTAATGTTTTCCAAAACTCACTTAGAGTATTGTAAATGGACTGCCTCATCGCAAGGGTCCTAGTTCCACAGACAGCGCCTTGATCAGACGCACCGTCGTGATGTTATTCGCATTTAAGTGAAACGGGCCCGACCTGTCAAGCCCAGTGGTCTGGCGGATCGGCCCATATTGGCTCAGTGGGTCCAACCTCGCTAAGTGGTTGGCCCGACATGAAGGGGCGCGGCCCGGCCAGACGGGGCGTGGCCCGGCCTGGCTAGGCACAGCCAGGCCCACGGCTGGCCGTAGCTCGACCATCTGGTCGGGCCGATCGGGATGTGTGGCCCCTGGTCTTCCGAAATGGTGGCACCGAGCGGGGTAGCCCTCCTATCCGGCCGGCCGAAGTCGACCGGTCTTCCCTGTGTGAGCGGCCCACACAGGCGGGCCGCTATTCCCCTTGCGGGGCGCCGCAGGGTCTTCCTAGCCTGGCCGGCCGCCTGCAGGTCGGTTTGTCCTTCGAGTGACCCACGGAACGTGGTCCGCGGCCCTCCACAGCGTGGCACCCTTGTGGCATCGCGGTTCCTTCGACATGTCCTGCTTTATTCGGCTTGTTCTTCTTCGATAGAGAGGCCTACGGATGTTGGTTTTGGTTTCCTCCATGCAGTCACCGCCTCCATTTTCTGCTGCTGGTCTCCACTGGCTCCCATTGCCACCGCCAAAAAAATATTAAAGAACCATCGGTGGGTCGTTGGGTCGTGTTCGCTCAGCCCGCGCCCTCCGCGTTAGGCGATATCAATTGGCCGAGACAAATCAAGCATTCGCCAAGGACAGGATATAATTTCATTCACTTAAAATTTTATCAAACCCTTACCTCATAATTGACGTCGAACGTTGACGAACAATGGAAGACGAGCGTAGCAGTAGTCGGGCATCGCGAAAGACGACTTCACGGAGAACGGTGTCGTCCCGTCAACATGGGAGAAAGAGTCACTATCGTGACGTGGGATGAGAATCTGTACCGGATGTAGATTGCTTGACGTCGGGGTACGTCCGAGGAAGAATCATCATTGGAAGATGTTCTTCGCGTTATTTGTCGAGGATGTTCTTCATTGAAGAACGGTGTCCTTCATCGAAAAAGGATTTCCTCTCTTCTAATTCTCCAGAGCCTCACCAATAGTAAACATATCAAACCAATAGAAATAAAAGGCTCCCAATTTAGTTTAATTTCCATGCTATTCAAATTGATTCAAAAGAGGTTCCAATTAATTAATCGGATATTAATTAAATAAGTTGGCACATTCAATGGGTGGGAGGTGGAGAGGCTCCCCCATAATAAATGAGAGGAGTTGTCAAATTAAATAATAGGGAATTAATGGGGAGTTGAGGGGAGGTGAAAGGGATTGGGTTCATATGGGCCCCACCACACTAAATCCTCTCATGGGAGGTTATGTGGGTGTGGGCCCCACCTTTAACTTTCCCTTTTAGTAAATAACCACCATTTATCAATAAAATTGTGTACAACAATTTTATTTAATTTATTACAAATCCCCAAAATTAACTTTCAACCCGCATAAAACATAACTGTGGTAAGGGTCCTATTAAGCGAATATCAATGCTGTGAGTTCACTGGTGCCCTTGGATTTCTATTCCAAGCACTGGTTCAAAAGATAGAAAAACCCGCATGTACGTTTACTGAACATACCCGAAAAAAACATAAAAAATTGATTCTGGGCACACCGGGCCTCAGAATCAGGCGCTGTTAGGAACCACAGACTCGTAATATTCCAATGAATTTAAGAAAAATGTTCCCTTGAAATTTATGAGTCTTTACGTTACCCCCACCATAGGGATTTACGTCCCAGTAAAGCTACAACACACACTAGGGAAACAAATAGGGGTAATGAGCACACATTTGAGCGTCCCACTCCCTTGTGCTCTTGAAACGCATGGTCGATTGTCGCCTATCGACCGATCAAAGTTTCGGTTCTCTGCTAATGTGTATAGAAGCACTCGGGTCGAATCCTCATTGATGATACTTTATAATAGTCGTTTTTTTTAGTTGACTATATTTTGATTAGGGGGTTTTTTTGTAGAGCTTACTTGAAATGATTGATTAACTATAATTGATTTAAAAAAATGATAAATATTGGGGTGAGTTCATTATTGGGGAGTTAAGCATGTGATATGCTTGAGCCTTACTTTGTATTGCATTAACTTAACACCAATGTCATAAATTGACGTTGATTGGAATTCCTCAGTGTTATGGCTTGAATCCAAGCCGTAACTTAACCTAGGGTTCTAATCTCAATAAAAACTTATTTATGGTAGTGTATTTATGGTTCCAATAATCCATGGAAACCACTCGTTAAACAAAATATATCATTAATCCATGACATATTATGTTTAACATACATAATATTAATTTAAAGAATACTAATCGAGAAAAAATCTCAATCACTTAACATCCCCGAATTATAACTCACCCCTAAGAGAGATTTACTCATCCATTTGGGTGTTTAGTAATCTTGTTATAATTATTATGATTATAAATTAATAAGAGAATAAAAATAAAGGGATAAGAAAAGAGTGGTACATCGACACACACACACGAACAATGATGATAATTAAAAACAAAATTTCGATTGAATGAGGAAGCAAAAGAAGGGAAGGGGATTCAACTGTATATGAACTATTTTAAGAAAATTAATATTAATCTACAGAAGGTGGATGAGAATAAGAGAAATTAAAGAAGAAACTTGCTTTAAAACCGAATTACAAACAAAGATACTTACAAGATTAGAAAAACGAAGAACACGAAAGTAAGCGAAGACAAATAGAGAAGGAAAGGTCTCTCAAGTGAAAACCTGAGTATGTCAGGTCCTCCCATAACTTTGTCAAGGCTTTGGTCGTGCCAATATAATCTCCTCTCTTATGAAATGCCAACCCCTCTCAAGGAGAGAAGGGGAGAGTATTTATAGCCCAAGGAGTGGACAGTTTTCATTCCCAATCTGTCCTTCCACTTGCATTGCCAAGTTGGCTATTCAGACATCCAAATCTCCAAATATCTTCTTCTTAAAAATTTTAGATAATAAAGTTGGCTGACTACTGTAAAAATTTCTAGGAATTTGGACAAGTTGATCCATGGTTATGGTGGTTTTATTAAACAAAGGCAAACTGTCCATTTCTATCTATGCTTTTTTGATGGCAAAAATGTGAATGGATTTTTGAACTGGAAGATGACAGCAAATCCGAATGACTTCTTCAACAAAATCGGCCGTATATATATCCTCTTTCACAATAAAACATCTCAGCTTGATTTCATTCTTACATAATGAGATATTTCATTAATACTATACTGATTTTATTTCTCGGCCAAAATGGTGGGTTGGACTTCAAAGATTTATTTGGGCCATTGTACTTGGATTTGGGCATTGAAATTTTTATCCAAGATGACATGTAGCTCTCCCCAAATTATGGTGGAGATTTAATGTTTTTGGACTTCTGGATTGAGCCCAGTAAATCAATCTTCAAGGCTGGTCCAGTTTGTTCACAGATTCTGTAGGTCATGTTGTGTGGTAAATGTGATCCTTCAAATGGCAGAATTGCCCCATGATCCCTTATAATGAAATGTTTTATATTGAATTAGGAATCTTAAAAAATGGGAACCACACAAGTCGGATCAGTAGGGTGAGATTTATAATTAAAATGGTAAACTGACTAAATTGGACTACTTCTAAAAATGCTCAAAAATTATACTTAACATTAAAACATTAATATTTCACACAAATTATGCACATTTCATATAAATTCAGTAAAGGGAGTATATAATAAGATATTACAACATTAACAACATAAACATCCCCACACTTAGTATTGTGCATGTCCTCATGTTCAACAAATATAAAAACATAACAAAATCATTTTCACTTGCCAAAAAATATTAAAATTTTGTTTTCTCCAATCAGGGGAGGATTAGACTATTTCACTCATCCATTTTGAATTCCACCACAAGTTATTACCAAAACAATGTTCCAAAACTAATTAATTTTTTTCATTCTAAAATTTATAAATGGAAAATGTGGACACTCAAAACTCACACCTCTCAAGATGATATAATGTATTTGTGGAGGTTCACTCTTTCACCAACCAAAAGTAAAACTCTTAGAGTTTGAAAGAGCTCTCACCTTACAATCCCTATCAACAGTGAATAAGAATCAAGAGGTATTTTTATGGGGTTTTTCTGTGGCTAGGGGATGGTAGAAATATAATTTCCAAGAGAGAAGAAGAGGGGTAAAACACCAACATAGAAAAAGCAATGCACATTTTTTTTGAAATAAAACATGGAAGGAAATTAAAACACATATTTACAAGGGAATGATTGTGTGAATAAAGACACAATAGAGGAAGAAAATATGAAGGGGATGAGAAGATTAAATATTTACAAACCACAAAACATCTCCTTATGATATAAGAATATAAAGCAAGTGTTAGTTTTTTTCTTTTTTTTTCATTGCTTTTTTGAATGTTGACCTTGAAATAGATCTCACACTCATATCCCAACCCATGTTTGATCTCCTCACGACACTAATTGTAATATTTATAAGAAGCTCAAAGGTTGAGAAAGAGTGATTTTTGACCTACCCAAGACAAAACCCATTTTTGCAATTTTTTTTTTGATTTTTTTCATCATTTTTGATTTTTTTTATCACTTTTCAAAAATAGTTACAAAATTACATAAATGGAAGTACATTACATTCCCCAAAACACACTGAATTAAACCCTCTCCCCACACTGAAATGGATGCTTTCCCTCAAGAATATGATAACTCATTGAAAATCAATAATAGGGCACCCAAACAGTGAAATACATTCCACCCACACATAAATTTCAAAAAAAAAATGCAATAAAAATCCATGTTGATATTGGGTGGGAAAAGGTATTGGGCTTGTAATGTGTCTATCAAAGAAAAGGTTTTCATAGGATCGAGGGGGATATTAAAAGAAGGATTAATGTAAGGGAAATGGGAGGCTATTTGGCTATTGTGATTATCATGTGGTTTAGAAAATGCCTCTATCATATTAATTCACACTAAGGAAGGAAATTAAGCTCGAAGGTCCACAAACTCAAGACTCACAAATGGGGGTGAAAAAACAAATTTTGAAAAGATGTCCATAGGTGGCCTTGGCATGAAATCAAATATTGTTCCTCACGATTCTGGAAAAGTATTTTCAAAATCGAAAATTGAGCATTAAAAATTTGTTAATTTGGACACAAAATTATTTATCCAAAGTCATGATTAAAATGCAGAATTTTTGAGATGAAAACATTTCTGTTAACTCCCCAAAATGGTTAGAAAAAATTTGAAAAATGGATGGTGAGTAAACCTGACTCTTTTTTTTAAGTGATTGTGTTTTTGTTGTTTTTTTAGTTTTTATGGTTTTTATAAAATACACACCCACACAAGAAAGATAAAAACAAAGGGTTTGATGAATAAAGTGTTAAAAAATGAATGAGAGAGGAAGAAGAAGAAAGAGGTAGAGAGAGGAAGAGATAGATAGAGATTTAAAGAGAAAGAGGTGCCCCATGGGTTGGGTTTGGCGGGTCTCCATCTTCATCTAGTGGTACTTCGGCTAGAGAAGTTGGGGATCCAGTGGAAGTCGATCATGATCTAGGATTGTACATCCTCTCATGGTGATGCTTTAACTGATGTCCATTAACCGTGAATTTCCTTTTGGAAGAGCATTCTTGGACTTTCATTGCACCAAATGGGTAAACATTAGTAATAACAAATGGACCATCCCAATGAGAATTAAGCTTACCTAGGTGAAGCCGAAATCGAGAATTAAAGAGCATTACCTTTTCACCTTCATGAAATACCTTTCTTAGGATGTGTTTTTCATGGAGTATCTTAGGCTTCTCTTTGTACAAATTGTAATTCTCATAGGATTCAAGTCGAAGCTCCTCCAGTTCAGCCAATTGCAACAATCTTTCTTCACCAGATTTTTCACAATCAAAATTACAGGTTTTCACAGCCCAAAAAGACTTATGATGTATTTTAACTGGTAGATGACATGATTTACCAAAAACTATCCTAAAAGAAGACATTCCAATGGGTGTTTTATAGGCAGTTTGATAAGCCCAATGTGTTTCACCAAGTCTTTCAGGACAGTCTTTTCTGGTGAGTTTTACAATTCTCTCAAGCACTCTTTTCACTTCTCTATTAGAAAGTTCATCCATCCCATTTGTTTTGGGGTGATATGAAGTTGAAGTTTTATGAACAACCCTATTCTTTTTCAAAAGAGATTCCATGGTTTTATTACAAAAATGGGTTCCCAAGTTACTTATCAAGGCACGAGGTGTGCCAAATATGTGGAAGATGTGTGTCTTTACAAACTCACTAACAATATGTGAATCATCCATTCTAGTGGGTTTGGCCTCGACCCACCTAGAAATATAATCAACCATATTAATGATTTATGAGAATCCATTGTAAGGGGGAAATGATCCCATGAAATCGATGCCCCAAACATTGAAGATTTCACAAAAGATTAATGGATTTTAGGGCATTTCATTTCTTTTAGAGATTGTGCCGAACTTTTGGAAAGTGGGACATGATTGACAGAACTCATGTAAGTCCTCGAAGAGCGAAGGCAAGAAGAATCCAGAGTGTAGGACTTTTTGGGAGGTCCTTTGTGGTCCAAAGTGGCCACCTCCGGGAAGTGACTGACAGAAGTCTAATATGGAAGAATGTTCATTTTCATCGACACATCTCCTTATTACCATGTCAACCCCAGTTTTCCAAAGTTTATTTTCTTCCCAAAAATAGTATTTTGAATCACTTTTCAACATCATTTTTTGTGTTTTGGAAAACTTTTCACAAAAAACACCAGAAACTACGTAATTTACAATTGGGGCATACCATGGTATTTTTTGGAGTGATAGATGAACGGTGCTCAGTGGGGAATTCAGGATCGATGATTTCCGATTGAGAAGAATTATAAATTCTACTCAAGTGATCAGCAACATGGTTTTCTTTTCCTGGTCTATCTTTTATTTCAAGGTCAAACTATTGGAGCATTAGGATCCATCTTATTAACCTCGGTTTGGAATCACTTTTATTGAGTAAGAACTTTATAGCAGAATGGTCTGTGAAGATTATGATTTTGGCACCTAAGAGATAGGTTTGAAATTTATCTATGTCAAAAACAACTACTAAAAGTTCTTTTTCAGTGACAGTGTAGTGATATTGAGTTTCATCCAATGTTTTTTAGGCATAATAGATGACATGAGGAAGTTTTTCTCTTCTTTGACCATGAATAGCTCCAACAGCTCTACCAGAAGCATCACACATCAACTCAAAGGGTAAGGACCAATCTAGGGGTTGGATTATTGGGGTAGATGTAAGAGAAGTATTGATTTCAATGAAGGCTCTATTGAAAAACTCATCAAAATGGAAAGTGACATCTTTTTGGAGTAACCCATTGAGTGGGAGGGAAATACTACTGAAGTTATGGATGAATCACCGATAGAAACTAGCTTGACCAAGGAATGAACAGATGTCTTGAATAGAAGTGGGTTTAGGAAGTGATTGGATCACATCAACTTTGGCAGGATCAACTTAAATACCATCTTTTGAAATTATGTTCCCGAGAACATTCCCATTTTCAACCATGAAGTGACATTTTTCAAAATTTAACACAAGGTTGCACTTGAAACACTTTTGTTGGATGAGAGAGAGTGAATTCAAACAAGATTAAAATGAATCACCATAAATGGTGAAGTTATCCATAAAGACTTCCATGCAGTGTTCAATGAATTCTGAAAATATAGTCATCATACATCTCTGGAATGTTGCAGGAGCATTGCAATGGAAAAAAGGCATTCTTCTATATTCATATGTTCCAAAGGGGCATGTGAAAGTAGTCTTTTCTTGGTCCTCAGGTGAGATTGAGATTTGAAAATGTCCTGTGTATCCATCATGAAAGCAATAGTTTGACTTTTCGGCTAATCATTCTAGCATTTGATCAAGTAATGGAATAGGGTAGTTATCTTTTCGTGTTTAAGCATTCAATTTTCGATAATCGATACAAACATGCCATTTGTTCTTCACTCGAGTTGTGACTACCTCCCCATGTTTATTTGGGACAACAGTTATCCCACCCTTCTTTGGTACAACCTGAATTGGACTAACCCATTCACTATCAGAAATTGGGTAGATAATACCATCTTGAAGAAGCTTGGTGATCTCTTCCCTAACTACCACAATGATGAGTGGATTGAGTCTTCTTTGTGGTTGTATAATTGGTTTTGATGATTCTTTAAGATGGATGTGATGCATGAAAAGGGCAGGTTTGATTCCTGGTATGTCATCTAGGGTCCAACATAAGGCCTTTTGTTGTCCTCTAACACTTGAATAAGTTTGGACTCCTCGGTTTCAGTAATTGTGGCAGAGATAATGATAGGATATGAGTGATCATGGAAGAGGAATGCATATTTTAGGTGTTCATGAAGAGGTTTTAGATCAGTATCATCTCTCATTTGTTGTTTATACATCTCAGGAATGGATGTAGGGACCTCAATTGCTTCAGATTCATTTTCCATAATACTGTCCAAGGTGGAGCAGTAGAGATCAGAGTTGATGTGGGATTCAATAGAGTTTTCATGTTCCGCTATATTGATGGATTCTATGAATGAGAGGTCCACTTAAACATCACCATTTATGACTTTATTAATCATGGTGCAGATTTCAAAAGATCCCTTATCATTAGAACATGATGAACATGGTGGATTGGGGTTCGATTGACTCTTAGAAGTGTCCTCAGAATCATGGATTCAGAATGTAGAGTGATCCTCAGATGGGTATCGCATGGCATGGAAATTTTTGAACTTGACTAGTTGGTCACCAAATTCCATGGATAAGATGCCTAAATGCACATCAATCTTGGTTCTCACAGTCATAAGGAATGGTCTTCCTAGAATTAGGGCAGATCGAGAAGAGTTCGTCTTTCCTTCTATGTCAAGAACATAGAAATCAGCAGGGAAGATAAGATCATTGACTCGGACAAGGACATCCTCAATTATTCAATCAGGACTGGATGTGCTTCGATTGGCTAACTGAATGACAACACCTGTTGGATGTAAGGGACCTAGACCAAGGTTGGAGAAGATGGATTTGGGCATGACATTAATTGAGGCTCCTAGGTCTATGAGTGCATCATCAAAGTTGGAACTTCCAATTTGGCATGGGACTGTAAAGGTCTCTGGATCTTTTCACTTTATGGGAATAGACTGCTGGGTGGAAACATTTTCAAAGTTCCTAAGTTTCATCTTGTGGGTGCACAATTCCACAAGAAACTTGGCATACTTAGGAATTTTTTTTATGGAATATAAGAGGGGAATGTTGACTGCAACATGTCTAAACATGTCGAGCATTTCAGGATCGGGTTCAAAGGACTTCCTTGGTTTAGAAATAGCTTGAGGAAATGGAATTGGGTTCCTAAGTGGAACTGAAGGAGGTGAGGGAATGGTTTCAGGTTCCTGTTCAAGTTTCTTTTTATTTTCATTTTTGAGGTCAACATTCAAATGAGGGAAAGAGGACTTATCTTGACGCATAGTAATGTGTATTCAGGATCTAAGTGAAATTTCACTTACATTACCCTTGGGGTTGGGTAATGGTTGAGCTAGGAGTTGTGAAGAATTTGATTGCTGTTGTTGGATGAGGTGGGATGGAAGTTGACCTATTTGAGTTTCAATGTTTTTTAGGATAGAACAGGTGAAGGAGGCAAGATCTTCCACTGCACTTTCCCACGGTTTCTTGGAATAAGAGGCTTGTCCCTGGTTGGTATTACCTTGATTTTGGTTCTTGGGAAATTGATTGTATTGGTTTTGGAATTGGGAAGGTTCACTATGATAATGGAATCCCGGAGGAGGATTGTTCCTTTGAGTTTGAGGAACAAAAGGATAGGGTTGATTGAAGTTACCACCACCTTGACCATATTGGAATTGGTTTGGGTTTTGAGGAAGGAATTGAGGGGGGTGAGATATGAGATTACCATACCTAAGGCCTTGGTTATAGGACGAAGAGAAGGGCTCGGAGTGAGGTTGGTTAAAGATTCTAACAAACTGACCTGATAGTTGAGGATTAGTGTTCCGCTGAGCATATGCTGCATTGAGCTCCATTGTTCCAAATGAATCAGATTGATCCTATTGAAGTTGTGGACATGTGTCAGTTGGATGAGATGGAGATTTGCAGATTCCATAGTTTTTTATAGGCCCATGAAACATTTATTGCGGAGAAGACAAGGTTGGGGATTTAGTGGCCAGAGCAAGCTGTCGCGCAAGACCTGTAAGTTCACTCATCCACTCGATCATCTTGTTCGGCTCAATTGATTGATTATCTTTGGCTTGTTTAACTTGAGCATGTGATCGAGTATGGAATTGTTGTGTGTTTTCATCCATGTTACTCATGAGATCTCTTTCTACTGCAAGAGTTTTATCAACAATAGCACCGCCACTTGCAGCATCTATGAGAGTTCACACCATAGCCAATAACCCCTCATAGAAGTATTGGATCAAGAGTTGGTCAGGGATTTGGTGATGTGGGCAGGTTTCCACAAGCTTTTTGAACCTCTCCCAGTACTCATTGAGTGATTCACTTGGGAATTGATGGATACCACTTCTTTCCTTTAGGATAGAAGCAGTACGGGAAGTAGGAAAGAATTTCTCTAAGAAGAGTCACTTCATGTCATTCCATGTGGTTATGGAACCAGGAGGAAGGTAGTAGAGCCATGACTTAGCAGTGTCATCTAGGGAGAAAGGTAATGCTCGAAGTTTGATTTGTTCTTCATAAAACCCTTGAGGCATCATGGTAGAGAACACCACTTGGAACTCCTTAAGGTGGAGATGTGAATCCTCACCGGCTAGCCCGTGGAAAAGAGGGAGAAGATGAATCAAACCCGATTTGAGTTTGATGTCAGCATCTATGTTTGGATATTGAATACCAAGAGGTTCGTAATTCATATCAGGGGCAGAAGGTTCTTTAAGGGTTTTTTCCCTAGGATTGGCCATTTTTAATTCAACTGGTTGGACAAGGACTAGTTCTTGAATTATTTGACTATCTCTTATGTTCCTCCTAAGTTGGTGAAGTTTTTGCTCAATTTCAGGGTCAAAAAAATCCAAGGGATTGTTTGGAAGGATACGGGGAATTCAGAGAGATTTTGGAATAAAGAGGAAGATGGGTTTTTTTTTTATTTTTTCCGTTTATGATTTTTATGAGAAAATGAGTTTTTCATTGTGTTTTTTTTCAATTTCTTTTTCAAATTTTGTTTTTTTGGGTTTTTTATTACAATAACTAGAAACTAATGAATAATTAAAGCACCTTCCCTGGAAACAGCGCCATTTGAAATGCACGGTTGATTGTCGCCTATCGACCGGTCAGTGTTCCGGTGCTCTGCTAATGTGTATAGCAGCACTCGGGTCGAATCCTCGGTGATGATACTTTATAATAGTCGTTTGTTTTTAGTTGATTGTATTTTGATTATGGAGGTTTTTTTGCAGAGCATAATTGAAATGATTGATTGAATATAATTGATTTAAAAAATTGATAAATATTGGGGTGAGTTCATTATTGGGGAGTAAAGCATGTGATATCCTTGATCCTTACTTTGTATTGCATTAAATAAACACCAATGTCATAGGTTGACGTTGATTGGAATTCCTAGGTGTTAAGGATTTAATCCAAGCTTTAACATAACTTAGGGTTCTAATCTCAATCAAAACATATTTATGGTAGTGTATTTATGGTTCCAATAATCCATAGAAACCACTCATTAAACAAAACATGTCATTAATCCATGACATATTAAGTTTAACATACACAATATTAATTTAAAGAATACTCATCGAGCAAAACTCTCAATCACTTAACATCCCCGAATAATAACTCACCAAAAATGAGATATTTACTCATCCATTTTGGTGTTTAATAATCTTGTTATAATTATTATGATTATAAATTAATAAGAGAAGAAAAAGAAAGGGATAAGAAAAGAGTGGAACATTGACACACACACACACGAACAATGATGATAACTAAAAACAAACTTTCGATTGAATGAGGAAGCAAAAGAATGGAAGGGGACTCAACTGTATATGAACTATTTTAAGAACATTAATATTAATCTACAGAATTTGGATGAGAATAAGATAAATTAAAGAAGAAACTTTCATTAAAACAGAATTACGAACAAAGAGACTTACAAGATTAGAAAAACAAAGAACACAAAAGTAAGTGAAAACAAAAAGAGAAGGAAAGGTCACTCAAGTGAAAACTTGAGTATGGAAGGTCCTACCAAGACTTTGGAAAGTCTTTGTTCATGCCAATGTAATCTCTTATCTTCTGAAATTTCAACCCCTCCCAAGGAGAGATGGGGAGAGTATTTATAGCCAAAGGAGTGGACTATTTTCATTCCCAATCTGTCCTTCCACTTCAATCGCCATGTTGTCTATACAGAAATCTGAATCTCCAAATATTCCATTATTCAATGTTGTAGATAATTAAGTTGGCCGACTACTTTAAAAAGATGGTGGCATTTGGACAAGTGTAGCCAATGTTATGGCGGTTTTATTAAAAAAATGTAAATTTTCCATTTCTATCCATGCTTTTTCGATGGCCAAAATGTGAATGGGTTTTGGAACAAGAATATGTCTTCATATTCGAATGAGTTCTTCAAAAAATTCAGCCAATTATATCTCCTCTTTGACACTGAAAACTCTCAGCCAGATTTGATTCTTACATCATGAGATATCTCATGAATACTATACTGATGTTATTTATCATCCAAAATGGTGGGTTGGTATTAAAAGATTCATTTGGCCCTTTTTAATTGGATTTGTGCCTTGAAATTTTTATCCAATATTACATGTAGTGTCCCTAGAATTATGGTGGAGTGTTAATGTTTTTGGACTTCTTAAGTGGAACCAGTAAATCAATCTTCAAGGCTAGTCCAGTTTGTTCACAGATTCTTTAGGTTATCTTGTGTGGTAAATGTGATCATTCAAATGGCCAAATTGGCTAATGATCCCTTCTAATGAAATATTTTATATTTAATTAGGAATCCTAAAAAATAGGAACCACACAATTCGGATCCATAGGGTTAGATTTATATATAAAATGGTAAACTGACTCAATTGGACTACTTCTAAAAATGCTCAAAAATTATACTTAATATTAAAACATTAATATTTCACAAAAATTATGCACATTTCATATAAAATCAGTAAAGGGAGTATATAATAAGACATGAAAATATTATCAACATCAGCTCTCCTGGAGGTTTCCATGCTACCAGTGAATTCACACTAGAGGAATCGACCGTCCATGTAGGACCCGCTCCTTTCGATCCTCGATCTCCATCGGGACCTCCGTGAATGTCGCCCCGTCATCGATGTCCATCTCCCAATGGTTGGTGATGTGGGTCGGGTCGTGCACATATCTCCTCAACTAAGATACGTGGAAGACATCGTGCACCAAATGCAACTGAGGGGGAAGGGCCAGATGGTAAGTCACCTCACCTACCCTGCTAAGAACCTGGAAATGTCTGATGAATCGTGAAGAGAACCTGCCGCCCCAGCCAAATCTCTATAGACCTCATCAAGGTGAAACTCGTAGGAAATCATTGTCACCATCCTCAAACTCCAGTGGTCTCCATCTCCTATCAGCATAGGACTTCTGTCTGCTCTGTGTAGTATTCATCTGCTCTTGTATGATCTGCACCTTCTACGTCGTAGCCTGCACCATCTCAAGCCCTACTAGTGCTGACTCCCCTGGGTCTGTCCAACACAGAGGAGATCTGCAAGGTCAGTCATACAGTGTCTCGTAAGGGACCATCCCGATGGTGGAGTGGTATCTTTTGTTGTACGCAAACTCCACCAAGGGTAACTGATCCTCCCAGCTACGACCAAAGTCAAGGAAACATGCACGGAGCATGTCCTTGAGAGTATGAATGGTCCTCTTAGTATGACCATCTGTCTGAGGATGGAAGGTGGTGCTCAAGTGAAGACGCATGCCAAAAGCCTCATGTAACTGCTTCTATAGTTGGTAAGTAAAACTAGTGTCTCAATCAGAGATGATAGTCGATGGTACACCATGAAGCTGAATGATCTCCTGAATGTAGAGGCATCACAAGCTCTCTACTGAGCCCTACTATTTGATCGGTATGAAGTGGCCCGACTTGGTGAGTCAATCTACGATCACCCCGATAGAGTCGTGTCCTTTGGATGTACGTGGATTCCCAGTCACAAAATCCTTATATATCCCACCCCACTTCCACTCTGGGACCTCTAAGGGATGTACCATGCATGCTGGTACCTGGTGCCCCGCCTTCACTTGCGGACAACTGAGGCATTGTGAAACGAACTCTGGTACATATTTCTTCATACCCGGCCAATAGTTCTATAGTCTAAGTTCCCGATACATCTTCTCCACTTCTGGATGTACCGTTAGAGGGGATGTGTGGAACTCCCTTAGCACCTCCTTCTGTAGTGCAACCGGTACCGTGGTACATCCCCTGAGGAGGATGATGTGCCCCCCTCCTTCAGAAAATCCATCAGGTGCCTGCCCTGAGGATATCTAAGCACGTCGTGTCTCATAGTCAATTTCCCCACGTTGCGCCTCCCTGACTCACTGAAGAATTGGAGGAGTGAATGTGAAAGTCTAAAGAAAGGATCCTCCATCTCTATCCACAAAGGATATCTACAACGTGGCCAACTTCTCTGTCGCCTCTCCTAGCAGCTGAATGCCTGATCTCTTGGTGAGAGAACCTCCTACAACATTCCCCTTCCTAGGAGTATAGACTATCTCAATGTTATAGTCCTGGAGGAACTCAATCCATCACCACTATCTCAGGTTCAGGTCCTTCTGCGAGAAGATGTACCTGAGACTTTTGTGGTCATATTAGACTGTAAAATGCTTGCTCATCAAATAGTTATGCCACATATTCAAGGCAATGACCACCGCTGATAACTCTAGGTCATTGGTAGAGTTGTTATGCTCATGCTGCCTCAACTGCTGTGAACCATATGCGATCGTTGCTCGCTCCTACATCAGGACACACCTGAGTCTGTTCCCTGAGGTGTCATAGTAAACTATGTACCCTACGCCTCCCTCCAATAGCCTCAAGATGGGCGCACTGGTCAACCTGTACATCATCTTCTGAAAGATCTGCTGGCATCTATCTAACCACAAGAAGGTTTTCCCCTTCTTCGTCAAAGCTGAAAGCAGTGCTGCAACTCTAGAGAAATATTTCACAAATCTCCGATAGTAACTAGCCATGCCCAAGAAACTCCGAACCTCTGACACACTCCTGGGTGGCTCCCAAGGAAGCACTGCGTCGATCTTCACTGGATCCACTACTACACCCACCTCCGAGATGACGTGTCCTAAGAAGTGAACCTCTCGAATCAAGAACTGGAACTTCGAGAGCTTACCATAAAACTGGTGCTCCCAGTTTGTGTCTAGTACTACCTACAAGTGGTAGGGGTGCTCCCCCTCATTAGTTGAGTAAATCAGTATGTCGTCGATGAAGACTACGAAAAATCGATCGAGGTAAGGCAGGAAGATCCAATTTCTGAGACTCATGAACACTGTTATAGAATTGTTTATGCCAAAGGGAATAACCAAAAACTCATAGTGGCCATACCGATACCTGAAGGTCGTCTTCTTCACATCCTCGTCTCAAACTCTGAGCTGGTGATAGCCTGACCTGTGGTCTATATTCGAGAACCATCATGCTCCCTTGAGCTGATCGAAGAGATCGTCAATCCTCAGAAGTGGTACTTATTTTTCATGGTCACATGATTTATGTGACTGTAGTCGACACATAGTCTCAACCTCCCATCCTCCTTCTTGGCGAACAAAAACGAAGAAGCCCAGGGTGAAACACTGGGTCAGATAAATCTCTTTCCCTACAAGTCCTCTAACTATACCCGCATCTCATGAAGCTCGGTGGGATCCATCCGATGTGCTGGGGTAGATATCATTGTTTTCCCAAGGTAAAGGTCTATGTAGAAGTCTACCTCTCTGTGAGGAGGTATTCCAGGAACGCCGTCATAAAAAACATCCTCTTACTGATCCACCACAACAGGAAATATCAGACTCCACACATCAACCGCTCCGAGGATGAGACTAGAAAACTGATGTGTGGTCAGTTGACCTATCCTCTGCATAATTCCATCCTTCGATACAATGGCTCCCTTCTCTCTGGTGAAGGTAAACCTGGTCCCATCCATGCGGACACACCACACTTTGCGCCTAATATAGTCGATCTGAGCATGGACTCTAGATAACCAGTCCATACCCAAGATGACATTGTAAGGCCTTGACGTCACTACAAATAGATCCTATCAAAATCTCTCACCTCCTTCAGTAATCTCACACTGCTGATACTAGTGAGTAATCATCGAGTCTGCTACCTTAGGAGTCTCTAGACATAAGGATCGAGCCAATGGCTCCATCGGAGTCTCCGAGCTCCGAACAAGGGAAGTGACAATAAAATAATGAATCACACCTGTGTTTATAAGTACTGAATCAAGGGTGGAGTATACATAGATATAACCTTGAATCATCTCAGGTGTGGTGTGGTCATAGGCCTTGACTGCCTAGAGCTGAGCCCGCCTCTGTCCGCCAGCTCCCTGTGGTCAGGGTGGACCTCCTGGTGGTGGTGTTGGTAGAGCCTCGAAACGTCGTCCACCACCTGCTACTCTTCCATATCCTCTGCCTCATCTGCCCGCTCCTGGAAGACCACCACAGTCAATCCTATGCCTCTTTTTAGGAGGTCCCTCTATTGTCTGCTACTCGTCTCCATGGCGGTTCGGGCAGTCATGATCCCTGTGGTCCTGCCCGCCGCAAGCATATCTCTGCCTTCTCCTCGTAAGGTTGGCTCTATTTCATGTTCCCCGCACAACTGAACCTGTATCCTGAGGTCTCCCACCTGATGGCCTGGTCTGCTTGGACCTCTGTGACATATGTCTACTTCCGGCTACAGAAGACTCCGCTATGTGTCGCCCTACGATGGGTATCGCCACTGGTGACTACTCAACGAGAAAGCTCTTCACTAGAAGGGCTCACTTCAGTATCCCCGCCTGCGTCGGGATGCTGAGGGGAATTGTTGAAGCCCTGATATCATGCGTCAGTCTCTGATTGAAGGTCTGGGCCCTGAATAATGGGTCTCGTACCATATCCATGGACTAGCGTGAGAGGTCAGTGAACCTCACTGAGTACTGAGCTACTGTCATGGTGCCCTGCTGTAGATGAAGTAACTCCTGAATCTGCACCACAAGAAGGGTGGCTGGAACAAACTACGAGCAGAAGAGACTCTCGAAGTCTGTTCAAAGTAAAGATGCCATATCATGCACCTGAAGCATTATACTCCACCATCTACCAGCCGCTACGTGCAGGAGACTCATAGAAAGGATCACCATAAGGTCTTCTGGTGTCCCTACCAATCTAAAAAATCTGACGATATCCTCCATCCAGTCCTCAGCTGCCTATGGGTCTATCTCTCCATGGAACCTGGGTGGCCTCTGTCCCTGGAACTTGTGCAACGCACTCAGGCGGCATGCACTCTCTACTGCTAGGGCCGGTGGTATCGGTGGTCCAGTGGGTAGAGGTACCGTTGGTACCTCCGCTGTGATGGGCCCCTGCACCGAGGCCTCATTGCTCGGTGGGCTACCATCTCATAGGTAACTCAGAACCCTAGCTGGCTGCCTTCGTGGGGCCATCCTGAAAAGAAATATGTGTTCCACGGTCAAACAGTATACCTGGTGAGCTGACATAAAGTAATCACAAAGAAAACTTTTCAAAGGCAACACACATGCAATCAGTGTTTTTGTGCACTGAGTTGGGAATCATAGGTCAAGGTCTTGGTGTATGGATACATCAGCCTCCACACCAACACTGGACTCCCTAGACTGAAAACCACACTCAATACTCTTAACACTATTGTTTCACATAATGGAATGATTGGAGTCTTGAGTTCTACAATATAACCGACTCCTCTGATACCAATTTGTCACAACCCGTCCTCAGGGCACGTGTTGTGACTACCCCAAGCCCGCCTTCCATAGGCCAGGAGCTGATGAATAGCACCAAAGGAATAAATCCCTAAGATGGTAAGGCATTGCCTCTATAAAAGTTAAAAAACACAATAGAGTACACAACTGAAGTATGCACTAAGTAAACTGAGTACAAAAGTAAGTGCTGAAAATTAAATAAACCAGTATACAAACACAACTGTAAAGTATGGTACAAATGAAAAGCTATCACAACTGCAGTAAAGTAAAACAGCAACCACTGAGTCTTCCTCCAGGAATCCCACTTTATGGGTGGGTAAATATGGCCTCCTTAGTACCTCAAGTCCATCCATCTGCTCCGTGTATGTCTCGCCAAGTGGTCCACCTCCGGGTACCGTCCAGCTCTACAAGTATGACAACCCTGCTTTTATTACAAACTTAAACAAGATTTATTACATACAAATTCACTTGATAAAACAAAGAAGATCGAGAGGTTTAGTGTCTTTGGGTGTTAGGATCATTACATAAAAACATAAAACATGAAATACAACATCTTTATTGGAAACCTTCTGTACATTACCACTACATTCCCTTGTACTTAGCATTGCATGGGATAACTTGAGGACATGCATAAGAAAAGGGTGATCTATAAAGACCAATAAGGGAGTACACATGGAATAACATGAGGATTAAAATACATGTCAGTCAATAAGCATATCAATATATTATAAAAGGAACATGAACATAAAGGCATGATAAAGCATGATAATCAAAACATGGAAATGTGGCAACAACACTTAACATGGAATTAGCATGAGCCAAGGCTCATTGCACATAGAGCATGAGTAAATCCTCATTGCACATGAAGAACGAGTAAACCCTCATTGCACTTGAATTAGTATGAGTAAACACTCATTGCACATGACATATCATGATACTATACATTACGCAATTCATTGGAGCGTTATAAGGGCGCACCCTTCTTAAACATTTCATTTCATGCGTAAGTGTGCCACATGGATCATAACACATGGATTCATAAAACATAATCATTTATTCAACAATAAAGAAATGTGGAATTAATACATGAAAATTTATAATCAATAAGTAAATGTGCATAAAGTTGAATACCCTTTATGGAGAAATGGGCATGGTATCCACTACACAATGGCATTGGCTTAAATAATCGGTGCGATTTTGGCAGCGTAACGGCGTGACATAAGAATTCATAAAAATGGTTGATGAGAGAGAAAGGGGTTCCTCATCATATTTACATGTAATAGACAGTAGGGAGGGAATATAGATACATGTCCCAACAATTGTAATGGAATTTAGATTCATGATATAAATTTATTGCATGAATATAAAAGAAGAGAGAGAAGTTCCTTCCGGAATTTCAGCATAGTAACAGGTGTACATGGGAGGAATTTAATGAGAGAGAAAGGGGTCTCCCATCATTCCGAAATAAATAGGGAAGTATGAGGGATGTATTAAACCATACCCCAACTTTCATTATTAAAATTAAAAGGTCAGAACAACTTAAAGAAAATTGGACAAAAATGAGAAAGGAAGCAAAAACCCTTACTTGGAAGTGTACTTCCAAAGGATAGAGAGAGGCTTGGGAGAGGCTTCTTGGGAGCTTGGGGAACCTTGGGAAGATTCTAGGGAGAGTAGGGCCAAGGTTAGATGAACTCAAAAGGCTTTGAGTGAGGAGGAAGTGGGATCTTGGGTGGGTTTAAATAGGAAAGGTGAGGGAATTCTTTATTATTTAGGGTTGGGTCCCCTTACATTAAATTAATCCAAACCACAAACCATCCCATGGTTTTTTCCCATGGGTTTTGGAAAAGGGAAGAGAAAAACAATATTTTATAAGCCCAAAGTCTAAACTTCTTAAAATATTAGGGTTGCTTATGTGGAGGTGAGTCACACTCCCAGGGAAATTGATTTAAAAAGGCAAGGTGTTGAATAAATCATGAGGGGTCCATTAATGCTTTGAAAAGTAAGTCAAACAAACCCAAAATAACATTATATTAATGTTAAAACATATATTGTCCGAACATAAAGATTATAGTCTTTTATTACATCACTATTGTGTCATTATGATGTCATAAAACACATTATATATTTAAATAGTATTTAATTTTTACCCAAACATTTGACTGTCTTAGAAAATTATGAAAAATTCACCATTGGATAATTTCGATGTCCTGATTTCAGAAATAACATTTATTTTATCTAAATAATTATCTAAATATGTTAATTTTCACTTTTAAAATAAAAACCGTCATTTATCGAAAATTCACTGGTTTTGACAGAAATTGCTTTCAAACCTTAAAAAAATTTTAATTGCATTCATAAAATTATAAGATCATTTATATTTAATAAAAATTAATTTAATAGTAATATTATTATTTTATTAAAATATTATTTAATTCAAAAATACCTTAATTTAATAAAATAGATTTCATAATTAAATAATAACTAAAAACGCCATTTGTACTTTAAAAACTATTTACAATGTATCAAAAATGACTAGAAATTATATTCTTCATGATATAAAATAATAATGTACATGAAAATAGTACTACCTATTTGTTACATAACCCCTTAAAACAGTCGCATAATACCTAAGGGTAAGGTGTACGATGGTAAGAGGCTCTTGGGGTGGCTCGGATAACATCACTTGAGTGGTAATCTCTATCAACTTCCACTTTTCACGCAGACGATCCCTTTCAAGATTTTTATGATGAAGCTCAACATGGGCTTGGTAAAGTGTGAAGCCCAAGGATGCTACCTCTTTTTTGAGCTCTGACAAATTGGGTTCGTATAGGGCAATTCTACTGGATGAGGCCATCACTTCTTTTGTCTGAGTAAATTGGATTGGTTAAAGTCCTATATTTATACTAATTATGTGATCACTGTTCAACGTCTATATTAGCAATGGTCAAAATTGTTAACATAAAACCAAATAAGTTGACCTTTTATATAAACATAAAGAGACATTTAATTAGATCAAGAGGGATTTCCATTAATGAAACTTTGGGTCATTACAATATTCCCCCCTTAAGAAATTTCGCCCTTGAAATTTTCCTTTTCCCACACTAAAAAAATGTGGATGACTCAACTTCATCATTTCCTCTGATTCCCAAGTCTCTTCTTCAAACTTGTGGTTTCTCCAAAACACCTTGATGAGGGAAATTTTCTTATTTCATAGAACTTTTTCTCTATGATCTAAAATCTTCACTGGTTTCTCCTCATAAGAAAGATCAGCTTCCAATTGTACCACCTCAGAAGAGAGTACATGTGAAGGGTCTGGTATGCACTTCCTTAATAGGGATACATTAAAGACATCTTGTACTTTGGCCATGGTAGGTGGAAGTGCTAGTTGATAAGCCACATCCCCGTCATGATCAATAATCTCGAAGGGGCCGATGTACCTTGGACTTAACATTCTTTTCCTTCCAAACCTCATGACCTTCTTCCATGGAGATATGCGTAAAAACAGCATATCTCCAACTTTAAACTCAATGTATCATCGACGATTATCTTTATAACTCTTCTGTTGACTCTAGGCTGCCTTGATATGATGCTGAATAGTTTTCACCTTCTCCACCATTTCTTCGACCATTTCTAGTCCAAGAAGCTTCTATTCACCGACCTCATCCCAATATGTCGGTGTTCGGCACCTTTTCCCATACAGGGCTTTATATGGTGCCATTTGGATGCTCGAGTGGACACTATTATTATAATAGAACTCAACAAGAGGAAGATGTTTATCCCATCCTCCTTTAATTTCCATTGAGAATGCTCTCAACATATCCTCAAGTGTTTGGATAGTTCGCTCGGATTGGCCATCAGATTGAGGATGATTGGTCATACTAAAGTTCAGATTAATATTCATAGCATGTTGAAGTCTCTTCCAAAACATAGAGGTGAATCTTGGATCTCGGTCAGACACAATAGATAGGGCTACTCCAGGAACCCTTACCACTTCCCTGATATATATCTGTGCCAGTTGATCCAAAGAGAAATCCTCCCGAATAGCAATGAAGTGTGCAGTCTTTGTAAGAAGATCCACAACAACCCAGATTGCATTTTTGCCTTTGGATGTCCTTGGAAGTCTGGTGACAATGTCCATGGTGATGTTCACCCATTTCCATTCTGGTATTGTCAATGGTTTCATTGTCCCCTTAGACTTCTGCCTCTCTGCCTTCACTTGCTGACACACCAGGCACATTGATGTATATTCAGCGATCTCCTTCTTCATATTATCCCACCAAAATTTTTCTCGGATATCTCGATACATCTTTGTGCTCCCTGGGTGAATAGAGAAATTTGAACTATGTGCATCATCCAAAATTTCCATCTTCAGCACCGGACTTGATGGAACACATAGTCTTTTCCCAAACCGCACAATTCCTTCTTCATTAACACTAAACTCTGAGGATTTCCCTTTTTTGAGAGCTTACACTTTTTCCTGAATTCACACATCATCCTTTTGAGCATCCTTTAACTTTTCCAAAAGAGATGGTTGAGCAATCATTTGTGAAAGGATTGATGATGTTCCCTTCTTTATTATTCCCACGCCCATATTCCTCAAGTCTAAGAAGATTGGATCCTTCTCAATTCTCATCATTGACAGAATTGCTGGGTCCTTTCTGCTTAGGGAATCTACCACCTTTTTCGCTTTCCCAGGGTGTTAATGTATTGAACAGTCATAATCCATGATAAGCTCTATGCATCTTCTCTGGTGCATATTAATCTCTTTCTATGTGAATATATATTTTAGACTCTTGCGGTCTGTATATATCTCACATTTCTCTCCATAGAGATAATGTTGCCAGATTTTCAAGGAAAAGATCACCGCCGACAACTCCAGATAATGCGTTGGATAGTTTCGCTCATGGATTTTCACCTGCCTTGAGGCATAGGATATAACATTATCATTATGCATCAGCACATAGCCTAAGCCCTTCTTTGAAACATCACTGAAAACAACAAAAATTTCCCCACTTGTCGGTAAAGTGAGCACGGGCATAGTGATAAGCCTCCTTTTCAACTCCTTGAATATTTCTTCGCAGTAATCACTACAAGAAAAATTTACTCCCTTTCAAGTTATCTTGGTAATTAGGTTGGACAATCATGAGAAATTTCTCACAAAACGTCGATAATATCCAGCTAACCCCAAGATGCTACGGATATCCGTTACTGATGATGGCCTCATCCATCCCTCAATTGCATCTATTTGGGAGGGGTCCACAGATATCCCATTGCTTGTGATGATATAGCCCAAGAATGAGACCTCCTTCAACCAGAACTCACACTTTCTCTACTTTTCATAGAGCTTCTCCTTGCGCAAAGTCTCCAGTACAGTTCTTAAATGCTCCTCATGATCCTCCTTGGTTTTAGAGTATATTAGAATATCATCAATAAAGACTACCACAAATTTGTCTAGGTAATCTCTAAAGACACTATTCATTAAGTCCATGAAGATTTCTGGAGCATTAGTGAGTCCGAAAGGCATTACTATGAATTCATAGTGCCCATATCTTGTACGAAATGCAGTCTTGGGGACATCATCCTTATTCTCACTTACTTGATAATATCCCGACCACAAATCCACCTTGGAGAAGTATTGTGCTCCACATTGATGATCAAACAAGTCATCAATTATTGGGAGAGGATACTTTTTCTTTATCGTGATTTTGTTATGTTCATGATAATCAATGCAAAGCCGCATTGACCCATCCTTCTTCTTGACGAAGAGGACTGATGCACCACATGGTGAAGCACTTGGGCGTATAAACCCTTTGTCCAGATTCTCCTATAGTTGTTTCTTCAGCTCTTCAAGATCAACAACAACCATTATATATGGAGTCTTGGATATTCGTAGCGCCCTATGTATAAGTTCTACTGAGAACTCAACATCTCTTTTAGGAGGAAGACCCGGAAGTTCCTTAGGAAACACTTCAACGAATTCCCTCACAATAGGCATTTCTTCAAGGATGGTTTCTTCCTTGGACTAAATCATCTGAGCCAGATAGGTGTGCTCATATGGAATTAATATCCATGCTTGAGATGATGGATCTAAAGAAGATTCATCTTCCTCCTTACACTTGTAAAGAATCGTGGGTCGATTCTCCATATGGAGTGTGATTTCCCTCTCCCGAGAATTTATGTTGGCTCTATATAAGGAATGCCAATCCATGCCAAGAATTCCATCAAATTCCACCATAGGGAGTATGATGAGGTTATCCAGGAAATTCAATCCACAGATTATAATAGGGGAGGACATATACTCATGGGATGTAATGATTGCCCCATTTTCCGTACTCAACGACATCTTCACTTCCATGATTTGTGGTGGTGCTGGGATTGTTCTACTAAACATTCTAGATATAAAAGAATGCGTAGAACCTGAATCAATAAGTATGTTTGCAATTCATGAATGAATAACTAGCGTACCTGTCAGCACTTTGTTGTCAGGGTTCACTTCAGATGAAGTGATGGAAAAAGCTCTTCCTTGCTGTCTTGGAGGTTGTTGGTTGCCTCCAAAAACCCTTGGTTTAGGGCTCTGATTTGCAAAATGAACCGGTTCATTGCATTTTTAGCATTGAACAACGTGTTGCAGTTCGAACAGAGCATTACTCTCCTCTAACGCAGCCGCGGGTCTTTATTACCGACAATTAACAGCTAGGTGCCCTTCTCTTCCACACATGAAGCATTTCCTCATCCCCTTAAGGAAATTTCCAGGGTGCTTCTTCCCGAACTTTTGGATAGTGGGGTGATGGATCTTATTAGCACCATTGTATTTATCCATCGGACAGCCAGCATTGAATTCGACCTTACTCTTCTTGTCCCCATGATACCCCTGTGATTCTATGATCTCCATTTTGACCTTGAGGGCACATCAGACAATTTCCTCATAGCTGTCGAAGTCACGGATTGCTAATGCTTTCCGCAAGCTAGGATTCAGCCTGCCAAAGAAGCAGTCAACTTTGCATTCGGGGGTAACGACAAATCTGGAAGTGTATCGTGCAAGCCTTGTGAACTTTTCCTCGTACGCTCCAACATATTCTTCATCTTTTTTCTTGAAGGAAAGTAAGTCCCTTTCCATCTTAAGCCAGAGGGTGCGTGGAAAATATTTATCGAAAAACATCTTCTGGAAATCCTTCCATTCTAACGCCTCGATATCCTCCTCAGGCATCGTATTTTTGATCAACGTCCACCATTGATCAGCTTCACCATCCATACGATAAGCCGTCTGGAGAACCTTATCTTGTTTAGAACATTGAAGGATGGAGAAGATCTTTTCAATGGAGTTGATCCATTGATCAGCGATTGTGGGATTGGATGATCCACCAAAAGTCGGAGGCCTTTGTCTCATAAAGCTCTCGATAGCGACTTGTTTTTTCTTAGGGGGTTTGGACGTTCCTCTTGACCTGTGTTTCTATTCAAAACTTGAGTTATCTAAGATAGAAGCGTGAAAAGGTTCGTGATTCCTGCTCCCATTGGATTGGGCATCTCATTAGTATAGTCATCACACTGATCTTCACATCGGGTTTTAGCCCGAGTCCTCTTATTACCGACCATTGGTTGGAAACAAAGGAAAGTTAGGGGTAGCACATAAAGGTTAATCCAAAGACAAAAGTTGATGACTTATAAATAAACTTTTATTTCCATAACTCATGAGTCTATAGGCTTGAATCTAGGCTTTTCATGATCCACTTTCTAGCATATATTCTTAGGGGCATTTTTTTAATTCCCCTAATAAGGGTTCATACTAAGCTTGTGAATTTACCAAAGCATATCCCCTAGGAGTGTCATAACCAAGAGTGCAGTAAGGCCCGTTTTCATGCACCAGTTCCAGTTCAAGTCTAGATCAAAGCGGTGTTTTTGGGTTTTACCCCTAGGATACATCTGTGCCAGAGCCACCTCTACCTTCTCGTATCCCGGCAGGGATGTATTTTCTTGATAACCCACTTAATCAATACTCACCAAAACTTAGGGATGTTTTTATTATACTTAGTCTTGTCTCTAAGGATTTACTAGGGGTTTTTAATCCTATTCCTTGAAAATAACTAAACCTATCCTCTGATACCAACAATGACAACCCTACTTTTATTACAAATATAAACAAGATTTATTACATAAAACTTCACTTTATACAACAAATAAGATCGAGAGGTTTAGTGTCTTTGGGGCTTTGGATCATTACATAAAAACTTAAAACATGAAATACAACATCATTATTGAAAACTTCCTTTACATGACCACTACATTCCTTCATACTTAGCATTGCATGGGATAACCTGAGGACATGCATAAGAAAAGGGTGAGCTATAAAGCCTAGTAAGGGAGTACACATGGAATAACATGAGGAGTACAATACATGTTAGACAATAGGCATATCAATAGATCATAAAAGGAAAATGAACATAATGGCATGATAAAGCATGATAATCAAAACATGGAAATGTGGGAACAACAATTAACATGTAATTAGCATGACCCAAGGCTCATTGCACAAAGAGAATGAGTAAATCCTCAATGCACAAGAAGCACGAGTAAACCCTTGTTACACTTGAATTAGTATGATTCAACACTCATTCCACATCAAGTATCATGATACTAAACTTTACCCAATGCATTGGAGTGCTATAAGGGCGCACCCTTCTTAAACATTTCATTTCATGCATAAGTGTCCCACATGGATCATAAAACATGGATTCATAAAACATAATCATTTATTCCACGATAATGGAATGTGGAATTCATACATGAAACTTTATAATCAATAAGTAAATGTGCATAAAGTTGAATACCCATGATGGAGAAATGGGCATGGTATTTACTACACAATGGCATTGTCTTAGAAAATTGGTGCGATTTCGGCACCGTAATGGCGTGACATAAGAATTCATAAAAAATGGTTGATGAGAGAGAAAGAGGTTCCTCGTCATATTTACATGTAATGGAAAATAAGGAGGTCATATAGATACTTGTCCCAACAATTGTAATGGAAATTAGATTCATGATAAAAATTATTTCTTGAATGTAAAAGAAGAGAGAGAAGATCCTTTCGGAATTTATGCATAGTAACGGGTGTACATGGGAGGCATTAAAAGAGGGAGAAACATGTCTCCCATCATTAAAAAATAAAGAGGGCAGTGTGAGGGAGGTGAGAAACCATAACCCAACATTCATAATTGAAATTAAAAGGGAAAAACAACTTATAGAAAATTGGACAAAAATGAGAAAGGATAAAAAAACCCTTACATGGAAGTGTGCTTCCAAGGGCTAGAGAGAGGATTGAGAGAGGCTTCTTGGGAGCTTGGGGAACCTTGGGAGGATTTTAAAGAGAGTAGGTCAGTGGTTGGACGAACTCCAAAGGCTTTGAGTGAGGAGGAAGTGGGAGCTTGGGTGGGGTTATATAGGAAAGGTGAGGGAATTCATTATTATTTAGGTTTGGGTCCCCTTATATTAAATTAATCCAAAACAAAAACCATCCCATGGTTTTTTCCCGTGGTTTTTGGAAAAGGAAAGAGGAAAAAAATAATTTATATTGGCAAAGTCTGAACTTCTTAAAATATTAGGGCTGATTATGTATAGGTGAGTCACACTCCCATGGAAATTAATTTAAAAAGGCAAGGTGTTGAATAAGTCTTGAGGGGTCCATTAATGCTTTGAAAAGTAAGTCAAACTAACCCAAAATCACATTATTTGTATTGTAAAACATATATTGGCCGAACATAAAGATTTTAGTATTTTATTAAATCAATATTGGGTCATTATGATGTCATAAAACACATTATATATTTAAATGGTATTTAATTTTTAGCCAAACATTTGACTGTCTCAGAAAATTATGAAAAATTCACCGTTGGATAATTTCGCTCTCTGGATTCTAGAAATAACAATTATTTTATCTAAATAATTTTTTAAATATGTTAATTTTCACTTTTAAAATAAAAACCGACATTTATCGAAAATTCACGGGTATTGACAGAAATGACTTTCAAACCTTAATAAAAATTTTAATTGCAATCATAAAATTATAAGAACATTATTATTTAATAAAAATTAATTTAATAATAATATTATTATTTTACTAAAAACTTATTTAATTAAAAAATCCCTTAATTTAATTAAATAGATTTCTTAATTAAATAATAACTAAAAACACCATTTGTACTTTAAAAACTATTTACAATGTATCAAAAATGACTAGAAATTATATTAATTATTATATACAATAATAATGTACATGAACATAGTACACCATATTTGTTACATAACCCCTTAAAATAGCCACATAAGACCTAAGGGTAAGGTGTGAGATGGTAACCGACTCTTGGGGTGGCTCAGATAACATCGCTCGAGTGGTAATCTATATCAACTTCCACTTTTCACGCAGACGGTCTCGTTCGATCTTGAAATGATGAAGCTCAGTTTGGGCTTGGTCAAGTGTGAAGCCCATTGATGCTACCTCTTTTTCGAGCTCCGAAAAATGGGATTCGTATGTGGAAATTCTACTGGATGAGGCCATCACTTCTTTTGTTTGAGTAAATTGGATTTGTTAAAGTCCTATATTTATACTAATCATGTGATCACTGTTCAACGACTCTATTAGCAACAGTGAAAATTCATAACATAAAACCAAATAATTTGACATTTTATATAAACATAAAGAAACATTTAATTAGATCAAGATGGATTTCCATTAATGAAACTTTCTGTCGTTACAACAAGTATCTACCTCGATCTGTGTTGTCCGTCATCTGCATCCAACACAACGTAGTGCAGGCAAAGCCTATGCAGGGGTGAGTATACGATACTCAATAGGGACCCCTAGTCCCCCGAAGGTCTCCCATAATCCACAAAGGATAAACCACAGAAGAGAGATACAAACACAAAGTATCAACCAACCCTACTTAGGTATACTCCCACACATATACCTAAGTTATCAACCATAGTACGACTCCAAATCTCGAGCCCATGTACAACTCGGTCCACAAAGGAAAGAAGTAAATCACATCGATGATAATGATTTTAAGTCGAGACTCAACTCACATAGGTATGAATCTTTCATATAGTGATAGAGATGATCAGATGTAGTTATTGAATAATCTAAGCTGTCGGACCCACAGAGGATACATGACCAGCTAAGCTGTCGGACCCACACAGGATACAAGACCAGCAACTCTGCCGGACCCACACAGGATACAAATATAAAGGTCAAACTATTGGACAAACACAGGATACAAGAATAGTTACTCTATCAGACCCACACATGATACAAGTATAGAGGTCAAACTATCGGACCCAAACTTGATACAAGAACTGTAGTCATCGCTGTCGAATCCATGGAGGATCACAGTACAGTAGTCATCTCTGTCGAACCCACGGATGATTCTAGGATAGTAGTCGTCGCTGTGGAACCCACGGAGGATTCGAGTACAGTAGTCATCGCTATCGAACCCATGAAGGATTCCAGTACAGTAGTCATCGTTGTCGCAGCCAGCTCTAGGGTTCCCGCACATAGGACGCTCGATTCCGGGAGTGTCTGCTCCTCGAGAAAAGGGGATCGATACATCAACTATCACGATGTCCAGAGTTGATATATCCTAATTTTCCGTCTCATCAAAAGGAACCCAACACAACATACGATGCGTCATTCGGACACATGGTCTGAGAGTTATTGGCTTTTCCATTCCAGGGGCCCTGTTTGAATTACGCTCATTCCAAACCTAGCCATTCTCCAAAGTTGTCCAAAACTCATGTAGAGTATCAAAAAAGTACCCCCTCGTCGCAAGGATCCCATTTCCATAGATGGTGTATCGATCGGACACACGGTCATGAAGTTATTCGCATTTAAACAAAATGGGCCCGGCCCGTCTATCCCGGTGGGCAGGCAGGTCGTCCCGTCCAGGCTTAGCGGGTTCGACCAAGCTAAGTGGTCGGCCTGGCCTGGCGGGGTTTGGCCTGGTCTAGTGAGGCATGGATCAACCCATGGCTGGTACGGCCCGGCCCGATGGGGCACGACCCCCGGTCTTCCAAAACGGCGGCGCCGAGTGGCGCCGCCTTCTTGTTTAGCCTTCCAAAGGAGGCCGCTCTTCCCGGCTCAAGCGGGCTGCATGGGTGGGCTGTTGTTCCCCAAGCGCGGCACCCTCTTGGCACCGCAGGGTCTTCCTAGCCCGGTCGGCTGCCTGCCGGCTGGTTCATCTGCTGAGCGGCCGATGGAACGTGGGCTGCGGTCCTCCGCAACGCCTGGCCCTTGTGGCGCCGCGGTTCCTTCAGCCCGGCCGGCTTTAGCCGGCCGGTTCTTCTTCGACCGAGCGGCCCGCGGATGCGGGCCGCAGTTTCCTCCACATGCCTACTTCCTCCATTCTCCGCCACCTCCGGTCTCCACCTCCTCCCGTTGTCGCCGCCAAAAAAAAATATTCAAGAACCATCAGATGTTCGTTGGTCCGTGTTTTCTTGGCCCTCACCCTCTGTGTTAGGTGATATCAATTAGCCAAAGACAAATCAAGAAATCACCAATGACTGGATATAATTTCATTCTCTTAAAATTTTATCAATCCCCTACCGCGTAATTAACGTCGCATGTCGATGAGCCATGGAAGAGGAGTGTCGCGGTAGTCAGGCATCACGGAAGACGGTGTCACGGAGAATGGTGTCGTCCTGTCAACGTGGGAGGAAGAGTCGCTATCATGAAGTGGGAAGAGAATCCATAGATGACGTAGATTTCATGACAGTGGGGTGCATCCTAGAAAGAAGCGTCATTGGAAGAAGTTTTTCACATTCTTTGTCGGGGATGTTTTTTGTTGAAGAATGGTGTTCTTAGTCGAAAAAGGATCACCTCTCTTCTAATTCTCCAGAGCCTCCCCAATAGTAAACTTTCCAACCCAAAAGAAATAAAAGTCTCACAATTTAATAGAATTGGCTTACAATTCAAATTGATTCAAAAGAGGTTCCAATTAATTAATGAAAATATTACCTAGATAGGTTGGCACATTCAATGGGAGGGAGGTGGAGAGGCTCTACCATAATAAATGAGAGGAGTTGTCAAATTAAATAATAAGGAATTAATGGGGAGTTGCGGGGAGGTGAAAGGGTTTGGGTTTTTATGGGACCCAGCACCCTAAATCCTCTCATGGGAGGTTATGTGGGTGTGGGCCCCACCTATATCTTCCCCTTGTAGGAAATAACAACCATTTATAAATAAAATTTTGTACAATAATTTTATTTTATTTATTACAAATCCCCAAAATTAACTTTCAACCCGCATAAAACGCAACTTCGGTAAAGGTCCCCTTAAGAAAATATCAGTGCTGCGAGTTCATCGGTGCCCTCAGATTTCTATTCCGAGCACCGGTTCAAAAGATAGAAAAACCCACACGTACGTTTACGAACGTACCCGAACAAAACGTCAAAAATTGATTCCGAGCACACCGGGCCTCGGAATAAAGCACCGTTAGAAGCCACAGAGTCGTAATATTCCAAAGAATTTAAGAAAATAAGTCCCTTGAAATTTCCAGGTCTTTATAATAATCATCTAGAGAATCCTAAAAAACAAAAATAATTATGTAATGTTAAATTAAAAATATATTTTATTTGATTAGATTATATAGTTTTACCATTGCATTGAATGAAACAAAAAGTGTTTATTGTATGCTACTTTTTTATTAAACACTTCCAGTAACTGAAAATTTCTCTAATTGATTTTATCCTTATTCCATGTAATTTATAATGAAGAAACAATATAGGGATTAATGAATCCAAATCATGCTTCGTATTATCTTACCTTTATATAGTTGTGATATAAACTTCTATACAAAATATGAATATTTATTATCATTAATAAACATATTAGCTCAATATTTGGATAGATGTATTTTGAAAATGTACTTTATGTATGGATTCAAATTAGATACACACAACCATTAAATCTTGATAATCCCATTTAGGGCCTCGTGAGTGATTTCATCTATCAAGGAATCTCTATATATTTATTTTTCATATTCGGTTTAAGACAATTATTTAACTTTAAATGTAGTAAATGCATGAATGTTAATGATAATAAATGTTATTCTCTAACTGACAGGGAGAAGGTACTCTTAAAAGGTCATTTTATTTTCTTGGACAATTCATTAGATTTTCTTTATTCAGACTTTCGTTTCCACGCCGTTTTATCCATCTGTAATATCATACCTCACTTGAAACCTCTTATCTTCAACTTTTACAAGTTTTTTGGTATGAAATAATTCGTCAATGATGTACCATATGTATCTTTTTTTATTATATATCCATGTTATAAAAGATCTAATAGCATTTTCTATTGTTGTAATATCCACACAATCAAGTAAAACATGCAACATAGTAGTCCTCTCATAAGCATCCTCAATCCACAATCTTATGTTACCTTTTGGGAGGTATTGATTGTGCAGTTTCTCTCCCAAGATATTATACAATGTACCAATCACAACATAATGGTACAAATCACATATTACTATACACTCCATAATTTTTGTAATATCATGTTATTTAAAGTAGATTGATTCAAATTTTGGAGAAAGAGTAATGAAAAACATGATTTCCTCATATAAGGTGTGATGTAGGGGGGAATGACTAGCCTCAAAACTAGTTGGGTTATTTGGTTCATGGTTAGATATTTTTTCTACCACCAGTTCTCTTTGATCATTTCTTATACATTGGTCTGCCAAGCTAGACCACTATATAATATCTTTTAGTGATACTATTTGTGTATTTAATCATCTAATCATATTATATGTATCTTAATTTGGTTTCATATTCTCTAAATATGTGGGATGATAGACTCCAAAACCTAATCCTCTAATGTGACCATATTGTTCTGGCCTTTTTAATGGTACTAATGTATCTTTTCTTCTGGTTCGATGACTTTTTATTATTTTTTCTATACTATAAAATAATGTGAAAAAATTATTTAATATTTTTATGTAATATTTTTATATAGCACAACAAATTACAATTGTGTAATACTTACACATCCTTCCCATAAATTTTTGTGTTTTCATCAACTAATTTACATGACCCTCCTTCTATAGCACATGACGTGGGATGGAATTGGTTTAGATTATTAATTAATCAATCTTTTTATAAAAAAAGAATATTTGTTGTTTTTATCACATAATTAAACTATTATTGTTAATTTAAAACACATACAAATTTCTTCTTTAAAGATGTTTTCCCCATCCTTACTTTGTGATCGGTGTATTCTAGTTTTTATGAATGTTCTATATTTTCAATACACTTATTCTATTTCATAAATTAACAATTTTGAATCAATTTGGATAAAAAATAATTTATAATAATATATTATAGACTAAAATGAACCAGAAATGATTTCCCATTGTGATGATTGAAGAAAACATTACATCTTTCTGTCTTTATAATGTGTGTATAAATAAGTGGTGGGTGGGGCTTTATTTCCCCCCTCAGTATCCCTAAGATTTAACTTTTTAAGAAGAGTTTGGAAGCCTCTATGGGCTTTTATATATCAATTAAGACAAATTTCATAATGAAGTATTCTAAAATATTTGAATTCTACACGTAATAATGAAAATTAATTCGTTGTTTCATTATATGCTTTTTTATAAAAATAGAGAATTTATATAGTAATAATACCATAATATTTTTCCAAATATTTTCATTCATTAACGGGTGGATGCGATACCATGAATCAATATCAGTCAAAATAGTCATCCTCATTGTGACCCCAAGATAACTAATTAATATTGAATTGTTGCGGTCAATAGTTTTTCCACATTGATTCAACTAACCTCAAATTTTAATCCATAAACGCTTTCCTTGATAGTTTTATTCATCACTGTGATGCTACGTTGTTGTGGTTTTTTCATCAATATGTTGTGGATAACCTAATAATTATATAGTTTCATCATCAATAGTCTATTCTTCCTCAATATTGGTAATATCATCATGTGCCGAATACATTGTCTGTATGAGTTGTCAATCATTTAATTTGGATTTAATAACAAAAAATACAATACACTCCATGCATAAAAGGCCATAATTTCTTGCATCTTGTGTGAAAATTATTATTCACTTGAACAAAGATATAATGATTCAATACTATATTACAACTTACTTTCACTGCCTTTATTTAATCCATCCTCAGATGTTGATTTCCTTATATCTCTTGATGATGGATTGGACTCCCTCTTTCAGACTAGCCATCCTCCCATCATTGTGGTTCAAATTTTCTTTCATGAATTAACTTCCAAATTGTTATTATTTCTTTTTGTCATTTGATATTTATCTCCCATATTTTTTGGACATACACCTATGTTTCTTGAACTACTATAAATATAAGTCATCACATGATCAATATGGATGACTAATTTATAGATTAGTTCAAGTAACATAGAAGAGATGGGGGATGAGTCTGAAGAAAAAAATAACTATTCTAGAGATTAAAGCCGAGTTTCCCCTGAGGTTAAAAAATAAATTAAATTCAATTTTAATTAAGACTCCAAACATATTACATTAAAAAATTGAATGAAGGGACATTAAAATCCACATGTATTCCACTCACATCCAATTACTCCCACTCAAAAACATTTATTGCTTTGCACTCCCTCTTTAATGTTTATTTTTTGGTAGGTCTTAGAGGAGTCACAAACATGTGGTGGTATTGATCTGAGGAAGATAGAAGAAATTTCCAATAGGGAATTTTTATATGATTTTAATATAATTTATCCTAAAGATGAATCCAAAAATATGGTTAGAGAGCTCTGCTCATTGTGGGAGGAATACCTTCGAGAGTCATATTAGATGAATTTCCATAGTAGTATTCTCATCCACCTATTCTAAACTATAGAGTTCTAATTGGATCCAAAGTGAATTCACATAAAATGAATGTAAATTATTATGATGTTTTGTCAAAATTTACTAATTGAGCCGTATAAGAAAATGCAAATCAAGAAACCAATCAAATTCATTCATTATGTTTTGAATAATTTTTTAGTGTCATTTTTTACTTTCCCAAGAAGTGTTAATTGAGGATGATGAAGGGATTAAAGAGTTGAAGAATATGTTGGGAGATATGGTATTCAAAGCCATAGAAGTAGATTTGATAATGATTAATGAATTCAATACAAGCAAGAGTTATGTCATTAAGGATCGTTGAATCCCAAATGATAGGAGGAAGGATAGTTTGAAAGAGGGAGTCAAATACATCATACTGAGATGGAAGATAATCAATCATCTATCGATGGATTATATAAAGGTAGTGGAGGTTAGTTTAACTGAAGTATTGAAGTATTATATCTCTGTTCATGATAGTATCGATTTTTATGCAAGATTTAGGAAATTTTTGAGTATATACGTGGAGTGTATTTTATTGTATATATATATTACCGAAATGAATCTTTATTTACATAACCTTATTTGGTAAAACTATGGTCCCTTTTTATTAAAAATAATTTATGTTTCTCATGACTATTATGTGTTGTATTCCCCTTTCATAATTGCAGATGGAGATGCAATTCACAATGGTCACGTATGAAGCTGGAATTATTTTACAATGTTAGGGTGGCATTGCGTAGTTATAGGTAAGGGGGAGAGAGAGAGATTAGATACTCATAAATAAAATTTACATTGATGCTTCTGCTATATGTTTACATATATAGAATATTGGTATTAATAACATTATGAGTAAGTTATAATATCAATCTTAGTTGAAATATAAGATACAAATAAATAAATAATAAGAATCATATGTGTCCTAATACCATCAAAAAAAGTATAATATACTAGTATTGTACCTATCACTATAGAAGAACCCTTTATAGCATCATCAATAGACAAATCAGTCATAAATAATCTACCAACCATATCTAATGACCTTTCTGATAAGGAATATGTCCAAAGGTAAAATAAAGGTTCTCTAACTAACCATATCAATATAAATGTTTTCCATCAAAGTGGTAATAAGGATTAATGTGTCCAAGGAACCTGCACTGATAGAATCACTAAAAATGTCTCCTCAATTGAAGAGGAATTGGAATACCACCACTCTAATGGTCTTAAAGAAATGAAACTCACCCCGCATACATTAAACATCTCTTATGTTTACTCAAGGATTCATCACCATCTAATTTTGGGTATTATTTTAATCCAATATAGTCCCAAAAATTAATAAAATAGTCATGTTGTGCCTTCATTCACATCCCAATAGACTTTTATGTGAATTTTAAACACCATCTAAAGATTTGAAACGAAATTAAATGGTATAACAATTGATGAACATCTTGAAGGGTGTTAACCAATGGATTCATAAAATAAGTTCAACGATATCCATCTCAAAAACAAAGAAATCCAGTAAATATTTATCACTAATGAATATTATATAACATTTTCCATTGTTAAATTCTAGAAATTATTTTCTCTAATTGTTTTTAAAAGATTCAACAAGTGAGGTTTCATTTCAACATGTAATCCTATATGATCCAAAAAATGATAAGGAATAAAATAGTGACATATTTTAGTATAAATCAACAATATCATGAGTTTAGAATGAAAGAGAATCAAATTGCGCATTATCAAAGGACCATATAATTATTTTTTGAGCATCATCTCGACATTACAAGGTTGTTTATAACTCATGCATGAAAATTCTATATTGTTTTGTTGTGGCTACAATGAATGCTAGGGTATCATTGTTACACGATAGTCACTATGGGCCTCTCAATGTATTTTAGGGGCAAGGATATGAGATGCAGGATTCTTCATGGTTAAGATCACCGCAAAAAAGAAAAATGCATAACCCAAAAAATCAAACAATGACAGAGGAGAAGTAAAAAATAACATTCATTGGATTCTAGTCATGATTCATATGAGAGATCCTAGAGGAGTCATGCCAACAACATAGGAGATCAACAATAGCATGAGAACAATAAAAATATTTTAATTTTATAATTATTTAAATATATATAATAATTTATAAATATTAATGGAAAAAATAATAATTATTTATTTATAATAACTATAAATATATAAATATATAACATTATAAACACATATAGTAAATATAAATTTATAAAAATATTTACTTATAAATATTTATTTACAAATATATTTTTACCATTATTAGTCAATATATAATATTAAATAAATTCATTTTAAAAATGATTGATGTTTAATAATTCAAAATGAGTACATGTTAAAAATATTAAAAAAATGTAAAATATTTATTAATTAAACATAAATTATTAAAAAATAGAGATATATATATTTTAAAACACTAAGACATAGTGAATAAATTAATATAAAAAAATAATTTAAAATGATCAAATTCAAAAATAAAAAAATAAAAAAAATGAATACCCTATCTATAATAGTATTAAAAATAAATAAATAAAATTAACATATTAAAAACATAATATATCATGTTAGAATAAAAATTATAAAATATAATAAAATTTCAATAAATTACATAAATATTAGGTGTATCTATTTATATATATTGTGTAAATATATTTGTGTGTGTGTTTGTATTTAAAAATACATTAATTATATATATATATATACATACATACATACTTACATATATATATAAACAAGTGAAATCAATCTAACACACAATGTTAGATATATGTTAAATTGAAAAATCAGGCAACATTTAAAATGAATAATTCATTATTATGTTTTAATTAACATTTTATTAATTATATATATTTAAACTTATATTTAATATATATTATTTATTACTATTTATAAATAATATAAATATATATTATACTTATTCATTTTTATTAATAAATATTTCATTTAATTTTTTTTTAATACTTTTGCAATTTATTAATATGTCTAATTATAAGAATATAATCATTTTATATATCTATATTTAATATATACTATTAATTAGTTTTTATTATATTTATATTTGTATATTAAATATATTCAGTTTTATAAATAGTTATTTAATTAATAAAATATTTAATATTTTTCTTAATTTACTTATTTTAAAATTATAGCTGTTTAATTATTCACTTTCATTAAATTTATATGTCAATATATTTAACATAAACAATTTTTTAATTTTTAAAATTTATACAAATGTATATTCAATATATTCATTTTTGACAATAATTATTTAATAAATGAAATTGTTATTTTTTTTATTTTTTTATTTTTTTATTTTTTTATTTTATTTTATTATGGACCTTTATCAGTACAAAAATATAATGATGATAAAGAATTAATTTTATCAGTGCTAAAAAAAGCACCCATAAAGGGTTCCCTTTATCATCTATTTTTTACCACAAATAAATAACTCCCTTTATCAGGGATTACTTTAGGGCAGATAAAGATAGACTTTATTAGTTCATTTTTCTAATGATACTAAATGCATGCACTATTTAAGGTGTGTTTTGTAGTAGTAAATACATTTAACACCATAAAATTTATGTGATAAATTATATTTAACAAATATTATTTATTAATAATATTTTATTATAATATTATTTATTCAATAAATTCTTTAATTCAAAAAATAAATGTCATCATTAAAATTCAATTCTAATTAAAATACAATATGTGTTTTGTTTTAAAAAAATCAAAATAATTTATAATGTAACTATAATATGAAAATATTAAAAATATTATACTAAAAATATAATATACATTTTTATATTATTATTGTCATGACACATATTCCTTTAAAACACTAGAAAACTCCCTAAGGGTATGGTGCATGATGTAGAGACATTCATGGGGTGGTTCAGAAAACATGATTTGGGTTCGGATCTCAACGAGCATGAACTTCTCGTGTATACTATTTCTCTCATACTTATGTTGTGGGATCTCATAATAGGCATGGTCAAGGAAAAATCTCATTCATTTTTATCTCTGTTGGAAGCTTTGAAAAATGGTCTTTTTAGGGTATGATCCTATTAGTTAAGGAAATCACTTTGTTTGTGTCAATTAGATTTTTGAAAACCCAAGATTTATTCTAATAATTTGATCACTGTTAAACAACTATATTTTCAATGATAATGATTCTTATAGTATTTTAAATATGATCAGATATAGTAAAACAAAATATATGCTTGTTTTTTTATACAGAAAATATATAGTAATATATTTTGTTAAAATTGAATGGGAATTTTATAAATAAATGATAGGGAAATTAAAAAAATAGATTCAATGCGGGTTTCATTGAATTTTATTAATGGTTGAAGGGTATTCGGTATTGATATCTTAGCCAGGATAGTAACCATATGTTTCAAGATTTCATACTTATAGACTAGGGGTTGATGCTTATTACTATGAAATTTCCAATGGTTTGAGGATTTGGGGTTAAATATAATAAGTCTGGTGGATCTCTTACATTATTACATATATGAGACATATTTATGGTATTTAGGATAAGCTGAAATGGTCTTATCAAGCATTAATTTTTTTGGGAAAAATGAATTTCCCCCTAGTTGAACATTTTGAACAACGTGTTCTGAATAATACATATTGTATTTAAAATTAGCTATATTATCCTATATTGAACATTATAGTGACCTTATTTTAGTTTCTAATTCACATATTTCTTCAATGTGAATGGTTCCAAAGAATCATGGTTTGTTTTGACATTGTATTCTTCATCCTTCTTGGATTCTATGACTAATTCACTGCTTATTCATTGGGAACACTTGTTTATATTAACCATCCTCATCATTGAATTAGTATTTCATGTGAATAAATTATATAGATAAATATTATATATCAACATCATATGAGAATCCCATTATTTTGGGGAGGTTATTTTTCTTCTAAGTAAACATTGTAATATTTCCTAGGGAGTCTGGACCAGGTTGGGTACCAATGGGCCCTTGTCTTTTTTTTGAATTTTTATGAAAACATATATTACGTTGAATTTTGGATGGTTTTGAAAATTAATATGTTACCTCAGATACTATAGGAGTGACTTGGGGTCATAATTTGTAAATTCAGTTGTGCTTTGAGTATTTTGCATATCGGGATGACCAAATATTTTTCACCTATTCATCATATATTCATGACTCTTGGGCTATGAATTCTTTCTTTTATCATTTTTTTTTGGGGTTAGGTATAAAATTCATGGGTCCATTATTCTAGTTTTTTATACTGGAATCAAGAATATTGTATAATATTTCATTAAAGGGGAATCAATTTTGATATTTTACACTAGTATTTAGTGGTCGGAGAAATAGTTTGGGAAATTATTCGTACTAACATCATTAGTTTGTTGACCTCAAGTAGTGTATCCAGGTTATACTAAATGTAATAAATAAATAATATTAAAATATTAATTTTTTTGATGGAATTAAATTTGCTCTTTCGGTACTAAAATTTTCATAATTTCTACTCCCACCTACCATCTAAACAAGTACGTTGTTGTTGTGGGGAATGTGATCTAAAGGTAGAATCAGTGATCGTTTGGGTATGATAGTCACATTCACAACCCTACCTTGTTTCTTCTATCTTTTTTCAACATTTAATTTTTTTATAGAGTGATAAATAAAAACATTTATCCACTCTCTGAATGCTACAAACTCTAGGAAAATATAAATTCACTTTAATGGAATGAGTGATGTTTACATTTCATCCTAGATATTTTGAATTCATCCCTCTAACAACGTATCATGAGGAAGTTTAATGATCATACACTTGGTAAATCAACTAAAAATTGAGATGATTTCCAAATCACTTTTTTCACGCTTATTGTAGTTCACGATATTGAGGATTGTTACCTTCCATATAACCACAATGAATTGGTAAATGAGATATCATCGTAGATATTCAATGTTAATATTAGATCATAATGGTAGATTACTGTAATAGAAAAATTTTGGTACATTTAGTTTCTGAATGAAACATATGAGGTTTACTATTCCATGTTTATCTAGTTTTCCCTTCACGGGGCCATAGTATAATAATAGTGTATGATATTCCATTTAGTATCTTTAGATACACTAAATATTAAAAAAATTGGATTTCTATTGTTTTGTGGGTGGGGAGTTAAGTCTACGTATTCTGGATATGGATTTATCTCTAGCATTAGTGGTGAATTTCATGCATCTGTAGTTTTCATTCGAGTGATGACATACTTGATAGATTAAAGTAGATCTAGAAAATCTATCTCTAAGGTTTATTCTTGTGTAAAGATGGTGGTCAGATCTTGATATACTCATCTCACTTATTACTACTATAGATATCTAGTTCTAGCCAAACTGGTGAAGTTAACATAATGTTTTGGTGTTTTCTACATAGTGTAGGTATTTACATATATTCATTAGTCATCAGTGTAAAATTGACTAGATATATAGGCCTTATATTGGAAAAATGAATGGAATCTACTATTTTAATGGATAATTTCCCTCTTCCTAAAGGAGATTCAACATAGAAGGTATATTGACATTAGACAGTGAATTTCACATAGTGTGAATATTTCCTATTAGAAGATAATCAATTAGCCATTTTAGATTCTTTATCTTGACTTCATAGTGTTCACTCATCTCCTTATCAGAGATGGGATCATCTTCATTAGGTGGTGTAAACTATATATACATTCCGTTCAATTTATCTTTGGACAAATATCATCATGTATGTATTCATGATAAGTTAATCGGATATATAAAAACTCAAGTATTCTAGTATTTCAAAGTATTACCACTATCCTTCTAAACATAAGTATGAACCCTATTTCAAATGGATGTCTCCTCATAAAATTCATAGGTTTTAGTGTCAAAATCTACACCATCTATGGGTATGAGACTAAATAAATTCTCTAGAAAAGTGAGTTGTGGAAATAAAATCATCATCAAGATTATATGGGGGTTTTCCATCCTCTAAATACCCTTAGAGGAATAATTCAAAAGAAGCCTAGATATTTTCCTTCTTGGTGGACCATTTTACATTACGACTACTTCAAAGCTTCATTTTCTCCCACAAGAACCCTCCTAGAAGTTGTATATGGATTCTGATTATAAGGAAGTATTTAATTGGTTTCACTAAAATCATACACAATTAGGGGGTGGATCATGAAATAGAAGGAATTGTGAAGGAGTTTCTAATGATGTTTCTATAAACTTGGAAAACACTGAATTCCTTGGAGGATTATGATTAAATAATTCCCAAAACCAATTGAATAGGGTGGAAGTTATTTTTCTACCATTCAATATTGGATTCATTATTTATTTGATGATCACATGGGTGAATGTGGTGGTAAAAATATATCCATTCTTATGGGTCATGTTTTCTATTATAATAGTACTGATGAAGTTGTTATCAAAACTTTCATGGATTTTACGGCATCTATTCTAGAATGAGATGAAATCAACAAATAGATTGGTTGGGATATTATAACCTTTATGGGTTTTCTATAGTTCTTTTCATTGATTTCCTCATATAGGATTCATGTTTTTCCTTCTTGACAGCTAGATGTAGGATCCTGTCAATGGCCCACACTCACCAATTTCTCATTTCTAGGATTTACAAATAGAAATATTGTGTTAGATAGAAAATCATGATTTTATAGATCATATAATTCAGACTAGGACTAAGGTGATAATGTTACAAGATTCACTCCTAGATGTTTTTTTTTGGTTTTTTTGGAGTGGTAAAATTGAGAGGTCTATATTTTACTACACCTCTGATATTCACATGGATAAAATTTTTGATGATTATATTTTGATGTTTCTTCATAATATTGAGAAAAAATCATACAATATAATCATGTTCATTCTCTAACTATTGGCTTATAGAGACAAAAAATTGTTTCAATATTAACATGTTGGAAGAGATAATTTATCTCTATGTCATGTTTATCATACTACCAATATTAACAGTATTTTGTACTGAGATTCCCAAGATTCACCCCCAAATTGTAAAGCATTTAGGGTATATACACCACTTTTAACATGTTTGGAGTGTAATCTTATGGATTGGTGATGGGACAGAACATGAAATGTATTCTGTTCTCAGCTAAATCCTTCCACAGAGCGACTGAGTTTTAATCTACCATTATGTGGGGTTTTTGACATATTTCAACCATAATAGTCACTCCATGGATACTTTTTAATGATGATGGGGTTAATTCAAAATATCATTAGTTGGCATACATGATAACCATCACCTTGGACTATTTTATGAGCGATATGATATGTATTTTTCAATAATGAGGCTCTTACTATAACTAGAAAAAATTTATCATGTACCTTTTGGTATCAGGGTGAAATCATAGTAGATCTAACATGGGTATGACCTTTAAAATGATAGGATTAATCATTATTGGTGGGGAATTTTAAATAAAAACTATAAGGTAGACCTATATGGTTCATTACTTTTTTAGGGAGTACCTCTATATCATAAACCTTGGGGATCGACTCTGGAGTTTCTGGGTTGGTTCACATAATGAGGGCCTTCATGGTTAACAGTTACTAATGATTTTGTATACGGAGGACCATATTTCAACATTTCGTTCATACTTTGGGGAGGGGACTCACATATTTATCCATCGGGAGGACCGCAATGTCTATTGGTTATTTTCCTTAATGATGACCTCTTTGTCAAGTACTCTAGGGAGGAACTCCAAAGTGGCTAATCATGGAACCATTGAGTGGGACTATGTGGCCATATATGACACATGTCAATGAGAAATTTGTAGATTCTTAGGATTATATTGAAATATGTTGAAAATCATCACAAATATTAGAATTGATATAATAAGAGATATAATAATACTCAAAGATTGAATTTTTCTACTTAAAATACTTCCTTATATATGTGATTTATTATCTAAATGGGGTAGTAAAAACAATCATAATTTAACACACACATTGTGGATTACATCTCTCATGTGTGACATCCCTCATGGGTGACACCAATGTTTCCACTAAAATATGCTAACAAACCTATTATATGAGAGAATAGATATTATCCCTCTCCTAATTGCTTAAAATTATATACTATTGAGAACATGAGAGTGTTTTAGAATATGTTCATTATCTGTGGTTTACACCAGAATATTCAAATAACATTTTTTAGTGCATATAGCAGTATATATATGAGTCATACCCATTTTGTTTATTGGATAAATATAATGATCATTTTTCTAAGCTTATATAAGAATATACCAATGTAGTTTCTATTTAATGGTGTGAATAGAAATATGGTCTTGTTTCTTTGTTATTGTTATATTGTGATAATGCTTGAAATAATACCTTAAGGTGTCCTCTTGGAATGCTTTGGGTGTGATTTTTCTTGTTGACAAATCCAGATTACTATGAATGAGTGTGGTTGGGGTTTTTCAAAGTAAGTGTTTAATGGGGCACATTTTCCCATTGTTTTCAAAAAATTTGCGCTAGAAAATCAGATGTTTTCTTTCTAGAAAAAGAATATTTCCATGTAGAAGTGAAAATTATGAAGACCATGAAGTATAGTTTTTCCATTGAAAAATAGCTACGCGGAACAGTTCACAAAAGGAAAAATGGTTCATAGGATGGGATGTGGTTAACTAGTGGATTGTGGTGTGTGGGATGGATATTCATTTGTTGAAATGATGTGGTTATTTGAGAATACACAAATGGAATCGTTGGAAAAAATGAGATAGTGATTTGGGTCATTGTGAAGGATAGAAGGTTGTACATGGACCACATAGGGAAACCATTTGTGCATAGAGAAGTACTCTATAAAGGAGATACCACATTAATTATTTTGGAAATCTGGGATAGGCATATTTTTCGAATCTATTTACCTATATAAGGAGCACTAATCCCCTTATTAAGGTAGAGCATTTTTTCATAAGAAAAAATCTTTTCTCCATGAATTCAGATATGTCTGAAAGTTGTTCGCAAGGATGATTCTGTAAAGAGTAATGTATTTTGTGGACGTGATTATTTGAAAGAGTATTTGTGGATAATTTAATACCACAAAAAAAAAAGAAGACATCCCATTGAAGATGCAATCTAAGGAAGATGTAATTCAGTAGAAGTAGAAGTGGTACACTGAAGTAGTATGCTGAAGAGATATGAAAAAGAGGTACATGGAGGAAGTATGTAGAGCTTTTTTGTTGAAGAATTATGAGGAGGACGTACATGGTTAAGGAAGTAGAGGCAGTTTGCAGTAGAGGCAATTTAATTGAACCACGATTCACAATTTCATTTTCTCAATTAGACCACTAAATTAAAATGAATTTGTATTAGAAATTCCAATTATTATAAAAACATTGATTCTAAATTTGAATCAATTATTTTATGTTAATCACAATTAAAATGGTAATAATACTTTTTTTTATAATTAAATTTTAGGTGGAGGTGATTTGGAGGGCCCATGATGAAGTCCAAGAAAAATTGTCCAAATAATGCAGGATCTAAGAACATCAGTGTACTAAACAGCACACTACTACTAAACAGTTCATCCAAATAGTCTTGAATTTTGTGATCTGGTCAATATTTTACTTTTCTGCATTTCATTTGACGTAATGTAAGCCCAATTCGTCTACTAAGTAGCCTAACTTACCTGATCTGTCCAGTACAAGAATCTGTAGAATGTCAAAAGTGGTGTGTTGTGATTTGTCCATATCTTGAGCTATTTGTATCCAAATGAAGACAACAATTTGGTGGAGATATTCATGATATGTGGATAGAACTTAATAATATTCTCCAAATCGTGATATAATTGTCTGGAGGGTTTAAAACATGTTTCAAGTGGTTTTAATAAATGTAAGTGCTCAAAAACACCTTCCACTTTTCCAGTAAAATGAAACCTTAGTCTCCTCATTTACAAGTTCGACCAAGAGGCGAAGCTCTAGTATTTTGGAGACCCAATGTATTCATATCCTCATATAACAAGTTCTTGAGACCCCTATCATTGTAAGCGGATCAGTTATGAAGATTAATTTCCACCCGAGCCTCCTACTCCTCTTGATGGCGAGCTAAATGGTGGACGATCATTTCGAGGGAGAAACACACACATAGGAGGGAGATCCAACACTAGTTCATCTACTAATTTGTTTTAATTTATGTGTTAAAAATTTCACTTATTTATTTTCTTTACATTCTTCTCCCCTTAGTGCATTTATTTATATATAATATGTCAAATGCATTTTATTTCAATATTGATTAGGTTGAGATTTAAAGTGGGAATATTGGTTTGTTATGATTAGACTAAAAAACATCCTTTATCTCTCCTACATAGCTGAAATTTCAGTATACTTTTGTATCCCATGTTCAATTATTTAGGACCAAACCACGAAAACATGATTTTTGTGTCAAGGGTTTCTTCTCTGTGCACCGTTTTAAGGGGTAAGTGGGGAATCAAGATCTTGACAACCCTCAACAAATGAATTATACAGACCAAGTGAAATTTTTAGAACAATGAACTATCTAAGATGTACAGAGATCTTGGGATTATCTTATTCTCACAAAATTCATAATACACAACCATTATTTATAAACAATTAAACTCTTTAATTTAGTCATTTTAGTTTTCAAAATTGTTTTCAAAACTACCCACATTTTTGTAATATTTTTTAAACATAATCATGTTAAACATGCCACACTCATTGATTGATGACTTAGGTTCTTCCCTAGACTATAAATAAACATTAAAAATATAATCAATTTGACATTTCACAACAATGCGGTAAAAATTTGTCATCATTTCCTTGGATTTATTTTGTTTTCATTGCATGGTTTTTATATGTTTTTTTTACAATTTATCAATAATAATATTTTTAATCTCATATATTTACCAATATTTTTGTGTTATAATTTCATTCTTTTGTAGGTTCTGTGCATGATGTATTCTACTTTGGGATACTTATCCCCTTTCAAACCAAAGACAGAGTGGATCATACATCAGTGACACCAAGATTCACAAGACAAATCTTTGAAAGAGGACATACCACCACTTGAGACTTTTCTAAGCCCTTATTCTTTTAGAACCAAATTGGAACATGAAATTAAGGTGTATAACATGGATGAAAATAATCAATCACTAAAATAACTAACCTTACCTGATGTTGATATCCAACCCACATATATATATATATATTATTGTGTATTCTATACTTATCTGTATATATATCCGTTATTAACATATAATTATTCTATTCTATTTTTATTTTTATTCTCAAATACATTTTTCTATTATTTAATTTTTATTTTTACTTAATATATTGTTTTATGATAAATATTATTAATCCATTGGAATATCAAGATATCATTCATATAATTATTATTTTTTCAGTATACCTATATATAATACATATTATTATATTTATAAACTTCATTGTGTATTTTAATTTTTTATATATTTTTATTTCAACACTGATTGGGTTGGGATTTCGTGTTTGAATATTGGATTGTTCCAATTGGAAAAAACAAGAATCCTTTCTCTCTCACACATATATGAGATTTTAATATTCTTTGGTATTTATTATTCTATAATTAAGGACCAAACCTTGACACCATGATCATTGTGTTAGGGGTTGCTTCTTTGTGAATCGTTTTCCAATTAGGGTAGAATCATTTCAAGATACGAAATGAGTGAAATATTTATCACACAAATTACACAGGTTCAGTAGAAGAACATTTTTTGAAACTCCCTCCCAAGTGTGTGTTGGTCAATAAAAATGATGGTCCACCATTTATCTTTCCATCTAGTGGAGGATAAGGCTTAGGTAGAAATTTTCCTTCATCCATGATCCCCTTTGAGGATAGGGGCCTCCAGAACTTATTGGATGAGGATTGGACTCCATTGGGTCTCCAAAATACCATAAATTTGGGGAATAGTAGGGAAGAAATGACATATGGTTTTGATATATCTACTTGGATACCATCCCTAGAAATTACATGTCCCAAACCTATACCTTGTCGAACCATGAAATGGAATTTATCATAATTTAATATGATATTATTTTCAATACAATGATGTAGGACTGATGAAAACAACTCAAAAAACTAATCAAAAGAGGATTCATAAGCAGCGAAAGCATCCCTGAAAAATTCCATGCAATTCTCTAGCTAATTCGTGAAAATACTCAACATACATCACTGGAATGTACATGGAGCATTTCACAAACCCAATGGAATATTAATGAATGAATATTTACCAAAGGGTTAAGTTGAAGTTTGTATTTTCCTTATCCTTAAGGGAAATACAGATCTGAAAGTATCCAAAATACTCATCAAAAAAATGGTAATGGGAATTCCCTAATGGCCTCTCTAGCATTTGGTCAATGAATGGAATAAGGAAATGGTCATCCCTATTGTGTTGGTTTAATCAGTGATAGTTTATATAGAAACAGAAACTATTCTACACCCGAGTTATATCCAATTCATTTTTTCATTTGTTATTATGGCTATAAAAAAATTTAGGAACTACATGGACCGGAGAGACCCATTGGATATCATAGATGTGGTAACTGATTTTAGAAGGCAATAATTTTTTTACCTCATTTTTAACAAAATATAGGAGGTTTTTGATTAGTCGACATTGTGACTGCCTCACTTGTTTTAGCCTTATTAGTTAACGATATATGATGTGTCTAAATTTATGGGCTAATACTATAAATTTCTGAATATTTCCATCCAAGAGCATGTTTATACTCCAAGGAAAGTTCAAAAAGTTTCAATTAATTCTTATGATGGAGTGAACTATCAATGATGATAGGAATCTTGTTTCTATTATCAAGATATGAATATTTTAAATCTTGAGGTAATTTTTTTAGTTCCAATTCAGGTGAATTTTTGATTAATGGGAGTGTAATTCAAAGTGATAGGTTACTAATCTCATCTAACTACTCAATGGTATAATCATATGATTAGTAATGAGCCTTTACAAGCTTAGAAGTGTCATCAATGGTCACGTGATCCTCCATGTTCAAGAAATCACTATTTATCAAACGTGCATGAAAATATCGAGACCACTAAAAAAATCAATGCATGATTCATTACCTATAATTTCAATAATGGATTAAAACTCATGAAAGTGGATCGGAGGAAAGAAAATATGTTTTTTTCGGGGAAGGGAGTACATATATAGAATTAAAAAAGAGAGATGAATGTTCTTCTTAGGTGTGATTCATGGCCTCAAGGATGTTGGAGTGAACAATGTCACCACCAAAATCTATAGATAATGTACCATTGTGAACATTAATTATGTTTTTGGTGGTGTACAAGAAGAGATTCCCCAATATAATAGAGGAATGGCCATTTATCATATCATATGTTATGTTTATCAAAAAAAATCATAAATAAATATAACATTTTTCACCCTCATAGGAAGATCCTCTAACACTCTAGAGGGGTGTGCAGTACTCCAGTTTGAAAGTTGAATAGAAATTACTATGGTGTTCAATTCCCCAACCTATTAGTAATAGTAAATGGAGTGAGTAATCACATTTATAGAGGCTCATAAATCATGTATAGCATTGGAATGGGTATACTCTTCTATGGTTCAAGGAATTGGGAATTTTCCCATATCCTTGAATTTGGGGGGGGGAGTGATGGATTTATCAATACTGAGACGTTCCTCCCAATTGTTACCTTATAATAACCTTCATTCCACCTTTGGTGTGTACACATCTCCTTCAAAAACAAGGTGCATTGTGGAATTTGTTGCACAACATCAATTAAAGGAATTTTGACCTGCACTTTTCTTAAAGTTACCATGATTTCATTACCATGTTCAGTTCCTTTTGATTCCTAGGTTGGGTGGCTCTTTGGTGAAATGGAAGAGGAATGTTTCATCCAAGAAACACATCCACATACACACTATTTACATTGTAAGGGCCTCTCTCAGGACAAGGTTTTTTAATATCTAGACTAATTTCAACATTTGTGATGGTGTTTTCCTTAGGAATGGATAAATCTAAAGGAGGGGTCATTTTTCTTTTAAATTTATTTTCACTCATAAGGGTGATGGAACTAACATTTCTTTTATCCCTAGGGTAGACAAGTGGTTGGGATGGTAATTTTCCAAACCCATGACATTGGATTTCCCCCCACTAAGTTAGCTAGTTGGCCAAATTAGGTTTTTAGGTCATGTATGGTAGCTTGGCTGGATCCTTGGAATTAGAGATTTTTGGAAGTCATTTGATCTAGAATATCTTCTAGTCTAGGCACAGGTTTTGGAGGGGTTGTTGTAATTTCCTTTGTTGTGGTTGAGGATTTCTAGGTGGTGGTGGATTACTAATCATCCTTGGCTGGTTCCATGGAAATTGAGGTTGGTTTGAATACCACCTTTCTTATAAGCTTAGTTTTATTTCCTCTTAGGGTTAGATAGACAATAAGGTTCTTGCCTAAATTGTTGGTTCTAGGGGTGGACTATAAATATTTCCTCACAACTCATTGATGTTTTCCTCAAATGATAAAATTTGTTTGATTAATGTGTTTTAGAAGAATATATACCCCATTTTTTTGGTGGAGGAGATTGGGATTTCCCTTTCAAAAGATCAAGTTGTCTTAGAAGGGTACTTACCTTTTCAACCTTTGAGTACACCTTCTTCTCAAATTCGCAAGATTACAACTCATGGACACCTTAAATGGGAACACTAGTTCGTGAACTAAGTTGTGGATTGTTTTGTTCCATGTTCTAAATTCGGGTTCTTATATCAATTGGGGTCTTATCAACTACCCCACCTCCAGAAGGTTCCTCGATCATGTTTTTATCCATAGGAAATAATCCTTCGTAAAAATATTGAATTAAAATTTTATAACTTATTTGGCTATGTGGAAAACCTAAACATAACCTCTTAAATATATCATAATATTCATGAAGTGTTTCCCTTATGATTTTCTTATCCTACATATTTTATTCCTTATTGTTGTGGTTCTAGAGGCTAAGAAATATTTTTCAATAAAAAGGCCGTTCATATCTTCCTAGACTCTAATTGGTGAATTAACATAACACATCAATTCTTTCATGGTTTCTTCTAATGAAATTGGGATTTCCCTAATCATTACTTGTTCTTCATCCACATTAGAAGGTTTTAATGTATAACACACAGTATGAAATTCTTTTAAGTCCTTATGTGGATCTTCTCATATAAGTCCATGAAATCATGGAAATAAGTTAATTAGACCGGATTTTAGTTCAAAATTTGGTGCATATCCATGAATTTGAATATATGTGGGTTGGATATCAACATTAAGTGAGTTTAGACATTTTAGTGATCGATTGTTTTCATCCATGTTATAAGAGTTAATTTCATGTTCTAATTTAGTTCCAGAAGAAGATGTTTTTGGAAAAGTATCATGTGGTGGTATGTTCTCCTTTATAATGCATGGATGAAGTTTCATCTAGGTAAAAATTGTTCCCACTAGTTTAGATCATACACAATTACTAATTTATCCCAATTTGGTGTTGTTTGGGTTAAAAATGAAGAAACCAAGAAAACATTCACAGTCAATTGACAACGACTGAAAAACTTCCATGAAGCCATTCCAGAGTCCCCAATGGAGGAACTCCAAGTTCAAGAATCAGTATATGATTACAATGATTACACTACACACTTTAGGTTTTGGTGTGGTTATATTCCATGCAAAGTTAGGAATTTTCATCATCATTCTTCCATTTCTATTTTTATCTGGATGAATAGTATTGTAACATTCCCCCTTTCCCTCACCCCAACCATTGTGCCAGAATATTACATTTTTATGCCCACTATATCATGGAAAATTATTCCTATTTAATCAAGGATGTTATTGAATATGCCAGTGTAATTTCAGTATTTCATGTTTTATTAACATAAAAAAATCTGATGAAGTGTGAATTTCAGTAATAATTCAATACAGTGGGGTGACTTTCTTTTGAAATTTAGTTTTTTGTCGATGATATAAATTCTTGAATCGGTTTTAAACCTTTGATAATAATAGTACTATTGGTCTGAATAGTTTAAGTGAAAACCTTTCCACTTAATCTCGCCACATGTCTTCTCACCCAAACATGTAGTGTAAACAATTTCTTACTTAATGGAAGGTAAATATAAGTTATCTTAATTTTTCTATACCATCAAAAATGATTTTTCCATATGTTAATTCCTTATCCGATCTATTTCATTACTGTAGGAAATTGACCGATGAGTGTTTATGAATTATCTGACTAAAGTTCACCCTCAAAATTATTAATATAAAAAGGGTTGTATATTGGGTAGGTCAAAAACCACCCTTGACATTTTATCTTATTATAACTATTACAATTAGTGTTGCAAGGAGATCAAATAAGGGTGTTGAGAAGAGTGTGAGAATTATTCCAAGTGAGACTTTAGGAAAAACAATTAGGGGAGTGATGGAATGTGAAACATATTGGAATATCTATGCAGGGAGAATATCGTTTGACTTCTGATAATTCTTAAGTGAGATGGTCTTAGAATTTTATTGCATAGGATGTAAGGAAGGTTTGGTGTAAAGGATAATGTATGTATACAATTTTTAAAATAACTTATATTTACTCGATTAAAAGTGGAAAGAATAGAGTGAAATGGTTTTCACACACACATGTGGAGAATTAGTGACATGGTTAAAATTTTAGTTATATTCTTCGATTTGTATCATGCATCTCTTGGATTTTCATTATGATACAATTTTTGAGATGTCTTTTCCATTATCATTGAGAGTAATTTATCAGTGTGATTTTTTATTTGATCACATTTCAATCAGGAATTAAATTTTCATCGATTGTAAAATATTTATGAAGTTTTATATATCTACATGAACAATTTTTGTAAACATGGATTTTCCCAGAAGTACAAATGGTTCGGTGTGGGTGTGTGATCACACCGCAATTCATAGTTTCATTTTCACCCTTACACCACTGAATTAATCTGATTTTTTCATTGTAAATTTCAATTATCATAACAAATTTCATCCTATTATTGAATAAATTATTTTATGTTAATCACTGTTAAAAATGTTAATTTCACTGGTTTTGATATCTAAATTGTAGATGGAGGTGATTTGGAGGCCCCATGATGATGTCCATGAAAAATGGTCAAAACTGTACTGGATCCAAGCACATCAATGTACTATGACACACAATACTTCTAAACCATGCATCAAAATTTCATTAAATTTTGTGTTCTGGCCCTCATTTTACTAGGATACATTTCAACTGAATGAATCTAAAACCAATTCATCCATTAAGATTCCTAAAGAACCTGATATGTCCATCACATTGAATCTGCATGAAGTCAAAAGTGGTGTGTTGTGATCTATCCATATCTCGAGATGTAGGTGTCCAAATGAATCCAAAAAATTAGTGGAGACAGTCATGAGGCGGGACTACAATTTTTCAACATTCTATAAAGCATGATAAGGCTGTATAAAGGTCTAGAACCTTGTTACATGTTTTTTTAACAAATATGTGTTCCCAAAATAGCCTTCCACTTTTCCTATAAAATGGAACCTTGGGATCCTCATACACAAGTTCGTCCAAGAGGCAATGCTTTGGTATTTTGGAGACTTAAAGGAGTCCTATACTCTTTCAAGAAGTTATGGAATCCCCTATCCTCGTTGAGGGATTAAGGATGAAGGAGAAGTTCCTCTTGATCCTCCTCCTCCTCTCGATGGCGAGCTAAATGGTGGACGATCATTTCAAGGGAGCTACACACAATTGGGAGGGAGATCCAACACTAGTTCTTCTACTATTTTTCTTAAATTTTTGTTTTAAATACATTTATTATTTATTATATTGATATTATTCTCACCTGATTGAATTTATTTTCATATAATTATTTGAAACACCTTTTATTTCAACATCGGTTTGGTTGGTATTTAATGTGGGAGTATTGGGTTGTTTTGATTATAAAACACAATAATACTTTCTCTACCACACATATATGAGATTTTATAATTCTATTGTATCCCTTGTTCTATTATTTAGTACCAAACCTTGAAAACATGATCGTTGAGTCAAGGGATGCTTCTTTGTGCATTTTTTTAGGGGTAAGAGGGGAATCAATATCTTGACAACCCTCAACTAAAGAATTTAGAAAAACAATTTTATGTTTTCATAAAAATGAACTACACAAGATGTGCAGTGAACATGAAATGATCACTTTCTATAATTATTCTTAAAACACCTCGTTTTTTTATCAACTATCAAACACTTTAATTAAGTCATTTTAGTTTTTAATACATTTTTCAAAGTCACCCCACCTATTTTAGTAATATTTATTAAAAATACTCACATTAAACATCCAATGCCCCTTGAAAGACGACATAGGGTCTTCCTGAGACTGTAAATAAACATTAAAAATATGATCAATTTTACATGTCACTAAAATGTGGTAATTGTCCATAAATAGTTTGTGTTATGAAGTTTTCGGAAGAGAAAGGTAGTTCATGGAGGGATTGAGAAAGTATGAAAATGCACAAAAAATAGTTTGTGAATGTAGTTTCTACTAACATACAATACATGGAAATTCTGATTTAATCTTTGAGTGGTAAAGTGACTTCAGTGTAGCATCTACCTACATTTGAGGATGCATTATTTCATGAAAATTAAAGGGCCTCAATGTCCATAAATTGTGTGTGGATCCCTTCAAAGGGAATTGAACCAAAGAAGAGGATGGTGGGGATCCTTCCCACCAGTAGTGAGCTAGAGGAAGATACATAGGGAGTAAAAATTCAAAGTAGTTAGAAAAACCTAAATATTTTAATGGAAATAAAACTAGGAAAAGAAGGGATATATCCCAAACCATGTAATCGGCTATGATATTTAGTAGATTTTGTATATCGGCACATTGACATTATATGCTCTTTGGACGTAGCCCAGTGAGAGTGAAGCAAGTAAAATCACTATGTCATGTTCATGATTTCATTCTTATTTTGATTTTCTATGAGTGAAAATGAAACGTTTTTCTTGATTAATGATGAAATAGGTTTTTCTATGGGTAGTATTTTCACTCTATCATACCATGATTCACCCCTGTCATGGGGTATTTGAGATAGTGGACGTCACAACTAGCATTCTATATAGACGGTAGTAGGGATATGTGACTTGTCCTAAGTCACTAAATGATTATTCCAGTGGGTAATATATATGTTAATGAGAGTGGGAATATGATCCAACTCTATTGATTATGATTCCATTTAAATATTAATTTTTAATTCTTTATAATGGGTATAAATATGGGACTTATCCATGATTTCGGTAGCCATCATCCTTCGATGGGAAATCCTCCTAGATTTTTGGGCTCATAAAGTTAGGAATTCAATATTTGGTGTGCATTCCTTAAAATATTCATGAAGGGATTAATCTATACGATTATGGTAATGATAAATAATGGTGAGGTCCATCCTTGTATGATCTTGAGTGATAGTGGGGACTACATTAGGGTCCTCTCAAACCAATCTAATATAAGAGAGGTATATACTATCATGATCTAGGGAGATAGTGCTAAAATGGTTAGTGGTGGAAAAAAATTCTACTTGGTTTTATGTGGATCATAATGGAATATATGGTCAATGGGGATTCATATCATAGAGGAATTCATGTGTTTCCTCTATAGTCAATATGGGGTCTTTGACTAGGTACTTCTCAAATATATAATTCAACAGCCAGTGATGGGGTAATTTTTTAGGATATAGTGTATGTTGGGGCCCTAGTGATATGACCATTATGGTAGATGAATCATATGTTTGGAATATTGATTGGTTGGGTACAATGGTTAAATGTACCATATAAACACTACCTAATTGATTATGGATCCTATAATTTAATGGTGCATTTAGTTATTCCATTTAGATTAAATGGTGTTACTAGGAGGAAAATAATCACAAAATAGAAACACCTTAATGATACATTAAGAGAACTACATTGTGGTCAATTGACCACCTTCATGGGTAAAGGATTCACGTCAGTCCCACTATTTTTTATTGAAGTTACCCTATACTGGTAAACCTATAAGGCGATATGGACCTACATTCCAATGAAAATAATTCATTGTGACACACCAATTACTTGTTGGGTTGTACGTTTATTAAGTGATTGGGATTTTGTTTCAACACTTTATGACTGTGATTCCTTGTTTAGGAATCTATTAAATATTTAAAACATAATTAATAAACATTAATGGTAATAATATTACTAGTGGATCCCATTATCATAACCATGATCTTTATATGTTATATTACTATGGTTTAATGCCTCATACATAGGAACTCTACAATTAATCATCATTGAGGGTGGAGGTAAGTGTTGTGGAGTTAGGATCAGGATTGTGAAATGGTATTACTACATATACATACGGATGGATCATGAAACAACAATGTTTAGGTCCACATTAAGAAACATGTCATAAATTTTATGTTATTTGAAAAAGAAAAAATGTGGATTCTTTTAAGGCCATGAATCAATGACCAAACAAAGTAAATTCTAAGGACCTTAATCCATCACCTATTGATGTGAATTTTGATGTCTCACAATTAGAACATATGAGGTATTAGTAGTGAGCTTCCCACAGTCTCCCTATGTATCCATGTTCATGTAAATAAGATATTATATAGTTCCAGTTTCATTTTTTATGATTATATGATAGGTCCAATACATTAAGATTAATTTCATGCAATAAGGTTCTTTGTGTTGTGATAGAGGATACAATAATATATTGAGAGAGGATTCCAAATGGGTGACCTTTTTATGTATTTATCCTACCCATTCACAACTAGATTGGATAGAATATGGTTAAAAATAATAGGGTGTATGGTGCAATGAGGAAAGGTAAACATAAAGGGGAAGTGACATTTATGACGTTATTGGGGACTATACATTGGCTTCATGTCTCATTAAGAGATAATAAAGATGAGTTCCTTAATTAGGGTATATTTATGGGTTTATACCTAATAGGATAACTTGATATATGCCTTCCTAATTCATGATGATAACTTGACAAGTATGTCTGGACTCATGTGGAATACAGAACAGTGTGGAAGAGTTGGGTTTTTTTCATTGGAGGGCCATTTTAAGGTATATATATCCTTAAATAGACTAACAAATGAGGTCATATATGATATTATGACTATATAATACCCCCTTTAGGAGTCCCATTTGTGTTTAACTTTCTCATTGAGTGGAAGAAAGAGGATTATTGGATACTTTGGATGATCTAATTGTTGATATAGGATAGTCTGGAAAGGAATATTGATCCAAGATAGGTTTCACCAATATCCTATTGCAAATGAACTGTGATATCAATGGATAACATGATTGTTAAAAGTCTAAGGGTTCCATAAATTAGGGTGGATTACATAGAAAGAATGTATTATTTAAAGAATACATGATCAAAGGAGAGAATTGTAGCATTCATATCCCAATCATGTATTGTTGGACTTTATGGAAGAGGCATTGAAAGAATGTTATTTTTTAACTCATTAACCATGGATAAAAGAATATATTAGGGTCATTTAAATTAGTTTATCCTAGGTAGATGACCTAAATGGTAGAATAGGTATTTTGGAGTCCTAGTTATCTATAACAGGTTCCTTTTCTAAGTGATACACCATTGGTCAAATATTTCACGGCACGGGACCACTATGAAAATGAAACTATTTACTTTAGGAACCCAAATTTCAATTTAAATTAGAGTCTTATATGAATAGGTTCTTCTGCATAAAATAGTATATTTAAATTTGTTTTTGAAGGAAAATATGTGAAACGATCACTGTAATGGAATATCCTGTGAGTTCTTCAAGAATAAATTTATATGAGAATCCTCATAAAGGTTATATATGGGTGGATAATTATCATGAAATTTTTTTATTATAATTAACTCTCCCCCAAGAATTAAATTCAAGTTTTAATTGGTATTATTCTCTAATGTTTAATGTAAATGTATTTATTTATGAATGATGTGATTCCTCTCTTAGAGAATGTAACATGAAAGTTGAGAAATAGTGAACCCTATGATCAATCTCTAATCATAATTCCTAATTTTTTTCTTAATAAAGTGAATGTTTGGTATTTATAGTACACACCTCATAAGAACCCTCCCAAAATAGGCAGTCATAAAAGATTTGTCTGATCTATGAGAGTTGTGTGATTAGGAATTAATATCACCACTCCTCTATAAAGTGGTGTCCATCCATGAATTATTTTCATCGTGATTCTATAAATTGTGGCTTATTCATGTTTTATTTAATGAATCCATGAATGATTCATGTCATTTTATCACAAATTATTATTTGAAAATTAATGTATTACATGGAGATGAAATATTCTTATCATTACTTCACAATCGACTCTCTTCCATGAATACATTACATGATCATGATGAATCACTTCCTAATCATCATTAATGATGCCTAGGGATTACGAAATTATGTAGTATTATAGGAATAATCATTATCTTAATATAAACTAATTCCTCTTTGAAATTGATATGGTTACTAGAAGGCCCCATCCTTAAACATTAAATAATCTTGAATTAAGGTAATAATTCACATTGAGGATCTTTTTATGTTTAGAGTTTTAGAGAATTGGCCCATAACTATTACATTACATATCAAATATTAAAAATTATACACTTATACTTAGTGTCCATTTTTTTCATAAAATAAAAATTCTTAAAGGAATACTAGAAATTTTTTCATGATAATAATCTTATAGAATAGTTCTTTTCTCTTACCCTACCTTATACCCTGCAAAAAATATTTTAAAAACATGGGATGAGCCTAAAAGGTTCTGTAAGTGTTATAAAATAAAGAAAGAAATAATTAGTCCATAAATACATAAAAACCATATTCTCTTTTACATAACTCATGAAATCATATTATTTATGAATAACACATAGAAATCATAAATCATATAGGTAACTTGTGGCATCCATATCAAATTACTATGTAACTTTCACAACTACATAGGAGGTGAAATTTGGAATACCCATCACATTATATTCTATAAATAACTTAGGAGAAACATTAATGATTACCTATTTCATGTTAACTAATTCATTGGGGAGATATACTGGGCTCACATATTCTAGTTTTATGACGGAACCACCCGTATACGTAAACAATTCCCAAAAACCATAACATAATCATAATACATGAACAAGCATAAAGGAAAGATAAAATCTTCTCATTGCAATCACAAGATATCAAGTAAATATATTGAAATAACCAATCCATTATAAAAACCATTTTCAAAACCAATATACATAAAAAAAATTGTTATTTATTTTACTTTTAAAAACATTAGGGTTTGTTATGGTAGCCAAATATCAAATAATACTTGCGGCGGTAGAATGGTTTTCTTCACCGTGTAGATTAAAAAGAAACATTATTTTTGTCATTTAGTAAAATGATTCATTGAGAAAAGATTCCATTTGAATGAAATTAATAATCACAGGGGTTTACACACTGTAAAAAGGAATGTCGTGTATAAATCTAACCGTGCCTCAATGAAAGGAGATTGGGACGAAGTCCCTTACCTCATTTCCGAAATGACTCGTTCGTTATTTAATATTCTGAATAAAAGACTATAGTTAATTGTTTACTTGATTAATAACCGTTTTCATGTTTATTATTCCTTTTATATCACCTATTACCACATTATATACATTATATAATCATTTTTGTTAATAACGGTCATTTTGTGGATATTTGGTACTTGAGTCAAAAATGAACTTCTTCTAATTACAAGTTGTCCATGTGGTCAAAATTACATTATCTATAAAATTATATTCATGATTTAGATATCATATACATCATATATATCAAGTATATATATTTATTTATTATAGTATATAACATTTGGAGATAAGAAATGAAATGCACCGTTCATAGAGATGGTAAGTTGTACGTACGCATGAACTCTACTTTCATTTCTATTTCATATTTAATGAAATGAATCCATAATGATAAATAGGTATGTTATAAATCTAGTATAATATCATATATAATTTCATTAACTCTATCCTTTATAAATTCCATGTATGTCATAAATGATTCATATATCTTTGAGGGGTGGTAGTCCGAACTTCCTCAAATACAATTATCACATTTACCTATTATGGAAATCATATAGGTATGCTATAAATAAGAAATACAATATCATAGGGAAAATTTAAATACAATATAAATATATATAACATATAGGTACATTTCCATCTTAATTCCCACCATAAGAGATGGATGGATAAAATTGAACAATCATCATTTTGTGAGGCAGTAGTACGCCATCCACATAAATAGTATGTTTGTATCAATTATATTGGGGTGTTTGGAAGTGTAGTTCAAATAATTATCATAAAAACATACAATTATATTTAGGATATTGTTTTCATTGAAAATAATAATAATAAGATCATAGGTAGTGATGAAGTAAAATAAAATAAGATAACTTGAGAGAAGACGTTACCTTTAAATCAGGTAACTCCATTTGATTTGATCCAAAAGGTATTCTTGAGTGCCTTTTTCCTAGGGTAAGGCTTCTAGGAGGAATATAGGGATGTTGGGAGCTTATTTGGGTAGATTTTGGATGATAAAAGGGGCTTTATAGGTTTTAGTAATGGGTTAGAAGTGGTGTCCTTTTATAAGAGTGAGGAGGGGATCTTTAGGAATGTTTGAAAGTATTATTTTATTATAAAATTATTTTCGATTTCAAAAGGTCCAAAGCTCATTAAATTCGAATATAATATGAATATAAGTAAAAATAAAATCATAAAATAATAATTGGACTGGTTTTGTATATTTTTTAATCCTTATCTTTTTTTATTTAACCCTTTGATAACTTATTTAACTTTTACCATGTTTTCTTGTATAATCATACTATATGGTTAATATATTTACAATAACATACCAAGTGACCCAAAATGTATCATTAATGATATGTTTAATATAATATATGTCATTTGGTATAATATTATATTTTTAGTAAAATTTTATCATTTAATAAAATATTAATTGATTTGAAAACACATTTATGTCACATTTTATACTATTCATATCATGAATTTTTTAAAAATCCAAACCAACTTGATTCATTTGAAAAAATATTCATAAATTCAAATATAAAAAGTAATATTAGCCTCTAAAATTCTTTTATGGTATAAAAAGTTTCAAAAATAAATTTATTTTAATATTTATAATGTAATTTATTTAAAACATTCATTAATGTGGCAATCATTACGTCATCATTGTGTCATAAATAAATTTAATTATATGATTTCTAAAAATTATAAATAAAATATGATGATGTAGAAAATATTTTTAGATTTATAATGACTATTTAAAGTTTAATATATCAATTATACAACCTCACATTATAATTGTTTTGAAAAAACAATACAAGTTTATAATATTTTTATTTTTACTTTAAATAAAAAGTTATTAATGTCATTATCTTTCCCAAAAGGCTTTCAAAGGCCAAAGGTTATACCTAAGGATTATATTGGTCAGACATGACTCATCAAATAAGGGTAGTACAAGTTTTAAGTTAATTTTATATTATTATAATATTCTTTTTACCTTGAATTTCCCTATTTACCTTTAACTGTGATAAATAAAAATCAAACGATATTATTCATAAAAAACTATTTTAATCTTATTGAACCACATTTTACATACTGATGAAAACCATGTGTGTTGGAGTTTTGAAATTCAATTCAAATAAGTGGTAAAATTTCAATCAAATGAAAATTTTGGGTTTTTAACTACTACAAAGTGTTTTCACTATTCATCAAAAATTGAACATTTTTAGAAAAACACCAAAAAAATCACCCAAAGATAATTTTGATATTTCAAATTCAATAATGATTTTTATTTTACCAAATTTAAAACAAACAAGTTTCATTAATTAATTTAAAATTAATTTACGTTGTCAGAAATAGAAAGCTTTCTTTTTAAGAACTGAAAACTACAAAAAGATTGACATGTGTTTATGTCCAATTTCATAGTCAAATTACTTCTAATGACCAAACATGGATTAAAGTGTAAAAATATAATCCAATTACACTTTAAAACCATTTAATATTTAATCTAACCATATAAATAAATCAGATCAATATATAGTTTTCACTTGAAATGCTATAATGTTACTCTATTCATTAAAAATGAACATTATAAGACAAATAACTAAAATTTACCCAAAGTAAATTTTTATTTCCCGCTTCTAAATAAGAAGTTCATTTTTCAAATGAAACATATAAAATTTACAAAAAATATATTTAAAAATGGTTCATTATCAAATGGTTGTAAATTGACCTTTTAATGAATATTAGAGTATTTATGCTTAAAATTCGATTTATTCACATTTTAACGCTCTAAATTTTATTGGATAATGGTAATGAAATTTAACATAAATGTATAATCATAAAATGGTTAGTTATATTCATTACCTACAGTAAAATGTCTAGGCATTAACTACTATTTAAAATAATAATATTATATTATTATTTTTTCAGTATGACTCAGCATTGTATGCAACATACGATTTTGAGGAAACTCATTGTTGAATGTTTGGTAAGTCATCAGACATAGAATCCCATTAAATGTAAAATTAATACTTAATTAACAAAAATTAATAAATATTAAACTGTATTATTCATCATTTACCAAGGAATTTACATCCTTCCCCCCATTTGAAAATTGTGTCCTCTCAATTTTATTCACTTTTCAAATAAGTGAGGGTATTTATCCTTCATAGAGTTTTCTGATTCCCATGTTTCCTCTTAAACTATATGGTTTTTCCCCAAAACCTTTACCAAACAAATTACCTTATTATGCAACACTTTCTCTCTTCAGTCAAGAATCTAGACTGTTTAGTCCTCATAAGAGAGATTCTCTTTCAACTAAGCTACCTCTTGACTCAAAAAATGGGATGGATCTGGAATATACATTCTCAACATTAAAACATAAAAAACATTATATACCTAGGATAAACATGGATGTAAATCCACTCTAAACGCAACTGATCCCACTTTCTCTAAGATTTCATAGGGTCCAATGAAACTCACACTCAGCTTTACCTTCTTACCAAAACACATCAAACTTTTCCAATGAGAAACTTTGAGAAAGACATGACCACTACCTTGAAAGAAAGATCCTTCTTCCAATTATCTGAATAAATTTTCGGCCTGCTCTGAGCTATTTTCATGTCCTTCTGAATCAATTTAACTTTTTTTGCCATCTCTTCTACCAATTCTGTTCCTGTATACTTCCTTTCCCTTAATCCATCCGAAAAATATGGAGTTTGACACCACTTTCCATATAATTCCACAAATGGAGCCATCCGTCTATAGGAATGAAAACAGATATTATAAGAAAATTCAACCAAAAAAATATTTTGGTCCCAAAATTCCAGGTAATCCATTGACCAAGAACATAAAATATCTTCCAATGTCTGAAATGATTGTTCTAACTTCCAATATTGTTATGGACGAAAAGTTGTACCAAAATTTAATTCAGTACCTAATGACTTCTGAAGTCCATTCCAAAAGATAAAAGTAAACCTGGGATCACGATCAGATGCTATAGAGAGGGGAACTCCACATAACCTAACTATCTCTTTAACATTCAACCAAGAATGTTGATCTAGGGAAAAATTATCTCGAATAGGAATGAAGTGAGAATATTTAGTCAATCAATCAATAATAACCCAAATTGCAATATTACCTCATGATGTCTTTGGTAATCCAATGATGAAAGCCTCGGACACATTTTCCCATTTCGATTATGGCATTGGTAAAGGCTGGAGAATTGCTTTTAGTAACTACTGATATGCTTTGTCAAACACTTAATAGTAAAGTCATAATTATCTCTTTTCATCATATCCCACCAGTAATACTACCAAATATCTCTATAAATCATAAAACATCCAAGATGAACTAAAAATGGAGAACTATGAGCTTCACATAACAACTCTTTCTTTAACTGTGAATCACAAGGCACATATAATCTCTTTACAGATATCAAAACACAATATTTATCAATATTAAAATCAGGTTACATAACTGTATGATCCAATGAAACCCTTTTCTATAACTCATTATCTTCCTTATGTTGTTGAATAATTCTGTATAATAAATATGACTTAACTGAAACATGAAACAAAATAGTGGAATTTTATACACTAACAACAACCATGCCAAAGTTCAAAAAATCATTAATCGAAGGATCTTGTTCGAAATGTTACATGGTTAATAGAGAATTACTTTTTCAACTCAAATCATTGGTATCTTTATTTTCCTTTCTTGGATGGTAATAAATGGTGTAATCATAATCCTTGATTAATTCAAGAAATCCCCTTTGTATCATGTTCTCTTGTTTCTTAGTGAATATATACTTAAAACATTTTTTGTCAGTATATATTTCAATATTTACTCTATACAAATGATTCCATTATATTTCTAAAGAAAAAACAACAACAGTTAATTCCAATTCATGTGTAGGGTAATTTAACAAATGAGGTTTTAACAGACGTGAAAAAAATTCAATTACCTGATCATTCTGCATTTGGACACAACCAAATTATTTCAAAAAAGCATCACTGTAGATAAAAAATTCACCATCTCTATAAGGTAATTCCAAAAATAGAGAATTCACCAATAATCTTTTGAATTTCAGAAAACAATCATCACATTTTTTTGACGAAATTAACTTAACACATTTTCAAGTTAACTAAGTCATTGGGCTAGATAACCATGAAAAATTCTCTACAAAACTCCAGTAATAATGTTCTAAACCAAGAAAACTGTGGATATCGGTTATATTTTTGGGTATTGTCCAATTTTAAACAACTTTTGTTTTAGTAGGATCCATAGTTTTGCCATTTTCTTAAACAATGATACAAATGAATGAAATTTGTTATAACCAAAACTCACACTTTCTGAATTTCCCATACAGTTTATTTTCTTTTATGGTATTCAAGACAACCCTTAAATGACTTTCATGTTCCTTTTCACTTTTGGAATAAACCCAAATATCATCAATAAACACAACCCCAAACATATCCACGAACTCACAAGAAACTCTATTCATAACATCGATGAATACAATAGGTCAATTGGTTAAACAAAAAGGCATAACTACAAATTCAAAATGGAAATATCTAGTATGAAAAACTGTATATGGAATGTCTGTATCATTTAATTTCAATTGATGATGCCCTAAACTCAATTCAATCTTAGAAAAATACTGAGCTCCTGAGAGATGATCAAACAAATAATCGATATGAGGCAAAGAATACTCGTTCTTAACAATGAAGTTATTCAATGCTCTATAATCAATGAAGAGTCTCATGGAACCATCATTATTTTTAACAAACAATATAGGATAACCCCATGATGATCTGATAGGTCAAATGAATCTTTTATCTAACTCCTCCTACAATTTTTTATTTAACTCTAAAAGTTCAATCTGAGCCATTTGATAAGGGGGTTCTGAAATTATCATAGAATTATGAACTAAGTCAACTTTAAATTCAACTTCCCGATTAGGTATTATACCAAGAAACTCTTCAAGAAAAACATCATAATACTTATTTACCACCGGAACATCATTTATCTAAATAGTTGCTCTATTTTCAACAATATGTGCAAGTTAAAATTCATTTCCATAATTTACTTGTTTCTCAGATTCCTCACATGTAATCAAAATTAAGGGTTCACTATTATACAGAAACTGAAATTATTTATAAAAAGAAACAACTTTAGCTCGACATTAAATCTACATATGATAAACAAAAAAGCCAATCCATACCCAAAATAACATCAAACTCTACAAGAGGATAAAAAATAAGGATTGCAGGTAGATTCTTTACACACACAAGGATAATAAGGTTATTATAATTTCTTTTGGTCTCAATATTTCTTCCTGGTGTTTTTACCATAATACTAGGATTTATATCTTGAGATGGAATTCCTAATTTACTAGAAAATTTATCAAAAATAAAAGAAACTATAGACCCTAAATCAAACAACCCACTAAATTATCTTAATAAATAAATAGTGTACCTGATACTACTTCATTAGATATCCCAATATCTACTGAATTAGTTTCCAAGGATTTCACCACCCCTTACTAGTATTCATAAAAAATGTGTTTTCTTAGTTGAGTTCTTTGATGGATGCTAATTTTCTTAATGACCCATTTCTATTGCACATAAAACATTTTAATGACTATAAATTATATTTTTTTCATATAATTACCATGATTTTTTAGTACAATTACAAGCCTTATTCCCCATTATACAACATCGGTAGCATTTACCAAAAATATAAAGACATTTCCCAGCATTATTTTTACGACAATTTTCACAAACTATAAACTTAAGTTTCGTACCATCAGAATATTTTGAAGAGTTCTTACCTTTCATCCTCCATTGACCTCTTATTATAATGTTTTTTAAATAACACCTGATCATTATCAATCCCCATTTCCTCCTTCTCCGCACATCGGATAAGTATTTCATAACTGTTTATCTCACAAGAAGCTAAAGCCCTTCGATTCATTGGCTTTAGTCCTGAGTAAAAATGGTGGATTTTACAATCAATGTCTCGTATGAAATTTGGTGCATATCATTCCAGTTTAGTGAAATTAAATTCATAAGTATCCATTGAGTCATCATCCTGCCACAATTCCAAGAATTTTTTTTTAATCCTATGTTGAACTGCCTTAGGAAAATATTTCTCAATAAACGTACTTTTGAATTCATCCCAACCAAGAGAATCAATTTCCTGAAAGTCCCTGATATTTTTAACCATCAACCACAACTGATCATTTTCTCCTTCTAAACAATAAACAACAAGAATATCATTCTGATTGTATTTAAAACCCGTGAAATCAAAAATGTTTTCGAGTTCTTTGATCCACCCTTCATCTTGAATAGGTTTAGTTCATCCTCTGAATGATGGGTGATGATACCTCATGAAATGCTCCACTACTGACATGTTCTTATGGTTGATCTGGATGATCTCATGCATATATAACACCACAATTTGTAGACCGAGTCAATTGTTTCATCACTATAAAAAATTGATCAATTTTGATTATGACCATCTCAGTTTGTTGATTCGGAATGTGATTTTCCTATGGATATTGTCCTATCATAGCTGCCTTGTTTCCACTACAGAAAAACATTCTGAACACAGAAATATCATAGGCAAATTAACATGGTAATATGTAAATTCTATATAATTACAATATTAAAATTAATTAATTTATGGATATTAATTTAACAATACACTAACTCCCAAAGTTCTCTAAACCGAAATTTGATACCAACTATAAGGCCCCTGCCTTAAATATTACATAATCTTGAATCATGTTAATAATTCACCTGGAGGATCTCTTCAGGTTTAATGTTTTAGAAAATTATTCCATAACTATTACATTACATCTCAAAAATTAAAAATTAGACACAACTACTCAATATCCATTTTTTCATAAAATAAAAATTCTTAATCCCAAACAATAATTATTTTCTTGATTAAAATATTCATGAATTCTTCCTTTCTCTTACCCTTCCTTGTACTCTGTGAAAAACATTTCAAAAACATGGGATGAGCATAAAAAGCTCAGTAAGGGTTATAAAATAAAGAAAGAAAACATTATTCCATAAATACATACAAAACAAATGTTCTTTTACATACCTCATGAAATAATAATATTTATGAACAATATATAGAAATCATAAATCATAAAGTCAACTTGTGGCATCCATATCAAACATACATTTTTGATTTCACAGCTATATAGGGGGTAACGTTTGGAATACCCATCACAGTATATTCCCTAAATCTCATTGGATAAACATTAATGTTTATTTATGCCATGTTACCCAATACATTAGAGAGCTATCTTGGGCTCACCATCCCTAGGTTTATCACGAAACCACCTGTATAAGTAAAACATTCCCAAGAACCATAACATTATCATAACACATGAACAAGCATAAAGGAAAGATAACATTTCCACATTGAAATTACAAGATATTAGATCAAGATATTGAAATTAACAATCCATTATAAAAAACATTTTCAATACAAAAATATGTAGAAAAATTATATGGTATTTATTTTACATTCAAAAACATTATATCTAGTTAAGGTAGCCAAATATCAAATAATGCTCACGGTTGTGGAAAGGATATTGTCACCAAGTACATTTAAAAAGTCTTTTTTCTTTTAATAAAACACTTCATAGAGAAAAGATTCACATTTAATGAAATTAATAGTCAAAGGAGACTATAAATTGTATAAAGGAAAGTCTTGTACAAATCATTGTATGCCTCAATGATAAGAGATTGAGATGAAGTCCCTTACCTTGTGTCTGACATGACTTGTTCATTATTTAATCCCTTGAATAATAAACTAAAGTTAATTCCTAATTGCTTCAGAACCTTTTTAATGTTTATTATTCATTTTATATCACTTATTACCACATTATAAACATTATATAATCATTTAAGTTAATAACAATCATTTTTTCGATATTTGGCACATGAGTCAAAAATGAACTTCTTATAATTACAAGATGTCCATGTGGTCAAAATTCCGTTATCTTCAGAATGATATTCATGCTTTAGGTATCATATATATCATATATATCCAGTCTATATATGTATTTATAATAGTACACAACATTTGGAAATAAGAAATTAAATACACCGTTTATGGAGACGGTAAGCCATATGTATGGATGAACGCTACTTTCATTTATGTTTCATATTTAATGGAATGAAAACATAATGATAAATAGGTATATTATAAACCCAAAACAATATCATATATAATTTCATTAACTCCATCCTTTATAAATTCCATGTATGAGGTGAACAAGTCATATCACTTTAAGGGGGCAGCAGCCTACACTTCCTCAAATGATATTATCATATTTACCCTATATGCAAACCATAAAGGTATGATATAAATAAAAAATACATAACTATAGATAAAATAAAAATATAATATATATATCACATATAAATACAGTGACATCTTATGTTCCACCATAAGAGATGGTAGGATATGATTAAACAATCATCGTTTCATGAGGATGTAGTTCGTAGTCCATAGAAACAGTATGTTTGAATCCATTAAATGGAGGTGTGTGGAAGTGTATATAGAATAATTCACATAAAAACAACTTATTATATTGTGGATACTTGTTTTTTTTGAAAAAAAAATAATAATAAGAGCATAGAGAGTGATGAAGTAAAATAAAAGAAGAGAACATGAGGGAAGACGTTACATTTAAATCGCGTAACTCCCTTTGGTTTGAACGAAAAGGATTTCTTCATGTCCCGTATGCCTGTTGTAAGGATTATGAGAGGAAGAGAGTGACGTTGGGAGCTTATTTGGGCTGACGTTGGTCATGCGAAGGGTCTTGATAATTGTGAGTAATGGTTAGAAATTGTGTCGTTTTATAAAAGGGAGGCAGGGCTCTTTAGGAAAGTTAAAAATTATTATTTTATTATAAAATGATTTTGAGATTCAAAAGTTCCAAAACTCCATACAGTAGAAGCTAAGATGAATATAAGTTGATATAAAATCATGTAATAAGAATTGGACATGGTTTTTATATTTTTTAATCCTTATCTTTTTTATATAACACTTTGTTAACTTATTTAACTTTTACTATGTGTTCTTGTATATTCATACTATATGGTTGATATATTTACAAAAAACATTCATGCGACCCAAAATGGATCATTAATGAAATTTGGAAAATCATATATATCATTTTGAAGAATTTTAGATTTTTAGAACTTTTTTATCATTTAATAAAATATTAATAGATTTTAAAACTCATTTATGTCAATTTTTTACTGTTTATATCATGACTTTTTTAAAAATAAAATCCTACTTGATTATTTATAAAAAACATTGTTAATTAAAATATAAAAAGTCATAATCATCTCTGAAATTGGTGTATGGAATAAAAAGTTTCAAAATAGATTTATTTTAATATTTATAATCTAATTTGTTTAAAACATTCAATAATGAGGTAATCATTACATCATCATTGTGTCATAAATAAATAAATTTATATGATGTCTAAATATAATAAATAAAATACCATGATATAAAAAATCTTTTTATATTTATAATGAATATTTATAGTTAAATATATCAATAATATATTCCCACATTCAAATTGTTTTAGATAAACAATACATGTTTATGATATTTTTATTTTTAAATTAAATCGTAAGTTATTAATGTCATTATCTTACCCAAATGGCTTTCAAAGGCCCAAATATCTACCCAAGGATTGTATTGGTTGTCCATGACTCATAAAATAAGGTTGGGACAAGTGTTAAGGTAATTTTATATTATTATAATATTATATTTACTTAGAATTAAACTATTTACATTTAACTGCGGTAAATAAAAAGCAAGAGTTACTATTCCCCAAAAATTATATTCATACTATTGAACCAAATTTTACTTACATTTTACAAGTATGTATGTATTATTTTTAAAATTAAATTCATAGAATCAGTAATGTTTCATTAAAATGAAAACTTTTGGGTTTTTAACTACTACGTAGTGTTTTACTATTCACAAACAATTGAATGTTTTTAAAAAAATACAAAAAAAATCTTCTAAAGAAAATTTTGATATTCTGAATTCAAATTTTTTTTCTATTTAACCATATTAAAAACATATATGTTTCATTAATTAATTTAAAGTTAATTTCCTATTTAAAAACTAGAAATTTTGTTTTTAAAAAGTATAGACTAGAAAAAGATTGACATGTGTTTATGTCAAATTTCAAAGTGAAAATACATACAATGAAAAAAATTGGATTAAATTGTAAAAATATAATCCAATTACAATTTAAATCCATTTAAAAAGATAATATATTCAGATAAAGAAGTCAGGTGAAATGATAGTTTTGACATAAAATGCAGTATTGTTTACTATTCATTAAAAAATTAATTTTATCAGAAAAATACCCAAAATTTCCCAAAGTAAATTTTGATTTCTACTTCTAATTAAGAAGTTTATTTTGTCAACTAAAACAAAACAAAAGTGACAAAAAACTATATTTAAAAAGGGTTCTCCATCAAAAGGTGATAAATCGACCTTTTAAATAATATTAGAGTATTTATGCTTAAAATTGGTTTCATTCACATTTTAATCCGCTTAATTTTATTAGAAAATGGTAAATACATTTAACAAACATATATAATCATAATATGGTTATTTCTGTTCATTCCCACCAATAAAATGGCAAGGCGTTAACATCAATTTAAAATAATAATATCATATTATTATTATTTTTTATATGACTCAGCATTGTGTGCAACATAGGACTTTAGAAAAACTCATTGTTCTCTATTGGGTACACCATAGAACATATCATCCACTTTAAAGTGAAATTAATATTTCATTCACAAGTAATAATAATTATGAAAGTGTCTTAGTCTATATTTACCTGGGATGTTAGTGTTACATTATGAAAATATTTCCATTACATATTTAAATGAAATCCCAATATTCTTCAATGTGATGACTGAATTTTGTGGGAATCAAAAAATTTACGAAACATATATCTTTCTTAAAAGATGAAAATAATATTTGAAACACAAAATATATGGGTTTTGATTCCCATTCCACTCGGATACGTAAGATGATTTCATAAGGTTCAATCTTGACACCATTATCATACCACCTCTTGTTCAAGAGGTGTATTTCCGAAACATAAACATCCTTCTTATATGAAGAAAATAATAAATCAACTATCTTGTGTGTAACATATATATTCCTTATATGATGAGTATATTATGACCCATTCATATTTATGTTATTATAATAAGATGAATTATGTGATGAGCATAGGATAACCCATCTTTTATTATGTATTGAGAATAATCTTCCTTCATTGACTAGCATGAGAATGATATATACCGATTTGTCATTTTCTTGTGTGATTAGAAAAATATTCCCCCGTACCATATCTCAAGTAATATATAGAAGGATCAAAAGATACTAGTCCAATCCATATTACATTATGAATATTAGGATAGGTGATGGATGTATGACCATAAATATAATCATTGTAGTCCTTGGAACATTACCTTGAAAGGTATAATATGTCGCATTACGTAGAACCAAACAACATGTGTTTATATTAACTTCACAAGGATATGATGGAAGCCGGTTTTATGGGCTGAATTCCAACACCATAAGACCAAATTTCTCCTTATAGAGGATCCTATGTTGAGTCAATAGGGTTTTCCTTATGACTTTTCCATTCCTTCTAATTTTGAAAATCACAAACACCTTATCTTTAGGAAAATTGCTTTTATAAGGAAAATTGCTTTTATAAGAAAAATTGCTTTTATAAGGAAAATTGCTTTTATAAGGAAAATTGGTTTTATAAGGAAAATTGCTTTTATAAGGAAAATTGCTTTTATAAGAAAAATAATCCTTATCATATTTTCTTTCTTAAGTATGAGATTCGGATTCATTTCTATTTTCTCGGAATCGTTGAAACTGTGATATGAAGCATTCTGTTTTAGGATCCGAATTCTGTATAAGAACTATAATGAAGTTTCATTCTGAATTCCGGATACGAACTCTGGTTATGTTCTACTCTAGACTCAGGATATGAATCCTTATGAAGTTCGACAACAAATTCTCATTACGAATTCTAATGAAGAATTCTCATTCTGAATTCGGATGATGAATTCTCATCCTGAATTCTGGTGAGGAATTCTCATTACGAATTCTGATTAAGAATTCTCATTATGAATTCTAATGACAAATTCTCATTCCGAATTCTCATTCCAAATTCACCTATGAAACAGAATATGATCATATTTGTTTTGTACACTCCGTATTTATTTACACTCCGAACTTTCACTCCGAAGTTTTCATTCTGAACTTTTGAGTTATTTTTTAAATGGTGTTGTACATTCTGTTACACTTGTTTTGTTATAAAATGATGTCGTCTATTTTGTTATAAACTAACCGTTGTCTAAGTGACACGTATACAGGTCCCTCTGATTTTTAAGGAAAATATGGCCGTTGGAAAGGAGTCCAACCTTACCTATAAATAGGAGCTCATTTGAAAGATCTCACAACTGATGGATGAACAATTTGGTTATTGTGCATACAAGTTGTTAAAGTGATTTCTAGAGAGAGAGGCTCTTATTAACTCTCAAAGCTTCGTGCGACTCCAAATGTTGGTGATTACATTCGAGGGCTTCCGGGGATAGGAAGACAGAGGTGCCGACTACCTTGAAGTTCGAGGGCTTCCTTGCTGAGGAAGACAGAGGTTGCCAACTACCTTGAAGTTGAGGGCTTGCGGGGATAGCAAGACAGAGACTCCGATCTTCGTATCGAGGGCTTACCCTGGTGTGGGTAAGATAGACTTGCTTGAAAGTATAAATCAAGGGACCTTTATCCAAGGTTGTTGGATACCCTTCTCTTTGGGTTAAAAGACTTATATCTTGCTACTTGTAGTTCTACCACTAGTTTATATTCCACTGCATATTGTATTGTAAGGAAAGTATAACTTTCTTATACTTCCCTATTTTTACTCTGTTTCATTCAGATTCTATATGCTTTAAGGTAGAATCTCATATTGTAATCTTTTTTTAAGGTTCTATTTCTGGAACCATATTTTCGGAACCTTCTTTTGGAATCTATTTCCAAGTTTTGTTTGGTATTAGAGGTGTTGTGAATTTGCTAAAGTTTAACTTTGTTAAACTTATCCCTTTCCTTTTCTTAAGGAAAACATAGTTATTCTTAACTAACATTAAAGGTTCCAAAGGAATTTTTAAAGTGTACAATTCACCCCCCCCCCTCTTGTAAATTGAGCATCTACATCACCATTTCGATCCTACAATTGGTATCAGAGTATGTCTCTGAAATACTTATACTCGCGAATAAATTTTTCTTGCTCATTTTCTCATTCCGAACTTTTTCATTCCGAACTTTCCCATTCCGAACTTTGTTGTTACGAACTTTTTATACTAACAAGTTTGTGTGCAATGTTATTTTAAGTATGGCAGGAGTCAATGTTGGTTCAATTGATAATATGAATAATACAAGACCACCTATCTTTGATGGTAATGATTATGAATACTAGATAGATCGTATGAAGACTTTTGTTATCAATACTGGAGTAGACAACTTTGTTATGCTTACTGGTGATTATAAAATTCCCGACAAGGAAGTCATAACTTTTACTAATCAGGAAATGCAAGAATATAAACTCAATTATAAGGTACGCAATACTTTACTTTGTTCAATGACTAGAAATATATATAGCCAAATTTCTCTTGTGAAGCAGCTAACTGTATCTGGAAGAAGTTAGAAGTTACACACTTTGGTACTTCTAAGGTGATTGAGACTAGAAGAGCTATGCTTAGAGCAAAATATCATGGCTTCAATTTTCCTTATGGAGAACCTATCTATAAAGTTCAACAGAGATTTATGACTATAGTCAATAGTCTACAGTCTATGGGAGAGAAAGGTCTAGATGATGAAGCTCTTGTGGATAAGATAATTGATATTATGCCTAATGAGTGGGAGTCCAAGAGAATAGCTATAGATGAGAATAGAAAGGTCACTCAAATTACTCTTGATGAGCTATTTGGAACTCTTCTACAACATGAAACAAGAATGAATAGAGATGCTGACAACATCAAGAAGAAGAATGGAAATGGCACTATTGCATTTACAACAACTTCAAATCAGATGAAAGCTAAGACTCCTGAGAGAGTAACCAGATCCAAGTCTAAGAAAGTTATTTTCCAATCCGATTCTAGTGAGAGTGAAGTCTCTGAAAATGAGTTAGCAAATCTTGCTCAAAGGATGAACAAGATAGCTTGCCAATGAAATTTTCAATCAAAGTATAAGAAAAAGGAATGGAAAGATAAGAAAGATGGAAAAGTTACTTGCTATGAATGAAAGAGAGCTGGACATATTAGACCAGATTGCCCTTTGCTCAAAAAGAAAGAAAGGAAAGAAAAGAATTCAGACAGAAACAGAAAGAAGTATTATAAAGCCAAATCTAAGAATGTTCTGAAATCTAATGATGCCTAGAGTGCCAGTGGTGGTGACTCTTCAGATGAATCTTCTGATTATGAATCTTTAGGACAGAAGAATATTGGTCTTATAGCCAGATTACCTATTGATAATCATAGTTTTATGGCTAAGGTACGAAATGCTGAATCATTGACCAATGTTTCTTTAAATTCTAATGATAGTAAGTATTATAACTCTTCTGATGAAGAATCTTCTTCTGATGATGAAAATACTTTACCTACTTATGAAGAAGTCTCTAGGTTTGTTGAACTTCTTGAAATTGAGAATTCCAAACTCAACAAGAAACTTGATAAAGCAAACTCTAGGAATTCTATTCTTATGAAAGAGATATCAGATCTTTCTAAAGATCTTGATAGAAAAAATGCTGATTTTGAAAGTATTTCAAAAAATCTTGAGGAAGTAAGTTCTGAGAAGAACAAACTTTCTAAAGAATTAGAAAAAGTAATTTCTAAGAAAAATGTTTTCGATACAAACTCTAGTTCAAAAACTAATGATTTTGAGGATAAAAACTTGGTTGTAAAACTCAAGTCCTAAATTTTTTCCTTAAAGAAGTGTTTATCAAACTTTACCCATGGTAAGGAAAATTTTGATAAAATGTATTCCCAAATACGACCTTTAAGAAATAAATCCGAATTTGGTTATACCCATGCAAAACCAATTTTTAGTAGCAATTATTTTGTTCCTCAAAGTGCCCCATTTTGTACTAAATGTCAATGTGGTTGTCACCGGGCAAAGAATTGTTCCTTAAACAAAACCCAATCTTTAGGATTTCACAAAGCTTAATTTTCTTAGAAGATGTGGGTTCCTAAAATTTTATTGTCTGGAAATCTTGGATCCAAGCATGTTTGGATTCCGAAAGTCTAATTCTCTTATTGATTTCAGGAAAATAAAGAGAGTACCAACAACAATACATGGTACATGGATAGTGGATGTTCCCGGCACATGACTGGTAACAAAATCTTTTTTGAAAAGATTATCAAAACGAAAGGAGGAAAAGTAACTTTCGGAGATAATGCTAAGGGAGAGATTCTTGGTATTGGTAATATTGTTCTTCTCGGTAAAACCTTGATTTCAAATGTTCTTTTTGTTAAAGGTCTTAAGCACAACCTCATTAGCATAAGTTAGTTATGTGATGAAGGTTACCTTGTGAATTTTAGGAATGATAAGTGTTTAGTTCACAATTCCAAGGAAGAATTTATTCTCTCAGCCAATAGGCAGGAGAATGTCTACACTTTGAACCTAGAAGACCTCAGGAGTCAATATTTACCTTGCTTAAGTGCAATGGAATATCATTCCTAGTTATGGCATAGAAGACTAGGACACTGTAATCTTAGAAACCTATGTAAACTCTCTAAGAAGAAAGCAGTTAAGGATCTACCAGGGCTTATATTTGATTCTTCTAAAGTTTTTGATACTTGTCAATATGGAAAGCAACAAAAATCAAGTTTTAAGTCAATCGTTGAAGTCCCAACAACCGATGCATTACAATTAGTGCACATGGATCTTTTTGGTCCGACACAAACTGGAAGTATTGGAGGAAAATACTATGTGTTTGTTCTAGTTGATGATTACACTATATTTACTTGGGTCTATTTTCTAGCAAAGAAATCTGAAGCTTTTTCCTATTTCAAAAGTTTTAGAGCTCAAGTTAAAAATGAGAAAAACCTTCCATTGAAAACTATTCATAGTGATCATGGAGGAGAATTTTAGAATTCTGATTTTGAAACTTTTTGTAGTAAGAAAGGTATTACTCACAATTTTTTAGCACCTAGAATTCCTCAACAGAATGGTGTTGTTGAAAGAAGAAATAGAATTTTTCAAGAGATAACTAGAACCATGTTGAGTGAATATTCTATAGCTAAACATTTTTGGGCTAAAGCTGTAAGTACTGCTTGTTATACTGTAAATCGAGTTTTGATTAGACCTTTTCTTAATAAAACTCCTTATGAGTTATGGAATGGCAGAAAACCAAGATTATCTTACTTCAAGGTTTTTGGTTGCAAGGTATTCATTCTGAATACTAAAGATAACCTATACAAATTTGCACCAAAATCTGATGAAGGGATTTTCTTAGGCTATTCCACAACCTCTAATGCTTATAGAGTTTTTAATAAAAATACTTTCACCGTTGAGGAAACAGTACATGTAAAATTTGATGAGTCAGATCCTTTTGTTTTCAAACCATCCCAGCCTACATCCTCAGATGTGTTTTCAAAAACTGATTATCAACCTTTGATAGAAGATCCTTCTGATAAGGATAATGTTCTAGAAGATACTTCTGAAACATTTACCCTAGAAGATTTTCTACCCTATGTTGATGAATAGGTTTTCCAAAACCCAAATCAGATGTTTCTTAAGAATCATCCCAGTGATAGTATCATTGGTGATGTAAATCAACCTGTAAGGACTAGAAGTTCCTTAAGAAATGAAGTAGAACATCTTGCATTTCTTTCCTAATTAGAACCAAAAAGCACTGATGAAGCTTTAGGTGATGATGATTGGATAAAAGAAATGCAAGATGAACTAAACGAATTCGAAAGGAATAAAGTCTGGACCTTGGTTGAAAGACCTAAGGAAACCTCTGTTATTGGAGTAAAATGGGTTTTCAGAAATAAATGTGATGAAAATGGAATCATTGTTAGAAATAAAGATAGACTTGTTTCAAAAGGCTATAATCAGCAAGAGGGAATAGACTATGAAGAAACCTATGCTCCAGTAGCCAGACTTGAATCTATCCGTATTCTACTTGCTTTTGTAGCATTCTTTAATTTCAAACATTTTCAAATGGATGTGAAATGTGCTTTTCTTAACGGTTATGTTCAATAGGATGTTTTTGTTGAACAACCTCCTGGTTTTGAAGACAAAAAAATATCTGGATCATGTTTTTAGACTTACCAAGGCTTTGTATGGTCTTAAACAAGCTCCACGAGCATGGTATGATAGACTCACTGGATTTTTGCTTCAAAATAACTATGTTAAGGGAAATGCAGATCCAACCCTTTTTATAAAGAAAGATAAGAAAAATGTTTTGATTGTTCAAATTTATGTTGATGACATTATATTTGGTTCAACTCAGCAATCTTTGACTGACTCTTTTGCTAGTCTAATGAAATCGGAGTTTGAAATGAGTATGATGGGTGAGTTAACATTTTTCCTTGGTTTTCAAATTTCTTAAAAACCTGAAGGAACCTACATATCTCAACATAAGTATATTAAAGATCTTCTTAAAAAGTATGGTTATGACAACACTAAAAGTATAAGTACTCCGATTGGTACCTCAAACTCTTTAGATCTTGATGAAGCTGGGAAACCAGTAGATCAAACTTCTTTTAGAGGTATGATAGGAAGTTTGCTTTACTTAACAGCTAGTCAACCAGACTTAATGTTTTCAGTATTCTTATGTGCAAGATATCAATCCAATCTTAAGGAATCTCACTTAAAGGTGGTAAAAAGAATTTTTTGCTACCTTAAGGGAACAATGGATCTATGATTATTTTATACTTCTAGAAATGATTTTTTTCTAAAAAGATGTTCTGATGCTGACTTTGGTGGATGTATAATGGATAGAAAAAGTACATCTGGAACTTGTCATTTCTTAGGAGATTCATTAGTTTCTTGGTCCTGTAAGAAGCAACATTTTGTAGCACTTTCCACTTCTGAAGCTGAATATATAGTAGCTGGAAGTTGTTGTGCCCAAGTGTTGTGGATGCAACAAACACTCACAGACTATGGCTTGAGTTTTACTAAAACTCAAATTTTGTGTGATAACACAAGTGCCATTGCCCTTATTAAGAACCCTGCACATCACTCCCATGCAAAACACATAGATATTAGGCCTCACTTTCTTAGGGATCACACACTTAAAGGAGATATTATTCTTCAGTTTATTGGAACGCAAGATCAACTTGCTGATATTTTCACAAAATCATTGCCTTCTGATATATTTTAATATATTAAATAGAAGTTAGGAATGATAACTGTAAGGTAATCCTCCTTAATTAACTTTCTATTGAAAAAGTATCCTTACAGTAATACACTCCTTTTCATAGGGGGAGTACATTTGTTTGATAGAATAGAAAAGTTTTTCAAAATTTGTTTTCAAATGTTTCGGAACGAAGATTTCCGGAATGGAATTTCCGTAACTAAACTTTTAAAGAATGGACATTTTTGTACAGAATAATTCTGGAATGGAAGTGTTCATATTGAAAACATCCGGAATGGAAAATTTCGTACTGTTTTTTTCTTAACAGAATTTTCTGTACTAAGTTTGTTTTTCATACTGAGTTTGTTTTTCGTAGTTTGTTTTTCGTACTGAATTTGTTTTTCGTACTAATTTTTCTTTTCGTACTAAGTTTTTCGTAATGTGTTTTTGGTACTGAGTTTGTTTTCCGTTGTAAAGTTTTTACGAACTTTGTCTTTTCATAATAAAGATTTTTTTTCGTAGTCATTTATATATTACCCATTACGAATAATCCTCCTCAGCCAATTCGAAAGGTACGATTTCCTTACTCATGTTTTCGTAGTCATTTTTTTTGCTGACATTTTCTTGTATTATGTTTTCGGATTATAGTTTTCTTAATTATTTGTTTTAATAAAAACCTCAAAAAGATCGGATTCAAGTTTTCAACCGTCATATCTAATCTCAGCTTATCCCCACTGTTACATCAACTGAGGAAGTTGAATCGTCATTCCATTTCCTATATAAAGGGGGCCCAAATACTCGCCCCACATCGATTTCAAGCTCTCGCGTCCCGAATCTCTTCCTCTCGGTTTTAAAGCCGTTCTGAACTTTAGATTTATCCGTTCCTAAATTCTCAGAGAACTTTAGATCTGAATGTCTGTGGAGTTATCTTCTCAAGAAATGTCTTCCTCCAAGCCTATTTCACAATGGTTAGTTTACAGAGAAAGGCTAGTTTATCCGGATTTCTTTAATAACTATGATTCTCTTATTTCAAAGAAAATTAAGTTGAATGGCTAGGAAGATATTGCTGTGTCCAAACTAGGGAATCAAGATGATGTCTTTTCGGAGTTACTTGTTGAGTTCTATGAATCAGTTTCCTTCTTTAAGGAAGATAATAGGGACAATTTTCTTTTAAGTCTTATGGTAAGACTTACAAGATTTCTTATACCAAGGCAGCAAGCTTGGTAGTACTGTCCTATGAAGGAGAAGCCGAGTTTATATCTCACGTTTTTCCAGATTCTATGGGTAGCTTTGACAAAGAAAAAGCCTTGAGAACTCTCAAACTCTCAGATGACAAACCTCTGAAGATTGCTAGTTTGCCTACAAATTTTCAGATTCTAGAGTTGTGGGTACAAGGGCTTATCGTACCAAGGAAAGGTGATAAAGACAGCTTGAAGAAGAGTGAGATCTACATCTTAGATTTTATGATAAATCAAAGGAAGTTTAACTTCATGAGGCACATTCTTATAACCTTTGAGAATCTTAAGAAAGGAAATCTCAGAGCCCAGATCGTAATGTATCCAACAATTTTATCAAAGTTGATAGTTCGGTGCCTTGAGTCTTTCATGGAAGCTTGTAGATCTAAGCCAAGGGTTTGTAAAATTTTGTTGTTCAGTGATGATACACTTAAGAGGATGGATGTGGCTTTCAATAAGGAGACTGGTGAGTTCTTCGATTTGCCTAATCAAGAAGAAGCGGCTCTGAAGGCTGCTGAATCGGAATCATCTAAGCCAGTAAAGAAAAGAAAGTTGAATGAAGTTGCAGTTGAAGTTGAGTATCCTAAATCTAAGGAAACTCATACTGCACCTCCCAAACCAAATAAGAAGAATGCCTATCCTGATGAGGTTGTTGCGAAGTGGAGAGCAGATTAAGAGAAAAGGAAAGAAGGGGATCCGCAGTTCAGATTGGACCCTGCGGAGGCTAAGGCCTTGAAGGAGAAAACTACTGATGAGCTTGAAAAACAAGTAAAGGAAAAGAAGCTCAAGAAGAAGATGACAGAAGCCGAGGAAGTCCAAGCGTTGTTGAAATTTAATGAGATGGTATCCGGAAGCATTCCAGTTCCGAGATCTTTCTCCTTGGAATCTCTACCTGAGACTCCGGGAAGAAACCTTGATTTTACAGAAGAGGCTAGAGCCGAGCATATTGAGCAACTTGACCAGTTTCAGTAAGTGGGAGACGAAGAAGTAGTTTCTGAAGGAAGTGCTGAAACAGGAGATCTTTTGAAACAAGTAGATTATTATAAAGGGTCACCTTCGGAACATCTGTCACTCCGAACTTCAGAGGATGAATCCTCTAAGTTAGTAATTCCAGAGAAGGAAAAGATTGAGGAAGATGTTGTCCAAAAAGTTGTTGATGATGTTATTCAAGTATCTACTATCTAGCATAAAACTCCAGATCAGGATTCTATTCCGAAAAAAGACAAGGGAAAGAAACTCCTTGTTGAGACTCCGAAATCAGTGGCATGCAAGAAAAGATAATGTGGTGATTCGTCTAAAAGGATGTTGGAGCTTATTGAGGACGAAAATTCTCCAAGTAAAGTTTCAGATTCAGATTCATCCTCGTTGGGACAAGACGTAGTTGTTCAATCTTTGAGGAAGTTAGTTGGTTCCATTCCGACCATCTCGACTATAGACTCATAATGCCAAATGCTCCAACATGCTTTGAATCAGAAATCAGATTCTGTATCCTTGGTTATGGATAAGTGTGTCGAGTTTGAAGTTGAGTTCAAATCATTTCTTGTTGGCTATGAAGCACAAAAAAGATATTACAAGAGAATGACAAGCTGGTCGAGGAAGACTATGGAAGAGATGAGGCTATTTGATGAGTTTCAAGACAATGTTAAAGAAGCCTTTGAGACTGAGGATAGGAAGATAAATGAGTTAACTTCATCCTTCGAAGAGAAGCTGACAGATGAGAAGAACTTCCGGATTCAAGAAGTCAGAGATCTAAATGGGAAGCTGAATTCCGTTTCTCAGAACTGGAAATTTGAAAGAGATCGTCAGATTGAGTTTGAACAGAAGATGAAAGCTCAGGAAGAAAAAATTAAAGCTCAGGAAGAAAAACTGAAAGCCCAGGAAGAAAAGATTGAAACTCAATCTGCAAGAATAGTGGTCTTAGAGAATCAAGCTGAAGAAGATCATAAAGACCTGAAGAAGATCAAGACTATTCTTAAGGGGCTCATGTCGAAGTAAAAAGATCCAAAATAACTAGATCTGATCTTTTTGTTGTAAATAATTTTCTTTGTTGCCGACATTTCAAATCTAATGAAAATTGTGCTTCTCGTTTCTATTGTTGTTATTACTAATTTTTCAGGTACTTTGTTATTCTTTCCATTCCCTCGAATTCTTTTTGAAAATCACAATGGGGGAGAAGGAAAAGATCCTTAAGAAAAAGAAGAACTCTAATAGGAGTTTATCTAAGGGGGAGAAGGAAAAGATCCTTAAAAAAAAGAACTCTAATAGGAGTTTATCTAATTTGGAGTTTTTCATTAAAGAAGACTTTCTTTTTCATAAATGAAATATCACTCTGAAAATCTAGAATACATTCCATAGAGTTTCAAAGCCTAAGGGGGGAGTTAGTTGTATTCATCTATATCCTTAAAACAAGGGAGATAAGCTTTTTTCTTCTTAGAATTTCTTTTTCCTAAGGATATTTGTGCTTTCCAAAAAGGGGGATATTGTTGAGTCAATAATGTTTTCCTTATGACTTTCTCATTCCTTCATACTTTGAAAATCACAAACGCCTTATCTTTAGGAAAATTTCTTTTTAAGGAAAATTGCTTTTATAAGAAAAATTGCTTTTATAAGGAAAATTGATTTTATAAGGAAAATTGCTTTTATAAGGAAAATTACTTTTATGAGGAAAATTGCTTTTATAAGGAAAATTTATTTTATAAGAAAAATTATCCTTATCATATTTTCTTTCTTAAGTATGAGATTCGGATTCATTTCTATTTTCTCGAAATCGTTGAAACTTTGATATGAAGCATTCTGTTTTAGGATCCAAATTCTAGATAAGAACTGTAAGGAAGTTTCATTTTGAATTCCGGATACGAACTCTGGTTAAGTTCTAATCCAGACTCAAGATATGAATCCTTATGAAGTTAGATAGCGAATTCTCATTACGAATTCTAATGATGAATTATTATTCCGATTTCAGATGATGAATTCTCATTCCGAATTCTGATGAGGAATTCTCATTACGAATTCTGATGAAGAATTCTCATTATGAATTCTCATTCCGAATTTTCATTCTGAATTCACCTATGAAATAGAATCTGATCATCTTTGTTTTGTACACTCTGTATTTATTTACACTCCGAACTTTCACTCCGAAGTTTTCATTCCGAACTTTTGAGTTTTTTTTAAACGGTGTCGTTTATTCTATTACACTTGTTTTGTTATAAAATGATGTCGTCTATTTTGTTATAAACTAACCGTTGTCTAAGTGACACATATACAGGTCCCTACGATTTTTAAGGAAAATATGACCGTTGGAAAGGAGGCCGACCTTACCTATAAATAAGAGCTCATTTGAAAGAGCTCACAACTGATGGATGAACAATTTGGTTATTGTGCATACATGCTGTTGAAGTGATTTCTAGAGAGAGAGGCTCTTATTAACTCTCAAAGCATCATGCGACTCCGAATGTTGGTGATTACATTCGAGGGATTCTGGGGATAGGAAGACGGAGGTGCCGACTACCTTGAAGTTTGAGGGATTCCTTACTGAGGAAGACAGAGGTTTCCAACTACCTTGAAGTTGAGGGCTTGCGGGGATAGTATGATAGAGACTCATATCTTCGTATCGAGGGCTTACCCTGGTGTGGGTAAGACAGACTAGCTTGAAAGTATAAATCAAGGGACCTTTATCCAAGGTTTTTGGATACCCTTCTCTTTGGGTTAAAAGACTTATATCTTGTTACTTGTAGTTCTACGACTAGTTTATATTCCGCTGCATATTGTATTGTAAGGAAAGTATAACATTCTTATACTTCCCTATTTGTACTCTGTTTCATTCAGATTCTATACGCTTTAAGGTAGAATCTCATATTGTAATCTTCTGTTAAGTATCTATTTCTAGAACCTTCTTTTGGAATCTATTTCCAAGTTTTGTTTGGTATTATAGGTGATGTGAATTTTCTTATGTTTGACTTTGTTAAACTTAGCCCTTTCCTTTTCTTAAGGAAAACATAGTTATTCTTAACTAACATTAAAGGTTCCAAAGGAATTTTTAAAGTGTACAATTCACCCCCCCCCCCCTCTTGTAAATTGAGCATCTACATCACTATTTCGATCCTACATCCTGATACCTCCTTGGATAAGGATAAACTACAATGCGCCTTCATATATGGATTTAAGAAATAGAGTGACTGTATACATGAATGAAAGGAGAGAAAATATAATTTCCATGTTTTATGTCCTCTTAAATGAATATTTTCAATCAATCAATTTCCCATTGATTGTTACTGGTATATATTCAGAAATATATCTTAAATCTATAAGAGAATTTTGTACTGTGAAATAAGATCCCTTAAGGGACAAGCTAGTCTTCTTTCTCTCATCAATGAAATATTCATGATCAATACCCTAGGCGGTTGAGAGGTCTCCTACCATAAGAAAGTATGAGTGTCACATGAGACCTAAAACAATAAAAATATCCTAAAATGAGTGGATATTCATGATAAATATAATTGGGGACCTGATATGAATCACCTAATTGATGAATAATTTGTTAAACATGCATTTTCATTTAATATGTTGCACTGATGTATTTTTTTTATCTTACAAAATTGAAATGGAAAATGTGATAAACATTTTATGAGAGGTTAATATTTCAAAAAAAATGTGGGGGAACAAGAAAAATGTTAAGATTTCCAAAAACCACCAGTAGATAACCCCTTGGTACTATTCCATTATCACCACAACAGCTGCCTCAACCCCTATGAAAAAATATATATTTTCACACACCCTATTCATGCAATTGTGATTTTATTCCACCATATATGAATAATTAAAAACATGGAAATTTCCCATGTTTATTAATAAGATCTAAATCCATAAAGTCTAACACCATATAGAATAATCATTAGGGGGAATCTTCCCCCATATCAATATCAAACTACTTATTAAGTTTGCCGCATAAAAAATTAATGTCTAGATTCCTTATCATAGATAAGTAGAGAAGAACGTACACCATGTAAATAAAAATATATAATAACTAGATATGAAGGATTATATTCATTATATTTATCATCCCTGATGTTCGAAAAAATTATATATGAATATGTAGAATATTTGTTTCTATCCCTAATCATCTAGACTAGGCCATCTTTAAAGAGAACCTTATGGGAGCATCCATCCAGAACACCTTGATAGAAATTCAAAATCCCCACAATTTAAAATATCCTAGGGGACCACTATTATATATCAATTTTTCCCAAGGCTAATTTATTATAACCATTAGCCAAAATATTCATACTATTCTAAAGTTGGACATGGGGGTTGTTGGTTCTGGGAGCAATAGAACCGCATGATCGGGTGTGTACCCAACTTTTCAAATTTCCATAATCGATGATTAATCTGGGATCAATACTAAAATTAATTCCATTATCCATATAATTGAATCAATGATAAATTTTAAAGAAGATAGCCTAGAACCGAGAAGATATGATCTCTATATTTATTTTATAATGAATTTAATTAAATTAAAGAATTGACTCAATGGTGGTTCTTTCTTCGTTTATGTTTTCAACCAAGGGTTTGAAGTGCAGTTTCATTGAGATTTATAATACAAGGATAGAAATCCTCTAGCAGTGATCCACACATGCTCCACATATCTCTATACGTCATTAAAGTACTCTCTGGGTGCTAGCACGGAAGATTCTTGTGCTTACAATGTCTGCCATCGACCTCCTTGAAAGTCATATACAAATATTTCTACTGGATTCAATGGAGGAGGATCTCTCCCATTATAGAGATTGTTCATATAGAGAAAACAGATCTCTAGGCCAAGATCTTTTCTCCAAGTATTTTGTACACACAATGATTTGGTTAGCTGGTGGAATGAACCCTTGTCTTATAAAGATAATAATAACATAACATGGAATTTAATTCACTATCTAATAATAAATAATTAGCATAGGTACTACTACTTATTTTATTATTCCACATGAAAACCCCATGTTAAATAATAATATAGATTCTATTATTTCAATGAAATTTTCTTAACAAATTTAATACACTAGGGAATAATAAATAATTAGCACATGTGTCTTTGATTAATTTATTATTCCATATGAAAACCCCATGTCAAATAATAATTAAAATGAAATTATTACTATGGCATTTTTTTGACTTTCATGTTATAGTTATGTATTATTTTATCAAATAATATTTAATATTATTTCTCATAGGACCCATAATATGGTCCTCCAATAATATTTAATATATATCAGGCCTTGAATAATGACTATTTATTTATTAAATAAATATAACTGCATTATTCACTGATAAATAAATATTCCATCCAAAATATATTCTCTAAAAAAACTAGTGAGGAAATAAATGAGAAAATGAATGATTGAATAATTATTAAACCACAATCGGGAATAATATATATTCCACTTATTAAATAAATAAATTATTTAACCGATATATAGGAAACACATTCGGTGTGACCTTCTAGGCATTTTTATCATTGGATTTTAGTAGGTTTGCCTAATGTGCAAGATTACTACCAAGAAATAGGTCAAGGAACCCAAGAGAAATAAGTTTATGTGGAAATAAAATGTCACCTCATAAAAACACTTACCTTGTAATATAATCCCTTTCTCCCAATATCTCTAATCAAGCAGGTAGCATGCATGTTCCATCAACCCATTTGCTTGTTTTCTCAATCTTTGACTTCCTGAAATTGAACATTCCTAGTGAACACTATGGCCATGGTTTTAGTTAGGCTATATCATTTCTATCAAAGGGTATGATATATCAACTTCATATAAGTGAAAAATCCTTCTTGCATTATTCATTAATGCAGTATTACTAATGACGCACCCAACATATCCTTCCTTGTTGCGAACATTTTTTTCATCATGGTTTTAGTCAATAAGTCATTGTTCATGAGTAATAATACCCATTAATAATAATCTTAACATGTAAGGACCAATACACACATTCATAGATTGGAAAATCCAATGACACTTATTAATGTGGATTTCCTTCTTTTGGGTCTTGATCACAGAATATCCTCCTTGATATTACAAAGGGAAAACACCATAAGATGGTGTCTCAATGTTTCACGAGTCCCCACCCTTGATTTTATATATCATGTGTGTCCCTTAAAATGATATCATCTGGCCATAGAACATATATCCAGGAATAGTGTCATGGAACATCCATGTTCTCATCATAGTAGTGATCCACTAAAACCATTTAGTGCGAAAACAATTCTTTGGACATTATCACATACTATGTTATGTAGAAGAAAAATCATTATGTGATAAAGTGTTTATTATTATCATCCAATGAATATAGGTCTATCATAAAATACAAAAAAGTTCGTTTCTAGGGCTCCAACTCCAACAGACTCCCACAAGAACTAGAGACAACTACTACCAACCATCAGTCTGATAGCTCTCACATGATATTCATGATTATGTTGGGATATGCCTCTAGTCAGGGGGTCTTCCAGGTTCTCTTCTATGGACAGTCATCTCACTAAAACAACACCCCTTTGATATAAATCCCTTAATTGGTGATACATTTGGTGTATGTACTTTTTCTATTAATGTGAACATGACTCTTTTTAAAGATCCACCACTACAGTATTATCACAATACAATGTAATGGGATCATTACTGTTAGGCACTAAATCAATCTCCTAGAAAATATTTTGAATCCAGACGCCATCAATGATGGAATCAAAACCTGCTATATATTCAAAATACACTATAGAATCCGTTACAACTAGATTCTTTGAACTCTTCCTACTCACAGCTCCCCTATTTAGATATAAAACATGTCCTGATAGTGACTTTAGATCATTATTATTTGTCTAAAAACCAGTATAAACATAACCTCTGATGACAACCTCCTCATCTCCTCCATACACCAAGAACTTATCCTTTGTTCTTTTTATATACATAAGGATAGTCTTGAAATTATTCCAATGTTTTTTTCCTGGATCTACTTGATATCGTCCTACCATGATGAGTGAATAAGGAACATCATGTCGTGTACATAACATGATGTTGGGAAAAAATCCATCAAGGTAACATTGTAGCATTTTTGTTTTAGTTGTGTTTGTTGAAAAAGCAGGATTCCTTTGTGAATTGGCAAGTTCTAGAGATGTTGTTGACATTCCATGTTGACAAACAACCATGAAAAAATTGGACGATCTGGAGGCGGTATAAAAAGTGCAGTACAAGGTGGCACATTTTTCCAGTATTTTCCAAATTTTTGGTGTCCAAAATTTGGAATTTGGTGAGCATCGTGAAAAGTGGATCTCCATGAATATCACATTTTTATATGGCAGAGGCGTGAATTTTGAGAATAAATGTTTCATGGATTGGATTTCGTGAAGACAATGTTAACGGTGATGCATTATGATTTAGACAAGCTTCGCGAACAACAGATTTGAAGAGCATTGCGAGGGAGAAGGGAATTGTGAGTAGAGCTTCGTGGTGAAGGCGTGAAGGAATTGGTGGGATTCTCCAAGATTATGATGAGCTCCGTGATCGGAAATTTTCCATGGTGATTAGCGAATTTGAGTGAATTTCGGCGGTAACATCAAAGCTATGTGATTTGATATGACCTTGGGTTGACTTCATGTGGAAGGTTTCAGTGTCATTGGAATCGCGTATAAATAGACCTCGACCCTCTCAGGAGAATTAAAGAGTTTTCAGAGAAAATATTTTACTCTCGGTTCATGAAGGTGGTTCGTGAAGGTAGTGTGTTTCATGAAATAAGAGCTTCACAATGACTAATCTAGCTCTGTGAAAGTTGTGAGCTCCACATTGTCACAATGATCTTCATGAGGGAAGTTTCTCTATGAAGACTTGAGCTTTTCGAGAGTGCTTCACAAAATGAAAAAATATTCATGAAGTCTTGTGTGAGATTTGTGAAATTGGGATCCTCACGAAGTAGGGTGCTTTGCGAAGGTGTTTCCGAAGTGAGTTTCTAAGTGTTAAGGGAAAAAGGGGTATTAATCATTGGATGAACATTGGACTTCAATAGAGCATCTACGTATAGTGGAAGATGCATTAATTAGTGGTAATGAAGAGACATACAGGTTTATAAACTGTGATTGGATCTTCTGAAGAAGCAGTGATCTTATTTCAGTTGAGAGAGCAGTGAGTTCTCAAATTGTGAGTGGTTGTAAACCAGGAGGGACAGTGAGTCCACTTCGAACTTGTAAACAATAGTGCACTTATAGTGGAATTGGTACATCAGCACACTATTGGTTTTTGATCCTTGGACATATCCCAGTGAGGTTGAACCAAGTAAAAATTGATGTGTCCTGTGCATGCATTAAGGTTTATTTATACTCTTCCTCAGGAAGATGATAGAAGATGGTTTTGTCTAACATCAAAACATGATAAAAAAGGGGCAGTTTTTTTAATTTGTCATACCCTGATTCACTCCCCCTCTCAGGGTATCTAGCCTAGTGGTGCTAACAATTTGTATCAGAGTGAAAGGTTAATATCTGTAATTATTTCTCAAATGGAGGTTACCAATCATAAATGGATTCTGATCTTCGACGGAAACAATTTTTAGCTATGGAAGAATCAGATGCAACACTACTTCCAATCATTGGGAATGGATGTATTTAGAGTAGTAATGCATGGTATAATAGCAGATATTAATAGTTGTGCATTATTAGAATCTGAGCAAAGAGAATTGTATGTTGATGCCAAGGGAATCAATGATTTGGGAAGAGCCCTATCCAATCCTATCTATACAAAGGTGATTTCATGAAAAATATCACATGCCATGTGGGAAAAGCTGTTAAAAATATATGAAGGAGATACAATGGTCAGAGAAGAAAAGCTACAAGTGTTGTGGAACAAGTATGAAGATCATAGAATGAACCCTAATGAGTATGTTGATACATTCTTTAACAGGGTAAATGTTGTAGTGGAAGACATGTGAGGTCTTGGAGAAGTTATTGAAGACATAAATATTGTGAAGAGCATCTTGAGGAAACTTCCACCTCAGTTCAATTCAAAAGTTTCAGTTTTGGAAGATAAAGACCCAAAAGAGTTGACATTGGATAACCTACATAGCACCATTATTACATATGAAATGAGAAATGATGATAATGATGCTATGGAGAAGGTGAAATATAAATAGGTGGCATACAAGGCCATGAATAAGCTCACTATTGAAGAATCTTAGGAAGAAGAAGAGATATATGAGGTGATGTCATTCCTCTCCTCAATCCACCAAAGAGGAAAAGGAATGTTTAAAGGGAATCTTCCAATTGCTTTTTTTGATGTGGAAAGGTTGGAAATCTTATAGAAAAGTGCCTGAAAAAGTTCCAAGAGGATGATGATGTCGATGAAATTGAAATTCCCAAGAAGAAGTCTCTAGACTATTGGAAAGGCAAGAAACAGTTCAAGAGAAATTTATTTAAGAATAAGAACCTTCTTTCAAAAGAATATGATAGTTCCAACGAGTCTGAGGTTGAGGAGGTTGAAGATATAGAGAACTACTGAGATTGTGGAGAAAATGAAATGGTGGCAGTTGTGGGTAGTTCTTAGAATAAGAATGAAACCGAATCTGATGAAGAAAAAGAATAAGTTGAGTGAATAGTTGATATGAAAGGTGAGTTAGTGGCTTCCCTTGAGTAGATAGATGATTAGAGATCCAAAAAAAATAATTCCAACAAATTTGTTCATGACACCTACCTCTATTTGCAGCAGCAGGAAGAAGAAAAGTCTTAGTTGATGGAAGAAATTGAGAAACTAAATTCATCAACACCAGAGGACTCAGAATTAGTTAGTGAGTATAAAATAAAAAATAAAGATCAGAATGTGGAGATAGATAGCTTTAATAACACAATGAAATATCAAATCAAGTGTATTGAAGAAATTGAAGGAGAAGTTGTCGGTTTTCATAAAAAGGTTAAGGATTAAGAAAAACTCTTGACTTCTGTTGGGTTATCAGGAAATAAAATCACTCAGAAAACTTAGAAGTTGAAAGTGGAGAATAGTGGTTCATCAGGAAAGAAGCATCAACTATGTTTAGATACTAAGACCGATGGGGGGATTGACCAAAAACAAAAAAATGTGAAAATTGAGGTCAGGAAGCAAGCACCCACTCCGAGATTGAAGGATGATTTGGGAACAAGGAAGAATAAGAATATTCATAGATTATAAGGGGAAATGTGTAGTGCATAAGTCATAGAAAGTAATGCACCTCATACAAGGTGTTATTGTTGTGGAAATATGGGACATTCAAAGTATGTGTGTTCAATAGCCAAGAGATATTGAAGGGAACAAGAACAAATGTGGAATCCAAATAGAGAACGATTCTCCAGAACATATTTCTAAGGTTACTATTTTTGGTGTGGAGTATTTGGGCACATGGCTAGGTATTGTACTTCGACCATATAGAGGAATGTTCCAAAGAAGAATCAAAATTCTCACATGTAGCAGATCAATGAACCAACAGGTGAGTTGAAAATGAAAAATAGATTTACATATTTGAAAGATGAAGCTGGTCCATCATAATCTGAGAAAGATCAGAAGTCTCAATCCGTGTCAAATATGACGGTAAAAATATGGACCAAGAAGAAAAAGGATGAGAAGGAAGTGGTGGTAGAAATTTCCCTTCAAGCATCAGAACGCTCTGGTGTGTGGATCCTTGATAGTGGTTGCACATATCACATGATAGATAATAAGGATCTTGTTACAGGCATAAAATATGAAAAATAAGGAGTTTTCAAGTTTGGAAATGATGAAGTCTTGAAGATAATTGGATGAGGAAAGTCCAAGTTTGGGGGCAAAGAGATGATACGTGCTGAAGTCTTATTAGTAGAAGGCCTCAGTCACAATTTGCTCAACATCACTCAACTATGTGACTTAGAAAATTCTATAAGGGTTATTAAGAAGGTTTTGATTGTCAAAGGAAGAGATGGGGTAGTGGTTCTACAGGGAAAAAGGAGAAAGGGAAATCTTTACCTGGTATGTGGAGCAGCAGATATGTGATTTTTGGCCAGAGAGGAAGACAACGAGGTGTGGTATAAATGAATTGGTCATCTTTTCCAACCATCACTGAAAGATCTGGTAAATTGTGATGTAGAAATAAACCTCCTTAAGCTATCTCATGATCTTACTCATACATGTGATGCATGCCCACAAGGGATGCTCATCAGAAATATGTATAAACAAAAGGAAAATAAGTCAACGAGAGTGCTCGAATTGGTGCATGTTGATGTATGTGGGCCTATCACACCATGTGAAATTGACGGAAAGAGGTACTATGTTCTTTTAACTGATTAATATAGAATAATGGCTTGGGTATTTGTTATTTCCCATAAGAATGATGTGTTAGACTACTTAAAACATTACCGGAGGCAGAGCGAAAGGATTCTTGGATAGAAAATTCTGAAGTTTCAAACTGATAATGGTACAGAATTCACAAACAATAAGGTGGAAGACTATCTTGAGAAATATGGGATAAGGCATCATGTTTCCTCGGTGAGAACTCCGTAACAGAATTTAGTAGTTGAAAGGAGAAATCGGATGATCAACAACATGGCCAGAACAATGCTCATAGAAAAAGTCCTCCATGATAAATTTTGTATGGAAGCAGTTTTGACATCAGTCTACATTTCTAACTGGGCTCTATTGTTTCCAATGGAAGGAAAGACTCTGTGTGATATTTATTATGGAAAGAAGACAATAGTGAAATACTTTCAAATATTTAGATGTAAGTGCTTCATCCTCAACAAGGAGAAACATAGAAAATTTGATTGTCATGGAGATGAGGGGATATTCCATGGTTATTCAAGAAAATAAAAATCATAGAAATGCTTTAACAAAAGGCTAGGAAAAGTAGTTGAGGGCAATGATGTCACTGTTGTAGAGAATGAAGGGATTATTCAATAGCACAATGAACAATTTCCAGATGAATGTGATGAGGAGGAATGTAATGTAGGAGGAGTAGAAGTAGATGATGCTGATTCAGAATAATATACTGATGATGAGAAAAAAGAATAAAAATCTATATTTTCACAAAATCCAAGGAGTCGAGTTAAAATTAACTAGAAAAATATCATTGGTGATCAATCAGCTCCAGTTTAGAAAAGAAGAATGAATTCACTACAACAGATATCTTTCTTATCTCAGGTAGAGCCTATATGATTTGTTGATGCATCTGAAATGAAAATTGGGTTCAGACCATGAATGAAGAGCTAGATCAGATTGAGATGAATCAGACGTGGGAGATTGTTTCGAGGCATGCAGATAAGAATGTCATCAGGACTAAATGGGTCTATCATAAAAAGATGAATGAATATTTCACATTGATTTGGAACAAATAATGATTGGTGTGGAAAGGATACTCCTAGATAGACGAGATAGATGTTGATGAGACATTTGCACTGGTTGCGAGACTAGAGACAATCAGAGTATTTCTATCCATTTCAGTGAAATGGAAGTTCAATGTTTTTCAGATAGACGTCAAATATGCATTTTTTAATGGGGTTCTAGAAGAAGAGGTGTATATTGAGTGGACAGATGGTTTTATCATTCATGAGAATGAGAACAAGTTTTGCAGACTGAAGAAGGCATTGTATTGGCAGAAATAAGCACCAAGAGCGTGGTACTCAAGGTTTGATCAGTACTTGAAGAAGCTTGGTTTTCAGCATGGGGGAGTTGATTACAATCTCTATTTTAAAAAAATAGTAATCAATGGATGATGGTCCTGGTTTACGTTGATGAGATAATATTTTGTGGATTAGATGAAGCTCAGTGCATACAGTTTTTCAAATTCATGAAAAGTGAGTATGAAATTTCAATGATTGGAGGGATAACATTTTTCCTTGGTCTATAGGTGACACAAGGAAGGAATGGAACATTAATTTCTCAATACAAATATTCCAAGGATGTTTTAAAATGATTTGGAAAGGAAAATTACAAGGATATGAAGTTTCTGGTTTCTACCCGGATGAAACTGTCCAAAGATGAGGATGGCAAGGCAGTTAATATAACAGAATATAGGAAAATCATTGGAAGTTTACTATGCATGACTGCAACAAGGTTTGACATTGTATTCACCACAGGCCAAGCAGCAAGATATCAGAGTAATCCCAAAGAAATCAACATGCTTTCATTGAAAAGAATACTTCGTTATATCAAGGGAATAGAGGATTTCGGCTTGATTTATAGTGATAAATCTCAGTCATAGTTATTAGGATATACAAATGCAAATTTGGCCGGTTTGGCGGATGATAGGAAATCAACTTCAGGAGGTGCATTCTCTCTTGGTGGATTATGTGTTTCTTGGATAATCAATAAGCAATATTTAATTTCATTAATCACTATAGAAGATAAGTATATTTCTGCCACTCAAGCATGCACAGAAATATTGTGGATTAAATAACAGCTTGATGATATGGGTGTTGAAGTGAAGTATCCGATCGAAATTAATTGTGATAACTCAAGTGAAATAAATCTCTGCAAAAATCCAACCCATCACTAAAGGACAAAGCACATTGAGATAAAGAACCCTTTTATCAAGGTGAAGGTTGAGTAGGGAATTGTGAAGTTGGAGTATGTGCATACAGAACTATAGGTTGCAGACATTCTGACAAAGGCCTTACCCAAGGAAGCATTTGAAAGGAATCGACTAGATCTAGGAGTTCAGCCTACTCCCCGTACATGAAAATATGTGGATGGGTGACCCCCCACCCCCCTCCCTAAGGCATTGCATATTTTTCTGTAATGAACTAATCTGTGTTCTTTCCAATGTTGCAGACCGCAAAGGGGTGACCTTTGAGTTTGTTGACAAAGGGGGAGAAATATTGACTCTTCAAGGGGGAGGAACTGTGGAGAAGCTGACATGTGGAGCGGCTAGATAGGGGGAGATCAATGAGATAGGGGAGCGAATTAAATTTAACGATGCTAGAAATGATTGATCAAACAATAGATATCACGACATCTGAGGATCGTGATAAAAGCATAACAATGATGTTGGAAAGGTGTGAGAAGGTTTCCAGCTATCACCAATTGGTATCAGTGTCATTTCAATAGTTGGTTTCAGTTTAGAAATCGGTATCCATTGTGTTTCAATAGATAGTGTAACACCCCAAGCTTCTACGGTACGTTTCCCTTCGAATAATGCGATAGCGTGTGTTGTACGCAACCTCGAGTTCTAACACACACCACAACCGATCAAACTAGCCGTTATGAATAGTAATACCTACTTTTTGAAATTATATATATTTTATATTTGAAAATGGACTTCATTTTTGGATTCGGAATATCGAATTTAGCCTAAGGTAAAATTTTGGTACATTTCGGATAACTTTCATATTTTGATGAATAGTGAAAATTACTAAATTTTAATTAAAAACAACTTTTTTAATCAAAATAATTAATAGTGATAAATTATGAATTTGAGTGGTTTTAAAGTATATTTAGAATATATTTTTACCATTTAATATAATGTTGGTCATTGGACATAATTTTACAATTAAACCAAACATAAACAAGTGTCAATCTTTTGATAGTAATTATCTCTTAAAAACACGCTTTTTGTTTTGACAGCGGGAATTAATTTTAAATTAATTTCTGCCACTTCTGTGTTTTGAATTTAGAAAAATGGATTCCATATTTGGAATCAGGATGTTCAAATTGTGTAAATAGGTAACTTTTATTTGTAGACATTTTGAATAATTATTGCGGTAAATATTTTATTTACCATGGTTAAAGGGTAAATCCGGTAAATAAGGGTTACAAAATAATATTATAATAATACAAAATTACCCTAAAACGTGTCCTAACCTTATTGGTGGACACATACCCGACCTTGGGCATCCTTGGGTCAATTTGGGGACCCCTTGGAGCCACTTGTATGTGGTAGGGACACTTTATATTAATAAAGTTAAAATAAAAATAAAAATGGCATAAGCTTACATCTTTTAGAAGAACAATTTTTACATAGGGTTATACATGTTGGATTTTCGATTATAAATATTCATTAGAAATCTAAAACGATTTCCTACATAATGATGTTTTATTTATAATTTTTAGACATTAAATAATTTTTTTTATTTATGACACAATGATGATGCAGTAATTACTAAAATAGTAAACAATTAACATAATTGATATTATAAATACCCAAATAAATATAATATGAAACATTTAATGAATTAAACTAATTTTATATGATAATATGATATATTAGGATTGATTTAATTGACTTTGTTCGAAGTAATCAATCTGTTAGGAGTTTCACAAAAATCAACTATTGAATAGTGTCAAAATTGACATAAAAGAGTTCTTAAAACAAATATTATATTATTAATTGATATTAAATTACTAAAAATCTAAGGTTCGGCCAAGAGACTTATATTATGATAAGTTAATCATTAATGGACCACTTGGGGGTCGCTTGGATGTATATAGTAAGTTTATTAACCATATTATATAAAAATACAAAGAGACATTGTAAAAGTGACTTAGAGTTAATACTTAAAGATAAGGTTAATATAAGTACCCAAACCTGTCTAAATTCTATTGGTTGAGTGGTTTTCGACCTATCCCCACCTTAACCTTTGAATAGTCATCTTTGAAGCCATTAGAAACCGAATATGAATTTATTATAAATTAATATTTCTAGCTTTTCCAAAGGTGCCCCTCACCCCTCTTATAAAAGGGCACTCCTCCTTCTCATTTCTTCACACCTCTCAAGCCACTTGGCTCGTCAAAACTCTGCCCAAATAAGCTCCCCACATCCCTCTCCTCCTCCTTGAAGCTTCCCCTTAGGCAGAAAGCATTTCAAGAAGTCCTTTGGTTCCAACCAAAGTGAGTTACCTAGATTAAAGGTAACGATTTCTCTTAAATTATTTTCATTTATTTTGCTTCTCCAACCCCCAAACTCTTTTTATTTCCTTTCTTTTGTAAAAACACCAGTATCCTCAATATACTAGGATGTTGTTATAAGAAGGATTCGAACTACACATACACACAACTCCATCTAATGGATGATGAACATAATGTTTATGTGGATGGCAAACTAACGCCTCACGAAACGATGACTGTTCAAATACATCTTACCGCCTCTCATGGTGGCCATTATGATGGAACTGTAATTAAACATGATATTAATTATATATATTTTATATATAAGCTTCTGTAATTCCATTTTATTTCATACCATTATTCGTTTCATGTTGTATTTACATACGATAATTTCATTTGAGGAAGTGCGGACTACCGCCCCCTTAAAATGATATGACTCGTTCATACCACACATGGAACGTATAAAGGATGGTGTTAATGAACTTAAGTAACATATATAAAAATATTATATTATACTGGAATAGTAATATACCTATGTATCATTTGGATTTGATTCTATAAAATGAAAATTAAATGGAAGTAGCGTTCGTGCGTACGTACGGACTACCGTCTTCACGAACGCGATAAGATTCATTCTCCATCATATCCATTCAAGTATTATTCTCATTTTAGGGTTAAAAATAATGTTAATATCATTCTGATTATGAATAATATATAATCTATCCATTACAAACATGTCTTACGTAACCAAACATTTAAGAAGAACGAATCGATTATCACCCGAAACGACGATAATACTAAGATATTATTAATAAAGCAATGTTAAAAGATCATATATGATATCATATTAATGTATATGATTCTTGTATAATTTAATAACAATTATTTCACCATTATACAGGAGGTTAACCTACCCCAACAAAGGAAAAGTACAAGGTAAGTGTTATTTCACAATCTCTTCATTATCCGAGGTTGTTTATACGTAATAATCTACTGGGATCTCTTTATCATCCACATCCATGTTTTCTTAAAAATGTATTTCAAAATTTTTTTACTATTTACAAGAATATGGGTTAAAGTCATTTATACCCTTGTTTGACCTTTTTATAAGAGGTTTATAAAGGAATCTTTCTGTCGTTTTCAAAACAATGTCCTTTTTAACCTTTTCGACAGAATTGAGGTAAGAATGTTTTTTTTAACTTATACGGCGGGTGCGGTTATTTTCCGCCGTTATAAAATCGTCGAAGCTTTCCATACAAGCTTATAAGAATATTTTCAAAGAAAATGTTTTATTTTATATGGATCTTAAATGATTTCAAAATAAAAGGAGATACTTCTTTAAAAAGAATTTTGATTTCATCTATGTCAACATCCTTTGATGGATTTTAAGATTATTTGAAGTTGATTTATTATGATACAAAACTTCTATATTGTATTGAAGGTTTTGTGATATGTTTGACTGTGGATGTGCTATTTTTATACCATTCATAGTTTATGGTGAAATTATTGACATTTCGTATGCTAGTTTTAATACGAATGTTTATGTTATTTTTAAACCTTTTCATATGGGAATGCATTGGACTTAATAAGTGACGGGTGGAGCCCGCTATAGCTCCTCGATGCATCAGTAGGTCTCATGAGACAAACTAGTGTCTTGGCACAAGGCCTTGACAAAATCTTATTTGTAGTCTTGGCACGAGGCCTTGGCTATGTGGTTATGATAGTCTGGCATTATGCATTCCAACATTATGAAAGTGGTTATTGATTTTTGCATGTGATTATTCGATTAGTAGAATATCCATGTGAATAAGTAAATGGCATTATTTCATTTTACTTTTGCCATACTATGTTGATGTTCAAGTTTAAAAGGCTTTTGTTTTAGTAATTCATTGCCTTAAATGTTTACGCTTATTTTGAATGTTCCGCTATATTGTTATCCTTACTGGGCATTTGAGCTCACCCCTTTTCTATGTTTTATTTTTCCCAGGTAGTGAAGAAGTAAATTATGATTGACTTGCAGGGATATTATGAGGGGTTAATAGTGTGGATATGAAGACTTTGTTGTTGTAGTAGCTTTTCACTTTGAAATGTAATGTAAACCTTTATGTTTATATCTAGTGTTTCCAAGGCTACTAAACTAATCGGTCTTTCGGGATTTGATCTTTCTTGTGATCATGCCAATTTTATGTAATTAATGCACCGACTCTGGGTAGCTGGGGTCGGGGCGTTACAGTTGGTATCAGAGGAAGTTTAGTACAAACCTTGGAAGCTAGATTTAGATAAACTCAGATTAGAGCACGTAGACCTAAGATGAACTTTGAGGATTAGTATAGAATAACTTCCTAGAATTTTGGTATTGTAGAGATTTTGTGAGTTTTCTGAGCAATACATCCCTGTCTAGATACGAGCAGGTAGAGGCGGCTCTGGCACGGATGTACCTAGGGGTAAAACCCGAAAACACCGCTTTGAGCTAGACTCGAACGGGAACTGGTGCACGACAACGGGCCTTGCTGCACTCTTGGTTACGACACTCCCGGGGGATATGCTTAGGATAACTCTCATTTTTTTACAAATCATTATGAAGGGTTTATGAGTATATAATTCCTCAAAGAAAACATTTTTATGATTATGGATTATATCCATAAATAGTTCAATTTATGTTAAGTGTTTTATAAGTATGGGATTATGTATTTTGATTCATAAACTGATCTAGTTTATGCCATTGTTTAGAAATGGCGCCTAGTGGAAGAAATGGAAACCGTATCAATGCACGTACTCCATGTAGGGATTTCCCTCCTGCTCAAGATAATTATAGTGGGTCTGGTGATGCAACTGGTTTCGATCATCTAATCACCATACTGGGACAACTTACTCAGGTTATGAATAATAACCTCACCCGTATGGAGCACCCTGATCCGCAGCGTGGAGGATCAATGTTAGACCGATTCATGAGGCAAAAACCACCAACGTTCAATGGGAGTACAAATCCCTTAGTAGCTGAGCAATGGATAAATTCCCTAGAGAAAATATTTCAGGCTTTGGGGAGCAGTGAAAGGGAAAAAGTTATCATGGCAGTTTACCGCCTCACTGGAGATGCTGATCAATGGTGGTCATTAATTCAAAACATGAAGGAAGATGATGAAGTATCAAATATGGAATGGAGGGAGTTCAAAGATCTGTTTTTAGAAAAATACTTCCCTCGCGACCATCGAGCAGATATGGAAAGGCAATTTCTGAGTCTGAGACAGAAGGAGGATGAGAATGTCACAAAGTATGAGACTAACTTTACAAGGTTAGCGAGGTATGCTGGAGATTATATTCGCAACCCAAGAAGTAAGATTGATCATTTCTTTGATGGGTTAAAACCATTTCTCCGTCGAGCATTAGTCTCACAATCCTTTTCATCGTACGAAGACATTGTCTCATGTGCTATCAAGACCGAAAAGGAATTCTCTAAGTCTTATGACTTTAAAGCAAAGCAACAGAAGAAGAGACCTGCTGATCAATCTGGGAATGGAAATAAGGGGAATAAGGGAAAGGTTGAATATCCATCTTGTGGTAAGTGCGGGAAGAAACACCCATGTGCTTGCCTGAAGGGAATGGGAGTCTGTTACAAGTGTGGTGAAAAAGGCCACCAAGCTCATGATTGCAAGGGGAAGAAGGAAGCTACCAACGTTCAATGCTACAATTGCAGGGAGATGGGGCATTATGCAAATGCATGTCCTAAGCGTCAGGAGAACTTACCTCAGAAAAGGCCAAGGGATCAAGGCCAGGCTTATGCTATCACTACTGCTGAGGTAGAAGATCCGAAAGATGTGGTGGCAGGTAATTTAATGGATTCCTCAAGTTTAGCAAATGCATTATTTGATTCTGGATCATCGCATTGTTTCATATCTTCCCAGTTTGCTAAGAAAATTATATATTTCCAATTTGATTTAATAAGGGAGTTGTCAGTTAAAACTCCTAAGGGAAATATCATTGCAACAAAGTTTTGTGAATCAGTCCCCATTAGAGCACATAAATTTTCTTTATCTGCTGATCTCATCGTCATACCTATGATTGAGTTTGATATAATCCTCGGTATGGACTGGCTTTCGGACTATGATGCGAAGATTTATTGTAAGAAGAAAGAGGTTACGATTCTTGATGATAATGATAAGGAACACCTTATTTTTAGAGCAGAATCGTCACCACCTAATTCTTATTTAGATCCACCCCAAGTAGCTCAACTTATTTCAATTATTGGGGAGGAAGAGAATGAAATAACTGTCGGTGAGGAAAGGAATGTTCAAATAGAGGATATACCTGTTGTGAAAGAGTTTGTAGATGTATTTCCGGAAGATTTACCTGGACATCCTCCAGAACGAGAAGTAGAGTTTTCCATTGATTTGATTCCTGGATGAAGGCCTATATCGAAGACCCCTTATAGAATGGCTACTGTAGAGTTAGTCGAACTAAAGAAACAACTAGAGGAATTGAGAAATAAAGGATTTATTCGCACTAGTGTTTCTCCATGGGGAGCCCCTGTTCTTTTTGTTAAAAAGAAAGATCGATCTATGAGGTTATGTATCGACTACAGGGAGATCAATGCTATAACGATAAAGAACAAGTATCCCCTACCTCGTATTGATGATTTATTTGACCAACTGCATGGAGCTCAATACTTTTCAAAGATTGACCTTCGATCTGGATACCTTCAGTTGTGTGTGAAAAAGGAAGACATTCCGAAAACAGCATTTCGAACCAGGTACGGGCATTACGAGTTTACTGTAATGCCGTTTGGATTGACTAATGCACCCTCTGTATTCATGAATCTAATGAATAGAGTTTTCAAGGAGTATCTCAATGAATTTGTGGTGGTATTTATTGATGATATCTTGGTATACTCCAAAACCTACGAAGATCATGAAAATCACTTGCGCATTATCTTGAAGACTCTGAGGAGGCATGAATTATATGGAAAGTTTAGCAAGTGTGAATTCTGGCTTCAGGAGATTTCTTTTCTTGGCCATATTGTCTCAAAAGATGGAATCTCTGTTGATCCTTCTAAGACCAAGGCAATCCAAGAATGGCCAGCACCTACGAGTATAACTGAGGTACGTAGTTTTATTGGCTTGGCAGGTTATTATTGACGTTTCGTCCAGAATTTTGCCCTATTGGCTAACCCATTAACGAAGCTCACACGTAAAGGGGTTAAATTTGTTTGGACAAAAGAGTGTGAAGAATGTTTCGAAGAACTGAAGAGAAGATTAGTCAATTCTCCTATATTGACTCTACCATCGGGGAATGATGGGTTCGTTATTTATAGTGATGCATCAAAGAAAGGACTTGGTTGTGTCCTTATGCAGAATGATAGAGTTATTGCCTATGCATCACGACAGTTGAAAATTCATGAACAAAACTATCCTACTCATGATCTTGAGTTAGCAGCTATGATCTTTGCTTTGAAGATATGGAGGCACTACCTCTATGGTGAAAAATGTGAGATTTATACTAATCACAAGAGTTTGAAGTATATTTTCTCACAAAAAGAACTCAACATGAGGCAAAGGAGATGGCTTGAATTACTCAAGGATTATGATTGCACGATACACTACCACCCGGGGAAAGCAAACAAAGTAGCAGATGCTTTGAGCAGAAAAGACCATGGAGTTCTGAACATGATGAGAATTGAAAGGGACCCAATTTTCATGGATCTAGAGAAGATGGACATGGGAATAACCAGGGAAGGTGAAACATCAATGCTTTTTCAAATGGTTGCCAAACCATCTTTACTAGAAAGGATTAAGAGTTCTCAGACCGATGATGAAGAATTCCAAAAGAAGATTAAAGCTGTGAATGATGGGAGATTGAGAGACTTTGTGTATGAAGATGGGATTTTGAAATTCGGGAAGAGACTTTGTGTTCCCGATTTACCTGATCTAAAAAGGGAATTGCTGGATGATGCTCATAGTTCCAATTTCTCTATACACCCTGGGAGCACCAAAATGTATAGATATTTGAAGGAACATTTTTGGTGGGACAACATGAAGAGGGAGATTGCTGATTTTGTGTCAAGATGTATGGTTTGTCAACAAGTCAAAGCTGGAAGGCAACAGTCTGGAGGAGTCATGCAACCTCTTCCCATACCGGAGTGGAAATGGGACAATATTACGATGGACTTTGTCATGGGGCTACCAAAGACTCCTAGAAGGAACGATGCAATATGGGTTATTGTTGATCGTCTTACCAAGTCAGCACATTTTCTTGCTATAAGAGAAGATCTACCCCTAGAACGTCTAGCAAGACTATATATTAATGAAGTTGTGAGACTTCATAGAGTACCCTTATCAATTGTTTCTGATCGTGATCCCCGTTTTACTTCAAGATTTTGGAAAAGTCTTCAGAAATCCCTGGATACTGAACTTCATTTGAGCACTTCTTTCCACCCTCAGACAGATGGACAATCAGAACGGACTATTCAGACCTTAGAAGACATGTTGAGATCTTGCTCACTTGATTTTCAGGGTATGTGGGATCAATATTTACCTCTGGTAGAATTTTCCTATAACAATAGCTTCCATTCGAGTATTCAGATGGCACCATATGAAGCGTTATACAGAAAGAGATGTCGTACACCAACCTGTTGGGATGACGTTGGTGAAAGAAAACTTGTAGGCCCAGAACTGGTGGAGGAAACGGTGGAAAAGGTGAAAGTAATCCAAAATCACATCAAAGAAGCTCAAAGTAGGCAGAAGAGTTATGCCGATAATCGAAGGAAGGATTTGGAATTTCAAGACGGTGATCATGTTTTCCTAAAGGTATCTCCGTGGAAGCGAGTCATACGTTTTGGTAAGAAAGGTAAATTGAGTCCCAGGTACATCGGACCTTTCGAAATTCTAGAACGAATTGGGGCTGTAGCTTACCGATTGGCAATGCCGCCAAGTCTCTCCAAAGTTCACGATGTGTTCCACGTATCTCTGTTGAGAAAATACATGCCTGACCCAACGCATGTACTCACCTATGAGGAATTAGAACTGGAACCCGATCTGTCTTATTGCGAAGAGCCTGTCAGGATTCTTGATACAAGAGAACAAGTGCTGAGAAACCGGACGACGCGTCTGGTAAAAGTTTTGTGGAGAAATCATAAGATGGAAGAGGCAACGTGGGAACCCGAGGAACTTATGATGAAGAACCACCCGAGTCTTTTTATGCAGTAATACCCTAGAAATTGCGAGGACGCAATTATTTGAAGGAGGGGAGAATGTAACACCCCAAGCTTCTACGGTACGTTTCCCTTCGAATAATGCGATAGCGTGTGTTGTACGCAACCTCGAGTTCTAACACACACCACAACCGATCAAACTAGCCGTTATGAATAGTAATACCTACTTTTTGAAATTATATATATTTTATAATTTAAAATGGACTTCATTTTTGGATTTGGAATATCGAATTTAGCCTAAGGTAAAATTTTGGTACATTTCGGATAACTTTCATATTTTGATGAATAGTGAAAATTACTAAATTTTAATTAAAAACAACTTTTTTAATCAAAATAATTAATAGTGATAAATTATGAATTTGAGTGGTTTTAAAGTATATTTAGAATATATTTTTACCATTTAATATAATGTTGGTCATTGGACATATTTTACAGTTAAACCAAACATAAACAAGTGTCAATCTTTTGATAGTAATTATCTCTTAAAAACACGCTTTTTGTTTTGACAGCGGGAATTAATTTTAAATTAATTTCTGCCACTTCTGTGTTTTGAATTTAGAAAAATGGATTCCATATTTGGAATCATGATGTTCAAATTGTATAAATAGGTAACTTTTATTTTTAGACATTTTGAATAATTACTGCGGTAAATATTTTATTTACCATGGTTAAAGGGTAAATCCGGTAAATAAGGGTTAAAACATAATATTATAATAATACCAAATTACCCTAAAACGTGTCCTAACCTTATTGGTGGACACATACCCGACCATGGGCATCCTTGGGTCAATTTGGGGACCCCTTGGAGCCACTTGTATGTGGTAGGGACACTTTATATTAATAAAGTTAAAATAAAAATAAAAATGGCATAAGCTTACATCTTTTAGAAGAACACTTTTTACATAGGGTTATACATGTTGGATTTTCGATTATAAATATTCATTAGAAAGCTAAAACGATTTCATACATAATGATGTTTTATTTATAATTTTTAGACATTAAATAATTTATTTTATTTATGACACAATGATGATGCAGTAATTACTAAAATAGTAAAAAATTAACATAATTGATATTATAAATACCCAAATAAATATAATATGAAACTTTTAATGAATTAAACTAATTTTCTATGATAATATGATATATTAGGAGTGATTTAATTGACTTTGTTCGAAGTAATCAATCTGTTTGGAATTTCACAAAAATCAACTATTGAATAGTGTCAAAATTGACATAAAAGAGTTCTTAAAACAAATAATATATTATTAATTGATATTAAATTCCTAAAAATCTAAGGTTCGGCCAAGAGACTTATATTATGATAGGTTAATCATTAATGGACCACTTGGGGGTCTCTTGGATGTATATAGTAAGTTTATTAACCATATTATATAAAAATACAAAGAGACATTGTAAAAGTGACTTAGAGTTAATACTTAAAGATAAGGTTAATATAAGTACCCAAACCTGTCTAAATTCTATTGGTTGAGTGTTTTTCGACCTATCCCTACCTTAACCTTTGAATAGTCAACTTTGGAGCCATTAGAAACCGAATATGAATTTATTATAAATTAATATTTCTAGCTTTTCCAAAGGTGCCCCTCACCCCTCTTATAAAAGGGCACTCCTCCTTCTCATTTCTTCACACCTCTCAAGCAACTTGGCTCGTCCAAACTCTGCCCAACTAAGCTCCCCACATCCCTATCCTCCTCCTTGAAGCTTCCCCTTAGGCAGAAAGAATTTCAAGAAGTCCTTTGGTTCCAACCAAAGTGAGTTACCTAGATTAAAGGTAACGATTTCTCTTAAATTATTTTCATTTATTTTGCTTATCCAACCCTCAAACTCTTTTTATTTCCTTTCTTTTGTAACAACACCAGTATCCTAAATATACTAGGATGTTGTTATAAGAAGGATTCGAACTACACATACACACAACTCCATCTAATGGATGATGAACATAATGTTTCTGTGGATGGCAAACTAACGCCTCACGAAACGATGATTGTTCAAATACATCTTACCGCCTCTCATGGTGGCCATTATGATGGAACTGTAATTAAATATGATATTAATTATATATATTTTATATATAAGTTTCTGTAATTCCATTTTATTTCATACCATTATTCGTTTCATGTTGTATATACATACGATAATTTCATTTTAGGAAGTGCGGACTACCGCCCCCTTAAAATGATATGACTCGTTCATACCACACATGGAACGTATAAAGGATGGTGTTAATGAACTTAAGTAACATATATAAAAATATTATATTATACTGTAATTGTAATATACCTATGTATCATTTGGATTTGATTCTATTAAAATGAAAATTAAATGGAAGTAGCGTTCGTGCGTACGTACGGACTACCGTCTCCACGAACGCGATAAGATTCATTCTCCATCATATCCATTCAAGTATAATTCTCATTTTAGGGTTAAAAATAATGTTAATATCATTCTGATTATGAATAATATATAATCTATCCATTACAAACATGTCTTACGTAACCAAACATTTAAGAAGAACGAATCGATTATCACCCGAAACGATGATAATACTAAGATATTATTAATAAAGCAATGTTAAAAGATCATATATGATATCATATTAATGTATATGATTCTTGTATAATTTAATAACAATTATTTCACCATTATACAGGAGGTTAACCTACCCCAACAAAGGAAAAGTACAAGGTAAGGGTTATTTCACAATCTCTTCATTATCCGAGGTTGTTTATACGTAATAATCTACTGGGATCTCTTTATCATCCACATCCATGTTTTCTTAAAAATGTATTTCAAAAAAGTTTTACTATTTACAAGAATATGGGTTAAAGTCATTTATACCCTTGTTTGACCTTTTTATAAGAGGCTTATAAAGGAATCTTTCCGTCGTTTTCAAAACAATGTCCTTTTTAACCTTTTCGACAGAATTGAGGTAAGAATGTTTTTTTTAACTTATACGGCGAGTGCGGTTATTTTCCGCCGTTATAAAATCGTCGAAGCTTTCCATACAAGCTTATAAGAATATTTTCAAAGAAAATGTTTTATTTTATATGGATCTTAAATGATTTCAAAATAAAAGGAGATACTTCTTTAAAAAGAATTTTGATTTCATCTATGTCAACATCCTTTGATGGATTTTAAGATTATTTGAAGTTGATTTATTATGATACAAAACTTCTATATTGTATTGAAGGTTTTGTGATATGTTTGACTGTGGATGTGCTATTTTTATACCATTCATAGTTAATGGTGAAATTATTGACATTTCGTATGCTAGTTTTAATACGAATGTTTATGTTATGTTTAAACCTTTTCATATGGGAATGCATTGGACTTAATAAGTGACGGGTGGAGCCCGCTATAGCTCCTCGATGCATCGGTAGGTCTCATGAGACAAACAAGTGTCTTGGCACAAGGCCTTGACAAAATCTTATTTGTAGTCTTGGCACGAGGCCTTGGCTATGTGGTTATGATAGTCTGGCATTATGCATTCCAACATTATGAAAGGGGTTATTGATTTTTGCATGTGATTATTTGATTAGTAGAATATCCATGTGAATAAGTAAATGGCATTATTTCATTTTACTTTTGCCATACTATGTTGAAGTTCAAGTTTAAAAGGCTTTTGTTTTAGTAATTCATTGCCTTAAATGTTTACGCTTATTTTGAATGTTCCGCTATATTGTTATCCTTACTGGGCATTTGAGCTCACCCCTTTTCTATGTTTTATTTTTCCCAGGTAGTGAAGAAGTAAATTATGATTGACTTGTAGGGATATTATGAGGGGTTAATAGTGTGGATATGAAGACTTTGTTGTTGTAGTAGCTTTTCACTTTGAAATGTAATGTAAAACATTATGTTTATATCTAGTGTTTCCAAGGCTACTAAACTAATCGGTCTTTCGGGATTTGATCTTTCTTGTTATCATGCCAATGTTATGTAATTAAAGCACCGACTCTGGGTAGCTGGGGTCGGGGCGTTACAGATAGTGGTAGAAATGAAGTGATTTATTGATTTTCTTTCCATTTACTCTTGTTTATCATGCCGATCATTGCTCATGTGGGCTTAGAGTATGTGGTATGTGAATCTTTGGTCGATTTTTTTGAATCTCAAGAGCCGAATGATGGTAGATGGTGGTAGGAGACTCAGTGACATATCAAAGTGCAGAAAATCATTCTGAGAAGAGTTGTCAACAAACCCAAAGGGGGATATTGTTGGGAAAAAATCCCTCAAGGTAACATTGCAGCATTTATGAGTTGGTTGTGTTTGTTGACAAAGCAGGTTTCCAGGGTGAATTGTCAAGTTCCAGATATATTGTTGACATTCCATGTTGAAAAATAACCATGACCAAGGGATTGATGATCTGAAGGTGGTATAAAAAGTGCAGTACAAGGTGGCACCATTTTCTAGTTTTTTTCAAATTTTTTGGATCCAAAATTTGGAATTTTGTGAGAATCGCAAAAAATGGATATCCTTAAATATTACATTTATATATGGCATTGGCATGAATTTTGAGAAGATAGGATTCATGGATTGGATTTCGCGATGACCAGATGAATATTGATGGTGATGCTTCGCGATTATGACAAGCTTCGCGAATGACAGAGTCGAAGAGCATTGCGGTGGTGAAGGGAATTGCGAGTGGAGCTTCACAGAGAAGGAATGAAGGAATTGACGAGATGCTCCATGATTACGATGAGCTCCACAATTAGAAATTTGTCGTGGTTCTTCGTGATTCGGAGAGAATTTCAGCAGAAAGTTTGGAGCTTCATGATTTGAGATGACATGGAGTTGAATTCTCATGGATGGTTTGAGGGTATGTGGAATCTCTTATAAATAGACCGTGACCCTCTCAGGAAAATAGAGAGTTTTCGGAGAAAATATTTTGCTCTCGGTTCACGAAGGCAATGTGCTCCGAGAATGAAGAGCTTCACGGTGGCTAATCTAGATCCGAAAAAGTTGCGAGCTCTGCGTTGGCTCAGTGAGCTTCACGAGGGAAGTCGCTCAGTGACAACTTGTACTTCGCGAGAGTGCTTCACGAAAAGGTAGAAGCTTCTCGAAGGCTTGATTGGGTTTCTTGAAATTGGGAGCCTCGCGAAGTAGGGTGCTTTATGAAGGTGTTTCCAAAGTGAGATGCCTGGTGTTCAGGGGAAAAGGGGTATTCATTAGTGGATTAACTTTGAACTTCAATAGAGAATATACGTATAGTGGAAGATGCATTCATTAGTGTTAATGAAAATAACAATAGGTCTATAAACTATGAGTGGATATTCTAAAGAATCAGTGAGCTCACTTTAGTTGAGAGAGCAGTGAGTTCTCAAATTGTGAGTGGTTGTAAACTAGGAGGGATAGTGAGTCTACTTCGAACTTGTAAAAAACAGTGTGCTTATAGTAGAATTGGTACATCATCACACTTCTGGTGTATGCTCCTTGGATATAGCCTTGTGAGGGTGAACCAAGTAAAAATCGTTTTTTCATGTGCATTCTTTAAGGTTTATTCATACTCTGCATTGGTAAGTAGAGAAAAGAGGGTTTTGTCTAACAACAAAACATGATCAAAAAGGGGTAGTTGGTTAATCTGCCATACCCTGATTCACCCCCCTCTTATCTTATCTAGCCTAGTGGATCTAACACACGACATACATTTTAAATCCTACCGCTAAGCATATGTAATCTTACTCATCCTATATTTCTCATGTTGTGATTGGGGACACATTTTCATAGAACAATATATACTATTGACACTGGAACAAATCCCATATTTGATTGTTCCACACTAAATCCCATTAGTATCTGGTCAATCTATGTAATTTTACTTAGTCTAAGCCTCTTCTTGGGTCAATCACAAATGATCTTTTTCCCTATAATGTTGGAAGCTTCACCTAAGTCCTTCATAGGGAAGCACTTGTTCAACCAGACCTTGACTGACTGTTATACTAGTATGTCATTTCCAATAAGAAATATGTCATCAACATACACTATTAGGATAATGAAGACATTCCCCTTAAATCTATTGTAAACACACGGATCATATTCCTTCTTAATGATACGAAATTCTATTATGGCTTCATATAATCAAATGTTCCATGACCTAGATTCTTTCTTTAATACATAAATGGATCTCTACAACTTTCATACCCTTTTAGAATCACCTGGTGTCACAAACCCTTCTGGTAGTGTCATATAGAAATATTTCTAAAGGTTACCGTTAAGGAATGTAGTTTTGACATCCAATTTAGAAATCTCAGAGTCATGTAAAGATACTATTGGCACCAAAAATCGGAAGGGAGAAGGATAATAAGAAAGGCTCTAATGCTGCCTCGTGAAGAACTTTCATGGAGTGCCATGGATCCACGAGCCTTCCATGAAGCAAGGAGGCGGGATTCCCCATGAGCCCATTTTACATTCACGAACCTTCCACAATGCCAGGAGTTAGGATACCCCATGATCCCCTTTTATGTTCGCGAGCACTCCGTGAATTCAGGAGGTGGGATGCTCCATGATCCCCTTTGATGTTTACGCTCCCGCCAGGAAGCCAGGAGGCGGGATACCCCGTGATCCCCTTTGAAATTTGCGCACCCACCACGAAGCCAAGAGGCAGGATGCCCTGTGATCCTCTTTGATGTTCAAGCGCCTGTCGTGATGCCAGGAGGCGGGATGCCCATAGATCCCCTTTGACGTTAGCGAGCCTACCATGAATCCAGGAGATGGGATGCTTCGAAAGCCGATTTGATGTTTTTGGGCCCACCGTGAAGCGAAGAGGTGGGATGCTCCATGAGCCCCATTGATATTCGTGTACCCACCGTGATGAGAGGAGTTGGGATTCCTTGCAATCCCCTTTGATGTTCGTGTGCCCGCCGCGAATCCAGGAGGCGGGATGCTCCGTGAACCCCTTTGACATTCGCAAGCCTGCCACGAAGTGGAATCCGGCTTCACGCTAAGCGAGAACAGCTTCACGACGCCTCTTCCCTATTAATACCAGTCTCCCCATAGGAAAAAAGATAGATCCTCTGACCATTCCTCTTCCTGGCTGTCAAATGGGAAGCACTTTCTACTCTGCAAACCATGAGATTCTCAAGGTATTTTTTCTCAGTGAAGTGCCTCCCCTTTGCCTTGTCTTCACCCCCTCTTTCAAGACGGATGCCTTTCACGAAGCCCATGGGCCTTCTTGAAGGAATGAGATCCTCATGGGGACTCGGGTCATCGCGGAGCATTTATGCTCCGCGAATCACCCCCCATGCACATGGGTCTCAAACTCTAAGGCTAAGTCACTATGCCTCGCGAAGCATATTGCTTCATCAGACCTTGCTTCGTGAGGCACCCATGCTTCGTAGGTCTTTGCTTCGAAAATGCCCTTCCACTTCACGAAGCACCTCTTCTATACACCTATGCCCTATGTATAGGCTAGGGAACTTCACTTCACGAAGCATGCGCCTTCACGAATCCCTTCCCTTGCATGGAGCACCAGAGCTCTATGAGGCCTCTACTCGTAAACCCCTTTGCTCTACAACTCCCCCTCTCGTGCAACCTCCTAGGTTTGCACGAAGTAACATCAAAGTCCCCTGGACACCACTTCCCATTACATTGCTTTGACTCATGCTTCTTTGCATAGGTACTCTAATGACTATTACTTATTTGCATAGCCATGCTAATGTGGACCCACCAATGGTTCACTCCGTGACACCCCCTGTCCATGGTGGTGCGTGTCCCCTCTATTCACCAAGGTGTAGAGGGTACCCGTTATGTATGTATTAGGGGTGAGGAGTGAACCCACCCCGTCCGAGCTATAGGACATTAAACTTCCAAGCACCATCATCCTCTGCACATGATGTAAAACTGTGACTTAACCCCATGCATCCTATGTGGGGAAAGTGCGACCACCTTGGTGTAATCCCCTAGCCATTATTTACAGGTGGTAGAATCACTGATCCTCCTTTCTTCTTTGGTCCGAAAGACCAGAGGGCAGGGGGGTGGACTCTGGACCCCTCCTTTATTCGGTACCAAATCCCTCTCCCATTGGTCTTTGTCACCACCGGGCCTCCATCTTGGAGTAAGTCCCAACTTCATTGGACCACTAACAATGTGTAAGCCCATGTTTCCTCTCTAGGATGCGGACCACGTGTAAGCCCCTGTTTCCTCATTGGGTAGCAATCACATGTAAGCCCCACTCCATTTCCCATGGATGCACATTCCATGATGTGATCATCAGGTCTTTGTTGTCTCTTGTTTCTCACACTGAGCATGACACATGTGGGCTTGGAGAAAGAATCAACCATGAAAAACTCATTGGGGGAGCCTAGAGTGTAAGTCCCACACACAACCTGAACTATGAGGTCTTTAATCCTGGCCAAGGAAAGGTACGTAGGAAGCCTCAACGAGGTTCAATCCCACCATCCATTGGTCATTTAGAACATCTTCACATCGGTTCACCAACACCTTGGGCAGCCTAGAGTATAAGCCCCGCACCCACAACCTGAACTATGAGGTCTTTGATTCTTGCCAAGGCAAGGTACTTAGGAAGCCTCTACGAGGTTCAAGACCACCATCCATTGGTCGTGACCATCCTTCACGTCATTTCCTACACCCTAAACTATGTGGTCTTTTATCCTTACCAAGGCGAGGTATGTATGAAGCCTCCCTAAGGTTTAATCCCAATACCCCATTGGTTTTGACCACCTTCACGTCGGTTCCCACATCATCTTAAACTATGAGGTCTTTGATCCTCGCTATGGAAAGGTTCATAGGAAGCCTCAATGAGGTTCAATCCCACCATCCATTGGTTGATTCGACCCCATTCACATCGGTTCACCAACACTTTGGGAATCCTAGAGTGTAAGTCCCACACCCACCTAAACTATGTGGTCTTTGATCCTTACCAAGGAAAGGTAAGTAGGAAGACTCCATGAGGTTCTTGCCAAACAATTGGTCACCCTGACTACCTTCATGTCAGTTCTTCCCCATCCTACAAGACGTTAATATTTGAACCCCAATTAGTAGTAATCTATTATGATCCTATTCCATGGTAAGCAGTTGACATTCTTATCTAGTGGTAAGTCGTTCTGCCCCATCCAGTGGTAAGCCATTGAAAACCCCAATTGGAAGTAGGCCATCATCAGATGAAATACGTTGACTTTGATTCTCTACCATGGGGATACGTAGGAAGTCTCTTCGAGGCTCAGGCCCAAAACCATCATCATCCCCACGATGGTTCAATCCCATTAACCATCCACTTCATACGATCACTCCATCATCCATCTTGATTCTAATCCAGTCCACCACATCCTGGTGAAATCATTCCATATCATTCTCCATGGTCCTCAACAGTGACCGGGAATTCAACCACGTGTTGGCCCCAACATCAGTGTTCCCTCTAGGGGTTGCACCCATCTAATCCACTCTAGTTAGTTCTCTAATCAGTCTAGTATGTCTCCACTAGACGTTAAACTTGAAGCATACCCTGTGTTAAATAAGGGAAGATGAGGAAAACCTCAGATACATGCCCATGGAATATGATTCCTCGCGTTAAATGGGGGATTCCTTGGGCTTCCTCACCCTCAAGAAGCCCAATATTAAGGGATAGACGGCAGATGAACCAGTGCCCTAATGCCCAAACATGCCAGTGATTCCCAACATGACTACTCGCATGACTGAAGATTTCTACCCTAACCGGACACCTTAGAATGTCCTGATATAAGTAGTGTAATTAACTGGTGTCCATGAAGATATAGCTCCAGGAAGTGTTTCACAAACCACGACTTAATCTATAAGGGAGACCCAGACTAGGTGATGAGTTTCTAGGAGGAATCCATGGAAGGAAGAACAGACATCCCATCATCCCATTTCGATCAAAGATATAACTTCCCTGAACAAGGAGTGGATGCCACTCACCTTTAGAAATTGAGAATGTAGGGTAACAGACAGCACCGCCATCCCACCAAACAAGATGAGTGTGCGTGCCCCGATAAAAGTGTCAGAAATAAAAATGTGGAAACCGACGTGAAGTTATTCTCCACAACATGGAGATTATGATCATTCAAGGAATAAATGGATTTACGTGTCACCGGATCTAGTAATCTGGCGCAGATTCCTGACATGAAAATAGTGGGCCTGGCATGAAACTCACCAGAAGTTGGGGTAGTAGAGTGTTGGACAACCCGTTCTGTGACATTGTCAGCATGGATCCCTCTTATCGGTCATGGAAGACGGAATGGAGATGGGCCATTGGTCATCAATTCCTTTTTATTTCAGTACTGATCAGTTGATCTCTCTACTTCTTAGGAATCATGTTGCTGCTTGTGGGACGTTATGACCACCTTCCCACCAACGTAATGGCAGGGGCAGTTCCAATGCGGTAGTCCCGCGTGGCTCCACCTCTTCCGCGATGACCTCTACACCCATGGCCCTGGGGCGCTGATGACCCATCTTCCCATTCAAGGTCATCAAATGAAGGATGATCAATGAACTCATGCACTGTTATGAGGAGGTTGGTATAATCTTGACCTGGGATATGGACGAACTAGATCTGGAGGCGTCTGTGCCTCATCCCGAACATCTCCCTCGAGTTCCATGCAGGGAGTCGCCGCTCCTCACACCAACATATAACCATTTTGAGATCTCCTACCAAGATTGCTTTGATGACTCCCTGTCTTATGCTGATGAAGTAGGGGACATTCGACCCAGCCCGGTCAGAGTCCCATTCCAGCGGCTCCCAGTGAGGGCTCCAACCCGATCGCATCAGCACTACTACCCGATCTTGCTAGATGAGGAGAAGGTAAGCTATGTACCTACACCACCAGCCCCCATTCTTCTTACCTGACGCCAGTGTCGGGCGCAAGCTGACGAGGACGCCCACCAAGGGGCGTCATTATTGACGGCTGTTGTGGCATGTGCCACCTCCAATGCATATCAGTAGTTCCATAAATACACCGAGTAGGGGAACATCTACGCTCGACCAGGATCGAGGCCCCAACTGCCCCATGGGTAGGCTGGGTCAACTCTCTTGGTCACTGACACCGGCAGTGGCCACCGGGAACTAACCCGCAACAATGCCACCCAGTATGGATTTCCTTCTTGTACCACCATCATGGAGAGTGTGGTCCTTCCCTACTTCAAGGCTCGGCATGGAGGTCCGCCTTGTGCCACCGTCAATCCTAATGAGGGCCTTACCTACGGCGGTGACACTCGGTACGATAGTCTCTCCTGTGCCCATTACACTGGGTATGGAGTCATTCATCCTGCCTTCGACCTCCAGTGTAGGGACATCACCAATACGACCTCTCTTCAACATGGGGATCCTCCATGTGTCCTTTTAATAGCTAGTGAAGGTCCTCCTCACCTCAGAAACAAGAGGGGTAAAGGCTAGCCTTGCCTCACTAGTACCCAACACAGAGGTCCTACCCGTGTTTAGCTAGACCAGTACAAGAAACCTCTTTATACTTAGGTCACTAGGGGAAACAAGCATGCAGGTCCTTCCCATGCTCCTTCCAGTTCTAGTGGAGGTATTTCGGGCTCTAGAACTATCCATGGAGGCCCTCCCCATGTCCTCTTTGACATTTGTCTGGGAGCTCCTCGCACCCCAACTTAATCAGAAGTTTCTCCAACTCAGCACCAGTGTAGTCGAAGGAATTCATGTCAGAAATCTGCCTTGTCCCAAGGAGACACCCAGGGGAAGGAAGGAGGGTCATCACCGCCATAAGAAGAATTCTGGGAAGGTCCATATGGAGATGGAACCAGTCCGCTTCTCAAACTCTTAAGCGGAATATGACTCAGCATGGGAACCCTCCTCTCACTCATCCGAGTCAAAGGCGGGGGCAGGAATGAGGTGCATCAGCCTAGTACTCCTGGAATGTAAAGTCTATAAGATTATCACCTCCCTATATAGGTATATCCAGAAGGATGAAAATCTAGAGACCATGTAGGTTACAGTCATGCAATCATCACCGTCATCACCAGAAGTGCTCTCTATATCGACAAGAGATCACATAGAACTATTCCAGGGACTGATGGCGGGCGAGCAGCAGTGCGGCCTATCACCAGTGGCCCTATCCCCTATTCCTGGAACTATGGCCGTTGGCCCATATTATCGCGACATAGCAGCCATGTCATTACAGTCTTCAGAGGACAGCCTGAGATTCGGCGGCCAGTCATCCTGTTCTTCGTACTATCCACTGTCCAGCCTTCCATCCCAGAGGTATGTCTCCATACTACTACCAGTTCCTCAGCCACCCCCAATTGATGAATGGGGAAATCAAGGACCAGACCCTTAATCTGAGTCAAGGAGCTTATGTAACATCCTCACAAAAAAACCACTTCCTCAAGATGTTCTAGCTCGTGGAAGGGCCAAATTTTTGCACGCTGGAATCCCTCACCCCAGAGGAGTTTGAATGTTTCCGAAAAACCCTTTGGGCGATGTACATAGACCTTCATCATCTGTGATTGGTTTATCCTTGGACACAATCACATTTCGAAGAAATTTTTGAGCAATGTCATCTAGTCGATCTGGCTACGCTCCATGTGGCCTAGCGCCCCGAGTCACCAGGCCATCATAGATCCCAGCAAGAGTAATGTGTTTAGAGTTTCAAGATACTCAGCAAGATCAACAAGGAGGCTTCCCCACACGTGCATTTCCATGGATGAGGGAATTATGTTTCCCTCCTATTCAATCCTATCTCGCGGCAGCTTGACTTTCTTGGTGATATCGAGTACATTCCTCCAGGAAGGGTCACGATCAACATGGATGACATAGTTTACGAGGAGGATGAGTTGGAGATTCTTGATGGGGACTTACCAACTGAGGATGTTCCACAACTATTGGACCCATTGGGGAGGTTACTAAGTAGTAGAGGAACCTACTAGGTCTCACTGCACCCACCAAGATATTGGTACTCAGCCGGAATTCTGGTAAGGGTAAACAGCACGTCGGAGCTACCAAGCACACCGACCCATCCGCCTTAGTGCAGAAGACGGAATAAGACCCTGAGAAGGAGACATTGCACCAAAAACATGTTGAGCAAAATAAGTTGGTCAATAACCTCTTGAATTAATGTGTCGTTGAGCAACTAATGAACTACGTTGATTGTAGGCCATGACAGCAGGTGTAGGAACAACTTCCCCTTAACAAGCAGCCTCCAGCCGACCTTGAACATCCTGCCCCGATCGACAGGGTTAAAGGTGGGACATACATAAAGAGAGAATGGTATGTTTCGCCAAACCCTCATGAATGACGCGACAATCCAAGGGACCCAACTCGGGCTCCCCCAGTCGCCTCGAGGGTCGTACCGCCAGCCGCTCTGCGAGACGCTGGGCCTGCTTACCATGTTGAAGAACCCGCCAACGCACTCATGGATAGAGATCCCTGTCAAAACCGGGACCCCCGCCCAGATGATACAATGGTGGCACTAATTTCCCTCCTTGAGGCATTAGAAACATGGAAGTTGGGAATCCCACCTGATGGAAAGCCATATCCATCATGGGTGGATGATATGCTGGCTCTTCCGGGTTTTGGGAATCCAACCTTCTCCCCCTTTAACAGGGTAGGGGACTCACCTCAACACCTAGCCCACTTCAACTCAAGGTGTGGGACCATGTTAGGGACTCCATCATAGCAGGAGGTTGTCAAGATCCGCTGTTTTTTTCAGACATTGAAGGGTCCATCATGCATCTGGTACAACTAGCTTCCCGTTGGATCTGTAACCAGCTGGGAGGACCTCCGTAGGCAATTCCTTTACCAGTTCAGCCCCACCACACAAAAGACAAGCATCATAGACCTCTTCAAGTGAATTCAAAGGCCTGATAAGCATGTCGTGGACTTTATCACTCGGCGGAAAGGGCTTACATATTCCCTTGACATTCCACTGACTCAAGAGAAATTACTAACGATGTGAGTAGGGAATGTCAAGAAAGAACATCTTCCCTCAATGATAACCCAGAACTACCCCATGGGATTTTGAGAGCTCTTCAATAAGGCCCAACGCCTTGAAAAAGCTCTGCAACAGGCCATCCAGGCATGTCTGTTGCCCCTGTAATTACTGTGAGAAGGGCTGTCAGATCTGAGCCTACCACAATAGCCGAAATAGAGGCCCCCAGACAACTGGAATTATTACCAACAGGGCCATGTTCGCAGCCTCACAGAATCCTGCAACCATAGGCGTAGCCTCCATCCCAACATCGGCTTCCTCATAATCGGCAGGTACCCCCACAGAATGTGTTGCCACCGCCTAGGCAGGACAACCATGCTCCTCCTCTTCGACAGGCTCCTCCATCTCCTCATTAGGGCCGGGCTTAAAGGCCCCCCTTTTCGGATAGAAGAAACTAGACCTACTTGGTCAATGAGAATCTGGTCCCCTATAATTTTTGAAGTGACTTGGAACAAGGGATTGTGCATTTTCTTGAGTGCAGAAGGCAAGAATAGGCGAACCTCACTGATCGCCCCAACTACTTCCCCAATCACTAGATCTTGGAGAACACCATCAAGCAGTGCTATGTGTTCAAAGACTGGCTTTAAGACCAGGTCGATAATAAAATATTTAGGCTAGGCCCAACCCCTATACAAGTGGCATGCATCGTCGTAAGACCAGACAATAGTAGCGACGACGAATGTGAGTGGCAGTAGGTTTCTAACAGCGAGTCCCATAAGTATTAAGACTGGATGGAACACAAAATGGTTACCCATGCCTATGATATAATTCATGCATGCCTAAATTAGCTGGAACCTTCATAAAGTGCAGCTGCTACTTCTACTTCATCATCACAGCCGACCTCTTCCCAGAAGAGAAAGCATCGACAACACAAGGGAAAGAACCCCCCCCCCCCCCTGATGCCATCATCGTCCCACACTCTTGGTGAATTAATAACTCCAGAGACGGGGATTACTCCCATAATCCTCCAAGTAATGGATGAATCATCAAGTGATAGTTAAGGGTATGGTTCGGTTAATAGTATGGAGTTGTTAAATCCCTATAAGACTCCCGATGATGGGGAGTGCCAGGAGAACATCCCCAACATCCCCAGCCCACACCAACATCGGTGGATACACGACCATATGGGTAGTTGAGGCACATTAGTTGGAACCTCCTTCCAAGATGTGAATGCCACTGAGACCAGATAGTAGGCCCATCGCCGAGTTCAGCATGCACAACCTCTTCATCTGGTGTCATCAGTCCTGCCTCCACCGCTATTTGTGTTGTTGGATCAGGCAGGTCCACTTTGACCATGCCTTGACCAGTCTTGCCCTGCTATAGGCTGGTCTCAGACATCCGACCTGCATCTGGTAGCTACTTTATAGGCTTTGACTAGTGAGCAACAAGATATTCCCAGCACCAGTCAGCCGCCAACCTAGATAACAGGGCCCTTCATGCCTTCTATCAAAAGGTGGCCTCCTACAAGCATAAGATCACACTTGGCGTGGAAGTATGATGTTATCAAGCACCTCAACAGTATCCCAGTGAGTATTTCCATCCCTGATTACCTTCTCCTGTCATCATATATGCGTTAGGCCCCCACAGAGGCTTTAAGAAGCCCTCTCCAGTTTGAGATGGAGGTAACAACTGCAGAAGCCTTTCATGCTGAAGTAGTCAAAATCACTGAATGTTAGGCCATCATTTCGTTCTCTAGAGAAGATGAAGGCTCTCCCATAAATTGGAACATCCACCCACTATACATTACCAGCCAATTTAACAGCATGGAGTTTTACCTCTATTTTTTTTTACAACGGCTCTAAGATTAACCTTATCCCGACACAGACGTGGTGGAAGCTAGGGTTATCTAAAGACAACCTGACTCCCAATGATTTAATAATCCAGGTATATGACGGGAAAGAAAAGACTCTAGTCCATATGATCCATTTGGTGACCCAGTTTGGTGGCCTAGTTACTAGCACCGAGATTATGGTTGTCTCCCAGGACATCACGTACAATGCATTGATGGGAAGACCATGGCTCCACCTGCATGCCGTAGTCCCTTCATTGTATCACCAATGCCTCAAGTACTCCCTCAATGGTCGAGTAGGCATGCTCCAGGGTGACACGTCTCCTTTCACCTCTTGTGAAGCCTGCTACCTAAATGGCGACTATTACAAGATCAAGGATAAGCAGATTCTAGCCAGTGATGTCGAACCCGTCACGGTTGCAACTAACCCCTGGGTAGGTCTGGATGATGCCTACATCGTCCCAATCCATCGATTGGAGGTGATAACCCCAACATGGGGAAATTTTTTGTTGTCTATGGTAAAAAGGAGAAGATTATTACCAAGTCCACGTAATGTAGTAAAATCACCTCATACCCCTACACAAATCAGGCTTTTGTGATCCTAGAGCCTCCTACCCCTGTAAGGTATCACGATGTTCGCCCAATGGCAACTGCAGTACGTCATACACGTCTGCTTTTCCGGGATGAAATCAACCAAATCAAGCTGATGCGCCACTATTTCTTAGATATAATCTAACATGGCCCCTTGGGCCAAAGACCAGATGGGATCGGGTCAACATCCTTCATCGTTATGGTTTCGGTAGTACAAGAATCTTCTGAAGTAGTGACCACTGTTGCTCAGTCTGGTACCAACATCCCACCGAAATATTCTGACCTAGAATAATCTTCTCTCATTGTGGATCCCTCCTCCACAAGTGAAGAAGAGTATTTAGAGGATAATCCCCCCACATTTGAATAGGTCATCTCTTCCATGGTCGATGAACTGGTACATGCGAACCTTGGAAGTGATGCAGATCCGAGACCCACTAGATCCTCAAGTACCCATCCACCGCCCTGGTCTCCTAACAAATCATCGTGGATTCAAGCATCCTCTTAGGAAGATGTAGCCTTCTCATGGTGTTATGGTTGAGGCCGAAGATGACAATCTCATCAAATCCAACATCGTCAAGGAGGTCCAGTACCCCAAGTGGCTAGCCAACATCGTACCAGTTAGGGAGAAAAACAGACAGATCGGAGTCTACATCGACTTACGAGATCTCAACCGTAAGTGCTCAAAAGATGATTTTCCCCTTCCAGTAATTGAATTTTTTATCAATTCTATAGACGGATTCCAATAACTTTCTTATATGGATGGGTACTCCAAATATAATCAGATCCGGATGGCCCCTAAGGATGAGGATTCCACAGCTTTCAGGGCGCCACTAGGTATATTTCGTTACCAGGTCATGCACTTCGGCTTAAAGAATATAGGTTCCACCTATCAGCGGTCCATGCATTGCATATTCAAGCCAATCCTCAGGACATTGGTGGAATTCTATGTGGACGACTTGGTTTTCAAATCTCTCCAGTGCCAGGACCATCTCAAGGACCTTGAGAAAGTGTTCGGCTTCCTCCATTCCCACCTCCTGAAGATGAACTCATCGAAATGTTCCTTCAGGGGTCACCTCTGGGAAGTTCATTGGGTTTGTTCTCAAGTACAAGGGCATCGATACCGACCCAAAGAAGATCAGTTCCATCAGTCTGATGCCTCCCCCAAGCAATATTTGGGAGCTTCGAGGTTTCCAAGGCCACATAGCCTAGACATGCCAATTCATTGTGAATCTGGCCGGCAAGTGTGAGCCCTTTTCTCGGCTTATGAAGAATAGAACCTCCTATGAATGGGACGAAGAGTGCTAGACCGAATTCGAGGAAATCAAGCAGTATCTATTCCAGCCACCGGTCATGAGGCCACCCGTCCCCAGAAAGCTGCTGATCATGTACTTGGCTGCCCTAGAATGATCTCGTGGAACCCTTCTCTCACAAAAGAACAAAGAGGGGATGGAGAACAGTCTTTAATACCTCACTAGTATGCTCATTGATGTAGTGGCCAGATACTCCCCTATCAAAAGAGCTGCCTTGCACTGGTATTCACAGTAAAGAAACTATGACACTGCTTGTGGCACCATGAGGTACAACTAGTGTCTCAGGTAGACCCACTATAGTACATACTGAACTGCCCTGTGTTGACCATTCATCTAGCATAGTGGGAAGTAATCCTCCAACATTTTGACATCAAGTTCATGCCTACGAAGGCTATTGTAACACCCGAGACTTTTATGAGAAATATTTTGTTATATAAATCATCAAAGGAATCTTTTTCTACACACAACACTAGCTTGACTTGCTTTACACGCAATCACGACCATCCTCGATAGCTTGCGTCGTACGCAATATCTGCTTTCACTAAACAACGAAATATTATTATGAGCTATCCATTATGAATAGTATTAACTAAATTCTCAATTTTATAACATTATTATTCATATTACACATTTTCTAGAACATGGTAAGAGAACAAAATAAATATTTCGGGTAAAATAATTATTTTTCAAAAAATGCAGTTTTGCTACCTTTTGATTGCGCACCCACATTAAATCTAGTTTTTGACATGATTATAAGTTCAATTTGACAAAATAAAAGTCTTATTTTGAATCAGGGTATAAAAATTTACTTTGGATAAATTTTTGATATTTTTCTGATAACTTTCATATTTTGATGAATAGTAAAAATACGCTAATTTTTAATTAGAAACAACTTTTTTCATTCAGATAATTTATATGGATAAATTATAATATTTATTGGTTTTAAAGTATAAATAGAATATATTTTGACCATTTAATATAATGTATGTCATTAGCACTAATTTCACATTGAATTCATAGGTTAATCCATTTCAGTCTTTGGCAATGTTTTAACTTCTAAAACCCATTTTCTTAACAACAGGATTTATTTTAAATTAATTACTGCAACTTATATGTTTTGAATTTTGAAAAATGGATTCCATATTTGGAATCAGTGGGTCCAAATTATGTTAATAGGATACTTATTATTTTTGGGCATTATGAATAGTAACTACGGTAAATTTTATTTACCATAGTTAAAGGTAAATCGTGTAATTAAGGGTAAATATAAGATTATAATGTTACTCTAACACCTGCCAAAATCCTATTTGATGACTAAAAGTGGACCCATATCACCTGAGGGTCAGATTAGATTCATTTAATGGACTTTTGTTCAGGAAAATAATTTAATTATTATTAAAACCAAAGAATGTGACAACATGTCACTTTCTTAAATCTTATAAGAATAATAATTTTCATTTAGTGATAAACTTAATGAAACATCGATCATGAATAGTCTCCAGAAATCTAATACAATTATCTACATCATAGGAATTTATTTAGAATTTTTAGGGATTAAATAATTATCATTAATTATGACACAATAGTGATGTTTAAATTATTCTATTAATTAAAATATCAAATAAATGGTTTTAAAAATATTAAAATAAATATTATATGAACTATTTAATGTGATCCAATAATTTTATAGATACATATGACAGTTTATGGATCTATTAAAGCTTTTATTTTGAACATATCTTCTGTATATATTTTATTTAAATTCAAATAAATGGATAGTGTCAAAATTGACACTATTGTTAGTTTATAAAAATAACATATTATAAATCTGTTTAAAAATCACAAAAATATTTAAAAATTATAAATTAAAATTTTTATTGTCTAAAATATCATAAATTGTCAAATTATAGAAAATTCACAACACATATATAATTATTTATAATAATTTAATATTTAAAATATTATTACCAAAAATAAAATTAAATTGATAAATAAGGATCAATCAATTTGATAATGTTTAAAATAAATTCCTAACATGCATAAATTTTATTCGTTGATGCGATTACAACCCTATATCATCTAAGCTTCAGATATGAGTCATTTAGGAAGTTTTTAAGTGGTGTTGGGATTTAATATAAACTAATATTTCTTATATTTCCAAAGGTGCCCCTCTCCTCCTTATAAAAGGGCACCTCCTCCCTCTCCTCCTCACACCAATTTGAGCCTTCATGATCGGTCAATCACTGCCCATTTCACTTCCCCACTTCTCTAGAAACATCCTAGAGTTCTTGGTCTCCTTCAAAGACCAATTTTAGTTCCCTAAGAGGAGGTCTCAAAGAGGCACTTCAAAGAAGAGGTAATGTCCGTTACCTATTATTTCATCTTTATTTCTTCTTCTGCTTCTTATTATTTAGTCGTTTCATTATGAAGTAATAAAATCAGTATAACTCATATAATGATATGTTATTATAAGTATTAAACAACACTATTTCACCATCTATCCATCCTAGTGAAAACGAAATCACCGCACATGCGTACGTACGGAATATCGTCTCCACGCCATGGTGTAATCAATTTTCCTCCACCACCTTACATGGATGGGTATAATGGTGTAACTAATAAGTATATATGATTATTATAAAGTTATATTGATTCTAAAATAGTATACATACACTCCAATAAAATTCCATGATCATGGGAACGATATCATCGCTCGTGCGTACGTACGGTATACCGTCTCCACGATGTGATGCGACTCGTTCTACATGATCTTCATTGAATAATGATTATATAAATGAATTGAATGAATTAATATGATATATATTACACTAATACCATTTTGGAAATGAGGAATCTATAACCTAAAGAAAAGAATAAGAATTTATTCGACAAAACACGCGTAAGAAGAAAAAGTAATAAACCCCCGAATAACAAGTAGTAATGAAATATTACTAATAAGAAGCTATGAATATGACCATATATGATATCATAAAAATTATTTTGATTCTTAAATAAGTCAATAAAATTATTTAAATCATTATACAGAAGGTTTAGACACTTACGAAGAAAATCGGACGTAAGTTAAGGGAAATATCACAATCTCATTTTTATCCGAGATTGTTTATAGTTTGGAATTTACTGGGGTGTATTTAATCATCCACATCCATGTTTCCTAAATATGTAATATTTATATCCTTCTACAATATATTATATCAAATTTTACCCTTCAGTGAGTTTTTCGTAAAAGATATGAAAGGAATCTTTTGTCGTTTTTTGTACAAGGTACTTTTTGACTTTTCTGACAAAAGTACAAGAAGAATGTTTTTTTAACTTATACGGCAAGAATGGATTTTTAAAACATTATTTCCAAGAAGTTTCATTTACAAGTTTTCATGTTTATTTATAATCAACTTCTTTTAGTTTAGAATGGTATGACATGTTAAGAAAGGAAATGGGTTTTTGAAGTAGAAAGCATATTTTCCTCATGAATGGAGTTCAAGTGTTTTATCAAAATTATTTTCCATCTAAGATAATAAAGGGTTCTGTTTCTATCCATATTATTACATTGATTTGATTATGTTGTGATGGAATTATTTTTATGAATTCGATTATCTTATTTGAATTGTTTTATGATGTCACGATGTTTAAGATTCCCATTTTTATTACATGGGTTATGCTATGATGTATGGTTTATGATTTTGTGGCACACATAAGAATGGTATCATTATGAGATGTGTGGGACCTATATCTCCCTCCAATTCATTGGGAAAATATTTTATATCTCATGAGATAGACATGGCTGGAACGGCAGGTTAAACCGGTTCAGTGAAACAGGACTGAAACGAGGAGTGAACTCGGTTCAGAAATAGACTTTGTCCACTAAGATAGTCTTGGCAATGAGTCTTGACTAATAAGAAATTATTATCTATGATTATGTGTGTATTCCACAAATATTCATGTTTTAAGTTATGATTATTGTGATTACATTTCACTGCCATGATTTATCCCATGTTATGAAATTATGATCTCCTTTGCAGGGTAAGATTTCCAAAATGTCATGTTCTTATGAATACGATGTGATTGATATTTCTTTTGTTTACCCTTAATGAGAATTTGAGCTCACCCTTTTGTATGTTTTCTTTCCCCAGGTCAGGAAGAAGGTTATAAAGTATGATATTCCAAAAGGGACTATTAATATGATGAAATAAATGGGAGACAGTGTAGATGCTTTATGAACCAGTTTTTTATGTTTCCCAGTTTCTAAAGACACTATACCTATACGGTCGTTTCATGGTTTTGTTATATGTTGTAATAAGTATGCTTCAATTTTGAAGTATTAACCATGTATGTAAATTATGGTTCGTTATAGTTGGTATCAGAGGAAGGGTATAGTCAACCTTTGGAAACTAGGATATGAAAGACTTAGTAAGAACCCTAAGGACAAGTCTAAGCATAGAACACAATCTTTGTGTTTTAGAAATGGCCATGAACAACCTATGATAAGACCTTATGTGTGAAATTTTATTCTTGATTATGTGGTTTTCCTATTATAATTAGTGTTGCTCACACTATTCTTCCTGTTTTTAGTTAATGGCTGGAACCCAAAGAAACTGTGTTAATGCGGAATGTGATAGGAAATTCAATGATTGTCCCCCTGAGCAACCAAACGTTATGGGAGCTAGAATGAAAAATCTTGTAGCCATGCTCGCACAACTTTTTCAAGCTATGAATCATACAGGACATCCAAATGAGAAAAAGAAGGAGCAACATTCTGTAGAATCCTTCATGTGGTAGCGTCCACCTTCATTCAGCGGGTCTTCTGATCCATTAGTGGCTGAACAATGATTAGTACCACTGAAAAGATATTTTCAGTTCATCAATGTTCTGAACATGATAAAGTCATCTTAGCAGTGTATCGTTTGGAAGGTGATGCTGATCAATGGTGGAATATTATTAAGAATACGAGGCAAAGGGATGAAATTGAGTCTATGGAATGAGGTGAGTTCAAGAACATATTTTTCAATAAGTATTTCCTTCATATTCTTTAAAAAAATATGGAGAAGGAGTTTCTTGAACTGAAGAAAAAGGATGATGAATCCGTTGGTACCTACGAAGAAAATTTTACAATACTTTCAAGGTATGCTTCCGGAATTATTATCCAACCTGAGGGTAAGATCGATCGATTCTTTAGTGGCTTAAAACCAAGTCTTCGAAGGGAGTTAGCCATAAGGGACTTCAATATCTATGAGGAAATTGTTCGATGTGCTCTCAAGGTTGAGATGGAGATTGGTGTAACCCATCAGTCACATGGGTTTGATAAGAAGAGGAAAATGGAATTCAAAGGAAAATATAAATACCACACTGAAAAGAAGATGAGTTTTCCCTTAGGCTCAAAGTCTGGAAATAAACATGGAGGAAATTGTCTTAAGGGCACAAGAAAATGTTATAAGTGTGGAAAAGAAGGTCATCGGGCAATTGAATGTCGAAATAATTGGAAGAAGATGTCTAATGATGCAAAAAAAGGAAGGGATACACACAATGAACCTACTACACTACAATGTTTCAAGTACAAGGAGATGGGGCATTATGCCAATCAATGCCCAAATCCGAGGGTTGATGATGATGATCGATGTCAACAAAATCTTAAGGCCAAAGACAAAGGAAAGTCACATGCAATTACTATCGGTGATGTGGAGTACGACAACGAAGTGGTGGGAGGTACACTTACCAACAACTCTAAAGTAGCAAATATTTTATTTGATTTTGGATCAACCCATTCCTCTATTTCTGAAGAATTTTCTAAGGGTATCACTGTATTAACTCAATAATTATATATTGAGTTGGCTGTGACAACTCTTATTGGCACAACAGTCCCATCAAAAGTTTACAATTCTTCTCCGATTGAAGTTTGTGGGAAAGTGCTTCCGGAAAATCTTGTGATCCTTCCTATAGTGAAATTTGATGTGATTCTTGGCATGGATTGGCATTCTTTATAGGGAGCTCATATAAATTTCCAATGAAGGGAAGTCACATTTCATATTCCAGATCAATCTATGATCATCTATCGATGCAAGGATGAACATAACCTTCTAGTGGAAATTTCATCCATCTTATGGGTCTTGATTCCACTAAATGAAGGTTATTTATCTCAAATTGTTGGAGAGAAACTCACGATTAATAATATTCCCATTGTATGAGAATTTGATGATGTCTTTCCGGAGGAATTTCTCGGTCTTCCACCAAATCGTGAAGTTGAGTTTTCAATAGAACTCGTACCAGGTGCTTTGCCTATTTCAAAGACACCTTATAGAATGGACCCAATTGAGTTGCAGGAATTGAAGAAGCAACTCCAAGAGAATCTTGATAAAGGATTCATACGCCCTAGTGCATCACCTTGGGGACCACCTGTTCTGTTTGTTAAGAAGAAAGATGGATCAATGAGACTCTAAATTGATTATCGAGAACTTAACAAGATCACTATCAAGAACTAATATCCTCTTCCACGCATTGATGACCTATTTGACCAAGTACGCGGAGCTCAATACTTTTCCAAGATTGATCTTCATTCAGGGTATCATCAATTAAGGGTCAAAAGGGAGGATATACCAAAGACGGATTTCCATACAAGGTATGGACACTATGAATTTATAGTGATTCCATTTAGTATTACTAATTCCCCTGCTATCTTCATGGATCTGATGAATAGAGTTTGTAAAGACTATCTTGATCAGTTTGTGGTAGTCTTTATAGATGATATTCTTGTCTATTCAAAGAGTAAGGAATAACATGATGATCACTTGAGAATTATATTAAAGACCCTAAGAAAGGATAATCTTTATGCCAAATTTACCAAGTGTGAATTTTGGGTTCCAAAAGTTTCATTTTTGGGTCACATAATCTCAAAAGAGGGGATATCTGTGGATCCAGCAAAAACAGAGGTTATTGAAAGATGGTTGAGACCAACAACAGTAACCGAGATCCAAAGTTTTCTTGGTTTGGTTGGATATTACCAACGTTTTGTGAAAGATTTTTCAAGGTTATCTAACTCACTCACCAAGTTGACTCGAAAAAGAGTTAAGTTTGTTTGGACGGAGGAATGTGAAGAAAATTTCAAAGAGCTAAAAAGAAGGTTAGCCAGTGCACCTGTGCTCACACTACCTTGCAGTGGAGAAAGGTTTGTGATCTACAATGATGCGTCCAAGAAGGGATTGGGATGTGTTCTCATGAAAAATGATATGGTGATAGCTTATGCCTCACGCCAGTTGAAAATCCATGAGCAAAATTCCCCAACTCATGATTTGGAGTTAGCTGCGGTAATCTTTGCATTAAAGATTTGGAGGAATTACCTTTATGGTGAAAGGTGTGATATTTATATTGATCATAATAGTTTAAAGTATATTTTCACAAGAAAGAAGCTGAATATGCGCCAAAGAAGATGGTTGGAGCTGATTAAGGATTACAACTGCTCAATTCATTACCACCCTGGGAAAGCAAACAAGGTGGCAGATGCATTAAGTCAACAAGACCATGCTAGCATATCCATGATGAGGATCACAAAAGATCTAATATTTATGGATTTACAAAAGGATGGATCTTTGAATTATAATGGAAGGGGAAAATAGTATCTTCCTCAAATGAATGTTTAACCATCTATACATGTGAATATTCAAGAGGCACAGAAAGAAGTTTTCTAGTTACAAAAGAAGGTGAGAAATGTTCCTGAATTCAACCTTGATTGTGATGGGATAATAAAGTTCAGGAATCGGGTTTGTGTCCTCCCATCCCAGAATTAAAGAAGGAGCTGCTGGATGAGGCTCATAGTTCTTCATTCTCTATTCATCCAGGAAGCACGAAGATGTATAGGGATCTGAAAGAGTACTTCTGGTTGGATGGCATGAAAGGTTATGTTGCTGAATATGTCTCTCGATGTTTGGTTTGTCAGAAAGTTAAAGGTGAGAGATAGAAGTATAAGGGGATGTTATAACCATTACCCATACCTGAATGGAAACGGGAAAACATCACTATGTACTTTGTCACTGGACTTCCTAAAACATCCAAAGGCAATAATGCTATCTGGGTCATAGTTGATCGTCTTACAAAGTCTACACACTTCATTGCTATTAGAGAGGATTTATCTCTAGATCAGCTTTCCAGTATATATGTAAAGGAAGTGGTAAGATTGAAATGGATTACCGCTTTCTGTTATATCTGATCGGGATACGAGGTTTACGTCAAAGTTCTGGAGAACTCTTCAGCATACTCTGGATACAGAGTTGAGTTTCAGCACTGCTTATCATCCTCAGACAGACGGTCAGTCTGAGAGGACAATTCAAACTCTAGAAGATATGTTGAGAACTTTCTCTATAGATTTCATAGGTGGTTGGGATCAACACGTACCTTTGGTGGAATTTTCTTATAGTAACAGCTTTCACTCTATTATACAGATGGCTCCTTATGAATCTCTTTATGGAAAGAAATACAGGACTCCAACTTGCTGGGATGAAGTTGGGGAAAGAAACCTATTGGGACATGATCACATTGATGAAATGGCATAAAAGGTCAGATCTATTCAACAACACATAAGATCAGATCAGAGTCGACAGAAAAGTTATGCTGACAATCGAAGAAAAGACCTAGAGTTTGAAGTGGGTGATAAAGGGTTCTTACGAATATCTCCCTGGAAGAGGGTCATGAGATTTGGAAATAAGGGAATGTTGAGCCCTAGATATATTGGTCCTTTTGAAATTCTGGATCGTGTTGGGAAGGTAGCTTACCGATTGGCGCTTCCACCGAATCTTTCTCCAGTTCACGATGTGTTCCATGTATCTCTCCTGGGAAAGTACATACCTGATCCTTCACATGTAATCAGCTTAGAAGTTATACCACTAGAGCAAGATCTTTCTTATCAAGAACAACCGATAGAGATTCTGGATCGTTGCAAAAATGTCCTATGGAACAAGACCACTCTCTTGGTGAAACTTTTATGGAGGAACCACCAATTAGAAGAAGCTACATGGGAGCTTGAGGATATGATGAGGGAGCGGTATCCTCATCTGTTTGTTACAAAGTGACGAATTTCGAGGGCGAAATTCATTTTAACGGAGGTAGAATGTAACACCCAAGACTTTTATGAGAAATATTTTGTTATGTAAATCATCAATGGAATATTTTGCTACACACAACACTAGCTTGACTTGCTTTACACGCAATCGCGACCATCCTTGATAGCTTGCATCGTACACAATACCGGGTTTCACTAAACAATGATATATTATTATGGACTAGCCGTTATGAACAGTATTAACTACATTTTGAATTTTATAACATTATTATTCATCTTACACATATTCTAGAACATGTTAAGAGAACAAACTAATTTTTTCGGATAAAATAAGTATTTTTCAAAAAATGCAGTTTTGCTGCCTTCTAATGGCGCACCAACATTAAATCTAGTTTTTGACATGTTTATAAGTTCAATTTGACAAAATAAAATTCTTCTTTTGAATCTAGGTATAAAATTTTACTTTGGATAAATTTTTGATATTTTTCTGATAACATTCATATTTTGATGAATAGTAAAAATACACTAATTTTTAATTAAAAACAACTTTTTTCATTGAGATAATTTATACGGATAAATTATAATATTTAATGGTTTTAAAGTATAAATATAATATATTTTTAACATTTAATATATTGTATGTCATTAGCACTAATTTCACAATGAATTCATAGATAAAAACATTTCAATCGTTGGCAATGTTTTAACTTCTAAAACCCGTTTTCTTAACTACTGGATTTATTTTAAATTAATTACTGCAACTTATATGTTTTGAATTTTGAAAAATGGATTCCATATTTGGAATCATGGGGTCCAAATTATGTTAATAGGCTACTTTTTATTTTTGTTCATTATGAATAGTAACTACGGAAAATATTATTTCCATAGTTAAAGGTAAATCGGGTAATTAAGGGTAAATATAAGATTATAAAGTTACCCTAGCACCTTTCAAAATCCGATTTTATGACTAAAGGTCTACCCATATCACCTAAGGGTCGGATTAGATTCATTTAATGGAATTTGTTCCATGAAAATAATTTAATTATTATTAAAACCAAATAATGTGACAACATGGCACTTTCTTTAATCTTATAAGAATAATAATTTTAATTTAGTGATAAAATTAATGAAACTTCGAAAATGAATAGTCTGCAAAAATACAATACAATTATCTACATCATAGGAATTTATTTTGAATTTTTAGGGATTAAATAGGTTTCATTAATTATGACACAATAGTGATGTTGAAATTATTCTATTAATTAAAATATCAAATATATGGATTTAAAAATATTAAAATAAATATTATATGAACTATTTAATGTGATCCACTAATTTTCTATATACAGATGACATTTTATGGATCTATTAAAGCTTTTAATTCGAACATATCTTCTGTATATATTTTATTTAAATTCAAATAAATGAATAGTGTCAAAATTGACACTATTGTTATTTTATAAAAATAACATATTATAAAATTGTTTAAAAGACACAAAAATATTTAAACAATTATTAATTAAAATTTATATGGTCTAAAATGTCATAAAGTGTCAAATTATGGAAAATTCACAACACATATGTAATTATTTCTAATAATTTAAAATTTAGAATATTATTACCACAAATAAAATTAAATTAATAAATAAGGATAAATCAAGTTGATAATGTTTAATATAAATTCCTAACATGTCTAAATTTTATTGGTTGATACAATTACAACCCTATATCATCTAATATTCAGATATGAGTCTTTTGGGAAGTTTCTAAGTGGGGTTCGGATTTAATATAAACTAATATTTCTTATATTTCCAAAGGTGCCCCTCTACTCCCTTATAAAAGGGAACCTCCTCCCTCTCCTCCTCACACAAATTTGAGCCTTAAAGCTCGACCAATCCCTGCCCATTTCACTTCCCCACTTCCATAGAAACATCCTAGAGGTCCTGGTCTCCTTCAAAGACCAATTGTAGTTCCCTAAGAGGAGGTCTCAAAGAGGCGCTTCAAAGAAGAGGTAATGTCAGTTACCGATTATTTCATCTTTATTTCTTCTTCCACTTCTTCTCCTTTAGTTGTTTCATTATGAAGTAATAACATCTGTATCACTCATATACTGATATTTTATTAAAAGTATTAAACAATACTATTTCACCAGCTATCCATCCTATGGAAAATGAAATCACCATGCGTGCGTACGTACAGAATACTGTCTCCACGTCGTGGTGTAATCTATTTTTCTCCACCACCTTACATGGATGTGTGTAATGGTGTAAATAATAACTATATATGATTATTATAAAGTGATATTGATTCTAAAATAGTATACATACACTCCAATACAATTCCATGATCATCGGAAAGATATCATCGCTCATGCGTACGTACGGAATACCGTTTCCAAGATGTGATGCGACTCGTTCTACATGATCTTCATTGCATAATGATTATATAAATGAATTGAATGAATGAATATGATATATATTACACTAATACCATTCTTGAATGAGGTATCTATAACCTAAAGAGAAGAATAAGAATTTATTCGACAAAACACGTATAAGAACAAAAAGTAATAAACACCCTCATAAAAAGTAGTAATGAAATATTAATAATAAGAAGCTAAGAATATGACCATATATGATATCATAACAATAAGTATGATTATATAATAAGTCAATAACATTATTCAAATCATTATACAGGAGGTTCGGACACTTACGAAGCAAATCGGACCTAAGGTAAGGGAAATATCACAATCTCATTTTTATCAGAGATTGTTTATACTTTGGAATTTATTGGGGTGTATTTTATCATCCACATCCATGTTTCCTCAATATGTAATATTTATATCCTTATAAAATAGTTAATATCCAATTTTACCCTTCTGTGAGTTTTTAGTAAAAGATATGAAAGGAATCTTTTGTCGTTTTTCGTACGAGGTACTTTTTGACATTTCCGACAAAAGTACGAGAAGAATGTTTTTTAACTTATACGGCATGAATGGATTTTTAAAACATTATTTCCATGAATATTACTTTAAAAGTTTTCAAGTTTATTTTTAATCAACTTCTTTTAGTATTGAATGGTATGACGTGTTAAGAAAGGAAAAGTGTTTTTGAAGTAGAAAGGTTATTTTCCTCAAGAATGGAGTTCAAGTGTTTTATCAAAATTATTTTCCATCTAAGATAATAAAGGGTTCTGTTTCTATACCTATTATTACATTGATTTGATTATGTTGTGATGGAATTATTTTTATGAATTCCTTTTTCTTATATGAATTGTTTTGTGATGTCACGATGTTTAAGATTCCCATTATTATTACATGGGTTATGCTATGATGTATGGTTTATGATTTTGTGGCACACATAAGAATGGTACCATTATGAGATTGGTGGGACATATATCTCCCTCCAATTAATTGGGTAAATATTTTTTATCTCATGAGATAGACATGGCTGGAACGACAGGTTAAACCGGTTCAGGGAAACATGACTGAAACGAGGAGTGAACTCGGTTCAGAAATGGACTTTGTCCACTAAGATAGTCTTGGAAATGAGTCTTGACTAATAAGAAATGATTCTCTATGATTATGTGTGTATTCCAAAAAGCTTCATGTTTTACGTTATGATTATTGTGATTACATTTCATTGCCATGAATTATCCCATGTTATGAAATTATGATCTCCTTTGCAGGGTAAGAATTCCAAAATGTCATGTTCTTATGAATATGATGTGATTGAAATTTCTTTTGTTTACCCTTACTGAGCATTTGAGCTCACCCTTTTGTATGTTTTATTTCCCCAGGTCAGGAATAAGGTTATAAAGTATGATATGCCAAAAGGGACTATTGATATGATGAAATAAATGGGAGACAGTGTAGATTATTTATGAACAAGTTGTTTATGTTTCCTAGTTTTTAAAGACACTATACCTATACGGTCCTTTCATGGTTTTGTTATATGTTGTAATAAGTATGTTTCAATTTTGAAGTATTAACCATGTATGTAAAGTATGGGTCGTTATAGCTATCATGGGATAAGCATTTGAAGATTTTCTTACTGCCCATCCAACCCCCATGGACCAGTCCCTGGACCTACATTTTCCTGATGATTCAATCCTCTCAGTAGGTCATGCCATATCGTGTAGGTAGATGCACTTTGATGGCGCCTCCTGGAGCCCCACCGATAGGAGGCTCAATGATCCCAGACTTGATAGAGTAGGCCTAGGTATTTTCTTCATCACCCCGGTACAATCCATTCTGCTGTACTCATTTCTATTGTCAGAAGGATGCACCAACAATGAGGCAGAGTATCTGGCTCTTATCACTAGCCTCGAGCTAGCCCTCGAGATCGATGTGCCCCACTTGCATGTGAAATGGGATTCCAAACTAGTCATCAAGAAAATCAACGGCGACTACGTCATTAAGAAGTCAGAGCTCATACCATTGTTGGAATCCACCCTCCAACAAATGGCCCAGTTCCCATCTCAGCCGGAAGTAACTCATGTCCCTCGATCTCAGAACGATGGATCTGATTCCCTGGCAGGACTAGTTGCATCACTCGCTGAACCCAAGAAGGATGATCAGATTATACACATGGCACAACATAGAGTCATCACTCTCATCACCCCAGATGATGATGATGACAGCCTGCGAGTAAGCCTTCTTACCATCGGAGCCTCCACTTCAGGACCCACAGGTTCCCCGAGCGTGAGTGAATCCGACGACGCGTGCTATAGTTTACCCTCAAGAGTGGACCCAATCTAGTGTAGATCCTCTATAAGCATGGGTTCAATGGTGTCCTCATTCATTGCATTCAAGGAGTTGATATTTCTCAGGTCATGTAGGAGGCTCACGCTTGTTCCTATGGGGCTCACCAGACTTGGCCAAAGTTGTCCCATCAAATCTAGAGACTGGGTAACTTCTGGATCTCCATGATCCATGATTGCATGGAGTTTTCCACAAGATGTCACGCATGCCAAATCCATGCTAACGTCATGCATCGGCTGCCATAACCTCTCTTATCCACCACGTACTCTTGGACATTTATGGTGCGGGGACTCGATGTCGTGGGAAAATATCCACCAGTGACAGCTTTCCAGTGAAGGTTTATCCTGACTGCCACATATTTAATTTCCAAGTGGGTACTGGAAGTTTTTCTCAAGGAGACCAAGGCCCGTTCTATCATTGACTTCGTGATCTCCAACATCATCTATTGGTTTGGAGTCCCTCATGCCGTCCTCCTTGATAACGACACCAACATCCGAGCAGCTGAGCTAAAGAATTTGTATGCCAGGTACAACATATATTTGATCCATACCTCCCGCTATCACACACAAGCAAATGGATAGATCGAGGCATTCAACAAAACAGTCTCTAACATTTTGCAGAAAATGGTTGGTCAGAACAAGGAGAGTTGGCTGGAAAAGCTCCCCAATGCCCTCTGGGATTATTGGATGATGACTCATAATTCCACCTAGGTGATCCCATATTCCCTGGTGTACAGAGCTGAGACCATCCTACCCATCGAGATCCAGCTACCTTTGTTACGTAAAATGGTCTATGACCAGTAGGCTCCAGCTAAGGTAGCCGAAATTCATCAGGTTTAATTGGAAGCACATGATGATAATAGGCTTTGTTCCTTGAAAAATCTAGAAAGGCATCAGGATAAGATGGCTAGAGACTTCAACAAGAAGGTTCGCGTCTACTGTTTCATACAAGGGGACTTGGTATTGTCCCTCAGGAAACCAATGATCCCTGGCAAGAAAGCACCCAAGTTGGAGCCCAAATGAGAATGACCTTACAAAATTCACAGGGTTTACCCCAATGGTGCATCCTCCCTGGTGACCATGGATGGTGAGCATATAACTCCTCAAACCAATTCTAGGTTTCTCAAGAAATACTTTTCCTAACCCTACTAGTCCTGCATGACCTTAAACTGCATGACGGTCCCACAGGACCCTAAACTGCATACTGGTCCTGCACGACCTTAAACTGCATGATGGTCCTGCAAGACCCTAAACTGCATGATGGTCCTGCATGACCCGAAACTACTTCACCCCGCACAATGATAAACTACATGTTGTCCTGCAAGATGTTAAAATTCACCCTTAGGAATATGTGTGGCTTTATTCCCATCTACATGGGACACATAAGATTGCTCAAACATTTCGTCTTGAGCCCAGCCCCAAACTCTTCTCTTTGACTATCCCCCTGGGTATAGTTCTCTTAGTGGATCCTTTCATGATATGGTGTAGGCTTCCTTTGCCCCACTCATGCTGGGATTATGGTGGTCACACCATTTTCCCACTCCCTATTGTACTATCCTCCCATGTCCTTAGCGTACTATTCTAAACAGCAAGGCCTTCAAGAACTATGTACGGCTTGATTTCCACCCTTATGGGATACATAGGAACGCCCAGAAATTTCATCTATTAGCCTATCCCAAATGCTAGAATCTTCCGTCGGGATGAGACATATGGTGTGGTGCATGAATTCCCCCCATTTCACGTCAAGCTCATCTCGATCCCACCATACGTACCACTATCTGAAGGTGTCCACCGCTTTCATAGATGGGTGCAGCTATGCTTCACCCACTCATTTGATTGGGACTCCATCATCTTTCCCATCCAAAAGGGTCCCCGAGCAGCAGGGATGTTAGGCCCCAAGGGCTCTCCAACCACTTTAGGCCAACACCCTTGAGGATAATGAGCAACAAACTGATACAAGTCCCATGTTGTGAATATGGTCAGCGGTCGATGCACATTTTTTTGTTCCCATTCTGGGTCAATACAAGGATGTTGTGTTTTGAATATGATCAACAACTATCCTTTGTTGCTAGAGCCACCCTACAATGTCCCAAACATTGAGTGTAGGGGTCCATTATATCCCGTTGTATCTACATGCGACAAACTCCCTTCAGGCGACGCTAGATATTAGACCCTTATATGACAGGGGGTGCCGAGTCTGGCTCCTTGTTTCCCACACCAAGAAATGCTCACGTGGTCTTAAGAGCTGCGATGAGGTGGTAACTACACAAGAGATTTTATGGATACCATTGGTTGGGGCACCCAGCATTAGGCCCCTTAGCCTTTTCCGGCCCCCAATTCTTTTCTGGCCCATGGCCCTAGTTCTCATTTAGGGTTGTGTGGTGTGGAGAGGACTTCTTTCCATGTTCACATTGGGTTATTTTACCATGCCACACATATCCCCTTGAGACATCCCTCCCATCATTTATAGTCCATACCGCAAACACATGCCCTGTCATGCTTCGCATGCCCGATCTTGGGCCCCGGCCCAAGTCTTAAACTCTTACCGGATTTTACAGTGTGGTATGGGATTATGTCCTCATTCATGTAGGGTTACTTACCGCATCATACACCTCCCTAATTTAGGGTATCTTACCCATTTCTACGTCCTCACTGCATGATGTTAAACTGCAAACTGGTTGGGCCTTTCCATCTGAGGCCCATCCTCAGGCCCCTCAGCCTTTTTGGGCTCTATCCCAGGTTCTCACTTCGGATATATGGTGTGTTATGGGATTATGTTGTCACTCATGTTGGGTGTTGTAATGAACATGACATTTACCTCCTCCTCCTAAGAGTTTTCCACCCCTTTGTGCTATCAGAATCTTTTCAAATCGGCCTTTCTCAAGATGAACACATTGGTCCTCTTCGGGGATTCACCAATGTGCCCAAGGGTAATTTGGTTTATCACCTGGAATGTCGAATTCTGGCTGGACATGCTTTCACCCATTTTTTCATGCTTTGTGTTACCCATCATTAGGGCTTCCATCACTTTTCACATACAAAGGGACCCCCGAATGGCATGGATGCTCAGCCCAAGGTCCATCCTACCATTACGGGCCAACGTCCCCAAGGGTTCTGAGAAAGAAATTGATACAAGTACCGCATTGCGAATTTGGTCAGTGGTCGATGCTCATTTGTGGTTCCCATTCCAGGCTTATGCGATATGGATGTTGTGTTTCAAACATGGTCAACAGTTATCCTCCATCATCATGCCAACCCCATTAAGCCCAAAATGTTGGTTACATGACTCACATCCTTCTCCACCTCATCATGTCCAAGTAGAATTTTGAGACTCTTTGTAATATTCCATAGTGTGCATCCACACGTTAGGAGGGAAAAAGCCATTATGAGGCAATCATTATGTGCTACACTAATTTCCCCCATTTTTTCATGTATTTCACATATTGCAAATACCTTGTCTTCCCTTATCTCCTACAACGAGTTCGACTCACATAGTCTTAGGGATCATAATAAGGTCCTCAATTGCTTGGAATAGTCCCACATTTACATTGTCCAAGTTCTAAGACCATAAACTATTATCTTTTCAAATTACCCCTTTAAAAAACTACATAAAACTTGATTCCAATTCCATGGGATATGTAAGAACACCTGGACACCTCATCTACGGGTCCAGCTTAATTGAGAGTCAGTCTCTCCTACTTTCTACCCTTTAACCTCTTTTTTGCCCCTTAGGCCAAGGTTTCTTTCTCAGAATCTCACACGGTGTGGTGTGGACCTCATCCTCATTCACTTCGGGTATGATTTATTGCACCACGCACATTACCCCTTTATCCTCGTATCTACTATTTCTGTGTTTCATGACACTAAAGTGAATGGTTCGTCCTGTCACATGACCCTAAACTATGAAATTATCGTCATGGCCGCATGATGAAAAACGACGCATCATTTTGGTTCCCTTATTCAAAGGACATCATGTTTGGTATCAGTCCAACAACATACCATTCATTAATGCCTTCATTTGGCTTGATTCCTGTTGTGATGCCTGGATTCTCTATTCTAGGCCCATCACCTCATAAAAACCCTCCATTCACCATAAAAGAAAAATAATACTTATCAAATACCGCTTTTTTTGGTGAGAGGGATTGGCCCGCACACCCTTTTATCCCCGGAACTGGTACCTTACGGTTCCACCTATCAGAACCATATATGGAATGATTACCATTCACATGGGATATGTAGGAACACCCAAGAATCTTGTCTCTGAGTCCAGCCCTAGGAATCTAGAATCCTATCCCCTCTCTTTTGGCCCCTCGGCTTGAACACTCTGAGGAACATGTGGTGTAGTGAGTACCTCATGGGTCCTCATTCATGTAGGATTTTAGAAAATACCTCACCATGTGCCTCCTACACCTTCTTCCCAGCGTGTTCTGAGCTCTATGACCTTATACTAAGATCTCCCTATGGGAACTTCACCTCACGTTTGGCTATTTCGCCACCCGACACATAGCCCATTAGATCAATCCCCCCTTAACGATCCACCTTAGGTCCTTAAGCTGGAAGTGTGCAGCCCCTGAACCCTTGTCCTTGTGAAGGGATCTAACTCCCTCTTTCTAATATGTCTTATAGTCGTGTTCATATGTGTTTAGGCAAAGATCCTGAAGTGTGGAAATTTCATGAGGGAATTACCATTTTTTCATGTCCAAGCTTCATGATCCTGTTATTTGGATCCCCATACTCTTCCAAATCTGATGGGACCCCCTTCACGGCCTAGTCCCATGCCGTCTCAGCTCACCTACCATTTCAGGCCGAAGTCCCTAAAGATCCTGGATGACTTTTGCAACAAGTCCTGTGTTTCGAACATTGTCAATAGTTGACCATCATTTATCTATCCCTATTCTAGGATAATGCGATACGGATTTTGTATTTTTAACATGGTGAATATGTATCCCCTATCGTCACACCACCATCATTGCAGTCCAGATTTTGAGCATTATGATTCACATGTTTCCACTCCCTTATGTTCATGTGGAATTCCAACATGCTCGGCTTTACTCCTCAGCACATCTAGGTGCATTATATAGGCAGGTCAACATCAGTGGGACGTCAGTCATCTAATGCCCCATCATCCCTAACGTGTGGCTCCTTATGCTAGGAATGCCCCATCACTACTTCTAGTTTCCCACACCGAGCATGACTCATGTGGGCTGAGTAGTTCTGGTAGGATGTGTACTAGCGTAGAAATTTCCACACATGCCTTTCCTCATCCCGCATGACATTAAATTTCACTCGCAAAACATTGTTCGGATTGATTCCCATTCTCATGGGATATGTAGGAACCCCGGACTTCTGGCCTCAGGGTCCAGCCTCAGGAAGCATAATTCTTGTTTCCCCGTCTTTTTTTGGTCCCTTGACCTGAGGTCATTGGGGAACCATGAAATTTCGGCTTTATCATGAACATGTTCTGGATTCCCCACAATGAACATTGGGAGGTGATAGTTTCATCGTCAGAGTGGTCCTATTCAAAAGTATGTCTGATCCTAGATCTGGCAAGTGTATCCACCTAATGTGTTTCCACCACAGTGGCATAATTTCAGGAGTGCTGGACTCTAGTAGAACAACCCATCACTCCACTCTCCACGCTTTTCATGACCTTTATATGGACCCTTGTCCTCTCTCACGTCTAAAGAAACCCCCTAACAGTATGGATGCTCGGCCTATGGTGCACCTACTATCCTAGGCCAACGTTCTGGAAGGCTAATCGATGAAATTCTGAGTCAGGCCCTGTGTTTCAAACATGGTTAGAGTTCGGCCCCCATTTTTCATCCCCATTTATGGCCAACACAGTATATATGTTGTGTTTCAAATGCGTTAAATAATTATCTTTTAGTGTCGCTCCATCACCATAGTGTTCCGAATTTAGTACATTGCAATTCACACTTTCCATTCCCTTATGTTCAGATTTATTCCAACACCCCTGGCATTTCCCTGATCGTGAAAAAGAGCACACTGGGAAAATGATAATTAGGCTGTTCTGAGAGCTTCATTCTCTAGTCAGGTCTCTCTCTTCTCTTCCTAGGAATCTAGACTAGTTTTTCAAACCCCTAGATTCCCGATGCCTGATTTTCATCCCATATTCGAACGAGAAAACAAGGTGGTCATCCCTTGTTTCTCACATTGGGCATGACCTAAGCAAGCTTAGGGATTGACTGTTGGATGCTCCATGAATGTCACAGGAATTAAATTAACCCAGACAAATAATAGAACTCATGCATGCAGTTGGCATCAAATAATCAACGCATAAAAGTGTTTTCAAAGGTTACAAGCATCACAACACCCTAGAATCAACCCCTCCCATGGATGGGTTGACCTCATCAAAAGAGTGTCGCAGCTCTGCCACCCTCTGGCTAGTGGTGTCCAAGATTTTTTCCACCTTTTTAGTTCCTGCTCCTCCTTGGCAGGGATGGGGCACAATTCATAAACCGCAATTCGGGCCTGCTACACGCCAATACAGATGAAGATCGTTTAATCGGAGGACCGCTTCATGCCCTCTTTAGCCTCTATTAGCTAGGACTTCAATTGAAATATTATCTCAGATTTCACATTGAGGGAGGCCGAGGGTTGGGCCTCCCGACTCTACAGATACTTGACATCATCTTCAGCCTCCTGGAGCCTCTTGATGTTCACCACTTTCCTCCGCTGCCAACCCACACCGACGCCAGGGTCATGCGCCTGAATCCTCTCCGCCATAAGATCTCAAAAAATCATGTGACGATGTTTGGAATCCACTCCCCAAGAACATAGTTCATGTTGTCATGAGCGAAGTATTTCCACCTCATCCATCCATAGTTTTTGGGGGGTATCATCAATGAAGCGCTTGATCCCCTTCCATGATCAAAGACAGACTATTCATCTGTCCTCTTCAACAGAGGTCGTCTTGTTCCAGTCAGCACCATTGGAAGGCTCATATACAGGGAATGCCCCTAGGAACACATCATCCAGATCTGCATCTGGTGTTTGATCATGCATGGTGGGACTCGGGCTATCTGACCGATCCTCATCATCAGACCCCACCTCGATGATCTCATGATCATCCTCCCAGACGGTCCCACTAGTGATCGGGAGCACCACTATTCGATCAATCTGGACCACCACCTCTACAATCATCGGCATTCCCCAGGGAGGGCACTTCCAGAGAAACCGAACAACCTCACCAAGGAAACCCATGCTATTTGGGGGATTCTGCGTACCAAAAAAAGAGGGGCATGCACATCTTTTAATATGGTCGATTGATGACAATCATAAAATTGGTAGAGGAGACTTACAGAGATCGAATTCTCAATCTTGTTCTTGGGTTGATGTTGTCAGGACCCCAAAGCATGGACCTCCATATATTGTTGGAAGGTCTGAAGATTCGATAGCCGCTTCAGGTATTTCGACTCTGCCAGACATGCTAATCTCCCTGGTAGTAGGAATGGACCTAGAAGGTCCTGCGTTTGTATCTTTTAAAGCGCGAGAATGAGCTCTGTGCACAAGGCCCTCATGCATAATTTAGATTTTAGAAACGAGTTCAGAATGAGCTATATGTGGTCCCTGAAGAAGGGGTTTGGAATCTTTTCCTCAATGGTCTAGACAAACTCATTAAGATCTAAGTCTTGATCCTTGAATTCACCCTCCCCCAATGGGCTCCCTCTCCCGGTCTCATCTCCCCAAGAGGATTCTTATAATTCTTCTGATAGAGGGAACTATTCCCTTATGTCAGTAGTCGAAAACTACATGGGAGTGGTTTTGTTAACCAACATCTTCACACGATCTGTCATCGGACACGAGGTACCCCGGGAGTGCACAAAGACCTCCACCTCTATCAGGTATTGCCCTACCTACACCTGGGATACCGCAAAGCTAGCCCTGGTAGGGCCTATTCCTAGAAAGTACATCTCTAAATGATTCAAGTGTTCCCACATCTCTGATGGGTCTAGGAATTTCCATTTAACTTCCCAGATGTCCCAGGCCTCTGAGAAGACAACATTCTCTGGCATATCAATGTGGCACAACCGCTTCCCTGGAGCCTGAGTGGATATTCTACAGAACCCCCTTGGTGGCCTCCCCTTAAGATAGCTCTACTCTTCTGGGACCACCGTGTCTATTACCATTGTCACCTCTCCATCAACTGGTGGGGAATTTTCTACTACGGTAGCCCCACCACCGCGAGATGTCTCAGCTACCTTCTAACCTCAACCCTGATGCTTGGGAGACATGCCATCATCAAATAGAATGATTGGTTTCTTCAGAATGTCCCTCAAGTAGGCTGCCTCTCAACTCTGGGTATATTCCTTCACTAACCCAATGTCAATAGTCATCAGAAGCAGTTGTTTCTACATCTTCCCATCTTCTCGTGTGAACATGATCCACATCTGCCACATCATATATAGGTGTTCCTCGTAGCGCACCCCTAAATAGACCTACAAGGTCAGTCGCTGTATGCACCAGAATTTCCAAGCAAATCAGTGCGGTGTGTATGGATTGCAGAGAGGCTCAAGATCCACCATTTCGACCAAAACTCCGCCTGGAAAGGCCTAGGGATAGGCACGGTGCTCCTACTTCCCCTGAACATCATCAGTGAATACCCTCCATCAGCAACAGAAATAGGTGGAAATTGAACTCCTCTGCCTTCTACATTCAATTTAGAACCAATGGTGCGGTCATCATGGCTAGATAGATCCCAACAGCATTTAAGATGGATGGGAAAAAGTTCAATCCTAGAGGGGAAATGGGGTTTGGGTATTCATAGACCCCCTGATGTGTGCCGTTATCCACCCATACAGGAGGTAGAATGGCACGCATATTCTCGGTGGCCTCTTTCCCTCGCTGATATGTCGTTGCATCTTATACAGATTGGTGAGCATCGAGATCCTAAGGTTGACCTGCAATCTTGTCGACAACATAGACACCATTATGAATGTGCTTGTCCGCACTCCCATGTTGGTGTGCCTCACTTGTAGGATCCAACCATAGATGAGAGTCGCGATGAACCCTGCCGTATTGAATATTGGTTGTTGTTCGGAGATGATGCTAAATCCCCACTTTTTCTCCTGGTTTTCCACCAAAATTTTCCAGTATGAGTACACATTACTTCGGGCCCCCATCGGGCAAGTCTGAGGCCTCGCCAGAAACTGTCTGTTCCCCAGGAAGCGCATGAACTATTTGAACCACCACTTGAAAAGGACATCCCTCGCCGCCTCATTGTCCTCTCCCAAAATATGCTCTATCAAATCCATCCTTAGTGGCAGCATTGGATCCGAGTCCTCCCATGAACTCATGATAGGGAGGAATCCGTCATATATAGCCCCTAGTATCGAGAACCCCCAGATCTAGTGAATGTCTCACAAGCTGATGCTGAATTCCCCGTGGTGAAGATTGAATGTTTCGGTTCTCAATGGCCTCCTTCTCAACAGCTCCAGCATCAGTTGCTTCAGCTGGTAGATGTGAATCTAGGAGGCCCAAGCTACCTCATACTGTCCCACTCTTCATATCTCCACACCAAACTCCTCACACGATGGGCTTACCCAGTAGGTTCATGCCCAATCGTCTGTGAAGACGCCACCCTGGCGTAGGTCCCACACCTTAGACCACCCCTTCTCTAGGTTCCCAGAGCCACCTTCAATATCGTTTGATGCATGGGGGAGACTTCTCCACCCATAACTCCTTCCCATCAATGTTATTCATGTGTTTGTATATGCAGTCAACAATGACGGGTGTGAAGTCCTCCCAGGAATGGCCGTCAGCTGCCCTGAACCATCAGCACTGGCCTGACATGCTCTTGAACCAATAAGGCGGTTCATCCCGACTCCCTTCTGGGATGAAGATGTCATCCCTTAGCTCGAATCCATACAAATTCAACCACTTTTATAATGGGTATTTCCTCTGGCTCTCTAATAGAATCTCCACCAAAGAACCATTGTCAGAGTGGCTCCGAATTGGCTCTCCTAAACCCAACCTATTCACCATATCGTCCCTTTGGGAAGCATCCAAAAGGACCCCCTGGGAGGCTTCTCGAAAAGGAATTCAGTCTTTTAGGTTGGGGAGATTGTTTTTGTTATGTCGTGAAGCTTGTTTGAGGAGAGCGTTCATGGAGTCTATTAGCGGAGCCTTACCTTGGCCTCCGAACACAGAGTTGCGAAGCACACTGATGTGAAGTCAATGACTCACTAGGTGCCGCGAAGATGGGGTCCCGATTCACAAAGAGCAATCATAGAGTATGCATAGATTCTAGAATCAAGAGAGCTAAAAGCCTAAATTGTGAATGAGAGAAAGGAAAAAAGAGAATTCAACCCCACTATTTATAGGTGACAAACTTCGTCGCTTCGTGGCGCGTCTTGATCGCGGCGAGCTTCATGGCACGCCTAGCTGACCCATCGCTTTCTCACTCGGTGATCCTCCTTCGCGAGCTAGCTTCATCAAATGGAAAAGGAATTTTGGCGATTGACCCTCAGTCTTTGACCCCTAATTTCTCCTCAGCTCCAAGTCTTGAGGAGGCATTTGTTGGAACCAAAAATCGGAAGGGAGAAGTATAATAATAAAGGCCCTGATGATGCCTCGTGAAGACTTTTCATGGAGCACCATGGCTCCATGAGCCCGCCACGAAGTGAGGAGGCAGGATTCCCCGTGACCCCCTTTCACTTTCACGATCCCGCCGCGAAGACAAGAGGCGGAATGCCATGTGATCCCCTTTGACATTCGCAAGCTCGCCGTGAAGCCAGGAGCCTGGATGTTCCACGAGCCTCATTGACGTTCGTGTGTACACCACGAAGCTAGGAGGAAGGATGCCCCACAACCCCATTTTACATTCACACACCCACCATGACACCAGGAGGCAGGATTCCCCATGATCCCCTTTGACGTTCATGCGCTCTCCATGATGCCAGGATATGGGATGCCCTATGAGCCCCTTTGACGTTCTCTCACCCACCACAAAGCCAGGAGGCGGGATGCCCCGCAATCCCCTTTGACATTTGTGACCGCGCCATGAAGCCAGGTGGTGGGATTCTCCGTGAGCCGATTTTACATTCGTGGGCCCTCCACAAATCAAGGAGGTGGGATGCTATGTGAGCCCCTTTGACATTCGCGCACCCACCGTGAAGCCAAGAGGTGGGATGCCCCACGAGCACCTTTGAAGTTCGTGCGCCAACCGCAAAGCCTGGAGGGGGGATGCTCTGTAAGCCCTTTTGACGTTAGAGATCCTGCTGCAAAGTGGAATCCTGCTACACATTGAGTGAGTGAGGCTTCGCAGAACCTACTTACAATAAATACCAGCCTCCCCCCAGACAAATGTATAGATCCTCTGATCATTCCTCTTCCCGTATCTCAAATTGCAAAGCACTTTATGCTCTGTAACCCATGAGCTGATCAAGGTACTTTTGCTCTGCGAAGTGCCTCCCCTTTTCCTCGTCTTCACCCCTATTTTGATATGGATGCCTTTCTCGAAAGCCCACGGACCTTCGTGAAGGAAGGAGATCCTCATGGGAACTCGGGTCATCATCGAGAATTTATGCTTCCTGAAGCACCCACCTTGCACACGTTACTCAAATGCTAAGGCAGAGTCACTGGGCCTCACAAAGCTCATTAATTCACAGAACCTTGATTCGCGAGGCACCCATGCTTTGTTGGGCTTGGCTTTGTGAATTCCCTTCCACTTTGTGAAGCACCACTTTTATGCACTGTAATGACCCGAAATTTTGAATAAATCTTATTTCATAATTTTATGTGTTATTTTATTTTATTTTTATACTCAAGAAAAATGTTTCATTTGATAACATGAGTATAATTAAAATGAGACCATTGGGTTTTGACTGTTATATGACCATTGGCCATATGACCGCTGGAAACTAAAAGTTTCGATTATTATTTCTAAATACAAGTAATCTTGGTTAATTATTATAGAAAGAAGATTTGATGGCCTCACCCAGTAGTCTTGGACTGATCGAAGCCCATATAACAGAACTTGGGAAGGAGTTAGCATGACTGGGATTTGATCTGGACCAAACCCAAGCCAAACTTCATCGTGTGAAGCTAGAACGGAATCGCCTTTGCGAGAAGTTCAAACTGATAGAAATTACTACTCGTGCGATGTTGGTCAAGCCTCCCTCAGATTCTCTCACCTTATCACACCTTACACTTAGGTCCTATGCTGGTGTGATAAGGGGCTATGTAAAGAGACCGTAACTGCCTTGTAAAATCCTTTGTTTTAAATAAATATTGGTATTTTTTCTTATGATGAAGTTTATGAATTTTCAAATGACCGGATAAATATAGTATGCATATTTTTGATGAATTTTAGAAAAAGGATATTTAAAAAATGTTTATGTAAACATTAAATAATTAAAAATGTGTAATGATATTTGAAAAATGGTCTTCTACAATTATGTTCAGTACGAAATTTAGAGTCTAATAAGATCAACTTGATTTTTGATGAATAGAAAAACATGAATAGTGATTTTATGATTAGGATTAGTAATGTGACCTAATGGATTAGTAATCGCACTTGAAAAAAGTATTAATATAATCTAGGCATCTTGATTAAGTAATGTGATGCAATAAAAAGGTTAAATAACGGTTTCATAAATTATTATTCAAGTATTAGTTTTTTGGGGTGAATAGTGTTTTTTAATTAAAAATTAAATTAAATATATTTAGAAAATTATTTTTATAAATTGGATTTCATTTTTTAACTTAGATCATCGATATTATGTTAAGGTAATTTTTGGGGTTTTTTATGAAAAAATGAATTTTCGGTGAATAGTGTATTTATTTAAAAATTAAATTAAAAATATTTAGAAAATTATTTTTATAAAATGGAGTTAATTTTTGAAATCAGAGCATTGATATTTGGTTAATCTGAAATTTTGGGATTTTTCTGAGAAAGTTGAATTTTCAGTGAATATTAAAAATACAGTTTTAGGGTTTCGGTATGTTTAATGACATCATAACTGCGTCATGATGATGCCATGAGATATTTTAAGGTATGGTCGACCAAAGGTGATGAATTATTGTATGGGGGCCCCATGTGGCCTAACTCCATGGGAAATACCATGGGAGAGCCCATGCTTTTGAGAAAAACCACTTGTGAGGTGTCCCTTGGCCATTAATGCCTTGTCCCCTCACTTTCCATATAAATACCAAGCCATCCTCTCATCCATTTCGACTCCCCACTCTCCCCCAACGAAGTTCTAGTATCATTACCTCCAAAATAGTCCTCCCAAGGTGCCCCCAAGCCTTCAAGGTCCCAACCTTTGAGTTTCAAAAGTTACGTTTTAAGGTAAGGGATCCGACCTCTCTCTTTCTTTTCATGAAATATTTTTTATGTAATTTCTTTTATGATCCATTATCTTATGTTGAAAGATGTTATTTTATATTAATATTAATTCCCTTTTAAAGTTCATATAATTATAGATCCCCTCTTACTCTCATTATTTCATTTTATGAAGTTTTAAGTGGTGATGTTAGGCTGTCGAAAGTTTTGTAACAGATTCATTCTCCATTATCATTTTTCAAGATCTATTTTCATGTAAAGAATTTCAAGTTCATTTTTATTATGTTGGGGTATGATCTATATATCTATAATACTGATCTTATATGATCATATGATGAGAGACCCCATTTCATCTCTTCAATTCAGTATTTTGATGTTTTAAGTGACGCTGTTAGGCTGCCGAATTTTTAAGTGGTTCTTTCACCCTTCTCGTTTTCAAGTTCTACTTTCATGTCATGTATTTTGAGTTTTTTTTATTTTGTTGGGGTATGATATCTATATCTATCATACTTATATTTTATGTTCATATGATGAGAGACCTTATTTGATCTCATCAATTCATTTTTGGTTGAAGTTTATGTGAGGTCGTTAGGGTGCCTAATTGTCATAAGAGAAATTTTATTTTTGTCTTCCTTTCATGTTATTCATTTCATATGGTATATTTTCAAATTTCATTAACATATTCTTAAATCCCTTATATTCTTTCCCTCTACTATTTTATGGGTCATTTATGAATGTTTGGCTCATTTCCTCTCTCTTTTCAATGTTTTCTAAAACCCTGTAACATAGCCGTTATGCTGCAGAATTTTCATCACACAATGACTCTCTCTTTTTCTAAAGTTATTTTATTTTGTTAATTTAATACTAAAAGCTCTCTTTTCTATATGGGTATTCACATATATACCAAAATTTTCTATTTTAAATTCTGGTATTTACATACATGAAACACGCTTTCCCTTTTTTGTGGGTTTAAAGTGTCATAAAGATCATGTCTTTAAAGCAGTTTTTAAAACGTTATGATTATGAAATGAAACCCATTACTTTAATGCTATATGAGTTTTTTATGAAATTATTGATGATGACATATGTGGCTCACATGATAATAAAGACATGTCAAGGGTGCACCCAGATAGTGCTCCAATGCATTGGGTAAAGACTTAATCTCTAGAGATGACTTTTTAAAATGATACTTTGGTGAATAACCTTGGTAATTTTTAATGACACCTTGGGGATGGACCTTGGTGAAACGAAATGATTTTCAATTTTAAATGTTTTATTCACATCTTCAAGTTATGAAAAATGTTATTTTTATTGTGATATATCTCATGATTTCTTTCTCATGTCGTAAAGTTCTTTTCATGACCTTATTGAAGTATCTCAAGTTCACATGTAAAATGTTTCTCTTGTTTCCCTTACTGGGCCTTCTGCTGACCCTTTCTTTTGATGTATTTCCCTAGGTTATGAGATGCAGTAATGAACCTAGGATGAATATGTGGATAATCCTTTCAAATTTTTAAGAAGAATGTTTTATGTTTTCATGTTTTAAGTTCCTGGTTTCCAAGACACTAAACCTTTAAGATCCCCAGTTTTGTAAAATGTAATAAAAGTTTATGTGATAAAAAGGCGGGATGATATAGTTGGTATCAGAGGATGGTTTAGTTATTTGTGGAAATTAGGATATGAAATATTTACGAATAATCCTATAGAAATTTTTATATATAGGAAACATTCTTGGTATTTTGGTGAGTATTGAGTAATGGGTTTCCAAGAAAATACATCTCTGTCTGGATACGAGCAGGTAGAGGTTGCTCTGGAACTGATGTACATAGGGGTAAAACCCAAAAACACCGCTTTGAGCTAGACTCAAACGGGAACTGGTACACGACAACAGGCCTTTCTTCACTCTTGGCTACGACACTCCCAGGGGATATGCTTTGGTAAATTCATAAGCTTAGAATGAACCATTATTAAAGGAACAAATAAAAAATAAAATAAGGATTCACATAAGAATATGTGATCATGGATAACCTAGATTGGAACCTAGTGAATCACAAGTTAGGATATAATTTTATTCTATAAGTATATCCTTTTATGCTAAAAGTTTCCTTTTCATGATTATTGGCTAAGTATTTATGCCCCTAATTATAGTTTCTTTTCTTAGTTAATGGTGGGAAATGGAAGAACATGTACCAACAACCAATGTGATAGTAAATGCGATGATTGCAGTATTAATATGACAGAGATGATTAGGGGATTAAAATATGATTATTATTTTGGAAGACGTTCACTATTTTTGGGACTCTATATGAATGACGTAAATAGATTACTATAGTATTTTCATTGAGGAGTAAGGTTCACTTATATTTTGAAGAATCAATGAATTTATGGTGGACTTATAGTAATTTAGTTTACTTATGGTATTGATTAACATATCTTGGGTAAAATATATTTAGGTTAGCTACTTTTGTTATAATATGTTAGGTGTGGTTGATGTTGTTTGGAGATGAACAATGAAGTTTATTTTGGAAGACTATGTTATCAAATCCTTCTTGTATTTGGGTTTCAGTCTTAGTTTGGTTTATTTTGAGGAATTTTAAAGACCGTTATTTATGGAATGGTCTATGATGAACTTTGGGTAGTACCATATAACTTTTAAGATTTAAAATTAGTTTCCATTCCTATGGGATTATTTCTTTTTGATGAATTGTTTTACGTTACCCTTTTTGTTTTTGGGATAATGTTTAAAGATAGAAGAAATTGATAGTTAATATTTTGTGGATTATGTGATTCTCTAAAAGATGATTCTTGTGTTTTGATGAGACCTCGTAGTTTTGCATGCACATAGTTTGGAGAAAAGATTAGTTTTGGTATAAACTTATTAAAGGATGAAACTCTACATGAAAGTAGGTATATTTTCTTATGTTTTTTATTCTATGTAGTAAATGAATTCCTCAAAATTATGAAAAGGAATGTAAAACAAAAACGTTGTTGGTTTATGTTTCCTACTAGGTAATCAAATACCGTTTAAACACATCATAAGTTTGGGATTTTCTTATTGTTAACTTTTTCCTAATCATGTTTTCTATCACTCTCCCTCAGAACTTGACCCTTCGTTTTCTCCTCCATGTCCATGTTTTTCTACATGGAATCCTAGTGTGGGTTAACTCGGGTGACCTTTGTACTTCCCTTTCTTTCTTTTAAAGTAATAGTTTTACTGAATCTTTTTCCGATGTGTGACATTCAATGAAATTTCAAAACCCAATTTTAAAAATTGCTAGGACGAAATTTCTTAAAGGGGGAATATGGTAATGACTCGAAATTTTGAATAAATTTTGTTTCCTAATTTAATGTGTTATTTTATTTTATTTTTATAGTCAACAAAAATGTTTCATTTGATAAGATGAGTATAATTAAAATAAGATCGTTGGGTTTTGATTGTTATATGACCATTGGCAAATATGACCACTGGAAACTAAACATTTCAATTATTGTCTCTAAATACAAGTAATCTTGGTTAATTAATATAGAAAGAAGATTCGATGGCCTCACCCAGTAGTCTTGGACAGATCGAAGCCCATCTAATAGAACTTGGGAAGGAGGTAGCACCACTGAGCTTTGCTCTGGACCAAACCCAAGCCTAACTACATCATTTGAATCTATAATGGAATCACCTTTACGATAAGTTCAAACTGATAGAAATTACTACTCATGTAATGTTGGCCGAGCCTCTCTCAGATTCTCTCACCTTAGCACACCTTATGCTTAGGTCCTATGCTGGTGTGATAAGGGGCTTTGTAAGGAGACCATAACTGCCTTGTGTAATCCTTTGTTTTAAATAAAAATTGGGATTTCTTCTTATGATGAAGTTTATGAATTTTCAAATGACCGGATAAATATAGTATGCATATTTGTGATGAATTTTAGAAAAGGAATATTTTAAAAATGATTATGTAAACCTTAAATAATTAAAAATGTGTAATGATATTCAAAAAATGGTCATCTACAATTATGTTCATTATGAAATTTAAAGTCTAATAAGATCAACTTCGTTTTTGATGAATAGTAAATTATGAATAGTGATTTTATGCTTCTGATTAGTAATGTGACCCAATGGATTAGTAATCTCACATAATTAAACTATTAATATAATCTAGGCACCGTGATTAAGTAATGTGATTCAATAAAATGGTTAAATAACGGTTTCATAAATTATTATTCAAGTATTAGTTTTTTCAGGTGAATAGTGTTTTTTAATTAAAAATTAAATTAAAAAAATTTATAAATTTTTTTTTATAAATTGGATTTCATTTTTGAACTCTGAGCATTGATATTATGTTAAGGTAATTTTTGGGGTTTTTTCTGAAAACAACGAATTTTCAGTGAATAGTGTATTTATTTAAAAATTAAATTAATCATATTTAGAAAATTATTTTTATAAAATGGAGTTCATTTTTTAAATCAGAGCATTGATATTTGGTTAATGTGCAATTTTGGGATTTTTCTGAGAAAGTTCAATTTTCAGTGAATAGTAAAAATACAGTTTTAGGGTTTCGGTAGGTTTAATGTCATCATAACTGTGTCATGATGATTCCATGAGAATTTTTAAGGGATTGTATACCAAAGGTGATGAATTATTGTATGGGGGACCCATGTGTCCAAACTCCATGGTAAATACCATGGGAGAGCCCATGCTTTTGAGAAAACAACTTGTGAGGTGTCCCTTGGACATTAATGCCTTGTCCCCTCACTTTCCCTATAAATACCAAGCCATCCTCTCATCCATTTCCACTCCCCACTCTCCCCCAATGATTTATGGTCTCATTAACTCCCAAGGATTCCTCTCAAGGTGACCCCAAGCCCTCAATGTCCCAACCTTTGAATTTTAAGAGTTATGTTTTAAGGTAAGGGATCCAGCCTCTCTCTTTCTTTTCATGTAATCTCTTTTATGTCATTTATTTTATGCTCCATGATCTTATGTTGAAAGACGTTCTTTTAAATTCATCTCACTGCCCATTTCATGTTCATATAATGAGATATCCCATCTTACTCTCATTATTTCGTTTTATGAAGTTTTAAGTGGCGCCGTTAGGCTGTCAAATTTTTTGTAACAGATTCTTTCTCCCTTCTCATTTTTCAAGATCTATTTTCATGTAAAGTATTTAAAGTTTTTTTTATTATGTTGGGGTATGACCTCTATATCTATAATACTGATCTTATATGATCATATGATGAGATACCCCATTTGATCACTTCAATTCATTATGTTGAAGTTTTAAGTAATGCCGTTAGGCTGCTGAATTTTTAAGTGGTTCTTTCACCCTTCTCGTTTTCATGTTCTTCTTTCTATCAAGTATTTCAAGTTACTTTTTATTATTTTGGTTTATGATATCTATATCTATAATACTGATATTTTATGTTCATATGATTAGAGACCTTATTTGATCTCATCAATTCATTTTTGGTTCAAGTTTATGTGACGCCGTTAGGCTGCAGAATTTTCATAAGAGAAATTTTATTTTTGTCTTCCTTTCATGTTCTTCATTTCATATGGTATATTTTCAAATTTCATTACAATGTTCTTAAATAACATATATTCTGTCTCTATAATATTTTATGCGTCATTTATGAATGTTTTACCCATGTCCCCTCTCTTTTCAATGTTTTCTAAAACCCTGTAACATAGCTGTTATGCTGCAGAATTTTCGTCTCAAAATGTCTCTCTCTTTTCTAAAGTTCTTTTATTTTATTAAGTGAATACTAAAAGCTCTCTATTATATATTGGTATTCACATATATACCAAAATATTCTATTTTAAATTCTGGGATTTACATACATGAAACCCGCTTTCCCTTTTTCGTGGTTTTAAAGTGACATAAAAATCATGTCTTTAAAGCAGTTTTTAAAACGTTATGATTATGAAATGAAACCAATTTCTTTTCTGCTATATGGGTTGTTTATGAAATGACTGATGATTATATATGTGGCTCACATGAAAATAAATACATGTCAATGGTGCAACCAGATATCACTCCAATGCATTTGGTAAATACTTAATCTCTAGAGATGACTTTTTAGACTGATACCTTGGTGAATAACCTTGGTAATTTTTTATGACACCTCGGAGATGGACCTTGGTGAAATGAAATGATTTTAAATATTAAATGTTGTAGCAACATCTTTAAGTTATGAAAAATGTTATTTTTATTATGATATATCTCATGATTTCTTTCTCATGCCTTAAAGTTCTTTTCATGACCTTATTGAAGTATCTCAAATTCACATGTTAAATGTTTCTCTTGTTTCCCTTAATGGGCCTTATGCTCACCCTTTATTTTGATGTATGTCCCCAGGTTATGAGATGCAGTAATGAACCTAGGATGAACACGAGGATAATCCTTTCATGTGTTTAAGAATAATGTTTTATGTTTTAATGTTTTAAGTTCCTGGTTTCCAAGACACTAAACCTTAAAGATCCTAGGTTTTGTAAAATGTAATGAAAGTTTATGTTATAAAAAAGGCGGGATTCTATAGTTGTTATCTGAGGATGGTTTAGTTATTTGTGGAAATTAAGATATGAAATATTTAGTAAGAATCCTATAGAAATGTTTATATATAGGAAATCTTCTTGGTATTTTGGTGAGTATTGAGTAATAAGTTGTCAAGCAAATACATCCATGTCTGGATACGAGCAGGTAGAGGTGGCTCTGGCACAGATGTACATAGGGGTAAAACCCAAAAACACCGCATTGAGATAGACTCAAACGGGAACTGGTACATGACAACGGGCCTTGCAGTACTCTTGTTTACGACACCCTCGTGGGATATGCTTTGGTAAATTCGTAAGCTTAGTATGAACCATTATTAAAGGAACAAAGATAAAATAAAATAAGGATTCACGTAAGAATATATGATCATGGATAACCTAGATTGGAACCTATGGGATCATAAGTTAGGATATACTTTTACTCTACAATTTTATCCTTTTATGCTTAAAGTTTCCTTTTCATGATTATTGGCTAAGTATTTAAGCCCCTAATTTTTGTTTCTTTTCATAGTTAATGGTGGAAAATGGAAGAACATGTACAAACAACCAATGTGATAGAAAATGCGACGATTGTCGTATTAATATGAGAGAGATGATTAGGGTATTAAAAGATGATTATTATTTTGGAAGACGTTCACTATTTTGGGGACTCTATATGATCGACGTAAATAGATTACTACGGTATATTCATTGAGGAGTAAGGTTGACTTATATTTTCAAGAATCAATGAATTTAAGGTAGACTTATAGTAATTTAGGTTACTTATTAGAATGATTAACCTATCTTGGGTAAAATATTTTTAGGTTACCTACTTTTGTTATAAGATGTTAGGTGTGGTTGTTGTTGTTTGGAGATGAACAATGAAGTTTATTTTGGAAGACTATATTATCAAATTCTTCTTGTATTTGGGTTTCAATCTTAGTTTGGTTTATTTTGAGGAATTTTAAGAACCATTATTTATGGAATGGTCTATGATGAACTTTGGGTAGTACCATAGAACATTGAAGATTTAAAAGTAGTTTCTATTCCTATGGGATTATTTCTTTTTGAAGAGTTGTTTTACCTTACCCTTTATTTTTTTGGGATAATGTTTAAAGATAGAAGAAATAGATAGATAATCTTTTGTGGATTATGTGATTCTCTAGAAGATGATTCTTATGTTTTGATGAGACCAAGTAGTATTGCATGCTCATCGTTTGGAGAAAAGATTAGTTTTGGAAGAAACATATTAAACTATGAAACTCTATATGAATGTAGGTATATTTTCTTATGTTTTTGGTCTATGTAGTAAATGAATTCCTCAAAATTATGAAAAGGAACGTAAAACAAAAACAATGTTGGTTTATGTTTCCTACTAGGTAATCAAAGACCGTTTACACACATCATATGTTTTGGATTTTCTTATGGTTAAATTTCTCCTAATCATTTCTTCTATAACTCTCCCTCAGAACTTGACCCTTTGTTTTCTCCTCCATGTCCATGATTTCCTACATGGAATCCTAGTGTGGGTTAACTCCGGTGACCTTTGTACTTCCCTTTATTTCTTTTAAAGTAATAGTTTTACTGACTCCTTTTCCGATGTGGGACTTTCAATGAAATTTCAAAACCCAATTTTAAAAATTGCGAGGACACAATTTCTTAAGGGGGGAAGATTGTAATGACCCGAAATTTTGAATAAATATTGTTTTCTAATTTTATGTGTTATTTTATTTTATTTTTATACTCAACAAAAATTTTTCATTTGATAACATGAGTATAATTAAAATGAGACCGTTGGGTTTTGACTGTTATATGACCATTGTCCAATATGACCGCTAGAAACTAAACGTTTTTATTATTGTCTCTAAATAAAAGTAATCTTGGTTAATTATTACATAAAGAAGATTCGATGGCCTCACCCAGTAGTCTTGGACCGATCGAAGCCCATCTAACAGAACTTGGGAAGGAGGTAGCACCACTGCGCTTTGCTCTGGACCAAACCCAAGCCGAACTTCGTTGTGTGAAGCTAGAACGGAATCGCCTTTGCGAGAGGTTCAAACTGATAGAAATTACTACTCGTGCGATGTTGGCCGACCCTCCCTCAGATTCTCTCACCTTAGCACACCTTACACTTAGGTCATATGCTGGTGTGATAAGGGGCTATGTAAGGAGACCGTAACTACCTTGTGTAATCCATTGTTTTAAATAAAAATTGGGATTTATTCTTATGATGATGTTTTTGAATTTTCAAAATATTGGATAAATATAGTATGCATATTATTGATGAATTTTAGAAAAAGGATATTTTAAAAATGTTTATGTAAACCATAAATAATTAAAATTGTGTAATGATATTCAAAAAATGGTCTTCTACAATTATGTTCAGTACAAAATTTAGAGTCTAATAAGATCAACTTGATTTTTGACAAATAGTAAATTATGAATAGTGATTTTATGCTTAGGATTAGTAATGTGACCAAATGGATTAGTAATCTCACTTAAATAAAGTATTAATATAATCTGGGCACCTTTATTAAGTAATGTGATTCAATAAAAAGGTTAAATAACGGTTTCATAAATTATTATTCAAGTATTAGTTTTTTCAGGTAAATAGTGTTTTTTAATTAAAAAATAAATTAAAAATATTTAGAAAATTATTTTTATAAAATGGATTTCATTTTTGAACTCAGAGCATCGATATTATGTTAAGGTAATTTTTGGGGTTTTTTCTGAAAAATGAAGTTTTGGTGAATAGTGTATTTATTTACAAATTAAATTAAAAATATTTAGAAAATTATTATTATAAAATGGATTTAATTTTTGAAATCAATGAATTTATATTTGATTAATGTGAAATTTTGGGATTTTTCTGAGAAAGTTGAACTTTCAGTGAATAGTAAAAAATACAGTTTTAGGGTTTCGGTATGTTTAATGACATCATAACTGTGTCATGATGATGCCATGAGATATTTTAAGGTATGGTTGACCAAAGGTGATGGATTATTGTATGGGGCCCCATGTGGCCTAACTCCATGGGAAATACCATGGGAGAGCCCATGCTTTTGAGAAAACCACTTGTGAGGTGTCCCCTGGCCATTAATGCCTTGTCCCCTCACATTCCTTATAAATACCAAGACATCCACTCATCCATTTTGACTCCCCACTCTCCCCCAATGAATTTCGGGTCTCATTACCTCCCAAGGAGTCCTCCAAAGGTTCCCCCAAGCCCTCAAGGTCCCAACCTTTGAGTTTTAAGAGTTATGTTTTAAGGTAAGGGATCCGACCTCTCTCTTTCTTTTCAAGTAATCTCTTTTATTTCATTTATTTTATGCTCCATGATATTATGTTTAAAGTTGTTCTTTTATATTCATATTACTGCACTTTTCATGTTCATTTAATGATAGATACTATCTTACTGTCATTATTTCGTTTTATGAACTTTTAAGTGGCGCCGTTACGCTGCCGAAATTTTTGTAACGGATTCTTTCTCCCTTCTCATTTTTCAAGATCTATTTTCATGTGAAGTATTCCTACTTCCTTTTAATTATGTTGGGGTATGATCTCTATATCTATCATACTGATCTTATATGATCATATGATGAGAGAACCCATTTGATCTCTTCAATTATGTTTTTTGATGTTTTAAGTGACGTCGTTAGGCTGTCGAATTTTTAAGTGGTTCTTTCACCCTTCTCGTTTTCAAGTTATACTTTCATGTCAATTCTTTCAAGTAATTTTTTATTATGTTGGGGTATGATCTCTATATCTATCATACTGATATTTTATGTTCATATGATTAGATACCTTATTTGATCTCATCAATTCATTTTTGGTTGAAGTTTATGTGACGCTGTTAGGCTGCCGAATTTTCATAAGAGAAATTTTATTTTTCTCTTCCTTTCATGTTCTTCATTTCATATGGTATATTTTAAAATTTCATTACCATGATTTTTAATCCCTTATATTATGTCCCTCTACTGTTTTATGTGTCATTTATGAATGTTTGACCCATGTCCCCTCTCTTTTCAATGTTTTCTAAAACCGTGTAACATAGTCATTATGCTGCAGAATTTTCATCTCAAAATGTCTCTCTCTTTTTCTAAAGTTCTTTTATTTTATTAAGTGAATACTCAAAGCTCTCTCTTATATATGGGTATTCACATATAAAAAAAAATTCTATTTTATATTCTGGGATTTACATACATGAAACCCACTTTCACTTTTTCGTGGTTTTAAAGTGACATAGAGATCATGTCTTTAAAGGAGTTTTTAAAACATTATGATTATGAAATGAAACCCATTCCTTTTATGCTATATGGGTTGTTTATGAAATGATTGATGATGATATATGTGGCTCACATGATAATAAATACATGTCAAGGGTGCGCCCAGATAGCACTCCAATACATTTGGTAAAGACTTAATCTCTAGAGATTACTCTTTAGACTGATACTTTGGTGAATAACCTTGGTAATTTTTAATGACACCTTGGGGATGGACCTTTGTGAAACGAAATGATTGTCAATATTAAATGTTTTAGCCACATCTTCAATTTATGAAAAATGTTATTTTTATTTTGATATATCTCATGATTTCTTTTCTCTTGCCTTAAAGATCATTTCATGACCTTATTGAAGTATCTCAAGATCACATGTAAAATGTTTCTCTTGTTTCCCTTACTGGGCCTTCTGCTCACCCTTTCTTTTGATGTATGTCCCTAGGTTATGAGATGCAGTAATGAACCCAGGATGAACATGAGGATAATCCTTTCAAGTGTTTAAGAAGAATGTTTTATGCTTTCATGTTTTATGTTCCTGGTTTCCAAGACACTAAACCTTAAAGATCCTCAGTTTTGTAAAATGTAATGAGACTTTATGTGATAAAAAGGCGGGATGCTATATGCACCTATACCCTATTTCTAGGATAGTCCACTTCACTTCGTGAAGCCCAAACCTTCATGAAGACCTTCCCTTGCATGGAGCACCATAGCTCTATGAGTCCTCTACTCATAAACCCCTTTGCTCTGCAACTCCCTCTCCCGTGCAACCTTCTAGGTTTGCACGAAGTAACTTCAAATTCCCTTGGATACAACTTCTTATTGTGTTATTTCCCCTCATGATTCTTCAAATATGAATTTTAATGGATATTTCTTCTTCTCATAGACACGCTAACGTGGACCCACCAATGGTTCACTCAGTGACACCCCCTTGCCACGGCGTTTCCTGTACCCTCTCTTCACCATGGTGTTGAGGGTACCAGTTATGTAAGTCCAAGTGGTGCAGAGTGAACTCGCCCTGTCTGAGCTGTAGGATTTTAAACTTCCAAGAACTATCATCTTAAGCACATGATGTCAAACTATGACTTCCCCCTACGCATCCTACTCGAGGAAATGGAGACCGCCTTGGTGTAAGCCCCTAGCCTTTCTTGCAGGAGGTAGCACCGCAGCTCCTCCTTTTTTTCTTCGGTCCCAATGACCAGAGAGGGGGGGATGGACTCCAGACCCCTCCTTTCTTTGGTACCAAATCCCTATCCCATTGGGATTTTTTGCCACTGGGCATCCATTCTATAGTAATTCCCAACCTCATTAGGCCGCTAACCACGTGTAAGCCCTTGTTTCCACTCTAGGCTATGTACTATAGGTAAGCCCATGTTTCCACTTTGGGCTATGATCACGTGTAAGCCCCACTCCATTTTCTATGGATGCAACGTTTTCACCATGATCATCAGGTATTTTATGTCTCTTGTTTCTCACACCGAGCGTGACTCACGTGGGCATAGAACAAGCATCAACCATGACAAAATCCTTGGGTAGCCTAGAGTGTAAGACCCACCCCCACAATCTGAACTATGAGGTCGTTGATCCTTGACAAGGAAAGATATGTTGGAAGCCTCTATGAGGTTCAACCCCACCATTCATTCATCATTCCAAACATCTTCATGTTTATTTACCAACACCTTGGTTAGCCTAGAGTATAGTCCCCACACCAACAACCTGAACTACGAGGTCTTTGATCCTTGCCAATGAAAGGTACGTAAGAAGCCTCTACGAGGTTCAATCCCACCATCCATTGGTTGTGACCATCCTTCACATCGGTTCCCACACTCTAAACTATGTGGTCTTTGATACTTAACAAGGTGAGGTATGTAGGAATCCTCCTTGAGGTTCTAGCCCAACAACCCATTGGTTCCAAACACCTTCACGTTGGTTCCCACACCACCCCAAACTATGACGTCTTTGATCCTTTCAAAGGTATGGTACGTTGGAATCCTCTATGAGGGTAAATCCCACCACCCATTGGTTGCTCCGAACCCATTCATACTGGTTCACCAACACTCTGGGCAGCCTAGAGTGTAATCCCCACACCCAGCTGAACTACGTGGTTTGTGATCCTTTCCAAGGAAAGGTACATAGGAAGCCTCCCCGAGGTTAAATCCTGACAATCGGTCTCTCTGACCACCTTCATGTCAGTTCACCCCCATCGTGCATGACGTTAAACTATGAACCTTAATAAGCGGTAAGCCATTGCGATCCTATTTCGCGGTAATTCGTTACGATCCTATTCTGTGGTAAGCTGTTGACAATCTTAACTAGTGGTAAGTCTTTGCAACCCTATGTAGTGGTAAGACATTGAAAACCCCAATTTGTGGTAAGATGTCATTACATGAACTATATGGGATTTGATTATCTTCCAAGGGGATATGTAGGAAGCCTCTAAGGCTCAAGCCCAAAATCATCATCATCCTCATGACAGTTCCATCTATCGAGTCAATAAGGTTCTCTTTATGACTTTTCCATTACTTCTTGTTTTGAAAATCACAAACACATTATACTTAAGCAAATCGATATTTTACTTCCATAAGGAAAATTTTATTCCTTAAGGAAATTTACCCTAACCTAGATTTTCATATGCATATCAATATTTTTCTTAAGTAAAAAAACCATATTCATACACAAAAACCCCAGAATCATATAATGTCAAGAATTAGAGTATTCTGTTTTTAGGATCAAAATTATGGATGTGAACTGTAATGAAATTCTACTATGAATTCTGGATGTGAACTGTAATGAAGTTATACTCTGAATTCTGGATGTGAACTCTAATGAAATTCCACTCCAAATTCTGGATACGAACTCTTATGAAGTTTGACTCCAAACTTTCATGAGTTCGACTCTGAACTCTTATGAAGTTCGACTCCAAACTTTCAGGAGTTCGACTCTGAACTCTTATGAAGTTCAACTCCGAACATTCATGAGTTCGACTCCGAACTCTTATGAAGTTAGACTCTAAACATTCATGAGTTCGACTCCAAACTCTTATGAAGTTCGACTTTAATCATTTATTATTTTGACTTCGAAATCTATAAGTTCAGATTCTGAACTCTGGTGAAACCAGACTCCGAATTTCCTTAGAAATTCAGACTTCGGACCTCTATAGATTTTAGGTTCCGAATTCCTATAAAACAGAATCTGAACATTTTTTATTATAGACTCCAAATTCTATTTTTGTTAGACTCCAAACATTTATTTACTTACTTTACGAATTCTTGTTTTTTTTATGCTTATACTTTTTTTTATTGTAAAACGATGTCGTGCTTTCAGTTACACATGTTTTGTTATAAAACGATGTCGTCCATTCTATTTCTAATTAACCATTGGTTTAGTGACACGTGTACAGGTCCCTCCAAAATTCAAGTAAAATATGACCATTGGAGGAGGGATCCAACCATTCTAACTGAGCCTATAAATAAGAGCTCATTTCAAAAGGCTCAACAACGAGTTGATCATTCTAGAGACAACACACTATCAACGTGTTTTATAGAGAGAGACGATTTTCATGCTTTGTGCATACTGAACCGCATGTTCAGATTGCTTCGTGCGACTAAGAATGTTGGTGATTACATTTGAGGGCTTCTGGGGATAGATGACAGAGGTTCTGACTACCATGAAGTTTGACGGCATCCTTGTTGAGGAAGACAGAGGTTCCAACTTCCTCGAATTTGAGGTCTTGCGGGGATAACAAGATAGAGAGACTGATCTTCATATCGAGGGCTTACCCTATAGTGGGTAGGATAGACTTTCATGAAAGTATAAATCAAGGGACCTTTATCCAAGGTTGTTGGATACCCTTCTCTTTGGGTTAAACGACTTATATCTTGTTACTTGAAATTTTTACTACTTCTTTTCTGCTGCATTTCGTATTGTAAAGAAAGTATAATATTCCTATATTTCCTTACTCTTGTACTTTGATTAGTTTAGATTCTATACCCTTTAAGTTAGAATCTCACATTGTTAACTTTGGTTATGTTTAAAATTCTGGATCCATATTTCTGGAACCACTTTTTTGGAATCTCTTTCTAGATTAAAGAAAGTACATAGAACTACAAGTTTGTAACTTCATACCATATACCAATCCTCCAATTGGTGTTATAGGTTTTGTGATTTTTCTTAGTTTAACTTTGTTAATCTTTTATCTTTCTTTGTTTAAGAACATTTTTAAAGTGTAGAATTAACCCCCCCCCCCTCTTGTATATTGAGAATCTACATCATTATTTCGATCCTACACCATCCCATTCACCATCCACTTCATACGGCTACTCCATCATTCATCCTGATTCTTTTCAGGGCCGCCACATCTTGGTGAAATCATGCCATCTCATTCTCCATGCCTCTAAATAGTGAGCAGGAAGTCAACCACTCATTGGCCCCCACATCAGTGTTGCCTCTAGGGGTTGCACCCATCTGATCCACTCTAGTTAGTACTTTCATCGGTCCAGTCTGTCTCCGCTAGATATTAAACATGCGACATACCCTGTGTTAAACATGGTAAGCTAAGGAGAAACATAGATACATTCCCATGGAATATGATTCCACACATTCGATGTGGGATTCCTAAGGCCTCCACACCCTCGAGAAGCCCTATAATAGGGGACAGAAGGCAGATGCATCAGTGTCCCAGTTCCCAGACATGCTAGTTATGCCTAACATGACTACTCCCCTAACTGATGGTTGATTCACTGACTAAACCCTTTTGAATGTCCTGATAGAAGCAGTGTAATTAACTGGTGTCCCGGAAGATATGGCACTAGGAAGAGTTTCATCAACCATGACATAATCAACAAGGGAGACCCGGACTGGTTGACGAGTTCCGAGGAGGAATCCAAGGAAGGAAGAACCGACATCCCATCATCCCATTTCAATTAAGGATCAAAAGCCCCAGAAAAAGGAGTGGATTCCTCCCACCTTTGGAAAGAAACAATTTGAGGTAACAGACAGTGCCGCCATCCTGCCAAATGAGACGAACGCGTGCGCCCCGACAAAAGTGTTGGAAACTGCTATTTTGGAATATATGCAACTTATGGATTTAAAAATGGAAATAGGTTAAAATATTTTATTAATGTCAATTCCTTAATACTATTTAAAACCCTTAGACAGTAGCCTATCTTTTTAGGTACTAATTGGACATTCCATGTCCAGTTTCATCTTGAATACCCATTTACACCAAACATGCTTTATATCAACTAGTGCATCGACCAGAACCCATAAGTTTCTCTAATTCATGTAATACATCATAGAATTCATTACTTCTATACATCTTCCAACTTTTGTGATTCCTACTTCTTCCTTGTATGAGACAGTTTCATCATTGACCAAAAATAATGAGTCACCATCCTCGCGGACAAGGAAACCATATTTCTATGGTTCCCTTACCTCTCTTGTACTCCTACACAGTACTTGTGTTTTAGGAACTAACTCTTCCATTGAAATCTATAGAACTTGTTTTGGTACTAACTCCTGTGTATCTTAAGAATCAAATTTAACATTGTGAATATTTCCCCCACAGTCATTTTTGAGAAAGTGTTTCCTCTAAAGAAAGATAGCCTATATGAGAAAATCACTTTCTTGTCTGAGGGGTTGCATTGGTAGTATCCATTTGTTTCCTTGGGATACCCTATAAGATACACTTCATGCCCTGGGGAGCTAGTTTGTTTTCAGATAAGGGATTAACAAACACCACATATCCCCATACACATGTATGCGACAAATTGGGTTTCTCTCTACTCCATAGATTTAAGGGAATACAATTTTCCACCTTATTTGGTACTTGGTTTAATGTGTATGTCGGCATTTGCAATTCATATCCCCCAAAGGGCAATGGAATATCTTCATGACTCATAATTGAACTTACCATGTTCATCAAGGTATGGTTCCTCCTTTCACTAAAACCGTTTCTATATGGTTTATACGGTGTAGTGAGTTGATATATAATCGGAGACTCCTGTAAATAGTCGATGAAATCTTGGTTAAGATATTCTACACCTTGATCTGATCAAAGCTTCCTTATCTTCCTACCAAGCTGATTCTCTACTTTATTCATTAACTCTGTAAATTTCCCAAAGGAATCAAACTTATACCTCATTATGTAGAATACAAATATATAATAAACTAATCAGTAAAAGTAAAAAAGTAAGAATATCTACTTATATCTTATACTATAAATAGACCACACACATCAATGTGTTCCAATCCTAGAAGCCACGTGGCCCTTTCATCCTATCCACCAAATAGTGGTTTGGCCATTTTCCCTTATAAACAAGCCTAATATCTATCAAGTGGTTTTATCTCAGAAGAGTCAAAATAACCATCTTAACAGAGCTTTGTCAAGAGTTTATTGTTTACATGACCAAGACGGTGATGCCACAAATGTGTGTTTTTTGAGTCATGTGAACTCAGTTCATTATTAATTGTCAACAAATGGTTCCCAAAATTTAATATACGTAGACTGTTATTTAAATGTTCCATACAATAACATATGTTGTCCTTATAAAAGTAACAACATTTAATTTTGAACATGAAAATAAATCTTTATGTATCTAAAATCAATACATTAGTTATGTTATTGGTTACAATAGGTACATACTAACAGCAATGTGAAACCCAAATTGTTCCTTTCAACAGTGTGAGGTTATATTCACCAATGCCAAGAGTAGCCCACCTCACACCATTATAAGTTTGCAGATCCACCAATCCTTTGGGAATTTCTATAATTTACTTGATTCCTGTATTTAATCACATATGTGACCACAAAACATGTATCTAATACCAAATGTGTTGAAATGGGATGATTTCACTTGATAAAACATGCACCTTTGGGTTCTCCTTTCCTATGAGTGGAGTCCCTCATCTAGTGGAATGATCGTCCACATGAAAATCACACTTCCTCATTTTCCGTACCATGCCTTTGGATCTTCTTATTCTTGGTCAGACAACGATTATAGGATTTAGAATGTTTATAAATCCTAGGCCCCTTTTCCATGTCCTTCATCTTCCTATTCACCATAAGGATTGAGGTTTTTTTCACATCCCATTTTCTTATCAACATGGATAATCTGGGTATGAAGCTCTGATTGAATCATCCCATTATTTCTAATATTATAATTCACAATATAAATAGAGATGTTCTTATGAATCGATGATAGTATGAGATATGTACACAACTCATCTTGGAATTTAATCCCTTGGATGTTTAGATGCTCAATGTATCCAATAAACTTGACTACATGTTGTCTAGCTAGTGCAGACTCTCCTAGATTAGTAGTGAACAAAGTGTTTGATATCTCACACCTCTCATGCATTTCTTTCTCTTAATAGAGATCCCAAAGGTGATACATAATTCTATAACCATCCATTTCCTTATGTTTCATCAAAATCTCATTGATCATGAATGATAGCATGAGGCACTAAACATCAACAGAGTAATTTCGATGTTTCTCATACATAGAGAGTTCCTCATCACTCGCCTCCTTTCCTAGAGAAACTGGTAAAGGCTCTTATAGAACATAAAAATTCCTCTCATGGTCTAGGGTAACATGAAGGCACCTTTTATACTCTTTGAAATTAGGACTAGTGAGAAGGTTTTCTGTCTCAAGTATGGATCACAATGATATGTTTGATGTCACTTTGATTTTTTTTTTCTACAAATTAAGATGAATATAGTTTATGTAATTTATCTTCATAAATATAGACAAATAAATTACTTAATATCTATTTGTCTCCCACTATTTTTGCGTAACCCAAGAGCCCCCACCATTGGATTTGGATATCTTATTGTTTGGATATTCTAGTGGCAAGGATTTATATTTTCCTTATCATTACCCCAACTATAGTTGGCCAAAAAAGTTGAATGTTTTTAAATTGGAATTCCAAATGGAAAATGCATTAACTCCCATCTCCTCGATCAATTTAGTGGACTCCCAAATTCTGAAATCCTTAAATTTGGGTTTCCTCAACATTTAACTCTTAGTTACACCATTTCCTTAAAGGCAGTCAACCCTTGATTTAAACTACGTTAAGTCTACCCAAACCGTCAAATTATAATTTCTAGATAATTGAAAGAACCCCAAATAGGATTGGTCTATCACTTTGAACTATGGTTTGATTCTTACTGAAGTAATGTAAGGCTATAGCGACTTAATAATTAATTGAGGGATTTTATACTTTATGCATAAATTTCCACTTATTGTCTTTTCACATGCTTGTTAATATTAAGTGGGATATACTTAAGTTATTAACCATATATATATAATATTTATGGAAAATCAATTTTCATTTTAGTTTCATCTGGTATTCTTGTTTATTCATTAATTATGTGATCACATCAAACATCCATAATGAATACTCATACAGCTAACAGTAATAAAAGAAAGGCTATGATTTTGAGCTTTACTATTGGTTAAATTTTCTAGTGGTTGATAAACTAAACCAGAACTATGGGAGAAAAAACAGGAAACATTTATGGTTTGTGTTTATAGCTTTCCACTTGTCCACCTTTGCATCACCATGGATTGGTTTCGCCTCAGATCCTAACTTAAATCGCTTCCACTAACCTAGGAGCTCCATCCATTACATGTTATTTTAATTCACACATTGGTGAGGGGTATAGGGGGTTACATGTATGAATACAAATTAATGAATAGAAGGCATGAGTGCCCAAAATTTTAATTTTATAAATAAATTAAAAGGGAACCAATCACATATAATGGTCTTGTCTAGATCATGATCATGAAAATACATGCAACTAATTAATCATTTATTAAAAATATAATTCATTTCATTAATCATTCTTATTAAGATAAATTAAGAGTGGATTTATTAATCATTATCTTTAATTACTCAATCATTGTTATCTTAATCCTTATTTTAATTTTCTTGATATTTTCATCCATAACCTTGTACATGACATGTACCGTGGAAGAAACCTAGAGAATAACCATCCATAACTACCCAACATGTATTTATACTAGTAAAAACAATATTCTCTATCACATGTCGCTTGAAAATAGAATTATAATTGTAATACAACTCATACATGATGTGTATATCTTTGACTAATACATAGAAATTAATTAATTTAGACTCTACGTTACATGGTCACTAGCCTGGAAAGCCATGTATGAGATACACGACTTGACCCAGAACCGACGAACCTACACACCATGTCTAATGGGCCACACGACATGCAATCTAGCTGACCATGTGCTAGTATCTCCTAGTAAACATGTGGTCTGAAAATTAACTAAAGAGTATGTCCTTAATGCACACAAATTGAGTAAATTCCTAATTACTCCTAAGGCATTGAACACAAAAACATGATGTGTAGATCTGACTAAACAATTTGTATTCTTGTGTTATCTAGATAGAACCATTTGTGCCTTCCGATGAGAGCGCCGATTTTATTTTAATCATATAATTATTCATATCTATTAGATTTTCGATAAATGATAAGGGAGGAACAAATCTTGAAATTCAGATTACAATAATGATTAAACATTAATTGACAAAATAAATTATTAAAGCGTAAATAATCAAAAAACGGTTTAAATAATTATAAATTAAAATATGACTACTTTGATACCACTTTTTGGTTCTGGGCATAGCAGAAGTTCAGGATGGGGTGTGTACCCACCTTTGAAAATTACCATAGTCAGTGATCTGGGATCAATACGACGATGAATGCAAGTATACACAGAATTGAATCACAGATAAAAGACAAAGGAGGGGATATGAAAATGAGAAGAGATGATCAATATATTTTGTTTATAATTAATTTAATTAAATTAATGAATTGTGTATAAGCTAATTCTTTTTTCATTGATATGCTCGACCACAGGTCCGAGGTGTAACTTCATTGCGATTTATAATCCAAGGATATAAATCCTATAGAAATTATCCACATGTAATCCATGTATCTCTAGATTTCATTGATGGAATCTCTAGGTTCTATCATGGAAGATCCTTGTGCTTGTGATGTCCACCTGCGATCGCCTGGAGAATCGCATTCACGGTGTTCTCCTTGATCCAGTGGAGGATGATCTATCTCATTCTTGAGATAAGTTTTGGTGACGTAAGAGATCTCAAAGCGTGATATCATTTCCCAAAGCATGTTGTGCACGCAACGATTGGGTTAGCTGGTGGAATGACCCATTTGGTTATATAGAGAATAATAACATAACAAGGAATTTAATTCACTGGGTATTAATAAATAATTATCACAGGCTCTATTACTTAATTTATTATTCCATGTAAAAACCCCTTGTCAACTAATAATAGAAATTATATTATTTCCATGACACAATCATAACAAATTTAATTCACCAGGTAAAAATAAATAATTAGACCAGGTGTTGTTACATAATTTATTATTCAATGTGAATCCCCCACGTCAAATGATAATATAAATTCTATTATTTCCACAACATGTGCTTAACTATTATGTTTTATTTAAATATTATTTAGTCAAATAAAATTTATTATTATTTATTACTAGAACCATAACATGGTCCGACAATCCTTCTCAATATTTATCGGGCCTTGAATACGGACTATTTAGGTATTAAATAAATGTAATTTCATTATTTTCTAATAAATAAATATTCATCCCGCAATATATTCTCTCGAATAACTAGAGATTAAATAAATGTGATTGGGACTAATTTAATAATTATTAAACCAAAACTAGGAATAATATTTATTCCACTTGTTAAAAAAATAAATTATTTTACTGTGATACTGGAAACACTTAGTGTGTGACCCTCTAGTCTTATTTTTCATTAGCATTAGGCATGTTTTCCTTTATTCCACGATTACTATCTACCAATGGGACTAGGAACCCAAGTGAAAGAAGTTTGTGTCACAACAAAAAGTCACCTCATATGAATTATTACAGTGTAATTTAATCCATTTTTCAAGATATCTCCAATCAAGTGGGTTTTAAGCAAGTACCGTCTACCCATGAGCTTGATTTCTCATTCTTTGACTTCAAAAAATTAAACTATCCTAGAGAACACCATGGACATGGAATTAGTTGTGATGTATAATTTCCATCAAAGGCCCAAAGATATCTACTTTGATAGAAGTGAAAAAACATTTATCACATTATTCATTAATATAGTATTACTCATGATCCAGCCAAAATATCGTACCTCACCATGAACATTTTGTCTTCTCAGTTTTCTTCAATACATATAAGTGTGTGAGTCATAATACACATAAATAATAATCCTAAAGTATAAGGACCAATACAAACATTCAAAAATAAGAACATCCAATGACACTTATGAATGTGGATTTCCTACTGGCGGGTGGTGTTCTCATAATATCCTCTTAGATATTACCAAGGGAGCACACACTACGATGGTGTATCAAAGCTTCATGAGTCCCCACCCTAGATAGATTGTATCATTTGTGTTAATTAAAATGATATCATTTGACCATAGAAAATATATTTAAAAGAAGTTTCATGAAACATCTGGGATCTCCTCATAACATGGATTCACTAGGACCTTCTAGTGTGACAACTATTCTTATAACATTATCACATACTATGTGACATAGGAGAACAACCATTATGTTATATAGAGTGTATTAATATTCATCCAATGAATACAGGTTTATCATAATGTATGTAGATGTTGTTTTCTAGGGAACCTACTCCAACTTGGGTTTCTTTATTGGGACCCTATTTATTAAAGATGACTATTTAACTACAAAGAGTTCCACATAGTAGTGTCCCACTACATCCATGGCTTAGTAAAATATTGACTTGTGTAGAAAAAATAGGTACATTTTCAGTAGTAACATATAAGGGGAAACCCCATACCATTGGGATGGTGGAATGTTTACACCCATATTCATCTTTAGTATCATCCATTGTGAATAAATATACCAAAATTAGTAATAAAACTAATATAAGGAGATTTTTTCTTATCGTACATTTCATATCAATAAAACACATCATAGATAAAACAACTTGTAACAACTCAATATTTTATAAGTATTTCCTTTTGAATAAAACATAAATAATTAGTCAGATTTCATTTAATGAAACCCTATGTATATATGAATCACGTTATAGGAAAATATTATAAACTAGGTGTTAACATAGTAGATATAAACAGTAATAAATGCAATATGAAATATCTTTTTAATGTTTTTAATTAATGAAAACATATTGATTAATTCATAATAAATATGTACTAAATTTATAGAGATTCCATTTTACATAGAAAAAAATATATTTTCCTCAAAATGGTTTTTATCACATTTTTTCAGGTGACGATTATAAATATTTTATCATGTATTAAAAAAGTTTAATTGAGTAAATGAATATCATTTTTGAAATGATCATGTCAATAGAATCTTTTGGTAAATTTTTAAGATGTTTCCAAGAAGATGTATTTTTCAATAAATAGTAAAGAATAATTATTTTTTGTAAAAACTGTCATTTATTTATATGTAAAGGTACCATGCGGTTTTTAATTTGATTTGAATGTAACATATGTAATATATAATTATAATTAATATAATTAATTTAAAAAAACTAATCATTACGTTTTATTTTTTTTCAAATTCATGTATGGGATTGAAAACAATTTTTCTAAAACAGTTTTTATACGTTTAATGAATTTTTATCATAATAAATTAAAATTTTCACTATGTATTAATGGTTTAAATGATATAAATAAATTTTATAATAAATAATTTTTCCTCACATCCATTTTATGGTTTTTATTGTCAATCTAATGTGAATAAATTATATTTTATTCATAATGATTCATTCTTTTAAAACATATTTTATTTATATGTTGCACACTTAATTAGAATTTAATAAGACCACTCATAAAAATTGAATCCAGTAAAACTGATTCCAAATTTTTTTTGATCATAATTTATATAATATAATATGTTCCACTTAATATTTCTATAGGTAATAGTAAAAATAATAAAATTGTGTATCACCTGTTAAGGATAAAATGGGTTAACTAAGGGGTCAAACCATGAGATAATGGTCGGAATTCCAACAAAAAATGTAAAATAATTATTCAATGAAGATATTTCATCCTTATATTATTGTAACATTGAATCGTTGTCCATTTAGATCCACTTTCCTATAAAATTAACCCTAAATAATTTAAATCTTTTAAAAAATTACAAGTGTGCCCCTCCCATCACGTATTCTACTCCCTTATCCACACCATTTGATCCTTCAATATAAAAAAATCCTACACAAAAATCTTCCAATAAACCTTTCCTTCAAATTATATCTTCTTATCATATTCTAAGAATCATCCTTCAATTATTAAGGGGTAGTCCAAAGGAGGTATCTTAAATAAGAGGTATAGATATAAACCAAGATATTATAATTTTATTTCATCTTATACTTCCACTATACTTGTTTTATCCCTGAAAACATGATAAATAGAGAATAAAATATTTATTTATATGTTATTGGGATGATTTAAAACTTTTTTGACACATATATTCAATCCAATGGTGGATGAAAATATCACTCATGAATATATGTGTATCACCACCATTGGATCAATAATAGGTGTTAAATGGGTTTTAAATCATCCTAATAACATATAAGTACATATTTTATTCTTTATTTATCATTTTTTCATGGATAAAAAAAAGTTTACAAGAGGTATATGATGAACTAAAATTGAAAGATCTTGGTTAATATATGTACCTCTTATTTATGAGACCTCCTTTGGGGTACCCCATAAGGAATGAAGAATGATTCATAAAAGATGTTGATTTTTCAATATAGCTCATATAAGTCTCTACACCTTTTTCAAGGACTCCATATATAATAGACTGAATTCATATACAAGAATTAAAGAATAATGTCAAGAATAATCTTGAACATGGATTCATTTGGACAAGTGGAACGCCATGGGGGAACATATGCTCTTTGCTAAGAGGAAATATAGATTAATGTGACATTGAATTGATTAATGAGAACATAATAAGATCATGATCAATAATATGTATCATCTACCCCATATTAATTATTTATTTGATCAATTATGTGGAGATAAATATTTTTCTAGGACTGATCATCGATCTATATACTATTAGGTGAGGGTAAAAATGAAAGACATTGACAATATATATTTATGTTAAAGGTATGGAGGTTATTATATTATTTTGGTTCTATTTGACCGTTCTAATTCCCCAGATATAATCTTGGATTTAATTAATAGAGTCATTACTAACTACATTGATAAGTTTATGGTAGTCTTTATTAATGATGTTATTATAAATTCTTAATGAAATAATGGTCATAAATATCACTTGAGTATTTTACTAAAGACCCTTCATAAAGAATAATTGTATGGAAAATTTACCATTTGTGGATTTTGGATATAAAAATATTCATTTTTGGGTTATATAATATCACGAGAGGGTATGTTGATAGATCTATCAGATATGGAAGTTATTCAAAATTGGCACAGTCTAACCACTACAACTAAAATATTTTGACTTATTAGATTATATATATATTATCTCTTCCTTGTTAAGTAATATTAATGGTTATCTAATCAACACACCATGTTAACTCTAAAGGGATTTAAATTCCTTTGGACTGATGAGTGTGAATAAAATTTCCAGGAATTGAAGAGATCCTTGGTTATTGAACCAATACTAACACTAACATGTAGTGGATAAGGTTTTTTGTCTTATAGTGATGCATTAAAGAATTTTTTAGGGTGAATTCACATGAATAATGATATGGTTATATCTAATGTGTCATGGTAGTCGAATTTTTATGGGAAAAATTAATTGTTTTATGATTTGCGATTAGTAGTGGTAATCATTGGATTAAATATATAGGGTAATTTTCTATATGATTAAAAGTTTGAAATTTATATTTATGAAAATATTTATAGTGTATATTCACATAGGATGTGGTGAATATTAAATACATAAAATGCATGTATTTTATTATAGATTTTGACGAGTCAATAAACTACTACCTTGGGAAAGTGAATAACAAGGTTGATTCTTTGAAGCAAAAGGATTATGAAATATTGTCTATGATTAGGGTAAAAAATCCAATATTTATTTATTTTCAATGTATTGAACTAGAAATATTTATGTATGGGGGGAAATATTATCTTTCTTAAATGATTGTTCAACCGTCTATCAATGTAATGATTTTGGAGGTGAAATGGGTGGATGTAGAGCATCATATGATGGTGAAAAATATTCTAGGCATCAACTGTTATTTTGGATAAGTGATATCTTTATGAAATCAAGTATATGAACCTTCAATAACAAACACGTTGAAGAAAATATTGGATGAAGAACATTTCTCACCATTGTCCATTCATTCAAGAATATCAAATATATATATAATGATCGAAAATGTATTTCTTAGGGGAAAACATCAACAGGAATATTGTGGAGTTTGTATCTCAATGCATAGTATTTTATCAAGTTAAGACCAAGAGATAGAAGTATAATTTTGTTTTATAACCATTACTCATACCATAATGTAAAAGGGAAAACAAAACCATTAATTTCATTATCTGACTCCAACAAAATATATAGGATATACTATTATTGAGAGTTCCATCTAATCACCTTAGAAAGTCAGAACAAATCACTTAAATAAAATAATATTTCTCCCTGGATCAGATTTCCAAGATATCCATTAAGTAACATGTACGGTTACATGGGGTAAAACATTTTACTATATCTAATTTGGATCAAACGTCAACCTCAATGTTCTGGAGAAGTCTTTAGCAACATATTTATATAATGTTTCATTTTATTTTTTCTTATTCTTATATATAATGTGGCCTTTGTTAGAGGACTGTTGAAATCCTAGAGGATATATTGATATTCTATTGTCTATATTACAATGTTGGTAGGGATCTACACATTCTACTGGTCATTTTTTCTTGCAATAGCATCTTTCACTCTACCATTTTTATGGATCTGTATGAATACCTAAGTGGAATGATGTGTAGAACTCCAACATAAGGGGATAATGCAAGTGAAATAAATTTATTTGGGCCTAATATAGATTAGGGAATAGTAGAGTTGTTTTCATTCATTCAACAAAATATCGTGGAAACTCAGAGTCAATAGAATATTTATGATGACAATCCTTAGTGGGATCTAGAATTTGATTTTCATGAGAATTTTATCTTATGAAAGTATCCATGGAAGATGTTTATAAAATTTTGGAATGAGTGAAATGTTTTTCCATATGTATATTGGTCCTTTAAATATTCTTAATTGATTATGGACTATATATTTTCACTTGGATCTCCCACCAAACAACTATTTGGTTCATGATGTGCTGCATGTATCTCTTCAAAGTAAGTAACTAACTAATCCATAACATGTACGCAAATTAGGGATTATAACATATAATAATTAATTTTATTAGGAAGAATAAGATTTTGATATTTTTTATTGTAGATATAAAGTTCTATAGAATAAGACTTCTAACTTGGTAAAATTTCATTGGAGGAAAAACATTTAGTGAGCTACATGGGAACCCAAGGATATGATGTAAAGATATATTAATTTTTTATTACAGTGTGATAAATATTTTTGGGAGAAACTCATTTAATGGGAAGTAGAATGTAACACCACAAGATTTTATATTTATTTCATTTTAAATAAAACATGAAGTATTTGATAGTTTTTTACATTCAATCACGAGTCCATATGGATTATGATATAATAAACCTATAAAAACTACACATTTAATTGTAAGTTAAGAATATTTATAAAAATATTATTAAAAATAATTATAAATATTTTATTAATGAAAATTTACTAATTAATGTATAATAATTAGGCTCTCAATTTTTAGTAATTTCACTTTATACTTCAAAATTATTTGTTATTAAAAACTATTTTTTATTACATTTTTAAATGTGATATTTATATACAATTTATATAACTTGAGGAAATTTTTTTTATTAAATGAATATAATTTTTAAAATTATCATTTCAAAATTATATTTGGGTGATTTTTAGTATTTTTATAAAAAACAATTATTACAAAATAGTGAAAAATACGAAATTTCGAAAAATGGTAAACTATTTTGATTAAAATCCTCATTTTGTTATGAATTTTAACGAAACATTACAGAATTATTTTTTTATAATAAATAACATAATTACATTCATAATAATCATCCTTATACTTGGTTTTTATAAAATATTGTTTCTGGGATTAAAAACACATTTTCATAAAAAATATTTTTATTCATGAAATATATTTCTATTAAAATAAATTAAATTATTCTGTATTTATTAATTTATTTAATTAGAATTATTCAATAATTTATTTTAACATTCATTTGATGGTTTTATAAGGAATGGAATGTAATAAAATTATATTTAATGCTTAAAGATTCATTCTATTAAAATGGGTTTTTTTTGTGGGTTTCCTACTAATTTATTATTTAATTAACCCAATTATAGATAAATAATTGGGTAAAATAGATTAATTATTTTTAATCATCATAATGGATAAACTGTAATAGTTTAACTACAATTTTGGGTCATAGTGAAGAGTCAAAATAATTAAATTTTGTTACCCCAATTAAGGTTAAAACATGTTTATTAGGGTGTTACATTATGAGATAAGGGTATGGTTTCCACCAACACATATAAAATTATTATTTGATGAATTAATTTAAACCATATATTATCCAAAAATTTAGATATTTTCCACTTTTATCCAATTTCCCATGGAATTGTACTTCAATCAATGAAATGGTTTAATGAATTCCATGTGTGTCCCTACCCTTACGTATAAAGGAGAACCTATTCTACTCCCTTTTTCACACCATTTGAGCCATATATATTGGAAGATAAATACTAAAAATCCTTCCTATAATCATTCTCGTCACTATAGAGCATGTATTCTTCTACTATGATGAATCTTATATGGTTTAAAGAGTTAGCCAAATGTGGTAACCCTCGAAGATGTAAAGATCTTGACCAAGATATTTCAATTTTATGTCTTATAATACTTCTTATTGACATGTTTGATTCATAATAATATGATCAATATTTTATAAAAAATACATTTTTATGTAATAATGATGAAATAACCATTTACCACTACTTCTCTATTTAAAAGGGATATGGTAGTATCTCTCATGGAAATGTGTGGACTACCACCTATACAAAACGATACAAATCATTTTCCACCACCATATTTCACGATTGGTTATTATGATACAAATAATTTTCCACCACCATATTTCATGAATGGTTATTATGATACAATAACTTTGTATATATTATTTTTATTTTAAAATAATTATTCATTGAATGATAATTAATATTAACCTTTATGTTGTACTATTCATCAAAAAATGGAAAAATCATTCATCTATGCGTACGGACTACCGTCTCCATGTAGCGATGTTATTAATTTTTCATGAATTAATGATATTAATGGTTAAAAATAGGTATATAATGAAATTATATGTTTTTTATATCATGATTAAAATTATATAATTGTTTGAACCATGATAAATTATTTTGGACCATAACTGTCAGAGAAAAGCGTACATGAAAAATGAAGCTAGTTAGCACCCAACATGATGATGGTAACAAATTACTATTATTAAACGGGTTATAAGATGTTATAATACATATATGGTATTTTATGTATGATTATGATTTTATTATATAAATATAGTTATTTTGAATTTATTATTTAGGAACATATAGTGATAAAAAAGAGAGATGGAATTGAGGTAAGGGTTTTGTGTTACAATCTCATTTTTATTAAAACATTTTATGCTTAAATTTTTTGGATATTTATATTACATGAAATATATATCATATATATTATTAAAATAATCATAATCTTTTCATGGTTTTACATTTCATGTTTTTCATTCATTTTTATCTCTTGAAGTTCTCAAGAAACTGAAATATTATTTTATAAAAAAATTACCTTCTTTTCCACTTAGGTTGTGAATCATTTCTTACATTTCCATATTTTCCCATAAATTATTTCATGAATTTATTTAAAATTATATAGATGTTATAAAAATGAATGTTTTACTATGTTTTAATTTCTTTACAATATATTAAAAAATACTCTTGTAACATTAAAAATGTGGTATTGTTTACCTTTTACTAAAAATATTTATGTAATTTTTATTTTAAAGTAAACCACATGTATAATTATCCCTATGGTCAATAATACTATTTTATTTAAATGTTTCATGATATTTTTTATTTGTTATTTAAAAAAATAATTTGTTATTATTTTTAAAAAATTTATATTCTAAACAAATCATTTCTTATAAAAAGTGTATTTTCCTAATGAAATATTCACCTGATATTTTAATAGAATTTTATCCAATAAAAATATATATTGTTGATTCTTATAATTTACAAGTGATATGATCCAATTTTACCGTCATTATCCATTCTTTAAATGGTTAATTATTACAATGATGAAATATTTGTGAAATACATAACCATTCCATCATTAATGATTTTATGAGATGATGATTGTTTTATGATCTTATGGAACACATAAGTTTTTATTAATTTTATGGTTGGGGTTACAATAATTATATATCCTTCCAACTAATTGGTTAAATTATTATATCTCATGAGATAATAAATACTTGATTCAGGACTAAACAAGTTCATTGAATGAATTTTTCTAATAAGATAGCATTGGGAATGAATATTGTCGATGTAATGATGGAATGAGGAGAGAACCCAATCCCCTGTGATTGTATTTAAAGCAATCCTCGACTCAAGAAATTATTTTCAATAATTGTTTTATTGTCAAAACCTTATGTTGTATGATTTTTATATTTTTAATTATCTAATTGTGTATTATGTATGGTTATATACTTTTATTAATTATGTCATTTGATTGATAAAACATTATTCTATGTTCATTGATTATGATATATGAGTTGATGAGTTTTATTTTTTAATTATTATATCATGTTACAATACCCTTATGATTCTTTAATGATCACTTAATCATTTATTGATATATATACGATCAACATTTTCTACTATTTGACCTCTTCCTTTATTATGTTTCTATTTTCAAGGTTATGGGGAAAGGTTTTAATTATTTTATGTCTAAGAATATTGACAGTGGTGAACAATGACATGGAATATGATGTAGATATTTTTTGTACATATAGTTTATGTATCAATGATTCCATAAATACTAAACCTCTATGGTCCTTAGGCATGTATTATTTTTTTATCGATTTAATACATATATAAAATGATGTAATATGTTTGCATAAAATTATGGGACACCAAAAAAATGATATTTTATAAAATGATAATGTGAAAGAACATGGAAAATTGGAGGAATATGTAGATGATTCCACTCACACATAGGTATGTGAAGAATCTATACATACCTGACATTGATGAAAATATCATTTGAGATCTTCTTTGAATATTCCAATACTATCCACTCAGTGAACATATTCCAAAGGAAAAGGAAAAGATGATTCCAAATCCACAACCGACCCACTATTTGAAAATGATGAGATGATATTAGTAATTATATAGATGGTTATGTATTGGTTTAGAATAGGGAAGTTTGAGCAGATCATTCTTTAATTTCATAGGGTAAACATACCAAATAAGTATGATATTCATGATGATGAATCAATGTCTATTTTAGGTGAACCTATTCAATGTGAAAAGTTTACCTAACCACCAAAAGATAATTCAATCCACACCTCTAATTTGGGATCACATATATTAGAAATTTTTGACTATGACACCAATTGATTATCAAGAGATTCCACCACTAGGGAAGTAACAACTTATGGTTTAGGAAATTCACTCATATCTAACTCATATAATGATAACAGAGGATTAATTTGATGATCAAACTTCTTGAAAGAATTATTAGGAAGGAGGGTATGCATTGGTATGACTACAGAAGAATTATTATCTTGATTGGATAGACAATACTCCTCCTCCACCCATTATAGAGAATCCTAAAATTTCTATATTCAATTTAAATGGATATTTTGATGATTATATCACCCATTATTCTTTCAAGTGTGACCCACTGTTGGAAATATCATCACAAAAAATGTAACAGAACTCATTTATGCCATGTAGATATTAGAATCATCTATATTTTCAGTACATTTATCATATAGTAGTATCTATTACTTATTAAGGATATATTTTTCAAAAAACCACTATTTATTTCACTCTATGATTTGGGAAAAATTATCATTAACATCTCTAATTTCATGAAGTGATATATTGACAAAGTTGTGGATTTGATTACATGATTGATGGGTCTAACATACTTTATGGAAATACGTGTTATCAATGAAATATTACATGAGATTTTTTAAAGAACCAATAGGATGAGTTTTCAACCATGTTCATCCATCATGTGTACTATAGTGGGTTATGAGAATTTAGGACCATAGACACATATCTTTATGGTTTCATTCAAATAACATGGAACATTATAAAGAACCCCCATCAAAGGAATTGATGTCATGGATTATAGAAATATATTTTTTTCAACCTCAAGATAATAAGGATGAGGTTACATAACATTAAATATAATAAGAATAAAGCTTATTCCATCCATAATGATTAGTTTTTCAAGTATATCATTTCTTTGTTTGATAATAATCTAAAACTCAAGAGTCCAAATGAATCAGGGAAGTATTACCACCCAAATCGCTACTCTTAACAATATACATTGGGTTTCATGATCAAGAAATGTTTCATCATCAAATATATATTGATATTATGGTACATGACGCTTTCCTACCATTGACCAATACACAGTAACATGTGACCTCTCTTTTAGATGTCCTCCCTAAAGAAGGTGAATATTTGAAGAACACCCTGCAAGGGAATACATTTTTTTTTATTATTGGATAATTCGATTTATAGTGATCTAGTCACTTTCCCTAATCAAGGTGCGACTGAATTAAACATTCATGATAAAAATTCTTCAAAAACTCAAATTTTCATAACTTTTACTTCTCAGAATCCCAATATTAAATGTAATCGGTGAATTCAAGAAAAATATCATAATGATTCAACTATGATTACAAGTATAGGGAAAAATATCATGGACATTATTACTCCATTATTTGTATAATGACCACTATGCCAACAAAATGATATCTTCATCTAATGAATATCACATGTTCACCTCTAATAATATTATATGATCAATTTTAAAGTTCATTTAAAAGGAATGGTTTCTTGAAATGATATGTTTTATTTTCATCCACATGGTATCAGCTAGGGTAGAGCTCAAAGATGCACTGGATCCCTCTAAAATGGTGTTTTCATCCCCTCCAATGCATCAGAATGTAATGATAAAAAAACATTGATTAGTGATGAGGAATCTATAATAAAACATAACCCATAATGTTGTATGTGAAAAATAATGGTGTGATTAATTTCCAATTAATATTCAATAAACGGGGTACCATGTTTTAATTCCATCACTTGATGCATATCATGCTATCATGAAATGAAAGGGTATTTTTATTTATTATTCTTATTATACCCCAAAATTTTTCAAGGAAATATATTTTGAATAATTTATAACATCATTTTAGTGAAAAAATGAATGCATATATACAATTAGCACAAATTTTGTTTAGGTATATTTTAGCTTTATTGAACTTCTAGCATCATCCAACAGTGGTCCTCCTTGTAATGAAGTATCTCATCTCATATAGATAGGGGAATATTATATCATTCACCCCACCCACAAATGGATTTCTTGACATTTAATGACCCTAGTGATCACCATTCTGTCTCTTATATTGTTAGATTTCTCAAGTCTCCAAGTGGAACTATCTATTTACTAATCACCAATAACTTCAAAATCATCCAATGAATTTATTGAAATTAGGTAAACTCTACAAAAAAAAAATTAAATCATTTTTCTATTTTTATTGGGTCATACCTTCTCCTCATGGGAAACAATGTTTTCAACCTGATTAATATAGGAAAACATGGAATATTCCTTCCATCTATAGCAAGTTTCTAGGTATTTTAACTTTTCCATTGATAAAATATGATTGTAAATCTAATTATTAAGATATATAGGGGGAGGATTATGTAGAAAATTCCAATTATTAATCCAACCTTGATTTTAATATTAAAATTTAGTGCTGATTTATATTTAAGGATTGGATTCAACAACTTATTATTGTATAGAAAATATATTAAATTACACCAAAATTATTTCCTCATCCATGTAAAATCATTTAGAATAAAACACAATGTGTATGAATTAGTCATGGTTATTTTTCTCTTAATAATATATTTGACAATGTATATTTTGGGAAAAATTCTCTCAAGGTATCATTGAAACATTTTTTAGGTGATTGTGTTTGTTGACAAAGTGGACAATTGTGCTCTCATTGTTGACAAAGCAAACCATGATATAAAAATTTGTTGACAAAGGGGATTTCATGGTGTCATGCCGAGTTCATGAGCTATGTTTAACGATCAATGTTTGATTCAAGAAAATCAACAAAGTAATGGATGATCTAAAGGTGGTACAAAAAGAACAGATACAAGGTGGCACTGTTTTCCAGTGTTTGCCAAATTTTTGGGCCTGAAAATCCACAAATGAAGAAAAGTGGTTTTTGAAAAATGGAATTATGAGTCATGTAATTTATGGCTTTAAATCTTGTGAGCCATATGTTTTTCAAGATCAGGTCAATAATATATGGAAAAAGGATAAGGGTCGTGCAAGTATTGAGTTGGTCGCGTAGGTGACTTGCATGCCAGGAGAAAGGACTTGAGCACCAGTGCCTAGAAGGATTGGAAACATTCAAACCTGTTTTTTGTCAAGATTAGAACTTCAAAATATGGAAAAGGGAAGAGGTTCACACAATTTGGGAAGTTGGTCTCATAAGTGACTTGCAGGGGCAGAGACCAGCGCGCTGAGACATGCGCTCTAAGGGAGACTAGTGCACCGTCGCGCAGGGTGGTCAAAATTGCCTATAAATACTGGACCACCCCTCCTCATTTCTTATCAGAGCTCAAAACTTTGATGAACTAGTGCTCCCGTCGCACAGGTGTGGTGGTCGCACAAGTGGTGGTGTGTCGCGCAAGTGGGACTTGCACGCCAGATTTAAAGAAGGGTGGTTTTTGTCAGTTGCGTGCCAATATTGGATTGGGTGTAAAGGGAAGTGAGTCGCGCATGTTTGGAGTTGCAGAAGCTTGTTTCGCGTAAGTGTCTAAGGTAGACTTGCGTGCCAGTTTTGACTTGCGCACCGATACTTGCGCGCCAGATTAGACTTGCGCACCAAGTAAGGTTGTTGATCCAGCAGTGTTTTCAGGCTGCATGGAAGCTGGAAGTTTGACTGGTACCTTCGATGCAAAGAGAGATTCATCTACAGGTGAAATTTGGGCTTCAACAGAGCATCTACATACAAAGGAAGATGCATTCCTTCATGAAAATGAAGAGACCTATAGGTCTATAAACTGTGAGTGGATCCTTTCCGTAGTAGTGAGAAAAGGATGAGGAAGAAGTTCATCCTCTCCACCAGCAAGGAACCAGAGAGAGAGAAACAGGGAGTGAACCTTGGGAATGTAGTGAACTAACACTAAACCTTGTAAAGGCAGTGAGCCTGGGACAGAGTGACTATGCTCGAACCCTGTAATCCATATCTAGTGAAGTTTAGTGGAATTTGGTACGACCGGAAACCTATCGGCGTATGCTCCTTGGACGTAGCCCTTAGCGGTGAACCAAGTAAAAATGTTGTGTCATGTGCTTGCTTTACTTTATGTTTATATTGTGCAATAGGAAAGAGAGAGAAGAGTGTTTTTCTTAACAGCGAAACAAGATCAGAACGGGCTTTAATTTTACATTTTTCATACCCTGATTCACCCCACCCCCCTCTCAGGGTATTCAGCCTTGTGGACCTAACAGTATATTACATTAGGCTATCAAATGTGATTTAGTACTTTATCCAATCATTATATAATATAATTATTTAGCTTACAAATAACAAGATGCATAAGGAATAATTTATAAACATATATCCCAATTATTTTTTCATACACTAAATTTTGGGACATTTGGTTGAAGGATGATTATCTTTAATGAGTATCTCTATATGAAAATAAATGAATCCGTTATGATGTAAGATAATATTAAGATTCATGTAGAATAAATGTGATTCATTCTCACACCCTAATAGATGTATCATGGCCAATTAGCTATGTCATATGAATGAAGACATTGATGCATGAATCTGGACATCATAACACAAGGTCCTATTAATAAGATGAAAAATTAAATTACATGAGTTCCTAAACACATGATCTTATGCTAAGTGATGTAGGGTATATCTCATATGAAATTAAATTTCTCATAATGGTCAATTTGAGAGGGCCTCAAAATGTGTTTGAAAATCCTATATTTAAGAGATCCCTCTTCATTGGACCCTCTTATTTTGGTTGTTATAACTGATTTCAATTTTAAAATTTAGTTTCTTTATTACATTTTTTTACATAACCAATGACCTATAATACCCCTATTACATTTTGAGTCCACACTTAATTTTTTTGTGAGGTTTTAATTTACCATGTTATTGAATTAGGGTCTATTCCTTTTTCCTGAATAGCCTTTCAAAAAATATTTTTATAAGTATAGATTATTAAAATAAGTTTAATACATCTCCTATTACATAGAAACTATATTATAACTTTTATATCTGATTCAAAAATAACCATAATCTATGACTTGATATTATCCTTATAGATCTCTAAAAAACATTAATATATACTGTTGGATTTATTATTTCATATAAATATGTTAGAAGTGAATATATTTAATAATAATAATCCCCTTATAGGTATAATAATTCATGTTATAAATCTATCCAATCAACCATAGGCATATCCTTTTCTGGAAGAAGATCCTCTAACCCCTTGTGATATTTTCTGATAGTGTGTTTGTGGTTTCTCCATTACTAATTTTTATCCTACTCCCACAATTCAAAATTGCCTTATATTTGATTGAAACATTTAATGAAATTATTTACTTAATATTAATCACTCGTTCTCAATCAAACATCAAATATTTGAATATTTTATGACCTTGCAGTTTTCATTCACTATTGAGTCGGATCCAAGTATCCTGATCATAAACTGAAAGGTACTCTAATCAATTATTTGTGAATATAAACTATATTAATCAAAAGACTTTATCACATGACCTTAAACATGACAACACGATGACCATACCATATGAATAAAATATTGATAATAAATATTCTATCTCACATGACCACAAACTATATAGATTATCCCATCACACATGAACATAAACTGTATAGAGAGGACTATTCTATGTGTCCTCTAATTGTAAAACCCCTTTATAAATGGGCTTGATTTGGATGATATTTTAATTTCTTAATAGATCTTATAGATATAGATACACTTAACTTCATTAATTTCAAAGTCCATATGAGCAATGAAAAAAAATTACATTTACTAGAACAATGTGTGACCTGATTACTATTATAAATGGTTTTATATTGACACTTAGATAGATTATCTTTGATAAATACATAGATTCATTTTCAATGCCAAATTATACCTCATTGGTGAGTCTTTTACCAACTAAAATGGGGTTTATCCTTCCTTCTCTCCCCAGGGAACCCATGCATTTATCTATTTCTCTCTTGTATAAGGGATATATCTATACATAGGACGATTTACCTGAACTATATATTCCTTCATTCCTAATATGTAATTAAATATAGTGGAACCAATATTTCCTATTCTGAGCTCAATGATAAATTTCATCACTATAAAACCCCATATTATTGTAATGTATCCTCATTAAAATCATGTATTCTTATATTAGACTCTTTGTTGGGATGAAAAATTTTATTCTATAACTATGTGTGGCTTAATTCATATTACCAAAAGATATGTAGTGATGATTTAATCTCTTTTCCAAGGCTTATCCAAAATTCTCAATCACATGAATTCCTCATTTATACCTTAGTGTTCAGATCCTACCAATTCATATTGAATCGATAATATCATCTTATATCTAGGTCCCTTTTCATTATATTCCATTTCACCTATGTATAATTAAAAACTACTTAGAGTTCCTTAAGGAACATAAATTGATCTAAATACTAAAACTATAAAATAAATGAATCAATATTTGAGATTTTCTATACCAACATTATTCCTTATTTCACATCATATTTTCCTTAAGATTATTGTTATATAATCTGTCCCAACTTTTTATCGAACTTATGTTATCTAGAATATTGGAAACTTTTTTTCAAAAATGAATGACCATATGCATCAGTATAATTAGTCATGATAATAATACCTCATATAGAATATGGAAATAGATATAGTACTCACTAAGTTGAAAAAATTAAATGGAATCATGGAATTTTTTTTGAATATTCTCTCTAGGTACATGCTCTACATATCCTAGAAAAAATTTGTATTTTTTTTAAAAAAGTAAAAGGTATATAGCTTATTATGATGAAAATCAGTAAATTTTGGCCTTATAAAATGTTTATTTCATTCATGATAATAAAATCCCCATTAACATCATAGGTTTAAGTTACCATAAAAGTTAAATATTTATAGAGACCTATCATTTAGATAACTAATAAAGGGAGGCCCTAGAAAAATTAAATATTCACATCCTGAGCCTCCCGCTTCCATGGCTTAGGCAAATATTACAGTAAAAAATAGAAAGTATATAAATATTTTAGGGAATAATAATTGGTATTAGGAAAATTATTGTTATGATTGATTACCTACTTGTATACAAAAAATATAGAGTATATATTGTTTGATTCTTCATAAGATATGAAACTATTCCTCAGGTACATTTTCATTCATGACAAGGTCACATATTAATATTGGGATTTCAATCCCTTTTAGATAATTATATAATTAATAAATTTAATGTAATTTCCTTTTTCCATGAGAATGAGTTCAATACATAGTGTTATAATCTTTATTAGTCTTGAACCTTACATGAATATCCTTTTCACCATGAACTAACTTCATAAATTAATCGTATGAAATATCACCAATTCATAGCCATGTTTCAAGACTCTCCTTTTGGAATCCCACAACATTGAGTGTATTCTCTATTTCACCCAATCAAATTAATTGGTAAAATCAATATTATAATATAAAAATGATTCCTCTTCATGGTAATGGTATCTTTTCTATGTAGTAATCCACCTAACTAGAGTAATGGTTTTTTCTTGATGAGAACATCCTCTAACCTCATGCACTATTTATTGATGCTTTGGTGGTAGTTTTTCAGTACCAATGGTTAATTTATTTCCAATAGTTCTAGTTTTACATTGAATCATACATTATTATCTTTATATAAACCTATATTATTACCCAAATATTAAATTTCATTCAAATACACACGATGTTAAATATTATTACATCATATGAATTGTTAAAACAAGATCATGACATCCCAATTTTGAAGCCTTTCATATTTGTGTATGAAATCTATATGAATAAAAAAACTCATGATTCATTAAAAAAATATTTATATCCTAAATTCATTTACATTAGATACTTCTCATTGAATTTCAAATTTCTTACGGTGCGATACATCTCATAGAAACTCAAAATACACTAATTAAAATTCTTCCCTTAGAAAATTCCCATTAGGTACATAAACCTCATCATATGATTATAAATATAATCACATAATAGTACAACATATATTTCTATCCTCCAATGGCTTGAAGGCCTTCATTTTTTATTGATTTTGATAATCCACCTTTCAAGGGGTGAGGTGGAACCCTTACAAGGCCCGAAGGCATAAGTATTACATGGCCCGTAGGCCTTAGAGGAATCCATTTCCCATTGGCTTCAAACATTACATATAACCCAGACTAACTACTTGGAACTTCCCCTCCCCAGCATCTTCATCGTGAAATCATCTCTCCACCTTCGCATGGCTGTTCAGCTATGCATTCCCATGAATTCACAGGCTTTTCCCAATGGTATGTGCCATACCCTCTCATTATTTCAATCCATTTAACTTCTACTATGGTGATAGCTCCTTACTCATCCACCTTGTAGAGCTTGTTCCTTGTAGGTTGTCTGGTATTCATTTTCACTTTAAGGTGGATTGATGGTCTTGATGTGGCCGTAAGGCCTTACTGACTCGAAGGCCTTGGTGGCACGAAGGCCTTAAAGGACTCAGGGACCAAATCGGTGGCCCGAAGCCCCAAACATTGGCATATTCCCAGCTGCTACAGTGTCAAACAGTTCCTGCTATAGTACATGCTATAGTACTGTACAGTTCCCACTACAGTACCTGCTACAGTACTGCATAGTTCCCACTACATTACCTGCTATAGTACTACACAGTTCCCGCTACGGTACTGCTATAGTTCCCGCTACAGTACTGCTACAGTACCCCAGAAATTTTGCTTCCTTATGGTTTTGATCACTTATAGCTTGGATGCACTTACAGAGTCCTTACCAACCGGGCTAAGGCTCATGTGCACAAACATATATCTCAAAAAATTTAATATATAGGTATATTTAGTGTGTCCTTTTTAACTTACATAAGATCTATATATATGTAATATGTCCCATATTATGAGTTTACTAGTTCTAGTAACATCTTCCAAAACAACCCTACACTAGGACAATATCACTATATCTTATCTAGTGCATGATCGAGATCTATGCAGAGACAATATCCAATAAATAATGTGTATTTATTCTTACTCTCATGGGATATTTATTAATTTCATTATAACATCTCTTTCAACCATCCTTAAATTTTACTTTCATTCACAATATACCAGTGTACAATATTCATATTCATCATAATTTTTCTACATTATCCATACACTAGTTAAATATATATTAAAACCCAAATATTCTCTCATGGGTAGAAACATGTGTATTCAAATGGTTTTGATCATATATCAAAATAGGTATTCTATTACAAGAAAACTAATTATAGTTTTACTCATATCCTTATAGGATACATATATATATCTGGAACACATATCCCAGACCCAACAAAATAATCCACATTCATTTAATTCCCCTTAATGTCCTATAATTGTGGACTATTCGTTCATGTAGGGGATTACTCTATTTAATTTGTTCTAGGTTATAAAAATTCAGGATTTGATTATTCTATCTAGATAAACCAGATTCTTTGAGTTAGTAATTATGATTGGAAATGAAAAAAACCATGAGTTGATATTCTCCTCAGGAAAATAGAAAATACGCAAGTCAAGATCCCCCTTATTGACATAAAATATCCTTGAGTTTATATTCTTCTCATATATATTCAAAAAACATGATTGAAGATCATACTCATGGAAATACAAAATACCTGAGTTGATATTCTATTTTAAAAAAATACAGAAGCATTGTGCTTTGATTATCCTCAAGGAAATGAAAATTATTTTCTTCATGATAATCTTCTTAGAGACCTAAAATCATTAAGTCAATATTTTCCACTTGATGACTTGAATTTTTAAAAACCTTTATCTCGGAACCTAGAAAATACTCATGAAATTCAGAAAAGCTCTCTATCATACCTCAGAGATAGATTTATTTTATTCAGAAAGGTTAATTTTTTCTCACAAAAAAAAGTACCGGATGACAATTTCTTTGATGACCGTAACATGAACTGCACTCATATAAAATATGCTGAGTTTTGGATAGAAGAGTATCAACCTTGTTAAAAATGATACAAATGAGATCATCAGGTTCCATAAGATTTCTCCAAAACAAACTGTTATAATTACTTAAAAATTGTTTCTTTACCAAGTGAAGTGGTGTAGAGAACCTCCCTCTTGGAGTAATTGATGTATTTCATCCATTTCTAATGATTTTTTTAAAAAAACCATAAAACATATATTTATGGCATTTTGGTCACTTGTTCATTATGAAAACTAACTATGAGTAAAAAAATTATTCAATATAATATCTGGTTTTGAAAACTGTGATTTTACTACTTAAAGATAAAATATTTATAAATAGATCAAATTTTATGGATATTTTAATTTGTGATCCTATTTATAATATAGGATATATATTTTTCTCCAATGGGTGATAAATGTCCATGTAAATCCATTTTTTTTTTGTGAAATTGATGTTATTTTTGTAATCAAAGAAGAAATATTTCATGGTGGTATAACATTTTTATTGTTCAGCATCACCTTGTGGTGTTCGGGAGGAGATCCATTATGGTTTCATAAATTTCATATGGAATAGTGTTTTTTGAGGCTCAGATTTCGAAAACATTGTTTTTGAATTCCTTAGATGTTTCGATTATAGGGAATAAAGTTACAAGTATCGCTAATAAATACCCATATACACTCTTATATAGGGAAATTCACTTCTTCCATGGCATAAATTTTGATATTCAAATCAGCCCATTTTTGAGCTCTCTATTTTCATAAAGGTTTCTATGAATTCCGTTTCATAATTCTAATGAATAATCATGAGAATGGGGGAAGGAAACTATGTATGATCTTTGAGATAATGTCTTCCCCTTACAATAACTTTATGAGGACTATAATATAAGATCCATTATGGGTATTTCTATAGTACACATACCTAAATGGATTTACACATAAATACTTTAAGGATTGAAAGACATTAAATCTTGTAACTTTAGTGGACCCTACCCATTTTTTATAAACTCCAATATTATGTAGAATATACTATTCCTAAGGGTTATATTGACCTCTTCCAAATATTCTATCTTATGAAATTATTTTACCGAGGTGATTTATTTAATTAAATATTCCATTTATAGGTTTCCATGACTTTTTTTATTGAAAACCAACCTTTCACATGAACTGAATATTTCACAATACTCTATTACCCCATTGAATATGTTTTCCCCTTTAAAACAAGTCCACTATAATGTAATTTTTTGTGTAATGTAACCCCTTATATAAATGATACCTTAATTTTGTAGCTCATGAATTTCCCCCCCAATAATTTCCTAAGTCAATCTACTTGTCATAGATTCCAAGAATTCTTTGAGATGAGATACACCTCTAGGTTCCATAAAATAAATAGAGTTGAAATAATACTCTTGTAGTTTTCAAAATATTTTTATTCGAGATACTCCTATTGGTTTCCTAAAGTGACCTATGTTGATATAGTTCTCTTAGTTTCATGAATCTCCATCATTTGAGATCCTCCTATAGGTTTCCTTTAGTTTCTCATGTCAATATCCTCCTCTTGGATTCCTTAAATTCCTTGATTTTATAATCTCCTTGTGTTTTCTAGAGAATATCTTCACCACAATAATCTTAAAAAATAACCCAAAGAGGATACATTAGAATAAACTCCACACAAAATGGTTTATATGTACCTTTTACATAGTATTATTTACCTTGTTCTATAAAACTATATGAACCAATCCTATCAAAGAACCTTAAATTAATAAAATTTAAATATGTAGGTTTTGGTTGCTATTCCATCAAGATAAGTAGGATTCCTCTCTAGGATTCAACTATATAACAATTAATGTCTAATCTCCCGCCAAGAAGTGGTATCTCCCAATCATGTCCATATTTTTTATGTATTGATCATAAAAAATCAACCCCATATGTGGATGGCAAAAGATATCCTATATCATGATCATATGCTAACATGTTCTCCCTTATGTTTTGAGTATAATATTCCCTATGTTGTGAGTATAGGATAACCCATCCTTTATTGTGTGATGAGTATAATATTACCTATTTTCCTAAATGAGTACGATATAGAACCATCTCTCTTTTTGTTATGTGGGGATCATAAGACAAATTCATTCCCTAACACAAGGAACATAGAATTTGTTTTAAAGATACTACTTCACTCTGAATGAATTTTATATGATTGGAAGCAACCAAGGATGGTTGAAATTAAAAATAAACCATATGGTTCTTATATTAAAACCTTAAAACATTGTATATCTTGCATTAGGTGGAACTAAATTGCATGGGTTCGGATTCCGTTTAGGAGGATACATAGGAATCACCTTTCTCTGGCCAAATCCCAACACAACAAAACCTCTTTCTTCATTTTAATGGAGTCCAATTCCTCACTCAATAGAAATATACTCTATACTGTTTTCCAATATATTCTTATATTATAGAGTGGATATATAATTTCATTAAAGGAGAGAGAATATAATTCCCTTGTGCAATTTTCTCATAATTTCATGTTGTCTGTCAATCAAATTCACTTGAATTGTAACTTGGAAGGATTCCTAAAAAATTATCAAATCTATAAAAGATCAAAGGACAAGGAAATAATACAACTTATGTGATGTCCTAAAATATCATACTCTCATCCTATAAAATGATACATTGTCACCATCATAGATGATTGAGTGTTTTTATGCATTTGGAAAGGAGGGGAGTCGAGCAAGTCCTGAAACAACCAAAATGGCCATGCAATGAGCATAATTCTATGAGAAACCTTGAGTTTATATATATATAAATGAGTTAAATGTTATATTTCTTTTGGAATATGATTAATGTTTTGTTTATTGTTTATATATATAATATAATATATAAAATTCAAAATAATAAGGTCAACATTAATGATTATAAAATCACTTATCTAGGACATTATATCTTCGGAAATATATTCAAGAACGAAATTAAATGGCTCCAAATTATTTTTTTCATTATTTGATTATAAAACATTTGATACCTATAAATCATATTAATTAACAAAAATAACAAAAATATATATTTTTTTTAGAAATGTTGAATGAGTTATTAGGATATTATACATAATACATAGTGATATATGCGGTCTAATGAGAATCGACTAATGTTTTTGTTATATTTATTATTGAACTTAATTTGATATTTCAATCATTATGATTATATATATTTTATGTGGAATAATTTCAAAAAACATTTACACAAGTGGCTATAATAATGTATATCAGTATAATATTTTATTAGAAAATACATCATGATTATGAGTTAGTACTTATAAATAAAAAAACTAATTTACCATTATTGAAACTTATTTATATATTTTTATATGATATAACAACTAAAATTAAGGATTCAGTTAGTGTTCCTATAGTATTGTAATTATAAAAATTCAAATAGGATTAAATATAATATATTGGAGTCGGAATACAAAATTGTAATATCTAATCAATGAGTATCGAAACATCTAAATTGAGATGAATTGGGTGTATATAATCTAGATATCGAGAAATTTATCATATTAAAGGAATTTTATGTGAATTAAATTCTACTCATTTAAAATAATATCCTTTATCACATGTTAATTTATATTTATTTGAAAAATTATTTTTTTGGATGGAATAAATGAAAAAATTTATGTATTAGTTGTAAATAACTATCGAGATATAACAAAGTGGTTTTTTAGTCTAAGTCAAAACATGTATATTTATAAATTAACAAATATATTTATCATAGATATATCAATTATGGGACTCTAAAATTGATATATGGTGTATGTACTATGAAGGATCAATGCCTTTAAACTGATAAATAAAGGAAATTCATGAACGAGATTCTTTATGCTTTTATATTTGGATCTAACATTTACACCTTGTTATGTACTCATACTGATGTATATTATACTCCAAGAAAATCATGTAGATACTAATTGGATCCAGGTGAAATTAATTATTCCACTTTAAAGAATACTCATAGGTAAATGATAATGACTAGGAATATATTTTTACTATTTATAGTTAAGTAAGTGCTCATTTATTGAGGATACAATGATGTTATCTTCCTAATTAACTAATATTAATCTAGTTATCATTTAGAATTTTTGTTATAATGATATTATAGAGCTATAAAATAAATGAATTCTATGTATCCTATAATATTTTATTCAATAATGAATTATGATTACATCACCATATTAAATGAAGGTAAATAATTATTTTTAGATCAATAATATCATTTCTAAAATATGTCTTCTTCCATTCATTTTAAACCCAACATAGAAATGTTATGACAATAGGAATGATAAAATATAGATGAAGGATCCATAGTCTCAGCCATGGTAAAAAATATATTTTCAAATACTATCTAATTAAATACATTATTGAAAAGGGTGGTGTGATTTTTTCTCATGTGTCCATGTAAAATAATATGTTATATTCATTAAAAAATTAAAATTCATTAGAAAGAAATAATGGATATATATGGTTATTTGTTATTATATATTTTCTAGAATGACTCAAATGTATTTTATTATGTATACATTTGATCCCGAGAGCTATTTTAAATGATATTATTGATTGAATTATGTAGATTTATCATATTTTTTCTAATTTTAAGAAATTTCATGTTAATATTTATTCCAATGTTATGTAATTTTATATGAGAGTTGAGTTATAAGTATCCCCTTAAAGAAAAATATGAATGTTCCCTAATTTTTGTCTAGCATGGAAAGGTATGAGTTAGATAAAAATATTAATATTTTTTTTGTAGAGGAATATATGGAAATATAGAAACATCTCTAGTTTTATGTCCCTTTAATGGTTTTAGAGAATGAATTGAGGCAATTTATTTAATTAAAATTTAGACATATAAATATAAAATTATCCTAATGATTTTTATTATTAATTATATGATATTTTTTAACATGGAATTAATGAGATTCTAATTGCCTAATTATAAATATGGAATTTATTGGTGTTTCTTTGTAGTTGAAATGATGAAGTTGTTTTTGTGGTGGTCCATTTTTTGGAATTAGAGGATCATAATGAGATTTAAATATTTGGATTAATTTATTATATCATATAAATAATGAGTATATAATTAAATTATTGATAAAATATGATAAGAATATGGTAGAGGATAGAGATATATAATACTAACCCATTTAAATGATATTTCATCATGGAATATGTGTTAGGGATAATATTTAAAATGAGTTATAAACAAAAGGAGTGATATATTTTATTCTAATCTTTGAGATCTATCTACCTAAACTTTTATAATGTTTATAGGAAATGTGATCAGAGTTTGAATATTACATTAGATTATCAATATATGTGTAATGAATTATTCTTTATAAATTAAAATAATTATTTAGAGTGTTTGATTATATTCAAACACTTTAAAACTCTCCATTTTGATGTTCTCAAATTTCAGGCATAAAATTAATTTTTTATTACACTAGGAACATGATTGTTCCAAGTGGTGATAACAATGTTCTATATACTGAGTTTATATATTAAAAATATATTGGTTCTAAATCTTGAAACAATGAGTTACATGTAGTCCATGTAAAGTCTTACATGGTTCATGCCACACACTAGGGCATGTGAACTCAAATGAAGTGAGTTAGAAGGGGCTTAGGAAAAAATGCATTATGTCCTACCAAACAATCACAAGGGTTGTGATAAATGTATACAAACCACATAAAACTCATTTAAATTAAAGGATATGTTCATTGGTTTCTGAATTTTGATTTATATTGAATTATCATCTATAGAAATTTTTAGTTTTTTATTAAATGATTTTTGATATGACAATTAATGGAGAGTGAGAAAAATAAAATCTATGTGGTTTGAATTAAAAAATTATTCAAGATAGACTAATCCACTTATTTTTCATTGAATTATTATTATGAAAAAAACTGATATGATTTATGGATTTCTGAGAGATCATAATTTTTATTTAAATTTTTAGATTATAAAAAATTTTATTTTTAGATTACCTGTGGGAATAACTATTTTTTGAAAAAAAAAATTATATGTTTTTTTCAATTCTTGCATATTGTGTGTCCATGTGTGATAAATGAGTATCTATTGAGGAATATTTTAAAACCCCTAATAATCATCTATTGTAAAATTGAGTTCTATAGAGAATTTGTTATGTTATGTAAAATTAAGATGATAAAAGGTATATATTTTTTGGGTTCCTCTATTAATTTTCTATTACCTATTAATTTATTGAAATCATCCCAAATAGTTGTCTCTTGTTGAGGTTGAAAACTAATCTCTCATGTCAATTTTTTTGTTATAGTCTATTTTTTGAGTTTTTTATGTAGGAAAGAGATTGTGTGAAATTATAGTAAATATTATAGAATAAATTAAAATCATTTCCATGTGAAAATATATGAATTATTAAAAGATAGTAAATGTGAAAATCTTTTTTTACTTTGGGATTACACCTTCCTCATTATCATAAGAAATGTTTCTCAAATTTTAAATCATCAATTTCAATAAAGTAAGACCTTTTAATGAACATCATTCCACCAAGAAATCATACTAAAACTTTAATTAGAATTTTATTCTTCCTTTGAAATTGATCTAACAACATAATAACCATAAAGTAATCCTAACTAATAAAATTTATTATGCTCCTAAAAACATTAATATTTAAATTAAATAGTGAAAACATTTCCTTCCCTCCACTAAATGAATAAAAAATAATCATTGAAATTTTAAAAATTTCCACCAAAATCCATATTAATTGAATTTATATTATTCAAAATAAAAATAAAATAACTATCATTTTAGAGAACAACAAAAATATGTTTATTTTTGAAACACATAACACCAATAAAATTATGATAATATAAAAATATTGACTTTGAATGGGATCCTAAAAACCCCGTATAATCATTATTTTCATTAGTTTTATTAGATTTGGATAAGTTCACTAAAAAAATGATTGTTTTTGTTTATATCATGCCTCTCATAATCTTCTTACACCTCCAAAACCTCGCTCCTCCTTTCTTCTTAGTATTCTCAATATTTTCAAGATTGTTGTTTTCCTATTTTTATTCTTAAGAAAAATAATGTTATATTATCCTATTTTATTTTTTGAATATCCCCTATTAAATTTAAATCTTCTTAAAAATATGTGTTCCTAAATTCTTCCCCCCTTCATTATTTTATTATTGGATTTCTGAGCTTTGTTCATCCCAAATTGAATATATTCTTTATGATCCTTATAAATTTTCATGTTCCATGTGTCATAAAAATAATCATTATAACTGATATTAATTTAGAACATTTAGTAATTATTTACCCATGCTTTTCAATATTTTTCAAATAACATAACCCTTATGTCTCACCTTTTATCTATCTGACATTAATGGTAAGGACATTTATGTATCTAGTGGGATGAAATCCTATATTTTCCATATTAACCAAGGTAACCATTATATATTATAGAGCAATAATAGTATCTATTTTTGGTTTATAATTCAGTACTTTTATTTATCATCACTATTATAAGGTTTCGTTTCTATATCTTTGAAGCTGATCTTATATATCTATTAGACCATATATAAGGGTTTTCTCCTATTGAAGTATAATCCATGTAGTCTAATCAGGGACTCTTACACTTACTATTTAGGTACTTTTAAATATATCATCTCAAGACTCTAATACATGGGATAACCCATATGTAATGGTCTTCTATATATCATGGAAATCATGAAAAATCAAAAATTAAGAAACTTTTCCTTGAAATTAATTAACTATACAATAATAATAAAATCTTTATAAAAAACATTTTCTGTCATTTTCATAATTAATACCATGGTTTTTATATAAACTAAAAATGATGCAATTTCTCTTTTATTATTAGTTTTATGTGGACTAAATTGTTTAATTACATATAAAAAATGTTAAATTTATAATCTCTTTCAATTCATCGATACATAAACCATGTAATCCTTGACAAGTGAAAATAAAAAATAATTTTAACATAAAACTAAAAACACTAGCCAATGTGATTTCCATTTTAACCATCTTATTCAGTGATGATTATATGCCTTTTATATATCCTTGATTTATAATTTTTCTCTTAATTAAATTTAATTCATTTATACTTTTTCCATAATCTAATTCTCATTTATACCCATGATATTTGAAAATTTTCACCCATTACACAATATATTAATTTGGGAAATGTTTTTATGAGTGCAAAATGTTTTATAGATCACCATAGGATTCTGAGTTTCTAAATCCACACACAATGATTCATATACCAGTTTTTTCCCTTCCATCTTTCAAATAATTAATGATTTTCCCCATATCTTATCATACCCCCCATATTGAGTTTGACTATTGTAACGCCCCGACCCCAGCTACCCAGAGTCGGTGCATTATTACATAACATTGGCATGATCACAAGAAAGATCAAATCCCGAAAGACCGATTGGTTTAGTAGCCTTGGGAACACTAGATATATTCATAAGTTTTACATTACATCATAAAATGAAAAACTACTACAACAACATAATGTTTCCAACGTCCACACTATAAACCCCTCATAATATCCCTGCAAGTCAATCATAATTTACTTCTTCACTACCTGGGAAAAATAAAACATAGAAAAGGGGTGAGCTCAAATGCCCAGTAAGGATAACAATATAGCGGAACATTCAAAATAAGCATAAACATTTAAGGCAATGCATTACTAAAACAAAAGCCTTTTAAAATTGAACTTCAACATGGTATGGCAAAAGTAAAATGAAATAATGCCATTTACTTATTCACATGGATATTCTACTAATCGAATAATCACATGCAAAAATCAATAACCACTTTCATAATGTTGGAATTCATAATGCCAGACTATCATAACCACATAGCCAAGGCCTCGTACCAAGACTACAAATAAGATTTTGTCAAGGCCTTGTGCCAAGACACTAGTTTGTCTCATGAGACCTACCGATGCATCGAGGAGATATATCGGGCTCCACCCGTCACTTATTAAGTCCAATGCATTCCCATATGAAAAGGTTTAAACATAACATAAACATTCGTATTAAAACTAGCATACGAAATGTCAATAATTTCACCATAAACTATGAATGGTATAAAAATAGCACATCCACAGTCAAACATATCACAAAACCTTCAATACAATATAGAAGTTTTGTATCATAATAAATCAACTTCAAATAATCTTAAAATCCATCAAAGGATGTTGACATAGATGAAATCAAAATTCTTTTTAAAGAAGTATCTCCTTTTATTTTGAAATCATTTAAGATCCATATAAAATAAAACATTTTCTTTGAAAATATTCTTATAAGCTTGTAAGGAAAGCTTTGAAGATTTTATAACGGCGTAAAATAACCGCACCCTCCGTATAAGTTAAAAAAAACATTCTTACCTCAATTCTGTCGAAAAGGTTAAAAAGGACCTTGTTTTGAAAACGACGGAAAGATTCCTTTATAAACCTCTTATAAAAAGTCAAACAAGGGTATAAATGACTTTAACCCATATTCTTGTAAATAGTAAAAATGTTTTGAAATACATTTCGAAGAAACATGGATGTGGATGATAAAGAGATCCCAGTAGATTATTACGTATAATACAACCTCGGATAATGAAGAGATTGTGAAATAACCCTTACCTTGTACTTTTCCTTGGTTGTGGTAGGTTAACCTCCTGTATAATGGTGAAATAATTGTTATTAAATTATACAAGAATCATATACATTAATATGATATCATATATGATCTTTTAATATTGATTTGATAATAATATCTTAGTATTATCGTTGTTTCGGGTGTTAACTTACTTGTTTTCTTTCATATGTTTTGTTACGTAAGACATGTTTTTAAAGGATAGGTTGTATATTATTCATATCCAGAATGATATCAAGTCCTTAAACATCATTTTTAAATCATAAAATGATAATTACGCTTTAATGGTTACGATGGAGAATGAATCTCATCGCGTTCGTGGAGACGGTAGTCCGTACGTACGCACGAGCGACAATATCATTCTTTTGATATTAAAATAATATATAAATGGATGGTATATCATATATACAGAATCATTAACATGTTATATTTATTATTTACATGAGTTACACATCATTATTATACCCATCCAAATAATATTATATTGAATAACAATTACACCACGACGTGGAGACGGTAAGCCGTACGTACGCACGTATGGTGACATGTTATTCAAAGGGTGGATAGAATACTGAATATGATTGTACCATATTTATAATAACATCACAGTATATGTGAGATACTGGAGTTATTATTTCATAATGGTAAGAACAAAGGAAGAAGAAGTGGAAGAAGAAATGAACTTAGAAAAGGGTGGTGAAATCATTACCTCTTCTTCGGGTTCTTCCTTTTGATTTGATCAAAAGGGCTCCTTAGGTTGGCTTTCTGATCAAACTAAGGCCTCTAGGTTGTATTTAGGGTTGTTGGGAGAGTATTTGGGCAGAGTTTGGCCGAACCAAAAGGCTTTGAAGGTGTGAAGAAATGAGAAGGAGGAGTGCCCTTTTATAAGAGGGGTGAGGGGCACCTTTGGAAAAGCTAGAAATATTAATTTATAATAAATTCCTATTCGGTTTCTAATGGCTCCAAAGTTGACTATTCAAAGGATAAGGTGGGGATAGGTCGAAAACCACTCAACCAATAGAATTTAGACAGGTTTGGTTACTTATATTAACCTTATCTTTAAGTATTAACTCTAAGTTAATTAGTTTCACTTTTACAATGTCTTTTTGTATTTTTATATAATATGGTTAATAAACTTACTATATACATCCAAGCGACCCCCAAGTGGTCCATTAATGATTAAACTATCATAATATAAGTCTCTTGGCCGAACCTTAGATTTTTAGGAATTTAATATCAATTAATAATATAATATTTGTTTTAAGAACTCTTTTATGTCAATTTTGACACTATTCAATAGTTGATTTTTGTGAAACTCATAACAGATTTCTTACTTCGAACAAAGTCAATTAAATCAATCCTAATATATCATATTATCCTAGAAAATTAGTTTAATTCATTAAAAGTTTCATATTTTATTTATTTGGGTATTTATAATATCAATTATTTTAATTTTTCACTATTTTAGTAATTACTGCATCATCATTGTGTCATAAATAAAATAAATTATTTAATGTCTAAAAATTATAAATAAAATATCATTATGTAGGAAATATTTTTATATTTCTAATGAATATTTATAATCGAAAATCCAACAGGTATAACCCTATGTAAAAATTGTTCTTCTAAAAGATGTAAGCTTATGCCATTTTTATTTTTGTTTTAGCTTTATTAATATAATGTGTCATTATCACTTACAAGTGGATCCATGGGGTCCCAAAATAGACCCAAAGATGCCCATGGTCGACCATGTATCAACCAATAGGGTTAAGACACTTTTTAGGGTAATTTAGTATTATTATAATATTATTTTTTAACCCTTATTTACCGGATTTACCCTTAACCATGGTAAATAAAATATTTACCGCAGTAATTATTCAAAATGTCTAAAAATAAAAGTTACCTATTTACACAATTTGAACATCCTGATTCCAAATATGGAATCCATTTTCCTAAATTCAAAACACATAAGTGGCAGAAATTAATTTAAAATTAATTCCCGCTGTCAAAACAAAAAGCGTGTTTTTAAGAGATAATAACTATCAAAAGATTGACACTTGTTTATGTTCGGTTTAATTGTAAAATTATGTCCAATGACCAACATTATATTAAATAGTAAAAATATATTCTAAATATACTTTAAAACCACTCAAATTCATAATTTATTACTATTAATTATTTTGATTAAAAAAGTTGTTTTTAATTAAAATTTAGTAATTTTCACTATTCATCAAAATATGAAAGTTATCCGAAAAGTACCAAAATTTCACCTTAGGCTAAATTCGATATTCTGAATCCAAAAATGAAGTCCATTTTCAAATATAAAATATATATAATTTCAAAAAGTAGGTATTACTATTCATAACAGCTAGTTTGATTAGTTATGGTGTGTTAGAACTCGGTGTTGCGTACAACACACGCTATCACATTATTCAAAGAGAAGCGTACCATAGAAGATTGGGGTGTTACATTCTCCCCTCCTTCAAATAATTGCGTCCTCGGAATTTCTAGGGTATTACTGCATAAAAAGACTCGGGTGGTTCTTCATCATAAGTTCCTCGGGTTCCCACGTTGCCTCTTCCATCTTATGATTTCTCCACAAAACTTTTTCCAGACGCGTCGTCCGGTTTCTCAGTACTTGTTCTCTTGTATCAAGAATCCTGACGGGCTCTTCACAATAAGACAGATCCGGTTCCAGTTCTAATTCCTCATAGGTGAGTACATGCGTTGGGTCAGGCATGTATTTTCTCAACAGAGATACGTGGAACACATCGTGAACTTTGGAGAGACTTGGCGGCATTGCCAATCGGTAAGCTACAACCCCAATTCGTTCTAGAATTTCGAAAGGTCCGATGTACCTGGGACTCAATTTACCTTTCTTACCAAAACGTATGACTCCCTTCCACGGAGATACCTTCAGGAAAACATGATCACCGACTTGAAATTCCAAATCCTTCCTTCGATTATCGGCATAGCTCTTCTGCCTACTTTGAGCTGCTTTGATGTGATTTTGGATTACTTTCACCTTTTCCACCGTTTCCTCCACCAGTTCTGGGCCTACAAGTTTTCTTTCACCAACGTCATCCCAACAGGTTGGTGTACGACATCTCTTTCCGTATAACGCTTCATATGGTGCCATCTGAATACTCGAATGGAAGCTATTGTTATAGGAAAATTCTACCAGAGGTAAATATTGATCCCACATACCCTGAAAATCAAGTGAGCAAGATCTCAACATGTCTTCTAAGGTTTGAATAGTCCGTTCTGATTGTCCGTCTGTCTGAGGGTGGTAAGCAGTGCTCAAATGAAGTTCAGTATCCAGGGATTTCTGAAGACTTTTCCAGAATCTTGAAGTAAAACGGGGATCACGATCAGAAACAATCGATAGGGGTACACCATGAAGTCTCACAACTTCATTAATGTATAGTCTTGCTAGACGTTCCAGGGGTAGATCTTCTCTTATAGCAAGAAAATGTGCTGACTTGGTAAGACGATCAATAATAACCCATATTGCATCGTTCCTTCTAGGAGTCTTTGGTAGCCCCATGACAAAGTCCATCGTAATATTGTCCCATTTCCACTCCGGTATGGGAAGAGGTTGCATGACTCCTCCAGGCTGTTGCCTTCCAGCTTTCACTTGTTGACAAACCATACATCTTGACACAAAATCAGCAATCTCCCTCTTCATCTGTGGTAGTATCATAACATGATTATTATCCAATAACATCATTTTTGGCATAGTCTGATGACTGGGACATAGGTTCGCGTAGTGTCCAAACTCCTTGCAAATGAAGCATTGTACATTTGAAACCATTTTCTTACCCTTGCAGTCACGTACTTTGTGCCCTTTTCCTCCACACTTATAACAAACTCCCATTCCTTTCAGGCAAGTTCCAGGGTGATTCTTTCCACAGTTACCACATATGGGAAAATTCTTCTTTTCCCTCTTCCCTTTATCCATCTTTTTTTCTCTTCCATCCTTTTCTTCTCTTGCTTCCCTTCAAAGCCATAGGACTCAGTAAACTCTTTACTTATCTTATCAACACATGATATTATTTCTTCATATGATGATAATACATGGGAGACTATTTCTCTTATAAATTCTATCTTAAGACCATGAGAGATATGATCCTTCCTTCTCTTTGAATCATGTGCATTTCTGGAGTTATCATTCCTTCTACTGGGCGCCATTTCTAAACAATGGCATAAACTAGATTAGTTTATGAGTCAAAATACATAATCCCATACTTATAAAACACTTAACATAAATTGAACTATTTATGGATATAATCCATAATCATAAAAATGTTTTCTTTGAGGAAGTATATACTCATAAACCCTTCATAATGGTTTGTAAAGAAAATGAGAATTATCCTAAGCATATCCCCCGGGAGTGTCGTAACCAAGAGTGCAGCAAGGCCCGTTGTCGTGCACCAGTTCCCGTTCGAGTCTAGCTCAAAGCGGTGTTTTCGGGTTTTACCCCTAGGTACATCTGTGCTAGAGCCGCCTCTACCTGCTCGTATCCAGACAGGGATGTATTGCTCAGAAAACTCACAAAATCTCTACAATACCAAAATTCTAGGAAGTTCTTCTATACTAATCCTCAAAGTTCATCTTAAGTCTACGTGCTCTAATCAAAGTTTATCTAAATCTAGCTTCCAAGGTTTGTACTAAACTTCCTCTGATACCAACTGTAACGCCCCGACCCCAGCTACCCAGAGTCGGTGCATTATTACATAACATTGGCATGATCACAAGAAAGATCAAATCCCGAAAGACCGATTGGTTTAGTAGCCTTGGGAACACTAGATATATTCATAAGTTTTACATTACATCATAAAATGAAAAACTACTACAACAACATAATGTTTCCAACGTCCACACTATAAACCCCTCATAATATCCCTGCAAGTCAATCATAATTTACTTCTTCACTACCTGGGAAAAATAAAACATAGAAAAGGGGTGAGCTCAAATGCCCAGTAAGGATAACAATATAGCGGAACATTCAAAATAAGCATAAACATTTAAGGCAATGCATTACTAAAACAAAAGCCTTTTAAAATTGAACTTCAACATGGTATGGCAAAAGTAAAATGAAATAATGCCATTTACTTATTCACATGGATATTCTACTAATCGAATAATCACATGCAAAAATCAATAACCACTTTCATAATGTTGGAATGCATAATGCCAGACTATCATAACCACATAGCCAAGGCCTCGTACCAAGACTACAAATAAGATTTTGTCAAGGCCTTGTGCCAAGACACTAGTTTGTCTCATGAGACCTACCGATGCATCGAGGAGCTATAGCGGGCTCCACCCGTCACTTATTAAGTCCAATGCATTCCCAAATGAAAAGGTTTAAACATAACATAAACATTCGTATTAAAACTAGCATACGAAATGTCAATAATTTCACCATAAACTATGAATGGTATAAAAATAGCACATCCACAGTCAAACATATCACAAAACCTTCAATACAATATAGAAGTTTTGTATCATAATAAATCAACTTCAAATAATCTTAAAATCCATCAAAGGATGTTGACATAGATGAAATCAAAATTCTTTTTAAAGAAGTATCTCCTTTTATTTTGAAATCATTTAAGATCCATATAAAATAAAACATTTTCTTTGAAAATATTCTTATAAGCTTGTAAGGAAAGCTTTGAAGATTTTATAACGGCGTAAAATAACCGCACCCGCCGTATAAGTTAAAAAAAACATTCTTACCTCAATTCTGTCGAAAAGGTTAAAAAGGACCTTGTTTTGAAAACGACGGAAAGATTCCTTTATAAACCTCTTATAAAAAGTCAAACAAGGGTATAAATGACTTTAACCCATATTCTTGTAAATAGTAAAAATGTTTTGAAATACATTTCGAAGAAACATGGATGTGGATGATAAAGAGATCCCAGTAGATTATTACGTATAATACAACCTCGGATAATGAAGAGATTGTGAAATAACCCTTACCTTGTACTTTTCCTTGGTTGTGGTAGGTTAACCTCCTGTATAATGGTGAAATAATTGTTATTAAATTATACAAGAATCATATACATTAATATGATATCATATATGATCTTTTAATATTGATTTGATAATAATATCTTAGTATTATCGTTGTTTCGGGTGTTAACTTACTTGTTTTCTTTCATATGTTTTGTTACGTAAGACATGTTTGTAAAGGATAGGTTGTATATTATTCATATCCAGAATGATATCAAGTCCTTAAACATCATTTTTAAATCATAAAATGATAATTAGGCTTTAATGGTTACGATGGAGAATGAATCTCATCGCGTTCGTGGAGACGGTAGTCCGTACGTACGCACGAGCGACAATATCATTCTTTTGATATTAAAATAATATATAAATGGATGGTATATCATATATACAGAATCATTAACATGTTATATTTATTATTTTCATGAGTTACACATCATTATTATACCCATCCAAATAATATTATATTGAATAACAATTACACCACGACGTGGAGACGGTAAGCCGTACGTACGCACGTATGGTGACATGTTATTCAAAGGGTGGATAGAATACTGAATATGATTGTACCATATTTATAATAACATCACAGTATATGTGAGATACTGGAGTTATTATTTCAGAATGGTAAGAACAAAGGAAGAAGAAGTGGAAGAAGAAATGAACTTAGAAAAGGGTGGTGAAATCATTACCTCTTCTTCGGGTTCTTCCTTTTGATTTGATCAAAAGGGCTCCTTAGGTTGGCTTTCTGATCAAACTAAGGCCTCTAGGTTGTATTGAGGGTTGTTGGGAGAGTATTTGGGCAGAGTTTGGCCGAACCAAAAGGCTTTGAAGGTGTGAAGAAATGAGAAGGAGGAGTGCCCTTTTATAAGAGGGGTGAGGGGCACCTTTGGAAAAGCTAGAAATATAAATTTATAATAAATTCCTATTCGGTTTCTAATGGCTCCAAAGTTGACTATTCAAAGGATAAGGTGGGGATAGGTCGAAAACCACTCAACCAATAGAATTTAGACAGGTTTGGGTACTTATATTAACCTTATCTTTAAGTATTAACTCTAAGTTAATTAGTTTCACTTTTACAATGTCTTTTTGTATTTTTATATAATATGGTTAATAAACTTACTATATACATCCAAGCGACCCCCAAGTGGTCCATTAATGATTAACCTATCATAATATAAGTCTCTTGGCCGAACCTTAGATTTTTAGGAATTTAATATCAATTAATAATATAATATTTGTTTTAAGAACTCTTTTATGTCAATTTTGACACTATTCAATAGTTGATTTTTGTGAAACTCATAACAGATTTATTACTTCGAACAAAGTTGATTAAATCAATCCTAATATATCATATTATCCTAGAAAATTAGTTTAATTCATTAAAAGTTTCATATTTTATTTATTTGGGTATTTATAATATCAATTATTTTAATTTTTCACTATTTTAGTAATTACTGCATCATCATTGTGTCATAAATAAAATAAATTATTTAATGTCTAAAAATTATAAATAAAATATCATTATGTAGGAAATATTTTTATCTTTCTAATGAATATTTATAATCGAAAATCCAACAGGTATAACCCTATGTAAAAATTGTTCTTCTAAAAGATGTAAGCTTATGCCATTTTTATTTTTATTTTAGCTTTATTAATATAATGTGTCATTATCACTTACAAGTGGATCCATGGGGTCCCAAAATAGACCCAAAGATTCCCATGGTCGACCATGTATCAACCAATAGGGTTAAGACACTTTTTAGGGTAATTTAGTATTATTATAATATTATTTTTTAACCCTTATTTACCGGATTTACCCTTAACCATGGTAAATAAAATATTTACCGCAGTAATTATTCAAAATGTCTAAAAATAAAAGTTACCTATTTACACAATTTGAACATCCTGATTCCAAATATGGAATCCATTTTCCTAAATTCAAAACACATAAGTGGCAGAAATTAATTTAAAATTAATTCCCGCTGTCAAAACAAAAAGCGTGTTTTTAAGAGATAATAACTATCAAAAGATTGACACTTGTTTATGTTCGGTTTAATTGTAAAATTATGTCCAATGACCAACATTATATTAAATAGTAAAAATATATTCTAAATATACTTTAAAACCACTCAAATTCATAATTTATTACTATTAATTATTTTGATTAAAAAAGTTGTTTTTAATTAAAATTTAGTAATTTTCACTATTCATCAAAATATGAAAGTTATCCGAAAAGTACCAAAATTTCACCTTAGGCTAAATTCGATATTCTGAATCCAAAAATGAAGTCCATTTTCAAATATAAAATATATATAATTTCAAAAAGTAGGTATTACTATTCATAACAGCTAGTTTGATTAGTTATGGTGTGTTAGAACTCGGTGTTGCGTACAACACACGCTATCACATTATTCAAAGAGAAGCGTACCATAGAAGCTTGGGGTGTTACAACTATGATCCTGAATTTAATTCCTAATTTGGGTATATACAAAATTTTAGGATTTTAATATGACTATATACCAAGATAGTTCATTTTTTAGGATAAAATTGGTTGGATTTCATGTTAGGGAAAAATATATTTTTATTCTAAAAAAATTATTTTTAGTCAAAATAATTCCTTTATTATTTTCAATATAAGACATGCATTACTCTTTTTTTACTTTTATTCGTAGAAATTTTTTTTATCCAATAAGATATTATTTCTCTGAAGTAGTGAGTCCATTTTATATAATATTTCAATAATGGTTTATAATCCTCATAGGTAAGTGGTTTTAAAAGTAGACCTTCTATTATGGAATGGGATTAAAAAGAACAATTGTATTTTCATGAATTTCCCAAACCATTAATTTATGAATAAGTTCATTTTTTAAATAATATAATTTTAGTTCCTTGGTTAAAATTAGATTATAACAATTAAAATAGGTTCTAAACATACAATAGTATTAAATTTCAACCAATATTTTTCAAAAATGTATTAAAAATAAAAATTCATATAAATAAAATAGACAAAGGAAAAAACAACATAACTCATAATCTAACAAAGTACATTCCTTCCCCAGAATAGTTTTGGAAAATTTCCACATTTATTCACTATTTTAGAGGATAGCTTAAAATGAATAATTAGAATGAAAAAACTGATACATGAAAAGTAAAGATGAAACATTTCCCCATATCTACTCAGAATATTGAAAAAGAACATCATCCCCTATAGTCTCTTTCATACTCACTCTAAAAATATTTCATTTATAAACATTTACTATAAATTTTTTATTTTACTTTGGGTATATAATTTTCATAAAACCATTAGGAAGAACATTATTTACAGTAAAATTTCTAGAAAATATTAAATAGAATTTTCACTAAATAATTATGATTCGGTAATCAAATTAAATGAATTTAACTTCCTCATAAAACTCCTTAAAAAGACTCGATTCATTATGGAATGCATTGGTTTTATCCATCTAGAGCCTATAATTTTCATTTTTAATATTTCTTATTTTATATAACTTTTGAATGTAAAATTTCCTTTATTTATCAGGATCAAAATAATCCATGTTATATCTCTTGACAACAACAAAAAAACATTTTTTTCTCCAACTTTAGTGGAAGGTTTTCAGTTCTCCTATGGTAAATACATGAATGGTACCACTAAAATTTAGTTTTATAAACATCCTTATAAGCCCAATGTGAAACATATAATGTCACTCTCTAATCCTTTCTATTAGAATGAAATATTTCTTAAAGAATGTGTTTGATCTCTCTATTTTACACCTTAAACATGGAATTTTTATTATGGTTGTAAGGATTACAGACTTTATTATAAAATCTATATTTTCATAATAACATTTAAAGTTCAATTGAATAATTGGATTCTCTAATGAATGATGATAAATATTTGTATAACCAATCTACCAAACAACTTGTCTATTAAAAAAATAGGAAACTGACTATGATTCGTTTGCTCTACTTGGAATGGACTCTACCCACATACAAAACATAGTCTGCAACAAAAAAATTAAATATATCTAAAATAATTTCAACATTGTCCCATAAAATCTATACCCAAACATCAAACACAACAAAAAGAAAAATTCTTTGTCAAGGAATTTCAGAATTCCTAGTAATGCTTCCATGAGACTGACATGTTTTATAATCTCTATATAATTAAAAAGGATCCTAAAATATGTTTTTCCAAAAGAAACATGAATAAATCCCTTTCCTAGGTATCTAATGTGGTATAAAGTGGCCACCAAACATACAATCATAGAAAAATTTAAGAACTAGATATATCTCATAATCAAGAATGAATCACCTAATGATTTGGTGTTTTCTTTAGTGCCACAAATAAAGGTAATCATAAATGTACATCCAAGATTCACCTACTAACGTGGATTATTTTTTGAGAACATGTGGAGAATTACATTATTAGATATGTAATTAATGAAGTAAAAAAACCATGTTCTATAACTCTTAATAATAATAATTTGTTCAATACGGATGGATTCCCTAATGTGTGGATATATCTAGGGATTTTAACTAAAATAGTGACCAATCTACACAAATTATCTTCCCCAAAGATCTAACTACCCTTTCAATATTTCATCTCTGTATTAAATTCTGGTAGTATAAAATCTATCTCTGTAGCATTGGTTTTTCCACCTATTTCTTCAAAAAAAAGGTTGAATTGTTGATAAAAATACTCAATTTTGTTCCTATAAATTAACACCTAAACATTCCTAAGTAAACTTAAATTTTTTGAAACTAATTATCTATGTTTTAATTATTATCGTGTATTAAATATAGAGTCCCATATTCATAAACAATGACATATGATTTCCTATATGTTTTTTCACTCTAAACAATCCCAGGAGAAAAATCAAATTCATATATCATAATCCCAATTGGATTATACAATATATTTTGATGGATAATGGTTATAGAACCCCTTTTATATTAAATTTCCATCAATTACTCTTAACTACTTGAATAAAAATATGAGACTCTTTTTGTAGTATCCTTTACTATAGGAATAATATCTCACTAAAATCCTTTATAAAACTTCCTTATAACCTAGTATGGATATGGAAATTCCTCACATTCTTCACTATGTCTCCATATGAAAGCATGTATATAATAGAAATCTTTAATATATTGTAATGGATATTATCCGAAGATAATAAATTTCCTATCACAATACATCTATCCACCATAACAATCCATTTCAAAATGTTGATAATTTTTTTTTCATAATTCTTATTCTGAGAAAAATTCATAAACTCTTAAAAAATCTCTGAAAGGGGTTTTTATAAACTAGGAAAGTATCCATAAATTCCTCAATTCATTCTTCTAACAAATATAAAAAAACAAATTTTCACCTTTAAATGTTTTAAGTGATGTTACATTATACAAATGGATTTCACAAATAAAAAAAGGTTCCAAAAGGATAGGAAAATAGGTTTATTCTTGATCATTTGTTGAAATATGAATCAAGAGGCATCACAAAAACCATCGAAAAAATATTTGTTTTACATTTATACAAGTCACTATAGAATTTTATTAAGTAATAGATGAGGGATGTGATCTATCCCATTAAAAATTTCTGTTTACTCTATTTTATAAAGAACTTCTATTTATTTGAATTTCTAATAGGAAAAGCTCCCTAAATTTATTCCTTGAAACAATGACACCATACTTTTTAGGGAACATTTATATTAGACACACCCATTATCAATTGAAAGTTGGAAACAAAATTCCACCAACCATATAAGATATCACTTATTTCATAACTTCTTCTAAACATTTTGGATTAACCCCCTTTAACACTTATTTAAATGTTTTCATTCATCATCTTACAGTGATCCTATGAATGCATAAAAAGGATTAATTCTAGTTATGTCAACTAATTTATATCATGTGGTTATTATATTCTATTTAAAGACTCAAAAAATATAATTTTCTAGGTTTATGTATAATTCATTTTCAAAAATAATTGGCATCATATCATTCTCCTTTATAACAGAATATTAGATATTCTCATGCATGGTTTATTGTTCTGACTTTGGTGAGTTATCTATATCCATAGATGAGGCTTTTATTGACTGTATTACATATAACATACCTCCTATTATACTTCAAAAATATGAAAATATTTTATTTATAGTGGTAGTTTATGGGAGGTCAAAATATTATAGAAAAGTATAATATTTATGAAATAAATATAGATTTAATTGAATATTCAAGATATAAATTGCAATAATAAATTTTAATATTTTTAAAACATTCATCACATGATTTACATATATAATTTTAAAATAAATACCATTAATGTGGTCATTTCATTCATTACATTATATGTGATCATAATTTTAAATTAAATTAGTAACTAAATCTTCATTTTTAAATGGATTCAATAAAAAACATTCTATATTTTAATTTTTTTATTAAATTTTATTATTCAAACCTTGTGAATATACATATTAAGTAATAATAAAATCATTTTTTGATATATAAAATCTTGATTCCGTACTTGTAAAATCTATATAATAATTAGTATAAAATATAATGATCCAAAATTTGGTTAGATCACTAAGATTGGGGTTAAACCATATTCTCCTTTTATATATTCTTATTATTAATATAACCTATCTGATATTTTATATTATTTTTTAATTATGTTTCAATTATTGGATTATTTTTTATTTTTCTATGACAATTGTTGATTTTTTTCTATTATATTTATTTTCTACATAATTTTAGTATTGGTTATTAAATGTATTTTCACTAATGTAGATATGTTGGGAATTCAACACAATGTAATGGGCCATACAATGGATCCTAAGGAGTCACAAGTGGTACATGATGTAGTTTTTGAGGAAGTAATTTTAGTTTTTCCCAAAGTATATAAGTCTACTCTACGGATTGTGTGGACAATGGTAATAGTTGATTTTATAACATCCAATCATTCTAAAACGTATTTTGGTGGTTTACATTTCACACTAGAGATTTTATTCAGTAAAATATTGAATACCAAAAGGATTTTATTATATCTTGAGGGTGTCATGGTTGAGTATGTTTTCAAAAACATAGAGAAGGATACCATCAAAATAGGGAGATATACATTATGGAACATTGCATGGAAATATGGGGAAATTCATATCTAAAATATGAAGATAAATTTGGGTATTAGAATTGTGTAAAGAGAAATAAATCCCAACATTGATTTTTTGAGGTAAAAATTAAAATGAAAATGTATTTGTATGTTGGATATTTGGAAAATCATTTTGACTAGATATTCAATATTCCATTTTGTATTGTCAATGAGTCGGGAATTTCAAAGTGAATTTTTTGAGAGAATATTTGAACAAACCATGGCAATGGGGGATCCTTAATGGTTGTGGGGAGTCATAAAAATGGATATTTCTCCCCAAATCAATAATGTATGAACCATTTTTCAAAGATGAAATATCACGTTCTTTGAATTTAATCCATAATTCAAGTGAATTTAAAATATATTTGGTATCATTATTTCAACTGTTTAAATTAAAAATTATAACCACACTATAAAAGTGAAATATGGACCATGAAGTAGTGACATACACAAATTATGAGTATTATAGAGATCATGGATATTATAAGCATTTAATGTTGTCATTCTTGGTTTTATAATCTTTTGGTTTTCCATATTATAGCATGCGGTAAGAAATGAAGTTTGCGGATTGAGTGATAATTATGGTACTTCCATATTCATTGAGTGATACTCACAAGTGAGTTTTTTATAAACAATAATGGAAAAGAATAATAAAGAGAAAATAAATTATTATTTTAATATATATATATATATATATATTGATAAACGGTGAATAAGATGAGGCCTTGGCACTCATTTAATATATTTCCAAATAATAATAAGAATAAGAAGATGAAGAAATCATTATAGTGTAGTGAAGAAGTGGACTTCTAACCTAATTTTAAAAATTATAGAATTTTTGGTTCATAACATATCATAGAAGTTGGATGTTTCTCATTGTGATTTGTACATCATGATTTTGAAATAGTAAGTGAAGCTCAAAAAAATCAATCTCTAAATCAAGTGAATCCTTAAATAGTGGGTCATAGTGTTGTTGAAATGTGTGCCAATGTCTTTCCTATTAGTGAACTGGGAAATGGAGGAGAGTGTGAGGGATGGGATTTTATAGTGTTAGTGACCCAACCTCAATCATTTGTAAGGGGAGTGACCTAGGGTAGGATTGACATAACTGGATGTCCCAAATATAAAAATCTTACTAATTTAGTGCATCAGTTAATTATTTATCATAGACTCCTTTTATTAACTCATAGTGATGAATAAAATAAAACTAATTGTGTATTTTGTGATTTATTTTATATTTTACCCACAAAACAATTTAATAAAAAGTGTAAAAGAACCATTAAATATATTAGGTAATGGATGAGTAATATAAATATTAATTAGATAATCAGAAATAGAAATAGAAAAATGTGCACCTAAGCATTTAATAGGTCAGGATCTTCAGGGGATGTAAGTGGATTAAATTAATGAATTTAATTGAAAATATTATCATACACTGATTCTCTCCCCCACCCCCTCCCATGACATATCTTATAGAAAATACCATCGAGTCACCAAAACATTGTTATCCTTGAAAATTATTTTAGTGATTTTTTATGTAACATGATCTGACTAATTTTAGTAGTTGTGTTTTCATTCTGTTGATAACATGGGAAATGGGAGATATTTTAAGAAGAAGAATAAAAAAACTCTAAATATATTCCCTATTATGTAATAGATTTTTGAAAAAGTGAAATGCTGCTAAAGTTGGATAACATAATTTAATTTCATTTTAATGTTGAATAATATTTTACATTGAATTATTGATATATTGATTCTACATGAATAGTTGAGGAAACTATAGTTTTAATAGAAAATAAAACCACTTATGAGGAATAAATTCCATGGAATCCTAAAGTGGAATTGGTCCACTTTTTAGAGGAGATGAATTAGTAATTAAAAGAATAAAATATAATTATTAAAGAAGAGAATATGTCTTAAGATATCCATGCCATGTGTAAGGTATTTAAGTTTAAATGTTAAAATGATTTAATATGAAGCTTCTTCATTTAGACACAATCTTGAGGGAACAGAGTTATTTTTAGCTAGATTAATTGGATGTTCTATCTTCTAAAATGTATAATATTTAATAATATTTTAAAAATAATTTAATTTGATCATTGTAATTTATTAAATTAACTGTAAATAAAGAGTATATGTATTCACATTTATTATAATTTTTTAGAGGAGAAACATTGGTAGTATTAGAAAAACAATAATATCAAAAAGACTCTATTTATCAAACAAGATTCCGTGAAAATAAATTGTAAGAAAAAATATCATTCATTATATGATGATATTTCTATTGGTAATGTATTTAAAGAATATTTAAAAGCTTACCTTGAGACAATCAAGAAAAATATTCAACAACATGTATAGGATTCAATATCATCTTAGAAAATAATAGATCAATTTAATGATAAGGGTAAGCCTAATATCAAGGATTTTTTATACTTATTTTTTAACATTTCATCAGTAGGATAGAGGTAATTGGAAGAAAACTATAGATCTTATGTTGAGAATAATGAGAATATTATAATGTTATAAAGGCTATATAATATGGAAAAATCCTTCTTTGTACATGATAAATTAATCCAAAAAACATGAGTATATGAAATCCATCCCAAGAAGAGGAAAAATATTTTATATTGTGTAAATATATCCAAAAGTGTCAATACAATAGGGGATAAATAATAGATGAGCCTTATAAGTATATATGGAAACATGTGTTATTTGTTTGTAATGTATGGACACATCTACAATTCCTATTATAATTAACTGAAGTTCATAAAATGATTTGAGTAAAGTGGAATATGTTAAATGTTATGTTACCAACCATAATGTAGGATGTGTGGTTATCATTCCAATTATTTATACCATACTGAGCATGTATCAAGTTATTCTTTCATAATATGTTTAGTAGGTAATAAAGGGAGAAGATATCTTACTTTTAAAAACAAAATTTTAACATTGAGAAGTAGATTTCAAAACCTATATATGGTAGAATCTTATGATTGCACTAATTTGGAGAGAAGATCAAAGACTATTTATAAACCTTGGACGTCATGGAGATATAAGAATAGGATATAGAGGAAATAAATGAAGTCACCTATTTCAAAACCTAAAATAAATATATGAATGTAATGTCACAAGGCATAGAAATAGTTGAAAAATAAAATAATACATGTAAATAAAAAATCAACAAGATGATATGGATTATGATAATTTAGACAAAAATTAAAAGAATAATCATTGCTAATATTGTTATATAAGGAACGAAATGTTTTTATAGGGGTTTTCTAACATTACACAAACCCAAAGGAGTTGATAAGAAATTGGATTACATTAAGTCTCTTTCGGGTCGTAAAATGGAAACCATCATATATAAAACATGGAATAAAATAGTCTATAGTGACTCACCTAGGGACTTCATGATCGGGCGACTATTAGACTTCTAGTCAAATTACAATCCATGATTTACTTCCCATCCATGGAGGATCTAATCATGGTGTGGTCTGTAGCTCTTCGATCCTACAATGGCATACACTTTCATCTCTTCAAATGGTATTATGAACATTATATAAACCGTGATTCCCCATCCATGGCGTTGTGAGAATGTTTTCCCCAACTCCCTCTTCATTTCCTGAATCCCTATATAATTTGTATGCTTGGGAAATCGGTTGGATGCTACATGTTCTCTGACTCAAGAACCAGCTACGATTTTCATCAAATTTTCCCATGGATTTGTGTCGAAGTTGACGTTTCTAGACCTCCAGTTGAATGGGTGTGGATTACGGTAGGAGAAGAATTTTATAGAAAGAATGAGGTGGTGTACTAATCCAAGATAAACTTCTATTCAAGGTGTTCTCGCCATGGTAACTTAACCCACTCACACTACAGAGGAGGAAGGGGTCATAAATGGAGTGGTTAAGGTCATGATGCTAACCCCCTATTTCTACTCCTCAAGATGAGTTTCACGGGGATGCTACCAAGGTCATTTAGTCGGCTTTATTAGGCCTATCAAAAGAAGCAGCGGGGTATGGAACTGTCTCTCAAAGTGATGAGAAGTTGGTTGTGAATGTGATACTAACTGAATTGTTTCAGAAGCATGACAAAATTCTACCTCTAGAGCCAAGAGTAAATGATAACTTTAATATATTGGGACAAGATCTAGTAGGCCCCCCTAACTTGAAAGAAGGCACCCCACAGAATTGAGAAATGGTGCATAGGCACATGGAATTTGATCAAACTCACGTCGCCTAAGATGGGTCTTACACATCAAATACCATGGGGGCCCCAAAGTCCTACACCTATTCCATGGAAGTGCGTTCTGAAAATAGTATCAATACTAGAGGGGGGATTCCACTGATAGGCATGGGATTCCCTATGTTTGGTTAGGAGTAATCAGTGCCAAGGAACAATACATAGCAGTCGAATAACAAACAGATCCCTAGGAGAACCTTGGCCTATCTCAATTTGAAGAACTATTTTGATACACTATGTGTTGAAGGAGGTGATGAATATAACAACACATGTCCCTCAAAAGACAAGTCTGATGTAGAGTGACCCTCATCTGAAATAGGAGTGTATGGTTTTGGCCTCCACAGCCTGATGGGGAAGAAGGGGAATAAAGAGAACATGGACCCTAGAAGTTGTGTTATAAACAAGAAGAAAAAATTAATGTGACGTAGAGGCTACTCATATATTCCTAGTCTAATGGAGACACATTCATCCAAAAAAGGAAGTAAATACAAGGATCATGATCCTCAACCATTGGAATAAGGGGAGTTTTCATAGGCTGAGGGCACCCCAACAGGTGGAATGGAGGATAATCAAGTAGGAGATAATGGTTCCTTAAAGAAACTGGAAGAGGGGTTTGTTGGTGTTTTGGAGTCTCCTCAAACTGATGAAATTGGAAAGACTTAGGCTCAACTTGGGTTTATTCCACTACAAAAATAAGAAGCACAGTTATTAGATATAGTTGTGCTCCCTTCTGCGAAACAGCGGGAGTCTCAGACTCCTGATGGTACTCAATGACAGGAATATGAATCTATGGACCCCAATATGGAAATACATATACATTCATGAGAAGTGATGGTGGAGAAAATCCTGAAAATTATGGAAACAAAGTAAAAGTTCTATCAAATGATGTAAAGATTGATCCAAGTGGTTGTTACCATGGAGAAAGGTGATTGAATAGAAAATCATGACCGTATATTGATTATAGGGTTTAACATGGGGAATATTAGCAAAGAGAAGTACTTTAACACATGGGATTATCTAGTGCATCACTTTGATGATGTCAAAAAGGATGACCTAGACATCCTGGTAAATTCTATCCCCTGAAAATTGTGTAGGAAAATTGGGTCCAAACAGCTTAAGCATTTCTTGAATAATTCTATAGTTTCTCTTGTTGCCTGACTTGGTATGTTGCGAGGGTTCTCACTTTCCCCTTGAACGTTTTTTAATAATAAAAAGTTACATTGGAGGAGTTATATGGTATTAAGGAAGTAAATACTCAAAAAATATTAATATATAAATTATCATTTATAGATAAACTAGATTAATTTAATTAAGACAATGATATGTGATTGGTAATTTCATGTTTTAAATATCTCAACAATGTTTTCTTGAGATTTCTAAAATATGATAAAATAGTGTTATAGTGGGACCACATGGAAAGAAGAGATACCATGAGGTTCACATGATATGTGGAAAAAAACAAGATTCACCTAGTCATGAAGAAATTGTTTTCTTTTCATGGAACATAGATTGACTGTGAGATTTGCATGGTAGTTGGAGTAACCATGGAAATCACATTGTAGGTAGAGTGACAATTAACCTCGCATAATAGGTAAAATGTGACAAAGAGAGATAAAATATTTTTAGGGTTAGTGTAAATGATTAATGAAAAAGGATTTGATTGATATATCCCGAATTCCTATGAAGATAATAGTGAAAAAATAGAGAAGTTGAGATAGTATAACATGAATAAAAAATATGTAAGTTTGAGAAACTAGAAAAAGGATCCCCATGTATAAATACATAAATCTGTGACAACATCTTAATGGAGATATAGAGTGAAATAGATAATATTATTATAATAAGTAGATTATACGTGTGATGTTTTTGAAGAGTAACAAATATCAAGATAATATTTATCATGTTATATGTTATTAAGAATGAAGAAAGGATAACAAGATATCATGATGTTAAGAAGAAGGAAATAATAACGTGACCATTATTTAAAATGTTTATTTCAAGGATTTAGTTCACTTATTCAAGAGATAAGGATATTGTCTCACTGATTTAAAGTACATTTTTTCAATGGGGGTCTATGATTGTTAGAATGATTAATGTAGAAGAATGAATTCATTATATTTTATATATTGAATGACGTTTCCATGACTAATAATTGCATTCAATCATATTTATACTATTTAAATTCAAAAAAAATTATCATGGATAGACGGAGTGGTTTTGATGAATAATAATAATAATAGTCACTTGTATATTATTTCATTTTTAATTTCAATTGAATTGACAAGGATTCTATAGTTTTTTAAAGAATTTATGGAATATCGATCAGGTTGAAGACAAGAATTAGGGGGTTTATATTTGAATTTTCCAAATATGATAATTCTAAGATATCTAAATTCAAATTATTTACATGGTTTTTTAAATACTAAAATTATGAATTCAAATAAAAATATGTAATTTACACTATTGATTATGATGTTTTTGGTCCTGATGGGAGTGGTACTAGGGCACGACAAAATAATATTTTTATTGAATTGATTATTAATCTAAGATGTAAATGAAAAAATAACATCATGACTAATGGAATTGAATAAATGATTAATTGAAATGAAAAATTTAGAACTGAAATTTCGTATCATCACATAATAAATTTGTAGTTAAATTATTTAACTAATGAATTAATATATGAAGAATTTGTTATTCATTGATGAATCTGACAACATATTTATGTCTTCATATCATTTTTTCTTAAGAATATTGTATATATTATATAATGACCCATACTTTACATACATTGTTAAAACTTCAAAATTGAAGCACACTTATTACAACATATGACAAAACCACAAAGGACCGTATAGGTATAGTGTCTTTAGAAACTGGGAAACATAAACAACTGGTTCATAAATCTTCTACAGTGTCTCCCATTTATTTCATCATATCTAGGGTCCCTTTTAGCATATTCTACTTAATATCCATCTTCCTGACCTGGGGAAAAGAAAACATAAAAGGGTGAGCTCAAATGCTCAGCAAGGGCAAATAAAGGAAATAAAAATCATATCATATCTTTTTGAAAATCATAACCTGCAAAAGAGATCATAATATCTTAACATGGAATAAATCATAGAAGTGAAAATGAGATCCCCATAATCATAACATAAAACTTGAAACTTTGTGGCATGCACACATAATCATGGAACATCATTTCTTGTTAGTCATGACTCATTTCCAAGACTATCTTAGTGGACAGAGTCCCTTTCTGAACTGAGTCACCCTCGTTCCAGTCCTGTTTCACTGAACCGGTATAACCTACCGTTCCAGCCATGTCTATCTCATGAGATATAAAATCTTTACCCAATGCATTGGAGGGAGATATAGGTCCCACCCATCTTATAATGAATCCTTTCTTATATGTGCCACATAATCATAAATCATACATCATCGCATAACACATGTAACAAAAATGGGATTCTTGAAACATCATGACATCATAAAACAAATCATATAAGGTAAATGACTTCATAAAAATAATTCCCTCACAACATAATAAAATCAATGAAATAATAGGGATAAAAACAGAACCCTTTATTATCTTAGATGGAATATAATTTTGATAAAACACTTGAACTCCATTCTTGAGGAAAATATCCTTTCTTCTTCAAAAACACTTTTCTTTTCTTAACATGTCATACAGTTATAAACTAAAAGAAGTTGATTAAAAATAAACTTGAAAACTTGTAATGGAAGCTTCATGGAAATAATGTTTTAAAAATTCATTCATGCCGTGTAAGTTAAAAAAACATTATTCGTACTTTTGTCGAAAAAGTCAAAAAATACCTCGTACGAAAAACGACAAAAGATTCCATTCATATCTTTTACTAAAAACTCACCGAAGGGTAAAATTAGACTTAAACAATTTTAGGTGAATGAAAATAACATTACATATTTAGGAAACATGGATGTGGATGATAAAATACACCCCAGTAAATTCTAAAGTATAAACAATATCGGATAAAAATGAGATTGTGATATTTCCCTTACCTTAGGTCAGATTTTCTTTGTACGTGTCCAAATCTCCTGTATAATGATTTAAATAATGTTATTGACTTATTCCAGAATCATACATATTGATATGATATCATATATGGTCATATTCTTAGCTTCTTATTAGTAATATTTCATTGTTACTTGTTACTCGGGTCCTTATTGCCTTTTGTTCTTATGCGTGTTTTGCCGAATAAATTATTATTCTTCTTTTAAGGTTATATATACCTTATATCCAGAATGTTATTAGTGTAACATATATCATATTTATTCATTCAATTCATTTATATAATTACTATGTAATGATGATCATGTACAATGAGTCGCATCACATCGTGGAGACGGTATTCCGTACGTACACACGAGTGATGATATCGTTCCTATGATCGTGGAACTGTATTGGAGTATATATATATTATTTCAGTATGAATATTACTTTATAATAATCATAAATAGTTACTCATTACACCATTATACCCATCCTTGTAAGGTGATGGTGGAAAATAGATTACACCACGGCGTGGAGACGGTATTCCGTACGTACGCACGCGCGGTCATTTCATTTTTCCATAGGATGGATAGAAGGTGAATTAGGGTTGTTTCATATTTATAATAAAATATCAGTATGTAAGTAATACTGATGTTATTACTTTATCATGAAACAACTAAAGAAGAAGAAGTTGAAGAAGAAAGAAATTGAAAAGATCGGTAATGGATATTACCTCTTCTTTGGAACGCCTCTTTGAATCCTCCACTTAGGGAACTAAGATTGGTCTTTGAAGAAGACCAGGACCTCTAGGATTATTATAGGGAAGTGGAGAGGAGAAATGGAAGGGTTTGGACGAGCTTGAGTGCTCAAATTGGTGTGAGAAGGAGGGGGAGGAGGTGCCCTTTTATAAGGGAGGAGAGGGGCACCTTAGGAATATCTCAAAATATTATTTTATATTAAAGTCAAATTCGGTTTATAATGGTTCCAAAGGGTCTTATTTCGATGCTAAAGTGGGGCTGGGTCGAAATCCTATCAACCAATATCATTTAGAAAAGTTTAGGGTATTATTTTAACCTTATCAATTAGATTTAACTCTAAGTTAAATAATTTAACTTTTACCGTGTCTTTTTGTTTTCTTCCACTATATGGTTAATACACTTACAATAACATGCCAAACGAACCCCAAATGGAGTATTATTAATATATATATCCTTATCTAAGTCATTTGGCCGAACCTTAGATTTTTAGAAATAAAATAACAATTAGTAATATAATATTTTATTTAAAAACTATTTTTTGTCAATTTTGACACTATTTGATATATGATTTTTTTTGAAAGTCATAACAGAATTATATGTTCGAACCAAGTTGATTAAATCAACACTAATATATAATAGTAACCTATAAAATTAGTGTAATTCATAAAAAGTCTCAAATTACATTTATTTTGGTGTTTATAACATCAATTATGTCAATATTTCATTAATAAGATAATTACTACATCATCATTGTGTCATAAATAAATTAAATTATTTAATGTCTAAAAATTACAAATAAAATACCATTATGTAGGAAATCGTTTTATCTTTCTAATGAATATTTATAGTCGAATTTATCTTATGAATAACCCCATATTAAAAATAATTTACTTATTAAACTTTGATTTTAACTATTTTAACCCTTCTTTAAATAAATTAATAATAAATGTCCTAATCTAACCCAAGTGGGCCTAAATGGTCATATTTTATTCCTAAGATTGTTTTTGGTCAAATTAAACTTATCCAATAGAATTAGGACATGTGTTAGGGTAATAGTAATATCATTTTTACCCTTAGTTACCCTATTTACTATTAACCGCGGTAAAAAAAAGTAAAAAGTTACTATTCACCAAAAAATTATTTTTATCTCATTGAACCACATTTTACTTACTAATGTCAACTGTGTCTGTCGGATTTTCGAAATTCCATTCACAGAAGCGGTAAAATTAAGTTTTATGCAAAAATTCAGTTTTTAACCTACCACTTAGTGGTTTCACTATTCATCAAAAATTGAATGTTTTCAGAAAAATACCAAAATTTCACCCTAGGCTAATTTCGGTATTCTGAATCCAAAAATGAATTCCATTTTGAAAAATAAAATTTATAAAATTTCAAAAAGTGGTCATTACTATTCATAACGGCTAGTTTTAATAATATTTTAATAGCATATCGTTGTTTAGTGAATCTCGGTATTGCGTATGACGCAAGCTATCGAGGAAGGTCATGATTGCGTGTAAAGTAATCCAAGCAAGTGTGTAGTGAAAGATTCCTTTGATGATATATAAAAACAAAATATTACTCATAAAAATCCCGGGTGTTACATTCTACCCCCCTTAAAAAGAATTTTGCCCTCAAAATTCGTCACTTTGTAACAAACAGATGAGGATACTTCTCCCTCATCATATCCTCAAGCTCCCATGTAGCTTCTTCAAGTTGGTGGTTCCTCCATAAAACTTTCACCAAGCGAGTGGTCTTGTTTCGTAGGACTTTTTCGCTACGATCCAGAATCTCTATCGGTTGTTCTTCATAAGAAAGATCTTGCTCCAGCGGTACAACTTCTGAGCTGAGTACATGTGAAGGATCTGGTATGTACTTTCTCAGGAGATATACATGGAACACATCGTGAACTTGAGAGAGATTCGGTGGAAGATCCAATCGGTAAGCTACCTTCCCAACATGATCCAGTATTTCTAAAGGACTGATATATCTAGGGCTCAACTTCCCCTTCTTTCCAAATCTCATAACCCTCTTCCAGGGAGATATTCGTAAGAACACTTTATCAACCACTTCAAACTCTAGGTCTTTTCTTCGGTTGTCGGCATAACTTTTCTGTCGACTCTGAGCTGCTCTTATGTGTTGTTGAATAGATCTGACCTTTTCTTCTATTTCATCAACGAGATCAGGTCCTAATAGCTTTCTTTCCCCAACTTCATCCCAGCAAGTTGGAGTCCTACATTTCTTTCCATAGAGAGATTCATAAGGAGCCATCTGAATACTGGAGTGAAAGCTATTATTATAAGAAAATTCCACAAATGGTAGGTGTTGATCCCAACCTCCTTTGAAATCCATAGAGAAAGCTCTCAATATATCTTTTAGGGTTTGAATTGTTCTCTCAGACTGACCGTCTGTCTGGGGATGATAAGCAGTGCTGAAACTCAACTCTGTATCCAGAGTATGCTAAAGACTTCGTCAGAACTTCGAGGTAAATCTCGGATCCCGATCAGATATAATAGAAAGTGGTACTCCATGCAATCTTACCACTTCCTTTACATATATCCTGGCAAGCTGATCTAGAGAGAAATCCTCTCTAATAGAAATGAAGTGTGCAGACTTTGTAAGACGATCAACAATGACCCAAATAGCATTATTGCCTTTGGATGTCTTAGGAAGTCCTGTGACAAAGTCCATAGTGATGTTTTCCCATTTCCATTCGGGTATGGGTAATGGTTGTAACATCCCCTTAGACTTCTGTCTCTCAGCTTTAACTTGTTGACAAACCAAGCATCGAGAGACATATTCATCAACATCTCTTTTCATTCCATCCCACCAGAAGTACTCTTTCAGGTCCCTATACATCTTCGTTCTTCCAGGATGAATAGAGAATGATGAACTATGAGCCTCATCCAGCAGCTCCTTCTTTAATTCGGGGATGGGAGGAACACAAACCCGATTCCTGAACTTTATTGTCCCATCACAATCAAGGTTGAATTCAGGATCATTTCTCACCTTATTTTGTAACTCGACATCTTCTTTCTGTGCCTCTTTAATCTTCACGTGTATAGATGGTTGAACATTCATTTGAGAAAGATAAGATTTTTCCCCTTCCAATATAATTCCAAGATCCATCCTTTGTAAATCCATAAATATTGGATCTTTTGTGATCCTCATCATGGATAAAATAGCACGGTCTTGTCGACTTAATGCATCTGCCACCTTGTTTGCTTTCCCAAGGTGGTAATGGATTGAGCAGTCGTAATCCTTAATCAGCTCCAACCATATTCTTTGACGCATATTCAACTCCTTTTGTGTGAAAATATACTTTAAACTTTTATGATCAGTATAAATATCACACCTTTCACCATAAAGGTAATGCATCCAAATCTTTAATGCAAAGATTACTGCAGCCAACTCCAAATCATGTGTTGGGTAATTTTGCTCATGGATTTTCAACTGTCGTGAGGCATAAGCTATCACCATATCATTTTGCATAAGAACACACCCCAATCCCTTCTTGGATGCATCACTGTAGATCACAAACCTTTCTCCACTACAAGGCAGTGTGAGCACAGGTGCACTGGATAACCTTCTTTTCAACTCCTTGAAATTCTCTTCACATTCCTCTGTCTAAATAAACTTAACTCCTTTCCGAGTCAACTTGGTGAGTGGATTAGATAATCGTGAAAAATCTTTTACAAAACGTCGATAATATCCAACCAAACCAAGAAAACTTCGGATCTCAGTTACTGTTGTTGGTTTTGACAATCTTTTGATAACCTCTGTTTTTGCTGGATCCACAGATATCCCCTCTTTTGAGATTATGTGACCCAAAAATGCAACTTTTTGAAGCCAAAATTCACACTTGGTAAATTTGGCATAAAGCTTCTCCTTTCTCAGTGTCTTCAATATAATTCTCAAGTGATCTTCATGCTCTTCCTTGCTCTTTGAATAGACAAGAATATCGTCTATAAAGACTACCACAAATTGATCAAGATAGTCTATAAAGACTCTATTCATTAGATCCATGAAGATAGCAGGGACATTAGTAAGACCAAATGGCATCACTATAAATTCATAGTGTCCATACCTTGTGCGGAAAGCCGTCTTTGGTATATCCTCCCTTTTGACCCTTAACTAATGATACCTTGAACGAAGATCAATCTTGGAAAAGTATTGAGCTCCGCGTAGTTTGTCAAATAAGTCATCAATGCGTGGGAGAGGATATTTGTTCTTGATAGTGATCTTGTTAAGTTCTTGATAATCAATGCAGAGTCTCATTGATCCATCTTTCTTCTTAACAAATAGAACAGGTTCTCCCCAAGGTGACGCACTAGGGCTTATGAATCCCTTATCAAGATTCTCTTGGAGTTGCTTCTTCAATTCCTGCAACTCAATTGGGGCCATTCTATATGGTGTCTTTGAAATTGGCAAAGCGCCCGATACGAGTTCTATTGAAAACTCAACTTCACGATTTGGTGGAAGACCCGGTAATTCATCCGGAAAGACATCATCAAACTCCCTTACAATGGGCATATTCTTAATCGTGAGTTTCTCACCAACCATTTGAGATAAATAACCTTCATATAGTGGAATCAATACCCATAAGATGGAAGAAATTTCCACTGGAAGGTTATGTTCATCCTTGCATTGATAGACGATCGTAGATTGATCTGGAATATGAAATGTGACTTCCCTTCTTTGGCAATTGATATGAGCTCCATGTAGAGAAAGCCAATTCATGCCAAGAATCACATCAAATTCCACTAAAGGAAGGATCACAAGATTTGCAGGAAGCACATTCCCACAAACTTCGATCAGAGAAGAATTATAAACTTTTGATGCGACTGTTGTGCCATTAGGTGTTGTCACAGCTAACTCAACATATAATTGTTGAGGTAATACGGTGATACCCTTAGAAAAGTTTTCAGAAATAAAAGAGTGGGTGGATCCAGAATCAAATAAAACATTTGCTACTTTAGAGTGGATGGTAAGTGTACCTTTCACCACTTCGTTATCGTACTCCACATCGCTGATAGAAATTTCATGTGACTTTCCTTTGTCTTTAGCCTTAAGATTTTGTTGACGTCGACCATCATCATCAACCCTTGGATTTGGGAATTGATTGGCATAATGCCCCATCTCCTTGCACTTGAAACATTGAAGTGTAGTAGGTTCATTCTATGTATCCCTTCCTTTGTTTGCATCATTAGACATCTTCTTCCCATTATCGCGGCATTCAAATGCCCGATGACCTTCCTTTCCACATTTAAAACATTTACTTGTCCCTTTAAGACAACTCCCTCCATGTTTCTTTCCACACTTTGAGCATAAGGGAAAGCTCATCTTCTTTTCAGTGTGCTCTTTAGATTTTCCTTTGAATTCCATCTTCCTCTTCTTATCAAACCCATGTGACTGATGGGTTACTCCAATCTCCATCTCGAATTTGATAGCACATCGAACGATTTCCTCATAGCTATTGAAGTCCCTTATGGCTAACACCATTCGAAGACTTGGTTTTATGATACTAAAGAATCGATCGATCTTACTCTCAGGTTGGATAATAATACCAGAAGCGTACCTTGAAAGTCTTGTAAAATTTGCTTCATAGGTACCAATAGATTCATCATCCATTTGCTTCAGTTCAAGAAAATATTTCTCCATCTTTGTTCGGAGAATACGAGGGAAGTACTTATTGAAAAATAAGTTCTTGAACTCGTCCCATTCCATAGACTCAATTTCATCCCTTTGCCTCATATTCTTAATAATATTCCACCATTGATTAGCATCTCCTTCTAAACGATACACTGCTAGGATGACTTTATCATGTTCAGAACATTGAAGAACTGAAAATATCTTTTCAGTAGTACTAATCCATTGTTCAGCAACTAATGGATCAGTAGACCCGCTGAAAGAAGGTGGACGCTGCCTCATGAAGGATTCAACAGAATGTTGCTCCTTCCTTTGCTCGTTTGGAAGTCTTGCATGATTCATAGCTTGAGAATGTTGTGTGAGCATGGCTACATGATTTTGCATTCCAGCTCCCATATCGTTTGGTTGCTCAGGGGGACAATCATTGCATTGCCCATCGCATTCCGCATTAACACGGTTCCTTCGGGTTCCATCCATTGACTAAAACCAAGAAGAATAGTGTGAGAAACACTAATTATAATAGGAAAACCACATAATTCAAGAATAAAATTTTCATGCTTAAGGTCTTATACTAGGTAATTCATGGCCATTTCTAAAACACTAAGATTGTGTTCTATGCTTAGACTTATCCTTAGGGTTATTACTAAGTCTTTCACATCCTAGTTTCAGAATATTGACTATACCTTTCCTCTGATACCAACTATAACGACCCATACTTTACATACATTGTTAATACTTCAAAATTGAAGCACACTTATTACAACATATGACAAAACCACAAAGTACCGTATAGGTATAGTGTCTTTAGAAACTGGGAAACATAAACAACTGGTTCATAAATCTTCTACAGTGTCTCCCATTTATTTCATCATATCTAGGGTCTGTTTTAGAATATTCTACTTAATATCCATCTTCCTGACCTGGGGAAAAGAAAACATAAAAGGGTGAGCTCAAATGCTCAGCAAGGGCAAATAAAGGAAATAAAAATCATATCATATCTTTTTGAAAATCATAACCTGCAAAAGAGATCATAATATCTTAACATGGAATAAATCATAGAAGTGAAAATGAGATCCCCATAATCATAACATGAAACATGAAACTTTGTGGCATGCACACATAATCATGGAACATCATTTCTTGTTAGTCATGACTCATTTCCAATACTATCTTAGTGGACAGAGTCCCTTTCTGAACCGAGTCACCCTCGTTCCAGTCCTGTTTCACTGAACCGGTATAACCTACCGTTCTAGCCATGTCTATCTCATGAGATATAAAATCTTTACCCAATGCATTGGATGGAGATATAGGTCCCACCCATCTTATAATGAATCCTTTCTTATGCGTGCCACATAATCATAAATCATATATCATCGCATAACACATGTAACAATAATGGGATTCTTGAAACATCATGACATCATAAAAAAAATCATATAAGGTAAATGACTTCATAAAAATAATTCCCTCACAACATAATAAAATCAATGTAATAATAGGGATAAAAACAGAACCCTTTATTATCTTATATGGAAAATAATTTTGATAAAACACTTGAACTCCATTCTTGAGGAAAATATCCTTTCTTCTTCAAAAACACTTTTCTTTTCTTAACATGTCATACAATTATAAACTAAAAGAAGTTGATTAAAAATAAACTTGAAAACTTGTAAAATAAGCTTCTTGGAAATAATGTTTTAAAAATCCATTCATGCCGTATAAGTTAAAAAAAATTCTTCGTACTTTTGTCGAAAAAGTCAAAAAATACCTCGTACGAAAAACGACAAAAGATTCCTTTCATATCATTTACTTAAAACTCACCTAAGGGTAAAATTGGACTTAAACAATTTTAGGTGAATGAAAATAATATTACATATTGAGGAAACATGTATGTGGATGATAAAATACACCCCATTAAATTCTAAAGTATAAACAATCTCAGATAAAAATGAGATTGTGATATTTCCCTTACCTTAGGTCCGATTTTCTTTGTACATGTCCGAAGCTCCTGTATAATAGTTTAAATAATGTTATTGACTTATTCCAGAATCATACATATTTATATGATATCATATATGGTCATATTCTTAGCTTCTTGTTTGTAATATTTCATTGTTACTTGTTACTCGGGTCCTTATTGCCTTTTGTTCTTATGCGTGTTTTGCCGAATAAATTCTTATTCTTCTTTTAAGGTTATAGATACCTTATATCCAGAATGTTATTAGTGTAACATATATCATATTTATTCATTCAATTCATTTATATAATTACTATGTAATGATGATCATGTAGAACGAGTCGCATCACATCGTGGAGATGGTATTCCGTACGTACGCACGAGTGATGATATCATTCCTATGATAGTGGAACTGTATTGGAGTATATATATATTATTTCAGTATCAATATTACTTTATAATAATCATAAATAGTTACTCATTACACCATTATACCCATACTTGTAAGGTGATGGTGGAAAATAGATTACACCACGGCGTGGAGACGGTATTTCGTACGTACGCACGCGCAGTGATTTCATTTTTCCGCAGGATGGATAGAAGGTGAATTAGGGTTGTTTCATATTTATAATTACATATCAGTATGTAAGTAATACTGATGTTATTACTTTATCATGAAACAACTAAATAAGAAGAAGTTGAAGAAGAAAGAAATTGAAAAGATCGGTAATGGATATTACCTCTTCTTTGGAACGCCTCTTTGAATCCTCCACTTAGGGAACTAAGATTTTTCTTTGAAGAAGACCAGGACCTCTAGGATTATTCTAGGGAAGTGGAGAGGAGAAAATGGAAGGGGTTGGCCGAGCTTGAGTGCTCAAATTGGTGTGAGGATGAGGGGGAGGAGGTGCCCTTTTATAAGGGAGGAGAGGGGCACCTTAGGATTATCTCAAAATATTATTTTATATTAAAGTCAAAATCGGTTTATAATGGTTCCAAAGGGTCTTATTTCGAAGCTAAAGTAGGGATGGGTCGAAATACTATCAACCAATAGGATTTAGACAAGTTTAAGGTATTATTTTAACCTTATCAATTAGATTTAACTCTAAGTTAAATAATTTAACTTTTACCGTGTCTTTTTGTTTTCTTTCACTATATGGTTAATACACTTACTATAACATGACAAACGAACCCCAAATTGTTTATTATTAATATATATATCCTTATCTAAGTCATTTTGCCGAACCTTATATTTTTAGGAATAAAATAACAATTAGTAATAAAATATTTGATTTAAAAACTATTTTGTGTCAATTTTGACACCTATTGATATATGATTTTTGTGAAAGTCATAACAGAATTATATGTTCAAACCAAGTTGATTAAATCAACACTAATATATCATAGTAACCGTGAAAATTAGTGTAATTCATAAAAAGTCTCAAATTACATTTATTTTTGTGTTTATAACATCAATTATATCAATATTTCATTAATAAGATAATTACTGCATCATCATTGTGTCATAAATAAATTAAATTATATAATGTCTAAAAATTACAAATAAAATACCATTATTTAGAAACTCTTTTTAGCTTTCTAATTAATATTTATAGTCGAATTTATCTTATGTATAACCCCATATTAAAAATGATTTACTTATTAAACTTTGATTTTAACTATTTTAACCCTGCTTTAAATAAATTAATAACAAATGTCCCAATCTAACCCAAGTGGGCCTAAATGGTCATATTTTATTCCTAAGTTTGTTTTTGGTCGAATTAAACTTATCCAATAGAATTAGGACATGTGTTAGGGTAATAGTAATATCATTTTTACCCTTAGTTACCCTATTTACTATTAACCGCGGTAAAAAAAAGTAAAAAGTTACTATTCACCAAAAAATTATTTTTATCTCATTGAACCACATTTTACTTACTGATATCAACCGTTTCTGTCGGATTTTCGAAATTCCATTCACAGAAGCGGCAAAATTAAGTTTTATGCAAAAATTCAGTTTTTAACCTACCACTTAGTGGTTTCACTATTCATCAAAAATTGAAAGTTTTCAGAAAAATACCAAAATTTCACCCTAGGATAATTTCGGTATTCCGAATCCAAAAATGAAGTCCATTTTGAAAAATAAAATTTATAAAATTTCAAAAAGTGGTTATTACTATTCATAACGGCTAGTTTTGATAATATTTTAATATTATATCGTTATTTAGTGAAACTCGGTATTGCGTACGACGCAAGCTATCGAGGAAGGTCGTGATTGCGTGTAAAGTAATCCAAGCAAGTGTGTAGTGAAAGATTCCTTTGATGATATATAAAAACAAAATATTACTCATAAAAATCTCGGGTGTTACATATTCCCTCTATTAGTGATCCACACATGTATCATTAACCTTTGAGCATCATCTTAGGAATATCTGGTTGTTATCATGGTAGATCTTAAAGAGTGTATCATACATCCTTTATCTCAATGGGAATCTCTTCCAAGAATGATTCTCCTTGATCTCTATAGGATTGAGAGGGGTGGTGGTGGAAGAAATCTCTCTGTTATTGATTGAATTATTTGATAGGTTCACTCTTATTCTTGATTTAATTCTCTGAAATCATTGTGCACAACCAACACAACATTTAGAATTTGGGATGGAAATAATATAAATGGAATTACATAGTTTTAGGAAAATAAAACAATAATTTTACATGTATAAATATTTTTTCATTAGTCCCTATCCAAGCCCATGCCTATAATAATAATAATATTATTATTATTATTTCTCAACTTAAAAAAACCATTGAATTAATTAAATATTATTTCATGAATAAATTGCTTTAACTTTATTCAAATAATATTTATTATATATAATTTCTCACATGATTGTTAAACTCAATTCTACATTCATCCATAATATATATTGGGCCTTCAATAAATAATATTTATTTAATAAATAATTATTACTACATTATTATATAATAAATGAATAAATATTTTTTTACTAAATAGAGAATAAATATTCATTAAGTATTCTACTTATAAAATATTATCCTAGAATACCCGTGACTGAATATATGAGATCTATAAAACATGAATAATTATTGAATCATGAATAGAAATAATAATTATTTAGCATGTTATGTTATAAATAATTTTTAATATTAAATTACATTTCTTGATACTCTTAGTTTGTGACCCTAGAGGACACTTTATCAATTGAATTTGGTGGAGATGAACAAAGTGAAAGTATAAAAACTAGAAAACTATATTGGAAATTATAGAGAAAGAACATAAATTAATAAATATATTCAACCAAATATAGATGATTTCTAGGTAATATAATCCCTTTATCAAAATACCTCTAATAATGTTGGTTTCATACTGGTGTCGTCAACCTTTATGCTTGATGTCTCTTTCTTTGACATTATGGAAATAATTATTCCCAAAAAACATCTTGGGTATGGATTTATTTATGTTGTTTTATTCTCATTAAATGTAAAATGATATAAGCAATCAATAAATTAAAATAAGGTAAAAATCCATTATCATATTATTCATTAATGTAATATTACTCCTAACGCACCCACTGTATCTTACTTCACCATGAACATATATCATTATGTTTTCAATATGTGCCTAAAAGTATGTGAATAATAGTAAAAATCAATAACAATATTAATTTATAATGATAAATAGACATATTCATAGATATGAACATCCAATGACACATGTAAATGTAGATTTCCTACTTGTTGGTCGTGTTGCTGTACTCTTTAACACTTGAAATTACCAAGGGAACACACCATGAGAATGTGCAACAATGCCCAATGAGTCTCCACCCATGATGGATTGTATCATTTTTATACAATAAAATTATATCAAGAGATATAGAAAATATATATATGAATAATGTTTTGGCACTCTGAGGTTCTCATCATTAAGGGGAATTACTATAAACTTTCAATGAAATAGTTACTCTTATAAAATTATCATATAATATGTCAAAAATATATTAATTATGATGTGATAAAAATTTTATTAATATTCAAACCAATAAATATATATTATGATAAATTATTTAGAAGTTTGTTATAGGGATTGAACTCCAAAAAAACTCACTCTTATACTAGAGCCAACTACTAACATCGTTCAGTACATTATCTATCATATACTATTCATGAATATATAATGAGATGGATTAGTAAATGGGTCTTTTATGCTTATTATTTTGAAACTATTCTTATTGAAATATCACCCCTATATAAAAAATACCCCAAAATGTGATACTTATGGAGTATGTGGTTTGTTATTTGATGTGATATTATCTCATTTTCTGGATCTATCACTATAATATTATGACAATATAATGTGATGGGATCCATACTTCTTGGCATGAAATCACATTCCTGAAAAAAAAATCACATAACAATAAATTATTTGGAAATATAAGAATATTTTATGTACACAAAATCCACTATTTAATTGGTGAAAATTGATGATTTTTACTCTTTCTGCTCACAAGTCCTCCATTACAATGAAAGATATATCTTCACTATGAATTCATATCATTATGACGTGTTTGAAAACTATCATCAGTATAACCTTTGATGACTAGATACTCATCTCCTCCATATCCCCAAAAACATATCCTTATTCAAATACAATTAATGATTTCCTTAATATCATGCCAATTTTTTCACTTGGATCAACATTAGGTCTGTCAACCATGGTCAATGGGTATGAAACATCAATCCTAGTACATAACATGGCATACATGTTTAATTATATCACTAAAGAGTATGAGATCATACACATTATATCACTCTCCTATTATGTTTGTGGAAACATTTACTCCAAATTATGTACACCAAGTGACACAATATCAAATACAATAATGGATTGATCCATACTAAATTTAATTAGCATAACATCTTTGAATCCACACTATGAGCTCAAATAATAATAAAAATAATATTATTCTACTACTATTTATGCTAAAAAATATGACCTAAATTTGGTCAACTAAATCCGGGAACATAAATATGAATTATTGTATATCATTTATACCCCAAAAACCATTTAGGATTAGTGAATTTTCAATTTAATAAAAACACTTATAAAAAAACATGGATACATAAACAATGAGTTTATAAAAAATGATGTCAACTCCCTCTAATATATTAAAATAATGCCTCATTGTTAGGAATAAAATGCTTAAAACCTTTCTTCACAGCCTAGGGAAATGGAAAACATAAGAAGGGGGAGATTATATTCCCAGTAATGGTTATATTTAGAAGAATTTATCATAGAATAAATTTCACATAATCAATATGGAAATTTAAACAACTAGAAACACATTTAATTTAATCAATAACTTGAGCATGAAATCTGGAACCCAAAAAGCATCTCCAAAGCTGGAAAAGGAACCCTCATTAAATATTTCCTTCAGTCTATCCCCAGCTACATTATGTCAGTGTTTAATCTCCCGACGGCCATCTTCAACCTGATCCATTCTCATAATGCAAACTTCTGGTTGGGGAAAAATGAAGGGAGAAATCGACCCCACTGGTTGGCCTGGGAGAACCTCTGCAAACCCAAGTCAGAGGGCAGGATGGGATTCAGGAATCTTCTCCTGTTCAATGATGCACTGTTGTCCAAGAAAGGATGGTTCCTTTTGAACCGTCCATCATCTCTTTCTGTGTGGGTACTCCGTGCCAAGTAATTTCCCCACATGGATTTTCTTGGTTCCTATCTTGGCCCTCGTCCTAGCTTCCTCTAAAGAAGTATTTGGGGGCCCGAAGTCTTCTGAAAAAAGGGATGGGATGGAGGATTGGAAGTGGATAATCTGTTAACATATAGACCACTCCCTGGCTTGTTGATAAGGATGGTTTTTGAGCCACATCCCCCGCCCAACTAGGATTTGAATACACCACTATCAACTGCATCTTTTAAGACCAGGGTCTGGGGTGGTGTGTGGAAATGTTCCAGGAATGGTTTAATGAAAGAGGCCAAAGAATTTTTATGAGCATCCCTTGGGTCCCTGATGTAGGAACCGAGCATCCTTTTTGGAATAATGATTCTTCAAGCGATTACAGGGTGATATATGGGTATAGATTGGCACTTAGCATTCACCCTCTTGACCGTGTTGAGGGACCATGGAATGATTTTGGGAAGCTCAACATTACCCAAAAATATGACAATTTTGGTGGAATTTGTGCACGGGCACTCTCCCTACCATGATCATCCTTGTTTATCGACATATGGCCAATGTTTTGTCCTTCCCTTTCTGCCTGAATATACATGAAACTCCTTGGCACGCCATCATTCACTGCACGGGAGCAATGGAAATTTGGAATAAATGGGTCCCGACTTCGTATGCTTCACTGGACATTGCCACTGACCTCCCCAATCTTCTGATATGCTGGTGTTCCTATCTTTCATCGACTTATGGTATCTCTTGTTGCACCCCGGCCTAGATCATTTGGGTTTGGCTTAATGATTCATTTTTCCACTATGTTCATCAACCTCCGGAATTCTGGATTGAACGATCCACTTCATGGATTGAGGGATGGAAGGACCGCAAAGGACACATTATGCCAGGGGATACCCCCTCCCATCCCCCTCATTGGACCCCCCTCCCTCCCCAATGGATGGGAGTCTTAAGCTTAACATGGACGCTTCTCTCCCCAAGGATGGGCATGTTGCTATCGGCCTCCTGGCTCATAATCATCTGGGGCAGATCATTGCAGTAAACTATGAATCATGTCATGCCTTCTGGGAACCTGCAGTTGCTAATTCCTTACCCATCCTTGCAGGTATGATGTTCGCTATGGAACGTGGATGGGCTGACATCATCTTTGAGTCTAACAGCCTTTCTGTTATCAATTCCATTAACCACAATGACACCAGACTCCATCCCTTTGGCTTCATCATCAGAAGAATTTGCTCCCTGTGCCAAGGATTCTCTTGTTGCACCTTATCCTTTACCAAAAGGGAAGGAAACAATGCAGCCCATCAGCTGGCGACCTTAGGCCCTTTCAATGCCAACCAGCTCTGTCTGGACAATTTCCCTTCATGGCTCTTCTTTTTTACGGCTGCTGATCTTCATCATTAATGTTATCTTTCCATCTTATCAAAAAAACATGAGCATGAAGAATAATAAGGCATGATTTAATTTGGATAAACAAATTTTATATATCTAATCACATGAATATGACACATATACGTGAATAACTATTCAAATAATCACATGGAAAATAATAAATAATCTCATAATGATGAAATTCATAATTACATGCATCATAAATATACATTTAAGGACTCCTGATAAGAAATATTACATAAATGGCTAATACCATAGATTACAATCCAAACTTGTATGTCTCAAAATACCTATTGATACATCTAGGCTCTATAGTGTTCCAAACATCAATTACTAATTCCAATAAATTATTAATCTGAAAGTGGTGAAACTCTATCAAATTTAACATTCATATTGAAAAACAATGATAATAAATTTTAATAATTCACCAAATAAATAAACATAATCATAACACATGTAATGTAATATAGAGAGTGGTATAATAGTTTTAAATACCCCATAAATAAAATACACACAAAATAATTTTGACATAGAATAATATATTTTAAAAACATCACAAGAATATATCTTGAATAAAATACCGATTTAATTTTATAATAACTTATTCAAATATAAAATTTTCACAAATAATAAGGGAAAAATTATTTTATAGGATCCATTGAAATATTTAAGGGAATATTCAATAAATTAGGTGTTCATGGAGGTAGAAAATTCCATTCATTCCATATACAAAAAAAAACGATTCCTTTCACATTTTATGTAAAAAGAAAAAAAAAGTAACTCATTTGAAAAATGACAAGATGATATATTTGAACAATATTTATAGTAAAAAATGGTTAAATATGGACTTAAAAATATTATAATATAAAATACATTATGGATAATATTTTAATGAAAATATGGATATGGAAGAAAAATATTCCTGATTGAATATAAGACAGTGTCTGTTTTACATAAAAAATATTATTTCAAGATATTTAGCACTTAAAGGTGGAAAATGAATGGAAAACAAACAAATTTACAAAATAACTAGAGTAAAATAATTTATTTTGGATTTAATATTTAAATATCATATAATTCTTCCTATGGATTCTTAAACATAAACAATCTTGAATAATGGTGATATTTTCAAATAAATGTTTACAGTTATAGTAACATTTCACCATTACCCCTATAAAACATTAAATTTAATGGGAATAAAAATAAAAATAATAATATATATATAAATTATATAACATATCCAATTTTAATTATATACACCATACAAAAGAAAAAGTGTTGAATATGATATATTCCTCTCAAGAGTAAAAGTGAGATGAGAAACCCTTAAAAGGATCTTGTCGTTGAAGTGGGAATTAATCAATGAAATGATATTTTGTGACAAATCAAAATTTTAAAAAAATATTGTAAATAAATAATAATAAAATACTAGATAGTTTTACTCATAAGAATGTAATATCATAGTAATTCAAGTTGATGTATAACTCAATTAATTAAAATTGAGTAAATAACCCCTCATAACATGGTAATATTTGAATCAAAACTCATTAGATGTAATAATTTGAATTGAAACAACAAATATCAATAACAATGAAGTATTAATGATATAACATTATTTCCTGGGAACATGTATGGGGTTTATTTTATGTTTGATGACTTGATTGTGGTGTTTTTCAATGTTTCATAATAATTCATGTTAGGATCATCATTTTTAAATGGATTCCAATGGGTTTTGATAGGGGAGCTAGAAACCAAAAATGGTTCACCTATTTGGGATGTTTCATATATCTTATTTCTAGAGGAAGGAGATTATTCGAAGATATCCCAACAATTCTTAGGGAACCACATTGGTTGATAATATGGGATGTTAAGATCCTCAAAAACTTTTTGAGGGAATTATTTCCAACCCTAGAACTCTCTTAAATAATTAAGATAATTTCATGAATCCTTCATTAATTCCCATGTATGACAAAAATTTACAATGAATTAACAATCAATTATTATCATCTATTAATTCTAGAAAAATATTGATGTATCTGGGGATATTCATTGATGGATACATATGTATGTATATGGGGTTCTACATTGTTGGTACCATTTATGCTTATTAAATATTAGTTTTTTGTTTATTATTATGATGCTAGTTCCAGGCCACATAATGAGGAGTTCTTCAATTTATATTCATCTAGGTAGATGGAAGATGATTCATTGTTGATATTGGTCCCATATGATGAAATTCATACATATCCTTGTGAAAGGAATCATAACCCACATATTTTGATTACACTTAATGGGACATATCATATCTTATAAGGAAATGTGATAAGGACTAAATTGTGCAGTTTAATGTCTTGGAGAAAGGAGATCTAGGTGAATATTTTCTATTCAAATTTTGGTGTGGGACATCTGTCAAAATAAATTGTAGGACCTTGAAGAGATGTAGACTACAAGGTTGGATTTGTCCCTACTAGGAATGTGTCCTAGAGGGAATTAGGTTTGATTTGGGGTTTTGGGTTTTGACCTCATGAAGGATTCGTACAAACCACATTTGGATAAGAATCGAATATTTCATAGTTTGGATGAGGTTTATGAAACTTGACTATAGAGGTCCTCTAAAGGGTTTTCTTGTAGGGTAATGTGCCCCTTTGATAGAACAGTGACATGGTTTTGAGGAACTATTCCAATGGGGTGCTCATTTTTGGAACCATGAGGTAGGTATTTAATCATGGTGATGTAGAGGTTTCTATGGGGCTTAGACGTATTAGGACATCCTAGGAGTCTGACATGATTGGGGATTATACCAGTTGTGTGGAACTTAGTCTCACAGGGGATATAGGAATTTGAGATGGATATATGTCTTTGACAACCTACACTTGTGGAGGCCCTCTGGATAGAGGAGATAAGAAGATTCAGAGAAGGATTCTCTTTCGAGACACGTATCTGATCATTTGGATGTCCCAATCATTGATATCCATAAATCCCACATGATTCATGATTTGTATAAGAAACAAGAGGAGGTGGGGGATCTAGAAAACCCAAAAATATTTTTCATCGAATGGTGGAATAGGATGAGTGACATGAGTGTGAATGTGATTTTTGATAATGACCTGTTATCTTTCATAATCAGGATAGTCACATCTAGATACCCATCTAGATTCTAACCATATAAAAAATTCATGGGTGTACCCTAGGAGGGATTCCCTAATTTCTGGGACAATGAGGAATTTATAGACTAAATTTTATTTGGTTTAGTGGGTGGTTACACCTAGAAGGGTGTCCCTATTTCTATAACCATGTGGATTATATCAAATTAGGGTGTTTTTTTATGAGATATGGTATTTTATGTGTTGTAACACAAGACATTCTTGAACCCACATAAAACATTTGTAGTGTGACACTCCAAATTTTAAGGGGGTCAATAACAATATTTAAGGGACCAGGATAAAGGCCAAGGATCATAGCCTGATGTTGATCCTGAAAAGGGGAGAAAGGGGACAACCCCCATGGTATGGAATAGTGGGTTCACCTAGGAGGTTCTTCTGGGTTGGTAACCTAGTTATGGGTCTCCAATGTATGGGTTACCCTAGTAGTTCATGTAGGTGGGGATCATCAAAGTGTGTTAACCAAGTGGAGGCCCATACTGGTGGTTCTCTTAGATATGGGTAACCCAGTTGGTTTACCCATGTTGGGTTCATATAGATGGTTTTCCCTGGTGGGGGCTCATCCAAGTTATTTTCCCAGGTGGGGTATCATCTAGGAGGTTCACCCATGTGGTTTTCTAAGGTTGGGGATTCATCCACATAGTGGGACAAACATAGTTCTTCAAATATTTATATATTGAATACTTGGTAGAAGGAGTTATGTGACTAGATCTCTCACCTTGCTTCATCATTCATAATCTCATCCGTACATCAAAAAATTTAGGTGTAGGAGACTATTTATAGACTAGGTTATGGACCTCCTTAAATGGGCTTGATCAATTGGGATTGGATGAGGACCTTTTAAAAAATGATCTACATGAATGTCTTGTGTGGGGGACCATCTATAGAGCATGAATGCCTTAAAATTTTCCTGACTTCTGAGAGAATTTTTTTTATCTGAATCTATTTTTGATTAGTGAACAGTGAAATTGAAGCATGGAAAGATAACTAAACTAATTTATATATTTAATAATAAAAAATTCCTCAAAAGAATCTTAAAAATTTATTTTCATTCTTAAATAAATTTTTAATAGTTTTATTCCTGGAATCTATTAACTACTCTTGCAAGGGGGTTCACTCGATTATATCTCTAGATGGATTTAAATTTATAAAGTATCATTTCCCCTCATTTTGAGGAAACAATTTGTAAACTGAGAATCAAAACCATTATCTAATCGCACACTAATTTTTTTTCCACCTGAAGATCATGTCATTATTTTTTAGAAAATAGTGCATAATGCATTTTTCAATGTAAAAAAACCCTTAGAAATAGATTTGAATGACAAAAACAATATGATTATAAGATCACTGTATGAACATTGAACCATTTAAAAATAACCTGTTGGATATTAGATATATCTTAACTATCAGAGGATTATCTAAAATTTACCTAATCCATGGGTCCTAGAGAGAAAACTTTGGAATTTACATTGTAATATGATTGACCCTACAAGATTGTTTTCATTTATTTAATAACCATATTTTTACCTAAGTAAAATATGTAGAATCTTTTGTGTGTGAAAATTATATTTTCCAAAGGATTCCCATTGTGACTTTTCAGCGCAAAAATTTTACTCCACTTTCATTTCATCGCACAATGTTTTTCCTAGACCATACAGAGATCACGTCTATTGATTGAAGACATGAATTTCACTCACAGTTCCCTTTTTTCAACCTAATTAAAATGGTTTCCCATTTTTTGGTAGTTAAGAGTATTTCACACTAGACTTGTTAAACTACTGTTTCTGGTTGAAAAACATTGAACATCCATTATGGAATGATGGCCCAAGTAGGGATAATTTTCTGAAAATATAACTATATTATTTAGAAACATAAAGGGGAATTTTAATCATTATTTTGTGATATAAAGATCTAAAACATGATGTGAGACAATTATTAAACAAATGAAAAATGATAATGTTTGAAAATATGATTTCAATACAATATTGTTGAATCGTCATAAAAATAGGTGAGGCATCTCCCAATGAATAATGTGCCTCTGGTTGATTGGCTATTTTGTGGGAGAATTATGAAAATCCAATAGAGGTACATTACTACCTAATAAGACAATGTTTTCCAAAGGAATCTAACATCGTATCACTAATGGATGGGGATTTTGTGAAGATACTAATTTCTCAGGACCATGGAGGGTAATTTATAAAGGGAATGTTTCTGAGAATTATGTGAGATTATGTGTTGGAACGTGACATTTATGGGTAGTCACCCCTGCAAAAAATTTGTTTTTGTTTAAATGAGGGGTAATTATATTGAGTGACTAAGATCGAGTGGAATGGCCCCACCTTGAAAAGTGTTGAAATATCTTGGAATTTAATGTTGTGTGACAAGGGCCTGGATTGGCTTATATCTTGCTTCCCAGTGCTTGGGCTATAGGGAGAATCAATAAGAGTGTATATATAATTTTTTATTTAATGGGTAATGGGATCAAGAGATATTTTCTTATTTTAGTGAATTCATATATTTCGTTTCACATAATCCTATCAAGGATAAGTTATGAAGTAGTGGTTTCACAGTGCAGGTTTCACGGGTTATACCAAGAAAGAATAATCAATCATGATCTTTGTTGGATGATGGTGCATCTAGAAATCATAAAACATGGCCCTCTATTAGGTGGCCTTTTTCTCCAGGAACTCCCTCATAATCAGAAAAAGGATATTGATACTCAAAATTGGGAGCATCTTCAAGAACAGGAGGAGTTCTTTGACCATGTGACCAATTTTTGTGATGTAACCTTATGATTAATCAAGATGTAATGATCCCTTGGGTCACTAGATTCGATGGTGTGCACCATCCTTTGGTCTAAAATAAAAAATAGATAGATCATATTCCATTTTTTTCTTGTGTGGTGGTAGTGGAATTTCGAACTCTTGTGGATCAATTACTCTATCTTTCACAGCACACTTTGGATGTGTTCATTTTCTCTAGGATAAATAAACTGCAATGCTCATTGTTCTCCGTATATGTCAAAAAAATGCAACATTGATCTCCCTAACATGGAAATAGATTTTACTCTTTCACATAATTTTCTACTTGGAATTTGAATGATCTCATTGTCGATTGATTATATATTCAGAAGGCACATAAGCTTCCTCACCAACCATATGTTGGTTCCTCGTACCTAGCATGAGGGAAACAATATTGTGGATTATCATTAATTAATGGATGACTAAGGACATAGTGTTATGCATTTCACAAATTTTAGTTCCTTGATGCTGGAGTGGGATAATTTGGTATTGTGGGATGCTCTTGGTCTCCACTATTTCAAGCCACTATAGTCCCTCACTTTGTTGTTGTTTTCCTTACTTCATTTTGTTGTTCTTTCTCCATTGTTTGTCAGTATAGTATTTTTTTTATTTAAATAATTAATTCGATTATGATGAGTATGTCATGGACTATTTATCTGAACACCATATTGAAAGGATGTTGAGGAATATGGTTTAAGATTTTTTAACTTTGATCAAAATAGTATGGATTATTTTTCTTTTACAGTAATATATCCAATAATGATCCATCATTCTAGGACATGAAGGTTAAAGGTTCTATGTTATAGTCTATGGGTTTCTAGATCCATAATGTGATATGGTACATGTACGCAACGAATTTTCATGAACAATTTTTTTAAAAGTGGATTACAAACAGAAATTTGTGGAGTCTTAATGTTACAGAAGTGGTCTCTCATGGGGACCAATGTGCCTCTGTTTAAAAATATTTTTTTGTGGGAGACTTATGCAATGAAAATTGGAGAATATAAATGAATAGTCAAATAAAGTCATCCTTTGACTGACATGACCTATTTATGAGAGACTCATTCAAATCCAACTAGACCATGTTACTGTATTTTCGGATAAAAGTGTCTTCGGGATACTGAAATTCCAATATCGGTGGCTAGGATATGTTCATGATGATTTTTATTATACCAAAAATAGGGTTTGAATTGTGAAAGGGATGATTTAGAATATGTAAGGATATTTTCATATCAATATTAAACAAAATTAGGGAGAAATGTCTTCCATAAACAGACCTGACTCATATGGAGGTAAGGAGAATTATTATTTTTATTATTCTTAGGCCTAGGATATAAGATCTATGAATAATTATATATCATTTTAAGGAGATAATCAATCCTCATGTAGTTATTAAAATATTCCCCACACTTATTTAATAATGATGTGCAGAAGGGTATTTTTCTATATACTGTCTCATGAATATGGTGAGAACACATATTGGATTCTCTTTTGAAGATCTAAATTGTACATAGAAGAGTGGGGTAATTTTTTATGATGCATCTAGATACATTATTGGATATTCGATCATCATTACATATACTATAATTGTAGGAATTAATGGACACATAGTTCTTTAATTTACTTCATACATGAGACGTCAACAATGTTGTTCAACGTCATGTGGTATGGATTCTTCATGTGACTTTAATGGTCTTTCAACTGTCATCATGTTCACACTGATGTGAACTAATATTCCTTGATCTTATGGGGAATCCTTTAACAACATTCCTATGACCATGTGATCTATGCCCATTATGAGAAACAATTATTGGAAAAGGATTCTACCACCACAAAATGGAAATAAAAAAGAACAAAAATGAAATTATTATTTTTTTCTATACCTATATATTGGATTTGGAAATTACTACATATCTCATTAGAATTTGGATCAAGTTACATAGAGTGTGAGAAAACGGTGTCAAGTAGTTTCTAACAATGAGGACATTATCCAGGCAGTTTAACGTTATGTGGTAATGAAGAAGGTCACTTGGTGTTTGAAAGAAGAAAGGAATCCTTATGAATGTTTTCTATGTACTTAAAAAATCAGCTCATGAAAGGAATCATGTATATATGATATTCGTCTTCCTAAGACAATGGCCCTAGGAATCACATGCTTCTAACATTGGGTAAGACTACTTATTACCATAGTATCCTGGAGATGTTTTCATACATTTTAACATTCTAAATATAGGAATATTTGGTGTCTTGTAGTTTTAGGACATACATCAAGGAACAAATTTCATGTAAATGATTAGTGATGTAAGCCTTAGTGAGCTAAGAATTATTCAACATACATTGGATTTTGAAAATGAAATTTTAAACCATCTTCAGGGGGTTCCCACATCATGGTAACTATTATGGACAAAATGATAGGAATACCATAGAAGTTTTTTTGAAAAGTGGGTTCCCATCGTAGAGTTGTTGAGGATTATAGAGATAGAATATGTCTCTCCTAAAGAACAATTTGCCTCTAGTTGAAATTCCCTTTTTGTGGGAGAATCATTCAAATCCAATTCTAGGTGTGTCAATGAAAATTAATATAAAGGCATGCTCTGTATGATAACTATTTTTCATTAGGATTGGAGAATTTGTTTTTATTCATGCATAATATTAGCATATAGGGTCTAGGAATCACTACATATCTCAGTTGAGGACATAATTAATCCACACGTAGTTATTTTATAATGGATCCTCCATGGATAGTTTTTTTAAAGGAAGGATAATATTAACGATGAATATCAACAATAGTACATGAGCAGAGCCAAGAAGGGAAGTTGTCCAGCCATAGCTGGTTGACTTTGAAGGGGCCTGAGGCTGCCAGCTTATGGGATGCATTGTTTCCTACCCTTTTGGTAAAATAGAAGGTGAATGAAGAAAATCATTGGAACAACGAGTGGATTCTCCTGAAGATGATGTCAAAGGCCTGATGTCTAGCGTCATTGTGGTTAATGGCAATAATTATAGAAAGTAAGTCTGACTCGATGATGATATCATCCCATCCATGTTCCATAGAGAGCATCATCCCTGAAAGAATGGCATAGGCCTCACCAACTAAAGGTTCCCAGAAAGCATGATGTGGTTCATGTTTTTCTGCAATGGTCTATCCCAGATGACTTCGAGCCAGGAGGCCGAGAGCAATAGGCCCATCCTTGGGGAGAGAAGCGTCCACATTGAGCGTAAGACTCCCTTCCTTTGGGCGTTCTAATGAGGGGGACAGAAGGGGGTAAATCCAGGAAAAAGGTGTCCTTTACAGTCCTTCCAGCCCTCAATCCATGAAGTGTCTCATTCAATCCGGAACATGGGGGCTGATGAACATGGTATAAAACCAAATCCTTACGCCGAACCCAAATGATCAAGGCTAGGGTGCAACGAGCGCTTGCATTAGCTGATGAAATAGAGGAAAAACAGTGCATCAGAAGATCAGAAAGGTAAGAGGCAATTTCTAGTGAAGCATCTGATGTCGAGCCCCATTTATTCCAAATTTCCTTGGCTATTGGGCAGTGAAAGATGGCGTGCCAAGGAGTTTCAGGAATATTCGAGCAGAAAGGTCATGAATCAGCACTAGCCATATATCAATAAACAATGAGGCTCATGGTAGGGAGGGTTCCCATGCACACCTACCTCCAAAATTGGTGTATTTTTTGGGGGACGTTGAGCTTCCAGAGTGCTTTCCATTTTCCCTCATCACAGTCACGAGAGTGAATGCCAAGAGACAGTCTGTACCCAGATCTCACCGTGTACTCACCTAAAGAATCATTGGTCCAAAAACGATGGTTGGGGCCTGCATCAGGGACCTAGGGGATGCTCAGAATAATTCTTTGGCCTCTTTCATTAAACAAATCCTGTATCTTTTCCACACACCATCCCGGGCCCTGGTCTGAAAAGAGGCAGCTGACAATGGCCTCTTCAAGACCTTTTCGGGTGGGAGATGTGGACCGCAAACCATCCTTATCAAAAAGCCAGGGATTGGTCCAGATGATGACAGAAGATCCATTTACAATCCTCCAACCCATTCCTTTTTCCAGTAGAGTTCGGGCCCCCCAAATACTTCTCCAGAGGAAGCTAGAGCGGGGTCCAATAAAGGAACCACATAAGTCCGTGTGGGGAAAGTACTTGGCACAGAGTATTAGTGCACATAAATATGATGTATGGTTAAGAAGGTTCCATCCATTCTTGGCCAACATAGTGTCATTTAATAGAAGAAGATTCCGGAATCCCATACCTCCCTCCGACTTGGTTTTGCAGAGTTTCTCCCAGGACAACCAGTGGGGTCGATTTCTTCCATCATTTTCCCCCACCAGAAGTTGTAAATATGTGAATGGATGAGGTTGATGATGGTCGTCGGGAGCTTAAACATCGACATAAAGTCGCTAGGGATAGAATGAATGACAGCTTTAATGAGGGTTCCCTTGATAGCTTTGGAGATGATTTTTGGGGTCCAGCCTTGAAATTGTTTCTCCATCTTCTCTACCAAAGCTGTAAATATTTCTTTTTTGGACCGTCCAATCACCTTAGGGAGTCTGAGATACTTCTGGTGTTTATCGACCAAATGGATTCCTACAGGGGTGCCTCCATGGATATTATATTTTTACACATTGAGGGGAATGTTTTGTTTTAGATGGACCCAATATTGGAGATTAGGGTGTCACTATGTTTCCTGTGATGGAATGAAGCATACCACACAGAGGTCTTGAAAAAGGGTCTCATGGGAGACCATAACAAAAAGATAAGATCTACTAAAGTATAGATTAAAATGTTACGGAATTTTACATCATGTTACAAGGACATTAGCCATGAAGTATTATGTCATGTGGTGAGGACATTATGCTATGTATTTTAATGTGTTATAGCATGGAATATTATGTCATATAGATTTGAGCCATACATCTAAGTCTATATATTATTCCTTTTATGTATCTCATATTGAACCATGATTCTATTTAGTTTACTGTCAAACCTCAAGGACATTATCATCATGCATTTTATCATCTTTCAACATGGATCAGGGTTTATTTATCACAAAAGGTATTTTTTGTTAAATATTGATTTGGTAGGGGGAATAATTATATCCCCATCTATAAATATCAAGAAATATTCTCAATTAGAGTGCACCTTTTGTGTGGTATAAGCTCCCTCCCATTTTGTCATGATATTTGTAAGTTTCTTCCCTAGTATGATGGGGGTCCTCAGGAGCATCCCCGATTCTCTTTGGAGGAATGAGTGGAGAAAGATTTTATTCTTAAAATCCCATGCTATCTGATTTTGATGAACCCCTAAGTGATATAAAGAATGAATTATTTTCTCATAATGTTTCTTTAATTCATCTAACCATTTTTTGGATTTCTCATTTGTGGATATTTAATCACAGATAATAATTTAGAGGGATGGAAATCATACATCAATGGTTAGGAATGCTTCTTCCCCATATGCATGGGAATATGGGGTCACCTTCATATCGATTTGGGAGGTAGTATGGTAGTACCAAACGTAATTTAATATTCTTTCATTCTAATACTTTTCATCTATATCTACCATTTACTTATAATTTGATTAAAAATGTCTTGTTGAATAACTCTATCAATCTGTTGGTCACTGTATAGTAGTGGGTTTAATGGATGCATTTAATATTATAATCATGATACAACTTATCCAATGCAGTATAATCAAAATTGGTTCCATTATTAATCATTATTTTACAGGGGACACTGATTCAAGTACTGATATTCTATTTCCAAAATATAATATTTCTCTTAGCCATAACTTCTTGGAGGGGTATTGCATCATCTCATTTGTAGAATAAGTGAGTAGCATTTATGATGTATTTGAATTACTTATCCATAGCTGGAGGATATAGTTCTGAAACATCCTTCCCTAATGAAAAATTTCCAAGAGTATTTAGCTATTTGTAGCAACACCAGTGGTCTGTATATGAATTTTTCCTTCACTTTTTAGTAATGACACTTCTCGGTGAATCTTGTGTAATCATATGTCATTATAATCAAGATGCATCTAAGCCTTCAGGTATTATTGGAAGGACTAAACCCTAACATTTAAGAATCATAGCCTCATGTATGTACTTCTTTTATAATGGAAGTGGTCCTTTCTCCGTGGATCACCTAATAGAGACTTCATCAATACCTCATTTATAAATAACATTCTTTTAATTTGGGCCATCCTAAATAGTAATTTTTTGTGTCTTATCATCAGGTCTAGTTTTTTATAGATATTTCAAATGCGATCACTTCATTTTTAAAGTATTTCACAATGGTTATCATCCAACTAGAACTATGAAAAAATGTTTTATTGATTCAATTAACCTCATTGATTTTATTAATATAGATATGAACAAAAGGAAAGATTATTAGGTCATGCGTAGTATATATAGTTGTTTCATCTAAACCTGGATCTTCTAGAGATGTGTAAACATTCACCAATTCATTGCCATGGGCATTTTCTGATAATCGAAAATACCCAATGTTGGCACAAGGGTAACTCTACTTTTGGTCCCCAAACATAGTCACTAAGTGGGATTGTATCTTCCTTTCATATGGATTAATCACCATTGATCTTCTTGGTTACCAAATCTAGATCACATTTCAACATTCGGTGCTCAAATAGATTTTTAAGTGTTAATTCAAGCCCTATGTTGAGTGGATATTATTCTGCTTCATTATTTGTTCACCCTTCTAACAATATGATGGAATAAGTAATGACTGCCTTTGTGGGAGAGATGATCAGGACTCCTAGAATGACTTTATTGATATTGGGATCTTCCACTATTTTCCTTGTTGGTATTTTTGTTGTGCTATCAAAATACAATGCCCATATCTTGGGTCCATATTGAATAGAGAAGATCACTTGTTTTGGAAATTAAGTATTCAATGTTATTTTTCAAGGGAAGGATACTCTAAAAGGAAGTCTAACAAAGCCTGAACTTTAACTACATTATAGTTCACAAAATACATATTAAACTACTTCAACATAACTACTTACCATGATATTGGTTCAATAAACATATGATGGTAGAGGATTTATTTTAGTGGGTTACTAAGAGAGACCAAATAGAATGTATAGTTCTATAGTTAGTTACTTAGTTTCTAAACCAGATATATAAAAACCATGAATCTCTTATCAATATTTTAATAATGAGTCTCAGTGTCAGGTCTATTTTGACTAATATTACAAAGGTTGTTTTCATTCCCAGTGTAATTCTTTTGTGCATGGAAAGCATACAATGATTTCCCTAGGTATGTCACAAATAGTATGAGTGGATTTCCCTCAATTGGTGGCATCAATTTTATTAGGATAATGTATATTTCTATAGGATTTTTAATTCTTACTTATAATCATCAGTTTAGTAATATGTGACCCCCTTATTCATCATTATAGTGATCAGAAAACACTTGTCTATATGGTTTGAAATGAAGTGTCAAATTTAGGAAATGATTCCATATAGTAATCCCAATTATTTACTGTTCTAAGGTGGTGACATTTTGAGGATATAAATTTTTGTGTTAGAGTCGACTTCAATTCCACAATGGCGTACGATGAAGCTAATAAATTTCATGGCAGTACCCAAAAATCACATCTAAAGGGGTTTATATTTTTATTTAGAGATAATAGTTTGTTGAAGATAGTATTATGATCAGTTAGGTGGTTGGAATAGTGTCGATACATAACCACCTTGTTATTGACATAGAATTTAAAAACCTTTTCAAATAATGGTTTGACGATGCAATGCATGGCACGTTGATATGTAGGGCCAGTGTTCTTCAAGAAAATGGAATTACCCAATAGAAAAACACCCCCTTATGATAAATAAAGGTTTTAGTTTCTTCATCTTATTAGGCCATATAGATTTGATTATACCTCGAATATCCATCCATGAAGGATATTTATTGGTATCTATTAGCAGAATCAATCAGAAGTCCTATAATCGGAAACATGAAATCATCTTCTAGACACTACAGGTTGAGATCATTGAAGTTGATATAGAACCTGATATTTACTTTAATCTTATTTACTATGACGATATTTTCTATCAATTTCTTATATTTTACTTCCCAAATGAAAATAGATCTAATAATATTTTCAATAAATGGCTCAATAATAGAGTCATGAGCCTAGTGTTCCCTTCCAATTTCCTAATTGTATCCTTGGTGGATTGTAGGAATTCCCTACTCATGAGTGGACATCATGGGATAAATGCCTAGAATTCCTATGTAATAACAAGAAAAAACATCCAGATTCTACTTCTGGAAGTATTTATACACCACTTATCCCTTAGAATACATGGTTTCATAGATCAATGTGCATTGTGGGTACTCTTTTATACCATAATTTACATCTTTGAGTTCATTAATGGTTACCTTCCCCAACTTGTGGAGGGACATCCTTGATATCCTCCTCTTCCTCTTCTTCTTTTTGATCATTATATCATTCTTTACTCTGATGGGATGTGGGTAATGAACAAATATATCTAGTGTTAGGGTAGGAGATGACATTTTTGACATCTAGAAGATGAATAGACTTCTTGTGACCCAAATGATGATATTGGGTCTATCTAAAGCTCTGAAGGGGAATGAATGTGAGATATATAAGGAGTATATTCACCCCTTCTTGGTGAAAATGTAAACCTATTCTGACTCAGTTGATGATCAATGGATATATTTAATCTTATTGAATGAAATTAGAGCATTTCCATATAAGCATTTACCACTGTCTGGAGGGTCAGTGACCTTATTATCTTTTATGGGTAATTTTTCTTTATTGATGTCATGAAGGTTGCCCAATATACCCTTGAATTTGGACCTATTACTTAAATATGATAGATAAGAAGCACAAATTCGTTATTGAGCTATATTAATGGATTGGACGGGTTCATTTTAGGACTATTTGATGCTGTTACCTAGAAAACACTCTTAGTCATGTGTTGTTTCCCTTCCCTTTGGTATAATTTGACACTACTATTCTGAGTGTTTCAAAATTATATGGGTATATATCATCCTAGAATGTCCCAATTTTACCATTGATGAAATATTTTAGGCAGTGGTCATATTATGAGTGGATTGAATCATGCTAATGAAACCAAGGTATTACTAGAATAAAATTGAAATACATATCATTCCGAACATCAAGAAATTTTGATTCATATATGAGGTCCCATAATCATTTCTTGTGTATGACCCATCCATGATCATTATTTTCGTTCTAACCATGATCTTACTACGTTAAACTAGAAAGCCACATTTGGGCCCCATTATATCATTTCCTCTAAAATGTTTGGACTGGAATAAGGATGACTCTGGATTCATTATCGATGAAATCCAATTGAATATCCACAACATTTATCCATCATGTCACATAAAAGGTTATGATGTGTCCTTTTATAATTGAATCCTTGAATGTTTCCATAAAATATATGATCATGTGACATTCAGTTGGATAAATGTGTGTACATATATATATATATATATATATATGAAAGATATACATCAGTGGTGGACACATTTGCTTCAAATTATTGGGTTCCTAGAAAATCCTCTATGAGCTCTTCCTTAAGGTATTTTGATAAACTAATAGCATCCTAGATTGAGAACATGGCTGGTACCAAGGATAATTCCTTTAAAATTTCATACTTATGGGATTACTTTCTATGCTTCCCATTATGAGTACTGGTCTTTTCATATGTTTGACGTATGCAAATATCCCCTTCTAATTGGAGCTAATGGAACTCATAACCTAGTTGGTTTAGGTCAACTATGTATGTTTGCACGCCGAGATTGATTTGGTGATAGTACCCCCACTAGTTGATCATCCATGATGATCAGGTTAGTGAAAGTCTTGTCATATTGGGGGAGAATTTCTTTATATGGATGGGCCTACTAGGGTCTCTCCCACATGTTCTAGCCATATATATGGTCCAAACAAGGATGTGTTTGGGGTATTAATTTTTATCTTGACCACATCTTCCTTTTAATCATTAAACTGTGTGGCCTCTTACACTTTTTCCCTAATATAATGTAGTAAAATCATGTTCATATATGTTATCATCACCATATAAATGATCAATTATGTGAATAACAATAATGCAACTGAATACCAATTCTTTTTCTGATGAGGACTCTATCTGGCGGCTGAACTCTTGTTGTGTTGTTAGGTGGGTCGGTTCCCATTCATTAATAACTAAAGAATGAAGTTCAAAATATTAAAATCCAACTATGGACATGGTATATATTTAGATTCCTATATTTTTCTCTTACCTTTATTTCCATTTAGTTTCATGGAAGACTAGATTTTGGAGGACCATGGTGTTGATTGATTAAGTTTTTTCATATCATAAGTGGATCTAGGCATAGTTGACTGTTTCAATTTTTCTTAAAGGATTGCATGATTCATATTTTTTGTATGTATTAAAATATTGTCACTAATAATTTTTGTAAATTTAATAGTAACATCCATCCATTTCCCTATTCCTATATATCATTTGTTTAAAAAGTAATATATCTAATATAGTGGGTTTCCTTGCTTCACTTGTCTGGAGTTCTCCATTTTTTTCAAGAAGTATTTGAAAACGAATCATTCTAGGACAGTGTGAACAAACAACTAATGGGTAGAGAAATAATTTTAGTGAACTTTTAGACAATCCTAATTAGGAATATTTGGTTTTGGAAACTTGGGAATGTTGTCATCTAAATTCGAGATGATGTATCGAAGGACATATTCCTATCCGAAAGAATAAAAATTATTCTTTAGATCCTCAATTTGGTTTCACCAATGATCCATTTTCCCATACTAGTGAGGGATTAATTTTTGGTGAGACCCAATAGTGGTTTCCACATAATAGAGGACTGAATTTGGAGTAAGAGGGGGGTTTAGGGGATGGTTTAAGTATCAAAATTGAAGCTTCATCTTTCTATGTTATGTTCCCTAAAGCTTATGAAATTACTCACGAATTTTTCTTGGATTGAAATATGGAATCTTCTATTGTTTTAGAAACTATAGAGAGATCCCAAAACCCAATTCTATATTTCATTGGAATGAGTTGAGTGTTTTACTTTTCATGGATATTCTCAACATAGATGTACAAAATATCTTATTAGTAGAGATCTATGTTTAGGGAGTAGGTCAACCATTTCTATTTTGAATTGAAATATGAGACCCTCACACTCTATAAATATTTTTAGTCAATGATTTTGAGGACATTTTTCTAATACTATGATAAAAAAAATTAAAGACAAACTCTTTAAAATTATCTTCCCATCATACGATTGATCAATATGGTAAGTCGGTGTACCATTCAAAGACTGACAGTTGCACTTTTTTTACAAAGCCTTAGAGGTTCAGTTCATATTTATCTGTATGGTTCCCATCATGGGATAATAGTGGGACAAAATTTTGAATCATAATACTCTAAATACCCTGACACATAAAAAATTGGAAATATACATCTCCTAAAATTTAATGGGGAGGGGTCAGATCCACCCATTCAGTGTAAGACATATTTTTTTCTGCACTACTGCACGTCTTTCTTCCATATCATCTAGTTCATCATTCAATGATCTAATATTATTGATGATCACTTGATGTATTTCTGGTTGAAGGGGTCTTTTATTAGGGTCAGTAATGGGAAGAACCATCTATGGAAGCTCTATTTTTACATTTGGTGGATAACCTTTAGGAGTTGGTCCAAGAGTATGTTTTTGAACCATCTCTAGTTGTGTACCCAAGGGTGGTAACTCATGATTTCTTACATTTAGGGGTAAAAATATATTGGTCATCATTCCCTTACATCGATTAGATGTTATAATAATACTTTAGTTTCTTGGTCGAACCCTCTTGGTTGGGGTATGCTAATTATGGTTATTGGTTAAGGCACTTCTTATAGAACATATCATTTAGGGATGTTATTGGGGAGTAGTTCTACGTTGAATCTTATCAACTCTTTCATCTCTTCTTATTTATGAGAACTTTTTTCCTCATTTTTGAGGGTTTCCACCTATTTTGAAAGATTTGTGAAGAAAAAAATTACCTTTACCAATTTCATTGGTACATTCTCATTTAGGAGGTAGTAATGGAGTTGTTTAGAAATTCCTTTAATTAATTGTAAGCCTTTGGTTTCAGGTATGTGCACCTCCTTCAATTATATAAGTGTGGACCAAATTATGAACCAAAACTTACTCCTTTAACTCCTATGTGTTTTACTTGAGTATTGTATTAATTATAGGTATGGTGTTACTAATTTTTACCAGCATGTACTTAATTATTGGAATTTATTTATTATCTTTGAGTGATTTATTTTACTTTTTCCCAACATGAGGCCTTATCTTGTCCTTTTATTGTTCATTGGGAGTAGTTTGTAAAACATTTTTATAGATGGAATCAATAGATAGGTTTTTCATACATTTTCCAAAACAGGACATTGGGTCATCATCTAAGTTGATATTGGAATATCCATTCTACATAATTACCCTATTTTGGAGAATATATAATTCTTCTAAGGATGATTTGGTTGAGTTAAAAAACTTTACAACTCTATGGATTGAGGCTTCTCCTATTCCTTTCCAAAACATTTCAATTTTTTATTGACATGGAAGGGTTTGTTTAAAAAATTCACCAAACCCTATGGGATGAGGTTCCTTCTAGATGGTCATGTCTATTAATACTAAAACTACTTTCTTGATTTTATAGATATATGTTTCAACATGGTCCAGATGAATCATATGAGTTACACCTAAGCTACCAACTAATTATGAAATTTGTGACATTTGGAACATTTTTTCTATTTGATGGATGAATTTATTTAATCATAAGGATTTATCTTTTTTTTCATTTCCCTAATGAAAAATTATTTCTATTACTCACTCTCTTCTAGCTTAGAATTTATGAGAGTCAATTGAGGATGGTTTTTTATAAGATTACAGCCTATTGTGAACAGTGTATGTTTGTTGAGACTAGCCTAAGGCTATGAAATTGCCTGGTGTGACTTTTAGAGGGATTTTCTAATTTATGGGTGATGTAAAATGAAACTATTATTGTTCACAACATCCTTTAATATGAACACTGGAAGGTGAATCAATGATCCATGTATTCAATTCTTTACGTAATTGAGTCATGTTTCTTGAAGGGATCCTTTTTGTTTTCGAATTTTTTGATGTCATGCAGCTCAGAGATCCACCAACTCACTTTGGATATGTATCCATTTTGTTACCTTGGAGTGGATTTTATGTTCATTATAAGGTAAAAATTTTTCTCTTATGTGATAAAGATTGTTACATATATTGTGGAAAAAATATTCTTACAATGCTTCTGTAATGTTGTATTGAGGAGTGGGTAAATAAAAAAATGAATGATATGGCATCTTTATTCAACTATCACGTTAGGTTCAACATGTCTCCTTCTTGTTTCACTAGAGTCTCCTCAAATTCTTCCATAAAAAGTGGATTCTTCTATACTGGCATTCTTTTGGTGGGGAAAGAATTTCACATGTCAATGACAAGGCATCAAGCATGACTAGCCTCATTTTCCCATGGTCCTCATGGTTATAGGGATTATGTATCAAACAATATACAAAGGGTGTGTCCTCCTTGATGAAGTGAAATGACATTATGGGGAGGAATTCAATTATAGATTGACATATGAGAATGAAGAGAGATATTTTAGTATATACCATGGGGGGAACCTTCAAAATGATGATAGTAAGGGGGGACCTTCTTGTTGTTTGATCTTTTTTCCATGTGGAGTTATACCATGGCACTCATATGGAGATGGGATCTGAATACTGATCTGATTATAGACAAGAAGTATGCATTTATGGGGATATTTTTGGGGTGGGACTTCAAAACAAAAAGTATTGATTCTTCATTATGGTAATGGGTGAGTAGGATCCTTATATACCATAGATAAACATATGATGGATTAAAAAAATTCACATTCATTGGAGTGGGATCATATATCAACTCTCTTTTTTTTCATTTTCCTTTGTTAAGAAATGTTGTTTGATTCCTTCTTCTTGGTAACTGTAGCTGCTTGCTAGGGATATTAGTTTTCCTTTACAGAATCATATATGATTGGATCCCATTTTTATATCGTAATTTTGTTGGTAGGTTTCTAGAATGTTTAAGGGATTTGTGTATCTCTTTGATTGTCTACTGGGATAGGCCTGCTACCTATAGTGGGAACAGGGGTATGGTTGTAATGCTTGTATGTTTTATGAAATATTTAAATAATTTTTATTCTTTGGTATCTTTAATTTCACACAAGCATGAGTTTAAACAAACTGTGAGATTCCCTTAATATAAAATTACCGTTATAGCCCAGCCGTTTGGTTAGTGAGAATAATTATAATTAACTTTTGAAAATGCATTATGAAAAATATAAATCAATTAGATATTTGTATTTTAGAGTTAAATACTTTTGGTAATGAAATTAATAAGATATATCTGTGTTATATACTTAATAAAATATTTTTGATATTCATTTAATGGATATTTTAGTCATAGGATAGGAATAAACACTCATTTGATGTATTTTTTTAAAAAATAGTTAATTTTACACCTTTGAATGAAAAATAAATTTTAAATTAATATTTTGACGTATTAATAATGTTTACATAACAATATAAACATGTTATTTTGAAGCAGGGTATAAAAATTTACTTTGGGTAAATTGTTTATATTTTTGTAATAACATTTATATTTTGATGAATAGTAAAAATGCGCTAAGTTTTAATTTAATACATCATTTTTTATTGAGATAATTTATATGGTTAAAATAAAATATTTAACGTATTTAAAGTTTAAATAAAATATATTTTTACTATTTAATATAATTCATGTCATTATCATTAATTTTACATTGAATTCATAGGTAAAAACATTTCAATCTTTTGTAATGTTTTAACGTTTAAAACTCATTTTCTCAACAATGTGATTAATTGAAAATTAATTACTGCTAATTTTTTTCTTGATTTTTGAAAAATAAATTCCATATTTTTAATCATGAGTTTTAAATTATGTGAATAGGATACATTTATTTTTGGGGATTACAAATATTAACTTTGGTAATTATTTTTATTACCATGGTTAAAGAAGAATTGGGTAATTAAGGGTAAAAATAAATTTACTAAATTACCTTAGCTCCTTTAAAAAATCTATTGGATGAATAAATTCGACCCTTAGCATCTATATTTCTAAATGGAATCACTTTATTTCCACTTACCTATGAGAATGACATGAATGTAAAACAAATAATGAAATGGACAAAGTATCACAATCTCTTTTTATATATGTGTATTATTTTTAATACATGGATAAATAGAAGATAAAATCCACTATAGATAGTCTTTGTATATCTAAAATAATTACCCACATCATAAAAATTTATTTATAATTTTTTTATCTTTAATAATTACCATAAATTTTGACACAACCGTGATGTAGACATTATTTTATTAGTAGAAATATCAAATAAATGGTTTTAAAATTGTTAAAAAAAATATTATATGAACTAATTAATGTTCTACATGAATTTTATTGGAGAATACGACATGTTATCAGTTTATTTAATATTTTGTTTTGAATTTATCTTCTGTGTGAATTTTATTTAAAGGCTAATAAATGAATAATGTCAAAATTGACTCTATTGATATTTTATAAACATAACATTTTATTAAATTATTCAAAAATCATAAAAATATTTAAACTTTACAAAGTGATAATTATAAGGTCTAAAATATAATAATTTATCCATTTATGTTCAATTAACACCACATAAGTAAAAATTAATTACCATTAAATATTTAAAATATTATGACCAAAATTAAACATTAATAGAATAACTAAGTGTCAGTTTAAAAGATAAGGTTTAAATTGAAAAAAATAATTTGTCCAATGTTTATTGGATTATGATCTTAACACCCTATGTCATCTCTTATTATAATTAGGGACACTTTGGAGGTTTATTTGTTGTTTTTGTGTTTATTATAAATTAATATTTCTGAGAGTTTCCTAAAGTACCACACTCCTCTCTTATAAAATGGAACCCTTTACCACTCCTCTTCACTACATTTTGAGCCTTAAATATCATAAAACCTTTCCCATTACTATTATAAACTTACCTAGTAACTTTTTGTGGGTTCTGGTCTTCTCAAAAGACCAACTCTAATGCCCTAAGTAGAAATTCAAAGGGGGCACGTCGAGGAAGAGGTAATCACTTCTACTGATTCTTTAAAGTTTCTTTCTACTTTTACTTACTCTTATTTAGTTGTTTAATTATAATATAATAGCATCAGTATCACTCATATACTAATATGTTATTATAAATATGATACAACCCTATTTCACATTCTATTCATCCTATGAAAAAAAGAAATCACCGCGCATGTGTACGTACAACTTACTGTCTCTGTGTTATGGTGTAATCTGTTTTCCACCACCACCTTAATTGGATGGGAATAATGGTGTAAATAATACCAATATATGAATTATATAAAATTATACTAGTTTTAAGATACTATATACTATCCACTTTAATACCATTCAAAAATTATGGCAACGATATCGTTGCTCGTGTGTACGTACGACTTACCGTATCCACGGTGCGATGTGATTAGTTCTACGTGATCTTCATTAAACCATGATTATATAAATTAATTGAATGATTAAATATGATATATGTTATAATAATTACATTTTGTAAATGATATAACCACATTCTAAAAAGAGGAACAAGAAATTATCTGAAAAAACCTATGTAAGAACATAAAGTTTCTAATACCCGAATAATGAGTAACAATGAAATGTTACTAAAAAATGTATTGAAATATGATCATAAATGTTATCATAAACATGATTATGATTCTGGAGTAAATAAATAACATTATCTAAATAATTATATAGGAGTTTTGGATATATACAAGGCATATCAGATCTAAGGTAAGGGATAACTTTTCAATCTCATTTTTATCTGAGATTGTTTATTCATAAGTTTTTACTGGGGTTATATTTATCATCCATGTCCATGTTTTCTAAAATAGTTACATGTACTATTGTTGAAGTCGGTCAATGTTTAATATTATATTCTTACTAACTACATTATAAATGGAAAGCAGGGTCAAACCCACAGGGAAGGCTAATTTGACCACTAATCTTCTAAAAACTAACTAAAGACTCCATTGTTGTTAGCAGTGGAATTGAGTTTCAATTTTTATATGTTTTTTAAATATTTATTTTTATTATAAAGCACAAATTAAACAATACATTTTTTTTATTTTGTTCTAAACTGTATCAAAATATGAAGCAATGGTAAAAACAGAAAGTCGCAGAGGAACACTTTGCTGAGGAATGAACAATATAGAGAAATACATGCAGGGTAAAAATCAAGTCTACTGGTTTTTAAATAATTCCTTCTCACAAAATTAATTAAAACTAATAACACTAAAAAGAAGTGATTTATTTCCCTTACCAAGAAATAAATCACTCATGCCGGACAATTTAAGAGCTCTCCACTCCTTGGTTGATCAACTTGAGAATTCTAGTTTGAAAAGATCACAGGACATAATTGTCATAAGTCCTATAGTCTTTCATTTCCATTTAAATGTTCAAGAAAATTAATCCGCATTTAAACTCACCGTATGAATGTGGAATTATGAGATTAAACATAGGTGGTATGTTGAAATTGAATATAATCAAATCTGATCTCACCAATCAATTTTGATGACATTTAAATTATAAAGAGAAGGAAAAAAGAAAGATTAACTAGAAGATTTAATTTACACCCCGAACTAGAAATATTTATCCTATCATCAACTCTATTTTGTATACTATATTCATTCAATTACAGTGGAAGAAAATGGAAATAGAACAGAGGAAGAAAAATCCCTCTACTCGCATGAATTTCTGCTCCTGGACCTCGAATATCCAAGAGATGGTTCTCTGAGAGTTTCTCCAGAATTCGCCTCCAAGGTTCTTGCTCTGCCCTCGTGTCTGGTGTGTTTTTCGAATCAATGAGCGTTCTCTCAATGAATCCCCTAATAATCTATTGTTACTCTAATTTTAATACTTTACTGTCATCTCCTTCTCATCACTTCATGTTTCCACCAACTTCAAAAGTCCCTCACTTGTGCACCGCACAAGTGTGTTTTTTTCACGACTGACACATCGCGCTAGTTTTCCTCACATAACTAACTCCAGATGAGTTTGTTAAGTAATATTGGATTCGTTTTTTTACTCTTGGATGAACCTACACAAGAAAAACACACAGAAAAATAATAAAAAAAATGGGAAGGACATAAATTAATTTATAAAGTCATTACTTAATTTAAAATTTTTAAAAGATTTATTTATAATGTTATATATTCTTCCTAATTAAAGTTAACAATGTTAATTTAAAATTTTATTATTATTTATAAATTAAATTATTTATTATTTTATGTTAAATTTATTAACTTATTTATGTTCGAAATAAATTAGTATTATGTATTTAATTTTATTAACAAATAACATTTTAGTATGCCTCATTAAATTAATTTAAATTTAATTTAGATATTTTTATTAAGTAGTATAATTTAATTAAAGTGTTATTAAAGTTAATTATATTATTCTATTTTTAAATTAATTATTTAGTATTTATTATTTATTCATAACTATAATTATTATGTGTTTAAGTTAAGTTAAGATATTGTTAATGTATTATTTTAATTTTTTTATTATTTGTTTATCTTCTCCCCTATTTCAACTATATAGGGGGGATTTTAGACTTCTTCGAGAAGGCTCCTATGCGTAGGCAAAGCTCAGATCTCCAGTTGTGACTGGCATTCGGCTCTTCCTCCTTACCGCAATGGCTAGAGACGGTTCTCCCTTTGCAATGAATCGATTCTTCTCATAACGGCGCGGCCCCAACCTCGGCTCAGAATCATCCTCTGCAGTGATGTGGTTCAATTTATTCAGAAACGACGAGGCTCAGCTTCGGTCCTCCAGGTGCAACACGACGGAGAACCCCCTGTTAGGAGATGGCTCCCAAAGACCTACCTCACCTCAGCTTAAGTAGATCCAAATCCAGACTTGGCTTCATCAGCATAGGCGTGGACTCACACTGCAACATCAGCAGTTCGAAGTTTAAGATTTTCACAAAACAGTTTAAGAATTTAGGTATAAAAATGATTTTATCATTTGAGTCTTGTCCATGATTTTCAATTTCAGTTTTTTTCTGATCTGATTAGTTCATCAAGAAAATGATGTGAACAGAGATTTAAAAAATAGAACTGGTGTTATGTCGTGTCTTGATGAGATCTGTATCTATAATGGTTAAATTCTTGGTTGCTAGATTGGGATGAAACAATATTGAGTTTTCTGGTTAAACGATGCAATGGTGGAAACAGATAGTGGGTGTGAAACCAAATTTATGCAATCAACTCCGGACATCTATAGGAGGAAGAATAATAGCTTGATACCAAAATATTTGGGGCGAATCAGTATGCAATAGGATGAGACCGATAGTTGAAGGAAGGATGTAATGCATCGGTGTGAATACAAGTGAAGAGCAAGAACTCACCGATAGTTGAAATAGACGAGAGACCTTAAGTGAGAAAATGATAAAATAATGGTGAGTGCGTGGAAAAATAAGAGACTGACGTGGTAATGAAAAATTGTGAAACCGATAGAGGAAATTTTCAATCAGTGAGTCATTGACTCTCTGATAAAAGGAATAAAGATCAGTTGCAATGGAACAAAATAAAATAATTAGATCGGTGAGTGCATGAAGATGTGAGACCGATTTTTATATCAGTAGTAGGAAGGAGGGAAATCACTCACCGATAAATGAAATGGAAGGAAGGGGTTTATGAGACCAATTGGAAAATGGGGTTTCATTTTCACAAGGCATCAGTGACACCATTAGTAGTATTGGATCGGTGAGTGATGACTCACCGAAAAATAAAACAATGATAATTATAATATTAAAAATAAATAGGCACAACGTGAAACCGATGATAATTTAGGATATCAGTGGGTCATTGACACACCGATATATGAATATAAAATTATACCCCAAAGATATGAGAGACCAAAACCGATGCAAGAAGAAGCTGAAACCAAATAAAGAATCAGTACGTTGAAAAAATGATGTGAAGACCCACTGATAGTTATGAAGAATATTTCAGTTTGTTAAAATATCAGTGAGACAAAGAATCGGTGTGATGCACCATCGATGCATCACTCACCAATAGTACAAATAAAAATGTTAACCAATAAAAAAAATAATTTATAACAAAAAATGAAATAAACAAAACACTAATTAATTATAACAAAAGAGAATTTAACTATGTTGTTTATGATTAAATAGTTAACTGTAACTAACAAAAACTATCCAAATTATTTAACAAACTCAAAATAAAAGCGACAAATTATATAATAAGAAAATAAAAGTTAAATTAATTTAATTTATGTCTAAATAAATTCATAACAACTACAAATATTTAACGGCAAACATATAATTAAAGTAATTAGAATTAACTACAGTTATTAAATGACAATGTTAATTAGTTATATGACAAAATGAAAGCCTAAAATTAAAAACACAGTACTTTATTAAACATAAACATAAACTGATTTACATAGAAAAATAATTGAACCGGTTAAAAGAAAGGTTAATTTATTTAAATTAAAGGGTGAAATTATAAATTAAAAAAATAAATTAGACTAATACAAATAGCAAAGAAAAATTAATTAAATAATAACATTTTAAATTATTAAATAATTTTCAAATTAATATTAATAAACTAAAAAGTAAGTTAATAAGTTTGGAATAATTATATAGACTGTATAAAAGACTAAAAACAAATATTTAATTATAAAAAAAAGATTAATTAAGAGAAGTAGTGATAAAATTACAAATATGCCATTATTTATTAAAAAGTGTCAAAATAATTAGTTAAATTGATAAAATATTAAACAAAAGATGTGGAAAAACTATGTAAAAATATAGCCACGTCAAATTCCCCCACATTTAAGTATTTTTTGTCATCAAACAGTCTCATGTCTTATTTTCTCTAAAAAACAGTAAAGTGTATATTATTAAAATCACATTGTAACATGTCCAGCACTCAAAATAGAGGACAAAGCATAACAACACGATTTAAGAAAATGAATTACTCATATGAATCTTTCCTATAACAAATACTCAAAGGAAATTAAGAAAGCTATGAATCATAAAAAAATTAAGATGTCATGCCTCATATGTGATATAACTTAATGACTAACTTCAATCATGGATTATGTCCAATGTCTGAGAATGACAAGAGGTAAAACATCAATGGAATTGAGATCTTAATCAAGGTACTTTGTACATTGACTTTTTTCACCTAGGTTTTGAAAAATAATAATTTTTTTGTGAATCACCTCAATAATACAACCTAAATGACTCTTATATAAACTAATTGATCCCTTCTTCATCTGGTGCTCAAAATTCCCCTCACCTTAATGAGTTAATTTTTGACCGTAGACACTTTATTTATTTTTCCGAGGCCATGTATCATTGTGCTAAGCACTTTCCAATGAACTTATTCAAGGTGTACATAGGGCTTAATGTAATCAAAAATGCACTCAGCATCTAGGGTCTCAGAGACTCACTGTGGGATCTCAGATGCCCAAATTACTCCAGTTCCTAAAGATTTATAAAAAACTCATTTACATTGGCTCATTAAGATGATTACTTTTAATAGTTAAAAGATGAATGAGGCCCCTAGAATGAGAATCAATCGTACAGTTCCAAGAGTTATGATCATAATTCCATTAAAGGGTACCCATATAACATTCAGAAGTAGTTTTTAGACCAAACTTCTATCAAATCACTAAGTATGATCACTCGGAAATCATCCATTATCACCAATTTCAAACTCAAAACAAATATTAACTACCAGCAAGGTACTTGTCCTGATGAAAGAACCATTTGAATACAGTGTAAATCCTACAATTATGTAAGAATGTTTAAAAAAGATTACCCATTTTTTTACCAAAAATTTTGAAGTGAAGTGGGAATTGATGGGATTTCATTAAAACACAGTTTAGCATAGTCAAGCATTGACCCCCTCCCCCACACATAAAACTCATATTTGTCCCCAAAGTTTACTTCTAAATATGGAGAAGAACAATTTAGCAATTAAGGTTCAAAACAGATTTACAATTTAGTAGATATATAACATGTTTTAAAGGATCTCAATGAAGTTCAAAAAGATTGTTTTCCACAAAGTTTAATTTATAGCATGTTCATTAACAAGTAAATGCATTAAAATTTATGTCCAATGACAACAAATTTCAATATAGCTCAAAATAAGCATATAAGGTGTGAGTGCACAATTAATTGGGTGTAATCATTTTAACAAAGTATGATTCAAATGGATATTCAATATAATAGAAAGATGCATTCTAAACACCCTATAGACTAATAGGTTCCAATGAAAAACACAAGTACCAAAAAACATGAACCCCCCTCCCCCCCTCCACACACACACACACACACTAAATTTCATGCATTGAATGGGTTTTAAACAATGAATTTCAGTTCACAGCAACAGGCATATGCATAAGTTTTTAAATAAAAACTTACTTTTGTAGTGGAAAAAAACAAGAAATATAATTTTTTTAAGTAAGCATAATTTATTTTAAATCCAGAACATATATAAAAGAATTTTTTATGAAATACATGTAGTAGATTTTCAGAAAATATGTAGCATAATTTCTAAAACAAGAAGAATTTTCCCGTAAAGTAAAACATCCAGTAGATTTTTTCTTAAAGCATTAAGGAGCAGAAAAATGAAACAAACAATAATAGTAAGATACTTCCCTGACTACGTTTTCCATTACTCCTTCGGCATGGGAATTCCACTCCTTAAATGACATATCAGTATCATCCTAGAAACACAAAGTATGTAAACCATAGAAAATTAATCAGTATAGACAGTGCATATAGAAGGAAACACAAAATGATTTTTATTCTAAGTTAAATAAGAATAGAAATAAAAGTAAATACAAAAGAAAGAATATGGAATGACACCCATGAATCACTAAATTTCAAGTCTTCATTTAGACTTTATTTAACTACAAATTTTTTGATATATTAACACAACAAAGACTATGGGTTGCCTCCCATGCATCGCTAGGTTTAAATTCCCCAGCCAAACATCATTCAAGAATAATTTTAAAGAATAGTGAAGGAATCCAAGAACTTTGGTTGTCCAAAAAAATAATGTTTCTCCCATTTCCCATTGACCAACATGGGTTTATTCACTTCACCTAAAATTTCCAAAGCTCCATTTTTCAAAACTCTCAAAATGGTAAACGGTCCAGACCGCATGGACTTCATCTTTCCAGGAAATAGTTTGAGTCTATAATTAAAGAGAAGAACCTTCTGTCCATGTTTGAAATTTTTGTTTTAAATGATAGAATCATGAAAGATTTTAGACCTTTATTTATAAATCCTTGAATTATCCTAACTCTCTCTCCTAATCTTATCAAGTTCACTCAGCTCATGTAATCTCCTCTCACCATCACTCTTAAAATTAATGTTAAGAGCCTTAACAGCACAATATGACTTATGTTGCAACTCCACAGGTAAATGAAAGCATTTCCCAAACAGCTGCCTATAAGGAGACATACCTATTGGGTTCATAAAATTAGTTCTATGTGCCCATAAAGATTCATCCAGTTTAAGAGACCAGTCTTTCCTAGAGTTTAACACAGTTTTCTCAAGTATTTTCTTAAGTTCCCTGTTAGAAATCTCCACCTATCCACAGGACTATGGATGATAAGAAGTACCAGTTTTATGAACACAACGATATTTTTCCATCAAATATTTAAATTTTTAATTCATAAAATGTGATCCATTATCAGTGATAAAAGATCTTTGGACTCCAAATCTTGTGAATATTTTCTTTTTAATGAATTTGATTACAGAATTGGCTTGATTATTGGGTAGTGTCACTGCCTCAACCCTTTTCAAAACATAGTCAACAACAATAATAATAAACTCATTCCCATGATATGATGGAAATGGACCCAAGAAATCTAAATCTGAGACATCAAAAATTTCAAATTCCAGAATTCCTTTTTGGGGTAACTCATGCTTCCTACCAACATTACCTAGCCTCTGACACCTATCATAGCCAACCACAAATCTCCCAACATCCTTAAAAAGAGAAGGCCAATACAACCCAGATTGTAAGAATTTTTGAGCAGTTAATTCACCACCATGGATAACTCCCCAAGGTGAAGAATGACAACTCTCCAAGATAGGCAGCATCTCTCCCTCATGTACGCATCTCCTAAGAATACCATTAGAACACCTCCTAAATAGAAAGGGATCATCCCAAAGATAATATTTAAGCTTAGAAATGAATTTATTTCTTTGGTTATTGGACATATTTTTGGGGAAAAACCTCCTGCAAGGTAGTTGAAAAAATATGAAAACCAAGCAGATTACCTGATTGACACACTAAGCAGCTTCTCATCAGGAAAGGAAGAGTTTATCTCCCTAGAATTTTTAGATTCAGATCAAGTAAGAAGAATCCTAGAAAGGTTGTTAGCATCTAAATTTTCATCTCCCTGCTTATCCTGAATTTCTAAATCAAATTCTTATAATAATAGAATCCATCTAATCATCTAGGGTTTAGTTTTCTTTTTAGATAGAAAATACTTTAAAGGATAATTATCACTGAAAATGATGAATTTTTAAGCTAATAGATACTTTATAAACTTCTCTAAAGCAAACACAATAGCTAACAATTATTTCTCAGTGGTGGTATACTTCTTTTGGGTATCATCTAGCATCTTACTAGCATAATACACCACATACAACTTTCTATCTCTCCTCTATCCAAGGACAGCACCTACAACCATGTCACTAGCATCACACGTAAGCTCAAAAGGTAATTTCCAATCAGGTGCAATGATGATTGGTGATGTAGTGAGTTTCTCTTTAAGAAGATTAAATGATTTTAAATAGTTTTCATCAAAATTGAAAGGTGCATCCTTGACCAGCAAAGAACACAAGGGCTTAGTTATTTTAGAAAAATATTTAATGAATCTTCAGTAGAAACCAGCATGCCCTAGAAAACATCTAACAAATTTAACATTTATAGGAGGTGGTGGTTTTTGAATAACATCAATATTAGCAGTATCAACTTCTAAACCCATTTTTGACACCTTATGACCAAGAACAATACCTTTTGTAACCATGAACTGACATTTCTCCCAATTAAGAACAAGTATTGTTTCAATACATCCTTCCAAGACTAATTCAAGATTTTCAAGGCATGTATCAAAAGTACTACCCACAATGAAAAAGTCATCCACGAAAACCTCAATGATTCTATCAATCATATATGAAAAGATAACCATCATACTCCTCTCAAAGGTTGCTGGAGCTCCACAGAACCCAAAGGGAATCCACCTGTAGGAAAATGTTCCAAAGGAGCATGTGAAACTGGTCTTTTCCTGATCCTCTAGATCAACATGAATATGGTTGTACCAAGAATACCCATCCAATATATAGAAAAAATCATTTACAGCAAGCCTCTCAAGCATTTGGTCATAAAAGGGCATTGGAAAATGGTTCTTCCTAGTAGATGCATTAAGGTTCCTATAATCAATACAGGCTCTCCATTTTATGGATTTCCTAACTTGGACTTCTTCATTTTTTTCATTTTAAACTACAGTGAAACATCCCTTCTTGGGGAAAACCTCGACATGGCTGACCCAAGAACTATTAGAAATGGGATAAATCATTCCAGTGTCAAGCAGTTTAATCACTTCTACTCTCACAACTTCTTTCGTATTTGGATTTAATCTTCTTTGACACTCTACCCTATTCTTATGGTTATGATCTATAGGTATTTTATGCATAAAAAATGAGGGAATAATACCCTTGATATCATCTATTTTCTATCCTATGGAAGATTTAAACTTTTTCAAAACATTCAACAATATTTTTTCTTGGTTTTCATTAAGTTCAACAGAAATTATTACCGGAAAAGTGGCGTTCTCACCCAGAAATGAATATTTGAGATGAGCAGGGATGGGTTTCTGTTCATGATTGGGTGGTTCTACACTCGAAGTAAGAGTCTTAGTCTTGGGAGTTCGAAGATATTCAACATATTTTTTGTAAGTATTATTAAGAGATGAATGATCATCAATTTCATATTAAGATTTAGATGTAATAGTGCCAGTGTCTAGCGTGGGCAATACACTGTTCAGATTTTCTAGATCATATTTCTGCAATTTTATCAATTAAAAATCATCTAATTGTCTTATAAGTTATCCCTCAGTATCATAAAGTGTGCAGCATGGTTGGTGTTAACAGAAACTCCCTAAATTTCACTAAAAAATCTCCTATGTTCAGAAACAAAGGGCCCTTCTACAATAGAAACTGCACAGTTGTTCAATTCTGAAAAATTTTCCAGCTTTGGAGTTTGAGTAGAATTTTTAACTTCTAAAACAGATTAAACAGGATTTGTAGCATTAAAAATAATTTCATTAAAAGAGGATTGATTTTCAAATTCATCTGAGTTTCCAATTGAGTTATCATTTTCTAAGGACTCTAGCATTGAACAATTTTCAGAAAAAGTTGGTCCTTTAACAATCTTAAACACATTGAACTCTTCTTGTAGTTTTCCAATTTTGAAAATTAGTTAATCCTTAGAGACATCAATGACAGCCCCAGCTGTGGAAAATAAGGGTCTACCCAGGATGATGGGCACCTCTTGATCACATTCCATATCCATGAAAAGAAAGTCAATAGGCAAAAACAGTTTCCCAACCCAAACTAACAAATCATCTACCCTACCCACATGATGATTGAATGATCTATAACTACAGTATGACTGTGGTGGGTTGAATGTAACCCATCCTCAATTATTGAAACAGTGATTATTGTACCAAATTAATGATGGAACCTAAATAACTCAAACAGTTGAGTTGATCAGAGTTTCCTAGTGTGAAAGGTATGACAAAACTACCTGGGTCTTTCAATTTAGGTGGGATTTTCTTCTGAAGTATAGCACTGCCCTCTTCAGTGAGGATGTATGTAGATAATTATTCATTAATTTTTTTTATTGAAACAATTTTCTTCAGATATTTCAAGTAAGATGGGATTTGAATTAAATATTGAATGAATGGAATATTCACCTGAAGTTTAGAAAGGAGACCAAGGAACTGATGAAGTTCAACCCTAGTGTTACTTTGAGGTTCCAGCTTCTCAGGGAAAGGGATGGGTTGGGAAAAAAATTTCATAGTAGTGGGAATATCCCTCACCTCTTCCTCATCCTGTTATTTTTCTTTATTCTTTTGATTTTTAGAAGAATTTTAATCTTGAGTTTTAGGTGATAAATTCAGATTTAGATCATTTTCAATACTTTTTTGTGAATTTACAGCATGTGTTCAAAGAAGATTTTTATTTTCAGATTGAAGAAGATTTTCATTTTGGGTATTTTCAGTGAGTTTTTCAGCAAATGTTTGAGTATTAAGCCCATTTCAAGTGACAACAGCTGTGGCATTATCCCCAGGGTTAGGCTCAGTTGTACTTGAAAGTATACATTTTTTCCTATAAGAAAAGGCCCTTGAAATTTTTCCAAGTTGCGTTTCCATGTTTTTCATTCTAACATAAGTTTTTATTTTATCAGACTCGTATTGATTTTGATGTTTGGACAATTGATTCATGTATCTTTCTTCTTGAGAGTTGACTTTATTTAAGATTAGATCAAGATTTAAATACATGTGACTATCATTTTTTACTTGTGTATTTGAAGACTCACCACTTTGTTGATTTTGAAAGTTAGGTCTTGATTGATTAGAGTAATTATGGGAATTGGATTGTTTAATTAAGCTTTGATATTTCCAGGACGTATTTGGATGGTTCCTATAGCCTTGATTGTAATTATTAAGAAAATGGATCTTCTTTAGGAGGCATCCTAGGACAATAGATAACAAAGTTTCAATTTTTTTGTTTTTGGGATGGCATATCATAATTAGGAAAAAGATTCAGTATACCCAAACAGACAACACTGGACACATATTTCCCTTAACGATTGATTGGAATTCTGACATCCTAGTTGGTTAAAAGTTTGTTTTTTGTTCTGGTTCATTAACGATTGTTGTTGATTGATGATTTAACCAAGTTGATCTTGAGTTTCATTCATTGAACCAGTGTTTGAATTAACATTTATATTGACTCTTTTTCTTCTTGAATTTTTATGTTGGGAATTCATTGACAGATTATCAAATATTTTTCTAAGTTCTTCATCTATTTCATCATTATAATTACCCCCAAAATCTTGGTCAACTAGATTCTGTCTAGAGGAGGAAAACCCTTCATAGAATGTATATATAAGAAGGTGAGATGTGATTTGATTATGGGGGCATTGCCTAAGAAGATCCCTGAATCTATCCCATGCTTTATGAAAAGATTCTCCATCCTCTTGATAAAAAATAGTTATATTTGTTCTTAAATTATCTTTTAGTCTTTAAGGACAAAATTTCATAATAAATGAGTTATACACTTGATCCCTATTTTTAAGAATGTTCTCATCTAGACTAAGAAACCAATTTATAGCACTCCCTTTAAGGAAAAAGGGAAATAATCTCTTTCTAAGTTCATTTTATGTGAGTCCGAAAAGAGTTAATTGTTGCACAGTGTTGTAGAAGTCTCTAATGAAGGAAAGGGAGTCCTCAATAGAGAGTCCATTAAAAGAAGGCAATAAAGAAATGTGTGACTATTTTAATTCATACTTTATTGCCCTAGGACTAAGTCTGATGGATGATGGATTTCTTGATACTTGAAGAAGTGTAAAATCCCTTATCCTAGGCCTTTCATGTTCATTTAATAGTTCTGGTTTATGTTGAAAGTTATTATTAGGAACTCTATTATCTGAATTTTCCATTTCAGTTTTGTTCTTCGTTCTTAGAGTAGTGAGATGTTTATCTAATTCAAGGTTTAGGGGCTCTAATCTAGCACCAGAAGTTCTTGTGATCATGAAAAAAACAGTAACAGTATTAGTAGTAACAATTCTGAATGATAAGTAATAGTTTTTTAGAGTTTTCAAAATTTTCAATTTTTTTAAATATTTTTATATATGTGTTTTTTTAAATGTTTTTTTTGAGTAATGGGTCGTGTCTTCCTCGGAAATGGCATAAAAAACTTGACCTATATTTTCGTTCAAGCCAGTCAAAGTTTAATATTTTTATTCCTACTAACAACAGTATATATGGAAAGTAGGGTCGAACCCCCAAGGAAGGATAATTTAACCACTAATCTTCTAAAAACTAACTAAAGACTCTACTGTTGTCAGTAGTATAATTGTGTTTCAATTTGTCTATTTTTTTAAATCTGGATGTTTATTATAAAGAAAAAATGAAACAATACATTTTTTTATTTTTTTTCTAAACTGTATCAAAACAAGAAGAAATAGTAAAAACAGTAAGTCATAGAGGAATAATTTTCTGAGGAATGAACAATATAGAGAAATACGACCGAGGTAAAAATTAACTCTACTGGTTGTGAAAGCATTCCTTCTAACAAAATTAATTATAACTAATACCACTGAAAAGTAGTGATTTATTTCCCTCGCCAGGAAATAAATCACTCAAACCTTCCAATTTAAGAGTTCTCCACTCCTCGGTTGATCAACTTAAGAATTCTAGTTTGAAAATATCACACGACAAAATCGCCGTAAGCCCTGTAGTCTTTTATTTCCATTTAAATGTTCATGAAAACTAATCCACATTTCAAATCACCGTATGAATGTGGAATTATGAGATTAAATGTATTTTGTATGTTGCAATTGAATATAATCAAAGCTGATCTCACTTATCCATTCCGATCAAATTTAAATTATAAAGAGAAGGAAAAAATAAAGATTAACTAGTAGATTCAACTTACACCCTGAACTAGAAGTATTTATCCTATCATCAAATCTATTTTGTAAACTATATTCATTAAATTATAGTGGAAGAGAATGGAAATAGAATATAGGAAGAAAACTCCCTCTACTCGCTTGAATTTTTGCTCCTGGACCACGGATCTCCAAGAGATGGTTCTCTGAGAGTTGCTCCAGAATTCACCTCCAAGGTTCTTGCTCTGCCCTCGTGTCTGGTGTGTTCATCGAATTAATGAGCGTTCTCCCAATGAATCCCACAATAATCTACTGTTACTCTGATTTTAATACTTTACAGTCATATGCTGCTCGTCACTGCACATTTCCACCAACTTCGAAAGTCCCTCACTTGTGCACCACACAACAGTGTTTTTTTATGACTGGCATGTGGCGCTAGATTTCCTCACATAACAAACTCTGGATGAGTTAGTTAAGTGCACTTGGATGCATTTTTTTGACTGTTGAATGAACTTGCAGAAGAAAAACACACAGGATAATAATAATAAAATGAGAAGGAAATAAATTAATATTTAAAGTCAATTGTTAATTTAAAAAATTTAAAAAATTTATTTATAAAGTTATTTATTATTATTAATTAAAGTTATCAATGTTAATTTAAAAGTTTATTATTATTTAAAAAATAAATTATTTATTAATTAAAATTTAATTTAAATATATTTATTAATTAGATTAATTTAATTACTGTTTTATTAATGTTAATTATAATATTCTATTTTATAAATTAATTATTTAGTATTTATTATTTATTTATAACTATAATTATTATATGTTTATGTTATGTTAAGTTTTTGTTAATGTATTATTTTAAATTTTTTTATTATTTGTTTATCTTCTCCACCATTTCAGCACTAGATGAGGAGATTTTAAGCTTCTTCGGTAAGCCTCGTGAGTGCCGATGAAGCTCGTATCTCCAACTATGAGCGATGGTTGGCTACTCCTCCTTACCGTCATGGCTACATATGGTTCTCCCTTTGCACCGAATTGATTATTCTTGTTAGGTCCACAAGGCTGAATACCCTGAGAGGGGGGTGAATCAGGGTATGACTAATTTAAAATTAACGCCCGTTCTGATCTTGATTCACTTTTAATAAAAACTCTCTTCTCTCTCTCACTCCTGCTGCACAAAATAAATAGAAAGTAAAATATGCATAGGACACATCAATTTTACTTGGTTCACCACAAAGGGCTACGTCCAAGGATCATTCGCCGACAAGTTGTCGATCGTACCAAATTCCACTAAACATCCCTAGCTGTGGATTACAAGGTTCGGGCTAGATCACTTCTAAGCCCAGGAAAACTGCCTAATCAATTTTAGGGTCAGCTCACTGCTTTCCCAAGGGTAACTCCCTGTTTCTATCTCTCTGGCTCACTGCCGGTGGAGAGGATCACCTTCTTTCTCTTGCTTTACTCACTGCTCTTGGAAGGAATCCACTCACAGTTTATAGACCTGTAGGTCTCTTTATTTTCATGAATGAATGCATCTTCCCTTGTATGTAGATGCTCTGTTGAAGCCCAATTTTCACCTGTAGATGAATATCTCCTAGTACCAAAGGAATCGGGCAAACTTCCAGCTTCCACGCATCCCGAAAATCACTACTGGAAATATTCCTTACTTGGTGCGCAAGTCAATCTCGGCGTGCAAGTATCGGTGTGCAAGTCACAATGGGAGTGCAAGTCCTCTTTAGACACTTGAACGACTCAAGCTTCCTCAAATCCAAACATGCCTGACTCACTTCCTTTTACACCCAATCCAATATTGGTGCGCAACTCCACACTGGCGCGCAGCTTCAAACACTGGCGCGTAATAATCACCCTGGTGCGCAAGTCCCACCTGTGCGGCCACACACACCACTTGTGCGACCACCACACCTGTATGACGGGAGCTCTGATTTCTCAAAGTGTTGAACTCCGGTAAAGAATGAAGAGGGGTGGTCCAGTATTTATAGGCAAATTGACCACCCTGCGCGACGGCGCGCATGTCACCTGCACGACCCAGTCTCGGCACGCAAGTCTTCTGTCCTTTTAGACACTTACGTGACCAACTTAAAAACTTGTGCGAACCTGTTTCCTTAGCCATAATTTGATCTTTTGATCTTGAAAAAAATATGGCGTGTAAGTTTTCTATACTCCAAGTCCATGGCACGCAAGTCCCTTTTCCAAAAGAAACTTTTCTGCATTTGTCGATTTTCAGGCCCAAAAATTTGGCAAACACTGGAAAACGGCGCAACCATGTGTTTGTTCTTTTGTACCGCCTCTATATCGTCCATTCCATTATCAACGTTCTTCATTCAAACATGGATCATTGACCACAGCTCTTGAAATCAACATTCCACCATGAAATCCTCTTTGTCAACAAATTTTTATGTCATTGTTTTTATTTTTCAACAATCACCACCCAGATGTCCACTTTTTCAACAAACACAATCACCTCAAAAATGATTCAATGATGCCTTGAGGGATTTTTTCCCAACACTTCTCATAACAGCGCGGCCCCAGCCTCGGCTCAAAATCGTCATCCATAGTGATTTAGTTCAAATTCTTCAAAAATGATGAGGCTCGGCTTCGGTCCTCTAGATGAAACACGATGAAGAACTCCCTGTTTCGCGATGGCTCCCAAAGACCTACCTCACCTCGGATTTTGTTGATCCAAATCCAGACTAGGATTCATTAGTATAGGGGTGGACTCACATAGAAACATCAGTAGTTCGAAGATTCAAATTTTCACAAAAAAAGTGGAATAATTTATGTATAAAAATGATTTCCTCATTTGAGTCTGGTCCGCGATTTTCAATTGCATTTATTTTTGATCTGATTAGTTCATCGAAACAATGTTGTGAACAAGGATTTGATAAATGAAACTAGTTTTACGTCTTTTTTGATGAGATCTGGATATGTAATGTTTAAATTCTATGTTTCTAGATTGTGATGAAACAATATTGAGTTTACAGGTTGAATGATAGAATGGTGGAAACAGATAGTGGGTGAGCAACCAAATTTATGCAATCGACTCTGCGACTCTATAGGAGGAAGAAAAACAACTTAATACCGAAATAGTTGTGGTGAACCAGTATGCGAGAGGATGAGACCAATAGTTGAAGGAAGGATGTAATGCATTGGTGTGAATACATGTGAAGATCCAGGAAGGGTTGGTGAGGTACGAATCGCTGATAGTTAAAATAGACAAGAGACCAAAATTGAGAAAATGATAAACAAATGGTGAGTGCATGGAAAAATGAGATACCAATGGGGTAATGAAAAATTGTGAAACTGATAGAGAAAATTTTCAATCGGTGAGTCATTGACTCACATATAAAAGGAATAAAGATAGGTTGCAGTGGAACAAAATAAAATAATTAGATCAGTGAGTGTGTGCAGATGTGAGACTGATAGTTATATCGGTAGCAGGTAGGAGGGAAAGCACTCACCTATACAAGAAATGGAAGGAAGGGGTTTATGAGACCGATCGTAAAATGGGGTTTTAGTGTCACAAGGAATCAGTGACACCTTTAGTAGGATTGGATCAGTGAGTGATGACTCAACGAAAAATAAAACACCAAGAATTAAAATATTAAAAAGAAAATGGCACAATGTGAAACCGACGATGATTTAGGATATCGGCAAGTCATTGACTCACCGATATATGAAAATAAAATAATACACCAAAGATATAAGAGATTGAAACCGATGCAAGAAGAAACTAAAACTGATGAATGAATCAGTGCGTTGCAACATCGGTGTGACGACCCACAGATAGTTATAAAGAAAACATCAGTGTGTTAAAAGATTAGTGAGACCAAGAATCGGTGTGACACAGCATCGGTGCGTCACTCACCGATAGTACAAATAAAAATGTTAACAATTAAAAAATAATTTATATCAAATAATAAAATGAACAAAACTCTAATTGATTATAAGAAAAGAGAATTAACTGTGCTTTTTAAGATTAAATAATTAATTGTAACTACAAAACTATCCAAATTATTTAACAGACTAAAAATAAAAGTGAATAATTATTTACTAAGAAAATAAAAGTTAAAATTAATTTAATTAATGTCTAAATAAATGTAGAACACCTAAAAATAATTAACTGAAAACATATAATTAAAATAATTAGAATTAACTATATTTATTAAAAGACAATTTTAATTAGTTAGATAAAAAATAAAATCATAAAATTAAAAACATAGTCCCTTATTAAACATTAACATTAACTTATTTACTTAGCAGAACAATCGAATAGGTTTTGAAAGGTTAATTTATTTTAATTAAAGGGTAAAGTTATAAATTAAAAACTAAATTAGACTAATACAAATAACGAAGAAAAATTAATTAAATAATAAAATTTTAAATTGTTAAAGCATTATCAAATTAAGATTAATAAACTTAAAAGTAAGTTAATAAGTTTGGAATAATTATAAAGACTATATAAAAGGACTAAAACACATATTTACTTATAAAAAATATTAATTAAGATATGTAGTGATAAAATTACAAATATTCCATTATTTATTAAAAAGTTTCAAAATAATTAATTAAATTGATAAAAATTAAACAAAAGATGTGGAAAAACTATGTAAAAATAGATCCACATCAAATAGTTTTCAAAAAAAAATTCTTCCATGTATGTTTAATTTCTTTTATACCCATTGTTGACTTTTACCATATGGTATGGAAAGAATCTTTCTTATGTTTACCATACGAGGTACTTTTTTACTTTTTTGGAAAAAGTATAGGGAGAATGTTTTTTTATCTTATATGGATTGAACAGATTATTATTCTTTCATAAAGAATTATTTCCATGAATATTCCATTACAAGTTTTCAACTTTATTTTCAATTAACTTCTTTTCTTTCAATATTTCATAATATATAGAGAAAATAAATTGTTTATGAAGAATAAAGGATATTTTCCTCAAGAACTAAGTTCAAGTGTTTTATCAAAATCATTTTCCATCTATGATGATATAGGGTTAAGTTTCTATCCCAGATATTACTTTTATTGTATTATGTTATGCAGGAATTATTTTTATGAAGTCCTTTTATCTTATATAGATTGTGTTATGATGGCATGATGATTATGAAACCAATTTTATTACATGGGTTATGCTGTGATATATGATTTATGTTTTTGTGTCACACATAAGAATGGTTTCATTATGAGATGGGTGGGACCTATATCTCCCTCCAATGCATTGGGTAAATATTTATATCTCATGAGATAGACATGGATAGAATGGAAAGTTAATCTGGTTTAATGATACAGGATTGGAATAAGCCGTGAACTTGGTTCAGTAATGGACTATGCCAGCTATGATGTTCTTGGAAATGATCCTTGACTAATATGAAATTATTTTATATGATTATGTGTGTATGACACAATGTTTCATGTATTACGTTATGATTATTGGGATTGCATTTCAATTCTATGATTTTTCCCATGACATGATATTATGATATCTTATATAGGATAATATTTTTAAATGTTATTATATTAATATTACAATATGGCTTATATTTATTTTGTTTACCCATACATAGAATTTGAGCTCACCCTTTCATATGTTTCTATTCCCCAGGACAAGATGAATTGTATTAAATATGAAATGCCAAAGATTTGTGTAGTTATGATGAAACAAATGGGAGACAACAAAGATTCTTTATGAACTAGTTGTTTATGTTTCCCAGTTTCTAAAGACACTATTCCTATACAGTCCTGTCCTGGTTTTGTTATATGTTGTAATAAATATAATTAAATTATAAAGTTATAACAATTTATATAATGTATGGGTCATTATATTTGGTATCAAAGGAAAGGTATATTTAACCTTTGGAAACTGGGATGTGAAAGCCTTAGTAAGAACCCTAAGGATAAGTCTAAGTATAGGATACAATCATAGTGTTTTAGAAATGACCATGAATAATGTAGGACAAAACATTAAGTGTCCTAATTTTAAATTTCAATCTTGATTATGTGGTTTTCCTATTATAATTAGTGTCCCTCACAATATGCCTTTTGGTTCTTGTCAGTGGCTAGAACCCGAAGGAACCGCATTTATGATTAATGAAATGGGAAATGAAATAATTGTCCCCCGGAGAAACCAAATGTTATGGGAGTTAGAATGAAAAATCATGTTTCCATGACCACACAACTTTCTCAAGCTATGAATCATTCCAGACATCCAAATGAGAAAAGGACGGAGCAACACTCTATTGAATCCTTCATGAGGCAGCATCCACCTGCATTTAGCGGGTCTTCTGATCCATTAGTGGATGAACAGTGGATCAGTACCACTAAAAAGATATTTTTAGTCCTACAATGTTCTGAACATGATAATGTCATCTTAGGAGTATATCGTTTGGAAGGTAAAGCTGATCAATGATGGAATGCTATCAAGAATACAAGGTAAAGAAATGAAATAGAGTCCATAGAATGGGATGAGTTCAATAACGTATTTTTAATTTACTACTTCCCTCATATTCTTTAAACAAAGGTGTAGAAAGTGTTTCTTTAACAGAAGCAAAAGGATAATGAATTTGTTGGTACCTATAAAGAAAATTTTATAAGACATTCAAGGTATGATTCCAGAATTATTATCCAGCTAAAGAGTAAGATTTTCCAATTCATTATTGGCTTAAAACCAAGTCTCTGAAGAGAATTATCCATAAGGGACCTCAATAGATACGAGGAAATTGTTTGATGTACTCTCAAGGATGAAAATGAGATTAGATTAACCCATCAGTCAAATGAGTTTGATAAGAAGATGAAAATGGAATTCAAAGGAAAATCTAAAGACCACACTGAAAAGAATATGAGTTTTCCCTTAGAATCAAAGTGTGTAATGAAACATGGAAGTAATTTTCATAAAGGTACAAGAAAATGTTTTATGTTAGGAAAATAAGTGCATCCGGAAATTGAATTCCAAATTGATGTGAAAAAGATGTCTAATGGTGCGAACAAAGAAAAGGATATATATAATGCACCTCCTAAAATTCAATGTTACAAGATCATGGAAATGGGGCATTATACCAATCAATTCTTTAATACAATGGTTATTGATTATGATTAATGTCAAAAAACTCTTAAGGCCAAAGACAAAGGAATTTCATTGTTTCCACTGCTTTTTTTGGGGCGTGCGCGTCCACCTGCTTGAGGGCAAAATGCGTTGTTTTGTTTCCCTTCATTCCCGCCTTCAAAAGGCAGGCGTCATCCATCGATTATTCAATGACATTTTCTCCTTGATCGAAACAGGATGATGGGATGTCCGTTCAGCCTTCCATGGATTCCTCCTCGGAGCTCGTTACCTAGTTTGGTTCTCCCTAATAGACTTAATTAATTATTCATGAAACTCTTCCTAGTTCCAAGTATTCATGGATTCTGGTTAATTATGCTACTTCCCTCAAAAAATTCCAAGGGATCAAGCCAGGGAAGCAACCTTCAGTCAGGGGAGTAGTCATGTTGGGCATTACTGGCATGTCTGAGCACTCGGACACCGGCACATCTATCTTCTATCCCTAATTATAGGGCTTCTCAAGGGCATAGAATCCGGAGGCATCCCGCGTCGAATGTGACGAATTATATGCCATAGGCATGCCTCTAAGTATTTCCTCATCATCCCATGTTTAACAGATGGTATGTCGCAAGTTTAACATCCAATGGAGATGGATCAGATATGTCAGAACACTGACTAGAGTGGATCAGATGAGTGTAACCTCAGGGGGCACACTGATGTAGATGGGTTGACATGACCTCACTGGGATGTGAAAGCCCGGGTAAGAATCAAGATGGATGATGGGGTGCTATGTGAAATGGTTTGTTAATTGAATGGAAATTCCATGTGGATGACGGTAATGTTGGGCTTGAGTATCAGGGAGACTTCCTACGTATCCCCGTGGCTGGGAAGCAATGTCTGCAAAGTTCAGGTGGGCGATGGGATGAAAGAGGCGGCCTGTGAGAATAAACGCGTGGATGGGACCCGGAGGAAGTGGAATATTTGGGTTGGGGAATGAGCTTCCCAATACACATAGGCTTGAGGGAAAGGTTAGGTGATGAGCTTGAATTGGGGTGTACACATAGGACGACAACCTGATGATGTGTATGGGGCTTTTGCGTGGTTAGTAGCCCGGGATTTTATGACCCCACTAGGACAGGCCAAAGATGTGGGTCCCAGCTAAGTGGTTTACAATAGCTAGCCATTGAATAGGGGACGTAGCGGCTTAACACTGATCAGGATACAATGGCTTACTACTGATTGAAGGACACAACAGCTTACCGCTGATGGGGGGACACAATGGCTTACTGCTGCATGGGGTTTACAGTTTGATGTCATGTAGGATGAAGGTGAACCTATATGAATAAGGACCTGGGGTCCAGATGGATGGTGTGGGTGAACTGATGAGAAGGGGGGTCAGAACGATCTGGTGTTGGGCTTGAACCTCAGGGAGGCTTCCCACATACCCTACCTTGAATAGGATCAATGAAAACATATTTTAGGTAGTGCGGTAACACAACGTGAAGGGGGTCAGAACCAATGGGTGGCGAGGTTGAATATTGTGGAGGCTTCCTAAATACCCTACATTGGCAAGGATAAAAATCCATGTAGTTTAGCTATGGGTGTGGGGCTTCTACTCTAGGCTTCCCAAGGTGTTGGTGAGCCGACGTGAAGGAGGTCAGAATGATCGGGGTGGTGGGCCTGATCCTCGTGGAGACTTCCTACATACCCTGCCATAGCAAGGATCAAAGTCTTAATAGTTCAAGATATTGGTGTGGGTATTACACTCTAGGCTGTCAAAAGAGGATGTCATGGTCGATTCTTACACTACGTCCATGTGAGTCATGCTCAGTGTGAGAGACAAGAGGTAGTAGAGACTTGACGTTCACGTCATAAAAGGTGCATTCATGGGAGGTGAAGTGGGGCTCATGCGTGGTTATCATCCCAAAGAGGAAACAAGGGCTTACACATGGTTCATTTCCCTGGTAGATAGAGATTGGGACTTACTGCAGGGTGGAGGACCGGGTAGTGATGAAGCCTAATGGGAGAGGGATTTAGCATGAAAGAGAGGAGGAGGACCATTCCCCATCACCCCATTTGCTGGACTTGGGCACTAGAAAAGAATGGAGGAGCAGTGGTGCTACCTCCTACAAGAAAGTCTAGGGTCTTACACCAAGGTGGTTTCCCATTCCCCACAGACTGAAGCCACCTCATCAAAAAGGATCTGATTCTATGTGAGGATGATTTCACTTTCGTTTAGATGAGCAGAATTGCAGAATGTCCAAGGTGGGGGACCCCACATAGGATGATTTGGGTGAGGTCATAGTATAACATGTGGTGCTGAGGAATATGGTGCTTGGAAATTTAACATCATGCAGCTCAGATGAGGTGGGGTTCACTCTGAACCCCTAGGACTTACATAACTGGTACCCTCTGTACCTTGGTGAAGAGAGGGGACTGGAAACTCTGTGACTGAAGGGTGTCGTGAGGTGATCCCATTACGGGGTCCATATTAGCGTGGCTATGGGAAGAACCAATATCCATTAGTGTACCTATGAAATGAAGTATGAGACGAAGAAATTCAATGTGAAATACCACCCAAGGGACTTTGAAGTTACTTCGTATGAGCCTAGAGGGTCGTATGAGAAAAGGGTGTCTGATGAAGATGTTTAGGTCATAAGAGTTACCCGAAGATGATGTCCGGAAGAGGGTCATCGTACACATGCTAAAGGATACTCCCCAGGAGGATGGGTTGTGCACAAATGGAGTAGTGTGGAAAAGGCCTCGGTGAGGTGTCCCAGCGGATTGCACGCGATCGTGGAGGTTTGCGTGCAATTGGTGCGCAATATGCACGATTGCGCGGAAAAGACCGATTTCGCATGAAATCGAGGGAGATTGGATCATAAAGTGGAGCCGATGTTTTGCATGAAATTGGAAGGGATTGCGTGCAAGGAGTATGGGTTGCGTTTAATTGGAACAGATTGTGCATAAGGAATGGGACAGTATGCAATTACAGGGGATTGCGCGTAGGGATTGGGGGTTGCACGCAATTGGCAGCGAGGAGGCACACAATTGGCACAGATTGGGCGCAAGGAATCTGGGATGCACCCAATTGGATGGTTTTGTGAGAAATTGGAAGGTATTACCACAAATGGAAATGATTTAATGAAGGATATGGGACTCGAAGGGATTTGGATGTGGGATAAGCTAGAGGGGTCTCAGGCGAAGGCAGGCCCCTGGGCAAACCTATGCAAAAAATCCTAAACCTGAAAGCCATCTTTTGCACGCACGAGAGATGGGTTGCGCATAGAGGAGATGGTCCAAATTTTTTAACAATCAGAATTCAAGGGGGCACTCTTCTATGTTTGGGAACTCAGGGTCGGTGGATTCGCACAGAAAATGGGCCGCTCTAAATTTAGCCTGCCGGTGTCAGCAGTGAGAAAATTCCCTGTACGGGGCAGCTGCACGCAACATTTCATGCCCGTAGTTGGTGGTGTGGAAATTTCTGCACCTACACAGAAAACATTCTCAGATCCTATAGTTTTCCACGCTAGAGAGTTTTTTGCATGAAACATTGAATTTTTTTACACGGCCTCTTAGGGCACCTTGGAATGGATCACTAAGTCCATATATGGATACTCTTTGTCACGCCAAGACCTCCTTCATCCCTTCAGTGTTTTTCGGCATCTAAAAATTCCCCCCCTCAGAATCGGATCAGTGAGGTGATGCAAAGGTTGGATTCCGAGGGAAACATCGTGATGCAGTACTCCTTGGGGCCCGCACGCGCTAAAACCTGTAGCGTCACGTAAAAACGAGGAGTTGCTCAAAATCCCCATTTTTTCACATTTTTTAAAACCCAGCATCATGCCTATAAAAGCCCTCATGGGTCCCCCATTCCGTATGGATTTTCTCACATGAAAATTCATGTGCTCTCGCACGTGAAAAATTCCCCCTGGATTGCAAAAAAATCATCTCTGTTGCGCGTAATAGCTCGATTTTAGCTAACTGTTTACGCTTAGACACGGGGTTATTCACACTACCTCTGGATTTTTCACACCGACTCCTAATTTTTTCACGCAGAATCAAGATTTTTCACACCAAATCCCACTTTTTCACGCATACTTGTTGAGACATTGCTGGAAGAAGATGGCAGCTAATCGTGTCGACGCCGAGGGAGAGGCCGTGTTCACCACTCGAATGGCAGAAATGGTTTCCAACCCTAACATACATGGAACTTGAAGGATCGTATCAAGAAACCATGATCTCTTCAACATGTTGACCATAGCCTAGAAAGAGTATGAACTGTCTGACAACATGTCGATATGGGACTTTGGTATCTTGGAGAAGGTACTCATGCCTAGATTTGAAGTCGACACACTGTTGTCATGGATGACCCGAGAGGATGACCTACCACAGTATAATAACACCAAAAATGGCTATCCTTCTAGAGAAACTATACATAGGGACGTTTATGTGTTGAATCCCAGGACCAGGACCATTTCGGGGAGTGACCATGTTGTGGAGGATTCTCCATACCTTTATGCAAGTACCATCCCTTAGAGTGTTGGCGACAAGACTAAAGGATGGCTACAAGATTAGGACCTATGGTCTGGGGGATATTTCATGACTGAATGGGTCTAGGCGTATTGGGTATGCTAGCTGTGTGACCAATTTGGGGCCGAACAGTGGAACATCGGTTTGTTGGAGGTGGTCTGGATGTCGCAGTTTCATTTCTACCATTAACATGAGCTCAGGTAGGTGTTGTTTACGTGATAGTCCCCCTATAACAATACCTTCCATCTTCACCATGGAGAAGTTGGCATCATCCTCTGGGATATACATTGAATCAAATATATCCCTTTGAATGGGCACCAATACGATGAATTCCTCTCGACTAAGAACATCTGGGGGACAAATCATGAACTACTATGATAACATGGAATCTGTTGGAGTTGGGTAAGGAGAGGCTGGGGGTCAAATATTTTTTAAAGGACATCTCCTATAAAAAATGGGTTATCTTGTTCCTACAAAGGGATCTGGAATTCTAGATTCTGGGGTGAGGAAGACAGTGTCTGACCATGGCACAGAGAAGCAGAAGTGGATAGTACTAGTGGATCCTGGAGGCGGGGGAATATCAGTCATGGGGCTTCAGTATTAATGAGTTTCGAGACCTGAATGTCTGGTACTCTGGATTTCTTGCAACCTTCCAGAGTGGGTGGATCCTACTAGTGAGGGATGAAAGGATGGGGGTTTATCAAGTGAAATTGGTGATGACTAGAAACATGGTTGTGAATTAGAGGTTCAACCTGGGGGTCCTTGTGTTATCCCGTTTGTACGCCATTCTGGGGCACATCTCGAGGTAGGGAGCTCACTGAGAAGGATCTATGGTCCATTTCAGATCTTTCATGGCTGGATGGTGGCTCATTACGGTGGATATACCTTTCTAAACACCATTCATCTTCCGGTTAATGGCCTATGACCTTCATTGTTGAATATTGTTGGGGTTATGCCATTGACACACAACGAGGAGGGAGTAAGGATCGGAATTGGAAATCACGCCAATTTCACTTTTAGCATGTACCCCACTCCAACTGAAAAAATGATAGACAACGGGAAAGTCCCACTAGGGAAAAGGGAATACTTCCAGGGAATCAGAGGTGGGGTACTTATGGCCCAGATCGATGGGAAGATATTTTGTGATCCCTACATGTTTTCAAGATTTTAAATCCAGTTTAGATGCTACCAACAAATGCTAAGGAATGTGTATATAGACCTTTGGGAGGAAAGTCCCCACCACATTCTGCACCAAATGTGGCTGATGTTTACAACTCACGACTCTGGCGATGTCATTACCTTTCCCCCCATAGAATTTGATGCTAGCCTCTCAACAGCATATGTCAAACATTGGGCCATAGCATACCCTGAGGAACTTTTGTGGAATCGAGTTCGGAAACCCTAGGAATCCAGTGTAGAACCTGGGCAATGAGAGAGCAGGCAGGGTGCTGTTGGGGAAGAATGGTCAGAAGCATATCAGGAAACTGGGCCCACACAGTATGGGACATTATTAGCAAGGATGTCGAACGGCATGGTCGTGACCTCATCACCTAGGGGAGATGCTCTCGTGGAGAGGCTAGGGAACTTACATGGAGGCAAATAAGGTTTCTGATTCAATCTTCCGATGACATAATCTTCCCACCTCGGTGGTCGGCATGGATGACCCTACGATAGTCGATGGGTACTAAAGCCCTATGGAAAAATATAATACGAGATGGACTCCTGTTTCCAGAGTTTGGGATCATTCGTATTAATGAAAAGGTGAGATTCCATCATCGACACACATACTTGATGGATATGGATGCATATGCATGCTAGCGGGGTCGGCGTGAGGAAAATCCCTCCTAGTGAAGGTAATGCTCGGTCAGGGGCATGATCCAGAAAATATGTTCTCCGAGGATGAAGACAATGACGAGGAGATGGAGGGATGTGAGGCGGAAGAGGAGGAGGCAAAAGGATAAGGTGAAGGAGGTGTGATGGAGAAGATGAGATTGGAGGTGGAGGGTCTCAAGGAGCATCCCACCATGGGAGTATTTGGGAGAATGGCGAGATCATTGGCTCTGATATAGATATAATTGAGCTACTCGAGGTAAATATCAGACCTTATCTATCCTTTCACCCTTCATTTATTTTGTAACCCTCAATCATATCTCCTTATCCTGTTAAGTGTCATATTGGTTCCGACCAAGAGTCTCTATCTGAAAGGGGGGAGGAGTCATGAATGGAACAAGGTGGGGAGCATATGCCCATTATTGAGAAAAATAGTGCTAAGGGATCCCCTACAATGACCACTCTCATAGCATCTATAACCCAGAAGTATGATTATATGGGCTCTGGTAAGATCATTACTTCAATACTAGAATTTACCGTTGAAGAACTCAGTTAATCATGGTGTTCATTGTTTGTGCAGTAATCACAGCCTTTCAGGCTCATCGGGCTGCCGAATCCAGGTCATCTGGAATTTATTCAATAGAAAACGTGTCTTCCCATTTAGGGCACACTTCCCAAACTAAGCTGGCTCGGACACTCAATGAGACAAGAACTATGGATGTTAGTGGTACTAATGACAGGGCTGGGATGGATGTTGGCGAGGGAGCTACTGAGACCGAGGAGAGAGGGAAAGGTCTTTCGGGTGTTGAAGAGCCTAAACCCATGGGAGGAATACCCAAAGAAGACCCCTCTATGGGTATCTTGGATTCTTTCCCCGACTATTGTCCTGCGGATCCCAAGGAGATAGATGATAATAACTCAGAGGCGTCCGAGGAGAGTAGGATGACACAGCGCAACAGAAGGAATTGTATCAAGTGATTTCTCAATTAGCCTTAGACAGAATGGCTAAAATGGATTGGATTACTTCACACCTGGCTGTGTTTTCTCTGTTCTTGAGGGGAGTATTATCATCATCCCAATTTGACTATTCATGACTACATGGCTGAAAAACATCGTGAGAGTAGCTGACACTCCGATGTCGCCCGTTGTCAGAAAGAGTCGTGGAGTACCTAATTGTTCCTAAAGGTGGAACAAGAGGCCCGACGCCTAGAAGAATAGATGAAAGAAAAGGAAGTATTAATTGCAAACTATTCTGATCTTGTTGAGCAGTTGAGGGCCCATCTGGCAGATTCCCAAGAGCAGCTAGTGGAAGCAGGTCACCAAATGAATAAACTTCAAACTGAATGGGGACAAGCATAGTCTAGGACAAGTGAACTGTGCTATATGGACACTGATGAAGAGATGGCTCTCTGGGGGCAGAAAGAAATCATGGATGCCACAATCCAAAAAGTAGCAGTACTGGAATGATCTATCCAAGATGTTGATCCTTAAGGGCCCAGTTTTTGTCAAACACATAAACTCATTTCTCTTTACTATATCTTGTTCTGAACTACATGTATGGATAGATTCATTAGCTTGTTTGTTTGGATTAATGAGTTCAACCACAATCCTAAAATAAATATCAAGCCATTCCTAAGCTCACGTGGGGCATACCCAGTGTGAGAAACAAGGGATGTTCGCACAATTACTTCTTTTTTAAATGTAGGAGTGCCCACCAGGATTCGGTCACTCAAGGGTCGAACAACCAATCCAGATTCCTAAGAATAGAATGGAGAGACCTGACTGGATAATGAATCTCTCAGAACAACCGAAATATCGTTTTCTCAGTGTGCTCTTATGCACGAATGGGGTAATTCTAGGGGCATTGGAATAAATCTGAATAGGGGGGGGGGTGGAAGGTGTGAATCACAATACCTATGATTTGGGATACTATAATGATGGCATGAAAATTAAGAATTATTGTTGACCGTGTTTGAAACAAGGTAACTTTATTGCATTAGCATGAAATTGGGATAAAAAATAAGGTCCAAATATTAACCATGTTCGAAACACGAAGCCTGACTCAAAATGCCATCCATTAGTCTTCCAAAATGTTGGCTTAGGATAGTAGGTGGGCCATAGGCTGAGTATCTATACTGTTAGGGGGTCTTTTAGACATGAAATAGGATGAGGGTCCAAATAAAGGGCATGCAAAGCATGGAAGGTGGAGTGGGGGTTTCTTCGAACAGAATCCAACACTCTTGAAATTACACCACCGTGGTGGACTCATTGGTTAGATCATGGATCATTCCTTCTCTTAGACAGGACCTCTCTGGCGAGTAAATGGTTGCTTCCCAATGTTATCGCGGGGAATCCTTGAATTTTTTAGGGTAAATGTGTCGGGTTCCCTAAAAGAAATTGGGCCAAGGGGATGAAAAAGAGGGGGGATCGGATTTATGATTCTTGGGTCTGGACCCAAAGGCATGATACTCGAGAATTCCTACGTATCCCAGGATGATGGGAATCAAGCCATACATAGTTATGGAAGATGTTGTGTAGTTTAACATCTTACGGAAAGGATGTAGAGTGATCTTAGTTTATGGTAATAGATGTTGAACCATGGATTAATATGGAATGAGGGAGATGCATGGTGAGGTAATTATGAAACCCGTCGTGAATGAGGAACCAGAGTCCAAATTACCATGTGTTCCTTGGGGAAGTGTTTAGGTCAAGGGAACAAACACGAAAGTTAGGATGGTCCCATAGAGAAGTGTTTGGGCGTTCCTACGTATATCATGAGAATGAGAATCAAGACGAACGTAGTTTTGAGAGGTTTCATGGTAAGGTAAAAGTGCCAGGGATAAAAGGGGAATGCAGTTCTGGCCCTCGCAACAAAAGAAGAAGCATTTGATAGGTCTTGTTTGTCTTTTACGGTGAATGGAGGTGTTTTTTTCTTGTGAAGTGATGAACCTGGAGTAGCGACTCCAGGAATCATAACAAGAATCAAGCCAAAAGAAGGCATTAACAAATGGTATGGTGTTTGACCGATACCAAACATGATGTCCCTTGAGCGAGGACAACAAAATGTAGTGCTGTTTTTTATCATGCGGCCAAGACGTTAATTTCACAGTTTAGGGTCAAGTGATGGGACCAACCATGCATTCTAACATCGTGCGATATAGACATTGTAGAGACGAGGCTAAAGGGGGAATGTTCATGGTGTGATAAATCATACATGGCCTGAATGTGGACAAGGTCTACATCACACAACATGTGATTCCAAGAAAGAAACCTCGGGATGAAGGGCCTGTAAAATATTAGGAGATATGGGACAGGAGAAGTTATCTCTCGGTTGAGCTGGACCCGAAAACGAGCTTCCTGGGTGTTTCTACATATTCCATGAGGATGGGAATCAAGCTGTACATAGTTCTTACAAAAGGAAGATATGAAAATATCTTCGTTTAAGGTCTTAGAACATGAACCATGGAAAAAGTGGGACTATTACAAGTAAGTGTGGACCTTAATCTGATCCCTAAGCCTATGTGAGTCGAACTCGGTGTAGGAAACAAGGGAGGATAAGGTATTTTCAATACATGAAATATATGCCAAGGGGAAATCGCTGCGGATCCCCAAATGATTGCCTTATCATGGCTTTTTCCTCCTAACGTGCGAATGCGCACTAAGGCATAGTACCAAAAGTTTAGAAGTTCAACTTGGACATGATGAGGTGGAGAAGGATGTGAGTCATGTAACAGACATTTTTGGATTAATGGGGTTTGCATGACGATGGAGGATAACTATTGACCGTGTTCGAAACACAGCATCCATATCATGTGACCTGATATGGGAACAACAAATGAGGATCGACCACTGACTGTATTCGCAACGTGGTACATGTATCAATTTTTTTCTCAAAACCCTTGAGGACGTTGGCCTGTAATGGATAGAGGTCCCTTGGGCTGATCATCCATTCCATTTGGGGTCTCATTCGATGTGAAAGGTGATAGAAGCCCTAATGAAGAGGACCAGTAAGCTTGAGAAATGGGTGAAAGCATGTCCTGGTAGAATCTGACATTCTAGGTGCTAAACTAGAGTACCCTTGGGCACATTGGTGAATCTCTGAAGGGGATCAAGGGTCTCATCTTAGGATCAGCTGATTTGAAAAGACAAGTATAGAACAACGGGATAGGGAACTCTCAGGAGAAGGAGGTAAATGGCGTGGTTGTTACAAAACCCGACACGAATGAGGACATAATCCCATACCACACTATATACTCCTCTCCCTGGGAGAATGCAGTCCAAGGGGCTGAGAAGAGGCTGGATCCAATGACTAAAGATCCGGGAAGTCCTATGTATCCCATAAGGATGGGAATCAAGCCATACATAGTTATATAAGAGGAAAAGATTGGGGTAGGATACCCCAATGAGGGGGTTTATGGAATGGCCAGTATCCCAACATGAATGAGGACATAATTCCATACCACACCGTACAACCCCAAGTGAGAACTTATGCTAGAGATCTGAGAAGTTTTAGGGACCTGAGTTTGGGCCATGAAGAGGATGTCGTGGCAAGATTTCAGTTTAACATCATGCAGTGAGGATGAAAGTGGGTAAAACGCACGAACGATGGCGGTGTATGTCATGGCTAGTAACCCAACATGAATGAGGATGTAATCCCATAAAACACCGTATGACCCCAAGTGAGAACATGGGATAGAGACCTGAGAAGTCTGGGGGACTTGATTTGGGTCCATGGATAGGATGTGGCGGTCAGATTGCAGTATAACATCTTGCAGTGAGGAAGAAAGTGGGTAAGATACCACAATGAGGGGGGTGTATGGCACGACTATTAACCTAATTTGAATGAGGAAGTAACCCCATAGGACACCATACTACCCCAAGTGAATACTTGGGAAAAAGGCCCAAGAAGGACGAGGGACCAGAGATTGGGAATTCCAGCCAACTATTGTCATATAACCCCTTATGCGGGTGCTTCCTCCACATAGATCTTAATCCCACATGAGCAATTATTGGTGTGGGAAACAAGGATTAGGACTTAGCTATCCCAATTATATAAGGGTTAGACAACTGGTATCACCCGAGAGAGATCATAGATTGAAGGTGCGACGTGGCAGGATGAACCACTACACTCACTATTTGGGACTTAAGGGGATGGCGATAATGAAAAAGGATAGTCGTTGACCATGTTTGAATCACAGAGTCCATATCATGTGACCTGGAATGGGGACAACAAATGAGGATCAACCATTGACCGTAATCACAATGCGAGACTTGTATCAATTTGTTGTTCGAAATCCTCAAGGATGTTGGACTGAGATGGTAGGAGGACCCTTGGGCTGAGAATCCATGCCATTCAGGGGTCCTTTCTGACATGAAAGATGATGTAGTCCCAAGTAAAGAGTGTGAGTGAAGCATAAGTGTTCTTGTACATTTCAACAGTAAGCAGGATGGTGAAATAGGAGGAGGTCTCCGGGGAATGGGATGCATGACGAGACCATGATGAACTCCCTGTGGGTTAAGGCAAAATCCTACACCACAAAATATGCATTGACCCGAGTGGAGACTCTAGAGTTTGGGCTGGGCCAACAGAAAAAATTTCCAGGCATTCCTGTATATCCCATGAGGATGAGAATCAAGCCATACGTAGTTCTTAAAGGCCATGCAGTTTAGCGTCGTGTAGTGAGGACGTGGGAGAATAGAAGAATGATGAGGAAGCACATAGTGTGGTCATCGCAATTCTGACATGAGTGGGGCAAAATAATCCTTCACTACACTATGTAAGGACCCTCCAATAGAACTACACCCAATGGGGATAGTAAAAGAGAATATTTTGGGGCTAGACTCAAGACGAGGCATCTGAGCATTCATACATATCCAATGCGGATGGGAATCAATCCTTATGTAGTTCTATGGGTGTAGTTTAGCGTATTACGGGATGATATATAGTTTAACATCATGAGGGATGTAGTAGTTTAAGGTCTTGTAGGACCCAATACAATTTAATGTCACGTGGGACCTATGATGTTTAAGGTCATGCAGGACCCGACAGTTTAGGGTCATGCAGTACTAGGCAGTTTAGGGTCATGCAGGACCGGTAGGCTAAGGAAAATTATTTCTTGAGGAACTTGGAATTAGTGGGAGGAGTTATATGCTCACCATACATGGTTACCAAGGATTATTCACCATTAGGATAGACCTTGTGGACTACGTAAGGCCCTTCCCATTTGGGCACCAACTTCTGTGGTTTCTTTCTAGGTATCATTAGTGTCTGGTGGGTAAATACCAAGTTCCCTTGCAAGAAGTAATAGAAGTGAAATTTCTTATTGAAATATCAAGTCATCTTATTATGATGCCTTTTGAGATTGTCCAGGGAACAAAGCCTATTCTTGTCAAGTGAATCCAATTCAGCCAGATGAATTTCAGCTACTTTATCTGGTGCATGCTGATCATAGACTGTTGTTCGTAATGAAGGAAACTGAATCTCGATTTGCAGGATGGCCTCTGGCCTATACACCATGGAGTATGGGGTCACCTGGGTGGAATTACGAGTCATCATCCGATAAGCCTACAGGGTGTTGGGGAGCTTTTCCAACCAACTCTTCTTGTTCTGACCAAACATTTTCTACAAAATGTTATAGAGGGGATTGTTAAACTCCTCAATCTTCCCATTTTCTTGCATGTGGTAGCGGGAGGTATGGTTAGAACAGATGTTGTACTTGGTGTACAACTTCTTCAACTTGGCCGCCCAGAATTTGGTGTCGTTATCAATGAGGATGGTGTGAGGGACTCCAAACCGATAGATGATATATGAGGCCACAAAGTTGAAAATAGAACGGGCCTTGAATTCCTTGAGTGGGACTGCCTCTGCACATTTGGAAAATAAATTTGTAGTGGGAAGGATGAATCGACACTTGTGAGCTATTTCCGGTGGATATGGTCCCACGACATCCATTCCCCAGCGTACAAAGGTTCAAGAGTACTTGGTAGTGTGGAGAGGCTCCGGTGGCTGATGCATGAAGTTGGAATGAACTTTTCATGCATGATATCTCTTGGTGATCTTGATGCAATCATGGATCATAGAGGGAAACAAATACCCCGGTATCTGGATCTAGTGAGATAGCTTCAGCCTGGTCTGATAAGCCCTGCAGGAATTAGCATGAACCTCCTGCGTGACCAGCGAAATCTCGACTTCTTGGATGAAAAAGAGGATAACACCATCCACTCTTCACTTTTAGAGGAACTGCTCAAGACTGGGACCACTCTAGAGGGTAAATTACAGGACACAACATCATATTCGCTTGCGCTAGGCCTTATTAGTCGGGAGTTCACCATTTTGGAGATACTCAACAAAGGGTGATCTCCAATCGAGATTTAGTTCAACCACATCATCTAAGGGACCTGGGTATCCAGGCGTGGAGGCTCTGGTGGTAAGATGGCTCACCTACAGGTCATCATCATCACCTGGGGTGACGGGGGCAATGACTCTCCGATTTGGCTTGTGGATAATCAGATCATCCTGCTCGGGTTCTACAAGTGATGCAGCCAGGCTGGCCGGGTCATCTACTCAACTATTCTAAGATCGAGGGACAAGAGTAACTTCCGACCGAGATGGGAACTAGTCCATTAGCAATAGAGTGCGCCCCAACAATGGTATGAGCTCCAGATTTCTAATGACGTATTCACCATTGATCTTCTTGATGACTAGTTCAGAATCCCCTATCACATGAAAATGGGGATCATCAATATTGAGGGCCAGCTTGAGGCCAGTAATAAGAGCCTGATACTCTACCTTATTTTTGGTGAAACCTTCTGATAACAGGAATGAGTACGGCGGAATATCTTGTGTCGGGCTAATAAAGATGATACCCAAGCCTACCCTGTTGAACCTAGGATAATTGAGCCTCCTGTTAGTGGGACTCTGGGAAGCACCATTGAAATGCTTCTTCCAACATGAGATGGAATTATCTAATGATAGGATTGTCTCATCAAGAAAATTGAGATCCAAGGACTGGTCAACAAGAGCTAGATGGGCAGCAAGGAAGTCTATCAATGCTTTCCACTTAATAGATTTCTATGGGAAAAACCTGATATCGAACTACTGAAGAATCACTGCCCACTGTGCTAGATGACCTATCAACATGGGGCGGTTTAGAATGTATGTCATTGGGTCTACCCGAGACACCAGTTGTAACTCATGGTGCTGCAAGTAATGACACAATTTCTGTACTGCGAATACCAGTGAAATGCAGATCTTCTCTATGGGGTAGTATCTGGTCTTCGTATCTTGAAGCATGCGGTTGAGGTAGTAAAGGCAGTTTTCTATCCCCTCATAGTTCTTCTAGGAAATAAAGGAGCCAAGAGATCATTCCATGGTGGTAAAATAATTGACCAATGGATTTTCGGAGATGGGTGGAATCAATACCGGAGGCTGGAGTAGATATTTCTTGATTTCTTCAAACACGGTCTGGAACTCTTCGTCTGATTCGTATGCGATGCCTTTCTTCATGAGCTGAGAAAAGGGATTACAATTTCTGTCCAGATTCGTAATGAATAAGCATTTGTAGGCTCTGTGGCCTTAAAAACCATGAAGCTACCGAATATTGCTCGGGGGAGGCATCTGGATGATGGCCTTGATCTTCTCTGGGTCAATCTCGATGCCCCAGTACCTAAAAACAAGGCCAATGAACTTTCTATAGGTGACCCTGAAGGCACATATCAATGGGTTCATCTTTAGGTGGTGAGAAGAGAGGATGCCGAACACTTTCTCAATGTCCTTGAGATGGTCTCGGTGTTGGTGATATTTGACAACCAGATTGTCCACATAGAATTCCACCAATGTCCCGAAGATTGGATTGAATATGTGATTCATGGTCTGCTGTTAGGTGGCACCTACATTCTTTAAGACGAAGGGCTTGACTTGGTAAAAAATTTACCTTGTGGTGCCCTCAAGGCTGTCGACTCCTCATCCTCGGGGGCCACCCAGATCTGATTATATCTGGAGTACCTATCAATTAATGAAATGGATTAAGAACCCCGTCGTAGCGTCGATCAGAAACTCCGTCATTAGGAGGGGGAAATAATCTTTCGGTCTCTGACGGTTGAGATCTTTTAAGTCTATGTAGACTTTGGTATGGCCGTTATTCTTCCTGACTGGAACTATGTTGGCTAGCCACTTGGGGTACCGGACCTCCGTGAAAAAGTTGGCTCTGATGATCTTGTCATCTTCAACCTCGACCATGGAACTATGGTAAGGGTGAATCTTTCTGGGAGGCTTCTTGATCCCACGATGATTTGTCGAGAGACCGAGGCGTTGGACGGCTACATGAGGATCTAATCCTAGAATCACATCGTAGTTCTAGGTGAATACATCACGATGACGTATCAGTAAGTCTATGTACCACTGCTTCTTCTTGATAGGCATGGAGGCACTGATCAATGTGGGTCTCGGATCAGCCTCACTACTGAGGTTCACTTGTACAAATTCATAAACCGTGCTGGAGACACCCTCTTCAAAGGTGGGGGAAGCTTACTCCAGATCCTCTTCTTTAACTATAGAGGAGGGATCCCTAGCAGGAGGAGCTTTCTCTAAGTTAGATGATTTTGACGGGAGGCTGGTAACAGTCTGACCAACAGTGGTCACTCCATTGAGAAATTCCAGTACTGTCGAAACCATAGCAATTAAGGATGTCGACCTAATACCATCTTTTCTTCGGCACAAGGGGACACTTTTGATGATTTCAAAGTAGTAGTGGTGTGTCATCTTGATCTGGTTGATTCCAGCTCGTTGAAACAGGAAAGTATAACGTATCATCATTGCCATGGGATTGATATCTCGATACCTTATCAGAGTAGGGGGATCATAGATCACCAAGGATTGATTCATATAAGAATACAAAGGGATTGCCCGACGTCTCTTAGACCTTAGAATATGCTCCCCCACCCCCCTCGTGCCCGAGACAACAAAACATTGCCCCATATTGAGGGTCGTGGCCTCCAATCATTGTGTCAAGAATACGTAGGCGTCATCCAGACCTGCATAGGGGTCGGTTACAATGACGGAATGCTCGACCTCCCTGGATTTAATATTCTTGTCCTTGCTCTTGTAATAGTCAGCATCTAGGTATCAGGCTTCACAAGTGGAAAAAGGTGATGTTTCACCTTTGAGGATGCCCACTCGACCATTGAGGGAGTACTTGATGCACTGGTGATAAGATTAGGGAACCTCCATGTACAGGTGTTTCCATGGTCTGCCCATCAATGCATTGTACGTGGTGTCTTGGGAGACAACCATACACTCGTAACTAGAAACTATGCCACCGAATTAGCTCTTCAAATGGATCTTTCCTACCAGAGTCTGCTCTATCCTATCGTATCCCTAGATTTTCAGGTTGGAGGGTGTCAAGTAATCTATGGATAACCCCATCTTTTGTAGTGTCCATGTTGGGAGAAGGTTAATCCCGGAGCTGGTGTCAACAAAACAGCGGCGAACCTCCACGCCATTGAATTGGCCATTGATGTACAATGGGTGAATGTGCCCCTATATGGTAGAACCTTCATCTTCTCTAGAGATTGAGATAATGTCCTATCATTCAGTATTATTTATCACTTCTGCATGAAAGGTCTCTTCAGTTGCAAACTCCGTCTAAAACTAGAGGGGCTTCTTAAAACCTCAACAAGGGCCTCATGCATATCTGCCGAAAGATGAAGGGCCTCGAGGATGGAAAGCCTTGCTGGGATGATGTAAAGGTGGTTCAGAACATCATACTTCTGCACCATGTGTGAGCTTCTGCTTGTAGGAGGTTGCTCTATGACAAGCAGTACGGTGGACCCTACCGGCTGGGGCGGCGGCTAACTGGTACTGGCCATATCTCACTGCTCACTAGTCGGAGCCTATTGAGTGGCTACCAGATGAAAATAGGATGACTGATACCAACCTGTAGCAGGGCGTGGATGGTCACGTCATGTTGGAGGTGACTCTCCTGATCTAGTAGCACAAACGGCGGTGAAGGCGTGCTTGATGGCACCAGACGAGGAGGCTGTGCATGCTGAGCTCGGTGCTGGCCCTGCTATCTAGTCTCAGGGGCATGTATGGACTAGCTAGAAGTTCCGACTAATGTGCCTTGATGACCCATATGATAGCGGCTCCATTGGTGTTGGCGTTGGCTGGGGATGTTGGGTAGATCCATCTGGCGCTCCCCGTCGTTATGAGTCATATAGGGGTTTACCAACTCTATGGTGTTAACCGAAGCATACCCTTGACTGTCACTCGAAGAGTCATCCACTACTGGGTGGATCCTTAGATGAATCCATATCTCTAGGGGCATGAATTCACTAAGTGTACGGGATGATGATGGCATTGGCGGGGCATATTTCTTTCCCTTGTGTCGTCAGTGTTTTCTCTTTTGGGAAGAGGCCGGCTGAGATGACGATGCAGAAGTGGCAGCCACAACATCTGAAGGCTCTGGCCAATTTAGGCATGCATGGATGATACCATGGGCATGAGAAACCATTTTTTGATCCAACCAATTTTCATACTTCTAAGACCCATAGTTAGAAACCTACATCCACTCACCCTCGCTATCGCTGCTACTGTCTGTCTTTACGACGACGCATGCCACTTGTGCTGGGGCCAGACCCAACCAGACTATATTTTTATAGACCTGGTCTTGAAGATAATCATTGAGCACATAGAACTACTTGAGAGTGTTCCCCATGTTCTGTTAAAAGTGGCAGTATTTGGGGTGATCAGTGAGGTTCACCTCTTTGGGCCTTCTGCACTCAGGCAAACACAAAACCCCGTGTTCCAAGGAACTTCGGAAATAGCCAGGACCCAAATTCTCATTAAATGAGTAGGTTCTGTTTCATCTGTCCGAAAGGGGGGGGGCTTGGATCTTATCCCTAATGAGGAGATGGAGTATCTTGTTGTGGAGGTGGAGCCTAGTTATCCCGCCAGGGTGGTGGCTACACGTTGCGCGTGGGCGCCTGTCGATTCTGAGGCAGACACTACTGTGCTGGAGGTTGCGCCTATGGTGGTGGGCCTCTATGAGGTTGCAGAGGTAGCTCCACTGGTAATAATTCCAGTTTTCTGGGGGACTCTATTTGGTACACCGTGGTGGGATCAACTCTGGCATCCCTCTTTGAAGGAATTACAGGGGGAACAGACATGCCTAGATGGCCTATTGCAGGGCTTCTTCTAGGAATTGGGACTTATCAGAGATGTCTTGGAATCCTCTAGGGTATTTTTGGGTGATTATAGAGGTAACTAGTTCTGTCTTAACATTTCCAAAACACATCGTCAATAATTTCTCTTGATTCAGTGGCATGTCAAAGGAGTATGTAATCCCTTTCCCCCAGGTGATAAATTCTACGATACGCTCATCATACCTCTGTTTGCACTTGAATAGGTCTTTGATTCTCATTTTCCATGTGGTGGAGATGAACTAGTAGAGGAATTGCATATGGAGGTCCTCTTAGCAGTTCATGGATCCAATGGGGAGATGGTTGTACCAAAAAAACACATGCCCCTCTAATGTCTACACAAAACATCAGTGCTTGGCAGCCTCCTGCTGTCCTAGAGTCCCTAACATGCGCCCACACCTTGAGGCAAAGTAGGATAGATGCTGTGGAAGATCCCTTGTCCCACTAAAAGGGGAAAAGGTGGGATTACAGAAACCAGAAGGTTCCGGTATATCATCCACCCATGCTAGATATGGTTCACCAACAGGTGGGAGTGCCACTTGTCACGTTTCCATCGCCTTGTGGCGGGAAATGAGTACCGCCATTAGATCATCAGGGCGAGGGTCCCTATCTTGATGGGGATCCCTAACCAAGATCAATTTGGTGGGTTTTCAACATGTTAAGGTGGCTCAACGGCTTATGGAGCATCTGGGGGAGTGACCTACGGGGTAGCTGGGGGAACCCAAGAAAGGTTCCTTGGATTAATACACCATTCCGGAGGGTTTGGCGAGACATACCGTGCCATCTTTCTATAAGTTCCTGCCTCAACCCTGTTAGTGGGGCAAGGATGGTCAGGGTCACCTAGAGGAAGCTCGCCGAGGGGAAGTTTTTCCTTCCCCTATAGCCCTGGCCAAGGATTGTAGTAGGCTGGCTATCGCTCTACAGCGCGTTTAGTGAGGAGGTCATCGACCAACTTTTTCTCTTCGGAAATTTGTGGGTGCAACGTAGCATTCTTAGAATCCTCCTCCATCTTCATCACTTAGGAGGATGGGTCGGAGTGTTTGGAAGCTCCGAGGTTCTCTTTAACCTTTCCATGATTTCGGATAAGGGTGAATGTCTCGGTGGGCAGAGGGAGACCTAGGAGATTCCTCTGCTAGCGAGTAACTCTTCCCAATGGATCCAGTAGTGGTGGAATGCCCTCATGGAGTATGTCACCATCAAGAATCTCCAGCTCGTTCTCCTCATCCAATATGTTGGTAATGTTCACTATGATCTTTCCTAGGGGCATTTCCTCAATATCGCCTAGCGAGTTGGGCTACCGTTATATGGGACTAAAGATGAGGGGAGAATATTTCCCCCAGTCATGGATTTGCACCTGGGGGGAATCCACCTTTATAACCTTGCTGAGTACCATGAAACTCTAAACGCATTGCTATTGGAGGGCCTTACAGAAGCATGGTGACTTAGGGAATTGGGCGACAGGGAGTGCTGCCAAATCAACTAGATGACATTGCTCGCCAATGTCTTTAAAATGCATTTGGATCCTTGGGTAAGCCACCCACTAGTGAAAAAGGCCAAAATGGGTCGCCCAGAGGGTTTGACAGAAACATTCAAACTAATCTTGAGTCAGGGATTCTAGCACATGGAAATTTGGCTCCGCAAACGACCAGAACATCTTGGGGAAGTGGTCCACTGTGAAGATATTCTATAAGCTCCTTGGTTCGGATTCAAGGTCTGGCCCTTCATTACCCCACTCGTCAACCAGATGAAGCTAAGGAACTGAGAGCGGTACTGATACAGACTATTGGGATGGTAGGTAGGCTAGTGTGGAATACGGCGAACGGGATGACAGTTCGCCGAATCTCAGGTTTTCCTCCGAAGAGTGTAGCGACCTGGACTCTATATCGTGATAAGATGGGCTGATGACCACAGTTCTGGGAAAAAAGGATTGGGTTACTTACAATAGGCCACACTGCCGCTTGCCTGCCATTGGTCCCCAGAACAGCTCTCGGTGATCTCTAGTCGACGTAGAGAGTGCTTCTAGGGATGACGGTGGTGATTCCAAGACCGTAACCTGTAGGGATACCAGATTATCATCCTCTTAGATATACCTGTGGATGGATGTAGGAATCTTATGGACCTCACATTTCGAGAGTACTAGGTTGATGCGCCTCATTCCTACCACAGCCCTTGACTTGGATGAGAGAGGTGAGGGCTCCAGAGCAGAGTCGTATTCCGCTTTAGAGTCCGAGAAGCTGAATGATTTGATCTCTATCCAGACCTTCCCTGATTCCTTTTTATGGTGGTGATGACCCGCCTTGTTTCCCTTGGATGACTCTTTGGGATAGGGTAAATTTCTAGCATGAGGATGTCCTTTGGCCAAACTGGCACTGGGGTAGAGAGGACTTCCACCCAAGAAAGATGGGGTGTGAGGAGCACCAGGGCATATATCAAAAGGGGTATGGGGAGGACCTCTATGGGAAGTTCTAGAGAAGGCATGACCTCTGCTCGAGCTAGTAGGAACATGGGAAGGACCTCCATTTTTTACTTCTCCTAGTCACATCAGTGCGAGGAAGGTCCTCGAACTGGTCGAACTGAACACGAGTAGGAAATTCGTGCTGCAGGTTGATAAAAAGAGGCTGTCCTTCGTTTCTCTGGTCACTGAAGTGGGGAGGACCTTCTCTAGCAGTTGTGAATACATGGGGTGGTCCCCCATATTGAAGAGTGGCCAGATGTGCAACATCGCCATACCAATGGTCTATGGTGGGAGGAATGACAACATATCTGGTGTAGTGGGAACGTGAGCGACTTTTGTGCTGAGCATCTCTGTCGCAGGGAGGACCCTCATTTGGACAGAATGTGCAACATGGAAGACCTCCATGTCAATCCTAGAAGTGTTTAAGGCCCTCATTCTCTATGGTAATGGTATGGGAAGGACCTCTGTAATGGGTGGTATCACTACGTGTTAGTCTGCAGTGTCCATTGCCTATGATGGCGACCATGAGAGTCGACCCACCTTGCCCGTGGGGTGGTTGGGGCCTCGATCCCAGTCGGGCATTTGAATTTCCCTATTCAACATACACATGGAGTTGGTGGAATGTGTCAACAGTGGCCCATGCCACATTAGTCACAGACATTGACACCCCTTGGGGGTCATCCTTTTCGGCTTGCACCCGATGCTGGTGTCGGGTTAGATAGACTGGAGCCAGTGGTGCAGGTGCATGGCTTACCTGCTCCTTGGACAATAAGACAAGGTGGTGGCACTAACACAGCCAGGTGGGAGACCACTTTGGGAGCCCCTAGAATGGGACTCTAACCAGGACGGCCATGAAATTCCATACCTCATCGGCATAGGGCAGGGAGTCATCGAAGTGTTCTGGGGACATGCTCCTGAAACGGTTATAAGTTGGGGTGGGGAGCATTGGCACCCAATGTGGCCATCAGGGGGTGGTGTTGGAGATCAGGCACATATGCCTATAAATCCTGGAGGTCCATATCCCAAGTCGAGATAATACCCTCCTCCTCATATTGGCGTAGGAGGTCATTGATCCCCCATCATTGGATGACCTCGGATGGGGGGATGGGGATTGGATGCCCCACAACTATATATGTAGAGGACATTGTAGGAGAGGCAGAGCCATGCGGGACTGCCACGTTGGTACTGCCCCTGCCCCTGCATTGGTGGGCGGGCAGTGATCGACTTACAGACGCAACAACTAGATTCCTAAAAGTATGGAGTTTATCTCATCAGTACTGAAGAGAAAAGGAATCTACAACCAATGCCACAATGTCATCCTATCATCCATGGCAGGTAAGATGGATCCACACTGACAACATCACAAACCGGGACGTCCAACATTCTACTCCCACAACATCTGGTGAGTTACACGCCAGGCCCACTATTTGTTTGGCCAGACCCAGCACCGCATATCTGGATCCAGTAACACGCTAATCCACTGATGTCTTGAATGCTACTAATCTCAATATTAAGGATAAGATCATTCACGTTGGTTTCACCATTCCTTTTTCCGATGATTTTTTCAGGGTGCACATGTCCGTCTTCTTGAAGATGAAAGGCACGGTTTTGTTGCCCTGCATTCCCGATTTCCAATGGTGGGTGACATCTATCACTTATTTAGGGATGTTTTCTCCTTGATCAAAACTAGATGATGGGATGTCAACTCTTCCTTCAATAGATTCCTCCTCAGAGCTTGTTTCCTAGTCCGGGTCTCCCTTATAAACATAAGACGGTGTTCATGAAAATCCTCCCCGTGAAATATCTTCATGGACACTAGTTAATTATGCTGCTTCTACCAAGATCTTCCAAGGGGTCAATCCAGGGAAGTAACCTACAGTATGGGGAGTAGTCACGTTGGGAATCACTGGCATGTCTGGGCACTAGGAAGCTGGTGCATCTGTCTTTTGTTCCTTATTATAGGGCTTCTCGCGGGCATAGAAGACTGAGGAATCTCGTGTCCAATGCAAGAAATTATATTCCATAGACAAGTCCTTGAGGTTTTCCTCAGCTTGCCATGTTTAAAACATGGTATACCACAATTTTAACGTCCAATGGAGACAGATCGGACTGATTGGAACACTTACTAGAGTAGATCATATGAGTGTAACCCCGGGAGGACACACTGATATAGATGGGTTGACATGACCTCACTGGGATGTGGCATCCCGAGAAAGAATCAAGATGGATAATGGCGTGCTGGGTGAAATGGGTGGTGAAGGGATGGAACCGCCATGAGGACGATGGTAATGTTGGTCTTGAGTCTCATGGAGACTTCATACGTATCCCTATGGTAGGGAATCAATGTCATCATAGTTCAAGAGTGTGACGGGACGCCTAAGGATGCGGTCCATGAGAATAGACACATGGATGGGACTCGGAGGAAGTGGAATCTCAAGGTTGGGGCATGACCTTCCTAAGACACATAAGCTTGATGGAAAGGTCAGGTGATGAGATTGAATTGGGGTGTACACATAGAACAACAACCCGATGATGTATATGGGGATTATGCGGTGTTAGCAGCCCAGGTAGGTCTGACGCCACTAGAACGGACCAATGATGTGGGTCCCTGTGAAGGGGATTACAATGGATTACCACGGAATAGGGGATGTAGCGGCTTACCATTGATCGGGATACAATGGCTTTCTGCTGATTGAGAGAAACAACAGCTTAACACTAACTATGGGACTCAATGGCTTACTGTTACATGGGGTTTAAAGTTTAATGTCATGTAGGATGAAGGTGAACCAACATGAATAAGGACCAGTGGTCCAGATGAATGGTATGGGAGAACTGACGTGAAGGGCGGTCGGAATGACTTGGTGTTGGTCTTGAACCTCAGGGAGTGTTTCTACATGCCATGTATTGGAAAGGATCAAAGAATATGTAGTTTAGGTGGTGCGGGAACCGACGTGAAGGGGGTTGGAACCAATGGGTGGTGGGCTAGAACCTTGTGTATGATTCTTACATACCCTTCCTTGGCAAGGATCAAAGACCACATAGTTCAGGTATGAGTGTGGGGCTTAAACTCTAGGCTACCCAAGGTGTTGGTGAACCAATGTGAAGGAGGTCGGAATGACTGGGGTGGTGGGATTGAACCTTGTGGAGGATTTCTACGTACCCTACCATAGAAAGGATCAATGTCCTCGTAGTTCAGGATATGGGTGTGGGACTTACACTCTAGGCTGACCAAAGAGGATGTCATGGAAGATGCTTACTCTAATCTCACATGATTCATGCTCGGTGTGAGAAACAAGAGGAAGAAGAGACCTGACAGACACATTGTGAAAGGTGCATCCATGGGAAATGAAGTGGGGATCATGCGTGGTTAGTGGCCAAAAAAAGGAAACAGGGGCTTACACATGGTTCGTAGCCGAGGGATATGGAGATTGGGACTTACTCTAAGGTGGAGGCCCGGGTTCTAACAAAGCCCAACAGGAGAGGGATTCGGCATGGAAGTGAAGAGGAGTATTGTTCTCCATCACACCTTTTTCTAGCCTTGGGCACTAGAGAATAAAGGAGGATAAGTGGTGCTACCTATTGCGAGAAAGGCTAGGGGATTACACCAAGGTGGTTGCCCTTTCCACACTGACAGATGCCACCTTAGAAAAAATGATCTCATTCTTTTTGAGGAAGATTTCACTCCTATTTAGATGAGCGTACGTGAAGAATGTCCAAGGTGGGGGACCCTGCATAGGATGCATGGGGTGAGGTTATAGTTTAATGTCATGTGCTAAGGACGATGGTGCTTCGCAGTTTAACGTCCTGCAGCTCAGATGAGGTGGGGTTCACTTTTCACAACTACGACTTACTTAACTGGTACCCTATGCACCTTGGTGAAGATATGGGACAGGAAATTCCATGATTGAGGGGTGTCATGAGGTGATCCCATTAGGGTCCATGTTAGAATGCCTATGCGGAGAAGAATAAAGTGAAGAAATGCAATGTAAAATACCACCCAAGTTACTTTAAAGTTACTTCGTACGAGCCTAGAGGGTCGTATGAGAAAAGGGTGTGAGACATAGATTTGTAGGGCATAAGAGGAAAATGAAAATGATTTCCGGAAGAGGGACATAGAACACATGTAAGAGAGCACGCCCAAGGAGGATGGGTTGCACCAAATAGGAGAGGTGGATTACTCGCATGGGAGACGGTTCAGATGTTTCAACCATCAGAAGTCAAAGGGGAGCCCTTCTATTTATAGGCACTGGAGGTCGGTGGATCTGTGAAAAAATGGAATCCATGATATTTAGTGTGCCGGTGTTAGAAGCATGAAAATTTCCCACGTGGGGAAGTTGCCTGCAACATGCCATGCCCGCGGTTGGTGGCGCAGAAATTTCCATGCCTGTGCGGAAAACATTTATGGATCCCACAGTTTTCTGTGAGAGATATTTTTTTCTCATAACATTGAATTTGTTTTCATGTTCCCCCCCCCCCTATAATAGATCACTAAATCCAAATATGGCTTCACATTGTCATGCCAAAACCTCCTTCAGCCCTTGAACATTTTTCTACATCTACAGTCACATGAAGTTACTATCGACGATGTGGAGTATGATAATGAAGTAGTGAAATGTACACATATTATCCACTCTAAAGTAGAAAATGTTTTATTTGATTCTGGATCCACCCACTCTGTTATTTCTGGAAAATTTTCTAAGGGTCTCGATGTATTACCTCCACAATTAGATGTTGAGTAAGCTGTGACAACTCCTAATGGCACAACAGTGGCATCAAAAGTTTGCAATTATTCTATGATTCATTTTTGTGGAAACGTGCTTCTGTAAAATCTTTTGATCCTTCCTATAGTGTAATTTGATGTTATTTTTGGCATGGATTGTCTTTCATTGTATGGAGTTCATACCAATTTCCAAATAAGGTAAGTCACATTTAATATTCTAGATTAATATAAAATCATCTATCGATGCAAGGATGAATATAACTTTCCCATATAAATTTCCTCCATATTATGGATCTTGATTACAATAAATGAATTTTATTTATATCAAATGGATGGAATGAAACTCATGATTATTAATAATACCATAGTATAGGATTTTGAAGACATCTTTCCAGAGAAATTTCTAGGTCTTCCACCAAAATGTAAAGTTGATATTTCAATAGAACTCATATCGGGTTCTATGCCTATTTCAACGACACCTTATAGAATAGACCCAATTGAGTTTACAGAATTAAAGAAGCAAATCCAAGAGATTCCTGATAAGGGATTCATACACCCTAGTTCATCACCTTGGGGGGAACTTGTTCTACTTGTTAAGAAGAAAGATGGATTAATGAGACACTACATTGATTAACGATAACTTAAAAAATATTCGATCCCACACATTGATGACTTATTTGACCAACTATGTGGACGTAAATACTTTTTCAATATTGATATTCCTTCAGGATTTCATCTATTAAGGGTAAAAACTTTGGATATACCAAATATGGCATTCCATACATGGTATGGATACTATGAATTTATAGTGATGCCTTTTGGAATTAATAATTCCCTTACTATTTTCATGGATCTAATGAATAGAGTCTTTAGAGACTATATTGATCTATTTGTGGTATCATTTATAAATGATATTATTGTCTATTCAAAGAGAAAGGAAGTACATGAAGATCAATTGAGAATTGTATTGAATACCATCATAAAGGATAAGCTTTCTGCCATATTTACCATGTGTGGATTTTTGCTTCAAAAGATTCATTTTTTGGTCACATAATCTCAATAAAGGGGATATATGTGGATCCAGCAAAAACAGAGGTTATTGAAGGATGTCCGAGACCAAAAATAGTAAAAGAGATCCGTAGTTTTCTTTGTTTGGCAGTATATTATCAAGGTTTTGTGAAATATTTTTCACAATTATCTAATCCACTCACCCAGTTTACTCGGAAAAGAGTTAATTTTGTTTGGACGGAAGAGTGTGAAGATAATTTCAATTAGCTAAAAATAAGTTCAACCAATGCACCTATGCTCACAAAACCTTGGTGTGGAGAAAGAATTGTGATCTATAGTGATGCATCCAAGAAGGGGATAGGGTGTGTTCCCATGAAAAATGATATGGTGATAGCTTAGGCCTCACAGTAGTTGAAAATCCATGATAAAAAATTACCCAACTCATGATTTGGAGTTTTCTGTGGTAATATTTTCATTAAAAATATGGAGGCAATGTAATTATGGTGAAAGGTGTGATATATATACTAATCATACAGGTTTAAAGTATATTTTCACACAAAAGGGTTTGAATATGCACCAAAGAAGATGGTTGGAGTTGATTAAATATTAAAACTGCTCAATAAATTATCACCCTGGGAAAACAAACAAGGTGGAAGATGCTTTGAGTTGATAAAACCATGTTATCTTATTCCTGATGAAGATCACAAATGATCCAATATTTATGGATTTAGAAAATATGGATCTTGAAATTTTAATGGATGGAGATAAATATTATATTTCTCAAATGTATGTTCAACCATCTATACATGTGTATATTAAAGAGGTACATAATGAAGATGTAGAGTTACAAAATAAGGTCAGAAATGTTCCTGAATTCAACCATGATTGTGATGAAATAATAAGGTTCAAGAACTAGATATTTATTCCTACCATACCTGAATTAAAAACTGAATTATTTTATGAGGCTCAAAGTTATTCATTCTCAATTCAACCTAGAAGCATGATGATGAGCAAGGACCTGAAAGAGTACTTCTGGTGGGATAGAATGAAATGATATGTCACTGAATATGTCTCTCGATGATTGGTTTGTCCAGAAGTTAAGGATAAAAGGAAAAATTCTATGGAGATGTTACAACTATTACCCATACCCAAATGGAAATGGGAAAACATCTCTATCGAATTTGTCTTCGAACTTCCCAAAACATCCAAAGGAAATAATTCTATTTGATTTATAGTTGATCATTCTACTAAGTCAGCACACTTTATTTTTGTTAGAGAGGATTTCTATCTTGATCATCTAGATAGGATATATATAAAATAAGTTGTGATATTTCATCGAGTACCACTTTCCATTATATCTGATCAGGATCCAAGTTTTATCTCGAAGTTCTAGCTAAGTCTTCAGTATGATCTGGATACAGAGTTATGTTTCAGCACTGCTTATCATCCTCATACAGATGTTCTGTTTTAGAGGACAATTAAAACTCTAGAAGACATATTGAAAGAATGCTCTATAGACTTCCAAGGTGGTTGGGATCAATACCTACCATTGGTTGAATTTTCTTATAACAATAGATTTCACTCCAGTATTTAGATGGATCGTTATGATGCCCTCTATGGAAAGAAGTGCATAAATCCAACTTGCTGGGATGAAGTTGGGGAAAGAAATCTATTAGGACCTAATCTTGTTAATTAAATGGAAGAAAAGGTCACATTTATCCAACAACATATAAGAGTAGCTCAGAGTTAATAAAAAATTTATGTTGACAACTGAAGAAAAGGCCTACAATTTGAAGTGGGTGAAAAGGTGTTTTCACAATTATCTCCATGAAAGAGAGTAATGAAATTTGGAATAAAGGGAAATCTGAGCACTAGGTATATCAGTCCTTTTGAAATTTTGGATCATGTTGGGAAGGTATCATACCAATTTTAGCTTCCACCAAATCGTTTCCAAGTACATGATGTGTTCCATTTATCTTTCCGAAGAATGTACATACCTTATCCTTCAAATGTAATAATCTCTGAAGTCGTACCGCTGGGGCAAGATCTTTCTTATGAAGAAAAACCGATAGAGATTTTGAATTGTAGTCAAAAAGTTAAACAAAACAATACCACTCTATTGGTTAATGTTTTATGGAGGAAACACCAATTTGAAGATGATGCACGGGAGCTCGAGGTTATGACATAGTAGAGGTATACTCATTTATTTTTTTCCAGGTGATGAATTTCCATGGAGAAGTTCAATTTAAGGGGGGTAGAATGTAACACTTGTATGTTTTATGAAATATTTAAATAATATTAATTCTTCTGTATCTTTGTTTTCACGCAATCATGAGTTCAAACAAACTATGACATGGCCTTAATATAAAATTATCATTATAGCCTAGCCGTTTTGTTAGCGGGAATAATTATAACTAACTTATTAAAATGCATTATTAAAAATATAAGCCAAATGGATATTTTTATTTTAGAATGATTTACTTTTAGTATTGGAATTAATAAGACATATATGTGTTATATAATTAATTAAATATTTTTTATATTCATTCAATGTATATTTTAGTCATAGATTATGAATAAAACCCTATATGATGATTTTTTTTTAAAAAAAACAGGGTTAATTTTACACATTTGAATAGAGAACCCATTTTAAATTAATATTTTCACACATTAATAATTTTTATATGACAACATAAACATGTTATTTTTATGTGTGGTATAAAAATTTACATTGGATAAATTTTTGATATTTTTCTGATAACATTCATATTTTGATGAACAGTAAAATACACTAAATTTTAATTAAAAAAACATTTACCATTGAGATACATTATATGGTTAAAATATAATATTAAATGGTTTTAATGTATAAATAGAATGTATTTTTAACATTTAATATAATTTATGTCATTATCATTAATTTTATATTGAATTCAAAGCTAAAAACATTTCAATCTTTTGTAATGTTTCATCTTTTAAAACCTGTTTTCTCAACAATGGGACTAATTTGAAATTAATTACTAAAAAATATGTGTTTTTAATTCTAAAAAATGGATTTCATATTTGGACTCATTAGGTCCAACTTATGTTAACAGGATACTTTTATTTTTGGACATTATGAATAGTAACTTCGTTAATTATTTTTATTACCATGGTTAAAGGTGAATTGGGTAATTAAGGGTACAATTCCTATTGTAAAAATACCTTAACACCTGTAAAAAACCTACTGGATGATTAAATTCTACCCTTATCATATATTTTTCGAAATGGAATCACTTTATTTCCACTTACCTAAGAAAATGACATTAATGTAATAAAAACTAATGAAATGGACAAAGGGTCACAATCTCTTTTTATATAAGTGTATTAATTTTAATATATGGATAACTAGGAGGTAAAATATACTATAGATAACTATGAAATGTCAGAAGTGTGTTTAATATTTTGGTTCTAATTTATCTTCTGTGTGAATTTTATTTAAAGTATAATAAATGAATAGTGACAAAATTGACACTAAAGATATTTTATAAAAATTAAATTTTTTTAAATTATTTAAAAATCAAGAAAAAAATATTTAAAATTAAAAAGTGATAATTAAAAGGTCTACATCATATATTATCAATTTATGGTCATCTAACACCACATAAGTAATTATTTATTACTATTAATCATTCAGAATGTCATTACCATCATTAAACTTTAAGAGAATAAATAAGGGTCAATTAAAAGTATAAGGTTTAAATAAAAAAAATAAGTAATCAAAATTTTATTGGGTGATGAAATTTCAACCCTATCTCACCTCATATATGAATTTGGGACACTTTTAAGGTTTTTCAGTAGTGTTTTATTTTATTATAAATTAATATTTTTGAAAGTTTCCTAAAGTTCCCCTATCCTCTATTATAAAATGGAACCTCGTCCCTCTCCTCTTCACTACATTTTGAGACTTCCCACCTGAAAAACCCCTATCCATTAATATTATCAACATACCTAGTTACAACCTTGTGGTTCTGTTCTACTCAAACGACAAACTCTAGTGCCCTATGTGGAAATTCAAAGGAGGCACGTCGAGGAAGAGGTAATCTCTTCTACTATTTCTTTCAGGTTTCCTTCTTCTACTTCCTCTTGATTAGTTGTTTCATTATAAAATAATTAATTCAGTATCAATAAAGTACTAATATTTTGTTATAAATATGAAACAACCCTATTTCACGTTCTACCCTCCTATGAAAAAAACTAAATCACCTCCTATGTGTACGTACAGTTTACCGTCTCCAGGCTGTTGTATAATCTATTTTTCACCACCACCTTACATGGATGGGTATAATGGTGTAAATAATAACTATATATGAATAATATAACATTATACTAATTCTAATATACATTAAAATATCCACTTCAATACCATTCAACTATTATGTGAATGATATCGACGCCCGTTCGTATAACGACCCATACTTTACATACATGGTTAATACTTCAAAATTGAAGCATACTTATTACAACATATAACAAAACCATGAAAGTACCATATAGGTATAGTGTCTTTAAAAACTGGGAAACATAAACAACTGGTTCATAAAGCATCTACATTGTCTCCCATTTATTTCATCATATCAATAGTCCTTTTTGGCCTATCATACATAATAACCTTCTTCCTGACCTGGGGAAATAAAACATACAAAAGGGGGATCTCAAATGCTCAGTAAGGGTAAACCAAAAAATATCAATCACATCATATTCATAAGAACATGGCATTTTGGAAATCTTACCCTGCAAAGGAGATCATAATTTCATAACATGGGATAAATCATGGAAGTGAAATGTAGTCACAATAATCATAACTTAAAACATGAATCTTTGTAGAATACACACATAATCATAGAGAATCATTTCTTATTAGTCAAGACTCATTTCCAAGACTATCTTAGTGGACAAAGTCCATTTCTGAACCGAGTTCACTCCTCGTCCCAGTCCTGTTTCACTGAACCGATTTAACTTGCCGTTCCATCCATGTCTATCTCATGAGATATAAAATCTTTACCCAATGAATTAGAGGGAGATATAGGTCCCACCCATATCATAATGATACCATTCTTATGTGTGCCACAAAATCATAAACCATACATAATAGCATAACCTATGTAATAAAAATGGGAATCTTAAACATCGTGACATCATAAAACAATTCATATAAGATAAAGAAATTCATAAAAATAATTCCATCACAACATAATCAAATCAATGTAATAAAAGGGATAGAAACAGAACCCTTTATTATCTTATATGGAAAATAATTTTGATAAAACACTTGAACTCCATTCTTGAGGAAAATATCCTTTCTACTTCAAAAACACTCTTCTTTTCTTAACATGTCATAACATTATAAACTAAAAGTAGTTGATTAAAAATAAACTTGAAAAATTCTAAAGTAAACATCTTGGAAATAATGTTTTAAAAATCCATTCATGTCGTATAAGTTAAAAAAAACATTCTTCTTGTACTTTTGTCAGAAAAGTCGAAAAGTACCTCGTACAAAAAACGACAAAAGATTCATTTCATATCTTTTACTAAAAACTTACGGAAGGGTAAAATTGGATATAAACTATTGTAGAAGGATGTAAATATTACATATTGAGGAAACATGGATGTGGATGATAAAATACACCCCAGTAAATTACAAAGTATAAAAAAATATCTGATAAAAATGAGATTGTGATATTTCCCTTACCTTAGGTCCAATTTGCTTCATAAGTGTCCGAACCTCCTGTATAATGATTTAAATAATGTTATTGACTTATTCTAGAATCATACTTATTGTTATGATATCATATAAGGTCATATTGTTATCTTCCTATTAGTAATATTTCATTACTACTTGTTATTCGGGTGTTTATTACTTTTTGTTCTTATGTGTGTTTTGTCGAATAAATTATTATTCTTCTCTTTAGGTTATAGATACCTCATTTCCAGAATGGTATTAGTGTAATATATATCATATTCATTAATTCAATTAATTTATATAATAATTATGCGATTAAGATCATGTATAATGAGTCGCATCACATCGTGGAGATGGTATTCCGTACGTACGCGCGATCGATGATATCGTTCCCATGATCGTGAATTGTATTGGAGTGTATGTATACTATTTCAGAATCAATATCACTTTATAATAATCATATATAGTTATTATTTACACCATTATACCCATCCAAGTAAGGTGGTGGAGGAAAATAGATTACACCACGGCGTGGAGACGGTATTCTGTATGAACGCACGCGCGGTGATTTCGTTTGCCGTAGGATGGATAGATGGTGAAATAGTGTTGTTTCATACTTATAATAACATATCAGTATATGAGTGATAATTATGTTATTAATTCATAATGAAACAACTAAATAAGAAAAATTTGAAGAAGAAATAATGATGAAAGAATCGGTAACGGACATTACCTCTTCTTTGAAGCGCCTCTTTGAGACCTCCTCTTAAGGCACTACAATTGGTCTTGAAGGAGACCAAGACATCTAGGATGTTTCTAGGGAAGTGGGGAAGTGAAATGGGTAGGGATTGGCCGAGCTTGAAGGCTCAAATTGGTGTGAGGAGGAGAGGGAGGAGGTTCCCTTTTATATGGGGGGAGAGGGGCACCTTTGGAAATATAAGAAATATTAGTTTATATTAAATCCCAACCCCACTTAAAAACATCCAAAATGACTCATATCTGAATATTAGATGAGATAGGGTTTTAAAATCATCATCCAATAGAATTTAGACATGTTAGGAATTTATTTTAAACATTATCAACTTGATTTATCATTATTTATCAATTTAATTTTATTTGTGGTAATAATATTCTAAATTTTAAATTATTATAAATAATTATATATGTGTTTTGAATTTTCCATAATTTGAAACTTTATGAAATTGTCGACCATATAAATTTTAATTTATAATTTTTAAATATTTTTGTGATTTTTAAACAATTTTATAAAATGTTATTTTTATAAAATAACAATAGTGTCAATTTTGACAATATTCATTTATTTGAATTTAAATAAAATTTATACAGATGATATGTTCAACCTAAAAGCTTTAATATATCCATAAAATGTCATATGTATCTAGAAAATTATAGGAGCACATTAGATAGTTCATATAAAATTTATTTTAATATTTTAAAATTATTATTCTCAAAATGTCATATAGATTATTGTATTAGCTTTCTGGAGACTATTCATGTTTGAAGTTTCATTAAGTTTGTCACTAAATTAAAATTATTATTCTTATAAGATTTAAGAAAGTGACATGTCATCACATTCTATGGTTTTGATAATAATTAAATTATTTTCATGGAACAAAGTCCATTAAATGAATCTAATCTGACCCTTAAGTGATATGGATCGACTTGTAGTCATCCAATAGGATTTTGGCAGGTGTTAGGGTTACTTTATAATCTTATATTTACCCTTAATTACCCGATTTACTTTTAACTATGGTAAATAAAATTTACCGTAGTTACTATTCATAATGCCCAAAAATAAAAAGTATACTATTAACATAATTGGGACCCACTGATTTCAAATATGGAATCTATTTTTCAAAATTCAAAACATATAAGTTGCAGTAATTAAAATAAATCCCGCTGTTAAGAAATCTGGTTTTAAAAGTTAAAACATTGCCAAAGATTGAAATGTTTTTACCTATGCATTCAATGTGAAATTAGTGTTAATGACATACATTATATTAAATGGAAAAAATATAATCTATTTATACTTTAAAACCATTCAATATTATAATTTATCCATATAAATTATCTCAATTAAAAAAGTGTTTTTTAATAAAAAATTAGCATATTTTTACTATTCATCAAAATATGAAAGTTATCAGAAAAATATCAAAAATTTATCCAAAGTAAATTTTTGTACCCTGATTCAAAAGATGAATTTAATTTTTTAAAATTGAACTTATAAACATGTCAAAACTATATTTAATGTGGGTACGCCATCAAAAGGCAGCAAAACAGCATTTTTTTGAAAATACTTATTTTACCCGAAAAATTTATTTTGTTCTCTTACCATGTTCTAGAAAATGTGTAAGATGAATAATAATGTTATAAAATTAAAAATTTAGTTAATATAATTCATAACGGCTAGTCCATAATAATATATCGTTGTTTAGTGAAACCCGGTATTGCGTACGACGCAAGCTATCGAGGATGGTCATGATTGCGTGTAAATAAAGTCAAGCTAGTGTTGTGTGTAGAAAAAGATTCCTTTGATGATTTATATAACATAAAAACAAAGTATTTCTCATAAAAGTCTCGGGTGTTACATTCTACCCCCCTTAAAATGCATTTCTCCCTCGAAATTCGTCACTTTGTAACAAACATATGAGGATAACTATCCCTCATCATATCCTCAAGCTCCCATGTAGCTTCTTATAATTGGTGGTTCCTCCATAAAACTTTCACCAAGTGAGTGGTCTTGTTCCGTAGGGATTTTTTGCTACGATCCAGAATCTCTATCGTTTGTTCTTCATAAGAAAGATCTTGCTCCAGTGGTATAACTTCTGAGTTGAGTACATGTGAAGGATCAGGTATATATTTTCTCAGGAGAGATACATGGAACACATCGTGAACTTGAGAGAGATTCGGTGGAAGCACCAATCGGTAAGCTACCTTCCCAACATGATCCAGAATTTCAAAAGGACAAATATATCTAGGGCTCAACTTTCCCTTCTTTCAAAATCTCATGACCCTCTTCCAGGGAGATATTCGTAAGAACACTTTATCACCCACTTCAATCTCTAGGTCTTTTCTTCGGTTATCGGCATAACTTTTCTGTCGACTCTGAGCTGCTCTTATGTGTTGTTGAATAGATCTGACATTTTCTGTCATTTCATCAATGAGATCAGGTCCTAATAGCTTTCTTTCCCCAACTTCATCCCAGCAAGTTGGAGTCCTGCATTTCTTTCCATACATAGCTTCATAAGGAGCCATCTGAATACTGGAGTGAAAGCTATTATTATAAGAAAATTCCACCAAAGGTAGGTCTTGATCCCAACCACCTTTGAAATCTATAGAGAAAGCTCTCAACATATCTTCTAGAGTTTGAATTGTCCTCTCAAACTGACCATCTGTCTGAGGATGATAAGCAGTGCTGAAACTCAACTCTGTATCCAGAGTATGCTGAAGAATTCTCCAGAACATTGAGGGAAACCTTGGATCCCGATCAGATATAATAGAAAGTGGTACTCCATGCAATCTTACCACTTCTTTTACATATATCCTGGAAAGTTGATCTAGAGAGAAATCCTCTCTAATTGCAATGAAGTGTGCAGACTTTTTAAGATGATCAACTATGACCCAGATAGTATTATTGCCTTTGGATGTCTTAGGATGTCCGGTGACAAATTCCATAGTGATGTTTTCCCATTTCCATTAAGGTATGGGTAAGGGTTGTAACATCCCCTTATACATCTTTCTCTCAGCTTTAACTTGCTGAAAAACCAAGCATCTAGAGACATATTCCGCAACATCTCTTTTCATGCCATTCAACCAGAAGTACTCTTTCAGATCCCTATACATCTTCGTGCTTCCCGGATGAATAGATAATGAAGAACTATGAGCCTCATCCAGTAGCTCCTTCTTTAATTATGGGATGGGAGGAACACAAACCTGATTCCTGAACTTTATTATCCCATCACAATAACGGTTGAATTCAGGAACATTTCTCACCTTCTTTTGTAACTCAACATCTTCTTTTTGTGCCTCTTGAATCTTCACATGTTTAGATGGTTGAACATTCATTTGAGAAAGATACGATTTTCCCCTTCCATTATAATTCCAAGATCCATCCTTTGCAAATCCATAAATATTGGATCTTTTTTGATCCTCATCATGGATAAGATAGCATGGTCTTGTTGACTTAATGCATCTTCCACCTTGTTTGCTTTCCCAGGGTGGTAATGAATTGAGCAGTCGTAATCCTTAATCATCTCCAACCATCTTCTTTGGTGAATATTCACCTCTTTTTGTGTGAAAATATACTTTAAACTTTTGTGATCAGTATAAATATCACATCATTCACCATAAAGGTAATGCCTCCAAATCTTTAATGAAAATATTACCGCAGCTAACTCCAAATCATGAGTTGGGTAATTTTGCTAATGGATTTTCAACTGCAGTGAGGCATAAGCTATCACCATATCATTTTGCATGAGAACACATCCCAATCCCTTCTTGGATGCATTTCTGTAGATCACAAACCGTTCTCTACTGCACGGTAGTGTGAGCACAGGTGCACTGGCTAACCTTCTTTTTAGCTCTTTGAAATTTTCTTTACATTCCTCCGTTAAAACAAACATAACTCCTTTTCGAGTCAACATGGTGAGTGGGTTATATAACCTTGAAAATATTTCACAAAACATCGGTAATATCCATCCAAACCAAGAAAACTTCGGATCTCTGTTACTGTTGTTGGTCTCGACCATCTTTCGATAACCTCTGTTTTTACTGGATCCACAGATATCCCCTCTTTTGAGATTATGTGACCTAAAAATGAAACTTTTTGAAGCCAAAATTAACACTTGGTAAATTTGGGATAAAGATTCTCCTTTATTAGGGTCTTTAATACAATTCTCAAGTGATCTTCATGTTCTTCCGTGCTCTTTGAATAGACAAGAATATCATCTATAAATACTACCACAAACTGATAATGATAGTCTCTAAAGACTCTATTCATCAGATCCATGAAGATAGCAGGGGAATTAGTATGACCAAATGGCATCACTGTAAATTCATAGTGTCTATACCTTGTACGGAAAGCCGTCTTTGGTATATCCTCCCTTTTGACCCTTAATTGATGATACCCTGAACGAAGATCAATCTTGGAAAAGTATTGAGCTCCGCGTAGTTGGTCAAATAGGTCATCAATGTGTGGGAGAGGATATTTGTTCTTGATAGTGATCTTGTTAAGTTCTCGATAATCAATGCAGAGTCTCATTGATCCATCATTCTTATTAACAAACAGAACAGGTTCTCCCCATGGTGACACACTAGGGCGTATGAATTCTTTATCAAGATTCTCTTGGAGTTGCTTCTTCAATTCCTACAACTCAATTGGGGCCATTCTATAAGGTGTCTTTGAAATAAGCAAAGCACCCGGTACGAGTTCTGTTGAAAACTCAACTTCACGATTTGGTGGAAGACCTGGCAATTCCTCCAGAAAGACATTATCAAATTCCCGTACAATGGGCATATTATTAATCGTGAGTTTCTCTCCAACCATTTGAGATAAATAACCTTCATTTAGTGGAATCAAGACCCATAAGATGGATGCAATTTCCACTGGAAGGTTATGTTCATCCTTGCATCAATAAATGATCATAGACTAATCTGGAATTTGAAATGTGACTTCCCTTCTTTGGCAATTGATATGAGCTCCATATAAAGAAAGTCCATCCATGCCAAGAATCACATCAAATTCCACTATAGGAAGGATCAAAAGATTTGTAGGAAGAACTTTCCCACAAACTTCAATCAGAGAAGAATTGAAAACTTTTGATGCGATTGTTGTGCCATTTGGAGTTGTCACAGCCAACTAAACATCTAATTGTTGAGGTAATACGATGATACCCTTAGAAAATTCTTCAGAAATGGAAGAGTGGGTGGATCCAGAATCAAATAAAACATTTGCTACTTTAGAGTGGATGGTAAGTGTACCTCTCACCACTTCGTTGTCATACTCCACATCACCGATAGTAATTGCCTGTGACTTTCCTTTGTCTTTGGCCTTAAGATTTTTTTGACGTCGATCATCATCATCAACCCTCGGATTTGGGCATTGATTGGCATAATGCCCCATCTCCTTGCACTTGAAACATTGAAGTGTAGTAGGTTAATTCTGTGTATCCCTTCATTTTTTTACATCGTTAAACATCTTCTTCCCATTATTTCGACTTTCAATTGCCCGATGACCTTCTTTTCCACACTTATAACATTTTCTTGTGCCCTTAAGACAATTTCCTCCATGTTTCTTTCCACACATTGAGCATAAGGGAAAACTCATCTTCCATTTAGTGTGGTCTTTAGATTTTCTTTTGAATTAAATTTTCCTCTTCTTATCAAACCCATGTGACTGATGGGTTACACCAATATCCATCTCAACCTTGAGAGCACATTGAACAATTCCCTCGTAGCTATTGAAATCCCTTATGGCTAACACCCTTCAAATACTTGGTTTTAAGCCACTAAAGAATCGATCGATCTTACTCTCAGGTTGGATAATAATTCCGGAAGCGTACCTTGCAAGTCTTGTAAAATTTTCTTCGTAGGTACCAACGGATTCATTATCCTTTTGCTTCAGTTCAAGAAACTCCTTCTCCATCATTGTTCAAAGAATACGAGGGAAATACTTATTGAAAAATATGTTCTTGAACTCATCCCATTCCATGGACTCGATTTCAACCCTTTGCCTCATATTCTTAATAAGATTACACCATTGATCATCATCACCTTCCAAATGATACACTGCTAAGATGACTTTATCATGTTTATAACATTGAATAACTGAAAATATCTTTTTAGTGGTACTGATCCAATGTTCAACCACTAATGGATCAGAAGACCCGCTGAATGAAGGTGGACGCTGCCTCATGAAGGATTCGACAGAATGTTGCTCCTTCCTTTGCTCATTTGGATGTCCTGCTTGATTCATAGCTTGAGAAAGTTATGTGATCGTGGATATAAGAGTTTCATTCCAGCTCCCATAACATTTGGTTGCTCAGGGGTACAATCATTGCATTGCCCATCACATTCCGCATTAACACAGTTTCTTCGGGTTCCAGCCATTGACTAAAACCAAGAAGAATTGTGTGAGCAACACTAATTATAATAGTAAAACCACATAAACAAGAATAAAATTTCACACTTAAGGTCTTATCAAAGGTTTTTCATTTCCATTTCTAAAACACTAAGATTGTGTTCTATGCTTAGACTTATCCTTAGGATTCTTACTAAGGCTTTCACATCCTAGTTTCCAAAGGTAGACTATACCCTTCCTCTGATACCATCTATAACGACTCATACTTTACATACATGGTTAATACATCAAAATTTAAGCATACTTATTACAACATATAACAAAACCATTAAAGGTCCGTATAGGTATAGTGTCTTTAGAAACTGGGAAACATAAACAACTGGTTCATAAAGCATCTACACTGTCTCCCATTTATTTCATCATATCAATTGTCCCTTTTGGAATATCATACTTAATAACCTTCTTCCTGACCTGGGGAAAGAAAACATACAAAAGGGTGAGCTCAAATGCTCAGTAATGGTAAATAAAATAAATATCAATCACATCATATTCATAAGAACATGACATTTTGGAAATCTTACCCTGCAAAAGAGATCATAATTTCATAACATGGGATAAATCATGGTAGTGAAATGTAATCAAAATAATCATAACATAAAACATTAATCTTTGTTTCATACACACATAATCATAGAGAATCATTTATTATTAGTCAATACTCATTTCCATGACTATCTTAGTGGACAAAGTCCATTTCTGAACCGAGTTCACTCCTCGTTTCAGTCCTGTTTCACTAAACCGGTTTAACCTGCCATTCCATCCATGTCTATCTCATGAGATATAAATTTTTTACCCAATTCATTGGATGGAGATATAGGTCCCACCCATCTCATAATGATACCATTCTTATGTGTGACACAAAATCATAATCCATACATCATAGCATAACCCAAGTAATAAAAATGGGAATCTTAAATATCGTGACATCATAAAACAATTCATATTAGATAAAGGAATTTATAAAATTAATTCCATCACAACATAATCAAATCAATGTAATAATAGGGATATAAGCAGAACCCTTTATTATCTTAGATGGAAAATAATTTTGATAAAACACTGGAACTCCATTCTTGAAGAAAATAAACTTTCTACTTCAAAAACACTTTTCCTTTATTAACATGTCAAACCATTCTAAACTAAAAGAATTTGATTAAAAATAAACTTGAAAACTTGTAAATTAAGCTTCATGGAAATAATGTTTTAAAAATCCATTCAGGCCGTATAAGTTAAAAAAACATTCTTCTCATACTTTTGTTGGAAAAGTCAAAAAGTACCTCGTATGAAAAACCACAAAAGATTCCTTTCATATCTTTTAATAAAAATTCACCGAAGGGTAAAATTGGATATAAACTATTGTATAAGGATATAAATATTTCATATTGAGGAAACATGGATGTGGATGACAAAATACACCAGATTAAATTCCAAAGTATAAACAATCTCGGATAAAAATGAGATTGTGATATTTCCCTTACCTTAGATCTGATTTGCTTCATCAGTGTCCGAGCCTCCTGTATAATGATTTACATAATGTTATTGAGTTATTCCAGAATCATAATTATTGTTATGATATCATATATGGTCATATTTTTAGCTTCTTATTAGTAATATTTCATTACTACTTGTTATTCGAGTGTTTATTACTTTTTGTTCTGATGCGTGTTTTGTCGAATAAATTCTTATTCATCTCTTTAGGTTATAGATACCTCATTTTTATAATGGTATTAGTGTAATATATATAATATTGATTCATTAAATTCATTTATATAATCATTACGCAATGAAGATCATGTAGATTCGAGTCGCATCACATCGTGAGACGGTATTCCGTACATACGCACGAGCGATGATATCATTCCCATGATCGTGGAATTGTATTGGAGTATATTTATACTATTTAAGAATCAATATCACTTTATAATAATCATATATAGTTATTATTTGCACCATTATACCCATCCAAGTAAGGTGGTGGAGGAAAAATGATTTCACCACGACGTGGAGACGTTATTCCGTACGTACGCATGCACGGTGATTTCGTTTTCCATAGGATGGATAGATGTTGAAATAGTGTTGTTTCATACTTATAATAACATATAATTATATGAGTAATACTGATGTTATTACTTCATAATGAAAAAACTAAAGAAGAAGAATTGGAAGAAGAAATAAAGATGAAAGAATCGGTAACGGACATTACCTCTTCTTTGAAGCGCCTCTTTGAGACCTCCTCTTAGGGAACTAAAATTGGTCATTGAAGGAGACCAGGACCTCTAGGATGTTTCGAGGGAAGTGGGGAAGTGAAATGGGCAGGTATTGGCCGAGAATGAAGGCTCCAATTGGTGTGATGAGGAGAGGGAGGAGGTTCCCTTTTATAAGGGAGGAGAGGGGCACATTTGGAAATATAAGAAATATTAGTTTATATTAAATCCCATCCCCACTAAAAACTTCCAAAATGACTCATATCCCAAGATTAGATGAGATAAGGTTCTAATGGCATCGACCAATAATATTTAGACATGTTAGCAATTTATTTTAAACATTATCAACTTGATTTATCCTTATTTATCAATTTAATTTTATTTGTGGTAATAATATTCTAAATTTTAAATTATTATAAATAATTACATATGTGTTGTGAATTTTACATAATTTTATACTTTATGAAATTTTCTACCATATAAGTTTTAATTTACAATTTTTAAAAATTTTGTGATTTTTAAACAATTTTATAATATGTTATTCTTATAAAATAACAATAGTGTCAATTTTGACACAATTCATTTATTTGAATTTAAATAAAATATATACAGAAGATATGTTCGATATAAAAGCTTTAATAGATCCATAAAATGTCATATGTATCTATAAAATTAGTGTATCACATTAAATAGTTCATATAATATTTATTTTAATATTTTTAAAACCATTTATTTGATATTTTAATTAATAGAATAATTTCAACATCACTATTGTGTCATAATTAATGATAATTATTTTATCCATAAAAATTATAAATAAATTCCTATGATGTATATAATTGTATTAGATTTTTGGAGACTATTCATGTTCGAAGTTTCATTAAGTTTATCACTAATGTAAAATTATTATTCTTATAAGATTTACGAAAGTGGCATGTTGTCACATTCTATGGTTTTTTAATAATTAAATTATTTTCATGGACAAAAGTCCATTAAATGAATCTAATCCGACCCTTATGTGATATGGGTCGACATTTAGACATCCAATAAGATTTTATCAGTTGTTGGGGTAACTTTATAATCTTATATTTACCCTTAATTACCCGATTTACCTTTAACAATGGTAAATATAATTTACCGTATTTACTATTCATAATTCCCAAAAATAAAAAGTATCCTATTAAAATAATTTGGACCCACTGATTCCCAATATGGAATCCATTTTTCAAAATTCAAAACATATAAGTTTCAGTAATTAAAATAAATCCCGTTGTTAAGAAAACGGGTTTTAGAAGTTAAAACATTTCCAAAGATTGAAATGTTTTTACCTAGGAATGCAATGTGAAACTAGTGATAATGACATACATTATATTAAATGGTAAAAATATATTCTATTTATACATTAAAACAATTAAATATTATAATTTATCCATATAAATTATCTCAATGAAAAAAGTTGTTTTTAATTAAAAATTAGCGTATTTTTACTATTCATAAAAATATGAAAGTTATCAGAAAAATATCCAAAATTTATAAAAAGTAAATTTTTATACCCTGATTCAAAAGATGAATTTTATTTTGTCAAATTTAACTTATAAACATGTCAAAAACTATATTTAATGTGGGTGCGCCATCAAAAGGCGGCAAAACTGCATTTTTTTTAAAATACTTATTTTACCCGAAAAATTTATTTTGTTCTCTTACCATGTTCTAGAAAATGTGTAAGATGAATAATAATGATATAAAATTCAAAATGTAGTTAATACTATTCATAACGGCTAGTCTATAATAATATATCGTTGTTTAGTGAAACCCGGTATTGCGTACGACGCAAGCTATCGAGGATGGTCGCGATTGCGTGTAAAGAAAGTCAAGCTAGTGTTGTGTGTAGAAAAATATTATTTTGATGATTTATATAACATAAAAACAAAATATTTCTCATAAAAGTCATGGGTGTTACAGTTCGTTTGTACAACATACCGTCTCCACAGTGCGATGTGATTTGTTCTACCCAATCTCCATTAAACCATGATTATATAAATGAATTTAATGATAAAATATGATATATATTATACTAATACCATTCTTTAAATTATATAACGATAACCTATAAAGTGGAACAAGAACTTATCTAACCAAACATATATAAGAACAAAAAGTAGTTAATGCCCGAATAACGAGTAACAATGAAATGTTACTAACAAACAAATGAAAATATTATCCTAAATGTGATGATAAAAATTATTATGATTCTATAATAAATACATAACATTATTTAAATCATTATACAGGATTTTATGATACATACAAATCATATCAGACCAAAGGTATGGGATAACTTTTCCAATCTCATTTTTATCCATGATTTTTTATTCATAAGTATTTATAGGGGTTATATTTATCACCCATGTCCATGTTTTCTAAAAGTATTTTCATAAAATTTTTACTATTCTTCCATGTATTTTTAAATTCATCTTTACCCTTTTTTACTTTTACCACATGGTATGGAATGAATCTTTCTTTGGTTTACTATATGTGGTAATTTTTTACTTTTCCAGAAAAAATATGTGGAGAATGTTTTTTTTTGACTTATACAACATGAAAAAAAATTTACGATTTCATAGGGCATTATTTCCATGAATCTAAATTTAAAAAATGTCAAGTTTATTTTCAATGAAATTATTTTATTTTAAATTTGCATGACATATTGAGAAAAGGAAATTTTTTTGAAGAAGATAGGATATTTTTCTCAAGAACTAAGTCCAAGTGTTTTATAAAAATTATTTTCTATCTAAGATGATAAAGGATTATGTTTAAATCCATACTATTACATTAATTTTATTATGTTATGATGGAATTATTTTTATGAAGTCCGTTTTTCGTAAATTGATTATGTTTTGATGGCATAATGTTTATGAATCCCATTTTGGTACATGGGTTATGCTATGATGTATGAGTTTTTGTGTGTGTCACACATAAGAATGGTTTCATTATGATATGGGTGAGACCTATATATCCCTCCAACACATTGGGTAATCATTTTTATCTCATGAGATAAACATGGGTGGAATGTCAAGTTAATCCGGTTTAGTGATACTAGACTACAATGAGGAGTGAACTCGATTAAGTTATGGAATTTTTCCGCTATGATTTTCTATGAAATGATCCTTGAGTAATATAAAATGATTTTATATGGTTATGTGTTTATGTCACAAACATTCATGTCTTATGTTATGATTATTGGGATTACATTACACTTTTATTATTTATCCATTGACATGATATAATGATCTCTTATGGAGGATAATATTTTCAAATTTTATTATATTAAGAATATGATATGATTGGTATTTACTTTGTTTACTCTTACTGAGAATTTGAGCTCACCCTTTTGTATGTTTCATTTCCCCATGTCAGTAAGAAGAGTATTAAATATGATTTTCCAAAAAAAGAGTCTAGTTATGAAGAAATAAATGAGGGACAACGTAGATGCTTTATGAACCAGTTGTTTATGATTCCTAGTTTCTAAATAAACATTACCTATACCATACTTTTTTTGGTTTTGTAATATGGTGAATTAAATATAATTCAATTATGAAGTAATAAAATTGTATGTAAAGTATGGGTCGTTATAATGGCCCCACTATGATTGTCCTTATATCAGGGGATATTTGTCCCATGACCTTCGTGGATATTAGAAGAGGTGTGTTTCTACTCCAGAGTAACCGTCTCTTTATGTTAGTGGGTTACTAGAATTGTGGGAAAAAATATGTGTGCCTATCCCTATTCCACTTCCACTACCATCAATATATCTTCGAATGTTTTAAAGATGTTTCTAGGTATTTGAGTCCACCCATTCACTAATTTATGGATATAATTGGTATCATTCGCGACTAGAATAGGGATATATTTCCATTCCATGGATGGAGTAGTGGTATGTTCCTAAACCTATCCTCCATTTGTTATGGGTATTTACACATAGTACATAGGTCGAGGGTTAGATATATGGGTCTACCACCTATTTATTGTTGGAATTTTCTAACTAATTTCTTTTAATTCTTATTGGTAAAGCCGAAAGGCTTTATAGGTGTGGGAAGTTGTGTGCACCTTTTTTGTAGATAGTCGTCAAATTTAGCTATTGTGGTTTTTGTATGTGGGTGATTGTTTATGTTTTTTTTTTTTTTAAAAAAATTCAATTGAAAGCTTCATTGGATGATGCCAAATTGTGTCAGCATGCCTGAATGGTAAATGTAGGTGGTTATACCTACTCACATATTTCAACTAAAATGTAAGGGGAATCAATATTGACTTAGGTAAGTTCTTTTTTTGTCTTTTTATTTTTTATTGAGTTTGGTTAAGATCATTTATGAGATGGAATAGAGGTGTGGACTTACATCCAATTTCTAGGTTGTTTCCCTTGTTAGTCCATTGGGAAATCTTGAGTTTGAGTGGCATGTGCTAGTGTTCTGAGGAAAACACCACCATCATGTTGAATTACTTTCACTACATGACATTTACAGTGTTTTATGCTTTTATGATCCCATTGTAGGGTCCCCTAAGATATTTCTATTATTACATCATTATCCCCCTAATATTCCACACAAAGATAAAAGAGGATCTGATTAAATACTTTTGTGGATATGCTCTGAAAAATTGATTAAGATGAAAATATATATTATCTTCTTCTAGGTCCCCATCCATATTTGAGTGGATGGTTGTATGTGATTCATAAGATAGAAGGACTTTTGAGCATACATCAGGGTTGGGATGGAACCATTTAGGTGGTACTCCTTGACCAGTGCAATTGAAACCCGGTATTGGAGATGCTTGTTTTGCGACGGTTTACACTATTTAGTGGTGGACACATCTTTTCTAGAGACTATAGAATATGTATAAAAGAATTAGTATGATTATATTTTCCTCAAATTGATATTTTGTTGAATTATCCTAAAATAATTTCGACAAAAAAAACTATGTTAAATTAGTATCTCAATTAACAAACACATTTATAATCAATTATCTTGATTGAACCTCTTTCATTTTATTGATAAATGGTCTAAAAATGTTGGTGAAAAAGTCATGTTGGTTGATGATTCCCATCGGTATCACCATATTTCTTTTGGATAAAATGATGGTGTTTATTTTATGCTCAATGACTTAATTATGGGGGATTTGAATGCTGAACAATCACTGAAATCAGGTTCATCATTTTAGAAATGTTTCCAATTGATTTTCTTCATGGAGATGAAAATATACAATGGTCCCCTTATTCAAGAATATTCACAAAACTTATTTCCAATGGAAGGTGATTAATGGGAGATTTCCTAACAGTTCTTTGGGACTTGCATTAGTAGATAGTATGAGAGTTCGATCTCATATCACCTTTTGGGGAGAATTAATTCCAACAATAGGATAATCTTAAATATTTAACAAATATTAGTGAATCCTTCATTAATTCATAGGTATGAAACATATCTCACTTTAAATAACAATCAATTATTACCATGTATGAATTTTAGATTCATCTATAAATATCATAGGTTCCTCATCGATGGAGATATTTTTATATATTTGAGGATATTTCAAGATGATGCCCTTTATATACATATTTGGAATTATTTTTTAATTTATTATTATGAATCTAGTTTCAAGTCATGTAGTGGGGCATAAGGAATAATAACCCATGTAGTTAATTTCCACATAACAGGACACATCGTACCTTTTAAGGTCATGTGATGAGGACCAAGCCATTCAGTTTAAATTAATGTAGCAAGGATGTCTAGGTGGAAGGTGCCTAGTAAAATTTGAGTGTGGGAATTATGCTGAGATGGAATGGGGATCTTCTAATGGATGTTGGATAATAATTTTGATTTGACTCTATTGTGAATGTCACCTAGAGAGAATTAAAAATGATTTTGGGGTGTTGGGATTAGACCAGATGGAGGATTACAACATATATCATTTAGACAAGAATCAATTCCCATGTAATTCAGATGAGGTGGAGGAACCCTTCCTATGTAGGTCCTTTGATGGTTTCTCTTGTAGTGTAATCCATCCATTTTAGTGAGTGGAATTTTTTTAAGGAACCATGCCTATGGGTGCACTCATTTCTAGAACCATAAGGAGCGTCTCAACTCAATGTGTTTTGGAGATTTGGTTAGGTCTTACACCAAGGAGGAAGAACTTTGATTTTTTTGTGATTTAGACTTATACAATATAGTCTCACATTGGATATAGTACATTGAGATGGATACATGACTTTTTGGACATATGTGTATGGAGGCCCTAGGAATGGAGGTGAGAGGAAGATCTGATAATAGATTATCTACCATGACATGCATCTAATCAGAAAGATGTCATGATAATCAACAACCTTTAATCACACCCATGATTGGTTTTGTGTCAGAAATAAGAGGATATGGAAGATATGGAAAACCACACAACCTCCTTCATCCACTGGTTGATGGGGCTAGGTATATATGAGAGAGAAAAGGATTTCAAGTTCCTGTATCATCTCTTTCATTACCTGGATATTCACATATATCTACGTACCATAACATTTCAGGGGATTACTCCACTAGGGATGCCAAAATTTCTTGAACCATGTGGTGTATATAAAAACTTTGGGACATGGTTTGTTTGAAGATTAAAAATAATATGATGTCAATGTTTCTAGTAGCATTAGGAGTATCTTAACTCAAGGTGATTTGGAATTTGGTGTGGTGTTATATCGGTTGCAACTAGAAACATCCTCGACCCCACACGATATTCATGACCAAGACTCCCCATTTTTCATGGGGGTCTTTGATGGTAATGAAGGAACCAAGGAAAAGGCCTGGGACTATAGTATATCAATAATCATGAGTGGGTGTTTCATGGATTATTCCCAATAGTATAGGTCAATGGGTCCAACCTAGTGGTTCACCCTAGTTGTTCACCCAGGTGGGTCTCCCAAGTTTGGGTCTCTGCAGTATCAGTCATTTAAGTGGGTCACCCAGTTGGGACTCGCCCAAGTGGTTGGCCCTGATGGGTTATCCTCCAGTTGGTTTTCCCATGAATGGGCTTCCCATGTGGTTTTCCCATGTGTGGAATTTCCAACTAGTTCACCATGTTGGGGGTTCTTCCAAGTGGTTATCCTAGGTGGTGGATCATCGATGTCGTTCCTATGGTTAGTTCCCTCAACCACATATGGGGGTAGAAATAATAGTTCTCTATATTATGGATAGAATACATGGGTTAAGGAGCTACGCAAATGGAGCTATCACCTCACTTCATTTTTCTGGTGCTCGTCCGTCTATCAAAAATTGGAGGTGGAGAGGTATATTTATAGACTTACTGGTTGATATGCATGAATGGTCATGAGTGAATGGGACTTCATGAGTTTCTTTTCCAAAATGGGATGTGCGAATGGATTCAATGAGGGAATTTAACAAGGTATTGAATCCCTTAAAAATTTACCAACATCAAAGATCTTGAAATACTGATCCGTAATTACATTTGGGATTCAAAAATAATCAAATATAACCACTAAAAAAATAGGCTCCTTAATATGGTGAATACCCAAAAATATCTCTAAATACACTGAAAAGTTAATTTTTATGTGTTGGCGCCTTTTTATTATTTATTTCCATGAATCTATGGCCTACTCTTAAAATTTTGTGTTCTCTATAATAAAAAATTATTCAGAATATTTTTTGAGGAAACTTTATTTTTTAATGTGCAGTAATCTTGCGACACATGGGAATGGTGACACATATCTACTCTAACTTGATATTTCTTGTCCATGTGAGGTTCACATCATGAATTATACAACAATTATCATGGAATAAATTTTTTGGTGTCCAAACACCCCTAGAAATAGATTCGATCGAAATGAAAATAATCTGATTATATGGTAACTATGTGGAACTTTGAAAATTTTGAAAATCATCTACTAGACATTAATTTTATACCAATTATAAGTGTATGCTCTAATTTTTTCCTAATCAATGGGTCTTAGCGAGAATAATTTGACTATTCCTAGGGTTATATTAAAACCCCTAAAAAATTGTCTTTTGTGTCGTGGACCAAATTTATTCCTTAGTCATATATAAAGAAGTATATTGGGTGATACCAAGATTTTTGTGAGGACACCCTTATGAGTTTTCAACCTAATATGTTTTCTAATCCTTTATTTTCAATACTCATTTTTCCCTAGACCTTGCTGAGTCCACATCTAGTGAGTTTAGACAATACTTTTAATTTGGATGTCCTTTTTAGGTTTTCAACCTAGTGGGTGATGTCTCTCATTTATGGTTATTTTAGAGTATTAAAATTTGGACTAATATGACTAGTTTATTAGGTTAAAAATATTTTAAAATTATTTATATAATGATAAACCAAGTATGTCTTACTAATCGATAATGATATGAAATTATTCAAAAACACAAAAGGGGAATTTTGAGTCACTATACTATTATTTACATATGGAAAATATAATGATAGAAAAGTATTTCAAAAACGAACATAGACCATGTTCAAAGATATTTTTATAGTAAAATATTTTTTAGGCTTATGAACATATATGTAGTCCCTTCTAATTAAGAATGTGCCTCTAGTTTACAATAAATTTTTGTGGGAGAAATATGTGAAACAAACTGGGTCATGTTACAGCACAGTCTGAAAGAAATTTCCTTATGAATATAAAATATTATCACCAAAGGTTAGGGGGTTTGTGAATATATGGTTTTTTAATGACTATGGAGGGTGGTTTGTGAAGGTATTGTGTCTAAGAATGAAGGTGTTATCTATGTAGATGTTTTCTATGAATGGGAATATGCTCCAATATAAATTTGTTGTGTGTGTAAAGGATGATTTATTCTACTAAGTGAATAGCATCAGGAGGAATGGCCCATCCCTAACAAGGGTTGAAACACCATAGAATTTATTAGAATGTGTCTTGGACATTGACTATGATTTATAATGTCTTATTGGAAGGAAATTGAAGGATATAGTCTATGGTCGTTTATGTTTGAAAAAAAATTATAGACCTTTTCCTTCATATTAATCATTCTAATAATGGTATATCCAATTCATGCCTGAAGCGGTGGTAATGTTGGATGCTATAACATTGGATTTTTTAGATATAAAGGGTTATATAGAAAATTTAGTCATGGAATAAAAATGTTCCAATGTTTGAAATGTGTGTAGCTAGAATATTTTTTTTAGGCTTACCAATAAGGAAGAGGTATCTTCAGAGGACCAATGTGCCTTTAGTTGATAGTCCCTTTCGATGGGTTACACATGTAAAGACAACTATGGTGTATCAATGCGTAGTAAAATAAAGGAATCGTCAGGTAGATAGTCTCTTTTATGGGCAATTCATTCAAATCTAACTTGTGTGTGTTACAATATATTTAGACATATGTTTCTACGGGAATATGATATTACACTATTTATGAAAATGGAATGTTTATCCAGATTATAATTTTCCTAAAACAGAGTTTGTTTTTTTTGGAAGGGAAGCACCTAAATATTGGAGGAGCTTTCATATCAAAATTTCTAAAGATGGGCATAAGAAATTTTCTTATATAGGTCTTAATCATACACCTATAAGGGGGGTTATTATTTTTATTTATTTTGGGAACATGATGTATGATCAGAGTGTAACTATATATATTCTCATCGTGAGACTCCACAAACATGTAGTTCTTGAATTATTGAATGCAATGATTGAATTATAGTGTGGATATGAGTTTTTTTAAAATTGGGTACCATGAATGGGGTGATAACTCATATTATATTCTTTTATAAATAACATAATCATATATAGAAGAGAGGGTGAATTTTTTTATTATATAGATAGACCTAGTATTTGACATTTGAGTGTCCTGATATATCTTGGGATGGAAGGAATCAAGTCGAACATAGTTCTTCATTTTATTTCATGCCATAGATGTCCACCATGAAGTTTAAAAACATATTGTAAGGACTACTTTTCCTTTCAAGGTCATCCATCAAGGACTAGTTTTCCCCATAAATAAACTAATGTTCCTTGATCATGTGAGGAATCCTTTACCAACACTCGTAAGTACATGATAGATATGGTCAGTGTTCGAAAAAATGAGTGGAAATGGTTTCTCACACCATAAAAATATGATTAAGAGGAGGGAAAATTGTATTTTCATTTATTGGTGTATAGACCAATATGTAGGATCATAGTGTCGATGTACATCTCTTTAGAATAAGAATAAAACTTTATATAGATTTAATAAAATGTGTAATTTTGTGTCATGAAAAGAGGAGATAATCCTAGAAATTTAATGTCATGTGGTATGTAAAAATGTTACCTAGCATTGGAATGATCGACTGAATCCTTATGAATGTTTTCTTGGTATTCGGGAATTGACACCATGAAAAGAATCTCATATTTGTGATATAGGACATACTAAGCTAGTGCCATGGGGACTCCCATGCTTGGTAAACTGGGTAATATTACATTTTGACATCATGTATTGAAGATATTTTTATAAAAATTATTGTCATGTAACTAGACGGACATGGTTTTCTTGTAATTTCGTTTCATATGAATATGACCAAATTTCATTGAAAAGATGAATGATGTAAGGTGTAGTAGGCCAAGAATGTTATCAAATATTTTGGACATGAAAAATGATATTTTAAACCACGTTCTCGTGGGTTACAAGATTAGTAAAATTAATATAGAATAGAACACAAGGAATATCAAGGAACAATGTTTAAAAGGAGGGCTAAAACATAGTGTTGTTAAGGATGGTGGATATAGATGAGGTCTTTCATGTGAAAAATTGTGACTACAGTTTATAGGCCCTTTTGGTGGGTGATCCTGATAATAAAACTATAAACATGTTATTGTATACTCAATCAGAGGAGTCCTTTTAAATACAGTCCCTTTTGGGGGGATATTTATAAAAATTCAACTTGGTTGTTTTACTTTATAGTCATAAAGAGTGTTTTTAGGAATATAATGTTCAATTAATGATGGATGGATTAATTTTATGTATATCCGAAATCTCCCAAGATAAGGAGAATTTATATGGAAAAATGAATATTTTTGACTGACATTGGACATAGAGTGTAATATCCTATGAAATGATTTTATTGATATGTGTGAGAGGAATATTTATGTCTCCCTGAGGGGATCATAGATGAGGGATCTTGAGGTAAGGTCTCTTACATGGGTCTATATTTTCATCAAGGAGAGGGGAATTTTTTCTTCTTCATGGATAATCCTAGGATATACGTTCTAAGTGTGTTGACAATCTTTTTTCCATGCACTAGTTCTTGGTCCAGTCTACCTCAACATGGAATTTTTAGGTGTCACTTATATGTACATATATTATAAAGCTAAATCCTATTACAGTATCAATAAATGGATTAATTTTCATGATAAAAACATACACTATACTTTACCAAAAAAATTGAATGTTTTCTTATACATAGTTTTATTCATATGGATTTCTCTATATCATTATAAATATAATGCCTAAAACAACTAAATAATCATTTAATACCAATAATGATTGTAACAGCCCAAGATTTTATAAAAAAATATTCTTTTTAATTTTATTAAAGTCTTGTGTTGTACGCTACACCAAAAGGAGCTTGCACAACACGCATCCTTGACTTGCCTTGCATTACACGCAATCACGACCATCCTCGATAGCGTGTGTAATACGCAATACCGAGTTTCACTAAACAATGATATGCTATTAAAACTAGCCGTTATGAATAGTAATAATCACTTTTTGAAATTTTATAAATTTTATTTTTCAAAATGGACTTCATTTTTGGACTCAGAATATCGAAATTAGCCTAGGGTGAAATTTTGGTATTTTTCTGAAAACTTTCAATTTTTGATGAATAGTGAAACCACTAAGTGGTAGGTTAAAAACTAAATTTTGCATAAAACTTAATTTTACCGCTTCTGTGAATGGAATTTCGAAAATCCGAGAGACACGGTTAATATCAAGGACTAAAATGTGGTTCAATGAGATGAAAATAATTTTTTGGTGAATAGTAACTTTTTACTTTTTTTACCGCGGTTAATAGTAAATTGGGTAACTAAGGGTAAATATGATATTAATATTACCCTAACACATGTCCTAATTCTATTGGACAAGTGTAATTCAACCAAAAACAAACTTAGGAATAACATATGACCATTTAGGCCCACTTGGATTAGATTAGGACATTTATTGTTAATTTATTTAAAGAAGGGTTAAAATAGTTAAAATCAAAGTTTAATAAGTAAATCATTTATAATATAGGGTTATACATAAGATAAATTCGATTGTAAATAGTAATTAGAAAGCTAAAAAGATTTCCTACGTGATGGTATTTTATTTGTAATTTTTAGACATCATATAATTTAATTTATTTATGACACAAAGATGATGCAGTAATTATCTTATTAATGAAATATTGACATAATTAATAATATAAATACCAAAATAAAGGTAATTTAAGACTTTTTATGAATTACACTAATTTTTTAGGTTACTATGATATATTAATGTTGATTTAATCAACTTGGTTCGAACATATAATTCTGTTATGACTTTCACAAAAATCATATATCAAATAGTGTCAAAATTGACACAAAATAGTTTTTAAATCAAATATTATATTATTAATTGTTATTTTATTCCTAAAAATCTAAGGTTCGGCCAAATGACTTAGATAAGGATATATATATTAATAATAAACAATTTGGGGTTCTTTTGGCATGTTATAGTAAGTTTATTAACCATACAGTGAAAGAAAACAAAAAGACATGGTAAAAGTTAAATTATTTAACTTAGAGTTAAATCTAATTGATAAGGTTAAAATAATAACCTAAACTTGTCTAAATCTTATTGGTTGATAGGATTGCGACCCATCCCCACCTTATCTTCTAAATAAGACCCTTTGGAGCCATTATAAACCGATTTTGACTTTAATATAAAATAATATTTTGAGATATTCCTAAGGTGCCCCTCTCCTCCCTTATAAAAGGGCACCTCCTCCCCCTCCTCCTCACACTACTTTGAGCACTCAAGCTCGGACAACCCCTGCCATTTTCCCTTCTCCACTTCCCTAGAAACATCCTAGAGGTTCTGGTCTTCCTCAAAGACCAATTTTAGTGCCCTAAGAGGAGGTCTCAAAGAGGCGCTTCAAAGAAGAGGTAATTACCGTTACCAATTCTTTCATCTTTATTTCTTCTTCCACTTCTTCTTCTTAGGTTGTTTCATTATGAAGTAATAACATCAGTATCACTCATATACTGATATGTTATTATAAGTATGAAACAACCCTATTTCACAATCTATCCATCCTACAGAAAAAGAAATCACTGCGCGTGCGTACGTACGGAATACCGTCTCCACGCCGTGGTGTAATCTATTTTCCACCACCACCTTACATGGATGGGTATAATGGTGTAAAGAATTACTATACATAGTTATTACAACATCATATTGATTCTGATATATTGTATAATCCACTCCGATTCAATTCAATATTTATGAAAATGATATCATCACTCGTGCGTACGTACGGACTACCGTCTCCACGACGCGATGAGATTCATTCTCCATGTTAACCATTTAAGAATGATTATAAAGTATATATAAGAAATAATAATGAAATATATGAAATTATAAAGCTACTGGATTATGTATATATATATATATATGTATGTCATCTACTTACTTCCATTTCAAGACAATAAGGAATGGAAAACAGCGTTCATGCGTACGTACGGACTACCGTCTCCATGAACGGTGTTTTTCATTTTATCTATCTATTATATATATATATACTGAATATATATGATATATAAATCAAATTTTATATTCTGGAAGTAAGTAAATCATGATATAAGTAATAATAATGTCAAGAACAACAAGTCAAAACACCTACGATAAATGAAACGATTTTACCCAAAACGCTTCTTTAACATGGAATTTACAAAAGAACGGGTAATATAATGTCATAAGTGAACCATATATGATATCATAACAATGAATATGATTCTATAATAAGTCAATGACATTATTTAAATAATTATACAGGAGGTTCGGACACATACGAAGCAAATCGGACCTAAGGTAAGGGAAATATCACAATCTCATTTTTATTCGAGATTGTTTATACTTTGAAATTTACTGGGGTGTATTTTATCATCCACATCCATGTTTCCTTAACATGTAACATTATTTTCATCCACCTAAAATTTTTTAAAACCTATTTTACCCTTTGGTGAGTTTTTAGTAAAAGATATGAAAGGAATCTTTTATCGTTTTTCATACGAGGTACTTTTTGACTTTTCCGACAAAAGTACGAAGAATGTTTTTTTAACTTATACAGCATGAATGGATTTTTAAAACATTATTTCCAAGAATATTCCTTTAAAAGTTTTCAAGTTTATTTTTAATCAACTTCTTTTATTTTAAAGTCGTATGAGTTGTTATGAAAGGAAAAATGTTTTTGAAGAAGAAAGGATATTTTCCTCAAGAATGGAGTTCAAGTGTTTTATCAAAATTATTTTCCATCTAAGATAATAAAGGGTTCTGTTTTTATCCCTATTATTAAATTGATTTGATCATGTTGTGATGGAATTATTTTTATGAATTCCTTTATCTTATATGAGTTGTTTTATGATGTCATGATGTTTAAGATTCCCATTTTTATTACATGGGTTATGCTATGATGTATGGTTTATGATTTTGTGGCACACATAAGAATGGTTTCATTATGAGATGGGTGGGACCTATATCTCCCTCCAATGCATTGGGTAAAGATTTTATATCTCATGAGATAGACATGGCTGGAATGGTAGGTTATACCGGTTCAGTGAAACAGGACTGAAACGAGGGTTACTCGATTCAGAAAGGGACTTTGTCCACTAAGATAGTCTTGGCAATGAGTCATGACTAACAAGAAATGATTCTCTATGATTATGTGTGATTGCCACAAAGTTTCATGTTTTATGTTATGATTATTGTGATTACATTTCACTACCATGATTTATCCCATGTTATGAAATTATGCTCTCTTTTGCAGGTTATGATTTCCAAAATGTTATGTTCTTATGAATATGATGTGATTGATATTTCTTTTGTTTACCCTTACTGATCATTTGAGCTCACCCTTTTATGTTTTCTTTTCCCCAGGATATAAAGAAAGGTTTTAGGTATAAAAAAGAAGAAGATCTTTATGGGAGATATTGAAGATCTTTCACCATGATTAGAAGATTATAGTCCGAGTTTCCAAAGACACTAAACTATTACGATCCTTGTGTGTGTGTTTTTGTTATGTACCAAGTATTCCGCAAAAGTAATGTAATGTCAATGTACGTCAGGCTACGGGTCTCTACAGTTGGTATCAGAGGAAAGGTTTAGTCAACCTTTGGAAACTAGGATGCGAAAACGTTAGTGAGATCCCTAGAGATATTTATAAGGTATGTCTAGGGATGTCCCTAAGGATAAGTATACGTATAGGATACAGTCCTAGAACTATGGTAACGATCATAGAATTTAACCTGAGATTTTAGATATCAAGGATACTCCACCTTTATTATGTTGTTTTCCCTAGCATGATTTTTGCCTCTCACACTATTCTTTTTGGGTTTTAGAAAATGGCTGGAAACAAGATGATTCATGATAATGGAGGATATGATGGACAATGGAATGATATTATTCATGAGAAACCAAATGAAATGGGATTTGGAAGTCCAAAAATCATTATTATGCCGAATCAGCAATCTCATAATATGATCAATAAAGTAAAATTTGGTAAGTTTCCTGACTCAGCTAATAAGAGAAAGATGGAGTTTCATGATGACCATAGAGGAAAGAAAGTTCAATTTCCCTCATGTAAATCATGTGGGAAGAGGCATCAAGGAGAATGTTTCAAGGGAACTGGAAGATGCTTTGGGTGTGGAAAAGAAGGACACAAAGCAAGTAAGTGCAAAGGAAAAGGGTCGGTTAACACCATGGATGAGGATAATGGTATTGCTACGACATCAAAAATGGTTAAGTGTTTTAAATGTGGAATGTATGGGCATTATGTAAACAAATGCCCTAAGGGAAAGACTCATGAAGAGAATCAGTATGGTCATATGGGTAGTATTTATGTGGATGATGATGAAGAGACTGCAAATGATATGTGAGATGAAAGAATTGTTGAAGCTCGGTCAATGGTTTAAGAATGTAGTGGAATGATTACATGTTTATCATGTGTAATGTTGTATAAGTAATCTCATGACACTATGGAATAAAGAGACATGTAAGGATTGTTACATTGTTGTCTGATTAATGTTACCAGTATCCATGAAAGGTTATTCAGATATTTTTGGAATGTAGATGATATGCGCATGATGAAGGGATAAGGAGAAAATTAAATGTTTGATAGTATTCATGAGCTCATGATTGATATAAGGACTAAGTGATATCATGGTTTGAGTATATAGAATTTTGAGGATTTCGGTATGTGAAAAGTGTTAACTTTTAACTGCATTCATGTTTTCACTAAGGTATTCAAGAGAATACACGATTAAGGACTTTGAATGTTTGGAATGTGACCAACAAAACATATCTTATGATATATGGGGATCGATGATGGTGTTAAATCTCTGGTAATCATTTTCACTATATTATGAGAGTCGACTGCAGTATTATGGATAAGCCTAAAAGATTGGAATGGATTATGTTGGACATAAGTTAGTATTGTTTGATTTTTTCGATATTATTGATGGGATGTTATAGTAATGTAGTTTTAGAAAAAAGGACAACCTGCAGGACGGGCGACAGCCCATCGCTTCGGACAAGGCTGTGGGAATCGAACCCACAACCGAAGTGCGACTGGACTTTATCACCTACCACTGACCTACAGGAAGTCCCTGTTTAGAAGAAACTAGTTTTATTATATTAAGCAGTATGATATATGAAGTATAAGTCCATTTTAGGAACCATATATGATTAATCTCACTATAGATCGACTTATGTATATAATTTTTTCTAACCTTTTGTTCGAGACAGATGGAATGACCCGTCATTCTATCACATGATCTGCTAACACTTCACGAATAACAAATTCAACTTCATTTATATAAGAGATGAAGTGGAAATTGTTCAAGGCACGAACAATAGTGAGATTTTACCAAAATAAAGAAAGTATTTATTCTAATTCAAATTCTTCAACTTTAGGGAAATGACCTTAAAAACCAAAAATGTTTTCCTAGTGCCCTTATATATGATGAATCAGATGGTACCCTAGATCGTCACAAATTTATGGCTTTGTGATTACTGGCTTTTCCAGAGCCATGTTCTCTACCACTCTCCATCAGAACATGATGGTCACATTTCTCTTCCATATCCATATTTTCACCTATGTGGAAACCCAATGATTAGTTTATTTGGATAACCGTTACGTTTCATACTTTTGTTTTTAAAGATTGGTTTTGATATTCCTTTTTACGATGTGGGTTTCTATTAAAGAAACTTTCGAATAGTAAACCATTTATAACCCCGACGAATTTCGAGGGCAAAATTCATTTTAAGGGGGGTAGAATGTAACAGCCCAAGATTTTATAAAAAAATATTCTTTTTAATTTTATTAACGTCTTGTGTTGTACGCTACACCAAAAGGAGCTTGCACAACACGCATCCTTGACTTGCCATGCATTACACGCAATCACGACCTTCCTCGATAGCGTGTGTAATACGCAATACCGAGTTTCACTAAACAATGATATGCTATTAAAACTAGCCGTTATGAATAGTAATAATCACTTTTTGAAATTTTATAAATTTTATTTTTCAAAATGGACTTCATTTTTGGACTCAGAATATCGAAATTATCCTAGGGTGAAATTTTGGTATTTTTCTGAAAACTTTCAATTTTTGATGAATAGTGAAACCACTAAGTGGTAGGTTAAAAACTGAATTTTGCATAAAACTTAATTTTACCGCTTCTGTGAATGGAATTTCGAAAATCTGAGAGACACGGTTAATATCAAGGACTAAAATGTGGTTCAATGAGATGAAAATAATTTTTTGGTGAATAGTAACTTTTTACTTTTTTTACCGCGGTTAATAGTAAATTGGGTAACTAAGGGTAAATATGATATTAATATTACCCTAACACATGTCCTAATTCTATTGGACAAGTGTAATTCGACGAAAAACAAACTTAGGAATAAAATATGACCATTTAGGCCCACTTGGATTAGATTAGGACATTTATTGTTAATTTATTTAAAGAAGGGTTAAAATAGTTAAAATCAAAGTTTAATAAGTAAATCATTTATAATATGGGGTTATACATAAGATAAATTCGATTGTAAATATTCATTAGAAAGCTAAAACGATTTCCTACGTGATGATATTTTATTTGTAATTTTTAGACATCAAATAATTTAATTTATTTATGACACAAAGATGATGCAGTAATTATCTTATTAATAAAATATTGAAATAATTGATAATATAAATTCCAAATTAAAGGTAATTTAAGACTTTTTATGAATTAAACTAATTTTCTAGGTTACTATGATATATAAATGTTGATTTAATCAACTTGGTTCGAACATATAATTCTGTTATGACTTTCACAAAAATCATATATCAAATAGTGTCAAAATTGACACAAAATAGTTTTTAAATCAAATATTATATTATTAATTGTTATTTTATTCCTAAAAATCTAAGGTTTGGCCAAATGACTTAGATAAGGATATATATATTAATAATAAACAATTTGGGGTTCGTTTGGCATGTTATAGTAAGTTTATTAACCATATAGTGAAAGAAAACAAAAAGACATGGTAAAAGGTAAATTATTTAACTTAGAGTTAAATCTAATTGATAAGGTTAAAATAATACCCTAAACTTGTCTAAATCTTATTGGTTGATAGGATTTCGACCCATCCCCACCATATCTTCGAAATAAGACCCTTTGGAGCCATTATAAACCGATTTTGACTTTAATATAAAATAATATTTTGAGATATTCCTAAGGTGCCCCTCTCCTCCCTTATAAAAGGGCACCTCCTCCCCCTCCTCCTCACACCAATTTGAGCACTCAAGCTCGGCCAACCCCTGCCATTTTCCCTTCTCCACTTCCCTAGAAACATCCTAGAGGTTCCGTTCTTCCTCAAAGTCCAATTTTAGTGCCCTAAGAGGAGGTCTCAAAGAGGCGCTTCAAAGAAGAGGTAATTACCGTTACCAATTCTTTCATCTTTATTTCTTCTTCCACTTCTTCTTCTTAGGTTGTTTCATTATGAAGTAATAACATCAGTATCACTCATATACGGATATGTTATTATAAGTATGAAACAACCGTATTTCACCATCTATCCATCCTACGGAAAAAGAAATCACTGCGCGTGCGTACGTACGGAATACCGTCTCCACGCCGTGGTGTAATCTATTTTCCACCACCACCTTACATGGATGGGTATAATGGTGTAAAGAATAACTATACATAGTTATTACAACATCATATTGATTCTGCTATATTGTATAATCCACTCCGATTCAATTCAATATTTATGAATATGATATCATCGCTCGTGCGTACGTACGGACTACCGTCTCCACGACGCGATGAGATTCATTCTCCATGTTAACCATTTAAGAATGATTATAAAGTATATATAAGAAATAATAATGAAATATATGAAATTATAAAGCTACTGGATTATGTATATATATATATATATATATATGTATGTCATCTACTTACTTCCATTTCAAGACAATAAGGAATGGAAAACAGCGTTCATGCGTACGTACGGACTACCGTCTCCATGAACGGTGTTTTTCATTTTATCTATCTATTATATATATATATACTGAATATATATGATATATAAATCAAATTTTATATTCTGGAAGTAAGTAAATCATGATATAAGTAATAATAATGTCAAGAACAACAAGTCAAAACACCTACGATAAATGAAACGATTTTACCCAAAACGCTTCTTTAACATGGAATTTACAAAAGAACGGGTAATATAATGTCATAAGTGAACCATATATGATATCATAACAATGAATATGATTCTATAATAAGTCAATGACATTATTTAAATCATTATACAGGAGGTTCGGACACATACGAAGCAAATCGGACCTAAGGTAAGGGAAATATCACAATCTCATTTTTATTCGAGATTGTTTATACTTTGAAATTTACTGGGGTGTATTTTATCATACACATCCATGTTTCCTTAACATGTAATATTTTTTTCATCCACCTACAATTTTTTAAAACCTATTTTACCCTTTGGTGAGTTTTTAGTAAAAGATATTAAAGGAATCTTTTATCGTTTTTCATACGAGGTACTTTTTGACTTTTCCGACAAAAGTACGAAGAATGTTTTTTTTAACATATACAGCATGAATGGATTTTTAAAACATTATTTCCAAGAATATTCCTTTACAAGTTTTCAAGTTTATTTTTAATCAACTTATTTTATTTTAAAGTCGTATGACTTGTTATGAAAGGAAAAATGTTTTTGAAGAAGAAAGGATATTTTCCTCAAGAATGGAGTTCAAGTGTTTTATCAAAATTATTTTCCATCTAAGATAATAAAGGGTTCTGTTTTTATCCCTATTATTAAATTGATTTGATCATGTTGTGATGGAATTATTTTTATGAATTCCTTTATCTTATATGAATTGTTTTATGATGTCATGATGTTTAAGATTCCCATTTTTATTACATGGGTTATGCTATGATGTATGGTTTATGATTTTGTGGCACACATAAGAATGGTTTCATTATGAGATGGGTGGGACCTATATCTCCCTCCAATGCATTGGGTAAAGATTTTATATCTCATGAGATAGACATGGCTGGAATGGTAGGTTATACCGGTTCAGTGAAACAGGACTGAAACGAGGGTTACTCGATTCAGAAAGGGACTTTGTCCACTAAGATAGTCTTGGCAATGAGTCATGACTAACAAGAAATGATTCTCTATGATTATGTGTGATTGCCACAAAGTTTCATGTTTTAAGTTATGATTATTGTGATTACATTTCACTACCATGATTTATCCCATGTTATGAAATTATGCTCTCTTTTGCAGGTTATGATTTCCAAAATGTTATGTTCTTATGAATATGATGTGATTGATATTTCTTTTGTTTACCCTTACTGAGCATTTGAGCTAACCCTTTTATGTTTTCTTTTCCCCAGGATATAAAGAAAGGTTTTAGGTATAAAAAAAAAAAATCTTTATGGGAGATGTTGAAGATCTTTCACCACGATTAGAAGATTATAGTCCGAGTTTCCAAAGACACTAAACTATTACGATCATTGTGTGTGTGTTTTTGTTATGTACCAAGTATTCCGCAAAAGTAATGTACTGTCAATGTACGTCAGGCTACGGGTCTCTACAATGATGACCCTAATCTTTATTACACATTAATTCCTAATTTATTACGTAATTTAAAACATAATAAAAATCAAATGATCATGAAGTATATTGTATTTTGGAATAAGTTAGATTACATTATAACATAAATTGAGGAAATACATCATCTCTGTTGAAAAATTCCTTAACATGCTCATATTATTCCTTCATACTTAAAATTACATGGGATAACCTGGGGTCATACATAACAAAGTGGTGAGATATAAATCAAATTATTGGAATAAACAATGTATAACATGATAAATGCAATACATATTAAAAAATAGTCATATCATTGGGGTAAAAATGGAGTGATACTCATAAACATAAATAGTGAGGCATGATTTAGCATGATAATCATATAGGAAACATTGGAAATGTGTGAACAACATAAAACATTATATCATAAACATAGGACACAGAAAAATTCCAAGACATATATATGAACAAATTTCTTTACTGGAGTTGGTCCAATACATAATCCCTTTCATGTCTTCTCATGAGACTAAAGCATTATTCAATACATTTGAGTGCTATAAAATTCTGGGCACACCCATCACATTCATTTCATTCCCATGCTTATGTGTGCCACATAGATCACACAACATGGATTCATTCATCATTATATATTATTATAAGATGATGGATTTTGGAATACATACATGTATGTACCCAATCATGAACTATAATATTATATGTTTTAAGACCCTTGATTGGAAATGGGTGCACATATTCAGTACATAATTGTTTAGCTTGGGAAATCACGGTGAAATTTCAACATCATAATGGGGGCATACAGATGTTCATGGGAGGGATTGATGATATTGAAAGGGGTATCTCATCATTTCGACCAAAAATGTACAATAAGAGGGTATTGAAGAACATATCCCAACATTATTAAATGAAGATAAAATACAAATTATAAAGAAGATAATTCAATTATGAGGAGAAGTAGAGGATCCCTTACCTTTATAGTGTGATTCCAGATGCATAGAATGAGCTTCTTATGTTCTTGAGGTCACTATGGGTGGACTATAGAGAGGGGAGTGAATAATAAAGTTGTTATCAATAGATTAATTGAAGATATATGGTATCATGGGTGGTTTTATATTTTGAAATTAGTGGGTAATTCATTATTACTTCTCAAAAATATGTTTTAGACTCTATAATAAAATAATTGAATCCACACACCTTAACATGTTTATTAAAAACAAATTTTTTCCAAATGGAAATAGTTTTTATTATTTTATATTTCTAAGGGACTATCATAATAATATAATACACTTGATGATGTGGAAGTGAGTCATGTTCTTAATAAAATTCTTTTAAAAACACAAAATATATTATAGGTCTTGGAGTATTCATGAAGGATTTAAAAAAATTAATAAAATAAACATTAAATGACATTATCTTAAATTTAAAACATATATTTGGTCTTTAATACCCCTCTATTATTTATTAAATCAATTTTGGGTCATTATGAAGTCATAATAAACACTGTATCTTTATACTGTATTTATTTGTTACACAAAAATTTGATTGTCGCATAAAACTATGAAAAATTCCCCATTGTATATTTTAAATATTATTATTCCAAACTAATATTTATTTTATTAAAAAAATTATAAAGATTTTAATTATAAAATTCACAAGAAGAATATTTGTTTCTGGAGAAATGATGGTTTTTTTGACACTATCAGTTTTTGAACGCTTATAAAAATTACATTTGACCTAATAAAAATTATATGATTATTTTTATTTGGTCAAAATTCTTAACTAAAAATATTTTTTATATATTATTTGTTTAAAAAATATATTATTTAACCAAATTAAAATTTTTAACTGAATATGAATATTACCAAAAATAAACGTTTTATTTTATTTTATCAACATAAAAGTTTTTATAAAGTAACAATAAGAAGTAAATATAACCATTATTATATTAAAAATATTATATACGTATTCATATTATAATATATATATATATATCACTTTGATGTTCCTTAAAACTCCCTATGGTTATGGTGAGTGATTGTGAGTTTTTCATGGTGTAGTTCAATATACATGGTTTAAGGTCGTGATCTCGATGATCTTGAACATCTCCTATAAATGTTTTCAATCATGCATAAGTTGTTGGATCTCGGCCTAGGTTTTGTCGAGTAAAAATCCAAGTGATGTTGTATTTATTTGAAGATCTAAGAAATGTGATTCATATGTTACGATATAATTGGGTGAGTCTATCACTTCATTTTTCTATATCAATTGGATTGGTTAATATATTTAATTTTTAGTAATAATATGATAATTTTTGAATGGATATGTTATCATTCGTTATGATGATTAATGGCCTTTTAAATTTGATTTGATATAATAAATCATTATAAGTGAATGTGTTTTCTATAACTACATAACATAGTATTAAATGTAATTATATCACAAGGATAATTTCATTTATAAATGTTTGGGTTATTAATGTACTATTTGATCATGGTCATTGACTCAATGTGGAAATAATATCCTCTATGTTGTGGTGTGGAATCTTGTGTTGGGTGTATCATTGATGGTATAAAATAGGTTGAATGTTAAATAAATTTAATATCAATTCAAAAAGGACAAGATGTATTGGGATTAGATGACCATGGTGGTAGTACCTTTATTAAATCTATGCCTATGGTGATTAAAGTTAATTCAATGTAGTAAATAAAATAATAATGAAAATCACGAAAGGTTGATGACATAAAGTGTGCAACATACATTATGATATATCATGATAAAAAGATATTATATTACATGGGTAGTGTTCATAGGAAGTTTTCATTACAATTACTAAACCTTAACTCATTGGGGTCCATGATGTGTTAATAGACTCTAATTTTTATATGTAATTATCACTCAATATTATTGTGATTAGTTCTTGAGGGTAAAAAATAATATTTATTTAGAAACATGGAAAATATTAGTGAATTTTATTTTAGGACCTGGTGTAATTCATGTTTGTGGTCAGGTAATCTCTAAGTAGCTATGAATGGGTTATCACTATGTCAGAAGTGATAAGTATACATCTTATAATTTCCAGGAATAATGATTCTAGTTGAAATTTTATTTAGTATTACTAAAATATCTATCTGATATGTTCATTGGTAATAAGGAGAATTTCTTTTTCAAACTAATATTTTTTATGGTTTCACATACTCAACTACTAGTTCAATAATGTTTGAACAATTATAATTATCTAACTAATATAAAATGATGTGCATAATACACAATTGGGGAAATATTATTCATTTCAAGTAAAATTAAATGTGGTTTTCAAGAAAATACCTAGTATGGAATTTATAATATTAGGAGCTAAATACATTATGTATTTTCAACACATTAATTATCTAGTTTTAGAAAAAAGAAACATTCAGAAGTAAAGATAATCCACAAATCCATATGAATTAGTTTAACTATATAGAATGAACTATTAAATGAAAAATGTAGAGGTAAATTCATATACATCATGAAATTTAATTAATCCTTCTAAGGAATGTGAATCTGAAGTAATGAAAATTCTTGGGTAAAATATATGATGGGTTCAATCCCATGAGATGAATAATATATTGACCAATAATTTATTGATCATGAAAATTTAGAGTCGACGTATTCTAATACTCACATTTCATTATACACATCAAATCCATGATGGTAGTAAAATGAGGATAGATGATGAGTATTACATAAAATAAAAAGGTCATTAGAACGTGGTGTGGATTAATTTCAAAATTACCATTTCTTTATACACATATAAATCATGATATCAAAAAAGGGAGTGTTAATGATGTGATTTAATAAATCATTTATAAAGATTCCAATATCATTTTAATACATGATATGAAAGTAGAAGTAGTAATCTCTATCAAAATTCCAATTATTATGAAAAAAGGATATCATAAGAGTAATATTACAAATTAAATCCATTATGTAACACTACATGTGTTTACATGTAATGTGTTTATTAAGGTTATTCAATAAAAAAATATGCATCATGAAAATCACAAAGTATATATCCTTTATCACCCTAAAGTTCCTATCGAAAAATTAATAAATGCCTAATATATAACATTAATAGTTGATAGATAGGTAATATTTCTATAATGGGTGAAAATATCTATTTTAGTTAGTTAAGGAAATATTGTCTTAGGGTAAGTCAAGACTATATATTCACAAGTAATTTTCATTGGAATAAGTTCCATTAGAGATCTTGGAAACAGAATGTTATAGAGATAAAAAATGTGTTGTGAAAATGAAAAAAATAGATATGATATTATAATAATTATTTTTGGGTAATATATTATTTAATAATAATAATGGATCCTATAATAATTTAATAAATTGAAATCATCAATGATTTTCAAGTTCACATTAATTCAGTAAAACTGATTCCATATACCCAAATGAAGTTTGAATTTTGGTATTTTCTCTAATTGATGTAATGTTTTTGGTGTGTATTCAAGATAAACTATACATGGGTAGTAAAAGGGTGGATATAATAAGGATCTACGGTTTATAACAAATAATTTCTATTAAATCCATTTGAAATCCACCTATCAAGGAAAATTTCTATGATCATTATATTACATATTGGATTTCATGACCACTTTTCTTTCATAGTGTTTAAATGATGCATCCAAAATTTGTTGATGATAAAAATAAGTTAAAATATAGAATTCAAGATGTTTAGATCCATTTATATATTTATGAATTAATTTTAATCATAGAATATTCATTTTGAATAAAATTATTTCTAGTATCTATAAGAGGTTTTTTTGAGTGGAATAGTTTCTAAGTAAAATTTGATGATTAAATGTGGAAATTGTTATTTTTATTACTATTAATTAAGACTATGTTGAAAGAAAATATCCCAATATTGATATAATTTTGCTACAATATTTACGTAATGAGATCTACTAATGTCTTTCTGAGGGTCTATTGGAATAAGATAATGTTAATTTACTGACAATGTTTTGGATTAATTAGAGATATAATGTTACCAATTTCACATGGAATAAATACCAAAATGAAGATATGTATGATAAATACTAGGATACTAAAATGGGTATAAAAATAACATTAAAATCTATGATGAACATATCACAAATTCCATGTGATGTACTAGATATTTCTAAAATATAATTTATTTTTGTTAAATGAAAGTCCAATTTGGGAGAACTACATGGGTAACAATCAAAACTATCCAACTATATTGGAAGAGTACAATATATATGTTCCTAGTACATGGAGAAGAAGGGGAAATAGTTATAATGGGACATAAACTAGTATTACTATGGATTAATATGATTTAATATCAATGTTTTAGAATAAAAATGGGAAATATGTGATAATTCACGAAAAAGGTATCCATATATACAAATACCGAGTATGAAATGGCTTCTAATGTTCCTAAAGAAGCATAAAAATATGAAATGATTTTTTATTTCATGGAATTTTATCAAATTTACAAACCAATATTTCATGATTATTAAATAGAAAAAAGGGTATAATTGATTATATCATCTTGTTGAAATATTTATTAAATGATGTGAAGTAATAGATAGTAGAGTATCCATGTAGGAAAATGTGGAAGGCCAAATGAATAAAATCATAACACTGTAAAAACATGATTTTATAATGTGATGGATGAAAAGTGAAAATACATTTCAAGTATGAATGCATTTATACCTAGAGTTATGAATGATGTATACTTACAATAATAGTATTGAATCTTCTGTGTCTACTATTTACATGGTAATTTCCATGGATTATTTTTCATATCTATAGCTTATTGAAATTCCCATTTATAATGATAGCCTCAAGATAACATGAAATTAATCTAAACCATGTGTCATATGGTCTACATACATCATACTGACTGAAAAAAGATGATGTTTGACTATTAGGTGATGGAGTCTCATATGCATTGATAGTTTTTCTAATGAATTTTTCACTAGGTTATCTCAATTAGAGAATATCATGAGGAGTGCCCTACTGATCAGAAAACCACAAGCATAACATGTTATTTGTAGTTCATATCATTAAATAAGGGTATTATTTTCTAGACATGGGATCACTATCAATATATACTATTTCATTTCAACTTTTTATTTAAGTTGAAGAAATAACATTTATGGTGTGGTGAGGTAGCCTGTATTGGGTGTGTCATTGATGTTATGACATTGGGTGAATATTATAGTAATTATTTTCAAATTTCAAAGGTTGACATGTCTTCGGCCTAGTTAAACCAAATGGTAGTGCCTTTATTAAATCTATTCCTATAGAGATTAAAGATAAGTAAATATAATATGTTCATGAATAAATAAACCATGAAATGATGCTTACATGAAGTGTGCATCCTGTATTTTGAGATATCATGAAACAAATATATTATATTATCAATTGTTTTTTCATAAAATGATTCTATTTCTATGACTAAAACTTATATCCTTAGGAGCCTTGCTGGGTTATTATAATCCAATCCTTATATCTATGTATCACTCACTACTATCAATATAAGGTCCAAGAGGGTAACAAAAAAAGGGTACTCAGCATCTTGAAAATTTTTAGTGAATTGAAGTTTAAGATGTGGTGGGAATCAGAGTGGTGGATGGGTAATGTCCAAGTTTATATGATCATAAGTGAAATAAATAAATTCAATATTACATTATTTATAATAATAACCATTCAATTTAATTACATATTATATTAATAATTTATTCATTGAATATAATGGAAAAAAAATTAATAGAATATTTAATATTTAATATTCAAGGATCTTATAATATTTATTAGAGAGGGAAGACAAGTTAATGATGAATATTTTATCCTAAAATAAATTTTATATGTTACAAGGATGTTATAAAATATCCAAAGCATTTTTTGAAATCATTATGGGGTTTTTGTATCATTTTTTGGGTTTGTTTAAAGGATTAACATCCATATGATCCTAAATAAAATTTATGGAACTTATAACCCATGAATATAATCAATTTTAAGATCCAAAATGGGGATCAGAATCGATTCATATAATTATATATCCGCCCCCCTCAAGTCCTATACAGTTAATGTGAAGGGATGATAAAAAATAACTCAATCCAAGTTCAAGGATCGTTATTTTGATTTCCTATAAGTGGGATTATTCCAAATAGATTTTGAGTTTTCATTATATTAGAAATATTTAAATGGACTATGTTTGATCGTGATTTAGGAATTTATTTCAATGATCTAAAGGGTGATGGGTTAAGTTCCATTTAGTGACAATCATTGAAGATGAGGGAAACATGCTTCCAATCAAAATACAATAAGGTGTGATTTTGATTAAATTTTCATGTTACAAATCATTCATGATTAAACTGCATGTAATCTATGTTTGAATTTAGGTTGGGTTATAATATATTTAATGTTATAAAAAAACATAGGACCCTCTAATTTTAAATTATGATTTTTACACTTCCTCAAGCCCCATGTCCCTTTACCACTCTCAATGTTTACACATAAATAGTGAATTTTAGATCTCAAATATCTCTTATCACTCTATATAATGATAGATTTTATGATGGTGATAAATTATGCTATAAAAATCAATATCCTTATGTTAATGTACAACCTCCTTGAATATGTAAGATGTCATGAAACATTGGACATTTCTGGAATCATCAAAATGTTTCCCAGAGATAGATAATTACCCCTCACTAGACTCTTGTCCTAGAACATGAAGAACGGGATTTTTTAGAACATATAATTTCCTTTAATAGTGTAGAGAGTGCACACTATTCTTTTCAATTCATGGAAAATAATTACATTGATAATGTTGTCTTTCTCATGTATGGATCATAATGACTTGTTTCATGTCATATTTATTCTCATTTCTACAATTGAAAAGAGAATAATTTCTTTACTTTATCTAGTAATAGTAGATAATAAATGTTAAATTGGTTAATCTCAAACTATTTTAGTGAATCCAAGAATCCTTCACCATTAGTTTTGAAATATCTTATTTCATATATATTTTAGGGGCAATAATCCATATGCCCCTTTTAAAAACTCAGACGAAGGACAATCAAACTATTATAAGTTAATAAGGTTAGTGTAAATTTTCAACTGCATTAACTACTTCCTTGATCTATTGAGTGGAATCCCCAATCCTGAAATTCTAAAAATTTATTGAATCAAAAAATTCATTATTATTCCACTAAGTCTTATGGAGGTGATCATTCCTTAATGTGAACTAGGTTAATTCGACCCAAACCATAAGATAGAAATGACCCAATAATTGAAAGCACCCCAATAGTGTTTGGTCAAGGACTATGGACTATTGTTTTAATCTTAACCAAGTAGTTGAATACTATATTTACTTAATATATATAATTAATAAAGTTTTATATTTTATAAATTAATAACACATTTTATATTTTTTTACATGTTTTTATAAATTATACCTACTTACATAAGTTATTAACCATGACTAAGATATTGTTTTCTTTATCCAAATTATTTTTTTCTATCTTCCATAATTATTAATTCCATAATTCATATCATTGAAAAAAACATATATAATGAAATTAACCATATAACTTGATAAAAATAAAATAGAAATACTAGTATGATCCTAGGATACTACGAATGGTTAGTTTATCTAGTGGATGGTAAACTAACTGTCATCCTAGGGGAAAATATCTTGAAAAATATCATAGTTCTTACTATAACTTTCTACATGTACACGCATGTATCTCATTTATTGGTTTCAACTCAAATATATCTTGAACCACCTCTACTAAACCAAGGTATCCGCACATTGCATAGGCATTTACTCACACAAAAGTGAGGGGAACCAAAGTATTGGTTAGGGGGGTTATTAAAAAGTAAACCATGGGCTTGGAGGCCATTATTTAATGAGATGAGGGATAATTAATAGACTATAAATTTAATTTAAAAATAAATTAAAAGGAAAACAATCATCTAAAAATGTTTTGTTTATGATCATCATCATCCACATACATGTAATGAATTACACATTTTAGAAAACTGAATTCAATAAAAATAATTCTTATTTAAGATAAATCATGATCAGACCAATTAATTAAATTATATAATAAATCAATTATTTTATCATAATTTCATCTCAAATTTTATGAGATTCTCATCCATAAAAATTTGAATAAAAAATAAATTTATTTTTTTATTTTTTGTTTTGTACAAAAATGTACCATGGAGGAAACTTGGTGATTACTCGTTAAAACTAACCAATGTGTACTATATCCATATATTTATTACTCGTGTTAGATATAGAATACATTTATTATATGATAATTTCCTAGAATGTAAAATTCAACTGAATGACAATGGAAACCCATGTTATTTTCATAGCATGTTTCATTTTAATTTATTTCTAGTAGTCATTGTATTATGTCATATACATGATATGTAATTCTAAATATTACACATAAATTAATTATACATTTAATATATATATATATAAATATATATAACCTATTACATGGAATGTATCAGTAAACTTAATGGAACAAAGAACACTAGTTGTTAAGGTTTAAAAAGTCTAATAAATTATTTTTTCATTCCTCATTAATTAGTAATATACATTCCATGAACTATCCATATATACATCATGTATAAATCATCATCGTATATATGAGGAACATATCTAAGAAATAGTATTGTTGTCATACAATAAATATTAATGGTTCAAATGTCATATACATGGTGTACACATTATATGGTATTTGTGTTACATGGACACCAGTCATGTTGTTCATGTAAAAACACAGAACCTATATTTGACTAATGGATTTCATATCATGTATGTAAGTAACAAAAATTGTCATCTATGAAACCATATTCACTAATTTATCAGTGATGTGAGATGAAATTTTTGATAATTTTTCATTGTTACTCTTTGCCAATACCCCAAATTTAATCCATTATGAGGATAAAATAGGTGTTTTAGTGATTTTTAGAAATTGAGATATAATTGTCAAATGGATTAATTTTTATTTTTTGATGATTTATTCATTTTTAGGTCTGATTTATAGCACTAACATCCAAAATTTTCAGTACTTACAATATTTTTGGGAATGTGAGTGAATGTGTAGAAGAAAACAAACTACTCTGAACCCAATATTTGAACAAAAATTCCACCTCCATCTCCATCATAGGGAAAAAACAAATTCCTAACCATATATAATAAAATAAAGATACCTATAGAATAATGGTAGTATATAGAAGATAATGTTTTATGACTTCATTTTTTTCCATCATCAACCATCATATTTATTCCACTCTATTTCTTCCACTATTTATAAATGTCCTTAATTATATCATTCATGATATTGTTCTTTAATGTTATCTCCCCACTACACCCTCTCATTATCCATAGTACCACCATGCCCCTGTTCTGCCATAGTTCTTCCATTATCACATTCCACCACTACTGATTCTCATAGTTTTTCCACACATCTACCACCACCACTTCTTTGTTATTGCTATATATACATCCCCATGGATCCATCACCAAGAGTAAATAGAGGGGGTCACCTATTCAAGTTTTTCTAACATCCTTTTCCACCAATATATCTGGATAGACTGGGCTTTGAGGGATGAAGGAAAGCCACTATTCCAAGAGAATAACTATTGTACACAGATCCAATATGAGCTCCATATTTACCAAATATGAGATCCAAATGAAGGCACCCAGAGTGAAGTTTCCCTAACTATTCAACATCTATAGAATTTTTTCCATTCAACTTATTTCATATGAAGATAAAATTTTGATTCCACAAAATCCTCACAATGGAGAAACAACCTCCCATGAGAAGATAATGAGATAAAGGGATTTGTATCCAAATAGTATGTCCACACTGGTTAAGAATGTTCACTTACCATTTCATGAATATACCCCTAGTGGGTGTATGTTTTGAGCCATAGTTCATCAAGACCCATGAAATGATATCATGATATGAAATGTGGTACCACAAATTGACAATGGTTGGAACTCATCATTTATTAATGGAATATTTGAATTATTTTCACCAAATATTCAATATAAAATAATCATGTTTAAATAGGTTAAATCCTAGAATAATCACTACATTGAGTAACATATGAGTCCCACAAAATAAATCCAATGTCCATTTTATCCGTCATCTCCCTCTATTTAAGATATATACATCCACTATGCTATGAAGCACTGGAACACTTCACCCACAAAAGTGATGCCACACATGATTTTGGGAGCTGTGTTGGAGAAAATTCATGATGTTTTGAAAAATGAATCTAAAGACTCAATTTCGGGCTCATTTCGATCACTCAAAATGGTGGAAGATCCTTCTCGATGCTGAAAACAAATGAAATATATAAATTACTGAATTAAATATTTGGAGGTAATATTAGGACATCTAAATAATGATTATATAAAAAAAATTATGTTATAAAAAAATTACTCTTCAGTAAGTTAGGGACACTCATTCACGTTGGATCACTCATGAAGGCTTTCCTAACTCGCTTGTTTTTACGATTATCATTTTCTTTTCATTACACATTTTAATATCTCTGTTGGTGGAAGACTAGGAAATTTTTGGTAACATAAAAGATAATTATACCATCACCCCTATGATGATGAATTCCAATTGATCAATTTTAATTTAAATTCCTCTCTATTTCATATTAGTTATAATTAGCTAAATATTTATTCTATATTTTATATTTTAATTTCTTCTAGATATTATTGTAATGTAACACACAATCCACTCAGAAACAAATCACTACATGTGATGGAATGTTGTTAGATAATTCAAGTTTGATTAGATATATCAAAATAATATTCTATAAAAGGATAGGGGATATATGTGTAACACCCAAAGCTTCCACGGTACGTTTCCCTTTGAATAATGTAATAGCTTGCATTGTACGCAACTTCGAGATTCTAACACACTGAGACTAATCAAAAAATCTGTTATAAATAGTAATACCTACATTTTTAAATTTTATCTTTCAAAATGGACATCGTTTTTGGATTCAGAATATCAAAATTATCTTAGGGTGAATTTTTGGTATTTTTCTGAAAAAATTCAATTTTTGATGAATATTGAAAAACAGTGATTTATACTTTAAAACCAAATTATTATTTATATAATTATTTATTTTATTTAAATTTATTTTTTGTCAAAATAGATACATAATACCTATGTAAGTTAAATGTAATTCATTGGATTTATTCTATAAAAAATTTAGATATAAAAAAATTTAATGAACTTTTTACCGTCTTTTATACACCTGCTAGGAGCATTTACAAATTTACATAAAACTTAAATTTACCACTTCAGTGAGTTGAATTTAAAAAATCTGAGACACATGATTGATATGAGAAAGTAAAATTTGGTTCAATAAGATGAAAATAATTTTCTGTGAATAGTAACTTTTTACTTTTATTTACCATGGTTAAAAGTAAATATGGTAATTAAGGGTAAGAATGATATTATTATTACCCTAAAACATGCCCTAATTCTATTGGATAAGTATAATTCGACCAAAAAAAATCCTTATGAATAAAATATGAACCTTTTTGGTCCACTTGGATTTGATTAGGACATTTATTATTATTTAATTCAAAGAAGAGTTAAAAGAGTTAAAATAAAAATTTAATAACTAAACCATTTTTAATATAGGGTTACAAATAAGTTAAATTATACTATAAATATTCATTATAAATCTAAAAATATTTCCTACATAATGGAATTTTATTTATATTTTTAGACATTAAATAAATAAATTTATTTATGACACAATGATGATGCAGTAATTACAGTATTAATGAAAGATTTAAATAATTGAAATTATAAAATCCAAATAAATTTAATTTGAGAATTTTTATGAATTAAAATAATTTTCTAGGTTAATATGACATATTATGTTTGGTTAAATGAATATTTTTCGAAGTAATAATGCTTTTATGAATTTAGCAAAAACATAAAACCAAATAGTGTCAAAATTGACATAAAAGAGTTTTTAAAACAAATATTATACTATTAAATGATATTCTATTCCTAAAAATCTATGTTTCAGTCAAAAGACTTATATAATGATTGGTGAATCATTAATTAACCATATAATATAAAAATACAAAGAGACATGGAACATGTAAAACTATTTAACTAAGAGTTAAATTTAAATGATAAAGTTGATATAGTAACCCAGACCTATCTAAAAGCTGTTGGTTGAGTGTTTTTCGACCCCTACCCACCTTATAATTTAAATAATCTATTTTTGAGCCATTAGAAACCGAAAATAATTATATTATAAAATAATATTTCTATCTTTTCCTAAGATGCCCCTCGCCCCTCTTATAAAAGGGCACTCCCCCTTCTCTCTAATTTACACCTTAAAATCTATTTTTCTCGGATAAAACCAACCCAAATAGCCTCTAAAATGTCCCACCTTAATCTTATAGGCCTTCCTTTAGTCATAAAGCCAACTTATGGAGCCATTTTTATCAAATCAAAAGGAAGAACCCGAAGAAGAGGTAAGTATTTCATCACCTCTTCCAATTTTCATTTCTTTCTCCACTTCCTCATTATTTTTTGTTTAAATATTAAAATAATAACTCCAGTATCTTATATATACTATGATTCTATTATAAATATGGTACAATCAAATTCATTATTCTATCCATCCTTTGAATGACATGTCACTATACGTGTGTACGTACGACTTACCGTCTCCACATTGTGGTATAATTGTTATTCAATACATTATTATTTGGCTGGGTATAATAATGATGTGTAATTGATGTAAATAATAAATATATAATGATAAAGATTCTATATATAAGATATATCATCCAATTATATGTTATTTTAATATCAAAAGAATGATATTGTCGCTTGTGAGTACGTACGGATTACCGTCTCCACGAACGCGATGAGATTCATTCCCCATAGTATCCATTCAAGACTAATTTTCATTATATGATTAAAATTAATTCTTAAAGACTTAATATAATTCTTAATATGAAAAATATACATCCTATCCATAACAAACACTACCTACGAAACAAATCATATAAAAGAAAACAAATCAATTAACACCCGAATCGATGATAATACTAAAATATTATTAACAAAGAAAAATTAAAAGATCATATATGTTATCATATTAATGTATATGATTCTTATATAATTTAATTACAATTATTTCACCATTATACAGGAGTTTAACCTACCCTCAACCAAAGAAAATTAAAAGTAAGGGGTTTCTTATCTCACTTTTAATTCTGTGATATTTCCATTGTTCGCCACTTATTTATTAAATGTGGTGTATTGTGTACTATAATTTGATGTATATAATATCATGATTCTATTTATATTCATGGTATTATGTGATTCATTTTTTTGTTATTAACTTTTTTCCATATGACTCGATTGATTACAACGAAGTAAGGGTTTTCATCTCACTTCCTCTTTCGGTGAGATTCATGTCATACTGCCACTATTTCCTTTTGTGTGGTGTATGTACTGCCCAATGATTGTATTGTTTGTTTAATATAATTTAATTTTTGAGTAATTACATCATCATTTTATGATCTAAATTTCATGGGATGTATGTTTCGTAAGTTACCAAATTATTAAAGGGATTTCAAATTTCAATTTCCACTCATTCAGCTTTACACATACTTCACTGATTATTTTACTCCATGATTATGTGTGGAATCACTGTTTATTATTTGTGTAGTAATTTACACTCCCCTTTATGTGGATATACTTTTGATACACATAATCACTCCATTGATAAATTCTCAATTCATCGATATGAACTTGATAAGAGTAATTTTAACTCAATCTTCATTTATTGAGCTAAACATCCAATTCATTGGTGTTGTTTTTACAAGAATATGTGTGAATTCCATATGATTGATTTACACTAAATATCCAATAATAATGAGTTTATTTATATTTGTCACACATAATTATGTCGTTGATTAATCCTTGACCTAGGGATACAGTCTTTATAAGAGATTTCATCTCAATTTACATTCTATTGAGTCTTCTTTGTTGTTATATGCCAATTCACTTTTATATGGTGTATATAATGTACATTGACATAGTATATCATGAATATATTTATTCTAATATTATTATAAAGTTTTTATTACCTCAATTATTTGTATTGAAGTGTATCTCTTTTGGTTAGGAACTCTAACTATAATATCATTTTAAATGTTTTAAATATCTATTATTCTAAATCTTTTTCATTAATGTTAATTTTTTAAAATGGTTTCAAGGATTTACTTATATATACATTGAAGTTTTAAATTTAAAATTATTTTTAAAAGTTTAAAATTCGTATGGGACACTTTGATTGAAACATCTATTTTAATCAGATTCTTGACGAATTGTGTGACTTTTAAAAGTTTTCAAGAAAAAGGGGGATATTCTCTCAAATAGTTTTGATGATATTTTTCATATATATTAGTATCCTTCATTATTCTCGATTGAGGTTAATCTGTTATAATAAAATATTCCTTATTGTATTTAATGAGTTATTTTTGACCGTGGATGTGCTATTTTTATACCATTCATGGTTTGGGGATAAATTATTCACAGTTCGTATGCTTGTTTTAATATGAATGTTTATGTAATGTTTCAAAATTTTCATATGAGGAATCCATTGGACTTATTAAGTGATCAGTGGATTCCTCTATAGCTTCTTGATGCATCGGTAGCCCTTATGAGACAAACTAGTGTCTTGTAACAAAGCCTTGAAAAAATATTATTTGTAGTCTTGGCATAAGACCTTGACTATGTGGTTATGAAAGTCTAGAATTATGCATTCCATAATTATGAAATTGGCTATTGATATTGCATGTGATTATTCGACTAGTAGAATATCCATTTGAATATGTAAATGGCATTATTTTGTTGTATCTTTTCCATATTGTGTGGAAGTTAAAGTTTAAAAAGGTTTTTGTTTTAATCTTATACATTGCCTTAAATTTTTATGTTTATTTATGAAATTTTTCGCAATATTTTTATCTCTACTGAGGATCTGAGCTCACCCATTTCTATGTTTTAATTTTCTTATTATTCCAAGAAGTGTAATATGATTGATTAGTAGTGTTAAGCTAGGGGATTAATGGAATTTTCAAAGGATCATTTAAGTTGTGTTTTATTTTCTAATGTGTAATGTAATGTTCATGTATGTAATCTATTTTCCAATACTGTTAAACTCATCGGTCTTTCCGGACTTGATTTTTTGTAATCATGCCAATGTTATTTATAATGCACCGACTCTGGGTTTCTCGGTTTGGGGTGTTATAGTTGGTATTAGGGGAAGTTTAGTAATAACCTTGGAAACTAGATTTAGACAAACTATGATTAGAGCACATAGCCCTAAGATAGACTTTGTGGATTAGTATAGAAGAACTTCCTAAAATTTTAGTATTATAGATATTTTGTGAGTTTTCCAAGTAATACATCCATGTCTGGATACGAGCAGGTAGAGGAGCCTCTAGCACAGATGTACCTAGGGGTAAAACTCAAAAACACCGCTTTGAGCTAGAATCGAATGGGAACTAGTGCACGAAAATGGGCCTTGCTGCACTCTTGGTTATGACACTCCCATGGGATATGCTTAGGATAATTTACATTTTCTTTAAAAACTGATTTGAAGGATTTTAATATAAGATGAGAATAAATTACCTTGGTTAATACTAAGGAGTTTCAAATTGAAAATATGGTGTCATGATATTCTCTAAATGATTTTATGACTATTATTACTCACACAATGGTTTCTGGTTTTAGTCAATGGATGGATTCCAAGGAAGTCATAGTAACTTCGATCATGATGTACAAAGTGGGAATAGTTGTGGAAATGAGCAAAAAAATGGAATTTTGATAGGTGTAAAAGATATTTTGTTCATGCCAAATCAGTTTTCCAAAAATATGATCAACAAAATATATATTAACCGACTCTCGAACTCAACAAAGAATAGAAAGGTTATGAATGATAAGAGCTCCAACAGTGGAGATCATGGAGAAAAGAATCCTCAATTTCCATCATGCAGGAAGTGTGGAAGGAGAAACACAGGAAAGTGTCTCAATGGAACAAAGAAATGATTTAGGTGTGGGAAAGAAGAACATAAATTAAATAATTGCTGAGGAAAAATGAAGAGTACTATGGAAGAAAATAAAAACGGTCCCAAGAATCCATTTATAGTCAGTTGTCGTAAATGTAGGGGACCTGGCCATTTCCCGAGTGAATTCCCTATTCTATAGTATATTTTCTTGGTTAAAGAAGAAGCTATGTAGAAATAAATGGTTGGAGAAATTATTAAAAGTATTAGTTCTCCTTGTGATGAGATTACTTTGGAATAATTTTCTCTTGTATTTGTAACTCCTCAGTTTGTCATTTGAAAATGGTATTTGAGGAAGAATTGTCTTTTCTCTTGTAGATATAGCTACAAATAACCATTTGGTTTTATATGATCACTGGGTTTGAGGAAATTACAAGTTATTATATTTTGGGAAGAAAATGAAACGTCTGAGATAACATTTGTGGTTAAAATATGTTATGGTCATTTTGATGCATTTATCTCATTTTGGTAATGTTATAAAACATAGTTTTTGAAAAAGGACAACACGCAGACCGCGTGATAACCCGTCACGTCGGACAAAGCGATGGGAATCAAACCCACAACCAGAGTGTGATTGGGATTTATTTCCTACTACTAGACAATGTGAAGTCCCTGGTTAGTGTGACTAATTATTTTTAGTTAAATAATTTTATTGATCAATAATAATTTGATTTGGGATCTTATTTCTTAACAAATGAATACCCTTAGTATAGGAAAATTATTTTGTGATTAAGTGATAAATGTTATTTTGGAATACATTTGCTCTATTGGGAACACTATATTCCTAAGGAAAATAGAATACTATGAGATTTCATTTGAGGTGTAATGGTGGATTATTATATATGTTTTTATTGTGGATTTATAGTGATTTTGGTTATTTATAAAAATGATTAACCTATAATAGAGAATATGTGATTAGGTTAATTACTTTTAAGTATGTGACTTTGAGAGTAGTCCATGTCATTTGGAGATACAATTTAATGTGGAAGACTACATAACAAAATTCTTCTACGTTTTGGGTTTCAATATTACTTTGGATTATATTGAAGGATTTTTAAGAAAATTATTTATTGAATGGTATTTATTTAACTTTGGGGTATTGTTGTTTAATTTTTGAAATTAAGATTAGTGTTTCTTTCTCTAATGGAATATCGTTTTGGGGGATCATCTGATCTTGTACTAACCGTTTTGGTTTTGATTAATCTCTAAAGACAAGGTAAATATACAGTTTATCCTTTATGGATCATGTTATTCTCTAGAAGTTGATTCTAGATCTTCTGGTGTGACCAAGTCATCTTGAACACTCACCGTTTGAAAAAAATGAGTTAGTGGTTGAAATTTATTAAATAATAAAACGCTACTTAAAAAGTGAGTATATATGTTTATGTTCTTAGTCAATCTCATAAATAAATTAGTTATCTTTATGAAATTTAACTTAAAAAAACAAAAATGTTGTCCATTTACATTTCCTACTAAGAGACTAATGACTGTTTGTCCCATCACATGTTTGTGGTTTTCTTATTGTTAACTTTCTCCTGATCATGTTTTTTATCCCTCTCCATCAGAACTTGACACTTAGTTTATCTTCCATATCCATGTTTTCCAATATGGAATCCTAGTATTGGTTATCTCGGGTGACCTTTGTACTTATCTTTCTTTCTTTTAAAGTTATAGTTTTATTGACTCTTTTTCCAATGTGGGACTTTCAATTATGTTCCCAAGACCAATTTTAAAAATTGCAGGGACATGATTTCCAAAAGGGGGGAAGAATGTAACACCCCAACCTTCCACGATACGTTTCCCTTTGAATAATGTAATAGCTTGCATTGTACGCAACTTCATGATTCTAACACACCGTGACCAATCAAACTAGACATTTTTAATAGTAATACCCACTTTTTGAAACTTTGAAAAGTTTATCATTCAAAATGGAAATCATTTTTGGATTCGGAATATCGAAATATGCTTAGGGTGAATATTTGGTATTTTTCTGACAACTTTCAATTTTTGATGAATACTGAAAAACACTGAGTTATAGTTTAAAACCAAATGTTTACATAAATAATTATTTAAATTATTTAAATTTATTTTAGGTCGAAATAGATACATAATACATATATATGTTCAATGTAAGTCATTGGATTCAGTTTATAATAACTTTAGATATATAAAATATTTATTGAACTTTTTACCATCTTTTACCCACCTTCTAGAGGCATTTGAAAATTCATATAAAACATACTTATACCGCTTCGTTGAGTTTAATTTCAAAAATATGGGAGACACGGTTGATTTCAGTAAGTAAAATTTGGTTCCATAAGTTGAAAATAATTTTTGGTGAATAGTAGCTTCTTACTTTTATTTATCATAGTTAAAATTAAATAGGGTAATTAAGGGTAAAAATGATATTATTATTACCCTTACACGTGTCCTAATTCTATTGGATAATTATAATTCGACCAAAAAAACCTTAGGAATAAAATATTAACCACTTTGGAACACTTGGATTAGATTAGGAAATTTATTATTATTTAAATTCAAAGAAGAGTTAAAAGAGTTAAATTCAATGTTTAATAACTAAACCATTTTTAATATAGGATTACACATAAGATAAATTCTACTATAAATATTCATTAGAAATCTAAAAATATTTCATACATAATCATATTTTATTTATATTTTTTAGAAATTATATTATTAAATTTATTTATGACATAATGATGATGCAATAATGACCGTTTTAATGAATGATTAAAATAATTGATATTATAAAATACAAATAAATGTAATTTGAGACTTTTTATGAATTACACTAATTTAATAGGTTAATATGACATATTATAGTTGGTTAAATGAATTTTTTTTTGAAGTAATAATGTTGTTATGAATTTAGAAAAAACAAAATACCAAGTAGTGTCAAAATTGTCATAAAAGATGTTTTAAAACAAATATTATATTATTAATTGATATTCTATTACTAAAAATATAAGGTTCAGAAAAAAGAATTATATAATGATATTTGTATAATTAATGAACCTCTTGGGGTTCGTTTGGAAGTATATAGTAAGTTTATTAAGCATATAATATAAAAATACAAAGATACATGGTAAATTTCAAACTATTTAACTAAGAGTTAAATCTAAATGATAAAGTTAATATGGTGACCCAAACCTATCTAAAACCTATTGGTTGAGTGGTTTTTGACCCCTCTACAAATTAGGATTTAAATAATCCATTTTGGAGCCATTATTAACTGAAAATTATTTTATTATAAAATAATATTTCTAGCTTTTCCTAAGATGCCCCTCACCCCTCTTATAATAGGGCACCCCCTTCTCTCTAATTTACACCATCAAAGCCATTTGGATCAGTCAAAACCAGACTTAATAACCTTTAAATTGTCCTACCTTCATCCTAGATGCCTTTCTTTAGTCAGAAAGCCAACCTAAGGAGCCCTTTTAATCAAATCAAAAGGAAGAACCCGAAGAAGAGGTAAATATTTCCTCACCTCTTTCAAGTTCCTTTCTTCTTCCATATCCTCGTTCTTTGTTGTTTCCATTTTAAAATAATAATTCCAGTATCTTATATATACATTGACATTATTATAAATATAGTATAACCAAATTCATTATTCTATCCATACTTTTAGTAACATGTCACCATACGTGCGTACATACGGCTTATTGTCTCCACATTGTGGTGTAATTGTTATTCAATACATTATTATTTGGATGCGTATAATAATGATGTGTAATTTTTGTAAATAATTAATATAAAATTATAATTATTATTTATATATGATATACCATCCAATTATATATTATTTTAATATCAAAAGAATGATATTGTCGCTCGTGTGTAAGTACAGATTACCGTCCCCACGAACGTGATGAGATTCATTCCCCATCGTATCCATTCAAGACTAATTTTCATTAGATGATTACAAAAAAATTTTAAAGACTTAATATCAATATGAATATGAATATGATACATCCTATCCAAAACAAACACTACCTAGGAAAAAATCATATAAATGAAAACGAATCAGTTAACACCTGAAACGATGATAATACTAAAATATTATTAACAAATCCATATTAAAAGATCATATATGATATCATATTAATGTATATGATTCTTTTATAATTTAATAAAAATTATTTCACCATTATAAAGTGTTGTACCCCACACTCTTTGATTTTCATGATCACAATCACTTTCATATATGTTTAACTTTGTTTTTAAGTGTTGTGGATGATAGGCAAAAGATTGCCAAAGGATTGGCCCAAGAATGGACAAGAAATGGACTGAAATTCAGTCCACCGGCCAACCGGTTTGATAGCACCGGCCAGCCGGTGGAACTGGCAGAGGGATTGCCCACTGCCAGGTTCCACCGGTCGACCGGTGGCTCTATCACCGGTCGACCTGTGGCACCCAGCCCAAATAGTATTTGCTACTATCTTGCCACCGGCCAGCCGGTGGCTCCTCCACCGGTCGACCGGTAGAGCCTGGATCAAGACTCTTCTTCTCTACCAAGGCACCGGCCAGCCGGTGGAGCTGTACCGGCCAGCCGGTAGCCCAGTCAAACTAGCCGTTGGGTTTGACCAGTCAACCCTCTTTTGGCCTCCAACGGCTCCGAAGACCTCTCCAACGGCTCCGAAGCCTCCCCAAGGGTTCCATGCCTATAAATAAAGGCCAAGGAAGCCCCGGACACCTACCGGAACGATACGGAAGCCCACGGACACCTTGTTGATCATTTGGCGTACCTCCGATGCATTCCTCCAAGGGAACCCCAAGTGCTCCATCCAATTCCACATTCAAGAGCACCCTCAAGAAGCTTGGGAGAGCACGCTACATCAGCTCCATCATCCAATTGGCGCCCAAGTCTTCCTCCAATACGGTTTTTCTTTTGTATTCATTTTGAGCTTTAAAATTGGGTTTGTGCCTACAAACCCCAAACCCTTTTCTCATCCCCCTTTCTTTTGGGTTCTCACACCACCATTAAGGTGTGAAGAGGTTAGTCAAGCCTTTCCTTTTAAAAGGCTTGAGTTTTCGGTGAGCTAGCCTTCACCCGTTAAAAAGGCTAGTGGGTTCTTGCTATTCCATTGAAAGCAAGTGGGTTCTTGCTAAACCAATAAAAGCAAGCTGTAATAGGTCCTAGTGCTACCTCAAAGCCTAGTGGGTTTCTTGCTAAAACCATTGAAAAGCAAGCGGTAGGAATCTCTCAACGGTTGAGTTGGGAGCGGAGACGTAGGCCGGGTTTTGGCCGAACTCCGTTATCAATTTCTTGTGTCTTGCCTTCTTTATTTCCGCTGCATCTTTCACTTTGATTTTAATTTGTTAATCTTTTTTTAAAAGGCAATTCACCCCCCCTCTTGCCATCTTTTCCTCGTTTCTTCCGACCCAACAATTGGTATCAAAGGGTGGTTGGTCTCGGGACCGGTGTGGGCTTGTGGGGGGGATGTTGTGTCCTGGGCCCAGGATTGTTGGGCCCCCGCCAGGATTGTTGGCGCCTGTGCCCCGGTAACCAATCCCACATCGGTTGTGGAGGGAGATTGGTGGGTGCTTGAAATTCCCGTGCCTACCTTCCCCTCAGCAACGCGTTTTAAAGCCGTGAGGCCTGGGATAGCAACTAGGCCAGAGCGGACAATATTGCTGGGCCGAGGGATCCGATCCATCATAAAGGATGTTAACCTACCCTCGACCAAGGAAAAGTACAAAGTAAAGGGTTTCTTATCTCACTTTTAATTTCGGGAGATTTACATTGTTCGCCACTTATTTATTAAATGTGGTGTATTGTGTATTGTCATTTGATGTATATATTATAATGATTATCTTTATATTCATGGAATTATGTGATTAATTTTTTTTAACTTTTTTCCATATGACTCGATTGATTACAACAAAGTAAGGGTTTTCATCTCACTTCCTATTTCCGTGAGATTGATGCCATACTGCCACAATTTCCTTTTGTGTGGTGTATGTACTGCCCAATGGTTCTATTATTTGTGTAATATACATTAATTTTTGAGTAATTACATCTTAATTTTATGATCCATATTTCATGGGATGTATGTTTCATAAGTTACCAAATTAGTAAGGGAATTTCAAATTTCAATTTCCACTCATTCGAATTTACACACACTTCATTGATTATTTTACTCCATGATTATGTGTGGAATCACTATTTATCATTATTGTAGTAATTTATACTCCCCTTTTTGTGGATATACTTTTGATAAACATAATCACTCCATTTATAAATTCTCAAGTCATCGATATGAACTTGATAAGAGTAATTTTAACTCAATCTCCATTTATTGAGTTAAACATCCAATTCATTGGTGTTGTTTTTACAAGAATATGTGTGAATGTACTCCGATTTATTTACACTGAATATCCATTAATATTGATTGTATTTATATTTTCACACATAATTATGTTGTTTATTTATCCTTAACCTAAGGATATTGTCTTTATAAGGGATTTCATCTCAATTTACATTCCATTGAGTCTTCTTTGTTGTTATATGTCAATTCACTTTAATATGGTGTATATAATGTACTTTGACATAGTATATCATGAATCCCTTTATTCTCATGATATTATAAAGTTTTTATTACCTAAATTATTTGTATTCAAGTGTCTCTTTTTTGGTTAGGAAGTCTAACTAAAATATCATTTTAAATGTTTTAAAGGTTTATTATTACAAATCTTTCTCATTAATTTCCATGTTTTAAAAATGGTTTTAAGGATTAACTTATATGGAAATTATAGGTTTAAAATTAAAATACCTTTTAAAGGTTTCATAGTGGTATGGGGAACTTTGATTAAAAAATATATTTTAATCAGATTCTTGACAAATAGTGTGACTTTTAAATTTTTTCAAGTAGAAGGGGGATATTTCTCTCAAATAGTTTTCATGATTACTTTCATCTATGTCAATATCCTTCATTATTCTCAATTGAGGTAAATCTATTACAATAAAATCTTCCATATTTTATTTGATGAGTTATTTTTGACTTTGGATGTGGTATTTTTATACCATTCATGGTTTGTGGATAAAGTATTGACATTTCGTATGCTAGTTTTAATACGAATGTTTATGTAATGTTTCAAACTTTTCATAAAAGGAATGAATTGGACTTAGTAAGTGTTGGGTGGAGCCCGCTATAGCTCCTCAGTGCATCGGTAGGCCTCATGAGACAAACAAGTGTCTTGGCACAAGGCCTTGACAAAAGTTTATTTGTAGTCTTGCTAGAAGGCCTTGACTATGTGGTTATGAAAGTCTGGCATTACGCATTCCATCATTATGAAAGTGGCTATTGATATTTCCTGTGATTATTCGACTAGTATAATATCCATATGAATAAGTAAATGGAATTATTTTTTTGTATCTTATCCATATTATGCTTAAGTTTATGTTTAAAAGGGGTTTTTTATTTTTATACATTGCCTTAAAGTTTTATGATTATTTATGAAAGTTTCAGCAATATTGTTACTCTTACAGTGCATCTGAGATCACCCCTTTCTATGTTTTAATTTTCTCAGGATTCCAATAAGTGTATTATGATTGATAATCTGGGTTAATATCAGGGATTAATGGAATTATCAAAGGATATTTTATGTTGTGTTTTATTTTCTATTGTGTAATGTAACGTTCATTTATGTAGTCTATTTTCAAAGACTGCTAAATTGATCGGTCTTTCGAGACTTTATTCCTTGTAATCATGCCAATGTTATTTAATAATGCACTGACTCTGAGATTTTCGAGTCGGGGTGTTAGAATATGGATCCTTTTATTTCTTTATCCAAACTTAAATAACAAGATAAAATTAATGAATGTTATTTAAACTAATTATAGGATGAATATAGAAAATTTTAATAATGATTTAATATAAGAATATGAGGAAATAATCCAAGGTGAGACCAATTTTATCTAAATTGATATCATACGCAAGAAATTAAACCCAATAACTTAATAAATCGTAATCCAATTGAAAAATATTTTAACACACCCACAAAATATATTTTCATTGAAAATACACATCCCACTATATAATATTTTTTCATGTGTTTATTATTTAATTTTTTGAGCACCCCATGATAAGTATGAATCAAACCTCGTTTAATTGACAATGAGTCTAGTCTTTTGTTTTATTTTTGTTTTTTTTTTCAAATAACCATATCCAGTTCTTCCCACATCACAAGTTTTTATTTAGAGGTTAAGAGGACTATTATGGCTAGACTTTGAATATTAGAATTCGTTGAATAAGATACATGTTAGTTTTCACAATTCCATTTTCTATCAATCCTTCATCAGCATACTCTTCCACCAGATCTACAATAGGTGGTGAAAAATGGAGTATAATATTCCTCAATATAATTGTTATTTGAGAGAAATGTATTCACTAAATTCCAACATCAATAGATGATAATTACAATTAAATTATCCAAAATACAAAAAACTCATGACATGAATGATTTTAATACTACCCATTTTTCATGTAATATCTGGTGAAAACCCCAATAGACACTTGAGGATGTTTAAATATATATGAGATGGATTCAAGGTTGTAGGATTCATTTGAATCTCAAATTGGATAGAATGTATTTCCCTTATCACTTGAAGGGTAATCCATGTATTGGATGTAACAATTATAGCCCTGAGAAGTCTACTCATTAGATTAACTATAGAGGACCTCCCTGGATAAATAATTTCCTTCTAAAAAGATTTATTAGCATTGAAAAGGGATCTATAGAATGATGTATAAAACTGGAGAAACTCTATATTTGGTCAAGGAGGGATTCAATAATCTAACTACATCCTTTCTACACCAGCCATATAAATAAATTCATTTTGTTAGTAATCAACAGACTTGGATTGATGGGAAAGGACTGGAACCTACTTGATGCTTCTTCAAGAATATCGCTAATTGATAAGTCACTGGTTGATGCCATTGAACTGATTGAGATAATTTTTCAAACTTCACAAGAATTTGGTATCATAATTTTAACAAAAGGATTACAGGTGGTAAAACGTTCCAATTCACCTTTATTATAAAATAAATTTGAATATCTAAATTCTCTTGTGAGACATGTTTCTATGAAAAAATACATGAATTTTCACCCATTATACCACAAGGGTCCTACAGTTGTGTTATTCCTAGGAGAATTTCACTGATGGATTCTCTAAATTTCATTGGACTGAAATCTATGATTCCATTTTACAAACGAAATTATTGAATCAACCAACTATAAAATAACTCATTTAGAAATTTTCCTACCAATATATTTGGAAATGAGACCCAACAACAGCAAACTCCTCCATTTCAGTAGGCATTACGACATGCTTCTCAACAACCCATCCACCCCTCTATTATAGATACATAGTTTCTGACTATCTATAACTGACCAGTATAGAATACCACAGTATAATTACATGAATAAGAATCTAACATAGTTAGTAGAATCTAAAAATAGTTAATAAACCACTCTCACCACTCGTGGATCAATGTTGATGGAATTGAAAGGATAGTTCAGTTTGCTCATGACCACCCTAAAAAATATGGTAAATCAAGGTATAGGTTTCCTTATTTATCAACCAATCCCTAACTCTACTTGGAATATCAGTGATATTACCGTGAAGAGTGGAATGAATCTAGAAACCAGTGATGGAACACCATTTCAAATCAAAGTTTGATGTGACCGACAACATGAATATGAATAATCACCCAAGAAAAATAACATGAAGATGAATCATAGAAGAAACCCCCTTTTAGGATATATAAAGAGAAATAAGAAATTCAAGATCCATAAAACCCCCAACTACATTCCCCAAAAGGATGCAGGAACCCAATAAATCTATGTAAGGATCACTGCAACAGAAGCGGTTGTAAGCCTTCAGGAAACTAGAGATCAATATCCAATTCTATTCATTATTCACCAAATTTCAATATAGGAAACAATCATTACTGAAATATAAAATAATATAAGAATATTGAATAGAAATGAAGAGGTAAGGTTAGGTATGAATAGTTCAAACCTTGTTACCCTCAAATACCCTAGAAATGAAAATATCCATGTACTTTCTCTATCCACTGTACAATTGGAAAGATTGTCTCTTTACAATGCATTGTGTGATTCAAAATATTTATTTAACGTGATGAATTATTATATTTACTCTTCTCTGTATATTGTATAACTAACACCCTCCCCAGTTATGATACCACTAGCTAATCAAGTCACTTTTTACCTTATAGCTGTCTTGAAGAAACTCTTATATGTGTAAAAGGTTACCAATTACCTACTAACATATACATTCTCATCAAGGAAAAATGAAAAGTTTTCTTATCACATCTCAATTATTCTAGGACATAAATTCTTAAATAATGAAAAAAAACATAATAATTATAAATTAAGGAACCCTTTCCATGACATATGGTGAGGAAATAGTGGATTTTAACATTTTTGACTCAATAAAACAACCACATGATGATAATTATGCTTTTACACTACTATTTTTTACTTAACTTTTCTTTAATATTGAGAAATTGAAATATTTAATGATATAATCAGATTAGAAGATGCATCGGAAACATCCAAACTACTTGATAAATTTTTTTTGAAGATGATCTTAATATTCAGATAGTTTTGAGAGTTGAACATTTTGTTGAAGTTGTTGAAGGTTATTTTGATGAGTTACCCAAATATGATAATAATTTTTATTCCTTACATGAGAAGGTTGTTATCTTGGAGATAAAAAATTTAAAAAATCTCTATAAAAACCCCATATGTTAGAATTAAAATTCATTACATCAAAATTAAAATATTCATTTTAAATAAAAATGAGAAGCTTCCATTAATAATCTCAAAAAACATAGATCCATGAAATGAACACCAACTATAGAAAATTATGAAAAAAACACTTGGGTCATAGTCTAGAAATTAGGGTATATTCCAAGAATATTCCAAACCACTTGCATAGATAAGAATTTACACTATATTGAATCCAAACCAGTGGGGAAACAAAAAATAAGGCTTAACTCGACTCATACAGATATATAAAAATTAGGTATAATTTCATTAGGAAAAAGATTACTCTACCCCATCCGGAACACCCATTGGGTGAGACCCATCAATATTGTACCAAAGAATCCAAGATACAAAATTTTGTAATGTGGGAATAAAAAATTCATACCAATAAGGTTTCAAAATAGTATGAATGTTTGGATAGATTATTGGATATAGAACTAGGTGACCCACAATAACAATTTCCCTTTACCCTTTTTGGACCAAATGTTAGAGGCGCTAGCTGGGATGGGTAATTATTATTTACTTGATGGATTTTTTGGGTGTATTTATGTTCCAATAGGTCATAAATCCCAATAAAAGACCACATTCACATACCCATTTGGTATATTTTCCTACCAAAGTATTCTTTCAATAATTTTAAATTCCCCAAGTACCCTTTAACACTTAATGGTATGTTTTTTCTCATACCTATTAGCAACCTATCTAGAAAAATCCTTCAATGATTCATTGTGTATGGGACTTGTTTTCAAAGCTTCCTTGAGATTCTATAAAAAATTTAAAAATATTATTTTTGAAAAAACTTTTTTCATTGGAAATGTTAAATTTTATAGTCATAAAAAAATATTTTGGGACATTTAATTTTTAATGTGGTGATTTATATTGAATTCACCACTATGGATTTTATTTCTAATATTCCATACCCTACCACAATGAGGAACATTAGATCATTTCTTGGATATGTTGAATTTTATAGAGGATTTATTAGGGACATTAGAAAAGATTATTTTCCCCTATCTAACCTAATCAAGAAGGGAAAAGGATTTTGTTTTTGATTATTCATATAGGAAAAAAATTGATATATTGAAAGGGTTCTTGAATACAACCACCATTTTCTATCAACCAAATTAGAGTCACCCCAATGAGATTATATTTGATGATTCTAACCAACGTGTAGTGGTTATAAATTTCCAAATTTTTGATAGACCTTCATTAAGTGATATCCAATACATTACACACCATAGGAAAATACTAGATTAACTAAACAAAAATATAGAATCTATTTTAATATATTTTTGTAGCTTTAAGAAATTTATTTCCACTATTTTTATGAGTAAAGTAATTATTCATTCTGATGATGAATCATTGACGTATTTTATCACGAAAAGTAATTAAAAGACCAAACTGGTGAGATGAGCATTGCTACAACAAGAGTTTGAAATATATATTAATGACAAGTAGGGATGTGAAAATATAGTTTCTAATCACATGATATGGCTACCTCACACTAACATGGTAGAACAAATCACTAAGACTAGTCTTGATGATTCATACTCTAGTGAGAAACTATAAATCCTTACCTATATTCCCCAATATGTTGACATAGTGAACTTTCTTATCACAAAACGGACTCATTATTCATTTATAAACATCGAAATGATAAATTTAGATCAAAATGAAAATATTATGTCCGAGATAACCCTTATTTATGGAATATTTTATATGATCAAGTCATTCGAAGGTGTATCCCAGAGGATGAAATGGACAACGTACTTTTATTTTATCATATACTTTTATGTAGAGACCATTTTTCAAATCAAAGAACCACTTTAAAAATTATGTAATATGGGTTGTTTTGGACCTCAATTTTTAAAAATTCATATAAGTTTTTAAAGAAATGAATAAAATTCCAATTTACATGTGGTATTCCTGAAGTAATGAGATTCTACATAAACCTTATATCTCCTCTGAGATAATTTTTTCTTGTTGAATTAAATATATGGGAATATTCCCTATTTCATTTTTAAATTCATATTTTATAGTGGTAATAGAAAGTTTTTTTAATTAGATTGTAAAAAAGTTACATGAACTGTAGATTCACAAAATGTGATTGAATTTATATGCTCAATTATTTGTATAGGTTTGAAATACCTCATGCTATAATTTTTGTTATTGAGGAACCGACTTTTTTAATAAGAACATGTAGGTGCTTAGGGAAAAAATATAGATTTTCCCATAAATATTCAACAACCTATAACCCACTTATAAATGGACTAGATGAGGTGTCCAACATAAAAGTAAAAATAATTCTCGAGAATGCAATGTATCCTAAATATAGGGACTAGAGTATGAAATTTGAATATGCACTATGGGAATATTAAACTAATTATAAAACTCCTATATGTATGTTACGCTCTGAGATTTTTTATGGTAAACACTTCGACTTTGTTATAGACCTATAAAATAATTCCTATTGTATTATAAAAAGGGAAAACCTAGATCTCTGAAATGATGGAGAACAAATAAAGCTAAAAATTATGTATCCTGATTATTTTATTGGAGAGGAATAGAAGAAATAATTGTTATACAAAGAGAAAAATAAATATTCTCATGAAAAATTGTTCAAAAAATGAGAATATTATCCTGCAAGTTACTTTTTATTATTATTCAGAATAGAACAACAAAAAAAGAGGCCTCCCTTCAAGGAGGTCGAAACTGGTGGAGTCCAAGGCAATCTCCCTGCACAATAGTAAAGCACTCAATGGGGAGGGAGTTCAAACTTCCAAAAATTACAAGAGGCTCTTCCTGTCTGCCCTAGCGGGCTAGAGCATCTGCCGCAAAGTTAGATTCCCTCCAACTGTGATGAATGGCCCTTCCATGGTCCGTCTTCGCCTTGCATCTACGAATGAGATAAGTCAAATCCCACGGAAAGCAGTGACCTCCTTGTAACATCTTCACAAGGAACTCAAAATCAGATTCCACCTCAGCCACATGCATTCCTCTCCACCTACACACCTCCAACCCAGATGCAAGCGCCCAGACCTCTGCACCCAGCGAGTTCCCTGGACCATAAATGGCACTAAAATCCAGTAGGACCGATCCCCAACAATCCCTGAGAAACCCACCACCCCTCATGACCCCCTCCATGCAGGATCCATCAATATTCAGCTTCAGACCCTGGTTCGGTGGTAGCCACCTCACCCATCTTCCTCTTCCTCTATTCTGAATGAGGGGTTGATTGAGCAGGTTGCACATTGTCTCTAAAGTTATCCCTCCTTTGACAAGAGATGCAAGCTCGACAATGAGTGACTTCAACTAGACCTGGATAGACACCAAAGACCTGCTATTCTGCAGCCGAACCTGGTTCCTCGCCTCCCAAATAACCCAGCAGATAGCCACCATGATGAGCATTCTAATAGTCTGCTCCATTGCCCTGCTTTCACTACCTGGTAGCCATACGTGCATGTAATCCTGGATACAGAAGGAATCACCAACCGAAAAGGGTGGATGGCTGAAGAGAGACCAGATGTAAGAGGCCCATTGCCCTTGAAAAAACAGATGGGCCATCGTCTCTGATTTTGGATGTTCACAGTAGTAGCAACGCGAAACCATGCAGACCCCTTTACTCTGTATATTATCCTCTGTCAGGACTGCTCTGTTTAACACCTACCACACCAAGAATCTCATTCCTACAGGTAACGCCTTGCACCAAACAGCTAGACATCGCTCCCCCATAGAGCTTTCTCCCTTAGTATTTCCCTGTAGCCCCCTACAGTGTACCTTCCATTGCTTGTCTTTGTAAAACAACACCGGTACGGCTCCTCACTCATCATGATGCCACCAAACAGTTCATGCTGGCTGGGAGTAAGAGTTGCCTGTATTAGATCATACCTATCACTTGCCTCGCTGAAAGAGATCCTCGGCGAAGGGAAAACCGCGTAAGATAGTCTTTCGCTGGCCCAATTATCCTCCCAAAAGCAGATCTCCCCTCGTCCAACGATCCACCTGACATAGCCAGATAGCCTCTCAATGTGATCAAACATGCTCTTCGTTAAAGCAGTTGCACCTTGGAGGCGAAACTCCCCCTGCTGGCCATATCTCGCTCTAAAAAACCTTGCCCAGAAATTCTCCCCCACAATAACTTCCCATGCTAACTGTGCTTGCAATCCCAAAATAGTGTCCTCAAAATCGCGAAGGCCAACTCCACCTTCATCCACAGGACGAGCCAGCCGCTTCCAAGATGCCCAATGGAATCTTCATTCCCCATTAGCATCCCAAAGGAATGAAGAACAGACACTCTTCACCTTCTCCATCGTGCCTTTGGGTGGATTGACAATAGAAAACACATGCATGGGGATGGACAAGAGAACACTATTTATGAGCATCACCCAACCTCCGAATGACAGCAATCTGTTCTTCCAACTGAAAATCCTGCTCCAAATCTGATCAAGGGTCTTATTGAAATGTTACTTTTTGATGTTTTCGGATAATATATTGATTTTTAAGAACGGTTGTAGTAGATCCTTGAAACACCTTGATGACACTTTGGCCAGGTATGGACGGTTTAGTGGGAATTCTATTAATCCTTTGAAGAGTTACGTCTTTATCTCGGATAGGTGTTCTGGGAGGAGACGCAAGGTGATCCAGGGGATTTTTGGGTGCAAACAGAATCATCTTCCCATGTTCTACCTTGGGGTTCCGCTGTAACACCCCAAGCTTCTACGGTACGTTTCCCTTCGAATAATGCGATAGCGTGTGTTGTACGCAACCTCGAGTTCTAACACACACCACAACCGATCAAACTAGCCGTTATGAATAGTAATACCTACTTTTTGAAATTATATATATTTTATATTTGAAAATGGACTTCATTTTTGGATTCAGAATATCGAATTTAGCCTAAGGTAAAATTTTGGTACATTTCGGATAACTTTCATATTTTGATGAATAGCGAAAATTACTAAATTTTAATTAAAAACAACTTTTTTAATCAATATAATTAATAGTGATAAATTATGAATTTGAGTGGTTTTAAAGTATATTTAGAATATATTTTTACCATTTAATATAATGTTGGTCATTGGACATAATTTTACAATTAAACCAAACATAAACAAGTGTCAATCTTTTGATAGTAATTATCTCTTAAAAACACGCTTTTTGTTTTGACAGCGGGAATTAATTTTAAATTAATTTCTGCCACTTCTGTGTTTTGAATTTAGAAAAATGGATTCCATATTTGGAATCAGGATGTTCAAATTGTGTAAATAGGTAACTTTTATTTTTAGACATTTTGAATAATTACTGCGGTAAATATTTTATTTACCATGGTTAAAGGGTAAATCCGGTAAATAAGGGTTAAAAAATAATATTATAATAATACAAAATTACCCTAAAACGTGTCCTAACCTTATTGGTGGACACATACCCGACCATGGGCATCCTTGGGTCAATTTGGGGACCCCTTGGAGCCACTTGTATGTGGTAGGGACACTTTATATTAATAAAGTTAAAATAAAAATAAAAATGGCATAAGCTTACATCTTTTAGAAGAACAATTTTTACATAGGGTTATACATGTTGGATTTTCGATTATAAATATTCATTAGAAAGCTAAAACGATTTCCTACATAATGATGTTTTATTTATAATTTTTATACATTAAATAATTTATTTTATTTATGACAGAATGATGATGCAGTAATTACTAAAATAGTAAAAAATTAACATAATTGATATTATAAATACCCAAATAAATATAATATGAAACTTTTAATGAATTAAACTAATTTTATATGATAATATGATATATTAGGATTGATTTAATGGACTTTGTTCGAAGTAATCAATCTGTTAGGAGTTTCACAAAAATCAACTATTGAATAGTGTCAAAATTGACATAAAAGAGTTCTTAAAACAAATATTATATTATTAATTTATATTAAATTCCTAAAAATCTAAGGTTCGGCCAAGAGACTTATATTATGATAGGTTAACCATTAATGGACCACTTGGGGGTCGCTTGGATTTATATAGTAAGTTTATTAACCATATTATATAAAAATACAAAGAGACATTGTAAAAGTGACTTAGAGTTAATACTTAAAGATAAGGTTAATATAAGTACAAAAACCTGTCTAAATTCTATTGGTTGAGTGGTTTTCGACCTATCCCCACCTTAACCTTTGAATAGTCAACTTTGGAGCCATTATAAACGGAATATGAATTTATTATAAATTAATATTTCTAGCTTTTCCAAAGGTGCCCCTCACCCCTCTTATAAAAGGGCACTCCTCCTTCTCATTTCTTCACACCTCTCAAGCCACTTGGCTCGTTCAAACTCTGCCCAAATAAGCTCCCCACATCCCTCGCCTCCTCCTTGAAGATTCCCCTTAGGCAGAAAGCATTTCAAGAAGTCCTTTGGTTCCAACCAAAGTGAGTTACCTAGATTAAAGGTAACGATTTCTCTTAAATTATTTTCATTTATTTTGCTTCTCCAACCCCCAAACTCTTTTTATTTCCTTTCTTTTGTAATAACACCAGTATCCTCAATATACTAGGATGTTTTTATAAGAAGGATTCGAACTACACATACACACAACTCCATCTAATGGATGATGAACATAATGTTTCTGTGGATGGAAAACTAACGCCTCACGAAACGATGATTGTTCAAATACATCTTACCGCCTCTCATGGTGGCCATTATGATGGAACTGTAATTAAATATGATATTAATTATATATATTTTATATATAAGCTTCTGTAATTCCATTTTATTTCATACCATTATTCGTTTCATGTTGTATATACATACGATAATTTCATTTGAGGAAGTGCGGACTACCGCCCCCTTAAAATGATATGACTCGTTCATACCACACATGGAACGTATAAAGGATGGTGTTAATGAACTTAAGTAACATATATAAAAATATTATATTATACTGGAATAGTAATATACCTATGTATCATTTGGATTTGATTCTATTAAAATGAAAATTAAATGGAAGTAGCGTTCGTGCGTACGTACGGACTACCGTCTTCACGAACGCGATAAGATTCATTCTCCATCATATCCATTCAAGTATTATTCTAATTTTAGGGTTAAAAATAATGTTAATATCATTCTGATTATGAATAAGATATAATCTATCCATTACAAACATGTCTTACGTAACCAAACATTTAAGAAGAACGAATCGATTATCACCCGAAACGACGATAATACTAAGATATTATTAATAAAGCAATGTTAAAAGATCATATATGATATCATATTAATGTATATGATTCTTGTATAATTTAATAACAATTATTTCACCATTATACAGGAGGTTAACCTACCCCAACAAAGGAAAAGTACAAGGTAAGGGTTATTTCACAATCTCTTCATTATCCGAGGTTGTTTATACGTAATAATCTACTGGGATCTCTTTATCATCCACATCCATGTTTTCTTAAAAATGTATTTCAAAAATTTTTTACTATTTACACGAATATGGGTTAAAGTCATTTATACCCTTGTTTGACCTTTTTATAAGAGGTTTATAAAGGAATCTTTCCGTCGTTTTCAAAACAATGTCCTTTTTAACCTTTTCGACAGAATTGAGGTAAGAATGTTTTTTTTAACTTATACGGCGGGTGCGGTTATTTTCGGCCGTTATAAAATCGTCGAAGCTTTCCATACAAGCTTATAAGAATATTTTCAAAGAAAATGTTTTATTTTATATGGATCTTAAATGATTTAAAAATAAAAGGAGATACTTCTTTAAAAAGAATTTTGATTTCATCTATGTCAACATCCTTTGATGGATTTTAAGATTATTTAAAGTTGATTTATTATGATACAAAACTTCTATATTTTATTGAAGGTTTTGTGATATGTTTGACTGTGGATGTGCTATTTTTATACCATTCATAGTTTATGGTGAAATTATTGACATTTCGTATGCTAGTTTTAATACGAATGTTTATGTTATGTTTAAACCTTTTCATATGGGAATGCATTGGACTTAATAAGTGACGGGTGGAGCCCGCTATAGCTCCTCGATGCATCGGTAGGTCTCATGAGACAAACTAGTGTCTTGGCACAAGGCCTTTACAAAATCTTATTTTTAGTTTTGGCACGAGGCCTTGGCTATGTGGTTATGATAGTCTGGCATTATGCATTCCAACATTATGAAAGTGGTTATTGATTTTTGCATGTGATTATTCGATTAGTAGAATATCCATGTGAATAAGTAAATGGCATTATTTCATTTTACTTTTGCCATACTATGTTGAAGTTCAAGTTTAAAAGGATTTTGTTTTAGTAATTCATTGCCTTAAATGTTTACGCTTATTTTGAATGTTCCGCTATATTGTTATCCTTACTGGGCATTTGAGCTCACCCCTTTTCTATGTTTTATTTTTCCCAGGTAGTGAAGAAGTAAATTATGATTGACTTGCAGGGATATTATGAGGGGTTAATAGTGTGGATATGAAGACTTTGTTGTTGTAGTAGCTTTTCACTTTGAAATGTAATGTAAAACTTTATGTTTATATCTAGTGTTTCCAAGGCTACTAAACTAATCGGTCTTTCGGGATTTGATCTTTCTTGTGATCATGCCAATGTTATGTAATTAATGCACCGACTCTGGGTAGCTGGGGTCGGGGCGTTACAGTTGGTATCAGAGGAAGTTTAGTACAAACCCTGGAAGCTAGATTTAGATAAACTCTGATTAGAGCACGTAGACCTAAGATGAACTTTGAGGATTAGTATAGAAGAACTTCCTAGAATTTTGGTATTGTAGAGATTTTGTGAGTTTTCCGAGCAATACATCCCTGTCTGGATACGAGCAGGTAGAGGCGGCTCTGGCACAGATGTACCTAGAGGTAAAACCCGAAAACACCGCTTTGAGCTAGACTCGAACGGGAACTGGTGCACGACAACGGGCCTTGCTGCACTCTTGGTTACGACACTCCCAGGGGATATGCTTAGGATAACTCTCATTTTCTTTACAAATAATTATGAAGGGTTTATGAGTATATACTTCCTCAAAGAAAACATTTTTATGATTATGGATTATATCCATAAATAGTTCAATTTATGTTAAGTATTTTATAAGTATGGGATTATGTATTTTGATTCATAAACTGATCTAGTTTATGCCATTGTTTAGAAATGGCGCCTAGTGGAAGAAATGGAAACCGTATCCATGCACGTACTCCATGTAGGGATTGCCCTCCTGCTCAAGATAATTATAGTGGGGCTGGTGATGCAACTGGTGTCGATCAGCTAATCACCATACTGGGACAACTTACTCAGGTTATGAATAATAACCTTACCCGTATGGAGCACCCTGATCCGCAGCGTGGAGGATCAATGTTAGACCGATTCATGAGGCAACAACCACCAACGTTCAATGGGAGTACAAATCCCTTAGTAGCTGAGCAATGGATAAATTCCCTAGAGAAAATATTTCAGGCTTTGGGGAGCAGTGAAAGGGAAAAAGTTATCATGGCAGTTTACCGCCTCACTGGAGATGCTGATCAATGGTGGTCATTAATTCAAAACATGAAGGAAGATGATGAAGTATCAAATATGGAATGGAGGGAGTTCAAATATCTGTTTTTACAAAAATACTTCCCTCGCGACCATCGAGCAGATATGGAAAGGCAATTTCTGAGTCTGAGACAGAAGGAGGATGAGAATGTCACAAAGTATGAGGCTAACTTTACAAGGTTAGCGAGGTATGCTGGAGATTATATTCGCAAACCAAGAAGTAAGATTGATCGTTTCTTTGATGGGTTAAAACCATTTCTCCGTCGAGCATTAGTCTCACAATCCTTTTCATCGTACGAAGACATTGTCTCATGTGCTATCAAGACCGAAAAGGAATTCTCTAAGTCTTATGACTTTAAAGCAAAGCAAGAGAAGAAGAGACCTGCTGATCAATCTGGGAATGGAAATAAGGGGAAGAAGGGAAAGGTTGAATATCCATCTTGTGGTAAGTGCGGGAAGAAACACCCCGGTGCTTGCCTGAAGGGAATGGGAGTCTGTTACAAGTGTGGTGAAAAAGGCCACCAAGCTCATGATTGCAAGGGGAAGAAGGAAGCTACCAACGTTCAGTGCTACAATTGCAGGGAGATGGGGCATTATGCAAATGCATGTCCTAAGCGTCAGGATAACTTACCTCAGAAAAGGCCAAGGGATAAAGGCCAGGCTTATGCTATCACTACTGCTGAGGTAGAAGATCCGAAAGATGTGGTGGCAGGTAATTTAATGGTTTCCTCAAGTTTAGCAAATGAATTATTTGATTCTGGATCATCGCATTGTTTCATATCTTCCCAGTTTGCTAAGAAAATTAGATATTTCCAATTTGATTTAATAAGGGAGTTGTCAGTTAAAACTCCTAAGGGAAATATCATTGCAACAAAGTTTTGTGAATCAGTCCCCATTAGAGCACATAAATTTTCTTTATCTGCTGATCTCATCGTCATACCTATGATTGAGTTTGATATAATCCTCGGTATGGACTGGCTTTCGAACTATGATGCGAAGATTTATTGTATGAAGAAAGAGGTTACAATTCTTGATGATAATGATAAGGAACACCTTATTTTTAGAGCAGAATCGTCACCACCTAATTCTTATTTAGATCCACCCCCAGTAGCTCAACTTAATTCAATTATTGGGGAGGAAGAGAATGAAATAACTGTCGGTGAGGAAAGGAATGTTCAAATAGAGGATATACCTGTTGTGAAAGAGTTTGTAGATGTATTTCCGGAAGATTTACCTGGACATCCTCCAGAACGAGATGTAGAGTTTTCCATTGATTTGATTCCTGGATCAAGGCCTATATCGAAGACCCCTTATAGAATGGCTACTGTAGAGTTAGTCGAACTAAAGAAACAACTAGAGGAATTGAGTAATAAGGGATTTATTCGCCCTAGTGTTTCTCCATGGGGAGCCCCTGTTCTTTTTGTTAAAAATAAAGATGGATCTATGAGGTTATGTATCGACTACAGGGAGATCAATGCTATAACGATAAAGAACAAGTATCCCCTACCTCGTATTGATGATTTATTTGACCAACTGCATGGAGCTCAATACTTTTCAAAGATTGACCTTCGATCTGGATACCATCAGTTGTGTGTGAAGAAGGAAGACATTCCGAAAACAGCATTTTGAACCAGGTACGGGCATTACGAGTTTACTGTAATGCCGTTTGGATTGACTAATGCACCCTCTGTATTCATGGATCTAATGAATAGAGTTTTCAAGGAGTATCTCGATGAATTTGTGGTGGTATTTATTGATGATATCTTGGTATACTCCAAAACCTACGAAGATCATGAAAACCACTTGCGCATTATCTTGAAGACTCTGAGGAGGCATGAATTATATGGAAAGTGTAGCAAGTGTGAATTCTGGCTTCAGGAGATTTCTTTTCTTGGCCATATTGTCTCAAAAGATGGAATCTCTGTTGATCCTTCTAAGACCAAGGCAATCCAAGAATGGCCAACACCTACGAGTATAACTGAGGTACGTAGTTTTATTGGCTTGGCAGGTTATTATCGACGTTTCGTCCAGAATTTTGCCCGATTGGCTAACCCATTAACGAAGCTCACACGTAAAGGGGTTAAATTTGTTTGGACAAAAGAGTGTGAAGAATGTTTCGAAGAACTGAAGAGAAGATTAGTCAATGCTCCTATATTGACTCTACCATCGGGGAATGATGGGTTCGTTATTTATAGTGATGCATCAAAGAAAGGACTTGGTTGTGTCCTTATGCAGAATGATAGAGTTATTGCCTATGCATCACGATAGTTGAAAATTCATGAACAAAACTATCCTACTCATGATCTTGAGTTAGCAGCTGTGATCTTTGCTTTGAAGATATGGAGGCACTACCTCTATAGTGAAAAATGTGAGATTTATACTGATCACAAGAGTTTGAAGTATATTTTCTCACAAAAAGAACTCAACATGAGGCAAAGGAGATGGCTTGAATTACTCAAGGATTATGATTGCACGATACACTACCACCCGGGGAAAGCAAACAAAGTAGCAGATGATTTGAGCAGAAAATACCATGGAGTTCTGAACATGATGAGAATTGAAAGGGACCCAATTTTCATGGATCTAGAGAAGATGGACATGGGAATAACCAGGGAAGGTGAAACATCAATGCTTTTTCAAATGGTTGCCAAACCATCTTTACTAGAAAGGATTAAGAGTTCTCAGACCGATGATGAAGAATTCCAAAAGAAGATTAAAGCTGTGAATGATGGGAGATTGAGAGACTTTGTGTATGAAGATGGAATTTTGAAATTCGGGAAGAGACTTTGTGTTCCCGATTTACCTGATCTAAAAAGGGAATTGCTGGATGATGCTCATAGTTCCAATTTCTCTATACACCCTAGGAGCACCAAAATGTATAGAGATTTGAAGGAACATTTTTGGTGGGACAACATGAAGAGGGAGATTGCTGATTTTGTGTCAAGATGTATGGTTTGTCAACAAGTCAAAGCTGGAAGGCAACAGCCTGGAGGAGTCATGCAACCTCTTCCCATACCGGAGTGGAAATGGGACAATATTACGATGGACTTTGTCATGGGGCTACCAAAGACTCCTAGAAGGAACGATCCAATATGGGTTATTGTTGATCGTCTTACCAAGTCAGCACATTTTCTTGCTATAAGAGAAGATCTCCCCCTGGAACGTCTAGCAAGACTATATATTAATGATGTTGTGAGACTTCATGGAGTACCCTTATCAATTGTTTCTGATCGTGATCCCCGTTTTACTTCAAGATTTTGGAAAAGTCTTCAGAAATCCCTGGATACTGAACTTCATTTGAGCACTGCTTACCACCCTCAGACAGATGGACAATCAGAACGGACTATTCAGACCTTAGAAGACATGTTGAGATCTTGCTCACTTGATTTTCAGGGTATGTGGGATCAATATTTACCTCTGGTAGAATTTTCCTATAACAATAGCTTCCATTCGAGTATTCAGATGGCACCATATGAAGCGTTATACGGAAAGAGATGTCGTACACCAACCTGTTGGGATGACGTTGGTGAAAGAAAACTTGTAGGCCCAGAACTGGTGGAGGAAACGGTGGAAAAGGTGAAAGTAATCCAAAATCACATCAAAGCAGCTCAAAGTAGGCAGAAGAGCTATGCCGATAATCGAAGGAAGGATTTGGAATTTCAAGACGGTGATCATGTTTTCCTAAAGGTATCTCCGTGGAAGGGAGTCATACGTTTTGGTAAGAAAGGTAAATTGAGTCCCAGGTACATCGGACCTTTCGAAATTCTAGAACGAATTGGGGCTGTAGCTTACCGATTGGCAATGCCGCCAAGTCTCTCCAAAGTTCACGATGTGTTCCACGTATCTCTGTTGAGAAAATACATGCCTGACCCAACGCATGTACTCACCTATGAGGAATTAGAACTGGAACCCGATCTGTCTTATTGCGAAGAGCCTGTCAGGATTCTTGATACAAGAGAACAAGTGCTGAGAAACCGGACGACGCGTCTGGTAAAAGTTTTGTGGAGAAATCATAAGATGGAAGAGGCAACGTGGGAACCTGAGGAACTTTTGATGAAGAACCACCCGAGTATTTTTATGCAGTAATACCCTAGAAATTGCGAGGACGCAATTATTTGAAGGAGGGGAGAATGTAACACCCCAAGCTTCTACGGTACGTTTCCCTTCGAATAATGTGATAGCGTGTGTTATACGCAACCTCGAGTTCTAACACACACCACAACCGATCAAACTAGCCGTTATGAATAGTAATACCTACTTTTTGAAATTATATATATTTTATATTTGAAAATGGACTTCATTTTTGGATTCGGAATATCGAATTTAGCCTAAGGTAAAATTTTTGTACATTTCGGATAACTTTCATATTTTGATGAATAGTGAAAATTACTAAATTTTAATTAAAAACAACTTTTTTAATCAAAATAATTAATAGTGATAAATTATGAATTTGAGTGGTTTTAAATTATATTTAGAATATATTTTTACCATTTAATATAATGTTGGTCATTGGACATAATTTTACAATTAAACCAAACATAAACAAGTGTCAATCTTTTGATAGTAATTATCTCTTAAAAACACGCTTTTTGTTTTGACAGCGGGAATTAATTTTAAATTAATTTCTGCCACTTCTGTGTTTTGAATTTAGAAAAATGGATTCCATATTTGGAATCAGAATTTTCAAATTGTGTAAATAGGTAACTTTTATTTTTAGACATTTTGAATAATTACTGCGGTAAATATTTTATTTACCATGGTTAAAGGGTAAATCCGGTAAATAAGGGTTAAAAAATAATATTATAATAATACAAAATTACCCTAAAACGTGTCCTAACCTTATTGGTGGACACATACCCGACCATGGTCATCCTTGGGTCAATTTGGGGACCCCTTGGAGCCACTTGTATGTGGTAGGGACACTTTATATTAATAAAGTTAAAATAAAAATAAAAATGGCATAAGCTTACATCTTTTAGAAGAAAACTTTTTACATAGGGTTATACATGTTGGATTTTAGATTATAAATATTCATTAGAAATCTAAAACGATTTCCTACATAATGATGTTTTATTTATAATTTTTAGACATTAAATAATTTATTTTATTTATGACACAATGATGATGCAGTAATTACTAAAATAGTAAAAAATTAACATAATTGATATTATAAATACCCAAATAAATATAATATGAAACTTTTAATGAATTAAACTAATTTTCTATGATAATATGATATATTAGGATTGATGTAATTGACTTTGTTCGAAGTAATCAATCTGTTAGGAGTTTCACAAAAATCAACTATTGAATAGTGTCAAAATTGACATAAAAGAGTTCTTAAAACAAATATTATATTATTAATTGATATTAAATTTCTGAAAATCTAAGGTTCGGCCAAGATACTTATATTATGATAGGTTAATCATTAATGAACCACTTGGGGGTCGCTTGGATGTATATAGTAAGTTTATTAACCATATTATATAAAAATACAAAGAGACATTGTAAAAGTGACTTAGAGTTAATACTTAAAGATAAGGTTAATATAAGTACCCAAACCTGTCTAAATTATATTGGTTGAGTGGTTTTCGACCTATCCCCACCTTAACCTTTGAATAGTCAACTTTGGAGCCATTAGAAACCGAATATGAATTTATTATAAATTAATATTTCTAGCTTTTCCAAAGGTGCCCCTCACCCCTCTTATAAAAGGGCACTCCTCCTTCTCATTTCTTCACACCTCTCAAGCCACTTGGCTCGTCCAAACTCTGCCCAACTAAGCTCCCCACATCCCTCTCCTCCTCCTTGAAGCTTCCCCTTAGGCAGAAAGCATTTCAAGAAGTCCTTTGGTTCCAACCAAAGTGAGTTACCTAGATTAAAGGTAACGATTTCTCTTAAATTATTTTCATTTATTTTGCTTCTCCAACCCCCAATCTCTTTTTATTTCCTTTCTTTTGTAACAACACCAGTATCCTCAATATACTAGGATGTTGTTATAAGAAGTATTCGAACTACACATACACACAACTCCATCTAATGGATGATGAACATAATGTTTCTGTGGATGGCAAACTAACGCCTCACGAAACGATGATTGTTCAAATACATCTTACCGCCTCTCATGGTGGCCATTATGATGGAACTGTAATTAAATATGATATTAATTATATATATTTTATATATAAGCTTCTGTAATTCCATTTTATTTCATACCATTATTCGTTTCATGTTGTATATACATACGATAATTTCATTTGAGGAAGTGCGGACTACCGCCCCCTTAAAATGATATGACTCGTTCATACCACACATGGAACGTATAAAGGATGGTGTTAATGAACTTAAGTAACATATATAAAAATATTATATTATACTGGAATAGTAATATACCTATGTATCATTTGGATTTGATTCTATTAAAATGAAAATTAAATGGAAGTAGCCTTCGTGCGTACGTACGGACTACCGTCTCCACGAACGCGATAAGATTCATTCTCCATCATATCCATTCAAGTATTATTCTCATTTTAGGGTTAAAAATAATGTTAATATCATTATGATTATGAATAAGATATAATCTATCCATTACAAACATGTCTTACGTAACCAAACATTTAAGAAGAACGAATCGATTATCACCCGAAACGACGATAATACTAAGATATTATTAATAAAGCAATGTTAAAAGATCATATATGATATCATATTAATGTATATGATTCTTGTATAATTTAATAACAATTATTTCACCATTATACAGGAGGTTAACCTACCCCAACAAAGGAAAAGTACAAGGTAAGGGTTATTTCACAATCTCTTCATTATCCGAGGTTGTTTATACGTAATAATCTACTGGGATCTCTTTATCATCCACATCCATGTTTTCTTAAAAATGTATTTCAATTTTTTTTTACTATTTACAAGAATATGGGTTAAAGTCATTTATACCCTTGTTTGACCTTTTTATAAGAGGTTTATAAAGGAATCTTTCCGTCGTTTTCAAAACAATGTCCATTTTAACCTTTTCGACAGAATTGAGGTAAGAATGTTTTTTTTAACTTATACGGCGGGTGCGGTTATTTTCCGCCGTTATAAAATCGTCGAAGCTTTCCATAAAATCTTATAAGAATATTTTCAAAGAAAATGTTTTATTTTATATGGATCTTAAATGATTTCAAAATAAAAGGAGATACTTCTTTAAAAAGAATTTTGATTTCATCTATGTCAACATCCTTTGATGGATTTTAAGATTATTTGAAGTTGATTTATTATGATACAAAACTTCTATATTGTATTGAAGGTTTTGTGATATGTTTGACTGTGGATGTGATATTTTTATACCATTCATAGTTTATGGTGAAATTATTGACATTTCGTATGCTAGTTTTAATACGAATGTTTATGTTATGTTTAAACCTTTTCATATGGGAATGCATTGGACTTAATAAGTGACGGGTGGAGCCCGCTATAGCTCCTCGATGCATCGGTAGGTCTCATGAGACAAACTAGTGTCTTGGCACAAGGCCTTGACAAAATCTTATTTGTAGTCTTGGCACGAGGCCTTGGCTATGTGGTTATGATAGTCTGGCATTATGCATTCCAACATTATGAAAGTGGTTATTGATTTTTGCATGTGATTATTCGATTAGTAGAATATCCATGTGAATAAGTAAATGGCATTATTTCATTTTACTTTTGCCATACTATGTTGAAGTTCAAGTTTAAAAGGCTTTTGTTTTAGTAATTCATTGCCTTAAATGTTTACGCTTATTTTGAATGTTCCGCTATATTGTTATCCTTACTGGGCATTTGAGCTCACCCCTTTTCTATGTTTTATTTTTCCCAGGTAGTGAAGAAGTAAATTATGATTGACTTGCAGGGATATTATGAGGGGTTAATAGTGTGGATATGAAGACTTTGTTGTTGTAGTAGCTTTTCACTTTGAAATGTAATGTAAAACGTTATGTTTATATCTAGTGTTTCCAAGGCTACTAAACTAATCGGTCTTTCGGGATTTGATCTTTCTTGTGATCATGCCAATGTTATGTAATTAATGCACCGACTCTGGGTAGCTAGGGTCGGGGCGTTACATCCGCTGTCCAGTGGGCGCATGTGTTGTTATTTTCTTTAAGCATGAATATTTTATCCAATAATATCTTTTCCAAGTGGAGTTATCCATACAAAGTAACTAACACATTTAGTTTTGTTAATGTTTAAATTGAAGGAGAATGTTCAAACTATACATTCAAGGTAAACAACCAAAAACTGAAGATAACCCATGTGGTTTTTTTGAATGAACATGTAGATGAGTCTAGACACCTCACAACTACTAATAAACCCAACATAATCAATTTTCCTCTTCCATTAATATTAGTCTAGTTTCTTTTTTTACATAATAATTATGTGAACAAATACATGTTGGAATTCAATTTTAAATATATTTGAACAAATCATACAGGATAGGGACATGGTTTTTTTATGATGTAGATATCATTGTTTCTAGTTTTTATTTCTACAGAAATTATTTTTCTTCTTCTGAATTCTGTAAATATATTATTTATATTAACTATTTTAAATTTTTAATATTTTACTAAATTTCAATTTTGTCATGTCTAGTTTTAAAATACCATGATAGAGTTAGAGGGATAAATTGGTTCTAAAACTAAGATAAATAGATTTCAATTAAGTGAAATCTTTCAATTTTTTATGGATGATTATTCATAGGGAAAAAGAAGTGTGAGTGAAAATATTTTTATGGGAAAAATTCAATTACATAATGTCACTAAGAGTTTCAAACGTAATCTGAGGTGATTTTATATCTATTTAAAAGAATGCGTTAGGGGTCTAACCTAATAAAAATGATATATATCCATTGATAATCGATTAAAATGGGAAATTGGGAACCATAAATTATTCTCTGAGATTATGAAATAGTATGTCTGTGATTATCCCTCTAAAAATTTTAATTTCAGTTGTTTCAATTTAGTAGAGAATCAAACATTGGCAAAAGAATGTTATGATTGAGGGATAAAAAATTGCTTCTAGTTAAAATTTTGATTCAACGTAAATCTCATTTGATCAAATCCTAAATTATGAATTTAATTTGATTGATGTGAAATAATGATTTAAAAATCAATGATAATATTTCCTAGAAGTGAAAAAAATTAATGTGCGGGGAGTGATTCGAGTCAAATTGTTTAAAATTGGTTGTCTATTATTCTTTGATAATACCCATAATTTTATTCAATCCCCTGTTATAATCAATGTATTTTATGATTTTGATAATTTTTAAAATAATTATTAAATGGAATAATTGTTTTGATGAATTACTCTATTTTATGGATGATTAATAAGCCATACATTTAAAATTTTCATCAAACAAAAAATAACTTCTGGAATGGGAAGTAAGGTATAGAAACAAAAAATATACTGCCAGCCCAATGATAACTCAACCAGTCTACCATTCCATGACTTCTATTCCTTAATTTAACTATCGGTATATTGCTTCTTCTCCACTATTACCACCACCTATAATGGTAAATCATGAAACCATTCATGCTACTATTATTCAAAGTTAGTTCGAAACTTCTTTCGCACTTCACCCATGGTTCCAATAGTCTCCTCCTTATCGATGGTACTAACATCATCTCAAACCACAACCACAGATACTAACACTATCTCTACATAGCTACCACCACTTCTTCTCTACTACTATCCCATTTTATAACCCTGGTGTCCACAATTACATTGAAAACAAGGGTTCCACCTACTCTAATTTCACAAATTTGTTGTTCCAACCATAGGTATGGACTGACTATTCTTGGAGGGATGAATGGAATACATATTTATAAGAGAATCACAGTTGTACACCAATATAATTTGATCGTGACATTGATTGGATCCATGAACCAACCAAATGTTCCTTGAGTGATTCCACCCTGATTGTGGCACCTCTAAGGAACTCATTACATTATACTCAGTTGTGAAGAAGATCAATACCTTCCCCTAACTAGATTCATGAAAGAAATGACCCAAACCCCATGAGAAGATAAGTAGAGAAAAAAAGATGAATCAAAACTAGAAGTCCACACTGATTGATTGAATTCCCAATACACGAAAAAATAAACACCGAGAATGTGTATGTTTTGATCCTAAAAATATCTAGACCCATGAAAAAACATCTTATTATTAATTATGGATCTACTAAAAAATAAAGTTTTACATTCACTGATGGATGATGGAATATTTGAGTTATAGAAAATCAATGTAGAGTATGAGATAATCACATATAAAAATGGTAAATCCCAATATCATATCAGAAATGAGAAAATGATAAGTCCCTTCATCCAAATACCATGTTTGTTTTTTCCATTATCTCCCTTCGTTCAATATATATTCATCTATTATGGTTAGAATAACTAGAACACTTCAACTCAAAAGGGGACTTGATCATGATTATGGGAGCTATGCTAGAGATAATTATTGGTGTTTTGAAAAATCAATTCAAACCCTTAATTATGGAAATTTTTTGATCATTCTTCATAGAATAATTCATTACAAGACATTGAGAAAAAAAAATTTTATAAATTTCTTAAAGAAATTTGATCCTATCATATGAGGAATTCAAAAGCACATGTAGACACTCAAACATTCTACTATAAAATATTATACTATTCACTATTTTAGGGATGTTCATTCTCACTTTATTACTCTTAATGGATTCCTTCAATGTTTTTTGGATATGATTCTTATTTTACATTCATTCCCAATTGTAATAACTCCAATGATGCAATAATATTTCATCTGTAGTCCTTAAAAGGGGAATTCCCACATTACACATATTTATGATTTCGAATCCTTAATTTTTTGTTTCAATTATGTAATAGATCCTAATAGTTTTATTCATTTAGATATTTATTCTAGGTTTTTGTTTTAATTTCATCAAAATATTATCATAATTGCACAAATAAGACATGCTGCCTTGAATCACTGCATGTGATAGCACGCAGTGAGCTAATTCAAGGGTGATTAGAGATATCCAATCACTAGGTTGGTTTTGGATAAGGGGTACAACAATCATTTTACATATCTATCAAAACGTAAATAACCAAAATCATGAAATCAATGAAATTTAAATTGATTATATTATGAATAAAGAAAAATTGAATGATTATTCAACATGAATGTTTGAGAGAATAATCCATGGTGAGTACAATTAATAATAAAATAATAATAAAACCAATAAATTAAAATGACTGATTTCCACAAATCTAAACCCACTAAAATAGGATTTCAACAAACCCACACCACTTCTTTCTCTAGATATAGTCTGATTCCCACTTTGCTGTATGTTTTCTCAGGATCATTAATTCCTTTTTCAAGCACCCAATGACTTGCATGCATCACCCACTTGACACACTGTATATGAAATACAAAGCATGTGTAAAAAATTCATATGATATAAATTAGTTGTAAATTAACTCATATGTTGTCTTGGAGCATGAAACATGGGTACAAGGTATGTAATAATGTGACACATGCAGTGTAATATTGTATTATCTAGCTAAAAAAATTGAATAACCCAATGAATTATTTTGATGATATTCCTTAAAATTTATCCCATTTATTAATTTTATTTATCATAATGAGGAGGATCAAATAAAGATATCATAATTCAAATAAAATAATGATTAAACTGGAAATGAAAAGCTAATGATTAATGTGTAAAATAATGAATGATCCTTAGATAATTAAAAATTATTATGTGAAATCAATGAATCCACCTGACTATTTTTGGGTGTAGTATAAGTTCTTATGGGGAATTCTGAACATATACATTTCTCATAATAGATGTTTTATTTGAGATGTACATCACAGAAGATATCTGTAAACCATAGAAATTAATCATTGATTAATTTTAATCAGAATGTTAGTATCAAAATGTAGGATAATTGATTAATAAATATGTTATTAATTTATGTAAATAAAGTTAAATATTGATAAAGTTTTTATTTGTTTATGAATATAAATTTTTTTTCACGTCGTACCATAATTGTGTCATAAAAATCATATGTATATTTCCTCAAGTGGTGATCCACACAGTTACCATGAACCTCTGAGCATATCTGTAGGAATATTCATGTTTTAGCATAATATATCCTAATGTTTCACCATTCTTCCTTGATTTCCATGAGAATTACTTCAAAGAAGGTTTCTCTATGACCTCTCTAAGATCAATAAGTATAGTATAGAAAGACATATCTATGTTCATGAGAGAATTTTTTGAGAGGTTCTCCCAAGTACATAAAAGGATTCTCTAGATCAATTCTACACAATACACACAATGGTTACTATTAGGGTTCGAAATAAAAAAATGGGTTTAGTTAGTTCATGGGATAGAAAAAAATAGCTACTCATGCACCCCTATTACTTCCTTGATCCCCAGGGAACCACATGACTATAATAATAAGAAATTTATTATCATTTCAAAACATGTGAAAACCCAAAAAATTAATTACATATAATTTCATAGACAATTTTTTTAAATGTATTCAAATAATATTTCTTATATATTATTTCTCATTAGACAATTAAACTCGGTTCAACATTCATCCACAATATTTATCATTAATTGAATAATGACCATTTATTTAATAATTAAATAAAACTAAATTATTCACCAATAAATACAAAATTATTATATTCACTAGGTATAAAATATATATTTATAAATATTTCCCCATAAAATGTACTATCAAATAACTAGTGAGGTAATAAAAGAGATCAGACAAAAATGATTAATTATTAAACCACGTAAATGAATATTATTTATTCAGAATATTAATATATTAAATAATATTTAAAATAACTTTTGGATAAACTTATTTTGTGTCGTTATATGCCTCTTTCTCATTGGTATTAGGCAGGGCAACCCAAATTCGACGATTAGAAACTAGAAACATGATATGGAATCCACAATGATTGAATATAATGTCAAAATGACATAAATATTCATAAGGATTTTTACTATTTAATATAATCTATTTATCATGATATCTCTGATAAAGCATGATATAATCCAATATCATCAACCTATGTGCTCGGTGTCTCTTTCTTTGACTTTCATGAAAGAAACTTTCCCAAAGAACACTATGATGCTGGATTTATTTATGTTGTTTTATTTTCATAAAAGTTTTTATATTTCAACTTATATTAAAGGAAAAAAGGGAAAAATCATATCTCTCTTTATTCATAGTTGAAATAATAATCATAACTCACCCAACATATCCTACTTCACAAATAACATATATCATCATGTTTTTCATCAATACATCAGAGTATGTGACTAATAGTGTCCATTAATAAAAATAATAAATTCTAATTATCAATAAAATCAAATTCAAATATGAAAATTCTATTACACAAATAAATTTGTATTTTATAATGGTGGGTCATGTTATCATACTCTACTAATCTATAAATTAACATGGGTGTACACAATGAGAAAGTTCCTCAAAGTCCCATGAGTCACTACCCTTAATAGCCTATTTTATTTATTTCCCATACAATATTATCATTCATATATGTAACATATATTTTATAATAATTCTATGTCACTTCTTGGTTCTAATCAATGCAAGGAACTATTTTGTAATATCAATGTGATAGTTACTCTTAAAACATTATCACATACATTGACGCATAGAAGAAAAATCATGATGTGATATGAAGTTATTAATATTAAAAAAAATGGGTTATCATAATGTATATATAAGTCCTTTATAGTGCACCAACATCAATATAATATTATCATATGAATGTATTTAATTTCATTTGGAAGAAAAAGTGGAATTGTTAGTCACTATTAACTTATAAAAAACTATCATATGTTCCAGAAGAGAAACTTTATCCCTGAAACTAATATTATTCTAAAGAATTACTGTTTTTCTATGTAGGTGAATAAAATACAAGAACTAGTGTAGGATTTACACTCAATAATTAAATAGAAAAAAATAAATAAGAGGAATAATAAGTGGGTGAGTTGGATATGATTTTCATAGAAGAAGAATGTGTTGTGTGGTTATGTATTTGAGTAGGAAGAACTTAAGGATTAATTGATTCTATGAAATATTGTTTTGAATTTAAATAAATGAATATGAATAAGATTATATATATTTTTATTTGAATAAAAAAGGAAGAAATGACAAAATATTGTGCAAGGGAAGAAGAAGAAATCTGAAACACATCAATGACAAGCCAAAGTTATTAATTTGAGTTTGAAAATCATTTCATTATCTTTATAATTCATTATAATGATATGTTATGTATTTAAGTGATATATTCCCCAAAAACGTGTCTAGGATGCACACATCCCATAGTTGGTAGACTTTTTATAATTACCATAGGGTTTTAAAAGTTGTTTGTGTGACCATAGGTTTTACAAAATCACACCAATAATTAACCCTCACATATAGGGAGATGAAACTTGTAAAATGTTATACCTCTTTTGTGTGTGATTTTGGTTATTATATAAATGAAATAAATGTGAGGATAGAGATAAATATTAATAAAGTCACCTTAACTAGTGACAAAGGAAAAATAAATGTGACAAGAATATTAATGTTAAAATTGGATTAAAATTCACCAACACTAATTCATCCCACACTCAATGTCATGTTTAGCCCTTCAAATAGTAATTGATCATGGTTCACCTATGATTGGATTCCATATACATGAATTTCTACATTTTTTAGTATTATAAATTCTTTCATACTATATAATTATGTACATTTTTGAATAATAGTAATCTTTTTCTCATTAGATTTTAGTTTCCACCCATAATATTATAAACTAGAAAAAGAAAGCTAATAGTTTATTAATGAAGTGACCCTAATTATGAAGAGCGGGAGAATGATTAGGTTCTATAAGAAAGGAAGAAAAATATATCTATGAAGGAGAAGAATTTATGGTTTAATCTAAAAAATATATCTACAGTGTTTATATCCCATATGTATCAAGGAGGACAAGTGATCTTGTGATTTGTTAAAGTTATTGTAAAAACATTCCACAAGAAGTGGAATCAAATGGAAGGGATCATACATCAAAATATGTTTTTATTGAAAAATTAAAATACATGATTTACGGAATATCCAAATAATTAGTTCCTATAATATTTGGGATCCATGACATCTTGTATGATAACATCACCAACCTTTAAGTAAAGGAAGACATCGTAGAGAAATATTTAAGAGAAATATCTCTAAATTGTATAATGATCTCTATAAACTTAATTTCAAATAATATATAAATAAAGGTATTAAATAAATATGCTCCATTTTATAAGAGGTGGGAACTGTACAATTCTAGAAAAGGATGATACCAATAAATTATTTTATTGGATGATCCATGTAGTAGAAGAAAGTATGATAAACTTTATTGATGTCATGAATGAAAAATTGGTGATCAAATCATAGGTTGATAAGGATCCTGATGAATTTTTATGATATAATATCAAAATAAATTATGAATATGTATAAAGGATTAATAAGTAATTTGTTATTAGGATAATGGTAATTAAGGATGAGAATACTAATCTAAAATGAATAAACATGATCTTGAGTTTACTTTATTAATCATTTAATGTTATCAAACTAAGAATTCAAAAGTAGTTGATGTGAAGGGAGTTATATAAATATAATTTTCAAAGGTACATCATTCTTCTAAAATAATTATATTTTGTGTAAATAATGCCACAAAATAATTTTTTGGTCTTTGTCATGTATCCTTGAAGAGATAGGTACCATACATTTATAATTTTAGTGATTTTTTAAATCTATTTATATGGATAATGCATTTTGGAAAACCAAATCTATATAGTAATTGATAGTGATACAAGAATAGGATCCTGACACCAAAAATATAATAGATTTAAGAATTATTGCAACTATTAGTTCCCAAGGAAGTGCACAACACGTAATTTAAATAGCATAAAAATAGTATGCAAGTAGTACTATAAATTATTTATAACATGAAAAATTGAAAATAAGAACCACATGTATGGGGAAATTCGGTTGGTGTAATATTTTTAGTAATATATTATTTGTTTTTTAGTAAAATATATTATTTTCATTGGTTCTTATGATTCTTATTTCAAGGGGTAAACCTATATAGTAAGCAATATAATAAAATTAAAAATAGTACATCTACATTGAATATATTTTCAAATCTTGAACAAATATGTTATGTATGTAATGGTTGTGCTAAAAAAAGTGATGTATGTTAATCCTAACATGTGTCTTAAGAAAGTTAGAAGAAAATATAATGATGGAAGAATAAAAATTACCTTGGTAATATATCTTGAGACAAGTGAAAAAAATAATTATCCCAAGAATATATCAAATATGATGGATGAGAAATGCTTGGTTATCAAGATGCATAAAAATAAAATTTAGAAAAAGTATAAGGATCCCATGAGGACTGTATCATCTAAAATGAAAAACTAGATTAAATGAATATATCATAATCTATTTTGACATTCCATGAATGATGGAAATAAACGTACAAAGGATTTAATTATTTTTCCAACTGATTTTGAATGTATAAGCAAAATAGTGGAGGAAAAATTAAAATATATTGACAAGGGGAAAGAAGAAATTCCACATAAATAATCCAAATTTAAAGAAATATTTCCAATAAATGACATCTCATGTTGATTGGAAAATTTTATTTGGATATGTAATCATGTTAGACACAATACAAATGGTTGTTTGACCATACATCCAACATAAGAAAAAACCACATATATTATTATAGCTTCATCATGGTTAAATACATATGAGAAGGATAAAATTTTACCAAAAAATAGAATAATATGTTAATATTTCAATGATTCTGAAAAATAAACTCAATATTTTCGATGTGAAATCATAAAGGCTAGAATAAATAGAGAAACATGGTTGTGATAAATCTCTCAACCATCTAGTTTACATTGATGAGAAAGAAGTTATTTCATATTCCCTATTATATGTGTTGTATTTGTGTTGATTTAATGCATGAAATTAATGGTTAAGAATGACCTCAGGTGGAGAACCTATGAAAATGATACGGTTGTCAAAATATGGATAGTAAATACAATGAATCAACCATCATATCTTGATTTCTTAATTGGTATTCAAAATGGAAATTTATCAAATGACTCATCCTTGATGATGATATTGAAGTAATCAAGTATAAAAAGCCACATGAATTTTAGAAGAGTGTCACCTTTAAGGAAATAAAATTAAATAACGTTGAAGAATATACCAAAATTATTATTTCATGAAAATATGATTATTCAGGTTTGTTATTAGGATGGAATGTTATTGATAAGATATATTATTTAATTATATAAAACATGGTGATTAAAATCAAAGAATTATATAAAGGGGGAAATATAATTAATTAGTGAAATAATAATAAAAATTTGAAGATATTATAATGATATTTTAAATGTCATCATTTGTACTTAGTGGGTTTTTACCAATTTATTAAAGTGAGTAAAAGGAACTCAGTTAATATTCATGAGAAAATTTTACTTGAATTAATGTATATCTTTTGTCGCATTAGGATAAATTTTTAATATAACTTGAAGATACTTTTTGATTTGTCTAATTTCATTTGGTATAATTTTATTTTTAGGGGATAACATTGTATCATAAATAAAACCATCTTGGTTTCTACACTAAGCATATCTTATTTAAACATGGTGTGGAATGGTTGACTGATATTTGTTTAATTATGGGGAAAACCCACTACCCTTAGTTTTTTGTATTTATTTTTTCTATGGAAATAAAAAATAAAATAAATGAATCAATGATAAGAAATTATGAGATATGGAATGGAGAACTTATTAATATATCATTTAAAAGGTACTTCCAAAAACAAAAATGGGTAGTTTATTGAAGAAACTTTTGTGATTTATACTTTTTGGGCAATGAGGGTCAATATATTAAATAACTATCATAAAATATTAGTAGTTTCAAACAAAAATGAGATGAAGAATATTTTTTCAAGTGTTACGTGACTATATATTAAGTGAATTTTCAGAAAAAACTTCTTAAAAAATGTTTAAATTTTCATTATTTTTATAAAAATAAGGAAATACTGGTTGCCATCTGAATTAATAAGAATTATTCTTATTGGTATAAAAAGAGTTTTGTTATTTGAGTTCTAGGAATAATGGTGTTTGTAATGAATATTCTTATTTATATAGAAATTTTTTTGACAAATTAATGAATTTACAATGGGTAATTCAGAAAGAACAGTGCTTTTATATGGTTAAAATTATTTTTAGATTCATGTTTCTTACATAATAGTCAATTATAAATAAATGGGTATTTTTAGAGGGCATTATACCTACTTCATAAAGGTAAATGGAAACTTATAAATGGATAAAATACTTTTTGATATAAATTCACATCCCTTTAGGAGTAATTTAGGTGGCTGAAGAAGAATTCATGGCATTATTTATTGTTGTGAGGGAATTAATGATTTATACACATATATTAATATGTGAATTATCATGGATAGAGAAATATAGGAGATTTAATTTTGACAGTTCAATGTGAATAGTCTTTTCTAGTATTAAATATATCGACATTGTTTTATTGAAGTTCGTATAATGGGGTAAAGAAGAGTTATTATCAGCTCGCATGGAAGGAAGAGTAGTTATGATATTTTTATGGTAGGCAGAGTAACCATGAGTTTCCCAAAATTGGTGAAGAAGACATGAATATCTCATGGTTTGTGGGGAATTCATGATATTTTCATGGTAGGTAGAGTGACTGTGGGTTTCACATAGTTGTTACAGTGAAGTTGTGCCTCACTTGTTAAGAATAATATTAAACCTTGAAAGGTAAAATTTTGAAGAACAATTTAGAAAAATAATTACAAAGGAGTCCATCTATGCAGTATAAATTTGTATGAAGATAATAGTGAAGGAAAATGGTGAAGTTAAAATAGTATATCTCAAATGAAGAATACTGATGTTCTATGGCAATCCCTCAATAGGATCTTAGAGTGAGATTCCCTTGAGAGGATGGAGAGAATAAGGGTATTATATATCTTTTCCAACTAATAAAATTGTTACTTTTTGTCATATACATGAAATATTTTAAAGTTATTTTCCTTTTAATTTCCATTCATGCTTTGTTTTGGGGGTTTCCCAAGATTTTATGGAATAATGGGTGAGTTTTCATGAATTGGGCCAAAGCGTGAGCCCAATTCTAGATTAAAAATTAAATTTTCTTTCTTTTATAATATTTTCTGTTTTTATTATTTTTCACCCATTATAATTCCTAAATGGCCTCCCTTGAGATATTAACACCACCATTTCAATTTGGATCCTTCAGAAATCCATAACCAAGGTGTATATGGGTTTTTACTTAAGGGATTAAGCCTTCCCAAAAGTCCAATTCAGGTTTTAAAAATTAAATTTGTTTAATTAATAACATATTCAATTTTAAGGCTTGTTCGGTGATTCTAAGCCTCACCCAGTTCCATTTAATCTAGTTGTGCTGTCAATATCCTCCCACCCACTTTGGAGCTTATATCCTTCACGGTTGAGTGTAGAACATCTTAGGGTTTCTAAATTCGGCCATATTTGAGGAAGAATGTTCTTTCCATCATAACTCTCTCAATTATTACTATTTTGCCTCTTTTACAGTTCCTAAATGACCTCGTCATCCTTCTTCTAACCAACCCTGAATTTTGGATATTTTAAATTTCTGCTACTGGTGTATTTCAGGAGATCTGTTTAAGATCCCTTAAGTAAGTTAGTCCATTTCATTCTTCTTTCAAATTGATTAGGGTTTCATTCAATTTTATTTGGTATTATTCCCTTTTACTTGATGTAACAAATGAACAAAGGGTCGGGTTTCGAACCTAGGGTTTAACCATGGGTTTTCTTGGTCAATTGTTATGGTTTTAGGTTTTTTCTAAGTCCATCATGGTGCGGCGATGGTGTGACTTAATTTTCGCATGGTGATTCAAGGGTTTTCATTAAATTGGTATAAGATTCCAATTTTTATAAAATCTTTGTAATTATCATGGTTTATTTATGATATTTGCATGCCTATTTAAATTTATTAATTCGGAAAAAATGAGTTTTAGTGGTGTTTGTATTGCAAGTGTAATTTTAATGCCAATTTCATGTGAAATTTGGGGGTTGTTTTATAAATCTTTTGTTGGTTCATTGAGGGATTCCCTATAATTATTTATTTGATTTTATTGATCTGTATTAGATATTAAAATAATGTTTTTAATGTTATTCTTCATTGGTTGTTTCTACGAAATTGGTTTTGGGTAATGTTTGTTAAAACATGATTTTTGAGTAGTAATGTGGTGTTGAATTAGGTTCTTTACATGGCTATTCTATGTGATGCTTATTGGGGGTTGTTTTATAACTCATGTAATGGTTTTAAAGAAATCTTTAAGGTTCTGTAAATTCTGTTTTTGTTAATTTTATTATTCACATTGTGTTAATGTGGGGTTTTCAATGAGTTTTAGACGCAAAACAAGGAATGATTTGGAGAAGTTGTTTTTATTGAAACTCAATGTTTTTTGATGTGTGTTCAAAATGGTATAAAATGTGTTTAGCTACTGTACTAGGTGTATGTGACCATTAGTGGTGTTTTACATGAAAATGGATATGTGTTTAATGATGAAATTTTTTGAGTACAAAGGGGGAAGCCCGGGTACCTAGGTGGGGCAGATGTGACTAGTACGGCTAATGGATAGGATGGGTTTTGTCCATGTTCCACCTAGCATTTGGATAATGAAAACTCTAACTAAACTACGTGGATGATGATTAGGGACTACTTGGTTATGGGTATATTATCTACTAGTGGATCTTGTACGAGAAAATATTTTACTATGGTTACTTTACCCTGAGGTATGAGGTACATGGGGCTCAAGACTATCTAGTGCCTAGGGGTGTTCCCAGTTTTGTTGATCATTTTATTTGTGGTATATGACCACGTATTGGTGTTTTTTTTTTTGAAGTAATTTAGGGTAGAAAACATTTATATTTAAATGTGTGAACATTCGGAAAAATGTTATCTTGAAAACTGTTTTCAATTGAAAGTTGCATTTAATGGATTTTATCACTGCTTTTCTTTGCATATTAAAATTGTTTACTTTTTTACATTGTAATGAATGCTATTTGGAATCATTGGGTGGTATTATATTGGGATCAGGCTCACACCCTACGTATACCCCTTGGGTGCAAGTAGACTTTATTATACTTGACTCAGGTAGAGGGAAGGCTATGGGTGAGGGCGGTTCAAGGTGTTAGTTCTCATCCTTGGGGAGGAGTTGTGAAGATGGCTAGTGGGTAATGACCCCTTGTCATGTGGAGTCCTTGGGGATGTATTGATATTGGATTTATTTTTATTTGGACCACTTTTATTGTCTTTAATCTAATAAATTCAGTTATGAATTTTTGTAAAATATTGTTTGATTTGAAAAATCCAGATTCGTTTTATTGAATTCATTTGTTGTTGTATGTTTATAAAATTGAGTAAATAATTCCCAAACTTCATTTTTGATACCCATGAACTTGTTCCAAACCATGGGGATCAAGAACTCCCTTTGGGCCTTATCAAGGGCCAGGTCAGGTTCTGATTTTGATGGAGACCGTATTTGGTTCGAGACAAAATGGTATCAGAGGAGGTTCTGGTTAAATCTTTTTGTCACATTATTTGGGGAATATTCAGGATAGTCTGGAGTTAGGATTTTTTGGACTTTGTATTTTGGTTATGGGTAGTGGGACTGATCAACACACCTCATAAAGGGATTCGTGTCACTAGGGGAAGTTGGGATTTATATGAGTCCTTTGGATTTATTGGATTGATGATGATTAGGGGAAATGAAAAGAGAGTTGGGTTAATGGTCTTGGGGATTTTGTAGGGCCTAGAAAGCCATGTGGAGGTGAGGATATTCACTATAAAACACCCTGTGATGGTGAAGTGATAGGAATATGGCTGCAACCATAGGTCAAAGTCACCCACTGAAACTAGTTTCCTCTCGCATTGTATTTTGTTCTTTAGTTTTGAAATCTTGGAACTTTGGTTTTAAAGTGACTTATTTTTAATAAGTGTAATGTTATTGTGAAAATATTTTCCAATAAATGGGGAATGGTTAGATTTTTAAAAATGGAGAAATGATTTTTTAGAATTTTATTGGAATGTAAAATGGGGTGTTTTCACCTCTTTTGAAAGAATTAACTATGTAAAGGTTGGTTTTGAAAAAGTATTTCCTATAGAGTTTTCTAAACTATTGGAAGGTGTTTTAATAGGATGAGATGTTTTGAAATTAAGTTGTATGACTTGAAAGTTAGTTTTCATTTAAATGATTGTTCCTTTCGAAAAATCTTAGAATGATTTAATTTGGGTTTGATTTCGTGGTTATCTGTTTTGAGAAAAAAGTGGTATTGGTTAATTGTTTTGGTTTTGAAAAGTGTAATGAGTTTTTGTCTTAACATTTTGTATTTTCATGAGAGACCACATGATTTTTTGGGTCCCATGGGGTTCCATTGGGGGATACGCTAATCGCTGAACCATTTTTTTTTCAAAGAAATTTTTTTAAAAGAAAAACATGATGTCTTGATGGGTGGTTTGGGATAGTGTGTATTATGTGTGTTTTGAAAATGTTGATGTTATGGGACGTTTTGATTCCAAGAACCGCTCATGTTTGCATTGTGTTTTGGGTTTTTGTTTGGTTGGTAAGCGGTGTTGAAGGGCGGGTTAGTGGTCTCTTCTGAGAAATGATTTAGGATGCTATTACGGTGGTTCCTTTCATCTGTTTGGATTGGTTTTGACATCTATCTTGACCAATAGACCATCATGGTTGGTTACTTGGGTTAATCTTATAGATAAGGTACTCCCCACTAAGGGTTAGTTCACAACTGAAGTGCAACCCAGATTTTTTCGCCTTTTGAAGACCCTCCAAATGGTCAATATAATGAATCTTTTTCTTGAGATTTATAGATTGAGTCTACACCCTTTCTATTCTTGGTTTTGTGTATCCTCTTGTTGTGGGAGAGTGATCATGGAAGGTTGAAAGAGACCTTATCCTCTTAAGTTCCTTGATCTTCCTAAGGTGGAAGTGGTATGGGGTTGTTAGCATGGATGAGTATCCGGATGGTGTTTAAGAGGTCCTCTCGGTCCTTCATAGTCTCTTTGAAGAAGGAGTTCACGTTAAACTACCAGTGTGGGAAATCTGGTCACGAGAAGATATTGTGGCCACCTTCTAGAATTGTGTGTTGTTTTGGGTTGTTGTATAAGGTCCCTCTCTATGAATTGTTTATATCAGTCTCAATGGTCATGTTCAGTGACGCCTTGTGATGTCATGTGCTTGATTGACTGTAAAGGTGAAGGTCATGCAATCCTCTAAGAGTCTCTATTATGTTGGGGGAATGTCTACCTTGGTAAAACATTAAAATCTTCCATTTTATAGGAAGGTGACTATAGGTGTTTGTTACTTCTATTGTTTCTCACCCAGAGAAACAAGGTGTGATGTGTTTGCATCTTCTAAGCCCTTGTTTCAGTGAAATATCGGGTTAGGGTAAAGTGAGTTTGGAATGTGTTTTGTCTTGTCAATCTTATCGGAGATTGCAGTGTAGTTACCGGTGGCACCGAAAGAATAATTCTCATTTAGGGGGTTTTCAAATCCTAACTGCGAGGCTGATGATGCATCAATCGTTTGAGCTCCAGCCATAGGTCTTAGAGATATGTTGGCTCATAGTTAGGGGAAATCCCAGGGTCATTTAAACCCTTGTACAATTTCTTATCCTTAGTATGAAATATAGGAAGATTTTAAACCTCTAGTTTCAACATCTTTCTTCTGTTGTTCCTGTTCAGTGGAAATAGGTTGAGGGCCTTATACCCTTATCATCACCTAATGTCTTCCCCCTCCTTTGGTTTCCATTGAGTCATTAGAGAATGGTTGTAAATTTTGATATATGTTCTGAGGACATAGTTTGTGTATGATTAATAATGACCGTGTCCGAGGAAGCCATGTAGAAAGAATTATCTACATAGTTAGTGAACATTTTCCCAAACTATCAGGACTGGCCCTATGCCCTTCGCAAATCGTTAAAAAAAATTGGGTCTTTTGTGTCGGCCCATGCTGGTCGGTTAAGATGGGTGGTTCTTATGGTGGGTATACCCACTACGTACGATTCTCATATAAATTCCTTCATAAACTTTGTACGGAATTATACCATTTGTACTAGGGAGTTCATTCTGGCCTCCCCTTGTTAGTGTCTTGATTCTGTCTTGGAAACAAATATCGGTTCCCTCTTATGGTGGGGGGCCTATTTGTGTCCCCCATACTAATAGATTAGATTTATCCACGGTCCTGGCTCAGTGGTAGGTAGTCTCGTTCAGAACTATCAATCTATCAACATCATCCTTGAGTAAACATTGGTATTGGAGATCTCTCAATGGTTTAGTTAAAATAAGGTAACTGTAACGTTGTTCAAAGTTATTGTTCGTTTGGGTAAATTTCTTGAGTCTTGTTCAGGTAGTGTTTGAGGATTTTTCTATTGGGATAAATTATGAATGTGATTGATCATTTCCTAAAAGTGTTAAAATTTTGGGTTGTGAGATTAATCCTTCATTAATTGATTACTAGAGGTGTTTTGTCACTTGGGGGGGGAACCTTGGCAAAGAAGTACATCTTGGTTTATCGGTTGAGTTTGGTTTTTGTATCTGGCCATGCTGTGGCTTTCTGAGGAAGGAAAGATTTCATGGTGGGGAGAATTGTCACATAAATGAAATATTTTAAAGGTATTTTTCATTTAATTTCCTTTCATTCTTTGTTTTTGTGGTTCCCAATCTTGTATAGAGGAATGGGTGAGTTTTAATGAATTGGGCCAATGCGTGAGCCGAATTCCATATTTAAAAATAAATTTTGATTCATTTATAACTTTTTCAGTTTTTATTATTTTCAACCATTCCAATACATAAATGGCCACCCTTGACATAATAACACTACCATTGCAATTTTGAGCCATTATAAATCAATAACCAAGGGGTATATGGGTTTTTATTTAAGATATTGGGCCTTCCCAGAATCCCAATTCCATTTTTAAAAATCAAATTTGTTTAATTAATAACATATTCAATTTAAAGATTTTTCTGTGATTCTAAGCCTCTCCCAATCCCATCGAAACTGTCTGCACTCTAAGTATTCTCCCACCCACTTTGGATCTCATATCCACCGTGATTGTGTGAAAACATGATAGGGTTTCTAAAATAGGCCATATTTTAAGAGGTAAGTTCATTCCATCATTACTCTCTCAATTATTACTCTTTTTCCTCCATTATAGTTCCTAAATTACCTCCTCATCCTTTTTCTAACTAACCCTGAATTATGGCTATTTTCAATTTCATCTACTGGTGTATTTTTGGAGATTCTTTTAAGATCCCTAAAGTAAGTTAGTCTATTTCATTTATCTATCAAATTGATTAGGGTTTCAATCAATTTAATTAGGGATTTTTCCCTTTTTCTTGATGTAAGAAATGACCAGGGGTAGGGTTTCAATCTTAGGGTTTAACCATTGGTTTTCTTGATCAATTCTTATTGTTTCATGTTTGTTCTAAGTCCATCTTGGTGAGGCGGTGGTGCAACTTAAGTTTCGCACGGTTATTCATGGGTTTTCACTACATTGGTAGGTTATTCCAATGTTTAGGAAATCTCTATGATTTTAAAGGTGTATTTATGATATTTTAATTCCTATTTAATTTGATTAATTCTTCAAAAATTATTTTTAGTGGTGTTTGTATTGCATGTGCTATTTTAATGCCAATTTCATGTGAAATTTGGGGGGTTTTATATAAATCATCTATTGGTTCATTAAGGGATGACCGATAATTATTTAGTTGATTTTATTGATCTGTATTCGGGATTTAAGTAATGTTTTCAATGTTATTCTTCTTTGTTTGTTTCTGAAAAATTGGTTTTGGGTCATGTTTGTTAAGAAAATGATTTTTGAGTAGCAATTTGGTGTTGAATTAGGTTCCTTACACGGCTATTATATGTGATGATTATTGGGGGTTGTTTTATAACTCAAGTAATGGGTTTAAAGAAATGTATAAGGTTCTATAAATTCTATTTTTGTTAATGTGATTATGCACATGGTGTTAATGTGGGTTTTTCAAAGAGTTTTGGGTGCAAAACAAGGAATGATTTGGAGAAGTTGTTTTTATTGAAACTCAAAGTGTTTTTATGTGTGTTCTAAATGGTATAAAATGTGTGTAGTTATTGTACTGAGTGTATGTGACCATTAGTGGTGTTTTAATTGAAAATATATGTGTGTTTAATGATGAAATTGTTTGAGAACAAAGGGGGTATCACAGGTACCTAGGTGGGGTGGTTGTGTACTAGTACGACTAGTGGACCGGATGGATTTTGTCCCTATTTCACATAGAATTTTGATGATGACCACTCTAACTAAACTATGTAGATGATTATTGGGGACCACTAGGTTATGCGTATGTTCTCTACTAGTGTCTCATTCATGAGAACAGATTTTACTGTGGTTACTTTACACTCAGGTATGATCTACATGGGGCCTGAGACTATCTAGTACCTAGGGGTGTTCCTGATTTTCTTGATCATTGTATTTGTGGTATTTGACCTTGTATTAGGGTTTTTTGGAAGTAATTTACAGTATATAACATGTATATTTAAATGTGTGAACCTTATGAAAATTTTTATCTTGAAAACAGTTTTCAATTGAAAGTTGCATTTCATGGATTTTATCACATATTTTATTTTCATATTAAAATTGATTTCTTTTTCACATTGTATTGCATGATCTTTGGAATCATTAGGTGGTATCCTATAAGGCTTAGGTTCACACCCTACGTACACCCCTTGGGTGTAATTAGAATTTATTTTTCTTGAATTGGGTAAAGGAAATGCTATGGGTGATGGCGGTTCAGGGTGTTAATTCTCATCCTTTGGGCGGAGTTCTGAAGATGGATTGTGGGTGATAACCCCTTGTCATGTGGAGTCCTTGGGGATGTCTTTATATTGGATTTATTTTTATTTGGACCACTTTTATTGTCTTTAATCCAATAAATTCAGTTCTGAATTTTTGTAAAAGATTGTTTGGATTGAAAAATACAGATTTGTTTTATGGAATTCATTTGTTTTTTATGTATATAAACTTGGGTAAATAGTTACCAAAATTTATTTTATGATACCCGGGCACTTGTGCTAGCCCATGGGGATCAGGAACTCCCTTCGGGCCTTGTTGCAAGCCACGTCAGGTGCCGATTTCTATAGTGACCAGATTTCATTCGTGGCACTTTTGATGTCTCATAATCCGTAAAATGATCTTGAACTCTCAACTATGAGGGTCACTTATTATAATCATTTATCAGTTATACATTAGGCCAGTTAATATATTTTTTTGTTTATTAAAAATTTAAATGTCATAGAGAATTTACATGGTTCACCATCACTGGGATTATCGAAGTATCTCGAAAAAAGAATATTACATACACCAAATCACTATAATGCTCACTTCTCTTCAATAGGGTCACTCCCATGTGGAATGGTTTTGTGATAGATCACTTCATCCCAAGGGTAACACTCCCAAAAATTCCCTAAAAAGGTCATTGTTTTATATAAATGATCAAATTAACATGGTTTTTGGATATGTAGGTACCTTCTACAAAATCACATTCTAATCATGCATCCTTAGTTACGAATGCATTCCATGATACATTTCTGTTAGTATACTCCTTAATAATCTTTGAAATCCTCCTATGATAGCACCTTATTCTACAAAAACGAATTTTTAATTCCTATTATATTTTTAGTTTGGGTATAAACCTCATCTTATTCATTGGTATAGTTTTCAATGGATCCTAAAATGTAATTCTTACGTCCATCCACCATATAGAACTCTTTCATCTACTTTGTTTTTTGATATGTAAGATTAATTACTCTTTCTATCTATCTATTATTGTTTATCTTACATTTGATCTCCAAATTTTAAATTTAGAGTTCATTTTCATATTCCTTGGACACTTCTCAACATCATTTTTTATTAGAAAACTTTCCATAACCCTCATTAACTTCCTCCTTAATTTCCTCCATTTTAAATCAATCGTAACCGGTTTGTGGAACAACATTATTTCTATTTTAATCAGTGAATAAATCCATATTTAATTCACTTGATCAATTGCTTAAAATTCCTTCACATCAAGATGAAAGCATGGTATAAAAATGAGACTCATGATTATTGAATAAATTAAAATCAATTCATTCATAACCATAATGGTTTCTTCTAAAAAATACTTGTCATCCATCAATATTCCCTTTACCAATGGGTGGTGAAAAACCATTTCATATTTTGACTCCAAAACTCTGTGAACTGTATCATGGTCACCTGTGGTTGGAATGTTTGTATTTAAACTCTACCTGATAACCACAACCACTTTAAAAACAACAGAATTACAATAATGGTCTTCCTCATGTTGTTTAGAGATCTTTTAGACACCTACACATTTCTCTATAGAATGGTCCCTCCCATTATGTCTTTATTTAAATTATAGTTCATCAAAATAAAATTTCATTTAACTATGACCCCCGACATAGTCACAATGGTCCCATTTAACTCTACGAATAATTAACACAAATCCATGTTGGCCTTCAACATTTTTAAAGGTTCTCTGAAATATGACCATAAATAACACCACAATACATCCCTTTTCCGGTTTCCCATTTTGGTAAATTCCTTCACATCATGCTATATTCTATGGGAATTTCTTCAATTAGTCCATCCTTGAACTACAATATAACCACTAACTATGGAATGGCCTTCCCATGATAGGGAATATTAAAACAACCTCCATTGTGTAGAGGGATGGTCCTCATCTTCCTTCTCCAAGATGCCTTTGGCCCTTCTATTGATCATAAATTCTCTTTATTGAAAAACTCCACAATTCTTGATTTTTAACATAATTCCTTCAATTATGTTGATAATGTGACAAAAAAAATTAAACTTCTAGATACCTTTATTTTTAGAAAACTGTTCACTGAGGCACCTTCATTAAATCAAAGAATGGTTACATGAGTCTGAAGTAAGGCATTTTACATTTTTCCTGAAGAAAAGTGGGTACCATTTAAAAAGGAATAATTATGGATCCTATTCACCCAACATCATTAACTCCATTACTTAGAATACCATGAAGAATATAATTGGGTTCACGAAATTTATGAGTGATAATGTTTCTTATAGAAGAGATCATGTCAAGATAGTTAATCCATTTTATTGTCCGCTTCCATGAAAGGTGAACACGTCCCATCCTAATGGCTTGGAGAATGGTAGTGGAGTAAAACATGAACCGTATGTTGTTTTAATTTCATTGAAATTAAAAAAAATGATCTTATTTGGCCCATAATTTCTTCTTCTAAAGAAATGACATGGCCATAAGGACCATGATGGTATTCCACAATAACCCCATTATGGTCTCTGAAAACAACCCCATATCCTGATGGATTTGGGTTTCTATTTGAGGCACCATATGTATTAAATTTCATAGAAATAGTGAAGGGGGGAATAAAAGTCTTCAAGGGTTCCATATGGTTGAGTAATGTTGCTTGAAAGGTTCAGTTTCCTCAGAATCATAAGGTCTGTAACTGAGTTGCTGTAAATTTTGGAATGTAGTGAAATGGAATTATGAATTGTAGTAATAATACCTTTAATGGAAAGGTGAACGTTAAATCAATACTGGATATGGATGGCCTTTTCCTACCTCTCCATAGGATGTGGATCAGTTCTACACATGCAACCTTGATAAAGATTGCAATCTTTTTAGAATGTTGAATTCCAAGAATAGTGGAAAATAATTTATAGGGAGATTCAATTTAAGGGTTTTTTATCTATACCTTTTTATTTTGTTGAAAATATAATATAAATCCACCCTATTTTAATTGAAATAAAAAGTTAACTTACACTTAAATAATATTTAGAGATATTCCTTTAATTATCAATCACCACTTAGAATGGTATCGAACTTTTTCATTTTAAAACTCCCCCTGATTTCTGGGAAGACACACTATGAAAACTATTCTCTCCATTTTTCATCCACATAAATGATGTATTAATCAGTGGAATGACACCACACCCCACCCATGATGATAGGTAAGAAATCATAATATTATTTACTATCAAAAAAATTCAATCAATCTTCATAATTGGGATTCAAACACTTTTTGGTTTTCCAAAACCTCAGAAATGAAATTAAATAAATTACTTGTCTGAATCCCCATCTCCAAAAACACTACCAAAATACAATTTTCATAATGTTAGAAATTATTAATAAACCATTGAGAGATACTCCCATTTAATTATTAGGATATAATAATCATTTAATCTTGTTGAGTCTACGATCAATATATTTAATAAGAATATTTGAAAATAGCATCAATGTTTTCCTTATCTTACATGTAAAACAATGAAAGGGTATGCATCTTTAGATCTTTCACATTTCAAGAAAATCCATTAATCTAAAACACCCTTCACTCAAATACATTAATATACAAAATAATTAATTTTAAATGGTAATAATACCATTTTTTAAAATGGGTACAAATTGTGAAATACATATTTATACTAATTGAAACTTATTTTTATATCAATTATTCATAATAATCTTAAAATTAAAGACAATGTTATCGATCCATTGACCTTTTCTCCCCACTGAACCTAATAATTTAGATCTTCACTCCAATTATTATTTTTTAAATAGAGAAAACCTTCTGCTACTATTTTATAAGATCTTTTGTCTACTTGATAAAATGTTCTTTCCTATTACAATCACTCAATGTATTATATCTCCCCATTAATTTGAAAAATTTTATGAAACTATGATAAATAAAAAAATATGTTGAGAGGGGATACCTCATGGTTTTGTATGTAAAATATTGGTTCTCGTCAAGATGGAAAACCCTTAGAATTCTATCTTTCTTTTTCACTTTTTTATCTTTTGGGAAAGGAATGCTATTATATCTTTATCCTCATCATCAAAAAAATGTATAGTATTCATGATTTGAATACTCTTACTAAAGTATATAAATTGTTTGATACCACCTATCTAATTCTCATACAAGATATAATAATTATTTTTCTTTCTTTGTTTGGGATTTTATACAGATGTGTAATAGATTACACTTGAACATGTAATGTTTTGTGTAGCATAAAAAGTGAATCTCACCTCTATATTTATTCTCCATTAAATCTTTATATTTTTACTTTTATTTTTTATGGCAATATTTTTGAAAACATATCCTTTTATGGGTATAATTTATATCTTTGAATTTCAATCCTTTATTTGTGAATTACCCTTTACTTGTTCATCCACATTTCTCACAGTTGGTATAACCTATTTCCTTTGATTCTAGGTTTACATTAATTTATTGCAAGAGTGTTTTTATGAGTATCCATATATTATTTATTATTCTACCATTTATTTATTTTCTTAATCATTGTCCAAAACATTGAACATTTTCCATTTCCTTAGAATTGTTTCTCTAGGATAAAATTCATATTCGTAAGTTAATGGAGTGGATTATCTTGTTGTGGGATTATTACCCATCCATGAATACCTCTAATTGAAATATCATTCTATATGTCATAGTTTAGATAAATTAATTTATTTTATATGAGAATCATAACTCATGAGGTCTCCCCTTGATTGAGTTATTGGTACTGATGGAGTTATTGTCACGCCTTTAGGCATATTTTCATTGAGAAATATATTTATGTTGTTCCCAAATATTCCACAGTATTGGAAATTTGGTTCCTATATAATTTTTGGATGTCCTCTTGCATAGAACATTCAATTTATTCTATATTTAAATTATGGATTATTTTGGTTTTTTGATATTTTCGTCAGTGGTATAATAATCTTCTTATTTGAGTTTTTATCCTCTCTTAGAGTTTGTTTTGATCTTCATGTATTTATTTATTTTATCTATGAAAACATCACCTCTATACTTGATGTTGTATTCATCACATTTTTTCTTCATTATTAATGTTTTTTCTTAAAGGGAATGATTTTATCCTTAAATTCCTTCTTTATTTCTATTTTTATTAATATTTCTCGGGAGGTATCATCAATAATATTATTTTATTTCCACAACATTGATCCTATTTTATTTATTCAAAAATTATAGGAAACTTAATCTCTAGCCACACTCTCACATTCCATGGTTAAATATTCAATTATTTCATAACAAACATAATGCATGATTTTCAATTTTTCTTTCATTCCATGTACGTGTTGGAACTAATCTCTAGTCATGAATGACAATACACTAAAATAAAAACCTATCTCTCTTGCGTCTTTGTCACTAGAATCAATCCATCATTTGAGAACTTTCATTGGGTCTAAAATAAAACATCATTTTTAGAAACTATTATTAGAATCGAATAAGTCAAGATGTTTTGAATTTACCTTACCAAGGAATAAAACTCCACAGATGACTTCATATTCTTCATCTTAATCGTTCCTTTTGATATAAGGCAATCCTCATCATCTATACTGTGGATTTATTATAACATAATCCATATATCCTTAGATAATGTTCCATTATAAATCTCATAGTAGCCATATTATTTGAGGGAATCCTTTAAATCCTTTTTTAGGAATAAATATAAATGTTTATTTGATCCATTTCAAAGATAACACCATGTCATCTCATAAAATAAATTCATTCCTCCAAAAAATACCAGGGAACTCCAATTGAATAATTTATATAGTAAATAAAATTATTTTATCACTTCATTAAAATTATTTCCATAAAAAACTCCATCTTTCATGTCAAATTTCATTTCTTTTTAACAAATTTAGATAATCATAGTGAAATAAAAAATTGCAGAAATATAAAAAAACACCTTTAATATGAATTGATTTTCCTTAAATAGTGGATAAGAGTTATATTACCCTAATAGAGGGGATAAATTATTGTTTTCAATTTCATTTAAAAACAAAACACATGTTCATTGTAATTATTAAATTTACCAAAATTAATATTGGCCTTTCAACCGTGAGGGTCACTTGTTATTATATTTTATCAAAAATACATTATATTTTATGATGTACTTTGGTGTTAATAGAAAAAGTAAATATAACATAAAGAATATATGTGGATAACCCACATTGGGAAACTCCAAGGATAATGAAACAAAAATATGTCATTCACTAAATTACTATAAATAAAACTTCTCTTAACTAGGGTTAACCCCCCCCCCCCCCCCTTTATAATGGTTTCGAGAAAAAAAACCACATTACAAGGGTCACTACCATGAAAATTACAGCCAATTTTCACTATCACTAGAAAGGATCACCTCACCATATTTTATAGGCATGTATATCCCTTCACTTGCATCAATTACTTGGAATGCTTACTAAAGTATGAAAATATTATCTAATATAATCCTATTGAAATGATTCTTCATGATATAGTAAATTATCATATTACAATACCTTCTTTTTTTTGAATAAATCTAGAAATCCTATTCTCATTTCTATTTACAAATCAACCTCCCCTTCTTCATTGGATGCTTCTTCAATTGATTTCAACCATTTCTTTTCTCCTTCCACCCCCTCCAGTAGAACACCCCTCTCTTATTCGAGTTCAAATACAAAATATTCATAGGAATCTCTCTAAAAATATTTATTCCAATCAATATACCTTCTGAATAGGTATACAATTTTCTAAATCTTTGGATAGATATCAACATCATTATGCGTTCATAAAATCCCCAACCACTCCCATTAATTTTCTATATCATTTCATCCATCTGTAATAAAACTTAACATATTTTTCGAACCACTTTTTCTCTATTTATTTTGTGGAATAAATAAACATTTAATTAACTTTATGATTCACTGCAAAATATTTTTAAATCACGATAGAATAATTTCCTAAAATGAAGACACCTGATTATATAAGCAATTGAGAACCATTCATGCATCACCAAAAGGATTTCTCGTAAAAGCATCATTTTACACATTGAAACTCCCTTATACATTTCATGGTAAGAAACATTTATACATTTTGACTCTGAAAAACAAATAATTTCTATGTGATAACTTTTTACTTTTCATTTTTAATTTCACCACCACAATATGACCATGGCCACCAGCATACTCTACCACACCCATAATAGGATTCCCCATATTTTGCATGTAACATATCAAGTAAGTAATTAATAATAGATATTTTTATCTATGTCTATTAATGATTAAGATAGTGTTATAGAGGCTTAAAAGGAAAATAAATACAATCTTATGCATGGAATACACTAATATTCTTAAAAGATTGTTTTAGTGCCTTTTGATGGCAAACCATTTTTGAATCTATATTTTGACAATTTTATAAACTATTTATGTCAAAATAAAATTATTCTTTATGATTGGGACATCAAAATTTACTTTGTGTGAATTTTTGGTATTTTTCTGACAAGGTTCATTTTTTAATGAATAGTGAAAAATACTGCATTTTACATCAAAACTGCTTTTTAATCTAATTTATTTATAGGATTAGATTATCTTTTGAATTGGTATTAATGTGTAATATGAATATATTTTTACCATTTAATCCAATGGTGGTCATTGGAGTCAATTTCACATTGAAATTGGACTTAAACTAGTGTCAATCTTTTGATACTTATTGTTTCATAAAAACACGCTATTTGCTATGACAGCGGGAATTAATTATTAAATTAATTAATGTGACCTATATGTTTTGAATTTTGTAAAATAGACTTCATTTTTGAATTCGGAATATCAAATATAGCTTAGGGTGAATTTTTGGTAATTTTCTGAAAAACATCAATTTTTGATGAATAGTGAAACCACTAAGTGATAATCAAGTAAACTGATTTTTCAGTTAAATGAATGTTTACCACTAATGTGTATTGAATTTTGAAAATCCGACATACATGGTTTTCATTAGTATGTAAAATTTGGTTCAATGAGATTATAATAATTTTTTGGTGAATAGTAACTTATTAAGTTCTTAATCACGATTAGTGGTAATTAGGGTAGTTTAAGGTATAAATAATACTTTAATAAAATGAAATGACCTAGACACATGTCCCAACCTCATTGGTTGTGTCAAGGCCGACCATGACATGCCATGGGTCAACTTGGGGACTCCATGGATCCACTTTTGTTGGGAAATGACATAAATTACTTTTTATTTAATGTTAAAGGGAAAATGACACAAATATAATATGTTTTACGAAAACAATTTGTAACTGGGGTTATACAAGTCCAAATTTTGATTATAAATAGTCATTGTAAAGATAAAAAGATTTCCTATATGATAGTATTTTGTATAATTTTTAGACATTAAATAAATTTAATTATATATGACATAATAATTATGCAGCGATGACATCATTATTTGACGATTTAAATAAAATGGAAAGACAATGTAAACTCTATGAACTACACATGGCCAAAACCAATTGGATGAGTGGATTTCGAACCCTTATCACCTTAGCCACGAATTATAACAATGTGGGACCTTTTGAAACAGAAACACATTTTGAAATAAAGTAATATTTCTTTACTTTCCAAAAGTTCCCCTCCTCTCCTCTTATAAAAGGCCCCCACCTATACCTCATTTCACACACTACTAAAGCCTTTGGCTCAGCCAACCCCTGCCCATTTACTCTCTCCACATCCCTCTCCTCATCCTAGAGGATTCCCTTTGGGCAGAATCCTTTCAAAAGAAGCCTTTAGACTCAAATCAAAAGGAGTTACACTTTTAAAGGTAATTCATTCTCTCATGTTCATTTGTTTTATTTTGCTTCTCCAACCCCCCTAAATTCTTTTTATTTACTTCATTTGTAACAACACCAGTATCTTAAATATACTAGGATGTTGTTATAAGATTTATTCGAGCTACACTCTCACACAACTACATCAAATGGTTAAAGAACATACGGTTTCCGTGGATGGCGAAATTCTGCCTCCCGAAATGATGATTGTTCAATACTCATTTAACACCTTCAAAGGTGGCCATTATGATGTCACTATTTTTATATATGATATATAATATGTTTATGTTTTCCTTAAGCTTCTGTTTTTTTCATTTTGGGCATACCTTTATGGTTTCTATTATGGGTAAACACGATATCTTCATTTTAGGAAGTGCGGACTACCGCCCCCTCAAAGTGATTTGATTCGTTAAATACCATATGTGGGACATATAAAGGATGGAACTATGATATTATATATGATATTATACTGGAATTATAATATAACTTTATATAATTATGATTCCATTCTATAAAATATGAAATAGAAATGAAAGTAGCGTTCATGCGTACGTACGGCTTACCGTCTCCATGAACGGTGCATTTCATTTCTTACCTCTAAATGATTATGTAATATTATAAATGCATGTATGTACTGGATATATATGACATATATGATATCTACATCATGAATACCATTCTGGATATAATGAACCTTTGACCAAATTAACAACATGTAAGTGTAAGAAGACTATTTTTGACTTAAGAACCAAATACCGACAAAATGAACATTATTAACTTAACTGATTACATGATGTTAATAACATGGTATAAAAGGAATAATTAACTTGAAAAAGATTCATAATCAAGTAGAGATTAACTCAAGTTTATTATTCAGGAGATTAAAGAACGGTCGGGTCAAGTCAGATACAAGGTATGGGACTTCGTCTCAATCCCCTTTCGTTGAGGCATATTTTATTTTATACACGACTTTCTTTTATACGATGTATAAACCACTTTGACTTTTGTGTTTATTCAAAAGAAATCTTTTTTTATACGAAGCGTTTACTAAATGACAGAAGGAAATGTTTTTGTCGTACGTATGCGGCGACAACGACTTCTCCGCCGTCGTGACCGTTATTTGAGTTTCGGCTTCCTCTACAATCCATACCTTCTTTTAAAAGAAAAATAAATACCATGTTTTACTTTTCTTTTATTTTGGTATTGAAAATGGTTTTCATAATGTTTTTATATCAATGTGTTGTATTGATATCTCGTGATTGAAATGTGGAAATTTTATGTTTCCTTTATGCATGTTTTATGTGATATGATTATGTTATGGTTCTTGGGAATTATTATGAAGACGGGTGGTTCCGTGATAAACTAAGGGCGGGTGAGCCCGTTATAGCTCTCCAATGCATTGGGTAACGTGAAGGAGTGAAACGTTAAGGTTTCTCCGAAGAGATTTTAGGGAATATACTGTGATGGGTATTCCAAACGTAACCAAGAGGGTTACTCCCTACGTAAGAATGTTATGAATGCCTCAAGTTACCTTTATGTCTTATGATTTCTATGATTTATTCATGATTTTATGAGGTATGTTAAAGTGCCTATGTTTTATGGGTAAAGTATGATTTCATTCTTATGTATATATGAACTCATGTTTCCTTTCCATGTTTTTTTTATAACCCATACTGAGTTTTTATGCTCATCCCAAGTTTTTGAAATGTTTTTCACAGGTCAAGGGAAAGGTACATGATAAGATGATAGAGTCAAGGATGTGTCAAGAAATAATCCATGTTTTATTTTAAATGTGTTTCCATTGATGGGAATGAAGAATACTATCTTTATGTAACCACTTTGTTTCTATGTGGAATGTAATGCAAGTTTTATGATCTAATTCTCTAAAACTCTAAACCCGAAAAGATCCTCAATGTGTAATCTTGTAATAACTCAAGATTAAGTAAGGTTTAAGGCTGGGGCCTTATAGTTGGTATCAGAGGTTGGTTTAGATAACTTTAGGAGTTAGAATTCTATTAAATTATTATCCAAAAATATTTTTTTTTGAAATGATATAGCATTTAAAGATTACCATGTTGCTTCATCTAAGACATGTTTGTTCAGAATGGTTTTCCGCAGAGGAAATAGGGAAGCAGTGCTAGGAAGGCATACAGAAGGAAATAACCTCCTGAATCAGCATCCAGAAATGGTCGGAATTGGAACTGAACAGTTTGTTGCAGTAATGGCGCAGTTGACTCAAGCGATAAATGGCGGTGGTATCCATGCACGAGATCAGCCAGAACAACCGCAGAGGAACATGTCAGTGGTGGAACATTTCATGAGGCAACATCCACCATCATTCAGAGGATCATCTGACCCTGTCCTAGCTGAAGGGTGCATTAAAGCACTGGAGAAGATTTTTGATGTCATGGGGTGTTCAGACAATCAAAAGGTTAGTCTTGCTATTTACCGTTTGGAGGGTGAAGCAGATCAGTGGTGGTCTATGGTTAAAAATATCCGGGACGCCGATGAGATTGATGCTCTTGACTGGGATGAATTCAAAGGTATGTTTCTTGAGAAGTATTTTCCTAAGGTTGTTCGACTTAGGATGGAAAAGAAATTTTTGGAATTGAGGCAAGAGGAAGACTCAGTGGCTGCCTATGAAGAAAGGTTCACTCGTTTGGCAAGGTATGCTCTAAATTTTATCCGAGACCTTGATAGTAAAATCAATCGTTTTTACTCAGGATTAAAGCCAAAGTATCGAAGGGAATTTGCTTCTCGTGAGTTTAAAAGTTATGAAAAGCTTGTTCGATGTGCTGAGAAGGTGGAAATGGAGTTTGCCGATGACCAAGTTTACTATAACAACCAGCAGAAGAAGAGACCGAGGTGGCAGGAGAAAGGTAAGAATTCTTCAAAAAAGTCTGATGGTAAGAGAACTAAGTTTCCAGTTTGTGATAAATGTGGCAAAAGGCATGCTGGGGAATGTCTTCTGAATTCTGGGAAGTGCTACCAATGTGGTAAGATGGGACATAAGGCTCGTTATTGCACTGAAAAGGATCAAGGTGAAGGTAAGAACAAATTTTATTTACAGTTAGTGAAATGTTTTAAGTGTAATGAGATGGGTCACTATGCAAATGAGTGTCTGACAAAGATCTTGAGTGATGGGAAGCAGTTAGACTACAAGCAGAAAGGGGTGGTGAAATCCTTTGCAACTACTTCAGCAGATGTCGGGCCATCAAATGAAGTTGTATCAGGTACTTTGTTTGTTTTTTCAGATTATGCCAGCGTGTTGTTTGATTCGGGATCTACACATTCTTTCATCTCTGAAACCTTTTCAAGTAAAATGGGAATACCATCTCATGAAATGACTCCTAAACTTTTGGTAAAAACACCTGGGGGAAGTGTCGAGGCAAAAAGAATTTATAAGAATCTTCCTATCCTTATCTGTGGAAAGAACCTACTTGCAAACCTTATTGTTCTACCTCTAGTAGAGTTTGATGTTATACTGGGTATGGATTGGCTCTCTATTTACCATGCTAAGATTGACTGTAGAGCTAAATAAGTTTCTTTTCAGAAAGACTTTCAGTTTGTTTACAAGAATGAACCCTTACTTTTGATAACATATCAAGAGGCCGAGAAACTTGTAAAATATGGAAATGAATGTTACCTTGCACACATCGTTGAAAATAAAGGAACTGTTCAAATTAATGATGTGCCAGTGGTGAATGAGTATCCTGATGTTTTTCCTGATGAGTTGCCTGGAATAATACCAGATCGGGAAGTTGAGTTTACTGTTGACTTAGTTCCTGATGCTAAGCCAATTTCAAAACCCCCTTATCGAATGGCACAAATTGAACTTTTAGAGTTGAAGGAGCAATTGCAAGATTTATTAGAGAAAGGTTTCATTAGACCTAGCACATCACCATGGGGTGCTCCTGTTTTATTTGTTAAAAAGAAAGATGGTTCTATGAGACTTTGCATTGATTATAGAGCCTTGAATAATATCACTGTTAAGAACAAATATCCTTTGCCTCATATCGATGATTTGTTTGATCAGCTCCAGGGAGCTCAGTTTTTTTCAATGATTGACCTGAGATCGGGGTACCCTCAGCTGAAGGTAAAGGAGGCAGATATTCCGAAGACCACGTTCCGTACGAGATATGGCCATTATGAATTTGTAGTAATTCCTTTTGGGATAACCAATGCACCTGCTGTATTCATGGACTTAATGAATAGAATTTTCCATGAGTTCCTGGATAAGTTTGTGGTGGTTTTCATTGATGATATTTTGGTGTTTTCTAAAAGTAAAGAAGAGCATGAAAGACATTTAAGGGTTATCTTGAAAACCTTAAAAGAAAAGAAACTGTATGGGAAATTCAGCAAGTGTGAGTTTTGGTTGCAACAAATTTCTTTCCTTGGTCACATTGTTTCTAAAGATGGAATAACTGTTGATCCTGAAAAAACAAAAGTTGTGGAAGAATGGCCAAGACCCACAAATGTAACCGAGATTCGTAGCTTCCTTGGTTTGGCGGGCTATTACCGAAGGTTTGTTAGAAATTTTTCACAGTTATCTAGTCCAATGACTAAGCTAACTCGGAAGGGTGTTAAGTTTATCTGGACAAAAGAATGTGATGATTGTTTTCAGGAATTGAAAAGAAGATCGGTGAATGCTCCAGTTTTGGCACTACCTTCCAGGAATGGTGAGTTTGTTATATACAGTGATGCTTCATTGAAAGGACTTGGTTGCGTCCTAATGCAGAATGATCAGGTAATTGCTTATGCTTCACGACAGTTGAAAACTCATGAGGTAAATTACCCTACACATGATTTGGAATTAGCTGCTGTTGTTTTTGCTTTAAAAATTTGGAGGCATCATTTGTATGGTGTAAAGTGTGAAATATATACCGATCACAAAAGTTTAAAGTATATATTCACTCATAAAGAGTTAAACATGAGACAAAGGAGATGGCTGGAATTAATCAAGGATTATGATTGTACAATTCATTACCATCCGGGAAAAGCAAATAAAGTGGTTGATGCTTTGAGTCGAAAAAGAAATGCTTCATTAACAATGTTGTGTTTGGAACGTGATCCTTTGGTTAAGGATTTGATGAAATTTGGCATAGAAGTTGTTGGTGCAGGAAGTCCTTCTGTTTTGTTTCAGGTATCAGTGAGATCTTCTCTATCAGATAGAATCAAGCAAGCACAGAAGCAAGACAGTGAGTTGCAGAAAAAGGTAGAGCTGGTTCAGAAAGGTAAGTTGCCTGAATTCAACATTGATAATGATTGTGTTTTGAGATTTGGGAAGAGATTGTGTGTGCCTTGTGATTCACAGTTGAAGAGAGATTTGTTATGTGAAGCTCATAGTTCTCCGTTTTCAGTTCATCCAGGCAGTACTAAGATGTATAGAGATCTGCGGGAGTATTACTGGTGGGATGGAATGAAAAGAGATATTGCTGATTTTACTGTGAAGTGTTTGACTTGTCAGCAGGTTAAAGCAGAGCGGCAGTTACCGAAAGGGATGCTTCAGCCTTTACCAGTGCCAGAGTGGAAATGGGAGAATATATCCATGGACTTTGTTGTTGGATTACCGAAGACATCTCGAGGTAATAATGCAATCTGGGTTATTGTTGATCGCTTGACCAAATCTGCTCATTTCCTTGCTATACGAGATACATTCTCTCTTGATCAACTTTCCCGTTTGTATCTTAAAGAGATAGTCAGGTTACATGGAGTTCCTCTCTCCATTGTATCGGATCGTGATCCCAGGTTTACTTCTAACTTTTGGAAAGGCCTTCAGAAGTCTTTGGGTACTGAATTAAATTTTAGTACAGCTTTTCATCCTCAATCAGATGGGCAGTCAGAACGAACAATTCAGACATTGGAGGATATGCTATGAGCTTGTTCTATGGATTATCAGGGAAGTTGGGACCAACATCTTTCTTTGGTTGAGTTTTCATATAATAACAGTTTTCATTCTAGTATACAGATGGCACCATTTCAGGCATTATATGGGAAGCGGTGTCGAACTCTTTCTTTCTGGGATGAAGTGGGTGAAAGGAAGTTGATGGGACCAGAATTGGTAGAAGAGATGGCAGAAAAAGTTCAGCTGATTCAAAAACACATGAGAACAGCTCAGAGCAGGCAGAAGAGTTATGCGGATAACCGGAGGAAGGATCTATCTTTCGAGGTAGGTGATCATGTTTTTCTCAAGGTTTCTCCTTGGAAAAGTGTGATGAGATTTGGTAAGAAAGGAAAGTTGAGTCCAAGGTTCATTGGACCATACAAAATTCTAGAGAGAGTTGGATCAGTTGCATACCGAGTGGATTTACCTCCGAGTTTATCTCAGGTACACAATGTTTTTCACGTTTCGATGTTGAGAAAGTATATGCCAGATTCATCTCATGTTTTGAGTCCAGAGGTAGTTCAGCTGGAAGAGAACATATCTTATGAGGAACAACCGGTCCAGATTCTTGACCACAGGGAGCAAGTGTTACGGAATAAGTTGATTAAGCAGGTAAAGGTTTTGTGGAAAAACCACATGATTGAAGAGGCAACAAGGGAATCTGAAAATGCAATGAGGGATAAGTACCCCCATTTATTCCATAAGTAAATAAATTGCGGGGACGCAATTTTCTAAAGGGGGGAAGGATGTAACATCCCAAGTAAGTAATGAATAATAGATATTTTTATCTATGTCTATTAATGATTAAGATAGTGTTATAGAGGCTTAAAATGAAAATAAATACAATCTTATGCATGGAATACACTAATATTCTTAAAAGATTGTTTTAGTGCCTTTTGATGGAAAACCATTTTTGAATCTATATTTTGACAATTTTATAAACTATGTTTTTCAAAATAAAATTATTCTTTATGATTGGGACATCAAAATTTACTTTGTGTGAATTTTTGGTATTTTTCTTACAAGGTTCATTTTTTAATGAATAGTGAAAAATACTGCATTTTACATCAAAACTGCTTTTTAATCTAATTTATTTATATGATTAGATTATCTTTTGAATTGGTCTTAATGTGTAATATGAATATATTTTTACCATTTAATCCAATGGTGGTCATTGGAGTCAATTTCACTTTGAAATTGGACTTAAACTGGTGTCAATCTTTTGATACTTATTGTTTCATAAAAACACGCTATTTGCTCTGACAGCGGGAATTAATTATTAAATTAATTAATGTGACCTATATGTTTTGAATTTTGTAAAATAGACTTCATTTTTGAATTCGGAATATCAAATATAGCTTAGGGTGAATTTTTGGTAATTTTCTGAAAAACTTCAATTTTTGATGAATAGTGAAACCACTAAGTGATAATCATGCAAACTGATTTTTCAGTTAAATGAAAGTTTACCACTAATGTGTATTGAATTTTGAAAATCCGACATACATGGTTGTCATTAGTATGTAAAATGTGGTTCAATGAGATTATAATAATGTTTTGGTGAATAGTAACTTATTAAGTTCTTAATCACGATTAGTGGTAATTAGGGTAGTTTAAGGTATAAATAATACTTTAATAAAATGAAATGAACTAGACACATGTCCCAACCTCATTGGTTGTGTCATGGCCGACCATGACATGACATGGGTCAACTTGGGGAACCCATGGATCCACTTTTGTTGGGAAATGACATAAATTACTTTTTATTTAATGTTAAAGGGAAAATGACACAAACATAATATGTTTTACGAAAACAATTTTTAAGTGGGGTTATAAAAGTCTAAATTTTGATTATAAATAGTCATTGGAAATCTAAAAAGATTTCCTATATGATAGTATTTTTTTTAATAATTTTTAGACATTAAATAAATTTAATTATATATGACATAATAATGATGCAGCGATGACATCATTATTTGACGATTTAAATAAAATGGAAAGACAATGTAAACTCTATGAATTACACATGGCCAAAACCAGTTGGATGAGTGGATTTCGAACCCTTATCACCTTATACACTAATTATATCAATGTGGGACCTTTTAAAACCGAAACACATTTTCAAATAAAGTAATATTTCTTTACTTTCCAAAAGTGCCCCTCCTCTCCTCTTATAAAAGGACCCCACCTCTACCTCATTCCACACACTACTCAAGCCTTTGGATCGGCCAAACCCTGCCCATTTACTCTCTCCACATCCCTCTACTCATCCTAGAGGATTCCCCTTGGGCATAATCCTTTCAAATGAAGCCTTTAGACTCAAATCAAAAGGAGTTACACTTTTAAAGGTAATTCATTCTCTCATGTTCATTTGTTTTATTTTGCTTCTCCAACCCCCCTAAACTCTTTTTATTTACTTCTTTTGTAACAAAACCAGTATATTCAATATACTAGTATGTTGTTATAAGATTTATTCTAGCTACACTCTCATACAACTACATCAAATGGTTAAAGAACATACGGTTTCCGTGGATGGAGAAATTCTGCCTCCCGAAACGATGATTGTTCAATACTCATTTAACACCTTCAAAGGTGGCCATTATTTTGTCACTATTTTTATATATGATATATAATATGTTTATGTTTTCCTTAAGCTTCTGTTTTTTTCATTTTGGGCATACCTTTATGGTTTCCATTATGGGTAAACACGATATCTTCATTTTAGGAAGTGCGGACTACCGCCCCCTCAGAGTGATTTGATTCGTTAAATACCATATGTGGGACATATAAAGGATGGAACTATGATATTATATATGATATTATACTGGAATTATAATATAACTTTATATAATTATGATTCCATTCTATAAAATATGAAATAGAAATGAAAGTAGCGTTCATGCGTACGTACGGCTTACGGTCTCCATGAACGGTGCATTTCATTTCTTACCTCTAAATGATTATGTAATATTATAAATGCATGTATGTACTGGATATATATGACATATATGATATCTACATCATGAATACCATTCTGGATATATTGAACCTTTGACCAAATTAACAACATGTAAGTGTAAGAAGACTATTTTTGACTTAAGAACCAAATACCGACAAAATGAACATTATTAACTTAACTGATTACATGATGTTCATAACATGGTATAAAAGGAATAATGAACTTGAAAAAGATTCATAATAAAGTAGATATTAACTCAATTTTATTATTCAGGAGACTAAAGAACGGTCGGGTCAAGTCGGATACGAGGTATGGGACTTCGTCTCAATCCCCTTTCGTTGAGGCATATTTTATTTTATACACAACTTTCTTTTATACGATGTATAATCCACTTTGACTTTTGTGTTTATTCAAAAGGAATCTTTTTTTATATGAAGCGTTTACTAAACGAAAAAAGGGAATGTTTTTGTCATACGTATGCGGCGACAACGACTTCTCCGCCGTCGTGACTGTTATTTGAGTTTCGGCTTCCTCTATAAGCCATACCTTCTTTTAAAAGAAAAATAAATACCATGTTTTACTTTTCGTTTATTTTGGTATTGAAAATGGTTTTCATAATGTTTTTATATCAATGTGTTGTATTGATATCTCTTGATTGAAATGTGGAAATTTTATGTTTCCTTTATGCATGTTTTATGTGATATGATTATGTTATGGTTCTTGGGCATTATTATAAAGACAGGTGGTTCCGTGATAAACTAAGGGTGGGTGAGCCCGTTATAGCTCTCCAATGCATTGGGTAACGCGAAGGAGTGAAACGTTAAGGTTTCTCCGAAGAGATTTTAGGGAATATACTGTGATGGGTATTCCAAACGTAACCAAGTGGGTTACTCCCTACGTAAGAATGTTATGAATGCCTCAAGTTACCTTTAGGTCTTATGATTTCTATGATTTATTCATGATTTTATGAGGTATGTTAAAGTGCCTATGTTTTATGGGTAAAGTATGATTTCATTCTTATGTATATATGAACTCATGTTTCCTTTCCATGTTTTTTTATAACCCATACTGAGTTTTTATGCTCATCCCAAGTTTTTGAAATGTTTTTCACAGGTCAAGGGAAAGGTACATGATAAGATGATAGAGTCAAGGATGTGTCAAGAAATAATCCATGTTTTATTTTAAATGTGTTTCCATTGATGGGAATGAAGAATACTATCTTTATGTAACCACTTTGTTTCTATGTGGAATGTAATGCAAGTTTTATGATCTAATTCTCTAAAACTCTAAACCCGAAAAGATCCTCAATGTGTAATCTTGTAATAACTCAAGATTAAGTAAGGTTTAAGGCTGGGGCCTTATAGTGCAGGGATCCTCCCAAACCAATAATCATTTCAATAACGTGTGGTTCATCCTAGGTTAATCTTATTTCAACTAAAAACCTTCAATAAAAAACTACACTTTGATTATAATGACCACCACAGTTACTTTGTGGAAACTTTTCAAGACCATGGCCTACCCTAATGCCTTATTTTCCTTGGCCTTTTTTTATATGAGATTTGGAATTCTATAATGGGTAAAACTATGGTGTGATCCCTTTTAAATTTTCATTCCTGGGAAACTCTATATAAACACACCCTATATTATAGGTGTGGAAGCACTTGGTTCATACTTCACATTCACCATGCCTATTAACAATGGCATGGTATTTCCTGTGTTGGGAAACATCAACACACTATGTCTTATGCTATGGAATGATACTCCTCTTACATACCAAAAACGCCCTTGGACATTCTATTGACCATATAGGATCCCATTATAATACCTTATAACATATTTATTTCCATTATAATTCCTTCTATTTTATGGATAATGAATCCATAGAAAATAATTCAACATTACTTATCAATATATTCGATTATAAAGAAAACAAGATCATTGTTAACAATCCTTTAATGATCACCAGTACCTAAAATATTATCAATAAGTAAAATATAATCCTTTTGGATTCATATGATATAAGAAACTAGATATGTATCTATGTATATTAAGATTTCAACTTATCAAAATATACGAATAGATATGGAGAATGAAGGAGAGAAGATTCTATCAATTAGTTAATTGTATGTGTGATGTTTTTCAAGAGAAGAAATATCAAAATAAATTATTTATCATGTTACATTTTAATAATAGGTATGAAGGGATCATGATATATATACATAAAATGAATATTCCACAAACATATTTTGTTCACACATGGTTGAATTAGATAATCTTAGTAAGTTACAGAAATGATCAAAGAGAAGAGGTTGTGATATCTACTATATTATAATAAGGAGGACCAATTCAAGATATTTCATACCATGAATAACATATATATGATTCAAAATTTCATTCACGCATATTTATAATGTTTACATCCTTGAAAATTATCATGGATAGAAGGAGTAGTTTTGAAGAATAAATACAACAGTATCGTATATATTACTACAGGTATAATTGAATTCAGGTTGACATAATTTGAAAGTAGGTTTAAATATGTCATGGAATGTATATATGGTTGGAGACATGAAATCATGGTTTTATAATTTAATTTTTCATATAAAAAATTTGAGGTATTTAGATTGAATATATTAATATGGTTTTGTAAATAAAAAATGAATAAAGAAGGGAAAAAATAAGTAACTAAAACAGGTAGATATTATTACACGTATAAATATTATTGGGAGTTGAATAAAACATTGAGATATTAGGAACTATAATCTCGTTGAAAAATTATCATTTATTCTAATAGAGGAACTAGATCCCCAAGAATGATAATATTTAGAAAAACTTATTTGTGTTGAATAAATTTTAGAAACAAGATGATCAATTTTAGTTTTTTGTGCCTTGCAGATAATGACAAAGAAGAGGGAAGTTGAATAATAAGTGTAAATATAGATTTTGGAATTCATATAAGAAGATTTTTATATAATTTATGTTATTTATATATGAATATCTGTAAAGAAGAGGAGATACATTGAAGCATTATTGTGAAATGCAATAGAATAAAAAGAATTTGTTGTGTGTAGTGTTGTGCATAGAAATGGATGAATGAATACATACTGTGTAAAATATAAAAGCAAAAAATTCAGTACATCGACAACAAGGTGTAATTCTAAAATGGATTTATAATATCTTATCATTACCCCAAAAATTCATTATAACTATATGAGATGTACATGAGTGGAGTATTCACCTGAGTATGGGATGCACCAAAAAATGTATGGGATACACATTAACATATAAGAAGAATTTCATGTAACACTAATAGTGTTTTACTAGTGATTTATGAGGCCTTGGGATTTATCAAGTCACCCAAAATACTATCCTTCACGTACTAAGTGGTGAAACATATAAATTCATGTGCCTCATGTGTGTATGTTTTGGTTGTGTTGCAATAATGAACAATGGTAGTGAGAGGGAAAGTAATGTATTCGACATAAAATTTAATAAAGGTAAAATTAATGTAAAAATGGATTAGATATAATATTGGATTAAAAATCACCAATACATATTAACCTCCCCCCCCCCTCACACACACATAAAATGTGTTTCATATCCCAACTGATCCCTTCATAACCTCATCCAAGAATGGATTGAAAATGAAGTTAAATATTTCTCTATAAATTTAAAATTGGATTAAATTTTATTAATGTATTATTCAGGTTTTGGGGAGATACTAACTATAACAAAGTTTCATCAAAATATGAAATAAATATTATGAACTACTCCAAAGTTCGAAGATGAATTTCGATGTGGTAAAATGTATTTTTGATAAATTTTATGATATAAAACAAGAAGAATTTGAGTAATAAAAATAAGTTCCACAATGTATTGTCAATCATTGGTTAAAATATGGGTTTAATGATCACATATTTGTCATGGAATCAAGACATAAATATCTAAGAAGAAACATTGGACCTGTAGTAGCCATAATTTTTTTAAAAATATATTTATTTTCTCTAATATAATATGAGGTCTATTGTTTAGTATCATATAAATTTTTTATGATTTAAAAATTCTATTTGAGATGTAAAATTATCATTTTGGAATTCAATAACAGAATTGGTGATAAAGATGAGAATCAGTGGGTTTGGAGTTTTTGATTCAATACTGACATCTCTATGAATCGACAAGGATACCTTATGGAATAATTTCACAAATATATTCTAACAACTTGGTATCATTTTTTTAAGAATTGGTCTTAGGTTAAAATTTTTTTATCAATCCTGCTATCCAATGATTATTTATGTAGATTAAATCTTATATGGAATGCAGACTATATAGTTTATATTTATCATTTAATGGTTTGGTTAATATGTGTTTCAGATCATTAAAATAATTACTCAATATAAGATGAAAAATATGACTACATGAAATTAATTGAAGTGGAGGGAAATAGATATCAGTTTTTCCATTAGCTAAATCTAATCTTTATTACACAAACATCTTTCTCAATATGACTAGAGTTTGTTTTGATGTCTCATTTCAAATTGGTGAGTCTATTCACTAATGTGTTTTTAGTATGAATACATAGTAAAAAAATAATTTATACATCTTTGAGGTCAAATTTGATTTTTTATTTGAAAATTAGTATGAGTTTAATTCAATAGATAGTATCTGAATAACTAGTACTTATTTATTACATTTTATGGGAAAATAAATATTGATATGGAAAGAAAAAGGGACTTAATGTTTCTTCCAACATGGGGAGTTCATTCTCCCAATATTTGATGAAAAGATCTATATTGATTTAGGGAGATAATATTTTTTTTATGTTTCCCTATATAAGTATTATTTTAGAACTCCTAAAATACATTACTATTGGTATCATTATATTTAGTTATAAACATGGAGAACAAGTTGTTTTAAACTATGAACCCATTGGTAAATAGATAATAAAATTATGTTCCCATAGAAGATTTCAATGTAAAATCAGTTTATGTTATTTGACGTTAAGATGAATAGGGGGTATGAACCTAGAACATAATTTTAATCCATTTGTTTATAATTCATGATATTTTCAATGATTCTTCATTATTGATTTTTAGGAGGATATATTTCTTAGGATTATATTTCAAAAAGGGATAAGAAGATTCATGAATCCATATGAAGTATCTCACACAACAATGGGGTTGAAGATGTCTCATGATATTATATAAATGATAATTTTTTCGAAAAAAATAAAAATTGGGAGATTTTTGGAATCCAATAAATGATTTGTTATTATGTGGTTTCATAATTTTTTTCCTATATTTATGATGTTTTTATTGGTTTTTATTCACACAAGTATGATTTTATAATTGTCGATGTAACAGATCTAATTTAAAGAAGTTCAAAAGTTATCTAGATATTGGAGGCTCAAATAAGAATAAGGAGTCAAGAGAATAATCTGAAGATGTTTGGAGGGATTTAAATTAGTTTCTGACCATTTGATAAAAGTAGGTGGAAAATGTTCATAGTGGATTGAGAAATGGACACGTGTTTCGTACCACGTTGTGGTGATAAAAATTGCACACAATAAATTTTCTGAATATAAATGGTGAAGCTAATCATAGTTCTAGTGGACCTCAATATGGACATGGTTAAGTAGGTTTTCTGTAACATAATTAGTTAGAGTATTTAATGTTTAAATGATTAAATATTTCAAATATTTCAAGATGGGGACCACTATTTTTTAAAATCAGGTTTCATGGTATGAGAGATCCATGAATGAAATAGAAATCCCAATGTGTGAGTGGATATGACCAGGTTGTCTATGTGTTGGTTGAAATGAATTTTGACGTTATATATTTTATATAGAAATTAAAATAGTGAATTAGCTGTGATTTTGGTAAGATTTAATGGTGTTTTGACTAGATATTCACTACCCCATGTTGAGGTATTTAGGATCAGGGTGTTTCTATGGTCATTCTGACTATAAACTATTGGAATACACCTTGGAATTTAAGAACTCTTGGGGTGGTGGTGAGTTCAAAAATAGAGGTTTTCTACCACATTAGATGATTAATGAACTATTCTTTAAAGTTAAATTATCTTGTGCTTAAAATTTAAACCATGAATCAAGTGCAATTAAAATGTATTTGCTATTTCTATTTTAGTGATTTAAATGGAAAATTAATACCATGTTGAAAATAACTTAAATGGATTATATATTATTTACTTATATAATCTATGAAAATTATATTAATTTTGGATATTGTGGGGATTTAATGGAGCTTCTATCTATTCTGTGATCTCATAAGATTCGATATTCCATGTCATATCGAGAAAATTGAAAGTGTGATCGAGAGAAAATTATGGTAATTCAAAATTCTTGTAATGAGACAAGAAGGTGGTTTTTATATTTTTATATAAAAATATATGGAAGAAAAAGAATATAGATTTATGTTTTATTTTTTTAAGAAATTTAAAAACATAAAGAGTGAATAGGAGAAGAGGAAGATGAAATGGTAATCATTAAAAATTTTTTCCAAGAAGCATAATATGAATAGATCACTAAATTGAAGTGAATAAAAAGACTTATATATATATATATATAATGGAATGTGAAAATAGTGATTCCATTAAATCTCAAGGATAGTGTATACCACTCATGGTGGTGTTCCCAATAGTAATGTAAAGGGGAAACATATGTTTTATGAAACTAAACTCTACAATTAGTTCATCTATAAAGAATATGTGATTTTTTTTATTTGCCTCTATAAAGTAATTATTTTTAATTTTGGATCCTTTGGTAATGGACTGATGTGTGATTGATTTCACATTATTTTGTAATGAAAAAACCTCAAACATTTATAAGGGGATTGGCCCCAAACATGAGTGACTGAGCCTAAAATCCCACAGGTATTGAGTTCCATGAATTTGTTAATCAATAAATTTCTAATCAAATTCTCTTTCTATTATCTTGCAGTGTTGAACTAATTAAAAAATAGTGTTTCTTTTGTTCTTCTTGTTTAGATTATTCACACCCCAATTTAATAAAGTGGGTAATGAAACCATTGATTATATTAGGTAAGTTATTGTCAAGAAAAATTGTAATCAGAACAACCTTTAAAATTTTAATTGAATTGTGACCTTTATATTTAAGATGTTAATATAATCAAGGGTTGTATCTGTCTTGAGGAAAATATTTTAATTTAAAATTTTAACATAGAATGATTTACCCCCCCCCCTTAGGGTATCTCTCATAATTAAACACCTTAAGTGATTGTACATTTCAACCTCTAGATCCTCTAATTTTTTTCCTTTAGCCGAATTGGATAATTCAAAAAGTAAATCACATATAACGTAGTTTATATTTTTTTTCATTGACATGAAATCCTAATCCTTTTTTTGATTGGTTGGACACTCCAATAATATATTCCCTTTTATAAAATACAGTGGCTACACTAGAAATCTTCTTGAATCCTTCGCACAATCACCATCATTATAGATTCATACTATTCTTTTAAAAGACACATTAGAAATCCTTCTTCTCATTGGTGTTGACTACCTCACACTATCAATGAATGGATCATTTCTTGATCCTATGAGTATTTCTTCAAAATATTCAATCTCTTTAGTGTAGAAGCTCATTGATCATTCTTTTCCTCTTAGTATTATTTGGAAGATACCTCATAGTATTATTTTATGATATAGTTTTATAATACAATATAATTTTCTCTTCATTATTCAATGAAAAAGTTGTTCTAGATGTCATCATACTCTCTCTATTGATACTATGATGATCATTGGGTGGTTATGACATCGAAGAATTGTTTTTATTCTTCTATTATAATAATTTTAATTATAATCATCCCAACACCATTGTATATCTCTCGCATGTATTAAATTTCATATTTTCAAGGATTCTCTTTTATATTCATAATGTAACACAAGAATATTATTTTGAAATTGAACTATGGGAACTTCTTTAAATATTTTGTGTAAGTTGATTTTATTTATTGTAACTAGTTGATATTTTATTTTTAAATTCAAACACAATATCTCACAAAATCCAAGTCAATATTTCATTAAAATCACCATGGGACATCAAATTTCATTCGAACTGTATTTCAACTATTATGGCTTAGTTTTGAATTATCTATCAAATCTATAGAAAATAATTTTATTAATTTAAAAATGTGTTAATGGAAGAAATTTTCATTGAGAAGTTCAACTTCTCTCTACTACTCAGAACACTCAAACTCTATCATCAATCAAAAACTACTATTGTGATCATAATTTCAATGAGGAATAGATTTATGGAATCATCTAATTTATTATCCAATACAATCTTAAATAATATTTTATAGTGTACACACCATATCAAGCCCCCCAGATGTGTTGTTCTTTATTTTCAAATATTTCACATCACTCCCCTTTATAAATTTAGGGAATGAGAAATTATTTTTTCCCAAAACACTCTTTATAATGTGAGGATCACCATAACCTCCAGATACTTCTAGTTACGACCTTCCAGGAACTCTCCTTATGAACTTGATGGGTCACCATATGATCATAAAGAAAGAATATAATGATTTCAAGTGTTCAATCAACGTTAAACAAGGATCAACATCAAATTTTTATAAATCACATTACTGAATTCATCTCATTATTTATTTTCTCACTTAATAAAGTGGGATTCACATTACATTGCATAGTGATGGTTCACTTCATTCTTATTTTCTCACTTTTTCAAGACACATTTACCTTGAAAAATTCAATACAGTACCATGCATCTATTAAAAATTAGTTCCAACTCATTAATTCTAAAATTCATCATAATAATTATTTTATAAGTTCTCTGATTATTATTCTATTTAAATCATCTATATAAACTTTATGTATTGAATGTTATTAAAATATCTGCAATATCTTATTTTTAAATCAACTCTTCCTCCACCAAAATTTTGAAACCCTGGGTTTATAACAATAAATAGTTAAAGGGGTCTAGTACAACATCAAATGCATGTTATGTCCCACAGTATCCCATTTATGGGAACCAATAAATAGAAATATGAATTTAAACAATAGTTTTTAATGGAATGAATTGAAGGACCAAAATGTTTCTGGTATGCTAGATTATCAGCCCAACCAGTCAAAGGGTTAGAAGATATCCATTGGAAATTTCATTACCAATTCAGCTCAATGATATTAAATAATATAATATTTATCCTATAAAATTTAAAATAGTAGGATAATGAGAGTCTAAATATTCATTTCATGGTGAAAGGGATAGATTTATTCTCTAAAGATACATCTTCCTGGGGAATATTTATTGTACCTCTATATAGAGAACCTATGTGGTGAGTTTCAGACACCAATCATCCATGTAATATATCTTGTAATGTTTTGGGACATTGATGGAATTTTCTAATGATTGGAAGAATATTTCATATCATCAAAATCCATGTTTTTTCCAATCCCATAAACTCATGGAAAGAGAATGGGTAAAGTGGAAACCATGACCATCACTCTTAAGCCAGATCCTACACTATCTATGGATCCAAAAACTATTCCCCACTGCATGAATCCTTCACTCGAGCATCAATAAAATAACCCATCCATCCAAATGAAAAAAGGGAACATACGTGGAATATTTTTTATAATTGAAATAATAAGGTGTATTCCTTTCAAGAGGAATAATTTTTAAGACACATTATGTAATCCATGGAAACCAACATGGTAGAGTTACAAAAGTCGAAGAGGCCTGATTAGGTTGGCCCTAATGAAAACATGAACTATTCCCCCTATCAATGCAGATTAGTCCATTCAATTTAAGATTTAATTTTTATTTATTGACATTTGACAAATGATGGATAATTCTAGGAAGGTAAAATTAGTTAATCCACGTGCACATGTTACATGTGTTTCTACAACCACTCCAGATGAGTAAGGTGAATGGAAATAGGTTTCATGAAAAGGAGAATAGAATCATAGTGATTGGATTGATAGATAGATTTTTAGTCTGACTCATTCCATAATCGAGAAAAATTTTAACAAACCAATTGTGCCCCCTAATCTTCCCTGCCATGGTTTGATTAATTTTCTTACACCATAATCGCTAAGAGATGATCATCAATGGAATGGAATAATGGGAGAAACAAAAACCATGAATAAGAAGATGATCCAGATAGATTTCAATGTCAGTATTGAAACTCTTATACTTTATATCCCCATTCATTAGGGAATTGAAACCACCTCATTAAATGATGACACAAGAACAACCCCATAAAATGAAGTCCTCATCAGAGAAAGAGTATCTCTTTGTTTTTATTAGAATCATTCACCTAATAAAATTTTTTTATTATGAGTATGGTTACGAACTCAGGTTCTATATGCATTGTTTTGGAACTATAGTAAGAGGCCATATAATCCAAGGAAATATGAGAAGGAACAATCATGGTCAAACCCAATATTCCTTCCATGTCCCTATTAGAGCTATTTATTTTTATAAAATTCATGATAAGTCCATTAAGTGTACCTATTATGAGCATGAAGATTAACCCATACATGAAAATATTCATTGAGGACTGGTTGTTTTAGAATACTAGATGGAGGGGGTACAACTTTCCAATCAACCTAGGTGAGTAGGTAGGCCATGTCAACCTAACCCATCAGTGATAGGACCATCCTCCACCCCTATTTGATGGTCTGATTTACATATTCCCAAACACATTATCTAATAAATTTCATAATAAAGTGATATTTAAAAATTGAAAATGTAATCCTTTGGAAACAAAATTATGATATATTGAATCAATTTCCATTTCTTATGCAAGATGTCATTATTGGATGAACTCAATTTATCGAAAGACCTCTAAGAGGATCTCAAAGAGGCCTTTCTGATCCCTCAATACTTCGAAATTGAGGTCACCACTAATAAAGTATATTCTGCTGAGGTTTATCTCATAGTGTGTTACACAATTATCTCTTTCATAGAATAGAAAGAGAATATTAGTATACAAGGATACATCGAACCACTTTTTGTGAAAGGTAGTATAGATGATATTTAAATTCCATAATATTTTATTGATAATGGTTCAAGAGTTAACGTAATTACATCTTGAATTAGGCATTGATTTGGTAATATAAATAAACGTGTACCCCATCCATCCTAAAACTATAGGATCATAACAAGAGTAAATTGAATCCCCTTTTCCAAATCATGATTAATTATCAATTTGGGGACTTTGTATCCAAATATGAATTCTTGGTCATTTGGTAGGACACTAATTTCAACATCCTAGTAGGTAGGCCTTGGATGCATCCAAATGAGGTAATCCCTTCATGAATTCACTAATGCCTCTATTAATTCATCAATGGATTGTTTGGAACATTTCATGGGGGAAAATATCTATTTGAGTCATTAAAATATCAATATATAGATGCATGAATTTACTAAAGGAGAGTGAAACAAACCAATGTTATTATTTTTCTCTATTTACATACCTAAATGGTCTCAAAGTGACCCAAAATAACCCCTCTAGGTATATCAGTGATGAATATGTATTTCCCATTAATCAAATTGAATGAATGAGTAATGATTTTGGTGTGTGAACATTTACATAGAGGATATCAATTCCCTTAACTAAGACATGAAAAATTGTAGAAGGATAGGACCTCCACTATGAAAATAACACCCTAACTAAAAATTCCATCATTTTACCCCTTGAGATTCAAAAGACCCCTATGTCATCAGTTGGGCCAAAAGAAACTATTGTATCTTGGTTGTAAATGGGAACCTCATACCATATCTTTTGGATATAAAAATATAGAATATTCTCCCAGATTTCAAGATCCACCTTCATCACCCATTCACACTGTGATTAGTATAGTGTAAGATTATGATATATAGGTGGTTTATCCCATAGATGCCCATAAATCCACCAAGGAAGATGTTTTTTTCCATCATTGATGAATTCTACTTGATCTATTTGGGTACGGTAGATGTTTTTCAAGCCATGATGATCATCATGTACATAACCAATAATGAAAATGAGGCATACACCTCCTTCATAAACTACCACCATGATATTTTTTCCTACAATAATATAAATTTTTTATCCTTGATCCTGATGTGTTCACCCAACACTTGGGTTTTCTATAAGATCAACATGTTTATAAGAGGGATTCTAGAATAACACATCAAATTATTAACAAAAAAGATCAAGTTGGAGTCGATAAACTCATCCAGTATAACTTCATTTAGGATGCCCAGTACTAAAAATATAAAGAAAATATTGTCCCAGTAAAAAATATTAATGGTTAAATTAGGGTTTTAATCGGCTTTAGAGGCCACAACCCAAATTGTAAAAAAAATCCTAGTTCAAATAATAAAACTACTAATCTACATAATGGTTATATATCAATATATCTCTTTTATGGATGAGTATTAAGGATATAGACAAATCTACTTGGCCACTAATGATGATGTTTCCAAAACATTCTAGTCAATCCATGGTACATAAAGGATTCATGTGATTAATTTTGGTATAAATAATAATGAATCTATATTCCAATGTTCCATTCAATATACATTTAAACCCTTTTTAGGAAATTTTATTCTTTGATATGTTAGTGATTTGGTGGTTGAACCCTAGATGTTCTAATATAATATTTTAGCTATTAGGTTTATTTTTGACATGATACGATAGTATGGATTAAAAATGTGTCCCTTGAACTTTTTTGGGGTTACATTAGGAGAGATTAATTGCTTCATAGTATTACATCAGGATATTGAGGTTGACTCTAAGATGGATAATATTATTCACAACATTTCACCTCCTCAAATATTTGAGGTGGGAGGACTGTAAGGGAGCCTATTGTACTTTTAACACTTTATAGATAATTTGAATGAAATTGTTTTACTTTTCAACAGTATACTACGTAAAGAAATCACCAATAAATAGATCTATGATTATCAATAAAAAATTTATTGTCTCAAAATGTGCCTTCTAAATAAAACAATTTTAATTCACCATTTTAGAGGAAATACATTCATTTTTTATACTACAAACTTAGATAGATCACATGATTATTTATTTTCATAGAAGAATGACGTATGAAGTGATAATAACATACATAATATCAGAAGAACAATGCTTGATACTGAGACTCGATATTCAATCATCAAGAAGCATTCCCTCACACTAATATTTGTGGTTGAAAAACTGAGAAACTACCTACTACATCATGAGATCCACTTGGTCTCATGTTACAACCCCCTCAAATGTATCCTCAAACACCCTATGTTGAATTGGTTCTTAGAATGGTGGGTAATAGTATTTTAGTAGTTGAAATTAAGTTCATACTATAGAATTAGAAAATTTTCATTTTCTATAATATTTAATGGTAGAACATCCCTTTATATAAATAATGCCATTGAATACCAAATTTCATAATTAATTGGTACTCTCTATTCCTAGTGGCCCACAAAAAGGGTAGATATACATCGATAGATCCTCTATAGTCATAGTAGGAAGGATAATGGGAGACACCGAGCTTAAAAAAATTGGTCAGGGTTCATTCTTATATCTCCGACATTGGTTGTCCAACTTTATTCTATTATATTTATAAAAGGATACACCAACAATGAGGTGGAGTGAAAATTTCACATCATAGGACTTAAACTAGCACTATAAATTTCATGGAACTCCAAAGGATCAAAGTCAATTTTGAGTTGGTTATCAAAAGATAATTAGTTATTATGATATCCAAGAGGAATAGCTAATATCTTTGATTTAGTATGTGCATGGGTTGATGGTGTAATTCCCATTATATCAATATTTTAACTCAAATCCTACTCTCAAAAAGTGGTTTGGCAGATGAATTTTCAAATGTGGCTAATGTTTTCATAGATTCTGATCAAGATAAAATGGTAATCAAAATTAGGCACCACTGAATAGTATTTTAATGTGTTCGTGATATCATGGAAGAGACCAATGAAGTCAGTTCCATCACTTATCCAAATGTTCATGTAAGTGGTTGGATGATGCCCATCATTGGTGAAAATTAATTTTTTTATGAAAAAGTCTTAATATCAAACAACCAAAAAATTGGTCCATCTCATGGAAGTTGGAAGTGATTAATTATAGGGGAATCCACCTAAAGAATTTCCTTAAATTTGATAGTCATGGACCCTAATCGACACTAAACACTCAACCAATCCTTTGGTCTCCCACTCTTGGATGAGACATCAGTCATGAATTGCACTTCTATCCTTGTGTTACCTAAATGACTGCCTTGAAATATTTTTATTTAACTACTCCTGAAGATATAAACCAAAACCCAATGTGTATTCTTATTCCCTTTGAGTAAATAGACCAACACCACTGATTTGGATTCAACATTAACAATATTTAAATTGAAACAATCAAATTACATGTGGCAAGTATGTGTGGATCTAACCTCCGCACCTATCGAGTTACCTGGTCCATAGAACATGATAGACCATAGTACCATCAAAACATTGTAATCTCTCAGTAGCCCCCCCTCCCCCCACATCATATCCCTAAAAATTCATGACATATCAACATTATGCTTAAGAACCTTCACTAGAGGACTCCATCTGAACCATATTCCCTATGAATGATTAGTGGTTCCCATATTCATTTATTTTCTAGGTAAAAACATTCTACCCGTAGCATAATTCACCCCTCCTTTTATGATTTACTGAATCTCTCGAACATGCACCCTCTCCCGAACCTGATGGAAGATAAAGAATATTTTTTAACCTCTCATTCCTTATTTCTAACATCCCAATGTTTCCAAAATAGATCTACCTATTCCATATAATGAATCTTACCCACTAAAATGGGGTTCTTATGTTATATACAGAACGAAAAAAATGAAATACGATGATGGGAATTAAGCATCACCCTTCATGAAAACCCAAATAATTCAAAGGTCCTTTATAAATAGGTATTTGATGGAGTATTTCACATAAGATTTGAAGGATAATACATTATTGTCTTTATTCATGAAGTACATTCAAGAACCTTTAATTCAAACTAAAAAGGGATCAAATTTTCATATCAAATGATAAGATCTTGATATTTCTAGCCATCACTGAAATATGATAACATGAAATTAAACAAGATTTGTCATTCCTATCAAATGCATTACATATTCTATCCTCAACCCCCTTCACAAAACCACATACTCTGAGCCATTCACCATATTGGGAATGGATTTTTTGGTTCCATACCCTCTTGCTACAACTAATAGGTTCAAGTACATACTTACTACTACCAAATTCCTTTTCCAAATCAATTAAGGTAATACCCCTAATTGAATTTTATACAATGATCATCATCAATTTCATGATGTCGAACATCATCCCAATATTTGGTGTCCCTCACACAATAAAAATGAACAAAAAAACTAATTTCTACTATTCCAAATTGAAAATCATGTACATGGAGTATAACACTGATTATTATATTAATCTCCCCATCATGTAGTAGAAAACATACATATATAGTCTTTAAATAAAACTCTATCACATATACTCTAGTAAATGGTGGAAAAGGATAATAAATAATGGCCTAATATACTTTTTCATTCCTTTTGGTCTTAATTTACTACAACTCTTACTACTATACTAGAAACCAAACATTCACTAGTATATACTAGTTAAGCAGTCCTTCCCCTCAAGGTCCAACTACGTTCACTTCTAATTATAATCTTTGAAAAAAATTCAATAGATGAGAAACCAAAAAATCCGTAATGTGAACTATAAAAATTAGATGATAAATGATATTTTACTTGGAATAATTATAGGACCCTAATGGCACCTGAGAAGAACCCTCCAAAGCTAGAACCCAAATGGGAGGACTGTACATCATTGATAATTTCTACTTTAATGGTGCATACTAATTTATCACCATGGATGGGGAGCACATCACGCCTCCAAGAAACTCTAGGTTCCTTGAGTGTTACATTGTATTAATTTCTGGTCTCTGTATTATAAATATAAACTACGGATACCAACTTCAATAGAACATGAAATTAAAAATGGATCCTTACACATTAGATTAATATGGGATGCATCATATAAAAACATGAGATAATCCAAAACCATCATCGTGAGCACGTGACATTAAAATTTTGTCATACCTTATCTGATAAACATGGGATTCCTTATAAACAAAATGTTAAATGATTCAAAACTAATGTCTTCATCACATGATGTTAAAAAGTATCCTTAACCAATTTTATAATCTCAAGATTCCTTATTTTTTATTGAGATTATCCAAAACCAACATCCTAAGAACCTAAAATTAAAATGTTTCCTTACCCTGTTTTATAAATAAGTCATACCACATATATAAAATGTGAGATCATTAGAAACCAACATCCTATAAACAAGATATTAAACTATATGCCAAAATCCTTATCATAAGATGTTAAACTATAAAAAACCTTATGATTTCCATAAGACGTTAAACTACATGTTTAACATCCATTTATCACTATGTAGAACTATGTATTGATGAGCCCCCACTTGAGAGGGCCTCTAATCCTAGTGTCGGTCTCTCACAGGACTAACCACATTTATTATAAATACATGTGGTATGAATATCACCCTAAAATTATAAAAAATAGCTCATGGATCTCCTATTATCGAAATAATGAAAAAATAAAAAATCACCCCTCTTGTTTTTAATCATGACCTATAGAGGAAATTCCTATATGTGTTACCTCATTAAAAATTGTGAATGAGAAAAAATGTTCCCTCACTTTCATATGAGGTAACTTTTTTAAGAACAATCTTCCCATCCCTGATCATTGATGATCAAAATGATTTGAGGATCATTTTTTCTCCTTTAAAAAACCGCACTCCATGTCTCAAGATATTAGGATTATCAAAAACGTCCCTTATCTACCAAAAATAAGTGAATATGTCCAAAATGGTAAAAAAAATTAGTATGCATACTATTCAAAATATGGATCTACATAATGTGACCCCCACTGTGTCTAATCAAAAACATGAATCTCCATCCTTAGGGGAAAATCTTCTTTTCTTCATATGTCCTAAAAACATCATAATGAAGCCACTTTGTTAACAAGGATAACAGTAATTTCCAATATACATGTCCTGTATCATTTCCTTAGATAATAGAGAACCAATATCATGGCTTATAAATTTACCTTTTCACATCCAGAAGGTGTAGGATTATTCTTGACTGAACAATACTCCCATTATGGGACAAAAATATAAGGTATTTCATGCTGCAAAAAACCCTTGATTGGTATTCATAGTACCATTTGATTAATTCTCCTTTTTCCACTTTTTTGTCACATTCTTCATGAGTCAGGTTATCTTAGATATTTTGGGTGATTATTCCAATCGTTATAATTAATCATTTCTATGATTCAATTGAGATATCAATCCATCCTACATGACCATAAACAACATATAGTATCTTCCCCCATGTGACCTTTCCCCATTTACATATGTTCCATCTCTTTGTAAGGAAACTTCCAAATTATATGGACATTGATTCCCATCCCAAAAGTTATGTAAGAATCCTACCAAAGGTACAAACCCAATACCATCAATCCATAATCCTCCCCACTATTACAAATTTCCAATAGGACCAAATACCCTGCATGGAGTTCCATTTTCCTTTTGGAACCAATTATCTCATCCTCATCTTTTTATATTACAAGTGAGATACGTATTTATAGGGAAACTATCCATGTAAGATCAATCCATTACTATCAGGTCATATTCCCCACAAGGTCAACAACCAAGGTTTGATCATGTGTAATTCCCCCCCCCCAACATTTTCTAGGCACCTTTCACCTATATTCATAACCACATGACATTATACATAATAGTATTATCCTTTTTACTTGACCATAAAATGTACAATGTGTCCCATTAAGTGGAAAAAAATGATTGGGATTCAGATTCCATTCATGAGGATATATAGGAATGCCTTCTTGGGGTCCCATTCATGACATTAAAACTAAAATCACCTCCCTATATAGAAATAATCTTCAGAACACCCAATTATGAGGCAATAAATTATGATTATTAAAAATAAAGAATGAATATTTAAATAATGGGATGATATGGAGAACCACTAAGATATAAAAATGATTTTATTAATAGATAATTTTTGATACATACAATGGTACCATCCCTGGATAACCTTTGATACATACAGATGGTTACTACTACATGTATACATTATGGAATGCAAATGTGATTGCTAGAAAACCACAAAATAGGTTTTTTAAAGGATTTAAAAATATTACATAAATCTATAAGAGGCTTTTGGAGTATAAAAATATTCCCCCAAAATTGGTGTCCTGGGCTCAAACACTCATCCTATCAAACAATTTGAGTCCCTAAGTGTCATTTGAAAAAATCTCATTGATTGATTTCCTTTGGAAAGAATGTCCATTTTTTGGATGTAGGGGTCATTGGTTATTTCTTGTTCTATGAATAAACCTCAATGGAAAATAACATGAAAATTGGCCTAAAAGAGTCCCTTGGTATTAATCGTCTATTAAAAAATGTAAACATAATATTACAAAAGGATTTTTCTATGATTCACCCATGATGTGATGGATTAATCCTCATAACAATAGGTTAGATTCCCTAGTCACATATTCTCTACTATAAAAAAGAGGATATATCCTGAACCTTCCTAATCTCATCATAATATCATTATCAAAATAGATTTAGTCATGGATTTCTAGAGTCCCACCAAAACACCAACATCTCTCTAATATTGACTACCTAACATAGTCCTTGAATAGATCCCTCTTATATCTTAATATTAGATCTACAAAAAAATCAAAATCCTTTCTATTCAAGCTTGTCGTCCTTTCTATTCCACTTAATCTGCTTTGGTAGATACCGCAAAATATACTTATATGATATTGTTTTATCATATTCCATCGTCTTATCATTATTTTCCACACACATAGACTTGAATTAGACTAGATTCCTTGGAGTCAAATCCCTCTTCAGTGGTGTGGATCATGATATGGTATTCCTACGTCGGGGCTGCGTTTCTAATCCTTGGTGAACAGGTTGGGTTTTGATTACTATGTTGTGCTCTGGTAGGGGGTTCCTTGGTTGGACATTTGTAGTCTCTGCATATATTATTGATAGTGGTGGAGGGACCTGTGTGTGATTTCATTATGGAGTTGAATAAGGTTTCATGGTGATTTGAACCTCATGGCTTGAATCAGTTGATTTGGAATGTTGGTAGTAGTATGCTAGATGGTTTGTTTTTCGAAGGTGGAAAGTTTGTCATACCGGACAAGATTTCCTGAACAGACTCCAGTTGCGGTTTTAGAGCTGGTGGTTCATCTTTGCAGTGTTTTTTGGATTTGGTTGTTGGAGTTGGTATGGCCCCAGCCATCAAATCGATCCCGAGCATTGACTTAGGACACTTGCTTGTCGAATTAGCTTCCAACGGTGGTGAGCTTCATCATGTTCATATGCTTGGGAGGAGCTGTTAAGTGATGTCATCCTTGTTTTTACTATTTCATCCTTATAGTGTGATTGTCATATGTCCATGATATACGTGGGTTTCCAAACCCTTCATCCCTTAAAAGGGGGCCTTGTCATATAATAAACAATTTGAGGGCCTTCGGGCCATTGGATGGACTATAATAATTTTCATCAAAATAGTTATATCATTGAAGGATCACTCTCATAAGTAGAAACTTTATTATTCTCCTTGTTTTTGTTTTCTATTCATAGAGTAACACCTGAATATTATTTCAATATTAAATTTTGGAAACTACATTAAATCCCATGATTTAGGTGATCTCATTTATTCAAACTAGTGGACATTTCATAATTTGAATTCCCACTCAATATCTCTCAAAATCCCAATCAAATGTTTCATTTAAATATATGTGATAATTATAATTTCCTTCCCTTGGAATTTTAACTATCATTTATTATTTTCATAGTATCCATAAAATATACAATATTTAACACTTCAAATTATTCCATGTATGTGTAGCATCAAGCATCGTTGTGATGGGGCACTTTTGATTATGATGCGGAATTCCAAATCTCTAACTTGAATCCCAAACAATTTTTGTGGTATTTATTTCAATGTATAACATCACAATAGTGTCATATAATTTATTATCTAATCCAATCACATATAATACATTGCATTCTTTGTAAATTATTAACATCATATTTTTTTATTAATATTTTAAAATATTTTAATGCACTTTGCATTAAACATTAATGGAGACATTACATTACAATGGGTAGAACACTCTCTATACAGTGAGGATCAACATACATTCCTCAAACATAAAATTATGTCATTTCAAGAACTAAACATATTCACTTGAGGGACCACCTTATTATTTTCAAGAAATAGTTTTTTTTCATGTTTTCAGTCAATGTTGTGCAGTGATCACCTAAAGGTTATCAAAAATGAACTTATGGACATTATGGATTTTACATTTTCTCAATTCAAAAGCTGATATTGGCCTTGCATTACAAAGGTATAGTTCATGGATTTTAATTTTTCATACAAAAAATGATGAGATGTTATATACCAACATTAAAATTGTTTAGAAATTTGTAAACATCAATTCTTACTCTTGGATTCTAGAATTCTTCAATATATTTATATTGAAATTTCTCAGTTATTCCATCTAATTAAATTAACCTTATGAACCAAAGGTATAGTACATTATCTAATTATCCAAACCTGAATTTTTTATAATCAAAACAAATCATCTCAAAACATCTAAAATCATCCCAAATTAGATTCTAACCATTATCCTAAATAGGTTTATTCATCTGACCACACCAATGTTTTCTTCCACCATTCATCGTATGATTCCTCATGCCGCAATATACTTTTACTTCATTATAATAAATATTTCCATGTCCAACATATATTTATTTCTCCATAACACATTCCAAACTATTGAATATAGTGATTTTTCCTCATCACTAGTATTTTCTTGAAGAAAAACTCATTAATCATCACATATAAGAGATTATAACCAAGAACATATCTTTCTAGTTGTACTAAGTTTTAGTATAAATTAAATTTTTCATGTAAAACATCTTTTCATAAATCCTTCATTGCTACAAATCTCCATTATCCTACATTTAATTTTAATAAAATCACACTGACAAAAACTAAAGCCTTATCTTCAAAAATTCATTCGGGTACCTCAATCCACCCTTGAGTTTTGTTTTCAATACCAAATTTACTCCAAAAATAGTTTTTTTCTTCTCCCCCTTATTGATAAAAAATGTGAATTTGTGAATTTTAGTGAATTCAATTTTATATCAACTTCACTATTATCAATAAACTCTATGTCTAAGTCTACTACTTTACCATGAGTCCTCGTTTATCAACACTAAGTGTAACCGAGAAAACCTGGTGTATAAAACAAGTTTCATTGAACTCATACCTAAATATGTCCATTAGTTAGTTCAACATGTGATACCACCTCAACATTATCATTTTTGAGACTATTTAGCTATAAATGTATAACCAACACTAATATTTATAAAATACATTAAAACATTAAATTGAAAGATATATAACCCCCCAAATTTTCATATCCATCATTCATTACAACCCATTTCTAAGCATATTTATTATAATCATAATGTGAATAGAATAGTTTGATTGTATAAAATGACATTGAATTATGAAGTGTTATCCTAAATTGTTTTTGTACAAAAGATATTATTTTTTACAACTTCTTAGACATATTAGATCCCCAGCAAGGGATACACTCCATTATTTATAATGAATGTTAGATAATTCATGGATGATAACCTATTTTTAATATAAAACTACTACATCTTACGTATAATGACCCATTTTATTCAACTATATCAATTCCATATATGTTAGTTTAATAAAATAAACAATGATATAAAGTGGAGCCTTTTAGTTTCTTAGAAAAAAATATGACAATTTCCTATCAAACAGGATCATTCATTCTTTTCATTCTCATAATTGGGTGAATTCTTAATGCTCCCTTTCCTATTAATACCCAAATATGTTTCCTAGTAATTCTATTCCATTAAATTCATTATATATATGGATTTTTATTCTTTACATATTCCATTAAGTAAAACAAATTACCTGGTGATTTCATCATATTTATCATCTTTTATTCTTGAAATGGTTGGATAGCTATACAATCATTCATAACATGTCTATCATGTTTCACATTACATATATTTTCATATAAATCATTGAGTCATAACTATTATATAATATCTCCTAAAATTTTTTCTCTTCATGAAATATAACTTCATTCCCTTAAATGAAATTAATTATCTTCAGATGGATCAATATTTTTAGACTATTCTAATTAGATTGTCCAAATAGTTAGGGAATCATTTTTACCATGGTTAGCTTTTTTGGATTTTTCCTATTGTTTAATGGAAGCCTCAACAAGAAAATGAATTTTCATCACTCACCATCGGAACTCCATTCCCATTTACAAAACAAGGAATATTTCTATGAATTATGGTAATGCATTTCTCATCACTATAACATTGGTGACTACTCCTGCCACAAATTTCATCTATGAATTAATACTTGTTTTGTGTTGGAGGATTACTTGAATATCTATAAAATATTTCTTTCCATGATAAATATGTTCTCATTTTATCTAAATAGACCCCTAGGTTCATTATTCTCCCCTAATAATGAAATATTGAACTATAATGAGTTAGATTTGTATGAAAACACCCCATATCATCAACAACATCCATTAAAACTTGATATCCCAAAATTATTATTAGACTATGAAGAGGTTAGTTTTTATTGTCCATATATGAATTATTTCAATCATTTCCTAGGGATGGAGTTATATTTTTGTGATAATATTCTCATGCTTTTAAGTAGAAGAGGGTCTCTAAGTTATATTTTTATTCTAATGTAGTCAATATAATGTTTGATAACCTACCCTATTATAAATAATAGGTTTTATTTGATATTTATTTGTAGTATAAATAATATTCTTATTAGGAGAATTCTTTTAACCAAATTTTGATGATTAGAACTTCACCCAACTACCTTGTTGACGTATCCTCCGGTCTTCTTTAACTCATTCAAAGATTTATGAAACCTAGAGGATGTATTTGGATATTATTCTACACTTACTGTAACCATTCATCATTAAATCATACTCATCAAAATTAAACTTGAATTTATTAATCTAATCATTGTATATTTCATCTATCTTGATATAATACTCCATTAATTTACCATTATTTTGATTATATTTTTATCATCACCCTCTTATCCTTCTTAGGTTTTTAATTCTATTCTAAAAATGTTTCCAATTTATCATTCACTATGTGTCCTAGTTTTGTTTCACTTAAATATTCTTCGCTTTTAGAGGTATCAAAATATATTTCAACATGATCCATAAAAATTTTAAACTTCTCAATGGATTCATCTTCCGATTGTATTCTTGATAATGATTTAATAATATATTCCATAAATCTATATTAATGTGATTGTAAATATTATTATGGATTGTATGAAACTTATCATTTTCATGTAGAAAGAGGATTACAATTTTACAATACCTATGATAGTAGTATTCATTGGGTTGTTTGGTTATACCAAATGGATATCAATTGTTAAGGTGTTATATGAGATATAAATATTGTGAAAAAATGAACACGATCCATTCATACAATCATGAACTTCCCATGGAATTTATTAATGTGTTTTGACACATGAATAGATGAAGCTAAAATTAAGTATCATCTATGGTTGCATATATAAACCACTGTCATCTGAAGGAAGTGAGTGTGTTGTGGTGCTTCCATGTTTATTTTCCAAAACTCAAAAACATCGAAGACTCTCCTTCTTATACCCAATTTTCATATGATATCTATCACATCAAGAGTAAAAGACTCCTAATTGAATAATAAATTATTCAGAACATACTACAGATACACTATAGATGTGGGAAGCTTTTATTCTCAAATATAGTGATCTACCATAAATATAACAAACAAAAAAAACTTATGTGTATCACATGGTCCTATATTATTTTATCTTTTTAGTTACATACACAAATTTATATATCATACCAAAAAGATCTCCATAACATGGTTTAAATTGCTTTATATTCATTTGAAATTCCTTATTTGAATCTTTGAAAACCATTTAATAGTATTAGTGGGAACCCAAGATTTAGATTTTTGAAATTTTGAACTGAAATTTATAAGATACTAAAAAGGATGATTGAATCTCAGTTTTTGTGAAAATCATAGAAAATGGTTTACCCATATATAGATGGGTATATAAATATACACAATACATTACCTATATGTGGAAACAACTTCTTTTGTATAGGTCATCCAATGTTAACCTTAGAGAGGTATGGAAAATCAATGCTTAGCATTACATTAAGGGTTCACATAAATAAAATATGGATTTAAACCCTTACATAAATGGTTTTCATAAAGGTGTTTCATTATGGTAATGTAGTGTTAAACCATACATGTAAAGCTAGTTATAGTTTTAAAAGGAAAAAATAATGATAAATCATGATTTATCATTACTTGAAGGCTCTCACATAAGTGTAGTCATGATTTTTCAATTATTCTATAATTTCTGTGCAATATTTTAAAACATGTATGCAGTTTATGAATTTTTAAAAGGATCTACATAAAGTTGTGTCTGTGTTACCATTACATGGGCTTTATAATTCTTATCTGACCTTTGAAAATATAATATGTGTAAAAGTAACCACCCTATTAAAATTATGTAATATTTTATTTTTAAGATGTGAAAATATTAGTAGTGACTCAACTTAACAAAAAATCCAATACGAATTATGTAAGGGTATATCAAGTATAAACTTACATAGATTATGGATTTTGTGTAAGGGTAAATAGTAATGTTGTTAAAATATATATATTTTAAAATATTAAATTAAATCAATGGTTTATAAAATGTTTATAAATCTCTGTAAAAGTTATTTTGGTGATATTTTAATTATAATAATTTTATAAATCAATTAATTAAATATAAGTGGATTATCAATAGTTAAATAAAAGTGTAAGAAAATTTTATTTTCCCTAAATGTTAAATGTTAATTATTGAAACCCCTTTATCCAAATTATATTGTAAGACTTAGGATCTCTACATAATAATTTTTTATTAATAAATCATAAAACAATATTTATAAAGGGTTATAATTTGTAAAATAATGCCAAAAAATATAACATGTTTTTTTTAAATTACGAATTATACATAATTAATTAATTTGAATTATTCAAATTATTTCGGATTTATTTGGAAATTATTTAAGCCTCATAAAATTGTTTTTAATGATATATATGATCAGGTATGAATTAATGATTAAGTATATGATATTTAGATTTTGTAAAAATTTTATATAATAGAAATTTTGTTATATATTGTTTATAATTCATTTAATATTGTATATTTAAAATGGAAATTCCATATAAAGAATGATATGAATGATTTCATATTGAAGTGTATATAAAGTGATTATATTCATGAAAATGGAATGTCAAACATGTTAACCCTAATAATTAAACAAATATAATCAGATTTTTTTATGAATTTTTTATACATGTTTAACTCATGATTAAATATATTTTTTTTTCAAAAGGTTGGGGCCGAAGCCTCATTTTTATTATTAAATCAAAGCAAAGTCCTCTTTTAACTAGGTAGAGGTAAACCCATTACATAGCCCGAAGGCCCAGTGGGCTTGTAGCCCATTACAAAGCCCGTAGGCCCAAATTCAAAGGCTAATTCACATTCTGTGAATAGTAACCTACTGCTACAGTACCGCACAGTATCGCCGCCGCTACAGTGCCCTGCCGCCGCTATAGTTCCCTGCCGCCGCTACAGTACCCGCTGATGAACAGTACCGCCGCTGCTACAGTACCACTACAGTACTGCTACAGTAACATGCGCCCCATGGGTTTTGAACCCCCCATTTTCCATGTAGCCTTACGGGGTGCTTACCACTAAGCCAAACCCCAACTACATCATGATTAAATATATGAATTGTTCAACTATTTAAAATTTATTCCTTATTTTTTTTATAATTATAAATTTATTAAGTTATGAATTGTTAAGGATTTTGTTTAAATTTTAAACTTCATCTAAGACATAGAGGCTTTCATTATTTACATGGTCTGTTAATGAATTTTGTTTTTCATCTATCGTAACCCGAGTTTGTTATTGATTTTATCATCTTGAATTTAGTTGTTTGACATAGTTATCTCTTATTAGGTGTTTTAGTTTTGATGAATTAGATTCTCTCTTTAGTAAAGTATCCCTATTTTCAGGGACTTTGGGAAAAACTGTATATTTATATGGGGGACAAAGCCTTTTTTGGGAAAGTGAATGGGTTTTTATATCATTCTCTCTAGGAATACTCATGTGTATATTTTTAGTCTCATATAATTTTAATATTTTACATGAATTGTTCATGTACCATATACACAAGATTTATTTGGATATGTATGGATATTTTATACTACTATTTTTGGGTGAGTGACAAAAACCTATCTGTTTTGTAAAGAGTTCTAGATAAATATGGTTTGAACATTTTGTTTTAGTGTATGGAATTGGTTTCCAAACTAATAAAACATTAATTACGTATACATAAATGGATTAACAGTATATAAGATGGTGATATTAAATCCCATTCAAATACAAAGTGTTGGTTTCCTTACAAAGTGGAACTTCTCAAGACCTCAATCATATAACAAGGTAATTTCACCCCTATATGGGGTGAATTAGGATTCTAATGTCGACTTAAATCATGTAATGAGAGATACAAGATCATTATTGGGTAGTTTTATGACAATGTAGGGTGCCTCTAGATTTTCCTATGATTTTCTCATTGTTTTATGTTTTCTTTGGGTTACACCTGATGGAAAATCCTAAGTGTTTGGATCCAATTGGAATGGAGTTGGGTTTATCTATATGATGTATTATACAAGGCTTTTCCCACTCAAATATCCAATTTTTTTAAATGATATGACTGGGATAGTACCCTACCTAAATAATTAAATGGTGAGTTTTATGACAAAGATGGGACATTTTCATAGTAAAATATGGATCGTGGCCCACTAATGGGTATGGTTAATTTCATTAAAAGGGTTCATAACTTTAGAGGGATCATATTGGAAAATATTACTTACGAAATGGATAATAATACATGATATATATCTAAAAAAATATTCTGTTTTAGATAATATTGTCTTCATTATCAATAAAAATGTTATAATAAATCCTTGATATACAGAATCGAAATTTATATATCTTCTAAGACTAGAAACATTATAAATTCTCATGAGAAATATTGGTTATTTAAGTAAAGTTTGGAAGAAAATTGTTTCGGGTCATAACTTTTAATTACTTGTTAACCATAAGTTAAAAAATTTCAATAGGTGAATCAATATTCTTATTGAAGTATAAAGTTATTAATTTAAGGTTTCAAATGAATTAGATGAAAAATGACAATAGGACTCTTAGTCTCCACTAATTTAATCAATGTTATTGGGTACATCAATTTTAGTATCATATACTAAATATGATTGGGTGTGTAAATTAATCTTCAATATGATTGAATATTTTAATGACTATATGAGGTTAATGGTTTCCTTAGAACAGTATTGGCTATAGAAAAAAAACTCTATTATTCTCATAGATATATGTCATCAAATGCATGTAATACAATGTTTTATAAATAAATAGAAAGTTATAAGATGATTGGAATTGAAAATTGACCTTATATATCATGTAATTGAAAAAAGGAGTCATTGTATTGATACCATTGATACTTCAATATTGTATAAAAGTTTTATATGTTTTTATTTTTATCTCATTGGGATTTTGAGAAGAACATGTAAACATTATTTTCTTAAATGAAATGATATGGGTGTTATTAATACACATGATTTAAGATTTTTAAAATCTTATAACAATCATTCGGAAGAGACTAATAATGGCTTGTTCTTGTTATAATTTCATCCTATTATCATTTTTGGGTGTATTATGAAAAGATAATGATTTCAATAAATTTTTATCAAATAATAACAAATATTTTAGAATAATAGATCTTGAAATTTGATGTCTATATTCTATTTCATTGAAGACAATGATATTGGTTAAAATATTAAACTGAAAGAAGAAAAGTTGGTTGTAATGTTAAAAAATGTTTCATAAAGAAGTCAATCAAGGTCATCAAAACCAATAGTAATCAAGATGGAAGAGTAATAATTCATATTTATTGGATTATTCAAGATATACTTGAGGGATCTTGTGAGATTCCATGTTATTCCCATGTTGGGTATAGATGTTATAGAAATTTATTCCAATGATATGTGCTAATGAATGTCCATATTATTAAAAAAATTAAATATACCAGAGTTCAAAATTTATGGAATAATTTATGGAACATGTAGATTATTTTCATAAGATAATGTAAATAGTTAACACATTATGTATTTCAATGTAAAATATTTTATAATTCTAAAATAGATATAATATAAAGATGTATATATTCATCTCATTTATCTTATGTGATATGATAAGATGTTCAATATCAAAGAGTTGTTATGAACAAAATGAGTGGATGAATTGAATGCACATGGTTTATGATTTTTCAATTTCTATAACATGTTTTCATAATAATATATGTATTATAAAATTTATCTTGGATTTTTTAAAATGTGAGGGAATATGTTCGTGTGGCCCATTAGTATAGAGTTTAAATAATGTCTTATTTTCAAAATAAAATATAAAAATTCATATAATTTGACATTTGATATAGCAACAATAGTGAATTTGTTTAATATTCTCATTGATAAGAAATATGATTTATTTATAAAATAAAAAATGGTTTTTATATCTTATTAATATATTCTAAATGTAATTTAGTAACTAAGAGGCTAGTGGGAGTAGGTGTGGACTAAAAACATTCATTGTTCAAAAATAAAGGATTGCACTATATAGAGTTAATGTGACTTCCACCCAACATCTAAAAGAGTTTAGGTTGTTTGATAGTAATGAAAACAAAGTAAAGAGGTAAATTTTGTTATCTTCGAGAGTGGATATCAATATTTACTATAGGATTAAAATTGTCTAAGAATTAAGTGTTTTCCAGTAAAAATTAAAAAAATCATTTAAGATATGTAAAGATAAAAAAATATAAATAGTTATATTTATTATTGATGAAAAGTGAAATAAAATATTTTTTAAAGTATTATTGTAACAAAAATTAAATTTGAGTGACACGTTATATCCAAAAAAAGTTTAGATTGTGTATGTATAGAGAAATATAAGAATTTAATTTATTTAAATTGTTAAACTAATAGTAACATTATCTTAAAATATTTGCGGAGTACCATTAAAAATTATTATAAGTAGTTTAACTATTTAACAGAAAAAATTTGATAAAATTTGTTTCAAAGGATAATGATGATGAAATAAAATATAGTTCAATGTAAAAACCCGAAGTTGTCATAATAAAATTTGATGTTAAACAATTAAAAAGTTTGAAAATGTTAAAGAAGGAGAATAGTTAAGAATATGATTCCTAAGTCTCACCATTATTCTGACCATCTTACATTGTAGATATAACTCACTGAAGAGTTTAGTCAGTGGGTTTTATTAGATGGACACATAGAGTTGTCCCATAGATTTCAAATGATTTAAAGTGATAAGAAAATCTAGAAAGTGCAGAAAATGTAATTATAATCTTCCAGTTTATCATATATGATATAATAAAATAGCTCTTATGTAGGTATTGTTAAATATTATTAATGTGTTTAAAAGTATTAAAATGTATAGTATTATATGAAACCCTTATTTTATCAAACATTCACGTCAGCTACATAAATGTATATAGAGATATATATTTCTTGAAGTGTAATGATTATTGTCCGCCCAATGTATGACTTTGTGTTTGTCCATAAATGATATTTACCATGGACTATTATTGGTTTTGATTAACTTTTATGTTTAGTGTGAGTATTATTCTTGTATATATAAGAGATATGTGCTCTCAAGGAACTAAATATATAGAATTCATTCATTGAATTTGATGGCATACTATGTATACCACATGTCTTTTCATACAAATTCATTTGGTAAAATATGGTGCTTAAATAATAATTGAGTCCCCTTTACATATGTTTAGTGAGAGACCCATCATGATAACCTTCATAATTTATTCCCATGTTACAAAATTTTACATGTTAACTTGGATAATATTGGGGTGCTTGCGTATGTTGTTTATCATGGCATAGGTTTGAGATAAAACAAGATGGGATTTATTCTCTCATGTGATGAGTATGAAATATGGGACCTTGATTGAGATATGATATGGGTGTGTGTGGAATCATCTAGATACTATATATATATATTAGGTACATTTGATAAGATTGTCTGAAAGGTTTAATGACATGGAATATATACATCAATCTGATAAATATATACATTAAAAATCATGAACTAATGAGTAGGATATATGGGATTGAGATGTTCTATGTTCCACAATCACTTGATGTCTGGAAAAAAGGAAAATATGATAATACATGTATGAATATGAAGCATACTTGTGGGAACATGTATATAGAAACATGTGTTAGATGGAGAACACCCTAGATTCTTTTATATCTTGAGTAACATTAACACATTTGAAGAGGGTTATCTTTACTTAAGTGTATAAATTCAGAAATCTATACTTTTTTGTCAATGTTATGAGGGCTTTTTGGGTTACATTTTTTTGTTTACTAATTGGGTATTGAGTTTAACATTGAGATATAGTCTTGTAGTTTTTTATAGTTAATCCAAAAGTGTTTGGATGACTACCAAAAAGTAATTTCATGTGATTTAATTCATGTGTATCATAATGAATGCTTTTAAAAAAAATTAGAAGATTTCCAAAATGATTTTATATTATTTAACAAGTTATTGTATATGACACAATATAAGATAAAATGGCTTAAAGTATTTTCGGTTGTATGAAAAGTTAGATATTGAAGGAGGTATTCCCTAAAGAATATATATATACATATATATATATATATATATATGAGTGCGTGTAAATATTATTATGGCTTGAATAAAGAATTTGATCAGTATAGAGAAAAAGGTTAATCATTTTACACTGTCGAGGATAGTAGTATTTTTTGGGAAGTTCAATCATACCTCATGGATATCATTTATTAAGGTGTTATATGAGATATAATGTTGGGGAGTAAATGTATATAATTTATACATATATTCATCGACTAGTTGTGGTATTTATTCATATGTTTCCATACTTGAATAAATACAAATACAGTTAAAAATAATCCTTGATTGCCTTTATAAACCACTACCATATGATAATAGTGAGTGTAGTGTGGTGACTCCAAGTTTCTTGGCCAAAATTTCCTAATACCCAAAACCCTATTCTATATATTCCATTGCATGCGAGATTCTATAATGTTAGCAATAAATGAATAATCTCATCCTAGTGATGGGTGATATAGTATTGTATATGTTTAAACTACATTGGTGGGATGAGTTTTTCCGCTTTAGTGATCTACATCAAACATATAAAACCAATAAATATTCATTTAATGTATTGTTTTAAGATATTTCATCATTTCAATTGTATATTTATTTTTATATATCTTGTATTGGATATCCTTGGAAAATGGTTTAAATCATTTATGGTTCACTAGATAATCATTAGTAGACCTGTTTAATACCCTTGAAGGAGTTACCTTGTTCTTCTTTTCTCATTAGTAATCTTTTTTTTCTATTAGGGAACTTCATATTTCTTCCACAAAATTTGATTAATTCCCTTAATAATTTGAACCATGTATTCTTATGAGTTTTCTCTTTATTATTATCTGATTATTATTATTTAGCCTTTAGGTTTGGATAATTTATTTTAAAATGTCAAATTCCAATATAACTATAACATATTAGTGGGATTTTGACTTTATTTTTTCTCGTTCTCTTCTATAATTTCCATAAAATAAGTGTCATATTTTATAGATAATATTTATAATATTCTTCATTTTATTATCCACTTGATTCTATAACTTCATCATCTCTATTTTTGAGTTTTTCATGGACTCAAAGGCCATTTCATCTATTATATACTTTTATAAAACTATAATTTTTCTCTTTTCATATGTAATTAGAATATTATGTAATTCATCAAAAAAGTATCATATTTACCCTCCAAAGATGAAATATTCGTATCAGACTTATCTATAAGATTTCTCTTAATCTTTATTAAAATTGTGAAATTATTTTATTTTTCTAGATAGAATCAGATATTGAAAACTATTCAATTTAAATAAGTGATGTCATACCCAATGTTATCTTCTTTATCCATCATTAAATCCATGAACATTAACCTTTATAAATATAATGTAACCTCCATGAATTTCACATTTTCATCATAAAATCTCTCTAATTTATCATAAATTTCCTTTTTAGATTGAATCCCAATAACGTTTTTATATTCTTTTTCTAAAATAGACATCAAAATCTAATTTTGAGCCTTTATATCAGCTTCCATATTTCAATTTTTTCCAATGAATTATATATTATATATGTATTCTATAAATCCTATTAATGTTTTATACAATACATTGAGGGTAAGAGTTATATGATAAGGAAATATTGTATTAATCCAACTATGATAATGTCTTCCCATAAAATGTTAGGAAACTCTTATTATTATATATTAAATTTCATATTCTTAGAAAAATTATATTCCTTAATATAAAAAAATTTTGTTTTCCATAATACCATTTTAATTTCCCATATTTGGATAGTTCACTAAGAGGGGGTGAATAATTCATCACTTTTTAGAAATTATTCTTTTTAATTAATATTATTTTATTAGTTAAGATCTTTATCTTTTAATGTTTTCCTCAGACTTAACTAAATATTGATGGAAAAAATCACACTGGATAAAAACATTTATGAATGTTTTGGCATCAATGTGAGAACATACACATTGTTAAGATTGGTTTGAAACCCCAATCATATATTATACACTATACATACCAGTGGTTAACTCAATATTATTCTCAATCCAATCATATATGAACCATAAGTATTGAATCACACACTGATTAACAACTTCTAACTGTAACACTAGCTTCTCACAGGTATTATCTACCTCACATAGTTCTTGAATGGATCCTTACTTTACCCTGTGAGTAGGACATCATCAATGGAATATCCCAATTTTTCTTTTGAGGAGAGAATTCCTTAATTATTATTTTAAAACATCATTTTACCGATGTGAAATTTCCTAACATTTTAATGAATTCTTTGGAAGTGTCTAAACTTATTAGGAGCTTAGAACTCTGGTTTTTTAAGAGAAAACAGGTGAGGCACATTGTTAGTGATAACTGTGCCCCTCAAACCACACAACCTATAAGGGTGACACATGATTTGGTAAACCATGAAAGGGATCTACATGGAATTATGAGGGTGGTTTGAGAAATTGGAGATGGTCTGCATTTGATATATTTTTTTCTAACTATGGGCCTTGCCCATGCAATGGCAGTCACACCCCTGACAGTGTCAGTGTAGGGATGGCACACAATTTGACCATTCATAAATCCAAATCGTTATCCTTTTAAAACTGGTTGAATATAATATTTTACCATTATTATATTTAACCATATTACCTAAAATTATTTTCATTTCAATGAAAAACATCTCACATCAATTTAAATCTCTCTTCCTCTCTCCCAGGTCATTAAGCATACTTCTTCATTTTAGATCAAAATAAATCATTGTTCATCAAGTTGGATCCATCTCAGTAATATCTTCAATAATTTTGCTTCCATTAATTATTTTAGTCTCCCAATATAATAATTATAATTTTTAGTTGATTTTTATAATTCCCAAATTAGATTAATTCAAGAACAAATCAGAGGCTAAAACAAGATGATGAGGGTCATACCCCCATAAGGTAGTTTATCTAGTTCCTTCCACAAAATGTCTAGTTGAATTATATCATGGTTCATTTTTCCACACATTGTATATCCAACATATTTCATTAAAATTGAGTAAATAATTTTAATTTAACGATCCCTTGTTAGAGAAACTCTCTCGAGCCTTGTTATTATTAAGAGTCTCCCTTCATGATGATTACCACCCATTTTGGTGTGTTTATTCAATGACATAAATTTGTGATTTTTTTGTAACCATGACACTATATAAGTGGATTTTTCTTAATACCCAATTGTAATTTATTAATGTAACTGAATGAGAAGTAAGTGGCATGACCATTTCATGTGACTCTTATATAAACTATTGACAATTCTCTTAGATAAATGTAATGTAGAATTGTTATAATCCATTTTATGGATTATGTTAAACTATCACATGATCTTTATTATTATTAATAATTGACCAATTATGTTGTTCATTGTGACATGGTCAAGGAAGGTGTTGGACATGATGCTTTATACTTCCCTGATGTGTGATGTTGGACATGGTGCTTCACATCATTTATTTAGACATTGGACATGACACTTCATGTTCCCTCATATAAAATATTGTGCATGGTGACTCACATCATTATTTAGGATTTTCGAACATGATTTATCATATCTTTGGATGAGTTTTGGGTCGATGCACCCACCCTACAGTATGTGACTCATATGATTACGTAAGGATTCATTGGTCATATCCCTTAGGTCCTCACTAATACAATGAATCTATCTATACATATTTCATACACATATTATATATTTATACATACAAATTTATATAGGTGGTGACATCTTTTTAAAGACTTCTCAGGTTAGTACGAAGAAATTAGAGATAGATGGTTGTCCATTAATAACCCAAGATAACTTAGTTAAAATTTATATCACTATTTTTTTATCATTATACCATCACACTACTCATTTTATATACACTAGACTGATTGTAATATACCTCTTTGGTGGTGGGATACTATGTTTTACTCACACCTTGTTCGGGCCATCAATTGGTATCCAAACAGATATCATGGATACATTTAGAGACAAAAGGAATCATAGTTGTTTAGATATATAGTTTTCAATGCATGGATAACTTATAGGGGTTGAGGACCAAGTGTATTTTCTTGATTCAAGTGGAGATAGATTTTTTCCTTTTTTTCATTTCTGTATAGCATGTTGTATATTCTTATTTCACTATTACCGTAAATCATCTTCTTTTTATAGAATAATACATGAAATATTTTTTTATGATATTGAATATGGATATATTATTATTTATTCCACTACTTCTGTTAGTTATTTATTTCCTTGAATGTTTTTTTTCTTCTACTAAAATGTTATTATCAGTTTATCCTATTGATCTATCTATTTTTTTTAATATCTACTATATTAATGTTTGTATAGTATCCCCACCATACTATCACATAACCTCAATTATAGTCTATATAATAGGGTGTTTGGGGAGGTAATCTGGATGCTAGGTACATCTTAGGTTTTATTACTGATCGGTTAATTGGACCTAGGATGCTACATGTGGTATTAGAGCTCTTTTTCCTTTTATCTTACTATTTGGGTTTAGTAGAATGGAGACATGGAATTTGTTAAAATTTGGTAATGATCCATTTGTCGGTAGTAGTTAACCCACATATAAGGAAAATCCAAATTAATTGGTATAGGAGAAATTGTTCTCGATTGTTCCTATTAACGTTCTATCAATTTCACCAATTGGGTTATGGACATGACTTTTGGAATTTATTATTATTGTGGATTCTCATTTTACCCATGGCCTGGTACAAAAAGTAGGTATTATATCATGCATTATTATTTCCACTTAAGGATTTACATGTCGTGAATATGTAATCCCAACCTTATATCACTACATGCATTTCTTTCTATATATATATATATATATATTCTCTCACTATTATATTTAGAAATGTTTTGACTTTACTTGTAGGTATTTAGTAATTCGATGAGTTAAAGTGTCTTCATCAATTTAAATGGTGTTTGTCTATATATCTTGATAATTGCACCTTAATAAACCAATTATGGAATTTTTATACTGTTGACCACTAGTCACATTGGTTGAAACATTAATGGTTAAAATTAAATAGTTTTCAATTTCAATTTAAAGAGTGTATGTGCTTCTATAAATTTTCAATGGTGATATATATAATTGAATCATCATAATACATTGGTTATAGTTATATTTAGTTCTAATTAAAAATTATCAATATTTATAATTTATAACATGGGAATATAAAATACATCTAACTGGACTTAAATATATGTATCTTAATTGTTGAATCAAGATTCCTAACAGAAATAGTTTCTATTACATCAGGATATAAATTAAAATATATAAAGGTTTATTTCCATTATAACATGAAAATTAACCCTTTATTGAGAAATAGAGTGTTAATTCCTAACATGATCTCAATAGTGGTGGTAGAGTGTGTCTCTCATGACCCTTAGGATCTTTTATATCACATAAACAAGATTTTTGGAGAAGGAAATGGCATGTTGACTCTTATATAGGAAGTATTTTACATATCCTATTTGTTTTCTATTATCACTTTAATTGTAAAATAATCCTTGTAGGAATGTGTTTATAATAGTAGAAATATAACTCCATGATTCCCATAAGTTACATACCAAGAAGTTAGTGATGACCATGCTCTAGAGATGGTGGTCCTCAAGCCACCAGTATTACCTAATGTATTTCAAATTGTGGTGTCTCCATTTGTTCCTAATATAGAACTTGATACTTCGTTTTGAGAGGGATTCCTATAGATAGTGTAGTTCATACGACGAGCCTCGCGATCTTCCCCTACTATGGTATAATTGGCACGGGATTTTCAGTAGCATCATCCAATTACATTATCGGGATGTAGACACTATCTTATAAATCATAGATAGAGGCCATGATATTTATATTCGATCATTTAGATATGCCACTAGGAGGAGGTTCAACATCATGACCTTTATGCATCATGATTATACCAGGCATTGGTGGGATGTTATCAATCTAAAAGGACATTATAATGATTGGTATAGGGGATGGTAAATAGAGTCATATTTGATTACTTCATTCTATTGACACTCAGAGGTGATTTTCTTAGAGTGTTTCTGCATATGTAATAGGGAACTATGTTTGTGATAGAGTATTTAGAACCATTCCCTAAACTCAAAACATTCACATAGAATATTTCTGGTGATGATCTCGAGATAGTCAGACTATTCAAGGATAGGATTATATACACCACCAAATCCTAAGTTAATGACTTTCGGGCAAACACCCATTTAGAGATAGTGAACAAGGATCTCATTATTAGGTGGAATATAAGGGAGGATAATTTTGTGATCCAGGGTGTTTCAACACCTAGATAGGGAATTAATTCATTGGTTGGTAGGAAGTGATTACTAGAGTCTTCTCATGGGGGACATAGAATTTATACATCACACACAGGTAGTTATGAGATATATCAACAGTGTGGGAAGATAGGACACACTAAATCCTAGTAAAATAGAGACCCATTTGAGTGTATAGACTTTAGAAAGATGGATCATATTCATTTTTTCTATAGAAATATTCCTTCAATAACCAATGAAGGTGGATATATATATGCTCCAGGTTCAAGAGTGGTGATAGTAGCTCATCACCTGATGAGTAGTTGGAGTAGTGTCATCTATTTAGAAAACCGAGTTGGTAATGGAAAAGGGAGATAGACATGGAATTATTAGCGTTAGAAAAGTGGAACTTCTCATTGTACATATCTTGTATCTTAGGGATTCAGATTGGGTTAGGCATATGTTGGGTAGCCGACACCAGAAGATCAGTGTATTGGGCCTTCTATCGTTCTTGGTATGATTGTGGTATCCTTTAATTTTGTTTCTACCTTATTTGATATGTGTTCTACTTAGTCATTTATATCTATATTAATTATAGAAATTCTAGGTCTTTATATATAGTAATTATGCTGTTAAATTACCCTCGATACTCTATTAGGGATTCAGTTAGAGAGTGTATACTGATATAAGGAAAAACCCTTGAAAGAAGTAGCTATTATTTAAAGTGATCCCCCTTGTTCGCAATATGATAGTCGTTGTTGTAATTTATTTTGATCAATTGAATAATGAACTATCATGATCATCTTAAATATTATCATATAAAGGTTTCAATTATATTACATGAGGGAGGTATCTATAATCAAAATGGTGAATGTGATGTCCAGGAAAGTCGTGATAGACCAGAGCATCATGTGAAGGGTAGAGTGAAATCTCAGATTAATATTCTTTACATGGATGATTAGGGAATATGACGTGTATATTTCAGTCAAGTTGTAGATCATTTTAGGTTAGTCATCCCTAATGATTTTTTTGGACTACCTCCTAAGATAGAGGAAGAGTTTACAATATAACTAATGTTAGGAGAATCGCCAATATTAATTATCCTCCTGATATGGATACCACAAAGTACAAGGATATCAAGATTCATTTAGAGGATTTGGAAGCCGATGGATATATATGACCTAGTATATCTCTGTGGGGATTAATCTTGCATCTTTCCAAGAAGTACGATAAGACCCTAAGGCTCTATTGGGATTATCATAAACTAAAATTGCATACTTTTAAGAACTAGTATCATATACCTCATAAAGATGACCCATTAGACTAGTTATGATGAGGGAGGGTCTTCTTCAAGACTGAATGGATTTTGGGATATCATCAGGTGAATTTTAAATAGTTAAATATGTCATTAAAAACATTTCATAGTAGATATACTTTTCAAAACTATTTTTTCATTATATTCGGTCTCACAAACAGGCGGATGTTCCCACACGCATCATTGAATTTTTGAGGGTGCTTAAAGATTATAAATTTATAATTTCAAACTAAACATACTATAAGGGAGGATTAAGGTGGATATGTGGGGTCAAATCATTGAGGACTGCTGGAATGATAGAAACCAATCGAATAAAACTCTTGGAAAGGATTTGTGATGTTTACTCCTCAGGTTTGGTTTTAACTAAATCTAGGTAGATTTGATTTAATTTAGATAATATTTTTTTTATATTTTGTTGTATATTCTAATTTAAATCTTGATTTTAAGTTGATCCTCTTTATTATTAATGGTGGATATTTTCCAATTTGAATTCCAAATCAATATATCTCAAAATCCCAAACAAATATATCATTTAAATATTTATGAGGAATATAATTTCCTTCTTGTGATATTTTTTATTTCATCACTTCTTTTTAAAATTTCTATAAAATATTAAACAATTAATTTTTTTTAACTATTCCATGTGTGCATAGTGGCATGAATCGTTGTGATGTGTCACTTTTCATTACAATGTGGAACTGTCAAACTCCAGAACAAATCCAAAACTCTTATTATGGTATTTATTTCAATGAGGAACATCATTATAGTATCATCTAATATATTATTTGATCCAATGTTCAATAATATTTTATATTTTGTGTACATTATGAACATCCCCATTTATGTTATTCTTATTTTCATATATTTTACTGCACATTAATTTATGTTGTAAATGTCACCATACATTACTCTTGGGTAGCATAATCATTTTATTGTAAGGATTACCTTACATTGAAAAAATATCTACTTATGATCATTCAAAAACTCATCTTATATACCTGAGGGCCCATATTATGATATTTAATTAAAAATTACAGTTTTCATGTCTTCACTCGATGTTGTATAATGATCACCTAAAATTTATCAATAATGAACTTATAAACTTCAAGAATTTTAAATTTTCTCAATTTATAAGATGATATGGAAATTAGATTGAAAAGGGTTAGTTCGTGAATTTTCCATTTTCTCACATCATATGATAATATCTAACATAAAAACATTAGTACAGTTTAGTTCTTTGTAAATATCAATTCTATACTATCCTACAAAATTTACAATTTTTGGTGCTAATTAAATGACTTGTTTTAGAACTTTAAATAATCTATGTTTGAAAATAATAATTGAAATTAAATGTTTTAATTAAACCAAAAAACTTTATAAGTCGATATAAAATTATATAAAAATACATAAAAATAATATTACTATGAATTATTATTAAATAACAACTTTAAATAATGATATTTCATCAACTATAATTTTTGTGAAAAAATTAGAGTTTTCAAATCCTATGTTAAAATATTTTATCAAAGAAAAAATAATTCATTTTAATTTAGTATTATCTTATAATAATATTCTATTTCAAAAAATATTTTGTCATAAAAATATTTATCTGATTATTTTTAAAAAAATATAAGATTTGAATTACTGAATTTGTTTGAGAATGATTATTTCATTATTTAATTTTTTAATTAGAACTAACATATGTAATGAAATGTATATATTTATTTTAATATATATGATACAAGTTAAACTTTTATCATTATTTTAAATAATTAATTTTCACTATATTTTTTTATAATAATAATTTTATTTAAAAAATTTAATTATGAATATTCAAAAAAACTTATAAATTATAATAATATAAAATAATGGCAATAAAATATAATACATAAATGTATATGTGATAAGATATAAATATATTATTCGTAAGATATATAAATTTAATATATATAAATAAATAAGTATAATGGTATTAAGATATAATAATTGGTTATAATAATATTTTTAATAACATGAAAAAAGGGAGAAATGGTGATAAGAAAAAAAATAACGATAATGATAAATGTTATAAAAGGTAAAGTGTAAAATAGTAGAGAAAAGTTGAGATAAAAATGATAAAATGTTTTATAAAAGGATATGTTATGAATAAAAAATTATAAAAATAAAAAAAATAAAAAAAAGGAATTAGATGTCAAGTAATAAAAAATGATAAAACAAGTAAAATAATATAAATGAAATATAAAAATGGTGACTCAAGAGGGGATCATGTGTGTGGTGAAGTCAAAAAGGGAACCCCCAATTTTTAGAGTCTTATAATTCCTAGAATGTGGGGATACTATATATATATATATAGGTAATCATTATATGTGTTTGTGACATTAATGGAAAAAAATTAGATTCCATTTGTTTCCTTCCATAACATGGAAGAATGAAAAAAAGGGTGCTTATTTAAATATTATATAAAAATAAATTTGAGATTGTAAATAATATTTTAATTTAGCCTCATGGATCTATATATTTTTTTAAGTTATGCACCACTTTTATAAGTTCTGTATTCTTTCTTTTGTACAAGATGCCCAATTGCACACCATGCCTGAGCGATGCACAACCTATATAATAAGGCACTATCTTCTTCACCTTTTCTGATTTTCTTCTCGTCTATCCAAACTATTGTAGCTAGTATTTATTTTAGTTAAGGGGTGTATTTGATTTAAAAATTATAAATATAAGTATATATATTTTTCAATTTTATAATAAAATCTTATTAGTATTTCATAATTTTAATCAAGTCAATGTTTTAAAAAACCAAATCACTATTTTTTTAAAACATTCATTTAAATTAAAACCCTTTTAATGGTACTTAAAAACCAATAATCTATTTATTTATTTTTAAATAACTCTATGTGCGTATGTAAATATATATATATATTGCAGATTTCCAATGATAAAAAAATTATTTCATAATCTTAAATAAGCTATTTTAACATAATAAATATCATTTTTTTCTTATTAACATTAATTTGTTTCTTCTGTAAATAATTTCTATGAGAGGAGTTATCAAATTATGTACAATATATAGGTGTAAAGTTTATGTGAACCAATCAATTAAATAACAAATGTAAAAATTTATGAGTAAATTTTTTATAAATCCCCATGAATGTCATTCATAAAATTAGATTCGACCATCATCAATTATATTAGAGACAATTCATGCAAATTAAATCAATCATTCAGTTAGTTTATTAAGAATTTATTTTTATATCTTTTGAACAAGAGAAATTCTTTATGAATATGGATTTCTACAAGTTATTTTTTGAAATTCCATATAAAATAATATTTTATCATGTTAATAAATTTATAAGATTATTTTCTACTATGAAAGAATTTTATGTATGGTATGAAATTGTTTTTATGTTATGAGTGAGAAATAAAGGTCCATTTAAAATGTTTTCTTAGATTATTTCACTAGTGTATAGAATTTTATGATGTGGTATAGAGATTAAAATCATGACCTTTAGGGGACGGTGTCCCGCATGTGATATGGTTATGAAGCATTATGGTTTATTTATGTATTGTTGATTATCATGATTAATCCATAAAAATTATTATTTTCAAAATTAGAAAATATAATGTAGTATTTCAAAATAATTATTATTTTAAATATATATATTGTATTCATAGTAATATACACTATGTAAGGATATATATATAAATAAATGTAAAGAAAACCCTTTTCTACGTAATGGTCTTATCAATTGGTTTATTTGGTATATGTATCCAAATATATTTATAGTTTTAAAAAGAAAATAATTTTAAAATTATATTTAAAACCCTTAGTAGGAAATTTAATCCTCATGCTACTAATTAAATTATTTTTCATTGTTTTAGAAGATTTTTAATTGGATTTTTTTGATATAAGGAGGCAGCGCAAGTGAAGAAATTTGTTAAAAGTTTTGAAAATACTTATCAAATTTTAATATATAAGTCTAATTCTCCCAAAAGTAAGATGAAAAATATCATCGAGTGTAGAATGCTCTGTGTATTTTTCTTTTTTCTTTTAAAAAATACTGATAATTTTTATGCACTGAATCTAATAGCATGGGTTTGGGTATTTACACTGGATATTAGAGCGATATTCTAGAAAACATTGGAGATTAAATGTTGTCTAAGTGGTAGTGTATAGAAGATTAGAAATTATAGTTGTCTTAATTTTGAGGATGGAAATATGGAATTTTCTTATTTATAATGAATGAATTTCAAAGACACAATTCTTTTTAGAGGGAAAGAATATAACATTCCAAAAAATATAAAATATTTAGTTCTTATTAAATGACATATTTTTTTACTTTAAATAAACTATTTTATGAAACAAATAATAGAAATTAATTATTCTAATTAATAAAAATAAAATTTTAATATAAGTTACATTTATATTATATAATTACACATATAGTTAATATTATTTTGAATTATTATTGAAAAATATATTTTAATAATGAAATTTCATCAACTATAATTTTATGAAATAGTTATGGGTTTCAAATCATGTTTTAAATTTATTTTTTCAATAAATAAGAGTTTATTTTAAATTAATACAATTTTGAAGTATTATTCCCTTTAAAAAAAATTAATCTAAATATATTGATCTGATTATTTCTGTAAAAATATATGATTTCGTGAAATAAATTTGTATGAAAATGATTAGTTATTAATTTTATTTTATAATAGAACATACATATGTAATGAAATATATATATATATATATATATAATTTAATATTTAGGATACTAATTAAAATTTTATAACTATTTGAAATAAATAAGGTTCAATATATTTCTTTATTATCATAAATTGTTTTAAAAAAATTATTATGAAAATTAAAGAAATTATATAAATAAAAATAATATACAATATTGATAATATAATATGGTCTATAAATATATATGTGATAAGATATAAATATTTAATTAATTAGATATAAATTTAATATATATCCAAATATGGTAATTATTGTTATAAGATATATTAATGGGTTCTAATAATATTAGTAATTACATGAAAGAAAGTAGAGAAATAGTGGTAAGATAAAATAATAAAATAGGATAATATTAATAAAAGTAAACGTAACAAAAGGTAGAGTGAAAAAGAGAGAAAATGTGAGATAAGAAATGATAAAATTATTTAAAAATAAATGAGATGTGTTTTCTATACAAAAACTATAACAAATAATAAAACTGTATACAAAATATAAAAAGTGTGACTCAAGAAAGGATCGTGTGTTTGGTGACATCAAAAAGAGAACATTCAGTTTTTAAATGTCTTCTTATTCATAGAAAGTAAGGATTAGATATATATATAATAAAATTAAAATATTTTTGTGTGAAATGAAATATAAAAAAAATGAGTGTAGATTTTTATTCCTTCGTCAATATGAATTAATGAAATAATTGGATACGCATATAAAAATGTATAAATAATAAATTTTAGATTCTAAATAATTTTTTCATTCAACCTCTCAGATTATCTTTTTTTTAAAGTTATTCTCACCATTGATCATTTATAAATATTTTCTTGAGTGTTGTGTTCCATTTTTCATGCCTTCCTTGAGAACTGCACACCTTTTCTAAGAGGTCATTACCTTCTATACCATTTTAACTTTTTTTGTACTATATCCAAGAGATGGTACTCAGTCTAAATTTCAATTAGGGGTGTATTTTATAAAATAATTGTAAATATATGTAAATATATACATTCAAATTATATAATATAGTGTGTTAGTATTTCTTAATTTTTATCAAGACTATATTTTAGGAAGAAAACCTTTTTTTCAAAACCTTTTTTTAAATAATAACCTGCCATAATGGTATTTTAAATCAAATCATGTATTTATTAATTTTAAAATAACTCTATATATGTAAATAGATACAAAAATATATATATATATATATATATATTAGAGAACAAAATTTTAAAATAAATATTTCATGACCATAAATAATCTATTTTAATATATTACAAAATTATTGTTTTGTTGTTTTTAACATAAATTTGTTCCTTTTATAAAACATTACTAAGAGAGAATTAATCAAATTATGTATTTTTTAGAGGTTATTATTTAATGATCTCTATTAATTTAAATGATAAATGATATCATTTTATGTGTGAATAGTTTTTAAATTTCCATTAATGTAATTTATAATATTAAATATGGACCCCATCTGTGATATTATTGACAATTCTTGCACATTAATTCAATAATTTGTTTAATTTAATAAGAAGTTATATTTATGTATTTTGAAAAATAGAAAATATTTTTTTTATTAGATTTATCCAGGTTGTTTTGAGAAATTCATTAAGAAAATGAGATCATTTCATGTAAATAAATTTGTCAGATTTCTACTATGAAAATAATTATTGTGTGGTTTAAAATTATTTTTGAGTTCTGAGTGAGAAAGGAAGTAACCATTAAAATGTTTTGTTAAATTTTGTCACTTTAGTATCAAATGTAATGATGTGGTATGAGATATAAACTCATGACTTCATGGAGATTTTGTCTCATATGTTACATGGATAAGTCACCTTATTTTATTCTTATCACCTGATGTGTGTCTCGATTAATTTATAAAAATTATTATTTTCAAAATAAGGACTTCCAAATTAGTATTTCAAATGAATTATTATTTTTAATATATTTGGTTTTCAAATTCATATACACAATTTAAGTATATTTAGAAAATGTTTTCATTGTATGGAAAAACCTTTTCTACATAATGGTTTTATCAAATAATTTACTTGATTAATATTTTCAATGATATTTATAGTTTTCGATGAAAAATATTTTCAAATTATTTTTAAAACATTTATGTGTCAAATTAATTATCTCTATATGTTTTAAAATAATTTTCATATATTTAGTATATTTTCAATTAGAGTTGGATTCATATAAGTATGCATCACATATGAATAAATATGGTTAACTGTTTTTATAACATTTTCAAATTTTAATGTAAATGTTTAATTCTCTAAAACCTAGACCGTAAAAGGTCCTTGGGTGTAAAACTCTCTTTATATGTTTTTTTTACTTTTAAAAATACACATATTTTTTACATACTAATTCAAGTTGCGTGAGTTTAGGGTTTTATAGTTTTTTTTATATCGATGGTCGAGACAACATTGAAGATTTGATGTTTTCTATGCAGTAGAGTAAAAATGTTTAGAAATTCTAGTGGTTTAAATTATGAAGATGGAAATTAAGATTTTTCTTATGTCCAACAAATGAACTATGGGGGTGTAATTATTTTAAGGGGGAATTAATGTAACATCCAAGAAAACTCAAAATATTTAGTGCTTAATAAATGATTTTTTTACAACTTTAGATAAACGATGTTATGAAAATACATATTTAAATTAAGTTGTTAAATTCATCAAAATAAAATTTTATTATATGTTAATTTTAAATTAAACAATAATACATATAAGTATTATTATATTTAATTATTTTAAATTAATAATATTAAATAATGATATTTCATTATCTATGATTTCATAAAAAAATATGTATTTAAAATCTTATGTTAACATATATTATTCAAGAAATTAGATTTGATTTTAAATTAATATTATTTTAGAGTATTATTTCATTAAAGATTATATTTTAATATAAATATATATATCTAATTATTATTGTAAAAATATAACATTTTAATGAATAAACTTTTTTAAAAGATTATTATTTAAGAATTAAATTTTTAAAATAGAACATACATATGTGAAGAAATGTATATATTTTAATTAATATTTTGGATAGTAATTAAAATTTTATCATTCATTTATATAAATAAAATTAAATATATTTTCATATAATCAAAATTTTTTAAAAAAATTAATTATAAATATAAAATAAATTATATAAATGATAATAATATATAATATTGGTAATAAAATACCATACATAAATATATATGTGATAAGATATAAATATATAATCCATAAGATATTGATTTCATATATATACCACCATGGGAATAATGATAATAATATATAATAATGGGTTGTAATAATAATAGTATTAAAATAACAAAAAATAGACAAATAGTGATAAGATGAAACAATAAAATTTAAAAATAATGGTAAATGTGACCAATCGTAAAGTGAAAAAAGACGCAGAAAATTGAGATTAAAAAATTAATACATTGGTTTAAAATGAAACGAGATATGTTTTGTATATAAAATTCTAAAAAATAGAGAATAAAATAAGAAGATAACATCATATTATAAAAAAAATACAAGAATAAAAATATAAAAAAATATAAAAATGGTGACTCATGAGGGGATCATGTATATGGTAAATTCAAAAAAGGGAACCACCACTTTTTGAAAGTATTACAGTGCCTAGAAATTAAGGATAGTATATATATATAGTATACTTCTAATATGTGTGGGTAAAGTATAATGAAAAAAATGAGACTCAATTTGTCTTCCTTTATCAATACTGAATAACAATATAATTAGATGCTTATATAAATATTATAAAAATAGTAGATTTAATGTTATAAATAATTGTTTCATTATAAATCCCATTTTTCTATTTTTATGTTCTTCACACCTTTATTATGTTCTGCCTGCCTTTTGAGTATTGAATGCCCTTTTGAACACCCTACTTGAGCACTAGACAACATGCACTAGAGGGAACTATCATTTTCAACCTTTCTTCTTTACTAATAGTGTGTCCAATCTTTGGTAGTCATTCGGGAAATCAAGTATGTTATTTTTTTTATTTAAAAATGTTAAATATATATATATACCTCCAAATTCTACAATAAAGTTGAGTTAATATTTTATAATTTTTATGTATTCTATGGTTTAGAAAACAAAAATTCTATTTTATTTTCAAAATGTTCATTTAAATTATAAACCTCTTAAGGTTATTTTTATTCTAACGATTTATTTTTTTTCAAAGAACAATATATATGTATATATATATATTTTGTAGAGAGTCAATTTTTAAAAAAAATATTTCATGATATAAAATAATATATTTTAAAATAATAACAAAATATTATTTTTCGATTATTACATTTATTTATTTCATTTATAAATAATTATTAAGAGTGAATTTATCAAACGATGTATTCTTTATAGGATATCATTTCATTTGCAACACTTATTTAAATGATAAAAGATATCATTTTATTCGTGAATTGTTTTTTAAATATCCATGTATGTAATTTATAACATTAGATATGTCATTCATCTAAGATATTATTGACAACTGATGCACTTTAATTCAAAAATACGTTTAATTTATTAAGAAGTTATATTTATGTCATTTGAAAAAGGTCAATTATTTATGAATATAGACTTCTACAAGTTATTTTAAAAAATTATGTAAGAAAATAAAATTTTTCCATGTAAATAAATTTATAAGATTATTTTATTCTATGAAAATATTTTATGTATGGTTTGAATTTGTTTGGTTATGAGTAGGAAATGAATGACCAATTAATTTTTTTTCTTAAATTATGTTACGATATTATTGAAATTTATGATATGGTATGGAAAGTAAACCCTCTCCTCTTGGGGATGATGTCCCACATGTGATATGTCTAAGTGGCCTTATGGTTTGCTTACGACCTGATGAGTATCTTGATTATTCTATAAATATTATTATTTTCAAAATAGATAAATATATTGTAGTATTTAAAAATATATATTATTTTTAATATATAAGGTTATTAAAGTTTTATAAACTATGTAAATATTTTCATAAAATGTTTTAAATGTGTGTAATACCCTTTTCTACATACATGATTTATCAAATGATTTTTTTGAAAAAAAAATCAATAAATTTTTATCTTTAAATGAAAAAAATTATCAAATTATTTTTAAAACCTTTATAATTAAAATTAATTCTCACCCTATGTTTTAAATTAATCATCACATGTTTTTTAGATTTTAAATTTGTGTTTTATTTCATATAAGGAGGCATCCCACATAAATAAATTTGTTTAAAATTTTTAAAATCATTATAAAATTATAATGTATATGTATAATTCTACAAAACCTATACTATAAAATTTCATGAGTGTAAAAATATACTGGTATTATTCTATTTTCATAAAATGAATAAACTATATTTTTAGTAACTGAATCCAATTGTATCTGTTCATGGATTCACAAATTCCAACTCTCAAATTCCAAAATTTATTGATAATTTCATTTTTTTAATTTCTTAGTTGTTTCATCAAATTAAATTACCCTTATGAAATGAAATTATAGTACTTTATAAAATTATCCATAATTTCATTTTTAGTGAATCATCTTGAATCATCTCATAACAACTAAAATCATCGAAATTAATTTCTAAACATTATCAGAAATAGGTTTCTTCATTTGATCACAACAATATTTTCTTCCAACATCCATTGTATAGTTCGTCACACCTTAGGGTAATTTTCCTTTCATAGAATAAATGTTTCAATTTCCCCTCTATATATGCATTTATCCAAAAAAAACATTCTAAACTATGGTAGATGAATCACTTATATTTAACATGAAGAATAATCCATCAATCATCACATGTAAGGGCTGCTGAACTGGAACCTATCTTTTGAGCTATTCCAAGTAGTAGTATTAATTTCCATTTCCTTATAAAAACATTCCTCAAGAATCCATATTTAGTTATAAGATCTCTTATCCTACATTGGCTTTTACAAAAAATCACACTAATAAAAAATAAAACCTTATCTTCCCAGATCCATTTAGGTACTTCAATCCATTCCTTCAGATTTTTTCCAACATAAAATTGACTCCAATTTAAATTTTTTATTCTCTAGATTATCGATAATAAAATTTATGGTTTGAATATTAGTTAATCTATTCTTATATAAACTACCAGTCTTTCATGAAACTCTATATCTAAATCTATTTCTTTGTCATGATCCATCAGTTATCAACTCTATGTGAAGTTAGTTTGGCATGTGATTCCACCTCAACATTACCATTTTTGAGACTATTCCAACAAAAAAATATATAACATGTAATAATCATTAATAATGGCATTAAGAACATTCAAATGAAAGATATATAACCCCAAAAATTTTCTTACACATCATCAATTTCTTTTATCTTATAAGCATATTTATTATAATCCCCGAAGGACTAGAAATTTTTTATTGATATGACCTTACATTAAATTTTGATGGTTTGTCCTAAAATTTTATATCCATAAAAAAGATATTGTTTTTGATAGCTTCTCCCACATATAAGATCCCTATCAAGGGATGCACTCCATTTCTCATCATGATTGTCATAAAATTCCATGATGATCAAATCATCATAGCATAAAACTACTAAATAAATCATCTAAAACCCCCTTTAATTCAACCCAATCAATTTCATACATGTTTTTATAAATACGATAAACAAAGGAATAAAGTGGACATCTTTGTCTCTTAGTAAAAAAAATATGAGTGTTTCATATTAAATAAGATCCTTAATTATTTTTAATCTCATAATGGGGTGAATTATTAATTATTCCTTTCCTATGATTATACTGCATCAGATGCCTGATCATTTTCATCCATTAAATTCATTCCTTATGTGGTTTTGTCTTATTGAAGTCATTCATTACCTGGTGATTACATCATTGTTTTGATCAATTATTATTATTATAGTAGGATATACATATAGTAATTTATAACATATCTATCAATGATTCACATTCTATAGAGTTTCACTTCACTATTCTAGTGATAACTATTATAAAATTTCTCATGCAATTTGATCCCGTCAGAGAAAATAATTAGATCCCCTTTAGATAAATAATTATATAATAATTTCTCCATGTCTATTGCCTCATCAAACTAGATTACTCAAATATTAAATGAATCATTTTTTCCATCCTTATCTTTCTTTTAATATTCACATGGTTTCCTAGAAGCCTCAACAAAACATGTATTTTCATAATTCACCTTATGAACACTCTTCAATTTCACACCATGAGTAATATGTATTGATAAGATTGTATTGAATTCCTCATAACTATAACACTATTGACTATATATTACCTGAATGTAATCTAATAATTCATACCTATTTTTTGTTGGCGGATTAGATGTATATCTTTTGAAAACTTTATTTCTTTGAAAATATATTTTATTTTCATCAAAATAACTCCCCCATGGTTTATTCCCCGATGCTAATAATTGAAAATTGAACTAGAATGTGTAAGATTTTTTTCTAAACACCCCATATCACCAAAAATATTCATTACACCATGATCTCCCATATCGATGATATGTCAATCAAGAAATTAGTTTATAATTTACCTCTATGAATTATTCATATCCATTCCTAGGATGGAAGTGATATTTTTAAGATATTTTTTTCCTCATTTGAGGTATAAGAGGTTCGATCACTTTTATTTTTAGTCCAAAGTAGTCTATGTGTAGTTTTATAACATGCACTATTAATGATAACATGTTTACTTTAAGATATATTATGATTATATTTAATCTTACTCTTTGGACCATTCTTTTAACAAAATTATTCTTATTAAAATATGACCCTAACTACCATGTTGAAGTATTATCTTGTCTTTTTTAAATCATTTTAAGATGTATGACACTTTGACTTTGTCTTTAGATATTCTTATTCTATCATTGTAAGGTTTTCTTTATAATATTCCACCATTAAATCCATCTCATCAATATTCAAATTTAATTTCCTAACCTCATTAGTGTACACTAATTATCTATTGATATAATACTCCTTTACTTCATCCTTATTTTGATTATATTTTTATCATATGCCTCTTCTTCTTCTTGGGTTTTATATTCTCCTATAAACATTTTTCCAATTCATCCTTCAACATATTTCCTAGATGTGTTGTTTCACTTCAATTTTATTTACTCTATGAGGCATTAAAAACTATTCCAACATGATCCATAAAATTTTTAAAATGAATAAAATATTTATATAATTATTTGATTCTTGATGATGAATGAAGGATATATTCTGTAAATCAATATATATTTTTTCTGTAAATATTATTATGGACTAAATAAAAATTATGAATTTCATGTAGAAAGAGGATTCTCATTTTACACAACCAATGTTAGTTGTATTTTATTGGTTTGTTCGATCATACAACATGTTTATAATTTATTAATATCTTATATGATATATAAATATATTGATAAAATGCATATGATTTATTAATACATTCATAAACTGACCAAAAAATTTATTTATATGTTTCAACACAAGAATAAATGAAACTACAATTAAGGATCATCCTAGATTTCATAGATAAACCACTGTTATCTTATGGGTGTGATTATGGTGTGGTGTTTCCATGATTCTTGTCCAAAAATCCAAAACACCCAAAAATATCTTCTTCTTATTTATTTTCATATGAGATTCTAGCACATCGTGAATAGAAGAATAATACCATCTAATAAATAGATGATTCAGAACAGCCTGTGGATACCCAGAGAATGTTAGAATACTTTATTTTCTACTTTAGAGATCTACCTCAAACATATCAAACTAATAAATACTTATTGAATAGTATGGTTTTATAGTATTTCATTATTTTAGTTTTATACACAGTTTCATATATCATTCAGGGGTGATCCTTCGACTTGGTTTTATATATCGGCACATTCATGTGATATTCATTATTAAAATATTATAAAAACATTATGTGGTATTATAGGGAACACATTATCTAGATTTTTGAAATTTTGAATTGAAATGAAGATGATACCAAAAATTTATAATTCATTTTACTATTCTTTACAAATCTGGGAAAATGGGTTACCCATATTTCTATCAGTACGTAAAGGTACCCAAGGAATTACCTATCTGTTTACACAAATTCTTTGATTATGGTCATCCAAATTACCGTTATGTTGAAAAGGAAACTCAATCCATACATTTACATTAAGGGATCACATAAATTTAATCAAGATTTAAACGCTTATGTAAATATTTTTCATAGATGTGTTACGTAATTTTATGATAGTGTTTACCCAAATATATAAAAGTGATTATAGTTTTAAAAGGATTAAATAAGGGTAACCCATTACATACCTTTATGTGAAGGCCATAATTCTTTTATTAATTTATGTAGTATTTGAAAACATATGTCATGTTTATGATTTTTTAAAAGGATCTACAAAAGGCATTGGATCTATTACCATTATGTAGGCTTTAAAATTCATGGAGAACCATTTCAAAGATAACCATCAGAAAAGTGACCACCCTATTACCTTAAGGTAATATGTTATGTTAAAGATGTGAAAATATTAGCAATGAGTTACCTTTACACAAAGGCTTCTATATATCCTATATAAAGGTATAAGGAGTATACATTTATGCATAATATGGTTTATGTATAAGGTTAAATAGTAATTTTCTTAAAATATCGTTTCTAAAAAATTTAAATGATTTTAATGGTTTGTAAAAGTTTTATAAATCACTAAAATTTATTTTTGAAATATTTAAATTATAAGTAATTTATAAATAAATAAATACATTGTAAATGTTTTTTAATTAATTAAATAAATGTATATGAAACTTTTATTTTCCCTTAAATATAAAATGTAATTTTTGAAACACCATTATCCAAATTATATAGAATGACTTATTATCTAGAAATAAAAACTTTTTATTTATAAATAATAATAAAAATATTTAAAACGGGTTATTAATTATAAAATAATTCCAAAATATAACATTTTTATATTTAAATTATGAATTTTACATAATTAATTAATTTTAATTATTATAATTAAATGAGATTTTGATATTATTTAAACCTCATAAAAAAGTGTTTTGATGATTGATATGATGACAGTTGAAATAAAGATTATGTATATTATATTTAGATTTTTTAAAATGTTTATATAATCTAAATTTTATTATAAATATTTTATGAGTCATATATTATTATGTATGTTGGTCAGAGTAGAATACTTAAGAGGGGGTTGAATTGAGTATTTATAAAAATTTATTCTTAAAAAAGTGCTCTTAAAAAGATTTCCCCTTCAAGTTAAATACTTCCTAGTTAATCAAAGTAATATAGTTATAAAGGTTTGACTGTTTAAATGACTTGTTAGAAGATTGATTAATTATTAGTAATAATAATATTAATTAATATTACTTTTGAAACTATTTTACTAATACAAAGCAATTATAACTTCTTTCCAAGATTAACTATCAAAGAAAGTTTAATGATTTCTGAATTATATGGTTGAGCATTAAAACAGAGAAAACTAAATTAAGTAGCACAATGGATATAAAACAAGTGGTTCAGCCTCAATCCGAGACCTAATCCACTCCACTTGGTGATCACCCTCCACCAAACAATTTATATAAATAAACTTGATCCACACCCTTGATTGGGGTTAAACAACAGTACACAAGACTATCCAGGTCACATAAGGACCTCTTCCACACTTCTTTACGGGTACAAACTACCAGGTCACACATGGACCTCTTCCACACATATATGTCGGTATACACAAGAGTAAATGACTATTTGAGTAAGGATATCTTGCATCCTTTAGTTTGATGTAGCAGATAGAGTGTGTTATTATACAGAAACACACACTTCTCAAATGTTAATAAAAAGATACACAACAGAGTAGAAACATTGAGATAGGTTTAGAAGTGGCTTGAATGTTAGTTTTTACAACTCTGGACTTCTGAGATGAAGCAGATATAGAACTCGAGTACTCATATGGAAAACAGAGTGTCGTAATTCATACAGATTTGGCTTGTGTTCTTCATGATGTTTTGACAATGTAAAGATGTTCTCGGGATTTTAGTATTCTTCTTGTGTTCTTCATCAGAGTCGAATTGCATGAGCCAATTCTCTAAAATTTATATTATTCTCTTATTCACACCCACCAGCTTGTTCTTTGTGTTGTGCTACTTCATACAAGCCTTTTTCGTTTGCTTGTGTTCTTTGAGGCCGCACTACTCTTTTATCTTGGAGTGCATGTGTTTGGTCTGATAGGTTGTATGTATTCTGCACCTCGTACCTCGTATTGTCCGATCATATGTCTACAAAGAAACATTATTTAGTTCAGTGCATTAATGACATAAAATATGACCGTTAGAGATTAAATTCAAAGATGACAAAATAAATTAGGAAATGGTGTCACAATATGTCTTGGAAATGGTGTCTCCTTCACACGGTGTCTGGATTGGTCATTATGTCTCATGGTCACAGTGTCTGAAGTCATGGTGTCTGTTTGTCACCTTGTCTTGTTCATAGTATCTTGTTCATAGTGTATGATTGTCACGGTGTCTGATCCTTCACGGTGTCTGCTTCACAGTGTCTGCTTCACAATGTCTGCTTCATGGTGTCTGAATGTTCACAGTGTCTACATCACGGTGTCTGAATCTTCACGGTGTTTGCCTCACAGTGTCTAATTCACGGTGTGTGAATGTTCACAGTGTCTAATTTACGGTGTCTTAGACTTACGAAAATATTTGTATTCAGACGTAAGTAGTGATACTTATGGAAAGAATTAAACTTAATCATTTGTCATAGAAATCATTATAAAGTGAGTCACGGATAGTGTAAAGTAATTAAACTGAATGTAGAGAAATTAAGATCATTAATGGATCTTCTTAAAGCATGAGGATACTTGAACAATAATACACATGATTTTATATAATTTACATGATTTAACCAGGTTGAATAGGATTTGTGATCATTAAAACATGATTAGTACATGAGGAGTCCAACAATCTCCCCCCCTTTTGATGATCACAAATCATGTAGTCTTAAAGTGTATATTTGATTCAACTATATATATAGAGATAAATTTATACCAAAAGATAAATGTATAACTTATAGATATTTCTCCTCCTTTTGGGATTATTAAAAATATGGAATGAAAAGTCATGAAATGTGCACAATTCATTAAAGATAATAAGATCTAGTACAAATAGAAAGAAGAAAAACAAAAGCAACGTCATTTCTATCAAAAAGGAGTAAACACTGTCCTTCTTCACTGAATAGAATTCTCTTTTCCATTATCAGTAGCAGAAGAAGAAGCCATAGGATTTGAACTGGAGGTATAATAAGGGAGGGAGATGGTCGATAGAGAAGGTAAAGGAAGGCTTTCAAAAACTGAGGGAGCCAGAGTTGGTGCAGTAGAAGACCGAGGCAGTTGTTGATCAAGGATCACATGCCTAATCTAACTCAATGCATGACTAACAGACATGGAAGTGGAGGCTAGATCCGAGGTGAATGTAGGCAATCTAGGCCTTAGAGTTGTAGCCGTAGGATCAAAAATGTTTGTACTCTAGAAATGAATGTAGGGCCTCAGGAGTTTGATAAAATCCCCAATGATCTCTCCAACGTACTACATGGATTTCTCAAAATCATCCTTGTTCTCTATAAACATGTCCAGCAACCGAGAAAACTCTGTGAGCTTTTGGAGTTGAGTCTTGAAAGCTTGTGTAACATGTGGAATTCGTATATGTTCCACAAGATACGTGAATTGATTATTCATGTATGTATTTGAGATGATTATGTTGAAGTAGAAATCCACGTTCTTGGCAATCTCTTATTGAGCATCATTATCAATTTTAGAATGGACTTGGACCAGGTCAAGAACTCTATCACTGTTCATGATAACAGTAGAGAGAGAATATTTATTGAAGCCACTAAGCACAGTCTGAAGCTCTTTTTGACCACTATTCTAAGAAGATCATTGTCTAAAAAGGGTTTATAGGATTGACTAGAGGCTTTATAATCATTGACCGTGGTGGTGAAAGATTTCAGTTGATTCAGTACTTTCTGAAGAACCCTCGTATACTCATCAGTGAGTTTGTTTTGATTTACAACAAACTCTATCATCTCCTTCACAATCTGTTTGTTCCTTTCGGTGACCTTTTCATCTAAGGAAGCTAAGTGTGGATGAATCTCAGAGTCAATATTCTGGGGGGGTTTGAGGAACAACATTTTCTACAAAATTTGAAATATACTCTGATCTAGAATGCATCTCTTTCTGTATTTCTTCAATCATATATCTTAGGTATTCACTTCATCACTAAGCAGTCTGTTCTCAACTCGGACTTCCTGAATCTCATGAATCATTTTAGGTTGAATCTTCATAATAACTTTCTCCAACAATGAAGAGGCATATTTCTCACTTAGATGTGTCACAAGAGTAGGTTGGGAATTTAGGAATTTTTCAACAATAGACAAAAGGGTAGCAATAAATTATCTTATATCATTCTTACTCACAAAAGATGATTGGTCTGATGAAGGTTTAGAAATAGGGATCGATATGGTTTTAAGTTCTTTTGCGGCGGTGATATTAGAGACTGATTTCAACTTTAACAAAGAGGAATGGTCAAGGCGTTTTTCTGATACTTTCTAAGATTCATCCACATCATATAAACTGGGGAACTTATATCGAGTGTCTATAGGACTTGAAATAATTGGTTTTGGTACTTCATTAGATTCTAGATTTGGAGTTTGCTTCCCCTCAATAGTTGCATCCTTCTCAGGATTGAGAGGCTTAGGATTTTGATCTAATTCCACAAACTCATCTCAAATGTCTTCTATAATTTCCTCCCTAGCCACCTAAAAAGCTAGCTCCATCCTTTCCTCAGCTGAAGGAATGATTTTAGGAACAGATTGTTCCACTGGGAGTTCCTCAAGGTTAGCCTCTTTCATAATAGGTAGCTCATCCACTATAGGCTCTTCCATGGAATTATTTTTCGTTTCATTGGAAACAGATTCTATTTCAAACTTGGGATGAAATTCCAAATTAACCCTATGTTACTTTGATCAATTCACACATTTGGTGAATGATATAATTTAAAAGGTTAATCATAAGCCCATTTTTCATAATGTGGATCAGAAACACATCTTGATATTTTAAAACAGTAAAATTTCCTTTTATGGGGATAATAAGATTCTGAATAAACTTGAAAAGAATCTTTGATTTTCCATCTAGTTCACCAGTAATGGCTCTCCTCTTGGTTCCATTTCAATTTAAGGATTTAAAATCATCCTCCAGATTAAAAAATTCAGTTGAATGTGGAGGTCCTCTCTGATAATCCTCATAGATTCCTTCCTGAGCTATCCTAAGGCATGCACCCCATAACCTCGAAGAGAATGAGCATTTTTTCCATTTATTTAGCTTCTCAAAACATATCCATCTTCAGACTCAAAGTTGAACTGAACATATTGATAAAACAGAGCCACTAACTTAGGATAGATAGGTCTGTCTTACTTTGAAAACCACACTAGCCAACCTTTCTCTTTTAAAACTTTCAGAACCAGAGACTTACATGAAAAAATCCATTCAGGGAAAACATCTTTATCAGGTAAGAAAACTCGATTTTCCATATTTGAGTTTAGAGGACCTTCAGGTGCTAGCTTGCATAAATTTTTTTTCTTTTTTCTGTTATGTTTCCCGAGAGTCGATGATGAATGTCATTTCAACCTAGGCATCCATCGAAGGTTTGAGATAGATAGAAGGGTTGTAGGTTTGAAGAGAGGTTATGAATGAGTTAATAGAAGAAAGCTCATGTGAATGGCAAATGATACTTCCTTAATTTTATCATCTAGGAATACCAAACATCGCAAAAGTAAAAGTACGAGAATGAAAAGGTGAAAAGGATAATTACCACGATAAACTTTTTAATTAAAATATAAAAAACATAAAGAATCTTTATGGTGAGATCATATTGGGTATTTATGGTGAGATAGAGAATGAACGTTACAGTGAGACAGTAATTGAGTGTTACGATGAGACAGTAAACATGAAATCTATAGTGAGACAGTAAACATGAACTTTACGATGAGATAGTAAACATGAACATTACCTTGAGATAATAAATGACAGTTATGGTGAGACAGTAAATGTCAGACAGTAGTCATGAAGCACTAACTGTGAGACCAAATTATGAAACAGTAAAAAATTTAATTAAGATTTATCATGCCTAATTCATGTATTATGTAGTCTATTCTTTCATAATTTAATGATTTGTTAAATATATCAGCAAGGTGATACTTAGTACCAATGAATTCCAATGGGATATCACCTTTTTGATAATGATCTCTCAAAAAGTGATGTCATACATCAATATGATTTGTCCAAGAACGTGAAATATAATTTTTCAAGATGTTAATAGCACTTTTGGTGTCACAATTTATAGGTACATTCCTGAATTGATATCCACAATCTAGTAATGTGTGTTTTATCCCCAAGATTTGTGCACAACAACTGCCTTCAGCAATGTATTCAGCTTCTCCAGTAGACAATGCAATAGAATATTGTTTCTTACTACACCATGACACTAGTGAATTTCCTAAAAAGTGACATGTACTAGAGGTTAATTTTCTATCTAACTTACAGCCACCGAAGTTAGCATCAAAATAACTAACTAATTCAAATTATTTTCCTCTAGGATAGAATAATCCAAGATTGGGTTTATGCTTGAGGTATTTGACAATTCCCTTTAAACATTTAAATGAAATTACATAAGATTTTCTTGAAAACGAGCACACAAACACACACTAAACATAATGTTAGGTCAACTTGTAGTTAAGTAGAGTAAACTTCCAATCATTCCTCTATAAGTGGTTTGATGAATAGATTTTATATCTTCATCAAGATCCAACTTACAAGTGGTACTCATAGGAGTGTTACTACTTTTAGTTCTATCCAATCAAAAATGTTTTAGATGATCTCTAGTATATTTACTTTGATTTAAAATAATACCATCATTATTTTGAAAGATTTGAAATCTAAAAAGAATTTTAGTTCACCCATTAAACTCATTTCAAATTAATTTTGCATCATTTTAGAAAAATCAACACATAAATAATTTCTTTTGGATCCAAAGATAATGTCATCTACATAGCTTTGAACAACTAAAACATCATTAGATATTAGTTTTATAAAAAGGTAAGGATCAACTATTCCTTTTGTAAAACCTTTGGAAATAATAAAAGTACTCAGCCTATCATACAAGGATCAGGGAGCTTATTTTAAACTGTATAAAGCTTTTGATAATTTAAAATTTTGATTTGGAAAATAAGGGTTTGTAAATCCAGGGGTTGTTCAACAAATACATCCTCAGTTGTATACCCATTAAAGAATGCACTTTTAACATCCATTTTATATAGTTTTAATTTCTGATGTGCTTCATAAGCAAGAAGGATTCTAATGGCTTCAAGTCTAGCTACTGGTGAAAAGGTCTCCTCATATTCAATTCCTTCTTTTTGACTATAGCCTTGAGTAACCAATATAGCCTTGTTTCTAACTATGTTACCAACCTCATCTACCTTATTTCTAAACATCCATTTAATGCCTATGGTGAATGTGTCCTTAGGTCTTTCAATATGTTTCTAAACTTTGCTCCTTTCAAACTGATTATGTTCTTATTGCATAGCCATCACCCAAATTTCAACATTAATAACATAATTGATGTTTTTAGGATCAAGTTAGGACAAGAATACATGATGTTCAACATAATTTTAAAGAGAGGCTCTAGTTTGTGTTTCTTTGTCTAGGTATCCTACAACAACATCTAAAGGATGGTTCTTAAGTGTTCTTACATCTCTTGAAAAGGAGGGACTACTGATTTTAGGTTCATCGATGGGTCCAGGTACATTGTGACTTGATTCTAGGAAATTTCCACAACTAGAAGTTTTTAAAGATTCTTTCATAGAAGTGTTTGGGGATTTTGAATTAATGTTCAGATTTGATACATCATCCTCCATGTTTTCTAGAGATGTTTTAGGCTCATGTGGATCTGTTTCATCAAATTTGACCTGGACAAATTCTTCCACACATTTAGATATTTTATTGAACACTCAATAGGCTTTACTAGACATGGAATATCCTAAGAATATACCTTCATCAATCTTGGATGCAAATTTGTCAGGATTATCCTTATTATTATGGATATAGACTTTACAACCAAAAACATTGATGTAATTAAATTTGGGTTTTCTATTTTTCCATAACTCATAAGGAGTCCTCTTAAGAATGGGTCTGATCAATACTCTATTGATTATGTAGCATGCTGTATTGATAGATTTAGCCCAAAAATAAGGATGTAGGTCATATTCAATAAGCATTGATCTAGTTATCTCTTATAGGGTTCCATTTCTTCTCTCTATAACTCCATTTCATTGTGGTGTTCTAGGGGTAGAGAAATTGTAATTATAACCATTTTGTGCGAAAAAGGCTTCAAAATCTGGATTTTCATACTCACAACCATGATCACTTCTTAAGGATTTAATTCTATGTCAAGTAAGATTTTCTACATACTTGTCATATTTAGTAAAATAAGAGCCGGATTCACTCTTGTGATCCATAAAGAAGGTCTAAGTATATCAAGAAAAGTCATCTACAAGAACATAAACATAGTGCTTCCCATTTATTCTATAAACTCTAGATGGTCCAAATAAATCCATGTGAACCGGCTTGAGAGGCTAAGAAGTTGGCACTTATTTCTTTGGTTTGAAGTAAATTTTGTGTTTTTTCCCTTTTGACAGAGATTACACACTTCATCATTTAGAAACTCAAGTTTGTATAATTATTTAACTATGTGTTTTCTAGTTAGCTTTCTAAGGGAGTGAATATTTCAGTGTCTTAGTATCCTATGCCAGATCCAAGACTCTTTATGAAATAAACATAAGTATGAAGCATTTTTAGAAGCTATTGAATCAATGTTAACATAGTAAACATTTTTATTTCATAAAGTAGAAAACACTAATTCATCTTTAGAATTAAAGATATTTCAAGCATCATTTTCTAATCTAACATGAAATCCATCATCACATAACTATAGGATACTATGAAAATTATATTTTAATCCATCAACAAACAGTACTTTAGAAATTAAAATTGAGTTAGAGTTACCGATTTGTTCAAGTCCAATTATCTTTCCTTTGGCATAGTCATCAAATGTGACATGTCCTACATATATTTTTATCAGATTCTTGAAGCATGAGTATTCTTCTATCATGTTTCTTGAACATCCACTGTCCAAGTAACATACACTTTTACATGAACTCTTTATGCAGCTTTCCTACAAAAATATTAAGCAAAAAACATATTTTGGTACCCATGATTTTTTGGGTCCAGTAATATTAGTAATAACTGCTTTGGAAACCCATATTTTCCTCATAGGTTTCCTATAATCATTAGGTAATGTATTGGAATAATAAACTCTAATTCTACCATAAAAAATTGAAACAGTATACAGTGTATCATAAATTGAATTAAATGATTTGTTTCCAGAATTCGGAGTAAAACTATATGTCCTATATCTTTAAACAAACATTGTTCTACTAAATTTTCTTTTGATAGGTTGAAACCAAAGTCATTCTTGTATTTAGGGGAAATTTGTTTTCCTATAATTTGAGTAAGGTTATTCTTCCCATTGGTAAACTTTTCAAGGTTATTCTTCCATTTCTCATTGAAATTTTTTAATTCTTTTTTTCCATAAGCAGTTGTGCATTTTTCTATTTTTTAGTTGTGAGTTCAGATTTTACAATCACAGTAAGAGCATGTTGTTTCTTCAATGATTTATATTTGTCTTTTAGTTCATTACATGTTTCTTCATACATGTTATAGTATTCAAACAGTTCTTCATTAGTAATGTTCTCAGAGTCACTCTTATCTCCAGAATAGTATGAATCATGTATAGAAGAGTCTAGTGTTACCTCATATGTTTTTGTGATGAAATACATATTGTATTTTTTAGCCAGTTCATCAAGTGATGTTTCTGAGTCACTTGAACTATCCTCAGAGTCACTCTAGGTTTCTTTCATTTCCTTTTTATAATCCCTATCCTTTTCCTCATATTTCATTTTGTACATCAGATTTGGACAGTCGGTCTTGATATTCCCTTTTCACTTACATTCATAGCAGTCAATTTCATTAGCCTTGTCACTTATTTTCCATTCTTTCTTACAATTTCCTTTTTGGTCGTATTTTCCCTTGAATCTAGGTTTTTTAGAAATTTTCTTCTTATTGTAAAATCATTTAAATCTTCTGGCTAGTTGAGCTATCTCCCCGTCACTATCAGGAGATGATTGTTCATAGGTGGATCTTTCTACAGAAGCTTCACGTTTCCCTTTGTCTTTGTATTTATAGGTGGTGGTCTTGAATGTAACTGATTTTCTCTTTGGTTCATCCTCTTCATCCTTATTGACTTTAATATCTTCTTCCTATATCATTAGTTTCACAATGAGTTCCTTTACAGGTATCTTACTGATGTCGCATGATTTTCTAAAAGAGACAGAGGTTCCCCTCCATCTGTTAGGTAGACATCTAAGAATTCGCATAAATTGTTCCTTGGAAATGACTTCTCTTCTAAGCGAGATCATTGTGTTGAAAATATCATTAAACCTAAGATACATGTCAGAAATATTCTAATCAAGTTTCATTTTAAAATTATCATATTTCATAGTATAAGTATTAAGTCTCATTTCTTTTACACTAGATGTTCCTTCATGTCAGACAGACAAGGTATCCCAAACCTCATGGGCAGTTTTACAAGCCTAAATTTTATTGAATTCCTTATCTCCAAAGGAGTAGTATAAAGAATTCATAGATTTGAAATTGTTATTGTAGGAAGTTTTTGTAGTTTCATTCCATGAGATTCTATCAGTAGTAGGAATCTTTTATTCATCTATAATGGAAGACCAAATTTAAAAACTCATACTCTCTAAATGGATTTTCATTTTAATTATCCATTGACCATAGTTAGTTCCATTAAATAATGGTGGTATGTTGGTTGCAGCACCTTCCAATCTATTATCCATAATAAAAAAATAGGGTTCAAGAGCTATAAATTTAGAATTAATTGAAATTTACAGATCTTTAAAGTTTAACTACAATCACAGTTGAATAAGATTAAACCAAGTCAAAATAAACATCCTCTGATACCAAATATTGGTCGGAGGAGAATACTTAAGAGGAAGGAAGAATTGAGTATCTATAAATTTTTTTAAAAAAAAAGTGTTCTTAAAAAGATTCCCCCTTCATGTTAAACACAGTCTAGTTAATCAAAGTAATATGGTTATATAGGTTTGACTGTTTAAATTACTTCTTAGAATATTGATTAATTCTTAGTAATAATAATATTTATTAATAATACATTTGAAACTATTTAACTAAGACAAAGAAATTTTAACATCCTTCCAATATTAACTATCAATTTAATTTTAGTGATTTCTGAATTTTTTGGTTTAGTAGTAAAGCAGGGAAAACTAAAGTAAGCAGCACAGCAGATATACAACAAGTGGTTCAGTCTCAAGCTGAGACCTAATCTGATCCACTTGGTGATGACCTGCCACCAAGAAGTTTATATAAATAAACTTGATTCAAACCCTGGTTCGGGGTTAAACAACAATACACAGGACTTTCCAGGACTCACAAGGACCTCTTCCATAGTTCTTCATGGTTACAAACAACCAAGTCACATAAGGACCTATTCCACACTTATCCGTGGGTATACACAAGAGTAAATGAGTGTTTGAGTAAGTATATCTTGTATCCTTCAGTTTGATGAAAGAGATAGAGTGTGTTATTATACATAATCACACATTGCTCAAAAGTTAATAAAAAGATACACAACAGAGCAGAAATATTGAGATAGGTTTAGAAGTATTCTGAGTGTTAGTATTTGTAGCTCTAGAATTCTGAGATGAAGCAGTTGCAAAACTCGAGTCCTCATCTGGAAAACAGTGTGTTGTAAGTTAAATAGATTTATCTTGTGTTCTTCATGATTTTTTTATAGTGTGATTAAGTTCTTGAGATTTCAGTATGCTTCGTGAGTTCTTCAGCAGAGTTGAGTTGGATGAGCCAATTCTCCAAAATGTATATTTTTCTCACGTTCATGCCCACCAGCTTGTTCTTTGTGATGTGATACATCATACTATCGTTTCTCACATACTTGTATTCTTCGGGGCGACACTAATATTTTATCTTTGAATTCATTTTTTGGGGCCGACATGTTGCATTTATTCTGCACCTCGTACCTCGTATTGTCTGATGATATCTCTACAAAGAATCATTAATTATGTTTGTGCATTAAAGTCTTCAAATATGATCGTTAGAGAATAAATTAAAAGTTGGAAAAATATATTAGGAAATGGTTTAACAGTATGTCATGGAAATGGTGTCTCCTTCACACGGTGTTTGGATTGGTCATGATGTCTTGTGGTCATGGTGTGTGATGTCACGGTGTCTGGTTGTCACGGTGTCTTGTTCACAGTGTCTGATGGTCGCGGTTTCTGGATTTCGTGGTGTCTGATCCTTCACAATTTCTAATGGTTATGGTTTTTGGATGTCATGGTGTCTTGTTCATGGTGTCTGATGGCCACGGTGTCCGATCCTTCATGGAGTATGATCCTTCACGGTTTCTGCTTCACGGTGTCTGAATGTTCACGGTGTCTGCTTCACGGTGTCTGAATGTTCAGGGTGTCTGCTTCACGGTGTTTGCTTCACGGTGTCTGAATGTTCACAACGTTTTCTTCATGGTGTCCCAGACTTAGGCAAATATCTGTATTCAGACTTAATCAGTGATACTTATGCAAAGAATTAAAATTAATAAATTTTTAAAGAAATCATTACAAAGTGAGTCAAGGATAGTATAAATTAATTAAACTCTATGTAGAGTAATTAAGATCTTGAATGGATCTTCTTAAAGCATAAGATTAATTAAACAATATTACACATGATTTGATATAATTTATAGGATTAAACTTGGTTGAATAATATTTTTGATCATTAAAACATGATTAGTACATGAGGAGTCCAACAATGTATTTAAAATGGGAATTCCATATAATAAAAAATATAAAATATTTCATATTGAAATCAATATAATGTGTTCGTATTGAAGTTTATGGAATGTCAATAATGTTAAAGCTAATAACTAAAAATGTTTATAATTAGAATTTATTTATAAATTTTTCCTAAATAATCAACTCATTTTTAAATATCTGAACAGTTCATGTATTTAAAATTTATTTCTTGTTTTATTCATAAATTTAAATTGATTAAATGATGAATGGTGTATATTTCAGTTTAAATTTTGAACTAAATCTATGAAATGGATCATTTCATTACATCTAAGTTATAAAAATATAATTATACATACATAAATGGAATAAAATTATATAATATGGTGAGTTTAAATCCCCTTCAAATACTATGGGTTAGATTCCTTCGAAAGTGGACCTTCTCAATACCCCAATTATCTAACTATGTAGTTTCACACCTATGTTGGGTGCCACTAGATTATCTTGTGTGAAAAAATAAATTAATGAGTGATACTAGATAATCATTGGGTATTTTTATTCCAATGTTGGGTTCCCCAATATTTTCTTGTGATTACCTAAATTATAATTTTTTTATGGTTTAAACTAGTTAGAAAACCTAAATGGTTGGGATAAAGATGAATAGAGTTTGATTTATAAATAGTACGTTTATGATAAGGAGTTGTGCACCCAAATATCCAGGAGTTTTATATGATATGATTACGATGATATCTTACCTAAATAACTAAGGAGTGAGTTCCATGCCAAATATAGCTCATTTGTAAAGTGAAATGCGTACCTTGGCCCACTGATGGGTGTGATGAATTTCATTAAAAGCTATCATCATTTTAGTGGGATACCATTTAAAAACATTCCTCATTAAATGGGTAAAAATACATGATATAAAACTAAAAAAAGCTTCTATTATAGAAAATATCATTATCATAATCAAGATATATGTTGTAATGGATCATTGATTAAGATAATCTTAATTTATGTATCCTTTAGGACTGATAACTTAAGAAATGTTCCTGATCATGATTTTTAATTTAAGATAAGGTTTAAAGAAAAAATTTAGCTTGCATAATTGTTCCTTCTAAGGTAATAAAGAGTTCAAATTTTTCAAAAAGTGAATGTTGAAACTTATTAAAGTATACATTGAATCATTTTAGGTTTCAAAGGCATTGGATGAAAAATTACGAAAGGAATTTTATTCTCCACTCATGTAAATGATATTATTGGGTACATAAATTTTAGTTTCATAGACTCAATATGATTGGGAATTTCAAATAATATTCCTTAAGATTGTATATGGTAATGACTAGATGAGACTAAACGTTTCCTTAAAATAAAAATGGTTATAAAAAATATCTTTTATTTTGACAGATACATAATATCAAATGTATGTCTTATAAAGTGTTGTAAATATATATAAACATAAAATATGAAGGCAATGAAGAAATGAATCATTATTTAACCTAATAGAGACAATGAGTTTCTACAGTAATAACATTGATACTTCAATATTGGATAAAATGTTCATGGGATGTGTTTTACCTATCTGGCTCTTGAGAATAGAATGTAAACAATAGTCATGAAAGTGAAATGATATGAGTGTTTTTAATACCCATGGATTATTATTATTTAAATCATATAAAATTATTTCATTAGAGACTGAAAATGGCATGTTTTAGTTAGGAATTCATCCTATTATCATTTATTGAAGTATTCTAAAAAGATAAATTAACTCTATATATTTTTATCCAATAATCTCAATCATTCCAAAATAATAAATCTAGACATAAGATATCCATATTCTAGTATAGCGAAGATAGTGATAGTGGGTAAATGATTAAACTGGAAGAAAAATGTGGGTTGGAATGTTCAAAATTGTTTCTTCAAGAATACAATTGTGGTCATTGAAACGTATAGTTATTAGGAAGGAAGAGTAATAATTCAATAGGATTGGGTTATAAAAGATATACTTGATAGAGTTTGTGACACTCCATGGAATTATCATGTTCGGTATGGATGTTACAAAAATTAATTTCAGAGGTATGTGCTATTGAATGTATATATTATAAACTATTTCAAGCATAGAAGAGTTCAAAATACAATAAATAATTGACTTAACACGTATTCTAAATTCATGAGATGATGTAAATAGTTAAAACATCAAGGATTTGAATTTAAATTATTTTATCAAGTTCAAATGGATTTAATGAAAAGATAAATATCCACATCTAATTTCACTTTTGTGATAAGATAATATGTTCAGTTATAAATATTTTATTTGAAAAACATGAGAGGATAAAATGTATACCCAAGTTTTATGATTTATCAGTTTTTATAACGTGTTTTGAGAATAAAATATGGAAAAACATTATCAAGTATATAATCTAAAAACTAAGGGAATGTGGTCTAGTAACCCATCACAGGTAAATTTTATTTGATCTTAATTTTAATATTAAAATATAAACATTTGTAGAATCCCAAATATGATATGGAAAAAATTTATTATTTGTTAAATATTTTCCATAAAATGAAATTATTGTTATTTCTAAAACACAAAATGGTTTTTATATCTGAAAATGATATTCTAGAAGAAATTTAGAATCTAAGAGGCTAGTATGAGTATGTTTCGACTTAAATAATTTAAATTTAACATATAAAGGATTACACTACTATATGGTTAAACTGATATCCACTTAATATACTAGAGATTTTAGGATGTGTGATGGTAAAGAAAAAAATATATAAAGAGTTACATTCTATTAACATTGAGTGTGGATATCACCATTTCCAAAATCAATTATACTAGTCCTAGATTAAAGAGTTTTCTGTCAATATCTTTAAAGATATTAGGATATGTGTTGAAAACAAAATCTTAATGGTTACATTTTGTTATTGGGAAAAGTAAAAGACACTATTTCTTAACGTATTCTAGGAGTCAAAATGAAAAATTAATAACACTTCATAAACTAAAGAGTTCAGTGTATGGAGGTAAAGTGAAATTTCAAATTATTATTTAATTACATTATTAAATTACTTATCACCTTATCTTAAATGTTTTTTGGAGGCCCATTAAAAATATTATAAGTAGATTAACTTTTAAAAGGAAAATATTTTGAATCGGGTTTCACGTATTGTTAGGATGAACTTAAAAATATTTCTAATTAGAAAACATAAGTTAGCAGTATATAATTATATCTTGTAAAGTTAAGATGTTTGAATATGTTCACTATAAAATAGTAGAGTACTGGTGGTTATTTAGAGGGGGTTATGCACAACCCCCTCTAAATTAACTATCTCTATAAATTATAGGTGGTTGTACAAAAACCATTATAATACTAGAATTTAGAGGGGGTTTTGAATCCCCTAAATGTTTTTATCATTTATTTCATTATATTATGATGGATTTTAGAGTTTGTTATGTCAAAACTATCGCTAATTTAATTATTAGTACCACTATATATTCAGTTGTATTATAGAGGTCCTATGTATGTATATATATATATAAATTATATTTGGTTGGATTTTAAAGGTTCTCTATATATATTATGGAATTTTATTTTTTATGAAAATAATGGGGGTTCAGAACCCCCTCTAATTTAAGTGATTATGGGGGGGGGGGGGGGTTAATCCCCCCAACAATTTATGAAATTACAGAGAGTTTTAACCCCTTATAATTTTTTTTTAGAAAAATAGGGTAACTCGAATACATTTTAGCGATGGTTTATCCAAAATGGAATCTAATTTATATGAGATTTGTTTTCTTAACAAGAGGGAGTTTTAAACACTTATTATCTAAATCTCTTGTATATATGTATTTAAAATCGGTATTTTTAAGTCTTTCTTAATTTTTTTTAACCTCGGTTTTTTTATATTTATTAAAAAAATTCTAATGTGTGTGTGTGTGTGCATGCATACGTGTGTATATATATATATATATATTACATAAACACATAATCGAAATTTATTTAAAATCATTAAAAACATATATATATTACAAATAATTTCAATAAATAGATAAATATATAAAGAAAAATGTATAGATATATAAATATTGGTATACATAATGGAAATTTAATTTTAAATATATTTATAAATATGTTTATTCAAATGTATAAATAATATATGTGGTTTTATAATTACTAAAAATTTATTGAATACATTTAAATTAGGATTTATATTATAGATAAATGATATTAAATACATTTGTATTATATATTTATGTGTAATTACATTTATATTATTTTATGTATGCAAATATATATAATATATAAACAGTTAAATATAAATATAAATAATATATAATATATAATTTTATTATAAATATTTTATTATATATAAATATATAAATATTATATAATTATATTATATATTGTAGTATACTATATTAATTATATTTTAATATATTAAATATGCAATATTTTATTTAATTATATTATATTTATACTTACAATAATATGAATATTTTTAATTTTTTTTCTAGGTATATATTTTTATTCATGATATAACATAAATTTATATAATTATAAACATAAATATATAATATATGTTTATTTAATATTATATATTTGTGATATTTTTAAAATAAATGTATAGTTTTTATTAAACCAATGTATAATTTCTATATTTTTAAAAATATGTTTAATAACAATAATAGTAATGAATAATATATATGTATATAAAAATAATTATACAAATATATATTATATTTTTATTATATCTATAAATATTATATAAATTCATAAAAATAGACAAACACATAAATATAAATATATTTATAATTATATTTTTATATATATGTGAATATAATTATTCATATATATTATATAACTCATCTTGTAAATAATATTTAAATATATCTCTGAGTATATAAATTGATTATATAAATATATCTAAATATTATATATACTCAAATGTATATAAATGTACACATAAGTATATATTTTATATTAATTTATATATAGTTTATTTATTATTTTGTTTTTTAATATATTATGTGAATAATATTTTTTACAATAATTGATAAAATATATATAAATTGAGTCATGTGTATAAGTATTATAGAAATTTATTCAGTATGGTGGTAACTTGGAGGATTCTATGGTCACTGGGGGTCTCCCTAAATGAGGGTCCAATACCGAGATGAATCAATTTTTTATGGGGGGGTTCTGATGCTGAGAATATACCTTAGAGGGGGTGGAAGGACCTTTGGCCCAATGGGAAAAGAGAGGGGACATGTGTCCCACATGCGAAGGGAGGGGATGTGGGGTCTTGATGTGCCCATGCATAGATACCAGATGTGAAAGGTAGAGGGAGAAACCTCATGGCATCCTGGGGGGGACATCATAAATGGTGGTGAACCACATCCTAGGGAAAGGGAGAAAGGGAGGGGAATGGGGTCAACTGGAGGAGTGGTCTGGTGACCTTCCCTTGGGGAATATAAAGTAACTTTAGGTGTGGTTCAACTCATCCCTAAATTGTTTGGTAATTAGGGGCAGTTTTGAAGAACCAGGCCTAAATTTCTACTTCCAAATTATTTAGGTGCCGTTCTAACCACCCCTTATTTTATAAATAAATTAGATGAGGTTTAAACCCCTTATAAACTAAATTTTTTTAGTAAATTTAAAGAAGAATTGGAAAAAGGTTTAAACCCCCTCTAAAACAACCTCTTCTAATTCTCACTATAATATAACAACGGCTCATCAAAACTGCCGCTAACAACATTGGGTGCCCAATTTAGCAATGGTTCCCCAAAACCACAGCTAAAGCATTCAGTGGGGGTAATAAGCCCCTTAAATCGTAAAAATAAACCCCTCAAACCACAATATTTTTACTGTTACAGGGAAAACATATAAGAATAAAATTCATAAGTCTCACCATTATTCAAACTATCTTACTTAATAGATGAATCTCAATAAATATTTTAGTGGAGGGTTTTATTAGATGGTAATATAGTGATGTGACATGAATTTAATATGATGTAATGTGATAATAAATTCCAAAACGTATAGTAAGCATATGGCTAATCTGGATGTTTATCAAAAGTGATATGATAAAATAGGGTTTTTTGTTGTTTTGAGAAATATTCTTATTGAATTTATTAATATTATACTATATCATATTATAGTATACAACCATTTTATTATTGTTTCACATCATCTACATAAGTTAATATATAGATATTCATTCCATGAAGTGAAATGATTATTGACCTCTAAAAGTATGACTCTAAGTTTATCCCTAACTAATTTTCCTCCTATATTATTATAGGTTATGATGAAATGTTATGTTTAGTGTTAGTATAATTCATTTATAAATATATAAAATATGATCATGAGGCACAAAATAAAGAATATAATATTTTTTTTTCATTGGATGGTCTATTATGAATACCACATGGATTACCATACAAATGCATTTGATATGTTGGGGGTGAATTAATCATATGTGATTCCTATTTACCTAAGGTTAGTGATATAGATAGCATGATAACCTCTATAATTTATACCCTTCTTACATAAGTCTACATGTTTACATGGATAATATGGGGGTGGTTTGGTATGTTGTTGTCCATGTCAACATATTGAGACAAAACAGGAGGAGATTTTTTCTCTCATATGATGAGTATGAAATATGGTCCCTTTATTGACATAGGTCATGGAAGTGTGTGATATCACCTATAAATTACATGTATATTTCTATAAGGTATATGTGATATGATTATATATAATGATGAATTGCATGTGATGTATTCATCAATCAGATTAGTATGTACTTTCTTAATCGAGAACCGGTGATTTAGATATATCATATTGACATGTTCAATGTTCCAATGTCACTTTATGTCTTTTAAAAAGGGAAAATAAGATAATATATGTTATTATATAAAGACAACAGGTTGGCATAGGTATATAGATACATGTGCATGATGGAGATCACCATAGACCCCTCTATGGCTTGGGTAACATTGAAACTTTTCTTAAGGCTACTCATTTCTTACATATATAAATTCAGATATTTTAATTTTTTGTTAACTATATATTACCTTATGGGGTAACACTTCTTTTTATTAACAAGGTATTGATTTTAACAAAGATATATTCTCTAAAATTGTGTTATAGTTAAAAAAATGTGTTTGGATGGGTATTCACAAGTTATTTCATGTGATGTAATACAACGTGTAGTTAAAGAAAACATTTCATCATAGAAAACCTATAATTTTTCCTAAATTTCTAGGGAAGTTTGAAGCTCCATGAAATTTTTATATAATATTTTTAGAAGACCTAAAAATTGAATTCTGACCCTTTATATCAACAACTATATTTCCATATTTTGTACAATACATTGGATTTTTTTTAGAAATCCCTCGAAAACCCATTACTGTTGTATATCATATTACCGAGCCAAGATATATAAGATAGGTAGATATCATAAAATTAAAACTATGATAATTTTTTCCATAAAATGTAGGGACTCTCCTATAATTAATAGAAATTAGAATATTCATTCTCAATAACATTATAGTTTTTTAAATGGGGAACCTGGGTTTTCTATGATACCCATTGAGGTTACCAGATTTGGATAAATCACCAATAGGGAGGTCAATCTGTTATCACTATTTACAAATTATTGTTTTAATTTAATTTCTATGAATTTTTAAGATATTTATCCTCTCCATTTCTTCCTCGGAATTAACTAAATATTGAATAATTTAAATCGCACAACACAAAACATTTTTCTAGGGGTTTGGCAATGATGTGATAGCCTACTCATTGTTATGATTGGTTAGAAACCACAACAATATATTATACCATCTAAATAGAATTGTTTAACCCAATAATATTCTATTTCCCATCATATATGTACCATATGTATAGAGCCTCACTGTTCTTTCAATGTCTCGTAGGAACACCATATTCTCATTAGTATTCTCTAACTCACATGGTCCTTTAATGGACCCTTCCTTAACATTATGAGTAATACATAAATAATGGAATTTTCTAGTTTTTATTATGAAATATGGACCATTAAATTTAATTTTAAAACATTATTTTATCAATATTAATGTTCATAAGAGTTTAAGGAATGGGTTCTAAGATTCCAAGCTTGTTTGGATCTCTAGTTTTTGGAGAAAATATGTGAGGCACACCGTTAGTGCTAATTGTGAAACTCAAAACACCTGGTCATATAAGGGTGTCACATGTTTTTTTAAACCATGAAAGGTATATATATAGATGATCAAGGGTGCCTAAATACTTTTTAGAGTTCATGCATGGGATATGAATAATGTTTATAATCTTGTGCCTATCTCGTATGAAGGGGTGACACCCTGTACAGTTCAAGTTCATGGTTAGCACACGATTGGACCAACTGTGTAGCCAAATCATGATCCCTTTAAAAATGGATGAATTTTCTATTTTTACCTCCTTCTATTTAACTTTATTATCCTATTTTATTTATATTCACATGCACAATATCTCCCATTCAATGAGAGTTATCCTCCTATTCCACAAGACTTTAAAACTCCTGCTTCATATGAGCTTGAAATCAATCATCGTTCATCTCATTGGATCCGTATCAGTAATATATTCAATAATTCTTCTTCATATATTTGGTTCTTTCCCTATATAGAATGAAAAATCCATTTAAGATAATATTTTTGATTTCTGGGTATTTGTATAATTCCTCAATTCCTCGAATTCTATTAAAAATCAAAGGATGAAACTGGATGGTGAGTCATCTACTATCATAAGGTAGGTTCTCTATTACTTTCCCCCCATTATGTATTTTTTATCTCATGTTTCATTGGGCTGCACACTGGAAATCCCACAAATTTCCTTTAAAATTCTAAAATCCATTTGAATTAATGATCCCAACTTATAGATAATCACTTGACCCTTATTAATATCGAGGTTCATCCTCCATGATGAGTACCACCAATTTAGGTGGGTTTATTTAATGCCTTGATTTTATGAATGTTTTTCTAACTAAACAAATTAATATGTGGATTTTTATTAATACCCAGTTGTAATGGATTAATGTATGTGAATGTGGAGTGAGTTGAATGACCTTGTCAAATGACTCCTAAATAAACTATAGAATATTCCCTTAGATAAATGAAATGTTAAATTGTTATAAACCATTTTTTGGATTATGTTTAAGTATCCCATGAATTTTTATTATTATTAACAATCAACCAGGTATGGTGGTCATTGTGACAAAATCATGGAACATGTTGGACATAATGCCTCATGCTTTCCTAACGTGTGATGTTGTACATGAAGCTCCACATCATTTATTTTGAAATTGGGAATTATTCTTCACATTACCTTGTATATATTGTTTAGAATGGTGACTCACATAATTGATTGGGATTATTGATCTTGGCATTTCATTTCCTTGGATGAATGTTGGGATGATGCCCCCACTTTTTCAAAATGTGTTTGTAAGATTATACACGGAATCTTTGTTCATACACCTCATGTCCTTGCTAGTAATAAATATGTATATATTTATTTAAATATATATTTCATTCATATATTTTATAAATAAAAGAATATTTATATATGGTGTGACATGTTTTAAGTGCCTTTCTATCACAGGCTGAAGCAAGTAGAGTCAGATGGATTTCCACAAAGAAATCAAGTCAACCTAGTTACAGCTTATATTAAGGATTTATTTTCATTATACCAGTACACTACTCATTTAATATACAGCAGATTGATTTTAATTGATAGTGTTGGTGGTGGAATTTGTTTTCAGCTCACACCCCATTTGTTTTTTCAATTTTACCCAAATAGATCTCATGGATATATTTAGGGATAAAGGGAAGCATTTGGATTTGGATGCATGATTTTATATACTGGGATAGAGTACATGGGTAGAGGACAAAGAATATGCTGGTGATTTTAGGGGAGATATATTTTACCCTTTTGTACTTTTTTAATAACATGTTTTATATTCCTACTACTTTGTTCCCTTAAATTATCTGTCTTGTATAAAATAAATTCATTAAATTATTTGGTATATAGAATTGGATATGGATATGTTATTATTTATTCCAATATTTTTATTGGTTGTTTTTAAATAAATGTGTGTTTCTTTATTCTTCCATGTTATTATGAATTTCCCCTATTGGTCTATATATTTATATTCTCTAATCTCTACTATGATAATATGGGTATTGTCTCTTCACTGTATTATCCAAGACTCACACTACTAGTCAGTGTACTATAGTTTTTGGGGAAGCTGTCTTGGGGATAATTGAGTATGGGGTTCTATTACTGAATACTGAATTTGAAATGGGATGATGCAAGTTGTATCATAGCTCTTTTTTCTATTTTATTACTATATGGGTATGTAGATAGGAGACTTAGAATGTGTCAAATATTGATAGTGAGGTAGTTCCTAGGAGTAGTTAACCCACATATAGGGAAAATATAAATTTCCAATTTTGTGAGTTATATTTTGGGATTCTATATATTTTAATTATATCGATTACACAACTGGGTGACACACAAGACTTATTAAATTTACTATTGTTTTGGATTCCCCTTTTACCCTTATTCTAAAACAACGGAGAGGTATTATTTCATGCATCATTATTGTAATCTCTGTATTTACATGTCATAAATATGGCACGCCATGTTTATATTATTACATGCATTGCTTGTTGCAAATTATTGGTGCCTTAATTATTGTATTGATAAATTTGATATCATTCCTTGTAGGGAAAAAAAAATTGGTTGAATTATAGTGTATTCATCAACCACAATGGTGTTTTCCCATATAACTTGATAGTGTCACATTAATTAACCAATTATGGCATGTTTATGCCATAGACCACTAATCCTCTTGGTTGAATAAATAGTGGATAAAATGAAATAGATGTCAATTGAAATTTAAAGATTATATGTGCTTCTATTAATTATAATTGGTGATCCATATAATTGAACCATTGTAAGAGACTAGTTTTAGTTACACGTAGTATTAATTAAAACTTATAAATAATTTGAATTTATTTTATGGAAATGGAAAATGAATCAAAATAGACCAGAATATATATGTATTAGTTTGTGCATTGATATTAATAACTGAAATTACTTCTGCTAAATGGGTATTTCAAATAAAATTTAATGTTTGTATTCCTCTATAACATTCAATTTAATCCTAGTATATTGGGGAATTCTGTTGTGAAATAAAGAACTTTTCCCTAGCCTGATATCAGTATAAGGTCTTCAGGAGTGTCTCTTATGACCCTTATGATCTTTTATATCACATAGAACTAACATTAGGAGAATAAATTGGGGTGTTTAATCTTACATAAGAAGGAATGAACCTACCCTATTCATTATCTATGATCACATTCATTATTAAATATTTATTCTAGGAATTCATTTGGAATTGTTTAAATATGATACAATGATGGCCTCAAGTCATGATCTAGGATGGTGAATATTACCTGGCTCTAGAGAGGGTGGGTGCAAATCCACTAGCATTACCTCTTATAGAAAATCTTCTAGAACCTCCTATTATTTCTAATCTGGGAACCGATGCTTAGTTTCAAAGGGGATTCTTATGGTTAATGTACTCTATATAGTGATCCCCATGACCTGTCCCTAATATGGTAGAGATGACATGGGACTTTCAATGTCTGTATCCATTTACATTATTGGGGGATGGTGTACTTTATCTTCTAATTCATGGCTTGAGCCCATGCTATCTATATTTGATCATTTATACATGACATGACAGAGAAAGATCATGATCATGACTTATATGCATCATGAATCTACCTATCATTAGTATGAAATTATCATTATGGTATATCATCATTAATATATGGTATATAGGTGCTTCTAGATATCATTATATGATAACTTCTTTCCACTGATGCTTAGAGGTGATCACACTAGGGTCTTTAAACTTCATTAGTAAAAAGCTATGTATGTGCTATAATATTTAGGTAATTTCACATAGATCTATCATTTCATATAGAATATTTCCTGTGATGACCTGATGAAAGTGATACTATTAGAGGATAGGCTTATATACACCATATTATCTTAAGTTAATTTCTTTAGGTTGAACACTATTTTTGAGATAGTAAACAAGGCCCTCATTATTTGGAAGAGTATGAGGGAGGTTGAAGGTGTGGTCTTGGGTGGTTCAACACCTATACTAGGTATTTGTTAATATGGTGGTAGGAAGAAATGACAAGAGTATTCTTATAGTGGTAGTGGAAATAAGACAAAACACAAAGTTATTTATTTGATATATCCCTGGTGTGGGGATATGGGACACACAAAACACCAGCGCAACAAAGGCCTAATTGTGTGTTGAGACTATAGAAACATGGGACATATTTATTATTTATTTAGAACCATTAATCCAATTCCTTGTGATATAGGATATTCATGGGCTCTGTGTTCTTGATTGGTGTAAGTAGCTCCTCATCCAATGGGTAGTTGGAGTAGTATTATCCATTCATGATGAGGAGGTGGTCATAGAAAAGGGATCCATACATCAGATTCAGAGTGAAATTATAGTGGAACTTCTCATTGTAGTTAGACTATATCTTAGGGTCATAGATTGATATAGGTATATGAAGTGCAACTGACTCTTGTGGAGAAGAGTGTCTGGCCATTTATATTTCAAGCTATGATTTTAGAAGCCTTTACATTAGTTGCATCCTTGTTTTATTTAGGGTCTTCACAGTCATTTATGTAATGTCCTGGAAAATCCGTGTAATTGTTTTTTATTATATAGCATTATTTTGAGATGATGGAATCTGGTGATGCATGATTCCAAGACCCGAAATATCTGGAATGATCCATCAAAGTTTGGTTGAGTTTTAATTTGTGTGTGTAAGTAGTTTTCCTGAAAAAGTAGAGTAACTCTTAAATGGTAACTTGGATTAGAAATTCGAGGCCAATGTTGCATTCAGGATGGAGGGTTTACCCTAGGTACAACTTAATTTTAGTCGGCACAGACCTCCTGTGAGAAAACCCAAAAATGGCATAATCGTAAATAAAATAAGTAAATAAAGTATGTTATTTTTCAAATGCTTATAACTCACAAACGTTAACTTGGATTGAAAATCATAGACCTCAACTGAACTCGTGAGGGTATTCTTTCTTTAGAAAGATACTAATATTGGTCAGCACAGGCCACCAGTGAATGTTAGTTTTTGGCCGTAAATAAAATAATTAAGTGAAAATTATTTAAGTGTAAAATTCATAACTTCTAAACAGTAACTCGAATTTAAAATCCAAGATTATCGTTGGGCTTTTTGGGGCGTGTTTCACTTAGTAAAATCCTAACCTTGACCGGCACAGGTCAAGGGTGATTGTTATAATTTTTCCAAATTTTTTTTCAGGTATGTACAATAAATGTATTAGCAGCGTTATATAACATTTGAACTGGTGCTCGAAATTGTAATCTGATGGCAGTGTTGAAATCACATTGCTGATATTTGATTAAGGATACCTTCACCTTGATTGTAGTAGGTTGATGGTGAAAGTTAGTTTTTGTGAATTTTGTGGGAGAGTTAAAAGAATAAAAATAAAATAAATAACAACTTTTATTTTATTTTTAAAGCCTCCCAAATTTGTATGTGCAATGGTGGGGACCACCCGAGCTAGGAAACCCCCCAAATTGAATTCTTGATGGTGGGGACCACCCGACCCCCTTAAAAGCTCCCTTTAAAGAGGGAGGTGACTCTTAGTCCTCCCATTTAATTGGGCCAACGTAAATTAAATGGCTTGACCATGCAAATACTTAGTAACAGTGTTGTTGTAATTTAGGGAGGTCCCTATTAAATGAACCTTTATAAATTAAAAAATCATTACTTAACTTCTCCCTCTCTTATTTATATGGAGCTTTGGGGGAGGGGAATTGGCACGGCTTCACCAAGCGAAGAACCACTGCTAAAGTGTCGTGACGCCCAACACTTGGAGGATGAAGCCGATTCTGGCGGGCAGTGACAACCGACCTCGAACCATGAACTAAATAACGATGGTTGAGCGGCTTCATTAGAGGCTTATTGTGGGGATGAAGAATGTCGACACCTCCTCAAACACGGACACTCTCAACCAAACTTGAGGTATGGTTTGTTGTTGATTTATACCCCCCTTATCTCGTTCTTAACATCCATATTGAACTAAGAACGTCTATACCACTTGCTTCTGCTCTAACGCAGATCATGGGGGATGAATGAACATGACCCAACCACTATGAAACCTTTATTGTTTTGATGTGTTCTTTGTGACGGTGGAGAGCGGCGACCGGTGCTGGTGATGGGCACCAGTGGGACTAGGGAGTGGCAGCCAGCACCCAGGCTGGCCACGAAGAAGGAGGCAGTGCAACCGCGCCGCTAGAGAAGGACCATGGCCTATCGGCCGTAGCAGAGCAAGGGTGGAAGCCGACATCAGTCGATCATGGGAAGGGGTGGCGGTGCACATCCGTGCCACGAGACTTTCAAGAGCCGCAACATGAGGTCGTGATAGCGAGGGAGGGCAGTCGGCTCACTGTCGACCACAGGAGATGGTGCGGCATTTGAACGCACCCCACTGAGGATAGGATAGCCATCTGGTAAGCTGGGGAAGCCCAGAAGATGCCACACCGTGGTCTGCCGCACCGTGGGCCGCCACACCACAGGCCACAAAGTGGGTCGAGCCGCTCCGAGGGGCCGGACTGGACCTTATGGGTCCGGCCGAACCCCGCAGGCCGTGTCGGATCCCACGGGCTGGGTTTGACCTAGGGTTAGACCCGGGTCGGGCCGAGTCTACTTGGACTGGGATGGGTCGGCCCAGGATGGGTCGGGCTGGGTCGGTCTAACCGGGAAGGACCGGACCCGGACCAACTTCGACCCTTTTCACTCTTTCATCCATATGATGAGATACGAGCATCCTTTTGAAGAACCGTCTATGGAGCCTGAAACATTGGATCCAGAAGTTCTATCTGTAATAAATCACTTGAGTTTTGGATAATTTTGGGGTACGACTGAGTTGGATCGAACATGAATCCATCTGGGCCCTTTGGACTAAAAGGCCAATAACTTACAGACCGGGTGCTCGATTGACACACCGTCTGTTGCGTTGAGACCACTTTTATATGGTGTTCCTTTAGGATACTTCTTAGTGTAACTTCATGGAATCTGGAGTATCTACCATTGGCTTGAGGAGCAGGTCTTCCCGGAATCAAGTGAGCTTAGTGCGGGAACCCTGTAACTAGTTGTTGCATGAGAAAAGGATCATTTGTGGATCTGTTCTTTGGTAATCTGTGTGGGTCTATGATCAGGATTCTCACTTGTATCCACTATAGGAAACCATATGTGACTACTCTAAGATCCTACGTGGGTCTACAGTACTAGGATCCTTTGTGGGTCTGATGATTTAGGATCCTGTTTGGGTCTAATGATTTAGGATCCTATGTGGGTCTGCCTCTTAACAGAGTAAGATGATTCAGTTGTTACATCTAATCATGTTTATAATTGTACCTTAGTTATACCTGGTGTGAGTTGATTCCTTACCTTTGTGGTGATACCTTTGTCGTATTCATCGTTGTGGCTTACTTGTGTGGTACTTTCCTTCATGGTGATAACTTAGTGGTATTCTACTGTGTGGCATACCTGTGTGGTACTTACGTTTGTGGTGATAACTTTGTGGTATTATTCGGTGTGGCGTACATGTTTGGTACTTTCCTACATGGTGATACCTTGGTGGTATTCTTCTGTGTGGCGTACCTATGTGGTACTTACCTTCGTGGTGATACCTTTGTCGTATTCTTCTATGTGGTGTACCTGTGTGGTACATTTCTTTGTGGTGAAACCATTTTGATATACTTCTGTGTGGTGTACCTGTGTGGTACTTTCCTTCGTGGTGATACCTTGGTGGTATTATTCTGTGTGGCATACATTTGTGGTACTTACCTTCGTGGTGATACCTTTGTGTTATTCTTTTGTGTGGCGTACCTGTGTGGTACTTTCCTTCATGGTGAACACTTTTTGGTATTCTTATGTGCGGTGTTACCTTTGTGGTATGTACCTTTGTGGTGTTACCTTCATGTTATTCCTTCCTTTGTGGAACTGTTGAGCTTTGGGCTTTTGAGTTGGACCTTGTGTTTCCTCATTAATGAGATGGGTATACTTGATAAATAGGTTATATGTATGGGCATATACCTAAATAGGGTTTTCAGATGTTTAAATGATTTCTGGTTTATCCTTTGTGGATTCTGTAATACCTTTGATGGTCTTGGGGTCCCTACTGTGTATCTTTATACTCACCCCTTCACGAGCTATGCCCGCACCTTGTTGTGTTTGGTGCAGACGACGGACATCGCTAACTGAGGATGAGAGTAATAGGACCAGAGGTAGCTCGGAGGTGGACATTAAACGAGGTGTACCACAGAGCCGGTAGTTCGAGAGATTTACCTACCCTTTAGGTAGGATCCTTGGTGGGTTTTCATATGAGAAGTTTTAGTTTACTTGTACTTTTCAGTTTTCTTGTATTTTTTTGTTGGGCTTGTATTCTGGCCCCTTTTTCTTACTGTACACACTCTTTTAAATATACAGTTTACTTATGTTTGTATCTCATTTTGTTCTTGGTTGCATGTGTTTATAAGTTATAAAGGCAATGCCTTCACAGTTTTAGGGAATACTCCTTTTGGTGCTAGTCTTCAGCCCCTAGCCTATGGAAGGCAGGCTTGGGGTAGTCACGACACGGGGCCCGAGGGATGGGTCGTGACAAATTGGTATCATAGGAGTTGGTTATTCCATATAACATAGGACTATAATAATTTTAATGGAAATAGTGTTATGTGTATTGAGTGTGGTTATCAGATTAGGGAATCCAGGGTTGGTGTGGCAGCCGACGTATCCATACACTAGGACCCTAACTTCTGATTTCTGACTCAGTGCATGAAAACACTGATAGCATGTGTTTTGAAAAATTTTCTTGTGTTTTCTTGATTCAGATCACCTGGAATAAATAAATGACCATGGCGCACCTGTTCCTTATCAGGATGCCGCTATGTAGACAGCCATCTAGGATTCCCAAGAGAGTACACGATGACGGCCCACCGAGCGACAAGGCTCTAATGCAGGGTCATCTTACTATGTTGGCACCTTCATGTGGCATACTAGCAGCACCACCACCCATTGGGTAGCAGATACCACTAGCCACACAAGTGGATGGATCATGCTGACTAAGCGCATTTCACAAGTTCCAGTAGTAGATTCCTTTGAGGTTTCGAGGTGATACAGTTTCCCACACAGCTGAGGGCTGGTTGGAGGTAGTTTCTAGAGTTTTCCACCTAGTTAAGATACTGGTAGAGTAGATGGGGATCTTAGATACTAGACTTTTTCAGTGAGTGACCGTAAGGATGGTCCTCATAGTGATGAGGCTTCGGTATGTGGACCATTACCTGAGATAGTACCTTCCGGTAGTGTGTCAGCTATATCCCTGCACGTTGGTCCGTAGTTACAACCAGAGGTTCAAGTAGAGGACACATATAGTCTTAGTGCCTTACGTGTGATTTAGCATCAGATACCCCTCTAGTTATGAGGTGAACCCGACTCATAGGTGACTGAGTACTGGCTTGAGGAGGTGACTGAGAGTTCTCCAGAGCTTCTAAAGCTTCGGCAGGGTGACATGTCAGTAGATAAGTATTCATCGAGGCATACCGATCATTCTTGATACTCGATGAATACGATACAATGAGTTCTTCATGGATCGGACTTTTGAGCATAGTGTGTTTAAGGACGTTTGATCCAGCACCATTCCTCTTTACATTCTTACTTATGTAGGGGTTCCAGAGAGTACCTTTGTGGTTGAATGTACTTTGGTTGAGCGGATATAACCAGGGAATGTTAGTAGTGGGAAAACAGGAAACTGGAGCCAGTCTCAGAAACTTGGGCGTGTAAAAATGTTTCAGGAAGAAGAAGTGTTAGGGATAGATGAATATTCAGGGCTGCAGACATGAAAGTAGAGCCAGGTGAGCTACATGAGGTGGTGTACATTTCTACATATTACAACCACCCCCCTTTGTGGTCCCCTCCAGGCTCAAGGAGATGGAGGACAGGCAAAGAGAGTAGCTATATGCGATCAAGGAGTGCGACGCATGGGCTCTCGGAATGATTCGAGGTACGGTCTGTGTCTACTGCTAGCTGCCGTATCAATAGACATAGATACCAATCATTCCCTCCTTCAATGAATCGTTTCCAAGACCTAGATTCTATGCTTAAACCATTGACTTGACCCTCATGTCTGGAGATAACTTTGGGAGGAGACTCGATAATCACACTTACGCCGATGGTGTGATTTGACCCTTAAGGTGAGAGATTCAGTTGGAACCTCTTGGTGGCATTGTCGAGGCCTAACAATGGTAGTTTGGGTATGAATGTACATATAAAAGTCATACTCAGATTGACTGTATTAGGAAAAAAGGTTGTGGTTTATCTACAACATTGGGATGAGGTTTTCCTATGTCGGTGAAAAAGGAAGCTTAGGAAGCACAGGTTAAACTCATGAATATGAGGGTGAAGATGATCACTCTTGAGTCGGCCAACCTTACCCTCATGGAAGTAGTAGTTTTGAGTTTTCAGTTCCCAAAAGGAGTGGATAGAGTTCCTCTTCGACTATGACATTGAGATATTCTATACTCTTGGGAGGGGAATGTGATAGCATATGCACTCAGCAGGAGGTTTTGCTTGCAGCTGTTGAGTGAGGTGACATATCTGCTACCCGCTTTACGAATATCCTATGTGGATCGAGATGGAGCATATTATCTTTAGTCTCCTATAGTCACTCCCCCACTTCTTCAGTGATTCAGGGAGGCACAACATGGGAACAATAACTGTAAGGCCTGACGTGCTCCGATATCCACAGGATAGGCACCTGATGGAATTTCTGAAGGTGGGGAGCATGTCCTCTTCTTCAAAAGACATACTATAGTACCGATGGTGATATGTGAGGAAGTGTTGAGGGAGTTCCATACATCCCATCTATAGGTACATCCAGAAGTGGTGAAGTTGTACCAGGACCTCCGATGTCAGCGTAGGCGGCCGAGAATGAAGAAAGCAGTAGTAGAGTTTGTCCCATGGTGCCTCAATTATTAGCAAGTGAAGGCAGAGCACTAGGTTCCATCAGACATAGTTTATCCATTACAGGTTCTAGAGTGGAAGTGGGATGGATTTTACAGGGACATCGTGATGGGTCGTCAACACATGCCTAGGGAACATGATTATTTCTGTGTGATCGTTGAATGACTCACCTAGTCTGCCCACTTCATACATGTTAGAGAGCAGAGTTTAGTATAGGGATGGAACGACTATATGTACAAGATATTGTGCAGCTAGATGGAGTACCCTCAATGTTTTTCTTTGATTGTGATGCACGTTTCACTTCTCATCTATGGAAGGGGTTGCAGGAGGCTTTTGGGACGCATCTTCGTTTAAGAAACGCCTTCCACCCTCAAACAAATGGCCAGACTGAGCAGACCATTCAGACCCTCGAGGACATGCTGCGTGCTTGTATCCTCCACTTTAGTCGTAGATGGGAGGATCAATTTCCCTTGGTATAGTTTTCATACAATAATAACTATCACTTCACCATTGGGATGGAACCTTTTGAGGCATTGTACGACCGACCTTGCAGATCGCCTTTGTGTTGGACTGACCCAGGGGAGTCAGCACTCATGGAACCATATATGGTACAGGCTACCACAGAGAAGGTGCAGATCATCTAAGAGTGGATGAAGACTACATAGAGTAGGCATAAGCCTTATGCCGACAAGAGAAAGAGACCTATGGAGTTCGAGGATGGTGGCCATGTCGTCATATAAGTCTCACCCCAACGAGGTTTGGGGAGATTTTATTAGGGAGGCAAGTTATCTCTGAGGTTCATTGGACCCTTATAGGTCCTCAGTAGAGTTGACGATGTAGATTACCACCTATCACTTCCCCATCAGTTGCACCGGGTGCACAACGACTTCCACGTATCCTAGATGAGAAGATACGTGCATGTCCTTTCTCAGATCATTGACCACAGCGAGCTGGACATCAATGATGGGGAGATGTTTATAGAGGTTCTAGTGAAAATGGAGAATTGATAGGAGAGATTCCTTCCTGGGTGATCAATATCTTTGGTGCGTGTACGTTGGCAACACAGGAACCTCCTTGAGTGCACATGGGAGTGAGAGGCTCAGATTCATGCTCAGTACCCTCTTTTAGTTATTTTTCCTTTGTTGTGGCTTTCAGTGACATAATGCCCTATGTTCATAAGAATTTAATGTCCTAGAAATTACATATAATTTATTTCAAATATATAGAATAATTTTGAGACTACGAAATTTGACGGAGCACGATTCTGAGGCCTGAAGTTCCCAAAATGATCCATCAAAGTTTGGTTGAGTTTCAATTAGTGCGCATAAGTAGTTTTCCAGAAAAAGTGTAATAACACATAAAAAGTAACTCAAATCCGAAATCTGAGGGCACTGTTGCGTTCTGGATGGCGGGATTACCCTAGGCATGACTTATGTTTTTTCATCGTGGGCCTCCAGTGAGATAACCCAAAAATGGCATAATTGTTAATAAAATAATTAAATAAATTATTTTATTTTTCAAACACTTATAACTCACAAATGGTAACTCAGATTAAAATTTGAGACCACTGCTGAACTCATGAGGGTATTCTCTCTTTAGGTTGATACTAACATTGGTCGGCGTGAGCCACTAGTGAAATTTAGCTTTTTCCTGTAAATAAAATAATTAAGGGACAATTATTTTATTGTAAAATTCATAACTTCTAAACGGTAACTCGGATTGAAAATCTAAGAGTACGTTTGGGATTTTTGGGGTGTGTTTCACTTTGGAAAATCCCAACCTTGACTGGCGTGGGTCAAGGGTGACAGTTTTAAATTTTCCAAACTTTTTTTCAAGTACATTAAGTAAATGCGTGAGTAGCGTTATATAACTTTTGAACTGGTTCTCGGAATTGAAATTTGAGGGCACCGTTAAACTCGTAGCGCCGATATTTTCTTAAGGAGACCTTCACCTTGACCACAGTAGGTCGAGAATGATAGTTAGTTTTCATGAATTTCATGGGAGCATTAAAAGAATATAAATAAAATAAATAACAACTTTTATTTTATTTTTAAAACCTCCCAAATTTGTATGTGCAGTGGTGGGGTCCACCCGATCTAGAAAACCCCCCAAATTGAATTCTTGATGGTGGGGACAACCCAAAACCCTTAAACTCTCTCTTTAATGGGGGAGGTGACTCTTGGTCCTTTCATTTAATTGCGCCAACGTAAATTAAATGGCATGAACTTGAAAATACTAAGTAATAGTGTAATTGGAATTTATGAAGGTTCTTATTAAATGAACCATCATAAATTCCACGATCGTTACTTACCTTCCTCCACTCCTATTAATATGGGGCTTGGGGGGATGAAATTAGCATGTCTTCACCAAGCGACGAAGCTTTGGTAAAGTGCCACGATGCCCAACACTTGGAGAACTGAGCCGGTTCTGGCAGGCAGTGACGAGCAACCCCAAACCACGAATCGAAGAACGACAGTTGAGTGGCGTCATTGGAGGCTTGTTGCGAGGACGGCGAATGCCAGCACTTCTTCAAACATGGACACTCTCCAACAAACTTGTGGTAGTGTTTTTCATTGATTTATACCCCCTTATCCCATTCTTTACAGCCTTCTAGAATTAAGAACTTCTATGTCACTTGCTACCACTCTAATGCGAAGGGTGCAGGCCTAACGAACATGGCCCGACCACTCCGCAACCTTTATGGTTTTGATGTGTTCTTCGCAACAGATGAGGGCGGTGACCGGTGCTGGCGGTTGGAATTAGTGGCACTCAGGAGTGGCGGCCGACACCAAGGACAACTGCAAAGAAGGTAGTGGTGTGACTGCACTTCCAGAGAAGGGCAACGGACCATCGGCCGTAGCGGAGCAAGGTCGTCAACCGACATCGGCTGACCGCGCGAAGGGGAGGCAGTGCACGTTTGTGCTGCCCGACATACAAGAGCCACGACACGAGGCTGGGGCAGCGATGGAGGGAGGATGGCTCGCTTCCGGCCACCAGAGATGGCGCAGTGTGCGACCGAACCGCACATAGGGGAGGCTAGACAGCTAGGGCCACCCAACGGACACCGCACCGCGGGCTACTGCACCACGGGCCGCCACACCGTGGACCGCCGCTCCGCGGACCGCCGCACCGCGGACCGCCCAATGTGGGATGGGCCGAACCCATTGGTCCGGGTCAGACCCCTCACGCTGGGACCGACCTAAGGTCAGACCTTGGTCGTGCCGGGTCAGTCCAATCAGGTCAGACTAGACCCGGACCAACTTCTACCCTTTTCTCTCTTTCTTCCATATCTTGAGCTACGAGCATCCGTTTGATGAACCGTCTATGGCGCTAGAAACCTTGGATTGAGATTGTCATTTTTATATACCCCACTTGAGTTTTATATTATTTTGGGGTACATCCAGGTTGGATCAAGCATGAATCCAACTGGGTCCTCGGAACTAAAAGGCCAATAACTTATAGACCGGGCGTCCGATTGACTCACCATCTGTTGTGTTGAAACCCCTTTTATGTGGCGGTCCTTTGGGATACCTCTTCTTGGGACATAGTGGAAGTTGAAATATCGAACAGTGGATTGAGAATAGGTTCCTCTTGGAATAAAGTGAGCTTTGGGTGGGAACCCTATAGCTTACTATAACATGAGAAAAGGATCCTATGTGAGTCTGTGCTTTGTGATCCTGTGTGGGACTGTGTTCAAGAGACTCACTTGGATATACTCTAGGAATCCATGTGGGACTACTTTAGGATCCTACGTGGGTCTGTTGTACTAGGATTATATGTGGGTTTGATGATTTAGTATCCTCTATGGGTCTACCTCTTAATAGAGTAAGATGATTTAATATTTACAACTAACCATCTTTAATATTGTACCTTAGTTATATCTTGTGTGATCTGAGTCCTTAACTTCATGGAGATTCCTTTTTGGTATTCTTCTTTGTGTCCTACATATTTGGTACTTTCCATCATGGTGATACCTTGTATGTATTATTCTGCGTGGCGTACCGGTGTGGTACTTACCTTCTTAATGATACCATTATGGTATTCTTTTGTGCGGAGTAACTATGTGGTGCTTTCCTTTTTGGTGATACCTTTGGGGTATTCTTTTGTGTGGCATACCTGTGTGGTACTTACCTTCGCGGTGATTTCTTTTTGGTATTCTTTTGTGTGGTGTACCTATGTGATACTTTCCTTCGTGGTGAATCCTTTGTGGTATTCTTCTATGGGGCATACCTGTGTAGTACTTTCCTTCGTGGTAAACCTCGGTGGTATTCTTCTGTGTGGAATACCTATACGGTACTTACCTTCATGGTGATACCTTTGTGGTAATCTTCTGTGTGGCGTACCTCTGTGGCACTTTTTTTCATGGTGAAATCGTTGTGGTATTCTTCTGTGTGGAATTACCTTTGTGGTACATACCATTGTGGTGTTACCTTCGTGGTATTCCTTCCTTTGTGGAATAGTTGAGATTTGGGATTTTGAGTTGGACCTTGTGTTTCCTCATGAATGAGATGGGTATACTTGATAACTTGGGTATATGTATGGGCATATACCTAAGTAGGGTTGTCAAGTTTTTACATGCTTTTTGGTTTATCCTTTGTGGATTGTTTGAGACCTTTGAAGGTCTCAGGGTCCCTAGTGAGTATTTCTATACTCACCCCTGCATGGGCTACACCTGAACCTTGTTGTGTTTGGTAAAGACAATGGACAATGCTGACTGAGGATGAGAGTACCAGGACTAGAGTTAGCTCGGAGGTGGATATTAGATGAGGTGTACCGCATAAATGGTCATTCTAGAGCTGTACCTACCCTTCAGGCAGGATCCTTGGTGGGTGTTCACATGAGCTGTTTCAGTTTACTTGTACTTCATTTTTCTTGTACTTTCCAGCTAGGCTTGTATCCTGGCCCCTTTTTCTTACTGTACACACTCTTTTTACTATACAGTTTACTTGTGTTCATATCCTATTGTATTCTAGGTTGCGTGTGTTTATAGGTTATACGGGTAATGCCTTCCCGATTTCAGGGAATACGTCTTTCGGTGCTAGTCACTAGCCCCGAGCCTATGGAAGGTGGGTTTGGGGTAGTCATGGCATGGGCCTTGGGAGACGGGTCATGAAAATTTATATATAGAGTAATTTTGGAAATTATAGGCATCGATATTGGGTACTTCTATGGTGCAATGACCCTCGATAGTCCATTACGGATTCAATTAAATAGTATAAGTCGATGCAAGGAATGACCCTTGAAATAGGTAGCTATAATTTCATATAGATCATTTTTTCTCAATATTATGTAGTTTGTCATAATTATTGTGATGGAATAACAAGTACCCAATCATTACCATACAACATATTATCAAATATGGATATCCTTTTTTATCACCCGATGGGAGGTAGATATATTAAAAATAGATAATTGAATGTCCAGGTTGGTCGAGGTAGACATGAGTATTATGGGTTTTGCAGAGTGAAATCTCGGATCACTAGTAATTACCTAGATGGTCATGGAATGTGATGTGTAAATTTACCTCTTATTTTGGATCATTTTAGAAACATGTTCCCTGATAATATTTTTGGAATTCCTCCTAAGAGGGATGTGAGTTTTACTATTTAACTATTGTCTTTAGTAACACTGTTTTCAATTCCTCCTCACATGATGGCTACCAATGAGTAGAAGAATCTCATGAGGTAGATAGATAACTGTTATGACAATGGGTTTATATGACCCAATAATTCACCATGGGGTTAGACTATGATTTAATCTAAGAAGGAGGATGGGACCTTCAGGCTATGTGTGGATTATCATTAACTAAACCATCATACGATTACAAACTAGAATCCTCTAGCTCATATATATGAACTATTTGATCTCATACAAGAATAAAGTTTCTTCTTCAGTATTTATTTGAGATCAATCTATCATTAGGTGCATCCAATACCATTAAACATACCATCTATGACATTTTATAATAGATATGGCTTGTACAAGTATTTGGACATGTCATCTGTTATCCTAAACACATTGATGTTCCCACATGAATTATAGAATTTTTATGGATGGTTTTCGTATTATAAATTAATAGTCCCAAATAAAACTTACTAAATGGTCATATTAAAGTGGTAGTGCAGGGTTGAACCCAGAAGGAATAATGGTAGGTCAGCAACCAATTGAACAAAACCTTTAAGAAGGATTCCTAAAGTTCACTATTCAGGTTTAGTTTTAACTAAATATATATTTTTTGGATTTAATTAAGTTAATCAAGGAAGGTATTTGGGTAAATTTTTGGGAAAAGGAAAAGGATAATCCTCAATCCAACTTGGCATAGACCTATGTAATAGGCTGTGAAGTTGTTAAAAGAGCACCAATTGACCTAGGTCAACCAATTGGATCAACCTATGCTATAAATGATTCCTTGTTTCTAATTAATTTACAACCTAAGAATAGAAATATTGGTATCTAGTCATATAAAATTATACTATACTGTTCATACCCTGATCTTCTCCAACTAGGTCTTGGTTGTTCAAATTGCACCTTTATTAATATGGAAAAATTCCAAATATTATGATTGAAAATTGGTCTAAACATAGTTAATAGCCATAGGATTACCTATTTTATATCATAAGATATTAAATTGGTTCAATCCACTCATACTCTCAACCCCTAACCCTATGTGTATTATTCTCACATGGCAGTGATGATCAAAAGAAATGAAACAATTAGCATGTTTTTCATAATCCTGAAACAAGAAGAAATCAACATTTAAATAATTATTAAAAACCAAAATATGATAAAATACCTTTTCAAAATGAAAATATAACTGAATAACGAGCAACATAAAATAAAAATATGTAAAAACAAATAAAAAACATTCTATGCATGAAGTAACATTGAAGAATGATGGAAGTGTTGATGAACATTTATAAGAAGTTTTAAAACAGATGTGGAAAATGAAAGATGAATTGAAATAGATGAATAACAGGAATAGAATGATATAAACTCAAAAGTATCCAATAAAACAATAAATTTAATGAATGAAATCGATTTTATAATGAAAACAAATGAAAACTATAAGAAATATCGAAGGAAAATGGGAGAAAAATAAAGCATCTAAACTTTTTTATATGGGCAGGGAGCTCAAAATATTAATGGTCCCAAGAAGCACATGCCACCTAAGTCATTCACATCATGTACTAGTTTAGTTAATTTGTACATGATATATTGACATCATCTAAGGCTTATACATGTCATGTATTTGAGATCCACATTTCCCACTAACGAATCAATTTGTTTCATTGACTGGGTGAATATTTTAACATTTCACATTTGGAAACCTCTGCATATCATGTATGTGATTTACATTTCACAAGATTCTGATCCTTAGAATCTACAAATCTTGTAATGTTTTCACCGGATGTGTACAAGATTCACATAATTAAAGTGCTTCATTATTTGGTTTGTGGTTTTCCAGGTATGTCATGAATGAGGTCCACACACCGCATATGTGATACATGACATCTAAATATAGTTTTTCCCAATTTTTATCATTTCTTCCTTTGAATCAAAATTTCATCATTATAATGAAAATAAACCAAAACCCAATAAATTACCAAATAAATCATGAATTAAAATTAAATTAATGTATCTAAAATGTATACATAATTTCATATGATCAAATTCCCCCACACATGAACAACTTCTTGAACTAATGAAAAAAATATCTCAATAGGACTTCCAAAAGAAATTACTTTTAAAACCCGAAAATTCATTACAATAAAGAAAATAAAACAAATTTTATGTAGAAAAAGTCGGTCCCCTAAAATCAATTCTGTAGAGAAAATAAGTCATGCCTCAAAGTTTAGTTTTATATAAATATTCTTTATTATTTTAATTACAATGTTATTACTATTCCTTAAATTATATACCCATATTAAAATTTACCTCATAAGAAATTTTCTCTCATCACTCAAGGTAAAGTGTAACTGGATTTATGAGCATTCCCTGAATATATGTTCCTAACTATTGGATTAAATTCTATATATCTTCTACACTTCATAAATAAAAACACAAATTAATCCCAGAGGGCTTCGGAAAAAATGGGTCAAATTTCTCTGAGTCTGAGGGTAGGTTGGTGGAATGTAAAAAAATCAAGATCAAAAGGTGGGTAAGCTCTATAGTACAATGCATACTAAATTTAGAAAGGTTTGATGAAGTTACACCTCCAAGATAAAATGGTGTTCATGTTCAAATAGCATAAAGTGGATCCATGAATATAAACAGTACATATCAAAATTGTACTATATTCCTTAATTTTTCATTTTCATTTTTCTTAAAATTCATGCTCAATATAGATCCAGAATCCATTGCCTAAATAATCATGATCCAAATGAGGATTCATCAATTTGGAAGTGGGGATTGGTTTCCATTCTAATACAAAACCCAAAATATTTTTATCTTGTTTCATTTAATATAACTTCAAAAGTAATAGGGTATGAGTTGAAAATTAAAAATGTAACCATGATCTAGATCATATCAATGTGGTGAAAATGACACAGTAAATATCCATAATAATGACATCCATTGCCTATTGTTAGTGAAATTTTCCCCACACTTCTTCAAAGGATAATGTTTTATAATACCAAGAGTATTAAGGAATGGATAATCTTCTTGAAATAGATCCATCCTAAACAGGTAATTTATGAAAACTATGGGTTAAATAAGAAAAAATGTACAGGTGGGTATTATGAGAAATATGATCAAGAAATATTACCTAAATCCTATTAAAAATCTATTTGTTCAGTCATATCCTCAATAATATCTCAAGGACAGTTGTTCTAGGTTTACACTCCCCTTTTTTCTGTCAATAAATATGCTCAGAAAATAATATGAAATCATGGGTCTAGAATCCCCTCCTGAATGGGATTATATGAAAATAACATTCAATAAATTTGTGTATAAAATCCAATAATATTTCAATCAAAATCAAATTAGTTTTTTTGAATTAAATTAATAAATTCAAAAATAATGATACATTTCTTAATCGTAGTAAAACATGGATTTCAACATTTTCCAAACTAAATTTGTCTTTTTAATTAAATATTTGAAATGAGTTTTCAGTTTTTAATTATTATTTCAATGAAAAATGTCTCCAACATGGCGTAAAAAATAAATAATACATGTTTATCAACAAAAAATCTCAAGACAGACTCCACTACAATAAATTAGATTGTGTCTACAAGATCCTAAAAAACATTATGGGAGATAATTTTAATATATAGCATATAAAAGATGAAATGGAATCATGAAATTGAATTTTTTGGAATCAAGAGAACCCTAGGATAAATTTTTATCCATTGGGAAATAGTTTGGATTTTGAGTGGAGTTCAGGAAGCCTATTAAATATTTTAGAATGAAATAACCGGCTCTTGAGAAATCATTAGTTCATTGGGTTCAAAATGTTTTAAAGCAGTGAAATGGGCAGGTGTACACATTTAATAGTAAAGGAAATAATCTCATATAAATGATGATATGTTGGTATATGGAGGTTCTAGGAGACCTATGAACCATAATGTGAGTAAAATAAAAATAGAGATCCTCAAAACATGAGTAAAAATTAATAAAATAAATCAAATATGGTTTGCCTCCCATAAGAAGATAACAATAAAATCAATATATAGATTGATTTACAAGGTAATCAATTGGTGTTTTCTATCTTATAAGAAACCATATTCTTTCTACAATAACAATTGGTTGTGTTATTGAGATTTTGGGGGAACTTTGGAAGGGTTTACCACCTCAAAAGACTACTAATGATGAATCTCATACGGTAAGAAATGAATATATACTCAATTTAGTGGGTATATCTACTAATTATGGATCTCTAGTGATATATCCACAAGATGGAGATCGATGTCATCAAGATTTCAATTCATATGATACAGGTGTGCATATGGTGATAGAACATGCACATCAATGACCATATATGAGGTATAAGATCTATACAGGGATAAATTAATGCATTAATAAAAGGAAAATAATTCAAAATAAATAAATAAATAACCTATATACAATTAGAAATATAGAAACTATACATTAGTTAGAAATGGAATACTAGAAAAACAAAAAAAAGTCACCCAAAAATAATACTGAAATTAGGGAGGGTACCGAGATATAATTGAGAAGTAAAATAAAATATTTCAAGGTCTAGGTCAAGCGACCCCTCCAAGAAAGTGGGTGCCTATTTCTAGCCCACCCTATCGATATTAGCGATGGGGATGGGGCCGGAGGATCAACTAACACAATGGGTTTTGTGGTTCTGGCAGTAATCTCAGTGGATTGTATAGGCGAGGTTCCAATCTTCAATGTGGTCATGAGTTTGGAAATAAGGTCGATAAACTAAATCTCAATAGATAGTAGGATGACTATTCACTTTCCATGTTTGGTCTCCTCTACTAAAAACACCCATTGGGCCATAGGTTCTGTCATCTCTAAGGGTAGTTGGGTTGGGGTAAGAACTAGTAAGGGTATGGATTAGGATTAAGGGCCTTCATACAGTGGTGTTTGGGAGGATATGGTGGCTAGTGGTGTTGGAGAGGTATTAAAAAGTGAAATCATTGCAAAAGGGACATGTAGTTGGTGTAAATATGGTGCATATTCTCCAGAATGTTCTAGTGGATAGACTATATATATGTATGGAATAATAGGGTGAGTGATGGTTTAGAAAATGTAATAGTGGATGTAGAAGGAATATGGCTGGTGGAAGGGGTAGGAGGTATGGTGTATGGTGGGATGTTGTAGTGGAAGGTGTGGAGATATATGATAGTGTGGGAATTGTTTCATGTGGTGTAGAGTCTGGTGCAGTTGGGTCATCGGAATTCTACGCAAGGGACTCATCATCATCCTTCATATATGTTGATACACATCAGTATGCATCTCCATCCTTCATTAGTAGCCTCATCATATCAAATAGTAGTAGAGTGATCCCCTCCAAAGGGATGGAGGTGGTTTGAGTCTAGGCTACCTTAAAGGAACCAAGATTCCATTACAAGTGTGTAATGAAATAGCAACCCATCAAAGTAGCATAATTCCTCTTCACCAGTGTCTTGTGGAACTCATTACATTGTCTGGATTTGTGGATAGTTGTGCCACTAATGGTAGATGTGATAGTAAAGAGATAGATCTGGATTCCCCCCCTGTGGGCATCACCATGGGCCATCCATACATGATCAAGTAACCTATATTGGATCTCAAAGGTATCATCATGGTGTGTGGTGCTCTTTATGTTGTGGGTATCATACACACTCTGACGATATCTAGTGATCTAAGACCAAAGTCACAAATCCTCAACATTGTTAGGATCACAATTGAATTTCATGAATAAATAATATTATATTCAATCATTGGAATATATCCCTAGTTTGACTAAAAAATCACCAAATATGATATCTCAAAGCCTACCTCCAAGTCAAAAGTAGAAAATATATATGCCCAGCTCAAAGGTGGAAAAGAACTCAAGGAACTACTCCTTGTAAGTATCCCCTCATACTTGGGAGGGTAGTGTAAAGTGAATGTATTCCAGGAGGTGAAGTACCTCATGCTGACTGTGGCTGTTATTGAAGAATGTACGGTCTAATGTCTTGTTTATTTGTATCAGGTTGTCCTAGAGATTGACGAACTGAATTTAATTCAAAGTGTCAGAAATGTTTTAGTAGGGAGTAAGTTCAGCAGGGCAAGGGCCCTACAATCCATAAAAACATGACTTTAAGCCCCACAAATTAGAAGTGGAGGATGAGTTGGAGGGTTCATGGGGTGGTGTAATTAGAGCATCCCTCCAATGTTTGGGTGGTGGAGGTTTGTTATATCACATGGGTGTGCAATCAACAGGAGAAATATGAACTACCTTGGTTTAAAAAATTATCATTAGAGGGGAAGGTTTATAAGAAGAGACTAGTAGTTTAGATGTGTGAGTTGGGTGGGAGGTTGTGTAGCCTGTGGCAAAGGTTTTGTGGGGAGTGTAAGCGTCATGATAGGGGTGCGCGAGAGAGGAGGAGCAGTATGGGGGCTTCCACATGAAACTAGTTTTCACATTGTTTTTAATACATTATTGATATTTAAAAGATGATTAATTTAAACACATTATTCAAACAAAAATTTGTTTTTTTTACTTTCTCATCATTTTAAAAATGTGTATTGATTACACTTTGTGAATTTTTCATTTCATGACCCTTTTGGCCCAAGTTCTCCAAAAAAGTATTCCGCACACTTTAAACCATCCTAAAGACAAAACAAAACTATTTTATCCCATTGAACCTAATGTGGGTTACCTAGTAGTCTTCACATTATTTATTGAATAGATCTAGACATATTTTTGAGCACATTAACTTTGAGTTGATACCCCTTGTGGAATTAATTTTAATGGAAAAGGGGATGAAAGGTTGGATGACCTCTCTTTTCATAGGTGTCATCCAATTTTTCTTATTTTGAGAACTTAATTAATTTTCAAAAATAGGTGGTTTATTATTTTTATTTTTATTGGTTTCATGATCTTCTATCTTATCAGTAAGAGAGGTGGTTTGAAAATTTAATAACTTGTTACATTTATTATTGGACCTCTCCAAATCGAACACAACTAGTTCTTCGAGATCTCTAAAAAATATCGTTAGGTTAACATAAATCAAAAAAAATCCAAGGGAGGGAAATGGTCTTTCTAAATTGAGGGTAATATCACCTTCATCTTCCTTTTCCAGAAAGAAGCAATCATCATGAATTTTTTTCTTTTTCTAAGAAGTACTTGACCAAACCTTGAGGTTGATTGATTGAGGAGTTAGCATTTTGGAGTTCCACCATTTTTCATTATTGTTTTATGAGAACTAACTTTCTGCAAACACTCATTTTAATTATATTAATACTTGAAACAAGATCGAACAAGTATTTTTTAAAAGAACATGCCCGGATACTCTAAGGGATTGAGAAACTTCTGTGGTCTCACATTTTCATAGGTATCATCCTTTTAGAAACTACAAAGCATTATTAATTTATAGAGATGGTTCCTATGTCTTAAATTTTATTTTAACTATAGCTAATGTCCTTTAAGAATCATTCCTGACAAGGTACCAGTGAAATTTCCCCTACAAATTATTTATATTGGGTTCCCTAGTCCCAACCTGTATGGTACTTTTATTACATCTACATGTATACAGTTTTTATATATTCATGTGTTTATCATTCCATAATAGTTTATATACTTATGAATATAGTTTTTTTTGGAAATATCCTTATATTACATGTCATATCAAAGGGTTATACCATCTCCCATACTATAATAAGAACCCCAAGATTCCATTAAATTAATCTTAAAGTAATGTCTTATGGTCCAATTACATCATTATTAAAGAACACAGATGATGTGTGACCATCATGTGTTGGGTCTCATAAGTATTGAGACTTCTTCTCATGAAGTTCTAATGTGATGATCTCTAGTAGTTGAGATCATGAGGACATACCCACATAATATTAACACCACATGTTTCAGGGGTCATTGGTCATTTATATCTACAGACATGTGTAATGGTCTCTAGAGATGAGATCATTATAAATGTATGTCATTTAATTATGTACTTTGAAACAAGGAAAAAACCATGTTGATAAATTCATGGTGAGGTAGTTTGTGTTGGGTACTTCATTGGTGAGATAAAATGTGATTGAATGATCAAGAAAGGATTTAACACTTCCGAGTTGAGGAAGAGATATCTCGGGCCTTGTTGATTAGGATGGTTTCACCTTTATTAAATCCATGGCCATGGTAGAGGAAGGAAAGACCGTTATGAAAAAATCAAAAAATAAAATAAATCAAGATAAAGGATGATGACATTACGGTGCATTCTACTTTATTGAGATATCGATGAAGAAGAGGTTATATTACATAGACCATGTTCGTAGGAAGGTAGTCATTGCTTTTACATTAACTTATCTCTATAAGGGCCTCAATGGGTTTCTAGACCCTACTCTGGGTCGGTGGATATTATTCCCTACTTTTTCTATAAGGTCCTAGAGGGTCACACACTATAGCGCTTTGATAATCTGCCCTATTCTGGGAATAAGAATATAGAATTTGGAGGGGCCTGGCAAGGGGTCTGAGTATTATCCAAGTTCAATGGATCTCCAAGTAATAAATAAATTCATTAATTATTAAAACTTGTAATAATTTGTTGAATTTATTTATAATCTGTATTTATGAGTGACTAATTAAATATGTATATAACATTTTATTCGAACTGATTTAAATATCCAGGGTTCGTTTAATATTTACAAGAGAAGTGAGTCGAGTTATAGACTCATGTTTATCATGGATAATATATTTAATATATATTACAACTAGTGATAAAATTATATATATTATATGGCATAACTTAATTTTACATAAATAAATATTTATAATACTTATATTAGTAATATCTATTACACAAGGGCTAGAAACCAATACCAAGTATTTTAAATATACCTTATATAGGTAAGATAGAGGCTCTCCCCATGTAACTATTCATGTGTCAAACATGATAGCCTATCTCTCCTACTGGATTCTAGAGATATATTTTATCAAGCAAGGAATAACTTCAAGTTAATCCGTCTTGGATCAAAGTCTCTTGCCTTGTGGTGATCATTGTTGAATCAAAGAGCACATTGGTGTACCGTACAAGCACCTAGATTCCAATGAACAACATGCAAATAGATTCAAGAGATGTGTGAGGACGATCTAGAGGGATTCGACATCGGATACTTCAAGCAATGGTCACCAGAATCCTGTGATGAGCTTGCGCATGTCAGATTCGAACAAGGTACATGTTCGTTTAATTGTTTTGCTCTGTCAAATACATGCGTGGTCCTCATACCATACCAAGATAGTTCAGTAGAGTCGATGTCATAAAATTGTTCTAGGGATGCGAAAAATCTTAATTTCCCAACCCATCGGCTTCCACTGACCATCCTGATACCTAAAAAGGGTATATTCATATGCAATTGTTTAAACAATTCAAAAACAATTATGCTATCCTTTATTTTTTACCCTTGTTATATCCATTCATAAAATGGATATGTGAATTTAATGGGGGATAATTCACATAGTCAACTCCCTTTTTATATGGTTCCTCAACTGGATAATTCTTAGATGTATCTATCTCTCAGATTTTCCTCTGACCAGCTTTATTATATTACATTAACTTATTTTTCTTATCTCTTCGTGGTTGCTGAAACTCCAACACATTTTCACTTTTAACAACTATGAATTTATCCACTTCCCATGGATTATATTTAGTATTATAGGGAAAAGTACAGGGTAGCTTATTAGATATATCTTTAGATATCTTCCCCATTTTATTATCTAGGTTACATAGTATAGCCTTCTGGTTTCTCATCCCCATATCTTAAGTTGTCATTGGTTGATATTCTTTTTTCATAAAGGTATAGAGTATGTTTTCAATATTTTTATGGAAATGTTAGGCTTGTTGATGTGGTCTTAGTGGAGATTGTTGATACTAATATTATTATGTTGGTTGAAACCATTGAGTTCAAGGTAAAGGTTCTTTGAATATTTATTGTAGTTGAGTATATGGACCTTGTGGCGGGTACCGAGGTGCTCCCTGATTTTATTGTGGTACATGTACACTCCACTACTGAAAATAAACATTGTGTTTCTAGTGTGGATGTTGAAATAGCCTCTTTAGATAGTACTTTTATATTTGTTACTACTAAGGTTTCTCGAATTGTTAGACTTGTTGACTGTAATTAGTGTCATTAAAATCTTGAGCTTCATGTTCTTCCTTGAAATCCTTGAAGTCTTGGTAAAAGTGTGGACCTCAACATATTTCATAGGATTGAATTTACATCATAATAGTAGGAGAAGGTGGTGGAACAACATGTAATTGAAATGATTCAGGTTTCATGGTAAGATCCTCTACTTGATCTCTGGGAAGTTATTTTCCGTCACTTGATTGATTCTATATCGAGGCGGTCCTTAATCACTTTGTGATAAACTTGCATTGAGATAAACATCATAAAACATTTTTTGGACAACATTTGCTGTCTTGAGCATTAATCATCCATCATATATTGTGTTTACTACATTAAAATAAATAGGATGAAGTCCCTTATAGAATGTTTGAAGTTAAAGAAACACATCTAGTATTTGATGTGGGAATTTGTAGGTTAACTCCTTGAATATATCCCATTTTTTCGCATGTAGATTATCCATCAGTCTAGGTGATGTTTTTAATTTCATTGTGGAGTTTATAATTCTGAATTGGTGGGAAGTATTTTTCTAGTAACATTTCAACTACTTATTCCCAATTCTTGATTAACTATAGAGATTAAATTTTTATCCAATCCATGGCTCCACCGTGCAAGGAGAGAGGGAAGGAACATAGTATTATTTTGCCTAGCGATACTCCCTGAGTGTGAAAGGAATCGAAAACCTCCATGAAATTTTGAATATTCTCATAGGTGTATTCATTTTGATCCCAGCTGAATTTCCCTATATTATAGATCATATGGAGGATTCTAGTTCTATTTTTACTGTGTTCCCATGAATTGTTGTGATCACAATGTTAAAGAAATCTCCACTTATGGAAGGAAATCCTTAATTAATAAAGTGTGATCCTGTATCACCAATCACTCTTCTTTATTGGTAGGTGGTGAATATTGGGGGTCTTGAAGGTGCGTGTTTGCAGTATTTTTGTGCTCAACAATGGTGAAAGGGTGGCATTATGTGATTGATCTATCAATCTTAGGATTGAAGATAAGTTGTTCCTTTGCATTCAGGATTCTTGAGAAAGTCAAGGGTCACTAGAGCGTGAACTATATGATAATATATATATATATATATATAAAGAGGACACATATTCATTTGAAGGATAAAACTGTAAAAAAAAGGGGAATGAGAAGGAGAAAAATGGGAAGGTGAAAAAATTTGAGCTTTGATTTGAAGGTCAATGTTCCCTAGAAATAGAAATTCCCAGAATTGACACCAAAATATCACACACCCCACACACATCATTGAATTCACATGGGAGACTACTAGATTAGATATATATAGTCCCAAAATACACTTACTATAAAGTAATAGTAAAGTGGAATTTTGTGGTCTAACCCATGAGGACTAATAGATGGTCAGTAGGAAATTGAACAAAACCAATGGAAAGGATTCTTCTCGATCATTCTTCAGGTTAGGTTTTAACTAAATCTAGATAGTTCATATTTTACTCAGGTAATAAAGGAATTGATCATGTTCAATTTCAAGTAATATAAAATGATAATATTAAATATTACATGGCATAGACCTATGGCGTAGGGTATAATGTGGTGAAAAGAACAGCAATTGGACGTGGTCCCTCCAAATGGATCAACCTAAGATGGAAAAAACAGTTTTTTCTAGGGTAATTTACAACCTTATTACAAAAATATTGGATTCTGTGGAAAAATATTTAGGAGCTATTGGTTCTACCCAAATCTTCTCCAACTAGGTCATAGATATTCAAATTACACCTCATATAGTCAGGGATAATTCAAAGAATGTTAATGAAAATAGTTTTGAATCGGGTTACTATCCACAGGGTTTCCAAGTTTCAATATTTAGATATTAATTAGGTTTAGTCCAACTATACTCTAGATCCCTAACCCTAACAGGCTTCGTAATGCATTGTGGTGATGATAAAAATCCATTAAACAATTGAAATACTATGCATAATCATGAAATAAGTGAAAAAGAAGAAATATAGGATTAAATAAGAGAGATTCAATGTTTAATTAATCAATCAAAATTAAAATCCAATAAAATAACTATTATTCATAACAATACAATGGAAAGATGAGAAATAATCAATGAAAATAGTTATGAAGTAATAAAAAACATTCTAAGAATGAGGAAAAATTGAATAACGATGCAAGTGTTTGTGGAGAATAGATACCGGTGTTGAAACAAATGTTTCAAAAAAAAATAAAAATTTCCACAGATGAAGAACGTGCATAAAATGATATTAAATCAAAATTATTCAAGAAACAAAATGAATTTAATGAATGAAATATAGTTAATAATGAAAACATATGAAAACCAGAGGATACTACGGAAGAAAAATGGGAGAAAAATAATGTGGTTGAACATTCTATTCATGGATGTCTCCCAAAATATTAATAGGATCATGAAGTAAACAGTTTGTAAATCATGCATGTTATCTACTATATTAAGTGACATTGTTCCCGAAATATTCTAATCATGTATGTTTTCTACACATCTTGTATTTGAGATCAACATTTCCCAGCAAAGAATCAGTTTTTACCTTGGATAGAGTGATCCTTGGAGCTTTTCACATCATGTAATATCTAAATATAATGTATTTGATTTAATTTTCATGGGATTCTGACATCCCAAATATATATTTCAAATAATTATGTCACATGATGTGTATTGGCTTCACATCATGCATGTTATTCATGGGATGTTTTGTGGAATTGTAGGTGTGCTGTGAATGGGGTCTACATGTCATGTTTATGATACAATACATCTAAATCCCATTTTTACAAATTTTAATCATTTCTTTATTTGAATCTGCATTTTCCAAATTCTTGTAAAAACAAAGAAAACACCATTTAATTATTGAATAAATATTAAATAAACATTATGTAAATGTTTCCACAATTTATATTTAATTTCATCTCATCATATGACAATAGTTTTATGGCTCTCATGAACCGAGTTCTCTACATGTATCTATTTTTATTTGTGTTAGTCTTCAGGGATGAAAATTTAGATTACATAAATACCAGACTTAAGAATGTAAAAAATATTCATATCATTTTGATTACATAGGTTTAGAACTAGGTGTATGCTAAAATCACAAAATTTCACTTTTATACTGATAAGTTTCACTTTTAGGTTACATTTTCTCATAATTGGGAGTATATGTGCACCTAGAGAATGTTAGAGATGTAGTTTCTTGGTAAGAGACCAAAAACGTTTTATAAATATTCTTAGGTATGAAAATATATTATATGAACTTTATATGGGATTTATTTCACCTTGTATCTCCACTCACAAGATTTAGAAATAAATGTGTCTTCTTTACATAGTCTAAATCATATAATAATTCCAGTTAAGAGTTGAAAGGTACACTGTTGTCAACATCAATCTTGAAAGAATATATTTAGTTTATTATTATGAAATAGGAAATGGTATGGGAACCATTTCTTGTAGGTTTATTGAGTAACGGCCTATGGGTCTCGTCGGTTGACACATCACGAGTGGAATTACATAACACAGTATCTCGAGCTACAATATATGGTTCATGACTAGCATTTTTGGACGTGCTATTTGGTGGGGGAACTCATTGTGGTATTCAAATAATATAAAATCCAAAAATAAATATTTACCTAGCATAAATTTAATATCATAAAATTGATAAATGTTGATTACCTATAGTCCTTCAGTTTTCATCTTGCATATACATTTGGGAAACTCAATTTCATTGTTAATTCTCTGATTCAAAAGACTCAAAAACTAGTGGTTTAGGAGACTATTATACAGTGTAAGTTTATGGAATTGTTTTATGAGATGAATTTAGAGGTGAAGGACCCTCATAAACATCTTTTACTAACATCATTATCAGTGACCTCATTAATTTTTCATAGAGTGAAGATGCATAATTTTTCATATCCCAAGGTCTTAATATTATGGGAGAGCATTGTATGTGTGGAACCACCACTTGGTTGTGTAATTAATGGGAATAATTTATTATGAAATCATTTCTGTTTCTGTGTTCTTATAGACATCAATTAATAATTGATGTTAGAGCCACATTCCTCTCCTTGGGAAATACATATTGGACTTACCATGATGTATCAAGACTTACACCTCCAATACTGGTGTTTATGGAAGAAAAAAGATATAGCTTGATTTGTTATCTAGTGTTAGACATGTCAATAGGTAATGGAAGAACACCAGTGAAAAGGGGGGAATTTATATGTATTACCCATTCAATAATTAAAATGGTATTACCTCACTATAATGTTTTTGATGGGTTTCCTGAGATCACCTTAGAGTAGTGACACGGTGTGGGTGATCATTGATAGGATGAATAAGGTAGACAAATTCTTAATTTTTAGGGAGAAATATTTAGTTTATGAGTTTGGTTGAAAATATCTTATAGATATTATACACCATCACAAAGTTCCATGTATCAAAATATCAGATAGGGATGCTCAATTCATGTCGTGTTTTAAGAATGGGGTGTAGAAGGCACTAAGTTTGTAGTTACTTCTGAGTAAAAACTATCATATACAAACTAATGGATTTAATAATCATATATTAATGGTTATTGAGGAAATACTATGATTATGTGTGATTGATTTGATGGGATATTTTAATAAAAACCTACCACTTTCTCAATTTTCTCATAATTACATCTTCTAATAAGCTATATAAATGGATCCTTTAAAACCCAATACAGTAGTTTGTGTCATTCACCCAATGCTAGTTATATGTATGAGAGGTGTTAATATAGAGTCTTTTTCTAATTTAGGATACATTGGGGTAGCTATATCTTATTATGATTTGAATCGCTACATTTTGGTCTAGGCAGAAGTCCTATGTTGATCGTCATTGATGGCCTAGGGAGTTTGAGGTCGGGGATCAAGTTTTCATTTATTTTATCACCAATATTTTGGAATATATGGATCCATAGATAGTGTAAGCTTACACATAGTTTTTTTGGACCCTTTGGGATCTTATAGAGATTTGTGTTCATAGCCTATTGGTTGAAATTTCCTCGAAGGTACTGGACAATGCACAATGTCTTCCCTGTTTCCTAACCTCACCACTATATTTCGGATATGTATCATGTTCTTCAACTTGATAAGGTCAAGTTAGAAATATAATATTATATTTATGATCATACTATATGTATTATTGAACATATAATGATGTCCTTACAAGAAAGGCTAGTTCCTCTATTCTGGTTGTTATGGAAGCATGACCATGTAAAGGATATGACATTGGAGTGAGAGGCCAATATGTGTGCTCAGTGGCCGAGGATATTATTACATGATGTCATACCACACTTGAAAGAGAAATTCATCATTTAGAATAACGTTTTTCTCATGAGGTACATATCCTTTAACTTTGGGTTAAAAATTTTATTTTTTCTATATGAAATTTCCTAAGAGATTAAGGAAGGTTGTTGGTGCTTTAGGGGATTGTTCTGAGCTCAATGCTCTGGTTTTTGGATAAAATTTTTGTGTCACACTATTAGCAGTTGTTTAGTGCTAACTGTGAACCAAAAACCATGTGTCCCTATAAGGGTGAAACATGGTTTGTTAATGTATGAAAGAGATCCACCCATTCACGTGGGGGTGGTGTATAAAATATTGTTGGGGCCTCACATGATACACACATTTTTTATAACTGTACAACTAGCCTATGTGGGGTAGGTGACACCCAACACAATGTTGGCGCATGATTGATGCATGGTATATAAATAATACAACTAAAACATATTCCCCTCCTTCTATTTAACCTTATCCCCATTTTTATTTCCAAGCATAGAAAATCCCACATCTTTAAATCTATCCTCGTCTCCCCCTTGTATTTGAACATCCTACTTAGTTTGAGCTCAGAATCAGTCAGTGTTTGTCACTTTTTCTCTCACTTGATAATCTCTTCATCCCTCTTGATACTTTTCTTCATTTATTTCTCAATATTGAATTATAAATCTATAGAAGATAATATTCCCAATTTTAGGGTATTCATATATTTCCCCAATTTCCTACATTATATCCTAAATTAGACACCAAAACTGAATGGGTATTATTCTACTACCTTAATATTGATGGTTTAGTTCTTTCACAAAAAATTATAGTTTTTTATATTATGTTTTTTTGTGTCATAAACTGACTATCCTCCATGTTCCTTAAAAATGAGTAAATCGTTTTAAATTAATTAGATCATGTTATAGATACTTCCTTTACCCAAGTAATTTTTAGTGGTTTTACTCCTAGAGGACTTCCATCCATTTGTGGGGGATTATTGAATTCCATGACTTTATGAATGTATTTGTAACCAATCCACTATCAATGTGCATTGGGTTTAATACCTAGTTGTAATGCTTTGATGAAACTAATTGAAAAGTGAGTGGAATTTCCATGTCCAGCAACTCCTATATAAACAATGGACTGTTGACTTTCCTAAATGAAATAAATAATGGTTATAAACTATTTCTTAGATTATTTTTATGTAGAACATGTAGTTTAATTATTGTTAAAAATTTACAATGTATGTTATTCATTTTGACTAGGTCACAGTAGTTAGTTTTCATGATATGTCACACTTCCCTAACACGTGATGTTTGACATAATGCTTCACATCATTTATTTGGATATTGTACAGGACGCACCATGATTCCTTTTATATAATTTTTGGAATGGCGACTCACATCGGTGATTGCGATTATCAGTCATGATCTTTCATATCCCTAGATTAATATTGGTCCAATTGCCTAAAAATTTATAGTATGTGACCCTTAAGATTATTCTAGGATATGTTGTTCATATACCACAAGTCATAGATTGTACTATGTATCAATATATATATGTCATACATATGATATATATATACATACACACACATATATATATATATATAGAGTGACAAAGTTTAAAATACTTTTTGACTTTGGTAGATAAAGGTTGAGTCAAATATGTTCACTTTAAGAACTAGAGCAGACTTGGTTACAACTTACATAATGTATTTATTTTTATTATACCTTCACGCTACTCATTTTATATACACTGCATCATTTTTACAGCACATTGTTATTTGTAGCCTATTTATTTTTAATCACACCCTATTCAGGCTGCCTAATATTACTTGAACTCATATCATGGATACATGTTGGGATATAGTAAATCACCCATCTTAGGGTGTCTAAGTATCTATACTAGGATGGAGTATAGGGGAATAGGAAAAAGAAAAAAATGATGCTAGTGAAGGTATTTTTATCATTTTTTCATACCATATTGTATATTATTATAGTAATTTTCCCTTCTATTCCCATTTTTTCAATAACATATAGATATGAAATCATTTTTTATAAGATATTTTATATGGATCCATTATTTTTATTCTTCTTTTTCCATTTGATATATAATTAACAATATTTTTTCATTTTACTGTGATGTTATTATCATTTTTCATTGTGGATCTGTCTATTAATTTCCCATGAGCTCTACACTAATAATGATGGTATTGTATCCCACCATATTGTCATAGACCCTCCTTGGTAGTCGATAGCCTATGGCATATGGGGAGGCACACTTGAAACAAGGTGGATCTCAACTTTAGTTACTGATCAGTGAACCAAACCAAGGATCCTAAACCAATAACTATATCATTTTTATAGAAGCTCATCGAACATTATCATCCTATTAATATCATGTAGTAGATACATTATAATATCCTTATACAGTAAAATTTCCATAGACATTCCTCTTATTCTTCCTCTTCTTCTTTCATTCAAATATCAACTTGTATGTCTTTGGGTTATCTCCTTTGACAAACTAATCATTTCATGTTTGCAGCAATATCAAGATCTCCTTACTCTTCATTAACTAGAATATTTCTCTTTAAAATAGTCTAATATTGAAGTATATCTCTCACAAGTAGTAACATTATTATTATATCTTATTCTCTTTTATATTCATAGAATAAAATATTAATATTATAATTATATTGAATGATTAAAAATCCATTAAATCTTGAGTAGTATGATAACTTTTCTATTCATATAGGTGGATATTTTCCAGTGTAAATTCTCACTAAATATCTCTCAAAATAAAAAACAAATATTTCATTTAAAGATATCTAATACACCAAATTTATGATATGAGATATTTAAAAAATTTTGAATTATTTTTAAAATCCCCTAAAAATATTCAACTTGTAATTATTTTAATTTTCCCATGTGTGCATGGAAGTATGTATCATTGTGACATTAAACTTTTCTTTGAGTGTGGAACACATGAAATCTGATTTGAATAAAAAACCCTTATTGTGAGGTTTATTTCAAGGTGTAAAAACAATGCATCCTTAGTTGATATATTATTTTATTAAATTTTAAATAATTATTCACTGTTTATATAACATAAAAGGATTATAATTTGTGCAATTATTCCTTTTCCAATATTTCATGGAAGTTCAATTCATAGTGAAAATTTCACCTTAAATTCCTCTTGGTCAACACTCTCTTCATTAGGTGAGGATCACCACACATTTCACAAACTTCTCATTTTGGTATTTCAAGAACACACCTTATAACCCAAAGGGATTTAATTACAACATTCAAGAAACACATTATAATTTTCCTATTTTCACTAAAAATTATATAGGCATCGCCTCATAGTTTTCATTAATTATATTATTAACATATTAATTGTTCTATGTTCTTACATCATAATTTGAGATACACATTATGTCACACCATATTGTTTCTTGGATTTTCAATTTTCACCCATCATAAGGTGATAATTCTTTAAAAACATTACTATAACGGAAGAAATTTTTAAATATCAGTTCCATGTCCAAAATTCAATAATTATTCATAATGTTATTTCTGAAATTTATCAATTAAGTATTCATATTAAATTATATTTATTAACTCTACGTAGAGTAAATTATAAAATTTCCAACAATTTTGATAATTTAGAATCATCTCAAATCATATAGGAACTTCCCAAATCATCACAAATGACTTTCAAAACATCATCCAAAAATATTTTATTCATTTAATCAAAATATCATTGTCTTCTAACATCCATTGGATAGTTCCTCACACCTTCATATAGATTTTGTTTCTTTATATTAATGTTTCAATCTCCTTGATAACTGTATTTATTGAAAATTCATTACAAACTCTTTTAGATTGTGTCTCTTCATACGAAGACAACTTTTACAAGAATAATAAGTCATCATTCATCACATATAATGGATATTGACCTAGAACCTATCTATCCCATTATTCTAAAGAGAATTGTCAAGTTCTTTTTCAATGAAAATACATTCTTTAAGTATATTTCAATAGAAGGAAACTCCATCATCTATTTTTTCACAAATCGCGCTAACAAATAATAAAACATCCTCTTCATAAATCCATTTGGGTAATTCAAAGACAATAAATCACATTAACATGTTGAGATGGGGAATTATCTCCATGATATTTCATAAACCCAAAAATATTAAAGTTAACCAGTTCAGTTTCATATTCAATTTGAAGTGTTCATTCATGAATTTTAATTATAAATTTCTTATTTAAGATAAAATATATTCCTTAAATTAATGGTGCATTTGTGATAAAACTATAACCATATATATTAAAAAAAAATAAAAGTAAAACTAAAAACCAATATTTTTTACCCTTATCAACACATATTCAATGAAATAGGTAGGTTTAATCTTACATATTTTGGATAATTGGAAGAATATCCTAGTAGATTTGAGTTTTACAACTTGAAAATTGTAGTAAATAGAGTGAGAAAACAAATTTATAAAACATCTGAACACTAAAAGAACATCTTTAAACTAAAACTCCTTCATAATTCATGGAATATTTAATATTCTTATATATTTTTACTTGAAAAGGAGGGAATGTTCGATAATTCAATAAATATTCTTCCCCATGTGCATTTTCTATGTTGTATTGCACTTACTCTTATAAGATAACATTTATTACATGAATTTTTTATATTTATGAACTAATTTCACCTCATCCAATAAAGATATTTTAACTTAGACCTTTCTAAAAGTATAAAAAATACTCTTATATAACTCACATTAAATTTTCATCATAATTGGAGGAATGCCAAGATTGTAAGAATATAGTTATTTTGGTATTTTTTAGTTACATTAATTCTACCTTTACTAGTATAAGATTACATCATTTTCATTTAGTCTATATGGTTTCTCTTTTGAAAATAATATATTTCTGAAAATAGATTTTCTCTCATCGATTGTTCTAACTTTTTAGAAACCTTATCATGTGTTGGACTCTCCTCAATAATATCTAAATCAGGTTTAAAAATTTTGTTAATCATTTCAATAGTTTTATTTTAATGACGCATGTCCTGGGGATGATTCAACTTAATATCAAATCTATGTCACATGGCAATGAAATTTTCCTTCCCATTTGGGTTAACTTCTAATCATGAAGGAAAACCTCTACTAATTTTCTTTTTTATTATACTAATTTCATTATCCATTTTTCCTAATTGAGCTATCTAGTTTTGGAGCATGATTTTTTTGTTTAAGAGTTTCGTCAAAAATGTTGTTAAACTTATGGATGGGATTATCATGCTAGAAATTCCTTACAGGTAGAGAATTGGCTTGCTCCTGAAAGTATCTAGGTTGTGAGTTACTTATTTATACTTGTAAAAACCCTTCCATACTAGAAATTTTATTTAATCCCATTACATGATTGGTTATTCTATCACTGGTTCTATGTTTTATTTCATCGAAAATTCATTGCCTAATTTTATTACTAGAATGGCCTCACGAGGAACATAGTATTACAAGATTCCGGGAAGTCTTATAATTATAAGCCCCAGTCACTATTGTTTTTTAGAGACGTAAAAAATTCGTATTTACATGGGTTTAAAAAACTTTTTATCATAGAGTTGGTTTGGTGATGTTTTAGATAGCACTGTGGACCTCTCTATCTTTATAATATCATTGAGATAACCCACAATCATGATATTTTTAGAACTATGAGTAGGTACTTCCAAGGAAACATTTACTTGAATTGAACCCCTATCTCAAAATTTTTGGTAATTTTAGGCCATATTATAATTGAGATTCTGAGATACAGCTGGGTTTTATTACACTAAATCTCACAAAATTGTATCATTTTTCATACTTCTATTAGTAAGATCAAGGCCCTCGTTAAAGTATTATATAAGAAAATTTTCATGGATATAGTAGTGGGTGAAGCTGAAATATAATATAATAACTTAAATATTTCCTAATATGCAAGTATGGTTTCTACTTGGGTTTATCTAATATCATATATCTCTTTTCAAAGGGAAACTATCCTATAGTTAGGGAAAAATATTAAAGGAATCTTTTCTTTAATTCATTCCAATTCATTGTTAGAGTGCATTGGGAGTATTGAAACCACTCCTTAGACACTCCATATAAGGATAATGAAAATGTTGCCATATTTAATTGGACTAAATTAACCCTTATTGGGTTTATAAATGCACAATCCTATTAAAACTCTATGATATTCTTCTATGGGTCTTCCATAATAGATAAATTATTTTGTAGAACTTCCCCAAGAATCCCATGAAATTTTGGTATATAATAAAACATTAAAGATTCTAATTTAAAACAAATATTTTCTTTACTTTATTTCACAAATTTTTTTATATTATCTTTATATTATATAGATAACTCATTAATATTTTTCTGGACTACCACAATAATTTTAGGCCCTTGAAACTCTATTTTAATGTTTTATCATTGTGCCCCCTATATTGGGTGTACCATGTCGTCCCCTAGATTTCCTTCATTATCTAATTGAATAAATGGTACTTTCTCATCCTCAAATATCTCATTCATAGCTATAGAGTGATATGTTCTATCTATTTTAGGGTCTAAGAGAACTAATTAAGTGTATAAATTCATGGGAATACAATATATTAGGAAGCATCCTTGAAAATTATGAAAATTGAAATGTAGATATTTTTTATGACTCTTTATTCATGTTTTATCCCCTATGAATAATGTGATATTATTCACCAAGGATTTCTCTCATTGAGGTTTCAAACTAAGATCTATTATAACTTTCTTTTGTCTTTAATTAAACAAGGGGATTGGGTGAATATTTTATAAAGAATAAAAAAACAATAAAAATAGTGAAAATGAGAAACATGTGTAAATATGTAAATGATAGTAGTAATAAAGTTGTTTTGAATTTAAGAATCTATATTTATCCTTAAAAAACATTTTATCAATTTTCATTCTTCAATTCCTAATAAAAGACCTTAAAAACGTTTAATCCTACCTAGAAGATATACCAAACCCATAATATAGTAGTTATTCTTCCTTTAAAAGTAATCTAACTACAAAAAACCTGCCAATTAATCATGACCAATCAAATTCCCAATGCTCCTAAAAAACCTATATTAAGATATTTAAAAAGTGAACAAGATTGCATTAACTACATAAAATGAAAAACAAATCTTCATTAAATAATCAAAAAAATTAGTTTTAATCAATAAAAATTGAAATTGTATGAATTAAAACTAATCCAAAATAATCATCATTTTTGGGAAACAAAAAAAATCAGTTTTATTTTAAGAAAAATAAAAAAAATAGTTAAAAAAAGCAATTAAAAACTCCTGATCAAAATTTTGAATCACCATTAGCTCTGGACTGTATTCGGATTATCCAAACATGTTTAACTTACTTAAATAATCTATTTCATTCCCCTCTCTGAGTCACCCCTCTTGAAGTCCTAAATCAACCCTAAAACATTAATCCCCCTCCCTTCTAATTCTTTTATCTTGTTTCTAGATTATTCCTTCCCTCTACCCATCAAATCAGTCTTTATGATATTCTCTCATATTTGATATTATAATATTCCCTTTCATATTTTAGGGTCCCAAAAATCAGAATTTTTTTAATTATTTCCTCCCTATAGCATTACATAGTTATGCTCATCAACTACATTTCCCTTTGGTTCAATGATCTTCTCTATGTTCCCTCTATGTTTCCAGGACCTACATTGCATCAAAATGATCTCAAAGTCTATAATTTTTTCGGGGTATTTTAAAAATATTCATCATCATGTGATATCCATTCTCTAAATCTTTTCAAGGATAGGACACTTACATATCATCATTCATATCTAAAATGGTAAAGCCACATACTTTTACCTATCAATGGGGTCACAAAGTTACCTTAATGCATCAGTTGTGGAAACCCTTATATATCATAAAGAATCTATACTTTCAACTTATATAGAAAAATAATTAATTTTAGGTATCATTATAGCAATAGGATAACATTTATGTATCCTTTATGTAATTATTAAAAATTTGTTAGCCCATGCCTAAGGGTTTTACCCATTAAAAAATAATTCATGGTGTGCATCATGGGACACATACACATCATGATTGGAAACTTTTATGTATCAGATTAAAAATATTGTGTATGGGCCAACCCATACATATGAACCATCAATATAAACTAAAAATCATGAAAAATCAAAAATTATTAATTTTTTACAATAAGTAAATTAATATTAGAATAATAATAAAATAACTACATGTTACATTTCAATCCATTTTCATACTAATGTCTTATTCTTATAAACTAAAATTTATGTAATTTTTAATTTATTATTAAATATGTGAGGGCTAAAAAATTATATTATATAAAAAATAATAATGAATATATACACTCTATAAAATGACCAGTGTGGTATGACCACCCTCCATCCTTACCCTGGAAAGTAAAATTGTTTTAGTCTCACAATATGGGAGATGATAAAGATTATACACTATAATTCTAAGGAAAATAATTTGATTATACTCTGGGGAGTGATAGTTCAGGTAGGTTGTCTCACTAGCACTGAACTTATTGGATTGTGTTTAATATTTTTCATAACATGAGTGGATTTTTATGAAATGAGGAATTTATACAGATGAATTAGGGTAAAAGTGTGTTTTTAAACATATTTGGAGAAATAGTGCATTTTTTATGGAATTTAGGAAAATAGGCTGTTAATCAATAATTTTTTTGGGGGAGAAAACATGCGTCATAAATTGGATTCCAAATATGGTATTATATATTTTAAATTCTAAAAAATGTTTTGTTTGGTATAGTTTGATATGCATGTATTTTATTTTGGTAGCCCATCCTAGAGCCACCATCTGTTTCAATGTTCCATGTGACCTTATGTGTTCTACCTCATACACCAAAGGTTGTTGACTAGTAGTGAGGGATTAATCCAAATATTAGGGAGACTATTACTAAAATAAAAGTCATAAAAACATATTAAAATAACCAATATCAATATTCAATACCATTAGAGTACTCATAAAAAATAAACACATTGTTATACCAAATTAATATAGAAGCAAACTTACTCTTGATCATGTTACCCTGAATCGACTAATCACAAACTCAATCAATCAAATAGTAAAATAAAAATTGATAAAAAATAAGAAACTTTTCCCTACTTCTATCCCCAATCCCCAATAATTTTGTCTCCATATAACCATTGATAAAAATCATCTTGATCCACTTCACATATTATGTTGAAAATGAATGTAAACATATGGTTCTCACATACATTGGAGTTCTTATGCAGGGTGTTAGAAAAAAAATCATATTATGATAAAACCTAGTTCCCCTTGTATAATAAATCATATATGTTTATCCATGAAGAAGAAAATAAATATTTCACACATGTAGCTAATACTTTTTGGTCTTACCAATTTTCCCTGAATCCTTGCGAATCAAGTCATTATATACTAATCAGGTCATCACATCACCCAATCGTCATTACTTTTTTATATTTTGGAATCCTTATGCTTCATTGTCTCATGTCATGAAACCTAAAACTTATCCCATTCCAAAAGAATTAGTTTAGGAATCATCCAAACCTTGAACCTATTCCTAAATGGATAGGGCATGGTCACACATCCATATGTTGATCCACTTCCTTATCACTTTAGGCATGGTCCATCGTCTACATATCATGTCATTTCATGAACCAACCTCTAAATTTAAGAAAAATATCACTTACCTAGTCTACTAATGGTATGTTCCTCTTCCATCCATGAACCCACACCTTCTCGCTCTTAGTAGAGTCAGTTAGTCCTTATCACTCATGTAAAAGGACCCTTCTATGAAACCTCTTTATCACTGAAGGTATATCCCAGCTTCATTCACACTCTGAAACTATTACATTCATCGAAATAATTCTATCCATATCGCTATTGGATAGGTCTGTATTTTGGATCCACTTATCTAATGAAATTCATCACCTATCACAATCACACACATGTAATAGCAAACCGGGCCCATATCCTATCACACAATCTCACCAGCACATTTCCTAGGTTCTAGTCACTCAGGCCTATACCCTTATCCCAATCATGACTTAGTTTCTATGAACAATATTTTAATCCTCGTAGTATTAACTTCTCACCTATCAGGGAATTGATTGATGTCCAATAAACCCATATCAGTCCCTCCTTAGTGATACCATCTCGTATTTATCACCCATCAGTGACATAATACCCCATAGTCTTATCCTAACCTAGGCCTCATGGCCCAGTTTAACCTCATTAAGATCCTTTACACACGTTGTATCACTATTAAAGGACCATTCCTAGATATCACATTCAATCACCTTATCATCTTGATTCCATGTTATGAATTATTTCCAAAGCCCACACTTGTGTAATGAACCAACTGATACTGACCCAAACCATCACCCAAGCTAGTACACCACAAGGTATACAACACATTTCTGGTCACCATGAGTTGGAGATAAGCATTGAGAATAAAAAATATTTCACTAGGAATTGGTTTTCTCAGGGTAAGTTAGTTTTACCCATTAGTTAATGGATATGACCACACCAATATTACTATAGTCAACTAAATAAAGAAAAACTTTCTAGAATTAATCAACAATTACTAAAGTGGATACCATAACTAATATCATAACTTAATATATAAAATATTCCATAATAAGTAATGAAATGGTATCCCAAGTCAAAACTAAGAAATATGGTAAAGGACCAAAAATGGCCGATACATACATTCCAAACGTACCAAAACTCCAAAATAGCTCCTCAGGAGCGAACTCAGTGAGACCACATATCCTCCAAAAAAACATTGGATTATGGTAATGAAAAAGATCCATCAATGTACAAAGTTCTATTTCCTTTACCTTATTCATAAAACACGAAGTCTATACACACCCAAATGAATATTTATAGTTTAAGAAATAAATAATAGTAGGATTCCACCAAGAATCCATTTATGGGTTTTAAAACTAGGAAAAATAATACACTATTTTGGTAACTCGTTTTCAAAAAATATCCAATACTAAAACCTTACACATAATGTGTGTATTTTAAATCCCTTTTGTTTTAACACAAATAAATATGTTATAAAATTAAATTAATAAAATAGATCAACATAACCAATGAGGAATAACATAGGTAAGAATAAATCTCATTCTTATATAACCAAATATATTGGTATGATTATAACACATAATATAACATCAAAAAAGGAACAAACATAATTAATAAAAACACAAAGATCAACCTAGAAAGTGTAATGTGAATTATGGTCTCTAACCATAAGTTTCTAAAGTGAGTGATTCAGAAAAATAGTTTGGTAGATGGATAAACAATGTAGAATATCTCAAAATCTTCTCTGCCTGAACTCCAAGAGCTCCCACAGTCTCTTGGACAAACAAGTAGAAGATCTATTAGTTTTCATCCTTAAGGCTCTCATAGTTCTCTATACAAGAAATATTATTTATCATGGTCTTCCTCCAAAAGTATATCATGATACCATGGATAATGCACTCTCACACCTCAGTTATCCCAAGTCCTACTCCATACCAATCATAATATAGTCACAAGTTACATGAAACAAAACCCATTTCTCAAGCCTCTATAATTAAAAAGCATGCCCATTTTATAAAATTCCTTCCCCAAGGTAAAATATTTTCAAAATTCCAATTATAAATTATTTTGAAACTATAAACTAATTTTGTTCTTTTTTACCAAATAGATAGAGTGAACTCAAGTGACCCCAATTTGGAAAAAAAATCACTTTAAAAACACAATTGCAAAATAAAACCATGGATCACAACAAAAATAGAAAGAAAATCAATCATAAATAATTTAAAATAGAAATTAAACAAAAAAACCAATGTTATTTGTAATTTAAATGTAATCTAGGTATAATTCCCTTTAATTGACACACATACCTAAGGAATTGTTCCAAAGTCGTTGCCTTTGATGAAAACCACCAGATTTAGGATAAAGAAGGCTACATACACCCAATCCATAAGTAAAAAAATGAAACCCTCATTAATCACCCCATATTCTTCCAACCTAACAATGATGGTTCTATCCATATATGAAGATGGAATAAAAATCATGAGGATGGGAAAAGGATAAATAAAACTCAAATAATAGGGCTTAACTCAATCCTAAACACATGGAATCCATGGTTAATCTAGAAAGATGGGAGAAGATAAGCTTAAACCCTAAGGGAGAGGGGATTCACATGAATGGGTGAAGAATGGATGATAAAATGGGATAAATATATTATGTTCATATTGGTAAAAACTAAAAAATGAAATGATCGATAAAACTCACATGGTTTTGTTTCATAGTTAGAATTTTTTTACCAGCCATGTTGGTGCTACTATCTCATAGAAAAAGGAGCTTTACGATTACCATTGAGACATGAAAAATTTTAAAAGCCATTCTAATACCCTGAAAAGTTTAATTTTCCCCCAAAGACCACCCCTGCATGATTAGCTTCATGATTAGGAAAACATAGTACCTACCATGAGGCCTGGGGTTTATGTCCCCAAAATTAGGGTTTTCAACTACTTTCACCCTGAAAATACATGAGTAAATCTCATGGTAAATAAATATCAAAAAAATACTTACTAGTGACTAGTTGGGTGTCACAAACTAGGTCCCATATCAAATATCCTTTGTGAGGCCTCTCATCCCGTCACTTGGAAATTATTCCTCTCCATCACACCATGTCTTATACTAATTGAATCATCATATTCATAACACATTCTATGCCTCAATCAACCCTCAGATTTGTTTCACTCATCAGGCATGAGACAAAGAGGTAGCTCATCCACCATCGCTGGGGTTAAGCCTCTCATGTTCAGCCAACTAGCCTTATGGAAACCATCCAAGGATAATCACATCTTATCTAATATCCACATACCTCTTAAATGTGTCTCAGCACCTCATAAAAGACCCTATCCCCTTGGATACATAATAATCATGTGATCCCAGATCATTAATCTTTTAAATATCACTTATATCATGCATAAGAGGCCCAACTTCATTTTAATGTATCCATCTAGAGAACCCTTGATCCTTATTCATGTAATAATTATGTCTTTCTGATTATAGGGGCACAACGCCTTAATATGGTATTTGATTTCTAGCTATCTAGGTGTTTCATGTTTCCATATAGACATGTGTTGCCCCCTCCATGGGGCCCACCCAAATGCCAGAATTGATCGACACACTAATCCCAATCCCACATGCCAACACATGTTCTTTCAGAATGCTTCTTCCTCACTCGCACACACCCTGGGAAACTGCTCATGAGGTCACCCATCCTAACACTACTCCAATTGAATCTCCCTTAAATATGGATTTATAATCATATAGGATCTAGAAAATAATGGCTCACCATGTTGAGCTGGGGTAAAACATTTTATTCTTTTAACCATTTTACTATCTAGGATGATACCCCCCACCATTTAGAGACTAATTTCAAGATTTTTTATGACCATGTCTACCAAACTAGTTCCACTGCACTTCTGACTTGGAAACTCCATCTGATACCATTATAACGACAAATCCCCACTAAAAACCATACATCTCTTCCTAACATGATCATCATGTCATGGACTTTCATGAGAAACTAGTTTCCCTGTTAAGACCTTTTTTACTATTCATAGGTCTCACACATAGGCCAAAATGGATCATTAAACAAATGAATATCCCCATAGGACAACATATGCTCTTTTATTTTTATTTTTTCTCACCCACACACACCTTAGAAAACTTCCCAAGATTCCACCTATCCTGAAACTACTTTTTGTAAATTATGACATAACAATATATTTCTAATCAGGTAGGATCACAAAAATATTGGTGCACCTTATTAACATGATTAGTATCATTTTAGACTGTTAACCCTTTAACATTTAGGTTTTACAATTCATATAAAAATCCCCATGTTATACATGTAGTCAAGTAAACCAATGAATAAACAAGAATATCACTATATTTTTAAGGGACCACCTAGCTCGGTTAAGGAGTTAACATTTAATCTATTTCCATTGATCCTCAACCAAGAATTCACATGCCTCATTGAAGATCATACCACCACCCAAACTCCTATCACAAACCATAAAACATAAATAATTAATTATTTAATTAAAAAAAGTGTAACATTCATTATAAAACTCACCAAGAATCCTTATCATAGACAAACCTCAACTAACCACATTAAAAAGATTTGTGCACACCCCTATTACCCTCTCAGAAAAAACATCTAACATAAGAAACCTAGTTAAATGTCCGTTTTATCCTATTCAAGAAAAAACCCCTAAATAAATTCATTGAGTGAAATAAATTCAACAAAACTACATTAGAATATAGGAATAAATTATCATGTGATAGCCTATATGAAATAAAACTAAAATCCCCACTAAACGCTGAATATTTCACCATGCTTTAGTGAATAAATCATAAAAACCTCACCCAAACTAATCCAAAAATAGAGAGATAAAAAATAATGGAAGAATAGGGATTAAAATGGAAAAAATATCTAATATTAGTACTCAAAACACTAATAGTCCGCCCATTTGGAAAGTGTACCAAAGGATGGGAAGGGGATACCATCCAAATGGCCTTCCTTGAGTGCCCCTGCTCTTTGAAATCGAAGGGGGCACAACATAAGAAAAGAATAGTTTTCCCCAGATTAGAAAATTCTCTAGAAACCATTAATAGAATGACTAAGGTGTTCATTCTTGGAACTACCCATGTCGAGGGACCACTCCAATATCCCCTGAGAGTTTCATAGTGTAACCACAATAGCCACACTATGAATGGGTTGTTGTTGTAATTTTACTATAGCCTAACCACTCATCCCTTCTCTGACACTTACCTATGAACCTGAGGCTCCTAATAAGTCTCAGAAAATACCAAAAAAATCATTTAAGAGCATCCAAACCGTCATATACTAATTAGATGCTCAATTATATAAAAACATCCTCTAGAGATCAAAATTAAAATTCACACTAAAACGTAATGGCCCCGAAATTCTTGGGGTATAAAAAATCCCCATTATAACACTTATCGTCGATGGGAAGTCATTGTAGTTGTCAAACGATACCTCAAAACCTTCCATAGTCATAATTTACAAGAACTCATTATTTTCCATCTTCATACACCAAACACACTTCTTGTGTGAAACTCTAAACACTAAGTTTCACTATTGAACATAAGTTGTTCCACCCATTCGTTAACAGTGGTTAAACCAAGACAACATTCAATGTACTAATAAATCATTAATTATCAATGATTCATCATCCCATTCATCCCAATTATTATGACGATCCCCATTATAAGGCTTTAACCATAATTCCATATTCAAATCCATGGTTTACCCATCATAAGAATTTCCAATCAAACACTCTTCTAGTAGTGCACGGACAATCCAATTGTTTCTAGAAAATACTATTGAAATGGTTTTGAAGTCAATGCATTCTAAATCACACAAAAACACCAATTAGACATCCTATGGCTGAATTATCCTTAATATTCATAGTTTCACTCATTCATAAAACACTATAAAACACTCAATCATTATTATGTAACAATATAATGCATTAAAAGACGGTCCAAATATCGATAATGAATCCCAAAACCAACTCTTGGTGTGATTACATTGTAATGTAACCAACTTCCTCACTATCTCTCATTCTTTCACCTTGAGTAGTGACACACCTCTGATCTGAGTCACTCTCGGATCCCCCCAAATTCATCTAAACCTTGATGACAAGTCACTAACTCCAATAACCACTACATCCGAATCCCAAATCTAGTATTTACTAAGGAACCTAACAACATCATATCATTTCATACACCAAAAATAAAATTCCGCCTAAAAATACATTGATCAGTCTCACCAACTACATGAATTTTTCTACATGTTGTTATTCTCCAATGATTGTTATGAATCTCTCCACCATAAGAGTATTTTCATCATTTCCCACTAACCGAAACACCCAATCTCTATAGCACTTGCTTCATCCATTACTACACATAATGATTAAACATGATTACCCCACTCATAAATGAGTTCCCATAGGAAAGATCAATGTTTTTTATCCCCAACCTAATAGTAATGATATCATCCAACAACTAATAGCGCACCCCCTTCCATATGGATTCCCTTACACTGCACCTCAAGAATCAAACAGAATAGGTCCCAAACCACAAACCCATATCCAATCAATGTCAACCATGGTAGGGACCCACATTGACAATATAATGGTACTTTGATATATCACTAATGTCTTATATCATAGTCAAGTGAGATATCTCATCTCACCAATCCTCTATTTCATATGCACATCTCTCTACCCCCAATATCATTGTAACACCACATTAGTGAATATATATCCCAAACCATGCTCAATGGATCCACACATGGACCATTCATAAATCTATAACTCCACCAAGTATCACATGTAACCAGCAAATACAATCCTTCATACAATGATACGTTTACCTAAAAATCCATGATGATGGTTTCTCTCCTTCACTAAGGTAGTGTGATCCATCATGAAGCGTCTCATAGGTTCTAGAACATGATCCTACTCGGTCTCATCCAAACCCAAGGGTTTTACACTCCAATTCAAACAAATCACATGACTACACTTAGGATTCTATGTGTCTCATCCCATCTAACTCATGACCTCATTCCTAACTCACTGAACATTCTCCCCATGTTGGATAGTATCATCCAACAACCTAATTTTTTCAAACTAATTCCAATAACCTTATTAATAAATAGCCACATAGGAATCCTTAAAAACCATGAATTTATACCCACACCCCCTCTAAACTATCTGAAAGTGCATTACAATAACCATACGTGTGGGCAACCATGTTATTATTCCCTAATAACCTACCTTGATACCAAGTACAAGTCATCCACATTGATTTCTCAACCCTCTCATGGGTTTTTTGTGTAACCACCCATATCGGTTTAGTAGAATGCTACCAAGAAGCAATGTGGAAAAATATTATATAGTTTTTCATTGACACTTTTAGAATCATAACTAGCATCATCAAAGTAATTTGTGACCATAATCGGAAAATTCAGCAGGTATTACATTCCAAAATTGATCCCATCAATGTTCCTCCTCTGAGGCATTAAATGTATACACTAATCCACCAAAGGATTGTATGTATCCCTTGATTAATGGAATATGTTCCCATCATCTGATCAACTATTGTAATATTATCCAAATGACCTTTATTCATAGAAAATACCATGGACCATATGAATAGAATGAACCCAATAATTTATATGGGAAGACTTCATTAAATCTATAGTTGACACTTTAAAAAACTAAACATTTTGTCAATAAACATCCACATACAACCAATCCCATGTCACGTGATTCTTGAATTTATAATATTGATCCATAAAAAAAATAATTTTAAATATCCAAGATTGAAATCCATATATAACATCTTTGGTGAACACGTCATTTTTAAAAAAACATATCATCCATGATATCATTGATAAAGAACAAGAATATTATTACCCATTCAAACATGAAATCTCATTACAAAGGTTTTCATAAATCACTAGTCTATAGTCAATCACAATCTATGAAACATTCCCTTACCACATATCTATCATCTCTAGAAATCATAAAATAAAAGAAAAACTCGCATACAACTTTCCAATGCCATGACCTAGAACTATCATCTGTGTTGGTGTTGCATGTGTTCTCAAGCATTCCCCCCTCCCATATAATAGAGGTTTCAAACTACTGATGGGGGCCTAAACCATATAGTTATAAGAATATTCCCTCAAATTAGATTCATGAAATAATTAAAACAAAACAAAAATATATATCCATCATAATTATAGTATTAATAATCAATAAACATAATGATATATCAATGGAATCTGTAAGTATAAATACCCACTGTTATGTTATCATATATCAATTGATTTCCCATTGTTCTATTAAAATATAAAAATATAAAAAGTCAAAAAAATATTACTAAAAATACTTCCATACTTGGGCCTCAATAACCGAGTCTCCACATACCATTCAAGCTAGATATACCTAATCCATTGAATATCATGTGTCAAATGTTAATGTAAACATAAGGTTTGCATGTGTACCGAAGTACCTTTTCATGGTATGAGAAATACATCTCAATAGGGTTTTACTAAGTTCTTGTAGTATAATCCATCATATAAATGTAATGATGAGGATAAAAATAAACATCTTACACAATAACCTTAGACATTATTTATTTAATTGGCTCCCATAACCCCCTGCACATTAGGTCACCATGTGCTAATTAGGCCACCATGACACCTGATAATACCTACATCACGTCCAAACCAAAAAAGGGTCATCTAGTCTACTCATGAAATTAAAAAATAATGCAGATCCCATACCCAATGTCTCTATGTAATAATATTCTAAACACTAAACCACTCTTATAAGGGAAAAGGAACCATTAGATGCACATATCTCAATTCCTATCCATATCACACAAGGTAGGATCCATCAAATTTATCTTGTATCATGACATGAGGGAGACCCTCATGGGTGGTCCACTACCACTACCCAAGTCTACTCATGTAATGTACTTATTTCATCCATTAAACCATACCTACACACTCATGGTGTGGTCATCCATGACATCCCTCTCAAGGATAACACCCCTTCTATAACCACTACCAGATCATTCAATGTATGTCCCAAATTCATGAAAACTAAGACTATATCCCATTGATGGTAGTATTACCAGCTATCTCACCCCTATAAAGGTTAGGCCTATGGATCTTCTCCACCATTTATATATTTTTTCTATCATAATCACACACATGAAATATAACATAGGTATTGTATCGCATTATAGAAGATCACCATATCATTCCACAGGTGTCCTTCACTCAGAACTAGACCCTCATCCAAAATACTCATCAAAATCCTTGAATAATGTGTGGATACTCATGATATTCTCATCCCACCCATTAGGACATACAATGATGTCCTCCAAAAATAATATCTATATTTTCTATATGATACCATAACACATACATTACCCATCGCAGACATCAAATCCTATAGGCTCAAATGACTTAGTCCTGAACACCTACTCCAACCATCTCATGATCCCTCACGCTCTTGGTCCCACTATATAAGGATCGCCTTGATCTTTCACACTCAATCCCCTTGGAACACTGATGTAATTTCTCAATTGATTCCAATGACATACACCTAGTTCCCATCTCAGATCTTCTACAAGATATCTCTTAGCTAATCACTTAGATGAGACCCTGTCTATCAAGAGGGTGTCACTTAGAGGCTGCCACTTTCATTTAGTGGTAGCCACTTACATGCTCTGTCTATCAAGATATCTCTTAGCTAATAACTTAGAGGAGACCTTTTCTATCTTATGATCCCTCACTCTCTTACTCCATGCACTTTTCCAAAAAATTTCCTCTAGTAGATTCAAAAGGATTGTGGTGTGACTCTGCATTTTTCATGGGGGTTAGTGAAGTTAGAAAAGGAACTGGACTGAAGGGCTGGGACCGCAGTCCGATAGTGATTTGAAGTAGGGGTGTGAGGGTGAAACTGCCACGGTATGAAGAAATTATTTGGCTATGTCCCTAATGAGGTTCCCAAGGTACCTACGCACAAATACCTATGTGATACCATACTGGAGGAGAATGAAGAAATTATTTTGTCTAATCCCCAAAGTGGAACCCTAGTTGGTCCAAATCACCGATGGCACACAAGTCTTCTTGGGTGCCACCCGTCCAGCTCATATCCACTTGCATTCCACAATGATGGCGTGCAACCCACTTGTGCAACAAAACTCTTTTCACCTAGGGTCTTGTTTTTGCATATAAATAGATCCTTGGGGCCTTCATTTTTATGGACGAATTTCCTCGAAGCACAATTGTTGATATGGTCACCCTAGTACTTCTCCCAAGTCTTCAAAAACACTCAAGGTAGTTCTTTAACACCTAAAGTGTAGGAATTAAATGAGGATCATAAGACTTATGAAATTTTAGTATTTTAAATAAATTACACTAGAACACCTATAACAACCAATATCCATAAAATCATAAACACTTGCACACCACCTATTTATTTCATAGGAACTTGAGCACCCAACTTCTCGGAATACTTGTGAATACTCTTGAAGGCTTGATTCAAGTCACTCCCAAGTATTATCATTCAGGTTGTTCATCATTTATGTGAACACCAGGTTTCCCAAGACTAGTTGTGCCCCCATACTTGCGTTACAGTACCCACTTCAACACCACTCTTTGATTCACCTACTGTTTTTAGTCTATAATCCATCAATCCCTACTCAAATACCATCATTGGATCCCTTGTTTAAAAGGTATTCTATTGAGACCTACACCAAGACCTCCTAACATTTCAAACCTTTGGGAAAGGCACAATAATGTGTCTCTTATTTGGGTTTGTATTTCCACAGTAAGAGGTTTCCCTAATTTGATTCATAATGGGGTCAAGATTCATGGAGTGTCTATGGGTTTGTATATCCACAGCCACATGGACTGTTCTCCGAGGAATAGTGCCAGGAAGTTCTAGATTTGGAAGATTGGAGTTTTGGTCCTAACCTCTCCCTTCTCAAAGAGTCAGAACCTCAGGTCTCTGGTAGGAAAGAAATGGTTCACACATGATTTTCCATTCAAGAAAAGTAAACATCTCCCTCCCCTACCAGTATCAATTTTAGGACTGAAATCCTCATGGAATCCCCGAAACTTCATACATTATTCCTTTAATTGGACCCTTGTCCAATGTAATTTGAAAAGAGGGAAGGATCTTCGCATAACCCTCTTCCTAAGTCACCTTATCCTCATCCACCCTAGCCACTGTAGTCATTACCTTTTCCACAAGCAGATGATGAAAAGTGTGGGGACCTTTGTTGAATCTTAGACATCCTCTTGTTTCTCACACCGAGCATGACTCACATGGGTTTAGAGATTTTTCAAGGTCACAACATTTTCAGAACAACATGAACTAAAAAACTATGATTCCTAATCAAACTAGGATATGTAGGAAGCCTTAATCAAGGCTTGAGCTCATTAGATAACGTCTTCAAGAATCCAACCCTAATTCCTTTAATCTGGGAATCATTTTTAAGATTAAGCCCCAAATTAAACCACCAAATCACCATGGCATCCTTTTTAGGATGTAAGCCCAAACTAATTTCTCTCAAAGGATTATACTCTCCTATGAGACTTATCAAACAATGTGGGATTATATTCCCATCCAAATGAGATATGTAGGAAACCTCTTTGAGGTTCAAACCCAACACTTCAAATCAACCCTATTCTCCTTGGTCCATATTCCTAACAAGGTCTAATATTACATGGAAACCCATTTACTTTCTATGTTCCTTGGGATGTGTTGGAATAAATCCCATACAAAACATGGACTAAGAGACTTTCACTTAGATTTCCTTACCACATGACAATAAATTGTATGTCTAGGTCTTCATCACATGACCTTAAAAGGTATAATGTGTCCCATTAAGCGACATCGAACTATAAGGGTTATGATTCCTTTCATAAGGATAAATAGGTTGCCCATTTTGTGGGTAAGATCCCAATATCAAAACAAACCTTCATCTCCCTAGATGATAATAAATTCTAGTGTTCCCCACTGAGTGGCATATAAACCAGTATCATCATAACAATGATTAAAATAATCTCAAAATATTTTATGATAGGATACCGTTGATGGAGAACCTTGAATACAAATAGATATATTCATTAATGAGTAATCTGGAATACACAATGATGATTCTAAATTTCAAACATGTTAATAAGTGATTGAAAATTCTAAGGGAAATGTATGTCATACTTAATGAATTAATATGGATTCATGGAAATATATTAAATTCATAAAGAGAGTCCCATAGTTGACAATAATTCCCCCCCCCAAGGGTGTGATGATTGAAACATCCCATCCTATCAACTAATGCACGTTCCAAAGTATTATAAAGTTCAAACATAAAGAACCTCTGCCTTTGGAAAGCAGGTCCCTTTTGGATAAAGAACTATTGTAAGTTTCATGTTCCATGAATAAATCCAATGAAAATCACCTGGAAGAAGTGATTATTAATACTAGAACACATGTTTCAAGTAACTATGAAACACTCACCCATCTAGTCCATGAGAAACCATCCTTGGATATTCTAATTTCATCTAAGAAATTAGGAACTCTTCGAGGTCTCTTATCAACTAAAATAATTCCCTTTCCCCTTGAAAATATAGTCATATGGATATCCCAATTATCAGAAGTTTTAAATAGAACTTATTTTAGTATAGGATCCCCAATTATATCCCACCTCATCGTCCTAGGGCACCCTCAGTCCCAATTCATCTACTAGTCCCATGAAATGCATGCAGGAAAGTACACCCATGTATAAATCATAATATGATTTTATATTAAAGGAACTTACTACCTTATTCTAGGATTTACTAATGCTGCCAATATCCATTGAGCCTTTAATATGCCCATTCATGCCTTATCCAATATTATACAACTCCACAAGCTCCAATCTCACACCATAAAAATTAAATAATTAATTATAAAAATTTATATTTGATTATATAATTAATTCTCAATATAAATATTCAAAAAAAACTCATCAGGTGTCACCATACACTAAAAACTCATCCAAACACCCATAATAGGTTTTTAGCACAGCCTCCAAACTATCCTAGTCAAATTTTGAATCACATTACACCCAAAAAAATTCCAATTTCATCCAATTTAGGGTTATATCCTTAATAAATTCATTTTATAAAATAAATTTTCTGAAATTGAATGTGATGGAATGTAAAAATCATCTTATAATTACCTATATGAATTCTAAAAAACATAAAAACTTATCAAGGATGATTTCACCATGATCTAGTGAAATAATCACCACATAAAAATCCAAAATTCATTTAAAATAAGAAGGATAAAAATAGAAGGAATAACATAGATTAAAATTTATTAAAATACATGGTATTATCACAAGAAAACATCAATAAAACACCCTTTTAATAGGCAGACAAAGTAGTAGAATAATTGCGAATTCTCTAGAAAAATGCCCCTCCTTGGGCACCCCTACACCTTGAAATCAAAGGGGGTAAAATATAGGAAAATATGAGTTTAACCTCAGTCAAAAAACACCCATATATGCCTTTCATGATATGAAAAACATTTCCATTCATAAACCACCTAGGAAGAGGGAAACTCTCTCCACCCCCCCCCCCCCTTCTGAGACATTCATAGAGTGAAGATTGTGGTTACACTATGAATGGTATGTTGTTAAAATTTTACAATAGCCCAACCACCCTTCTTTTCTATCACAATTCCCTGAAAAACTGGGGACCAACCAAGCCTCGAAAGACATTGAAAACATCATTTAATCTCATATGAAACATTAAATCCAAATTCAATCCTCATTTTTCAAAACAAACACCACACCAAATAAAAAATCAAATTTCCTCAAAGAAGATAACAACCAATAAATCTATGGGGTGTTACATTGTATCTTAGTTTTGGAAATATTTTGGTTAATTGACGTTTTTGGGTAAAAATAGACCTGATTTATCATTTTTATTATATCTTTTGTCGTAATTTCTAATGAAATATATTTATTAGTGTCATTTGGGAAATAATAAAAAGTATACACTTACCCATTACATGAAATATTTGGTGGACATGTAGAAATTATTGGTTATCATATAGGTAAAGAGAATACATTATTATTAATTATCTATGAGTTAAAATATATGATAGTGATATGAATGGAGTTTTTGAGTTGGATAGCTATTAAAAATGATTTATAATTTATGATAAACATGTATCCATTTCATTGAATATTAATAAACTAGTTATCACATCATGATTATTCTTCTATGTGACATAGTATGTCATAATGTCCAGAGAGTAGATTTCACACTAAAAAAGTATAACAGTTCCTTAATATGATGGGAACCCATAAGTTCTATGAAAATATTCATGAATACATATGTTCTATATCTAGGTGATGTCATTTTATGGAAAAAAATAATACAGGCTGTCAGGGGTGTAGACTAATAGGACTTTGAGGCATCTTCTCATGGTGTATGCCCTAGATAATAATTAATATTGATATTTTGAAAATTATACCAGCTAGTAGGAAATCTACATTTCCATGTGTCATTGTATGTTCCTATGTGCGGACATGTGCACGAGTCCTTATACATTATGATTATTGTTATGAGTATTATGATTTGTGCACTTAGAGGTATTGATGAAAACTGTGACAATATATGTTCATGGTGAGGTAGGATATATTGGGTGCATCAAAAGTAATATTGCATTAATGAATAATGAGAGAATGTATTTATCCATTCCATTATTTAATGGAAGATGATATCTTAGGACCTTTGATGGAAATGATAACAGCCTAAATAAATCATTGGCCATGGTGTTCAATAAGCATGTTTTATTCTTGGAAATTCAATGAAAGAGACATAGAGAACATAGGTTTCTAGCACCAGCATGAAACCTATTGTATTTTATATATCATGGTAAAAGGATTATATTACATGCTATGCATTTGTATATGGTAACATGTCATTACAGCATTGAATTATTTCTCTATGGGTGCCTTTCTATGTTTCTAGAGGAAAACCTTGGGCATTAGGCTGCTTTTCCTAATTCCATTGAGAAAGAGGCTAGAGGGTCACAAACTATGTGTATTTAGAGTCTCAGTTAAATAATATTTTATTATTTGACAAGTTGAATAAAAATTATTTCTAGTCACAGTTTAATAATTATTCATGTATGATTGATCACATATATTCTATCACTAGTTATTCTTGAGAATATATTTTGAGTGTAATATTTAATGAATATTTATTTATTAGTGAATAATTCTGTTAAATTTATTTAATAAATATATAAACATTATTCAAGGCCCTATAAATATTTTTTACAAATGATGAACTGAGGTAAATTGTATTGTGATAAGTAATAAATATCAAATATTATTTAATTAAATAATATTTAATTATAATGTGCAAGTGTAAATCATGTCATGAAATAATATTATTATTATTGTTATTTGGCATGGGGTAATTTAGTAATAAATAAATAATAATGGAACTTGTGAAATTATTTTATTTTAACCCTAGAAAAATAAATACCGAATTATATTATATTTTTCATAATGAAAATTAGTTTTGCAAAAAAGATTTAGAGAAAACCACTCAATCCTAGAGATATAAATTCTCCAAGAATGCTCTCAAGAATGGAGTGAAATCCTTTAACACTGAATCAAGGAGAACGCATTGGATTCAGTTCTTGAGGTGATAAAAGGTATATGACGCAAGAACATGGATCTTACATACTATCACCAAAATACACATTAGGTGACATATTATGATCAGTGGAACACATATGGATCACTACTAGAGGGAATCTATGTTTGGTTTCTACAATTCAATGATGGTTCATTGTAGATCTATAAATAGACACATTAGCAAAGAAACAATTCCTTAGAGGTAATTATTAATCTAATTAAATTAATTATAAAAATATATGGGTCGGTCTCCTATCTCTCTAGTTCTGGCATGATTACTATTTTCTATCATTGATTCAATTCCATTAATCATGGTGATTTAACATCATATAGAACTCATATAAATCATCGATCATGAAAAGAAAAATTTGGGTACTTCCCATCTCTTGCTTCCAATACTCCCAGAACCTACAATTTTTACCAGAGCATGAACATAATTTTTTATAATTATTTAAGATTGTTGGTGATTTATTCATTTTTAATTTATTTTTTCAATTCAGGTTAAATAATTATTTTAATATCGATAATGTGATATATTTCTTCCTCCTACATTTCTCATAGATCTAAACGAAAATTTTAATTTTATGACTGAAATAAAATTCTGGAACTCATCCAAGGGTTCCAAGGATTCTATACACATAACATAGGATTAAACATCATGTAATAATCATTACAAGTCGTGTACTCATGGTCAATGAACATGGTATTAATTTTGAAATTATTCAAACCACGTACACTGATGGCACAAAGTGTGGTTAATTCTTGCACCATTAGTTGACCGGGATGGAGTGAAACATGGTAAGGTAGAGTACATATTGTGTATCCCACATACACAACATATAGTTCCATTAGGTTAGAGATGAGTCATGTATTCCCTACACTGCCTACCTGATCGGTGATAGTGTAACACATAGTCAACACAACATGAAGCCCATTGGACACTCCATGTAGTCTAAATTTTCTGAGTTATAGAGTTCATGTCAAGTCCCTAGGCGTGTGTCTCGAATATATGGTGAGAGGTGTTCATTCTGTGTAGATCAGATCTACCATCCTTGTTCTTATAACAATTTAGGTAGATTTAAAATTTATTTATTTTAATATGTAAACCTTAAGACATATACTTGTGTGTGGTCATAATGATAGGACACACCATGTAATATCTTTTAATAAACATAAATATGTAAATTTTTAATTATTTTCTGTGTAATGTCCAAATATTCATATCTTGTAAGAGTTGTATTAAATTTGGTATTATACGTGCATTTATTCAAAACACATGGCTGAAAAATCACGTAATTCGTGTAATCATCTGTGAAGTACACATTGGAAAAATACATGATAGGTTGTGTATTCCCTATGTCACAAGAGTAAAACAATATAAAAAAATAATACATGTTGGGTAGAATTGGATGGGTATTCACCGTGTTTAATCCAAGGTACTTTTATGTGGATGTTTAATTTTAAATTAACTTATTTAATTTTTTATAATTATAATGGATGATAATATCAAGGAAATTCATATAAGGGTCAAGATAAAATTATTGATTAATTAAATGTTATAATTAATCAATTCGAGCATGATTTAACTAAAATAAGAACGATTAATAATTGAATTCTAGTTTTATTACAATTGTAATTTCTTCCATGTGTGTTGATGATTGTGTGCTAGACCAATACTTTTGTATGTGATTGGTTTCATTTATTTTATTATTAAATTAATTTGTTTGTATGTGTTTATGCTCTCCTTATTATTATGTAGGGAATGTGTCCCTTTGGTTTCTTTTATGTAACCCCATTTCCCCCCTCACCTACTTTTGAGTAAATGGAATTTGTAATGGATGGATCTCCCAACATAGTGGAGGTGGTTCATGTTTGGATCCAAGGAGAATCCAATATAAGAAGATAAAAAAGTCAACAGATAGTTTATCAACCACTAGATAAACTAACCATTAGTATATGCTCATAATCATACCCATTATTTTATTTTTTCAGTTTAACGGTTATTTTATTATGGATATATTATCATGGTCTCATAATTAATAAATTAACAGGCATACAAGATGAAAATAAAATAAATTATTCGATGTGTAAATATTATCTTAGACATGGATAATCACTTATGTAATCCAATATAATATTAACAAGTATGTGATAAAGATAAATATTTTCAATTTATGCATCAAATGATAAAGTCCCTCAATAAAATATCACTTCTATATAGCCTTCCATTACTTCAGTTAGAATCAAACCATAGTTCCAAGTTCCTAACCACACAATGTTGGGTAGCTTCCAATTATTAGGGAATTATAACATGATGTTTTGGGTTGACCTATCTTCATTCACACCAAGGGCCAACTTCCAAATATAAACATAGTGTAACTGAGTTAAAAGGTTTGAGGAAATCTAAATTAATGATTTCAGGATTGGGGAGTCCACTCAGTAGATCAAGTAACTACAAGTTAATACATTTTTAATTTTTAATGCCTTCATAAAACCATTCAAGATTCATGACCAACCATCATTTGGGTAATGAGAAGGGTAATATGGATCATTTCTAGTAGAATATCCATGCTTCATGATATTACAAAGCTAATGGTGAGGGATATTGGGTTTCGATAAAATAGTGGAAGACTAATAAATATAGTATTTATTTATTTTTCTAAATTTTATTAGATAAAGTACTAAAATTATGATTATCTTATTTTGTAGAAACAAAAAAAAAATTACATGAAACATATTATTGTGATCCATACCTAAGAAAAGAAACATTTACACTGTAATAAATTTCCATGCACGGAAAAGGCACCAATGTTTCATCCTTCACCATGAAAGGAAATTGTATCTACTGGAAGAACATTTACCATTTATGTTTGGAAATGAGGTAAGGGATGAAGAGCAATCTCTCTATGAGAAACATCTGAATGATTCTACACATGTTCAGTGCATCATGATATCATCCATGTCTAATGATATTTTGAAGCAACATGGTGATATGGATAACTATAGAATGTTGTATTAACTTCAAGATCGCTATCCAGAGAAGGAGAGACATGATAGGTATGAGTTCTTAAATTCATTTTTCACAACTATGTTTGGAGAGTTTACACCAGCTGGGCCTCATGTAGTTAAGATTACCAGCTACATTGAATGTCTAGAAATCATCTGGACTAAATTCTTAAATGAGATGGGTACATATATCATGATATTATAACTTCCAAGTACTTTCTCTAGTTTTATTTTAAATTATAATATGATAAATAGTGAGAAGAGTCTTTTTGAACATCTTAAATTTATCCTCCAAGTGGTTAAGGACATGGGGCATGATAAACCTATAGTCCACATGGGGAATAGGAAAAGGAATAAAATTTAAAAGGGACCCAATAATTATAAATGTTATAAATCTCCTAAGCATCATCCTACCAAGAAAAAGAAGATCTAGAGGTATGGAATGGAAAAGGAGGAAGTGTTCTTTGCATGTTTAAAGAAAGTCCACTAGAAGATTAAGTGCATCCAAAAGTAAGGGTAAGAAAATGATTCATTATTTATCAACTGATATCATTCCATTTATATAAATTGGGTATTAGATGCAGCTTTTGGTTCTCCCATAATTATTCAAATGAAGGAAACAGGTAGATCTTGGATGGTTTCTATAGAATAGGTGGATCTGTGGTCTTCTAATGGTGAAAGGATGGATACTTTAGCCATTTTTTATTACCACCTTTCATTGTTAATGTGTATGATTTTGATGTTATGATATTTTTATTATATACCTATAGTAACTAAGAACATAAGTTATGTGTCAGGTTTAGTTATAGAAGGATCTAATTTCAAATATATAAATAGATGGTATTTCTTTTATAAGGACATCATATGTTATGGTATAGTGCATTTAAATAATAGTATTTATGTATTAAATTTAAAAAATTATGTGTTGGAAATTGATAATGAATCAGGTTCACATGAATAATATATCTCACAATTGTTGCATCATTGTATTGGTTATTGTTCCTCCTAGAACATGTGTCTTCGACCTTATTAAGAATCACTACATCCAAATAGTTTTTATTAGATTTATTTATAAAACCGAAAACATCCAATGGTTATTTACCCAAAGGGACCAGATTTCCAAAGGAATTAATTTGTTAGGTTGGGACCTACGATACATAATAAATAACATTGTCCAAGAGGATGAGAGGTCGAGCTCATCACATGTTTTTGGGGGGAATTATTTCCTACTCAGGGAGTCTCTTGTAGATTTATGGTATGGTCATGAATCCTTAATAATTTACCATGTATAACATAATTTTTCCTTGAAATTTTCAATCAATTATTAGCTTGTGTGAAATTTAGAATCATCCATATGTATTCAAGGTTCATCATTGATGGAGATATCTATATGTATTTTAGGTTCTCCATCAATGGTATCCTCTCATATACTTTTTAGATATTCTTTTATCCTTTGTTATGATAAAAAAAATTTAAGACACTTAGTGGGGAAATATAGAATTCATTGTCATCTAGAGAAATAAGAATTTTGTTTTTATGTTGGATCATACCATTAAATGGGATACCAATGAATCCTTATGAATGGAATCGGAACCCTTGTAGTTATGTTCCTCATAATGGAAAAAAAGATTCCTTTTATGGTAATGCGAAAAGGACCTAACCATTCCGTATCATGTCATGTGGTAAATAAATGTAAGTGTAGGGTGCTTGGTCAAAGCTTGGTGTGGGACTTATGCCTAAGAAGCCAAAGGAACATGAAAAAGATTTTATTTTCTAAGTTATATTAGACCCGGTTGGGAATGTGGATTATAAAGAATAGAGTTTTTTTGGAGTGTTCTGTTTTAACTTTATGGTGGCTTCCTATGTATCCCACTTGTATGGGAATCCAATACCACATAGTTTGGTAACTCTCACAAGGTTTTATGACTATTTTAGAGAAATAGGTTCGAGCTTACTCCTAAAAAGGATTCCCATATAACAAGGCCCATGAAAAATTTCATAACTCACAGAGATTTAGGGAGGATTAATTCAGGGATTACTCTATAGGAGGATTCCCAGGTTAAGGGAATTAGGGTTGGATTCCTAGAAACGATATCCCGTGATCTCGGGCCCTGGGGGAAGGCTTCTTACATATCCCAATTTTGTTGGACATCGTGGTTCTCATAGTTCAAGATATGAGGAGGATTTTGTGGATGTTGTAATAATTACAAATCTCTAAGACCACATGATTCATACTCAGTATGAGAAACAAGAGGGTGTGAGTTATTCAACAAACCACTAACATTCTCTTTCGTTGATGGAAGAGGCCAGGCCGACGCCAAAAGAATCCATGGTGATGGTGGGTGAGGGCACGGAGAAAGGAACCCTTAAATGTGAAATAAAAGTGAAGCTCATTGGGTACATCTCAAAAGACTAGGTTCTTACTTCTGAAGGGATGCCCTTGGTGGATCCCAGGAGAGGAGGGCGACTTCTCTTTTGGACCCTCACTCTTCATATTGGGAACCAAAGGCTCTGGATATTAGAGATTAAAATGGGCGGACAGAGTCCCATATCTAGAATGCATGACTGAGAACATCCCAACACTATCTCTAGGGTTGGGATCCATGTGACTATAGGTATACAAACCTAAAAATATCCTAATGATCTTGACTCCCTTATAAGGTGAATGTGGAAAACCTCTAAATGTAGATATACAATCCCAAATGGGAGACACGATGATATTATTTTCCCAAAGTTTTGATAATTCATGAGGTTTTGGTGGAGGCTTCAACTTAGTCCCTTTCAAATTAGGGAACCAAGAATGGATATACCCTTCTATGAGTGGCTTTGAAGAGGGATTACAAAGTGATATGTGTAGGTCCTGTTTGTAGCTTTGCAGCGTATCTCTGCCGCTTAGGTATGTCACGCAGGTGTACCACACATGTCCTAGTGATGAGTAAAAAATGATTAACACTGGATAACATAGCCTATGTAAGCATAAAAAGGGACTAAAAATAAGATAACACCTTGGTGATATTTAAATTTAAACACCCTAGGTCTCCATTGATGTCATAGGAAGAGCCTCGTGTAAGTACTTAAGGAATAGGCCTTGCATAGGAAAATTCTTCAATGGAAAAATGTTCCTTAATCATATGTATTGTTTTTAAAACTCTAAAAGGGATTTAAAACATTCTTATCTCATCCTATTCTCACTTATATCATGTTTTAGATAGCTACCTAAAAAAATTTGGGGGACCTAGGTTAAAGAGCTATGCACTAGGAGCTTCAATAGTTCTTGCAACTTTTTTCCAATGTTCAAATGGGGAGCCCAAGGATCCTATTTATAGGAATGGAGGGGGCTAGATGAAATGAGTTTTTCAGCATAGTTTATTCACATAGATCTTTAGTACAGCTCCTCCGCATAAGGGTCAAAAAATTATATTGCCATGTAGTTCTTAAACATAGCTCTACAATGTATGTCTATAGCATAGGGGTTGTGTACTACACTGTATGAGAAGAATGTGAAACGGTTTTCTGGATGTTGAGGTGTGCTGCATTGGTCCTTGGCATAGGTGCCCCATGTATGTCCCTTAAACTTTACATCTTTAACGTCCATTGGCTTCTTTTTGATACTTTTAAATATCTGAAGAACTTCTTGAGACTCTTTTTTCCATACTAAGTAGTGTAAACAACCCCCCCCTGGGATTGGATCTGATTGAAAAGAGGATTGAGTCCTAAGGAAAGATTATGGGGAAACACTTATGGAGAGTCAATTCTAAACTTTCACGTTTGCAGCATATATATGCTTCATAGGTCTGTGACATAGCTATTTCTTGTAGCTCTTTGGTGTTGCGATGTCGCGCAGGTCAACAACATTGCCATGTCACACAGGTTGGAAGTGTAGGCTGACAGTTTCTATAAATACCCCTATTCTTTTGCATTTTCTTCACCCATAATCATCGATTTTTCACTCTCATTTTGTATCTTATTTGTCCATATTTACCAGGTTGTGCTCTCACATAGGTACCTTTAAAATCTCTCAATGTAACCCCATTTGAGTGATGGAGGTATATTGAGAGACTTCATCTAAGGACATTCCCTAGGATCCTTATCGAAGGACCTACATGGATGACCACGATGAAGGATCTACATGAAGATTTTCCTTTTTTAAATTCTTAAATTCCTTTATGTTAAAATTTCTACATTCTTAAGTAAAAATTCCAACTTAATAGGGAAAATGTGGTAATTATTTTTTAGGAAATGTATCACTTGATGACTACAACTGAGGAATCTAAAGTTCATCAAAACAAGATAATGAAAACCATTGGACCAAACTATTATGGTGTTATTGGGACCACCCTTTCTAGGTTCTTGAATGTCTTGATTCTATACCAGTGTGAATATCCACAAAGCCACTGTCTAGCTCTCTAAGAACAAGGGATTTTGCAAGATTTCTACATTCTATCTTATAACAGAAACATTCCAAAAACATTGTTTTTAAAATACTCTAAATATCATTGCAAGAATATCATCGCGAAGGTTATTCATGTTCCCGAGGGAACAGTCCCTATTGGATACAACATGAAGCATAGTGTTCATACCCCTAATATGAAAGATCATGTTGTAGTGACAAGTCAACATTTTTCTATTTCAACCTTTCATGATTCAGAAACGGGTCAGTCTAATTGTTGGAAGGACAAATGAAACCATCATACTAGAGGAGTAACACCTGAATGGATGTGAGTGTTTTGGGTACACTGGACTTGTACAGAATTCAGGATAGAAAAAATGGATATTCCCTTTTATGAATCTGTTTGGATACGACAAACATGTGTTTACAAAAATGACTTCATTCCTGAATTTCTATTGTCATTGGATTTGTAAAACAAATTCTTTCCACTTGATGAATGGTGAGGTTGGCATCATTCTATGGGATATCTACCTAATATATGGGATTCCCATTCTTGGGGAGATGCATAATGTATTCATTACACCTGTAACAACATGGGGTGATGTTACCAGGATTCCACCATTGACTCATGAATTATTCAAAAAAGCAAAGTAATTTATGACAGAAAAAATATCTTCTCCCTAGAGATGATATTCATTCAAGAGTGTGGATGGATGATTTTTTAGAACCAACGAAAGATAAATTTCCCACCTACAGACATCCCACCATTTTCCCAACTGCAGATAATTATGCTATTTTAGTCACATACTGGCCCACATTAGAGAGAGGTGACTACAAGAACAGAGTTTATAAAGTCAGCACTGATATTGATGCAAAGGTATGCTTAGCCGACTTCCTTAGCATGTGAATAAGCATTTACTTGCGTCCAGTATATGAGTCTGGTGGTGGTGTAAGGCCATAGAATTTTTTTATTGTAGCTAAATTGGTAGAGGGGGCTATATTGGGTTGGAAATCTCTGCATTATCAATAATCTATCATTATTTGTATCATTTTTACAATGGTAAGGAATCATTTAGACTTGTAGAACCATTTTAACTATTGTGGGGATGGATTTCAACATATTTTTTTTATATTTGGTGTTGAATTTAGTTAGTTTTAGAAATGGTCGATTTACCCAATTTTTATAGAAAGTCTCCAGGATTCGTCCTTCAAACCGGAAACTTTGTGTAGTGATAAGGGCACTGAACGTATCAGGAAAATTATTCTTATTTAATTTTGGTAAACCAACAACAAGAACATTTTTTGATGATGGTAAGGAATAAAATTACGAGTTGAGGGCCTATATGGTGGAATTCAGGGATAACGGGTAATCTATCAGGATTGATGGAGAAATCATCTGTGAGGCTTACATCCCTTATAGGTTTTCCCACCAATTCAAATGTATTTAACAGTCAATAACTTTTCCTCCCACATAAGTTAGGCATGATAAACATCCAAGGGTAGCCCAAACATTTTTGTTTCTGATGTCTTTAGAGAAATTCAAATTATAAATTATGTTACCTCTATCAGATTAATCAATTGTATTACAGGCTGGATATGCCAAAGATTGGGCTTCATCATATGATCAAGGGACTTTAAAAAAAGGAATATATCAGGTTGTATCCATGAAAACAATTATTTTTAGAAACTGTGGTAAAAGATCTAAAGCCAAAGATTATGTGTAGGCTTCAAAACCTTCAGAACCTTCAGAACATATCCACATAAGATCCACCAAGAAGACTAAGGTTAAAAAACAAAACATCCAGCACCAATGGGATCTAGTAACTGTCATCAAAAATAGATTACCATCCCATCTTCTAATTCTTATAAAATAGAAGAGAGGCCTGAATTTTCCATCCAATTCGAGGTTGTTGAGTTTTCTCTGCATCCAACAACATCAAAACCAAATTATGTGCAGACTTTATCTATTCAATACTCGGAATTCATGACTCATGAACTCAGGGGCGCATGGGTATTATTCCAATCTGGCCTTTGAATATTAAATGTGGGTGATATTATAGAACCTTCTAATCATCATCCAGATAGTAACATTGTCGAAGTATAGGGTCATATTGTGAAGCTGAAGACATTTATATATGCAACCAATGACCATGTCTTGCCCACAAAACGAGTTTATGATATGATGAAATGAGGGATATGTGAAGGGGTAATTGTTCAACTTGAAGAGGAATGGGAAATTTATGTCAATATTGAGAATTTATTTTATTTTTATTTTCTTTTAATTCTTATTCATCATTCACCAAAAATGATTTTTATGAGATCGGATTTTTCAGCTTCAAATTATGGATGGAACCTCAATAAAGGTTCTCAAGCCACCAAAATATGGACTCAAGAGAACCCCTATTTATATATTGAATGAAAACCTTGGGTCTCTATAAATTTCTCTAGGATGGAAAACCATGATGGAGGTGATGGAAATAGAAAATCCTCAGCCTCTACTGTAGGTTTTTACTACTAAGTGGATTATTTAAATCTCTCACATATATTATGAAAATAAATGTTAGAAATCATTGAGATTGATATGTATTGTATGTAAAAAAGGTAAGTCATCATTTGGTACTCTAGTATTTTAAATTTCTTGGTAAACCTTTGTGTCCACGTTCATCTTCTTGTAGGATCTGTATCTCATTCTTCTCTTAAGGAAATAAAAATGTGTCCTTCCAGGGTAGAGAAGAAAACCCCAGGAGATTCACAGATTCATACTGATGAATCTATTATTTTGATGGATGAGACATAAATAGGTACAATTGTATCTAATATTGTTTCTATAGAGAGAGAGGGATAAAGTTCATGGTAATGTCAGATACATTTCATCTGAGTATCAAATGCAATTGCTAATATTATTCACATCATAAAATCTCAGATATGTTACCTATGCTGATGGACCCTACGATAATCAATGATGATACTCTTATTTCGCCAGAAGGGAGGAATGAGTATCATAGAAAATATAGATACCAATGCTAATCATGACATAGAAACAACTAATGATGTTGCACCAATTGATGAATTGACAGAGTATAGCCAATTTGGGCATCAACAAACATTTTTTAGATTCCTTAAATGGTTAGGATTCCATAATATATAGAGTTTTATACACTAAAATGATATATGCCCTTAATAAAAAACATTTATATTCTTGGTTTCATCACAAAGTTTGGGGACTTCTATAAGGATATTCAAGGACATAAGTTCTCATTCATTCATTTTCAAAGCATAATTGTTCTTATTTTACATGGTACTTCACATCAAAATTTAACTTATGCTTCTTTGTCTACAGATAATGTTGTGATGAAACATCAGGAATGGGGTATTCCACTCTATCCTACTTATTTTGAGGATGAAGAAATACCAATTGAGAATCATGTGTTGGGAGATTCTCTAGGGCCATTGATTATGGAAATTGGGAAAACTCAAGAGAATTCCCCTCCCCAAGAAACACTTACTCAAACTAATGATCCTGAGAAAAATAGGGATGAATATAATCCATCAGCCAATACATTATTGGGTAAATGTTATTGAATAACAGGTCATGATCCATTTCTTACATTATTTTTAAACTAATAATGATTCTGATTCACCATTTAGGTCTATTGGCTCCCACAACTAGATCATAAGGTCATACCTCTATGTTGGCTCAATCATCAAAAGTAGATGAAGTATCCATTATTTTTTAAGAATAAGATTAAGGAACCTCTCTATCTTATTTTTTTTCTAGAGTACACTTGGCCCCATGATACTCACTCAGATTCTAATTTAGTGATAATATTTTCTCTTGTAATGGCGAATAAAAATATATTACAACAAATTTGGAATATAATTTCTGAGAAGCCTTTGGATGAGTTTCCCTCCCATTTTACAAAACTCCCATCACTATTTTAGGTATTTGGATTTGGTGGATTTATTTATTGCCTAGTCTAAAATGCAATGAAAGAGACCATTCACAAATGAGAAAAGGAAAAGAATCTGTGGAAATACCTCAAATAAGCCAAACTACATATTAGTGTTGATGTTTTCCAAGATGAAGTAGCTAAATTAGAGGCCAATCATAGAAAGAGTTTGATAAAATTTGTCCAAAAACTTAAGGAGGAAACAAATGAGATGATACATCTTCAAGAACAAAGGGATTTGGTTAGTAAATAGCTTGAGAAATTTAACAAAACATTGAAAGAAATGCAATTTTTAGGGATAATTTCCATTTCAACTATAAAATAATCACTTCATCTAGTCTAGGAGGTTGAAGTTTCTCAACTATATCAGCTTCCACAAGCGAATGATAATGGTCATGAAGCCATTCAGCAGATGAATAATCATTCCAAGAGCTTCTTGTAATAAAATATAGGGAGGATTAATTCTATTTATGTTCCTATGATTTTACTATATGAATGAAAATAAGTTTGTCCCTAATCATATATGTCTTCATTCATTATTTATTTCTATAATTGTAATTTCAAGGGTGATTTTTATAACATCAAACATTTATGTCAGATAATCATAATTATAATAATAGGAACAGGGGTTATCAAAGTTACACTTAATCCAATAGGCCTAGTAAGAATAAGTTTATTTTTTCTAGGGTTATATATCCAGCCCCATAAAATTTGTATCTTTTGAATCTTTATTGCCCAATATTTCCTAAATCATACAAAAATATAGGTCTAGCGAGCTGATACTTGACTTTATTTTAGGCTTTCCCTTTAAGGTTTTCAACCTGGTGAGTATTATATCTCTTTTTATTGGTAGTTTAAAGTCATGCATGTTTTAATTAATATGCTAGTTTTTTATGTTGAATAACTTTAACCATGAAATTTCATATTAGAACCCAAACAAGGCATTGATGGTTGGGAAGGTCCCAATATTTTTTTGGATACTTCCAAAGGGAATCTTGATTCATGATTTTTTATGTTCACCAAATGTAAAATTTAATGTATAGAAATAAAGGAGGTATCATCCATGAACAATGTTACCATTTCTTGAAAAACTTTTTATGGGAAATGTATTATGTAGAGTCGACAAGGAAATGTTTTTTATTTCCAAACAATGGAATCCTTTAACTGAAAGTCCTATTATATATGAAAATTTTATTCAAGACCAACTGGGGCATGGTCTTCATAGTCAGAAAAAGGAGATCTTACGAATTCTGACATTCTATTGCTGATAGACAATGTGATTTAGGATTTGGATTTCTCAAGGTCACGGAAGATGGCTTATCCAAGGAAAGATACTTATGAATAAAGAAGTTATTTGTGCCAATATAGGATGTGATTCGAGGAAATCATTCATAAAAGAATTTCATCTATATAAATAATGATTTAAATTTATTAGAAATGGGGTTTTCTAACATATTATTATACAGTTTAAGCTCATGCGGAAAGGATATTAGAGGGGAAATTCAGTTTAGAGTCATACTGCAAGGACATTATACTATGAAGTTTAAAGTCATGTAGTCAGGAAATTAAGGTATTTTATTTTAAATAGTGTGTTTTGAGGTTTAATGTCATGCATCAAGGACACTAAGGATCTTTAATTTAGTGTATCTAACTCTGAAAAAAGATTTTGGAATCTCCAATTTCATGGTAACTTGTCTGAAGATTTGATACAGTATTTAGATATGGAAAATAAAATAATGTAAACTATGATTTTTGAATTTTTGAATTCAAATAATGACATGGAAAAAGAAGTTATAATAGCATAAAAAATAGGTCTCATCCCAGAAAAAAGTTACCGTTGGTTGAAAAACCCGTTATGGGGGTTGTGTTAAGAAGGTCCAACCAGTGCATATGCAGTATAGCCCAACAATGGAATCCTTTGACTGATAGGCCTGTTATGTAGGAGGATTTTATGCATGGACACTGGGGGCACAAACTGCATAGTTAGGTTAAATATCTCTTGTGAATTGGGCATTTTATTTCTAATTTTCTGTGAATGTTTATTGAGATTCATATTTTCCCAAGAAAATATTTTGGTTTATGGAGAAAAGTAACTAAATAAAGAAAGAGTATTTCCAATCATGATTTCCAAAGAATCTGAGGAATATGATTTTTAGAAAGGTCTGTCCCAAAAAAAAAGTATGGTGTTTTTATTTTTAGGTAAAATTACTATGACCAAAATATCATGGTAACAATGAAAGATATATAATCAAATGATCCATGGTTATTTAAATATTCTTTGAACACATGGAATGTTAAAAATATGTAAACCATGATCTTGGAGGCTTTCAAGTCGAGAGTAAGGGTATGAGAAAAATATAAAAAGGATGGATTATTTAAAATACGAATTCATGTATATAATCATCAAATTTTTAAGAGTATAAAGGATTCTTTTACCGTGAAAAAAGTGACCACTATTTGAAAAAACACATTTTAGGGGTTTTATTATGTTATGCCAACTAGGGCATGTGTTTCATAGTCAAACAGTGGAATCCTTTAGCTGACAAGACCATTATATAGGTGACATATGGAAGGCCACCTAGAGTCACATACTATATAGTCATGAAAATTAGTTCTCATGTTTCAGAAATTATGCCTCTAAAAACTGAAGAAATATTATAAAGATCTTAATGTATCAATGATTAAAAGTGTGAAATGTGAAAGGTGTGATGATCAATGCATAGGAAAAATATTTTAATCATCATTGGAGATGTGTTTGGAGTCCCTTACATTAATATGAGTCATATGTAAAATGGGTACATTTCTTGTTTCCTTGGTGGGATCTCTAAGGAGAGGACTCAAAATTAAGACTCACGTATAAATTATTAATTATATGTAGAAGAGAGGTAAAATAAAAAAAATCATCCAGTTGATAGGACTAGGATTTAAGGCCTATTCTTCACTACCTATCTCAATGGGATTAAAATAAATCCATATGTAGTTCATTGGGTACTTTTCCCTTTAATGTCATGTAGAAAGGACATTATTCTATGGAGTTTAATGTCATCCAGTGAGGACATGAAGTGTTTCTGATGTAAAAAAGAATATTGCAGCTGGACCTAAGAATAGGACCCATGTGTTACTCTGTATCTCATATGGATGAGAATTAAGAGACACTTAGTTCTTGAAAAATTCTATATGCATGTTTGATTTATACACACCAGGAATAAATTGGTTTTTTATCGGGGGTAGGCCAAAGATTGAAGTTCAAGGCCTCTCTACGTATCTCGTATGGAACGAGAATCAATCCCAACATAGTTCATGGGATTGTTCTCCATATCAACCATGTTTTGACGTGGGGAATGGTATTTTTTGTTTTTTTTAGATGGGCCCAATATTGGTGATCTAGGTGTCTCAAAGTATCCCTTTGAAATGAGAATCAAGCCAAACATAGTTTTTGATAAAATCATTCCCAATGCCAATTGAGTTTTATGTGAGAGATGGGGGTTTTTAACACATTCCATAATAATGGATAAACATAATACGCAAGATTGTATGAAGATCAAACCATGTATCTTGGTAGAGTACTCTATATAGATTTGGTTCATATACAGTAGCAAAAAGAGAAATAAATTTCATTATGGTTACATATGGGCCCAAGATTGGAGATCCAGGCTTCTCTATGTATCCCTTTGGAAAAAGAATCAAGCCACCCATAGTTCTTGAAATGAGGTATCTATGTTGATAGGATTAAAACATAGGGAGAAAGGGAACTCATGTGCCACTAAGGAGTGGCAATGTTATGAGTAATGCTTGCCTATGGAAGCTACTCATTAATTTTTTCAAATAAACCACATGGAATTCCAATTTTTGGTATCTTAGGGGATTTCATAACATAAAATGAAGAAGACATTAACCATACGGTTTAACATCATGTAGTGAGGAAAAATTAATTCATGTAGTTTAACATTATTAAACAAGGACAAAGATGCTACACATTTTTACTTTTTGCAGCTTGGAGGCATATGGTGGTTGTTCAGTTTAATGTCTTACAACTAGAAAATTACTCTGTGTGATTACACAATGTACTTCTTTAAGAATCCTTCATTGGTTGGTGTTGCAATAAGTTATCCATCTGTTGAGATTAGGGAATAAGCTCCATTAGATTAGGACTTTTGTATGGAATAAGGTCCATCCCACTTGACATAAGCTTTAAATGCTTCTTTCCTAGTATCATCGAAGTCATAAGGACTAATACCAATTCCCCTTGAATAAATGAGTGGAGGGGAACATTGTTTTTAAAAGATCATTCTATTATATTTTTATAGAACTACAAATGATGAAAAGTTTTCAATCTCTTTTTGTATAATCTTTCCATCTCATCAAATCACTTCTGATACTAAAAATATGTGGATAATTGATCACATATAGAAACTTGGAGTGAATGAAATTTAATTTCAATAGGAAAAACATCTTCTGTTCTATACACCGATGATTATGGAGTTTCCTAAGTGGTAGTATAGGTAGTAGTCTGATAATCCCATAAATAATGATAAATTTTATTAGTCCATGATTTATTATATTTATCCATTATTTTCTAGAGTATATTTGATAGGGTTTTATTGAAATACTCTATCTGTCCATTGGCTGCTGTATGATAGCGAGATGAATGGTTGGATTGGATATTTTCTTCTAATATAACTTCTTTACCTTAATAGAATAGAAATTGGTTTCATTTTATGCCAATATGGTATGAGGGACACCAAATATTGTCATGATATTAGTTTTGAAAAAGCTAATAATTATTTTGGATCTAAATTATTTCAGAGGTATTTCCTCAAACCATTTGGAGAAGAAATCAGTAGCAGCAAGAATCTATTTCAGCTTCTTGTATATATATAGGGGATAAGGTTCTACTACATCCAATCCCCATGTGGAAAATGGATAAGAGTATTTAGCTATATGTTTCACCATGGGGGTTGATTAATGAAGTTGGAATTCACTTGGCAGGGAGAAACTTCTAGGTGAAATATGTGAAATCCATCATCATTGAAATTCAGAATTATCCAAGCCTTCATATTTTATTGGAAAGCCTATGACTAGACTGGTGAGCACGAAAAGCTTCTGCATGTACATATTTCATGAAACTGATGTTTCATCTCCATTGATACACTTGAAGAGGACTCAATCAAATTATAATTTTTGAGGGATCCTCTGGTGATATGGGCTATCATAAAGAGTAAAATTTTCCACTTGTCACCTGAGAATTTATTTTTTAGTTCTATCTGGTGGAAGTAATCTATTTTTATGATATTCCATTATAGGTGTCTTCAATCCCATTATATGACCCTATAGCTCAGAAATAGTTATTATTTCATTAATTTTCTCCATTCTAATTTGGAAAAATGGTGAAACCACCTGACCTTGGGAAATACAGATGGTTGTCTCATATATATTTGGATCTACCAGGGTTTTGGCTACATTATCTAATGTATTAGCTTGAGAATTTTGTAATAATATGACATAAGACAGTCTTGGATCTGGGACAAATTCAACCATTAACCCTCACACATAGTCTCACGTAGGGATTAATTTCTCTTTTCAGATATTCTAATCCCCAATGATCTGTTTGATTATAAATTCTGAATCACCATTCACTTTCGCGTGATCCAATTGTACTTGGAATTCTAATTCCAAGCGTATAATGAGAGAATCATATTCTACCTCATTTTTTGTTCTTCCTTCTGATAACAGAATGTAATATGTCAACATTTCCTTTTCTAGTGATATAAGCACAATTCCTAACCCATCTTTGTTGAGTTTAGAGTTTTCCATTCTCTTCCTTGTTAGACAACTAGAGGCACCATCAAAGTACATTTCCCATGTTTGGGGAATATCTTGAATAGATAATATTTATTCATCCGTAAGTTCAGTATTTAAAGATGTATCTTTTGAAGATGTGTGTTCATCAAGGAAATTTTCTAAGGCTTTTCCTTTTATTTACATCTGAGGCACAAACTGGATATCGAGCTATTGCAAAATAAATGACAACAGTTTCAAACATCCTGGAAGAATAGGATGACTGAGGATAAATTTATGAAGGTTATTGCAATATACCAAGTAGACCTCAAAATGCTAAAATTAGTGTCACAATTTATGAATTGTAAAGAGTAATTCTAGGTATCTTTTACCAGTATCTGAATTTCGAGTCTCAGCATTGAGCATGGTTCAACTGAGATAGTAAAGGAAATTTTCATTCCTAACATCATTCTTTTGTGCAAGTAATGCACCTAGTGATATCCCTAACATTGTCACATAGAGAATGAGTAGATTTTCTTCAATAGGTGACATTAATACAAGTGTGCTCAAGATATATTTTTTGAAGGTATCAAATGCCTCCATGAAGTCTGTGTTCCATTGATAAGTGACTCCCTACTTCATTAATCTAGTGAAGGGTAAACACTTGCCTGCCATATTGGCGACAAAGAATCATATATAGGCCAAGTATCCTTGAATTACTCTTAATTAATTCAAATTTCGAGGAGATGAAATTCCATGGATTGATTTTTTCTTCTCAAGATCAAATTCGATTCTATGATGGAGTACAATGAAGATAAGTAATTTTCCCAAGGTTACCCAGAAATAACATTTCAAGGGGTTCATCTTCAAATTTTGATGTTGAAGCATGCTGAATATGGTCTCCAGATTAGCTAAGTGATCATAAAATTGTCTGAACATAACCACCATATCATTAACATATCATTCAATTAATTTCTCGAAGAATGGTTTCAAAATACACTGCATTGCACGTTGATATGCAGCACCAGCACTCTTCAAGCCAAATATAATTACCCAATATAAAAATACACATTGGGTGATATTAATGTTGTAGATATATCATCTTATTAGGCCATATAGATTTTATTGTACCTAAAGCAAACATACATGAAGAAGAGAGCATCATAGATAGTTGAGGTTTCAATTAAAAGTTCTCTAATTGGTACTATGTATTCACCTTTGGGACAGTTCCTGTTGATATATCTAAAATCAATATAAACTCTAATTTTACCATTATTTTTTTTCACCGGGACAATATTATCCAGCCATTTATGATATTTCACCTCTTTGATAAGCTTATCGAATTCTGATTCAGTTGTAGAGGTGTGCTTTTGATTCTTTCTTCTTACTGCTTACTTAAATCCATGATTCTCTTCGGGTAAACCCAAATGATGAGTGTCCACTTCAGGATCGAGGCCAAGCATTTCTGTATAGTTCCAAGAAAACACATCTCGATGTCTCTTTAGAAATTAAATGTACATCTCTTTCTCTTTGGAGATCATGGTTGCACTAATTAGAGTGGGTCATGGATCTTCTTCAATTCCCAGATATATTTCTTTGTTCCCATCCACAATGGTGCCAACGTCTTCCTAAAATGATGGATGGGAATCCTTTATATCTTCTTCTTCTTCCTCTTGTGTTACACCGTTTATTTCTACATGAAGGGTAGGTTGTGATGAAAGAGTTTCAAAACTAGGGGAGGAGTTCATATTTGGGAATCCTCATGAAGAGGTAATAATTTCTAACCCTATTGATCATGAAGGGTCTTCCTAGATCATTAAAGGGAAAATGATGGGTTGAGAATCAACATCCTTCTCCTACACTATTAATGAGAATGATTATTCTAGAATTACTGGGGAATCATTGACTTGATGAGGGTAATGAGTGAATATGGAAATGGGCACGTAAGGGGCGGAGCACAGCGGTAGCTTCCTCGGCGACTAGGGTTCCACTACCATCGCTCATCAATTCTCATGTTCTCAGTCTTCCTGGTTGGTGTGGTCGGGGAATAGGATGTCTGTGGTGCGGTGCGTCGACCGATCTTGGCCTTTCGAACTGGAAAGGCCTCCGGAGCTCTATCAAAGAAGATCGTCGTTCAAACTCCTCCAACGATTCGATTTGCAGGTCTTCACTCCCGCACACGCGACAGCCTCACCTTTTCTCCGATGGCGCCACCCACTTTTTTCTTCTGTATTAAGTTCTGTAGGGTCGTTGTCCTCTCCTAGGTCCGTATGAGGTCACTGGTGGAATCCTCATGAAAACTCAATGCCGACGGCATATCCTTCTCTTTTGGGTTCGTAGTGGATCATTGGGTTTTCCGGCGCCATAGGTTCCAGCACGGCGGTGGCTGAGTGGCGGCAGCGTTCCCCATCGGGATCTGGTTTGTTTTTCTATGGTGTGGTTCTAGTTCTTGTTCCATGTTTTTGTTCCCTCCAATGGTGTGGTTCAATGTGGCAAGGGGCTTCAGGGTGGCCCCTTCGGCAGCCACAGTGCGGATCACTTGCATGAGCATACACAGCGGATAGATGGTTGACCTGAGATCGGTTTTTGTTGACGACAACTATTTCCAAGGTTTCCTTTTCTCAATTATTTTGCATTTTCTGGGCTTCCTCTGCCATTTCGTCATGCTCCTTCCCGCTCGACCCCAATTTGGTCGGGTTTGATGGATCCCATGATGTTTTGGATGGTGCTGGTGACCTAGGTGAATGTTGAAATTTTTTGATGATTGTTGGTTTCCTTGTCCATGGCGGCTTGGCGATCTCGTGGTTTCTCATTGTGGAGATATGGCAATGAATATTTCACCATCAGTCATCCTCCTTTGAAGTATCCAATGCATATTTTCTTCTATCTTGTTGTATCCTTTGTTATGTTCATGTTTTTTTGGTTTTCTTTGGGTTGTGTTTGCAATGGTGGATCCCCTTGAACATGTTGTCTTTTTGTTTTGTTTTGTTTTGTTTTGGTTTGTTTTTTTTTTGTGTCTACAATGTTCCCATTCTGTTTTGGATCATTGTGATGTCTTGTTGGTTCTCACATGGCCTCAAAGTGATTTTTTACTTGTGGTTTCTCACTTAACCAAAAAGTGTTTTCAAAAATAAAAAAATGGATAATGAGTTGTATTGACTTACTGAGGTTCAGTGGATGAAATGAAGACATACCCATTTAAGATTTCACCACTGCTTGGTAGATCAAGAATTTATCCCAAGCTATCTTAATTTATTTCCACAACAAAAATTATTAAAGTCACTGGATGAGTGATTGGATTTGGGTATATCTATTAAATTTGATTTATAGGCAACATGTAATCTATATTCAAATGTTTGAATGGGTTAGCTAGGATCTTTTCCAAACCATTCGTAGAATTGATTCTTGTTATAACTTTTAACATAGAATTTCTTCCCCTGGTGTGACATAACTCTGCCTCAATATATTGAGATTCAAAAGTTTTTAAGGGATCCTTTTCCGACATTAAATTTTCCAATTGGATCATTAAAGAAATAATTGAGACATTGGTGGTTTGATGAAGGAATGAATGCATGTTGTTGTTTCCAAGTCCTTCCAACAAGATTGATGAAAGATGTTTCCTATCAAATAATTATGAAATATGAATTAGATACTGTATCCCAAAACTAAGATCAGAGTTTAATATCACCTTGAGGTTCTTGCTCATTATTTTCATAACCTTGAGACATCAGAGTGGAAGTTGATTAGTCAGATTCAGTAAGACACAATCAATGAACTGTACTAGTGGAAATGAGTTTGACTTCTGAGCCATTATCAATGAAGGCTCATTAGATGTTTGTATCATTAACCTTTCTAGATAAATACAACGTTTTAATGTGTCAATGTAGAACATCATCCTCATCTTGATTTGTGAAAGATATAACAGCATGACATTCTACAAGATCATTCTCTATACGGTAAACCTCTACAGCAGCAACTGCTGTTTCAAACTCTATAGGACTTGATAAAGACTCAATAAGTTCTTCTTGGAGATATATTTATAGATTAAAAGCATCCAGGACTGAAAACTTGGCTATTACTTAGGATATTTGTTTCAAAACATCATATTGTTGGTCTAAAGGCCTGCATTTTCCATCATGGTGATGCAGTTTTGCAGGTTCCTTGAATGTTGATGCTCCTGATGTAGATGTATCATATTTCGAGGCAGAAGCTGAAAATATTTATTCTCTTGGTAGATTAGACTAACTAGCCAAATTTACCTACTAAGGGAGTGGTGGTATTGACTTTAAAAGGTCTTCCAAGAAAATCATGTCGGGGATGATCCTATCATGTGTGGGCAAGGTCCCTTGTACTTACTGATCCCGCTAAAGGGCTCTCCCATGAGTTTCTTCCACATAAACTGTTTGAGTAAGGGTTTAGTTAAAATAGTGGATTATAACATATCCATGTATTCCCCTATATCATGGAATTTGACTTCTTCATCTAGTACACCAATCAGGTACAGGGAATTTAGGTTCATAACTAGAATCGTCATTTGTATAGGGGTCCATTATGTGGATAATGTTAACAAACATTAAGATAAATTCCTTATCTAATGAAGATTATAATTTACAGTTTGGTTCTTATTGTGTGATTTGGTGGGGCGGTGTCCGTGATTTTGAGAAAAGTTTCATGAAATCTGCCAAAGTCAAGGATAAATTTGGCCTTGAAACATGCTCATCATATCCGAAATTATCTTTATCCTTATGACTGTGTTTGTTCTTTGAGGATTGTCCTTTTGGGGATGGATATTTTCATGAATATGACATTGTTATAGCAGAAGTGGCAGGAGGCACAATTGGTTGTTTCAATTGTTTTCATAGAATGGAATGAGTTCAACTGATCATTTTCCTAACCATCCAATCATCATACTTCTGATCATTTTTTCTTTTGACTTTTTACCATGCACCTTTTTCCTTTGAATCAGTAGTAGTAACACATGATACTTGGGCTGATGAAATTTTTGGTTTCACATGTCTAGATTCTGCCATTTTTTTCAAGATATCTTTAAAAAGAAGACATTCCTAAATGGGATGCCCCAATATTTGATGAATGGTTCAATAATTTGGGATATCTTGGTCTCTTTATTTAATTGATTTATTCAGCCATGGTAACTAAACTAATTTGTTTTCAACAGATGAAATGAAGTAACCTAGAACTTGTTCATTCCAAAAAGAATAAACTTTGTTCATTAATTCATTAAGTTGTCTCCGCCTTTGATATTTTTTGTTGTATTAAGGAGGCATTCATTGTTGGTCATGCTCGGGATGTGGATCCTTATGGTATGATGAATGTTTGTAAGTATAAGGAGGTACAAGTTCTTGAATGAGTGTAACTTTAGAAGCACCTACATTCCTTTTATATCTTTCCCTTAGGAGATGGGATTACACAAGTTTTAGCTTGGGTTTCCTCAATGAAATTATCCACCTATTAGGAAATTGAAGCAAGGTCATGAAACCCTCATGACTATTTTATAGGGATTAGTGGTGTGTGTAACTAAACACAATGATTTTCCACATATATTGGAAGAAACTCTTCATGAGGGAGTGGTAGATTTACAGAATATGTTAATATATTCCATCAAACAATGAAATATGAAACTATTTCATTCTACCTTTGTTTTCAGTTTGTAAGATCAAAGACTTTTATCTTTTGCAGTGTTGTGTTAAATTGGAAATGGAATTTTTATGGGGATCTTCCTGACCAGTAATTGATCGAGACTGCAAACTTGTATACCAAATAAAGTTCATCCCCAGTAGTGATTTCACAAAACATCTAAGATTTACTGCTTGTTGTTATTGAGGGATCTCCATCACAGGATCATAATCAGATACAAAATGTATTAATTGATGCTCCATATCTCTCGAACCATTAAATATTGGAAATTTGGTATTCAAAAAGCCTAGTGGGGGGAGGGATCTAATCTACACATTCAGTGTGAGATTTCTTTTTCTGGTTTTACTAGTGTTCTCCATTCTTCCATAGCTTCCAATCAAGTTTTTAATGCCTCAATAGTATTCATAAAAATTTGGGGAATATCTAAGACTTGTATAGGTATAGTAGATGAAATGTTAACTAGCACGATGACTGGAAATACCATTTGTGGCTTTAATGGTGGTATATTTCTTGGATATCTAGTGGGGACAGGCTTATATGGATATGCTTTATCCTATTCTGGATGTGTACCTAATGTAGGGAAATAATTATCCACACCTATATTTGCAATAAATCCTCTTTTCCTGGGATCTACTACTATATGTTCCATCTAAAGATCTACTTGTGGAGCATGTATGGAAAGAATGTTCCTTTGGAGTAACTCTTCATTGAGTCTTTTCAAGTCGTTCATCTCCTCCTCTAGTTGAGAAAATCATTCTTCGAGAAAAAGATATTGAACTTCTCCAGTGGAAAAGTGAGATATGATATGAACATTACCTTTCCCCTTGTTAGATGCCTTTCGAAGAGGTGGGATTTGGTTACTTGAGAGAATACCTAGATTTTGGGTAAGCCTCTGATTTTGGGTATGCACACCTCCTTTATTTTCTTCTCTCTGTACCGTATTACGAATAAGAACTTCATCCTCTAACTCCCCTAAATTGGACTCCTCTTATAGAGGATCTTACATAAAGGTATTAATGACATTCACCGACACATAATGAATTTATGGAATTCTGTCAGTATGTTTGTAAGATCATCTCTTTCTATGCCCTCCATGACATATTATTCTCCAATATGCTGATTTCCCAGGAACAGTTTGATGGATAGTAACCTAAAGGGAATACTTGGATATATCATTTGTGCACTCACTTATTGGATTCTTCCCTAATCGTGAGAAAATCAACTTCCACTAAGGAGGGGATTATGGATGTGAAAAATCCCCTAGTGCTTTATGTTTTGGTTATTCCTATTCTTCTTCTTCAAACCTTCAAACTCATTTTTTAATTCAACGATGGGGTTAATAAATCCCCAAGACCTATGGGATAGGGTGGTTCTTGAACTGCTATAATTGATATCAATGCCGCTACTCGTCTAATTTTACAAATTCTAGTTTGAACATTGGCAGAGTGCATTATCTGACAACCACTTAAATCGCCTGTTTCAGAATACAATTGGGGTATTTAGATCATTTTTGCAATATGATGTTTGATATATTCCATGTTTGAGGCATGTTTAGTTTTCTTAGATGCTTGATGAAAAATTATCTTGGCATCTTGATCTCTTTGGGGTTGATAATGGTGAAAATTTATCAAATCATGTTCTTTATGAGCAATTATTTGGTTATGAAAATAATTTATTTGTTGTATGTAGCCTAGGGAATAACATTTCATGAAAACACTTTTAGAAAGCTTTTATAATTTTAGAGTGTAGTGAAATAAAATGCTTTGTGTGCACCCCATCCTCTAATATGAACACCAGAAAGTTATTTTGCAATGAATTTTGGAAACTTAATTAATGTATTAAATAATTAACATTTAAGTGCTACGTGTTTCTTCTTGTCCTTTGGATGTCAAGAAACCTAGAGAGATTCTAACTCAATTTTCTGATGTAACCCATATATTACCTTGACATGAATTTGATATTCATTATATTTTAATACTTTGGATTTTAAATGATGAATATTTTTCCATATGTTGTGGTGGATATCAGGAATGAAATCTTCTGCCATCAATTCTGGAATGTGTTATTGAGAAGTTTCCAATGTCCAGAATATGACTCGCATGTCTCTCTTGTCCGGTTGATTTGTCTTATTCAACATATCCTCCTCATCTTTTTTAAAATATTTCTCCACATTGTCTGACTACAGTGGATGCCTCTCAATTGTTGTATCACAAAACAATAATTTAGTTGATTCTTCCCCTACCATATTAGAATGAAAATGACCAAATGGAGGTTTGGAGAATGATTTTTTCCTTGAGTTTCCTTCTAGTTGAGAAATCATTTCTCATGTTAGTAATAAGGTTTCAGACATGACTGGCCAAATGTAGGAAAGTTCCTCAAGATAAATGGTCTTTCTCATCACTATATTCTCAATTGGAGAATTATCTGGAAAATCAAAAACATTGCTACAAAGATAAATTTCACAGCGAATTCCAACATGGGGAGGACCACCGTGGTGGATTACAGTAAGGGATAAATCATCCTGCTCCTTTCCCTTATAGCCACATGGAGGGTTTCCAAAGCTCTCATCCAGAGATATAATATCAATATTGGAAACACTTTCATGAATCAAGCCTTCATGATAATGTATCTAGTGAGGAAATTTATAATTACTACTACTACTCAGATAATTTGGAAATAGGAGGGTGGGATATTGAGTTGCAATAGATAAATTTATGTGGGATTTAAGAACTCTCGCATTAAGAGGAGGTTGATCAAAGATTTACTATTGATCTTCCAACCGTGTTTGGAGAGAATTATTCTTAGATTCTCTCTTACATGTAATTGGGGCCACTAATTGGGATAAGTGGTTATCATGTGCAAGTGTATGTGCATGCCTCAGAGTGGTCATCAGAACAGGCCCATTATCTCCAATTGGAAATGGTGTATGTTCCTAATTCGGTTGTCTGTATGATAGGGAGGCGTATTCCCCATAAAACACTTTGACAAGAACATAGGTATGTATCTACTCTAGGATGGAATTCTAATGATTCATTTGTGGTGTAGGGAAAAAATTATGTTTCCATCCCTCTGGTAATACTGAAGTTCCATTATGATATTTTGGTAAGCTTCCAAAATATTGGAAGGAATTTATGTCTTCAATTTCACCAATGCTAAAATGTGTCAAGTAAAATTAGTGGCTAGAATGGGAATATACTCCCATTTCATATCTAGTGTATGTTTATGTACCTTCTCATGTCCTCCCTTTCTTTTCAGTGGATGTTGGCGGTACTCATTTGTGGGGGCAGGGAGTTGAGTATGCCCTAGGTTTGCCATCGGAGCATTTCGACTAACTTCTCCGGGTGTTTCCAAAAAATACTACTGGTAGGATTGATGGATGATGGAACGTGTGTGTTCCTACTTGCTATTTTTTTCCATTCATAGTTGATGGACTTCTTTCAATGGTGATAGACGAGACTGCTCATAGGATTGGTGTGTATCTATAGGTGTATGTTGCTAATCACAAGTTTCCACCAAATTTGATTGGTGGGATTCCTTGAATGCAGTCTAATGAGTCTTTTGACTATATGATAGTTTGTAAGAAGTATTATGTTCCATATTATAGTACTCCGCAATATTAGAATGGCGGGATTTTTTGGGAACCTCCAGATGAGTCTGCTGGTTAGAAGAATTAAGGCAGATGGGTGTATGTGATTGTTCATCATTTTCCACCAAGTTGGGTAGATGGACTTCTCTAGAATGGGAAAAGGTAGGAACCTACTCCTTGTTGGTCGACCATTTTCATTGGTGGTTAATCTTTCACTCCCAGGTCTACGGGACCTAGGTCAAACATCCAAAGATAACACCCTTATGAGGTTGAGGGGTTTCTACTGTGTGATGTTCACAGTGGTGTTTGTTGACAGGAGTCCTCAGGATGGACCCATGTGTCTTTGGGATGAGTCCATGGGTAGAATATTGGTGGACCTCCCTATCATAGGTGAGTGATTGGTGATATCGTTCTGAAGATAAACTCCCAAAATGGTTGAATATGATAGTTTGAATCATCAACTGAAAAACAACTGGTTGTCATTGACTGGAAGATCATGGGTTATTTTTGATTTGGTGGGATTTTTATGCAGCCTCCGAGGTCATTATAGTACAGTTTTGGTGGTAATTTCATACCAATGCATTCGAGACCTAGCATTCAAGACAATGAGTTGGTGATACCGTCATTCGAGCAGATTAGGATCCAGTTTGTGTGGCAGTCTGGGCATTCAAGGGTGAAAACTTGAAGAAAGATATTTGTAATGAAGGGAGTTCTGAGAAAATTTGAAAAATACAAATAATGAATGCCATTAAATTATCATCTTTTATATGGACACGTTCATGATTTATTCCCTTTTATGACACTCCTTTATCAATCGATAGGGACATGAAAAATGGGTAACACTATCAACTTTTTTTAGTATTCATGTTGGGTTCACCATTTTTTGTTCCTATAAGAATGTGTGTATTATGCCTTATTAATAATCACTAATTTAAGATTGTTTCCATCAGATTTATTTATATAACTAGAAACATTGAACAATTCTTTATCCAAAGGGACCTACATTCAAAAGGTAGGTGTTTGTTAGTTTTGGACCTATGATACTTAAAAAATCGCATTGGTTGAGAGGATGGTAGGTTAGGCTCGTCACACCCTTTTGAGGGAAATTAATGTCTACTCGTTGAATCGATTATAGATTTAAGATACATTCAATAATCCTTATTAATTTACCAATTATAACAAAGGTTTTCCTTGAAATTTTCAATCAATTATCAGTATGTGTGAAATTTAGAATCATCTTTATGTATTTGGGTTTCTTCGTTAATGGAGATATCTATATGTGTTTGAGGTTCTTCATCAATGGTACCCTCTTATATAATTTTTAGTGATTTATTTATCCTTTTCTATGATAATTCTGGTTTTTAAGACACTTCGTGGGGCACTCTAGAGTTAATTGTCATCAAGGGATACAAAAGTTTGTTTTGATGTTAGGATCGTGCCCATAAATGGAATATCTATGTATCCTTATAAAAGGAATCAGAACCCTCATATTTTGGTGCCACTTAATGGACCATATCATACATTTTATGGTCATGTGATAAGGACCTAACCATAAAATTTAATGTCACGTGGTAAATAAGTCTAAGAGAAATGTGTTTAGTCAATGCTTGGTGTGGGACTTATGCCTAAGTAGCCCAAGTAACATTGAAAGGATATGAGTTTCCAATTTGGATTAGACCCTTTTGGGAATGCAGCCCAGAAATAATAGGGTTGATTTGGAGTGTTGGGTTTGAACCTCAGGGAGGCATCCTACAAAACCCACATGGATGGGGATCAAAGCCCATATAGTTCAGTAAGTCTCGTAGGGGTGTATAACCTTTTCAGAGAAATAGGTTGGGGATCACTCCTAAATAGGATCCCTTGTAAGAAGTTCCATGAGAAATTTCATAACTCGTGGAGATTTAGGGGGCTTAATTAGAGGCTTACTTTTAAGAAGGATCCCAAAATTAAGGGAATTGGGGTTGGATTCTGGAAGAGGATAGCTAGTGAGCTCGGGCCCTGAGTGAAGGCTTCCTACATTTCCCAATTATGGTGTGAATCAGAGTTCTTGTAGTTCAAGATATGAGGTATATTGTTTGAATGTTGTACTCACAAAAAATATCGAACCCACAAGAGTTATACTCGGTGTGAGAAACAAGGCGTCGTTAGAGATTAAACAAACCACACACTTTCTCTTTCGTTGATGGAAGAGGTTGATCCTATGGAGAAAGAAGCTAAGGAGATGGTGGGAGAGGTCATGGAGTACTAAACCCTTTAATTTGAAATGAAAGAGAAATTCATTGGGTCTGGCTCAAAAGTCTAGGGGCTTACTCCATGATGGATGCCCATAGTGGATCCCAAGAGTGGAGGGAGACTTTTCTTTTGGACCCTCACTCTCCCTATTGGGAACCAAAGGCTCCAGATCATAGAGACCTAAAGGGGAGGACAGAGTCCCATCACCAGATTCTAATATTGGGAACATCCCAATACTATATCTAGGGTAAGGATCCATGTGACAGTAGATATACAAACCTACATATATCCCAAGGATTTTGACTCCCTTATAATATGAATGTTGGAAACCTTTAACTGTAGATATACTAACCAAAATGGGAGACCTGCTAATGTGACTTTCCCAAAGGTTTGATAAGTCATGAGGTTTTGGTGGAGGCTTCATCTTAGTCCCTTTCGAATAAGGGAACAAAGGAAAGATATACCCTGTCATGAGTGGCTTTGAGGAGGGTTTACAAGGTGATATGTGTTGGTCCTGGGCGCATCTATGTAGCATAGCTCTACCACATAGGTATTTCATGTAGGTGTGTCACGTAGGTCCTAATGATGACTAAAAAAATTCTTAACATTAGAGATCGAAGACTATGTAATCTTAAAAAGGGACTACCATGGAGACAAAAATTGGGTGAGATTTAAATCTAAACACCTCAGTTCTCTTTTGGTGTCTTTGTAAGAGCCCTGCATAAGTCCTTAAGGAATAGGCCGTGCATAGGCAACATCTTCTTTATGGATGAAGGGTCCTTAATCAAATGTGTTTTGTTTCAAACTCTGAAAAGGATTTCAAACGTTCTTATCCCATCTAATTATTTCTTATCTCATGTTTTAGATAGCTACCTAAGAAAATTTGGGGGGCCTAGGTGAAAGAGATATGAAATGGGAGCTTCAAGGGTTCTTCTAACTGTTTTTCATTGTTTAAATGGGGATCCCAAGGGTATAATTTATAGACAATGAGAGGGGATATTCGAAAGAATTTATTCGGCATTGGTTGTTAGTGTAGATCTTCTTTGTAGCACCATCAAATAGGGGTAATGAAATTATATTTCCATGTAGTTCTTATGTTTTTCTCTAAAATATAGGCATGCAGTGTAGGGTATGCGCACTAGGCTGTATGAGAAGAGGATGCACTAGATTTCTAGATGAGGAGGTATGTTGTGTAGGTGCTTGGAGTTGGAACCCCACATTCTTTCCTTTCACTTTATGTCTTTTACTTCATTATCTTTTTTTGATAGTTTAAAATATCCAAAGGACTTCTTTATAATATTTTTTCCTTCCTTAGGAGTGTCAACAGTCATGTAAACGAGAATCATTTTACAAATCTCTGTTAGGATGGCTATTTAGACACTTATAAGATAAAACCACTTGACATATTTCACGCATGTTTACAAGGAAAATAACAAAAACCCCATTCAGTGGACAGGGTTAAACGACCATAGATATTCTAGGATATTTACACACAGTTGTGTGTGGACCATTTACAATAGAAGATAGAGGTGGATATTCTTACATCATTACTTTTACTAATGATTTGAGTAGATATGAATATATCCACTAGATGAGGTATAAGTCCAAGTACATTGATAAATTCAATGAAATCAATAATGACTTAGAGAATCATCTTTGTAAGGAGATAAATAAGCATAGATCAAATCGAGGTGATGAATATCATAACCAAGAGTTCATAGACATTCTATAGGTGTTTGGGATTCTATCTCAACTCATAGCACCTTATACACCATAGTGTAATAGTGCTTGTAAAAGGGGGAACCGTGCCATGTTAGACAAGGTCATCTTGATGATGAGTTGTAAAGATGTCTTGTTATCCTTTTAGGGGTATACATTATAAATTTCAGTATAAACATTAAATTGAGTGCCAACTAATGCAGAAAATGGAATTCCCATTGAGTCGTGGAATGGAATGAAACCCATTTTATCACATACACATGTATGGGGTTTTGAGGACATTTTTATCAGCTTTTGGGGAAATAAAACAGCACTCAAGACATTAATTTTATCTTTATTAAGTATCATAAGGAAATACAGATATAATACCTATACAACCACTCAGACAAGAAAGTGATTGTTGCTAAAAATCGTTATTTCATGATCTCGAGCACATCCTCAACTAGGATAGTCATAGAAATATTGAATTTGTTGAAGTTGATGCTCAAGATACACACGAGTTGGTATAGGAAGATATTCCACAGATCCCCATGGAAGAAGTAGTTCCTAAAACACAAGTACTATGCAGAATTGTAAGAGAGGTAAGAGAACAAAAGAGATATGATTTTATAGTCTCCAATGATGCTTATCCGTTCTAGGTGTAGAATGATGATCCCCTCTCCTAAAAGGAGTCATTATAGGGATTAGAAGGTGTATTATGGAAATATACCATTATTTCTGAAATGGATTCTATGTATCAAAACCATGGTTGGGATCTAGTATATCCACCAGTGGATGTAAATCCAATTTGATGCAAATGGGTATTCACAAGGACACTATAAATGGAAGGTAAATTAATTGTCTATAAATAAAGTCTTTTTGTTAAAGGGTTTAAATAACATCAATGAATTAACTATGATGAAACCTTTTCTCCAGTTTCCATGTTTAAATCATGTAGAATTATACTTTCTAGAACATCTTACCATGACTATGAGATTTGGAAGATGGATTTCAAAAATGACTTCCTTAACATGAACCATCCTAAAGATTCCTATATGACCCAACTTGAAGGTTTTGTGACTCCAGGTGATTCCAAAAGGTTATTCAAATTATAGAGATTCATTAATGGCTTGATGGAAGCATCCATGTCATGGAACATTTGATTTCATGAATCCATATAATAAATTGGTTTCATTAAGAATGAATGTGAGACATGTGTTTACAAAAGGTTTAATTAGAATGTGTTCATTAAACTAGAAGTATATGTTGATGACATGTTACTTATTGGTAATGACATACCAGTATTACAATTGGTTAAGGACTGGTTAAATAATTGTTTCTCCATGATGGAATTAGGTGAAGTATCATATATTCTAGGGATCAAGATCTTTATGTACTAAGTCAAAGTAAATATATTTATTAGATACTAAATATATTTAGTATGGAACAATCCGAGAGGGGATTGGTTCCAATGTCACATGGTTTACTATAATTGATGTTGCTTATTGATTGAGCATAGTAGGAAGATATCAAGTAGATCTCAAAGAACATATTTGAACTAATGTTAGGGATATCCCTAAGTATCTAAAAAAACTAAGTATATTTTCCTGGTGTTTGGAGGATATGAGGAGTTTCTCATCAGGGTTTACATTGATGATGGTTTTTAGATAGACCAGAATGATCTGAATTCATAATTAGTATATGTTTTTTGTCTCAACAGAGGAGCTGTGAGCTGGAAGAGTTCAAAGCAGTAACTTTTTTCTAATTCTATAGTGGGGTCTGAGTATACAGAGGTCACTAATGCACCCATGGAATCCATTTAGATTTGGATCATTGTACATAAGCTTTATGTGGTTCCTATAAATAAATATTATATCACGTTGTATTGCTATAATATTTTAGTGGTGTCTCTTGAAATAGATCCAAGCTCACACTAACAAAAAAATCATATACTCTGGTAGTATCACCTATTGAGAGATATCTATTAGAGGGGGGAATTTATAGTAAAAATAGTACCCACAGAAGAGAACATGAAGGACCCCTTGACTAAAGGCATATATCAGCAAATTCATGAGTATCATGTGAGATGTAGAAGACTGAAGGTTGTTAACAGTTGGCTCTAGTGCAAGTGTGATTCTGTTGGTGTTGGTTCCCCGTAACCAAATTCATTGTACTATATGATAACCATGTATTCATTTATTTGAATATAAATAAACTAATTATCATATCATGAATATTATTTTTTATGGAATAATATTTGATAATTTCCTAAGGTTAGTTGTCTCACTAAACGGTCATAATAGTTTTATGCTATGATGGGATCCCGGAAGTGTTGCGACACTATTATTTAATATATATGTTCTATAGTCGTATGATATCATTTGAGGGACACAAATGAAACAAGCTATTATGGTTGGATACACATAGGACTTTGGGGAACCTTCTCATGGTGTACACCCTTGGTAATATCCAGTATGGATATTATGAGAATGATACCAGCCAGTAAGAAATCCACAATTCTATGTGCCATTGGATGTTCCAATCTGAAGACATGTGTATTGGTCCATATAATTTATTATTATTATTAAGGAGTATTATGAGACACATACTTATATGTTTTTATGAAAACCATGATGATAGTTGTTCATGGAATGTTATGATATGTTGGGAGCATCACTAGTATGATTGAATTAATGAATAATGCGAGAAAGAATTTATCCCTTCTATTCATTAACAGAAGTTTATTTATCATGCCCTTTGGAAATGATAATAGCCTAAATAAATCCATGTCCATGGTGTTCTATAGAAAATTTATATTTTTGGACATTCCAAAAAAGTGTCATTGTGCACATTAGTTGACGGCACCGACATTCAACTTACTTGATTTGAGATATCATGATAAAGGTATTATATTACATTGTAAGTGTTTACATGTGGTAACATGTCATTGTAGCTTTAAGTTTTTTCTCTATGGGTTCCTTGGCATGTTTCTAGATGCAAACATTGGACTTTTGGATTCTTCTCCTAATGCCACTGAGAGAGAGGCTTATATGGTCAAACACTAAGTGTATCTATAATCTCAGTTAAATAATATATTATTATTTGACAAGTTGAATAAATATTATTCCCAATTATGGTTTAATAATTATTCATGGCTGTTTGATCTCATTTATTCTATCACTAGTTATTTGAGAAAACATATTATGAGAATAATACTTAATAAATATAAATATTCTATTAGAAAATATAATATTTATTTATTTGTTGTCGAATAATGCAGTTATATTTATTTAGTAAATAAATAGACATTATTTGAGGCCTGAAAAATATTTTCGAGGAAGGACTGACTGAGGTTAACAGTCTAGTGATAAATAATAAATATTTAATATTATTTAATTATATAATATTTAATTTTAATTTGCATGTTATGCCCATTTCAAGATATAATAATATTACTATTATTATTTTATATGGTGTCATTCTATGATTAAATAATTAATCACACTAGTGGAGTCGTTTTATTTTAACGATAGAAATATAAAGACTGAATTATATTATTTTCCTTATAAACAAATTTAGTTCTGCACAATGGATTTGGAGAGAAACTCTCACACCTAGATAACTCTATTCTCTAAGAATGCTCTCATGAACAGAGAGAAATCATCTTCAACTAGATAAAGGATAACACTTTGGATGTAGTTCTCAAGGTAAACAAATGTGGACGATGCATGTCCAAGGATCTTCCGTTATATCACCCGAAAACTCCTTTAGTGATGTTAAAATATTCGTGGAACACATGTGGATTTCCGCTAGAAGAAATATATTCTTGGCTTCATCAATGTAACGATGCTTCCCTGCATATATTTCTCCAGACACATAAATGATGAAAAAATTCCTTATAGGTAATTCATAGTCTAATTAAATTAATTATAATCAATATTTGTTGACCTCTTATCTCTCTGGTTAGGTGTGATTAATTTTTTCTATCTTTTATTGAATTCCATTGATCATATTTATTGAACATAATATTGATCATGGAATGATCATTTGTCATGAACAAAATGAATGTTGGCCACCACCCATTTCACACTTCTACAGCACCCAAAACCTTGAGGGACGAGTTATGTAATGCCCCGACCCCAGTTACCCAGAGTTGGTGCATTATTACATAACATTTTCATGATCACAAAACATCAAGTCTCTAAATACCTATTAGTTTAGTAGTCTTGGAAACACTAGATATATTCATAAGTCTTACATTACATCATAAAGTAAAAAAACTACAACAACATCTTGTCTTCATATCCCCTCCTACTATCCATGCACATCATTCCTAAATTACTTCTTCACATCATGGGAAAAATAAAACATTGAAAGGGGTGAGCTCAGATGCTCAGTAAGGATAACAATATAGCGGAAACTTTCATAAATAAGCATAAACATTTAAGTCAATGTATAAATAAAACAAAAGCCTTTTAAACGTGAACTTCAGCATAATATGGAAAAGATTAAATGAAATAATACCATTTACTTATTCACATGGATATTCTACTAGTCGAATAATCACATGTAATATCAATAAACACTTTCATATTGATGGAATGAATAATTCCAGACTATCATAACCACATAGTCAAGGCCTTGTGCTAAGACTACAAATAATATTTATTCAAGGCCTTGTTCCAAGAAACTAGTTTGTATCATTAGACCTACCGATGCATCGAGGAGCTATAGCGGGCTCCACCCGTCACATATTAAGTCCAATGCATTCCTCATATGAACAGGTTTGAACATAAAATAAACATTCGTATTAAAACTATCATATTAAATGTAAATACATTCTCCATAAACCATGAATGGTATAAAAATAACATATCCATAGTCAAACATATCACAAAACCTTTAATATAATATGGAAGTTTTGTATCATAATAAATAAACTTCAACTAAGCTTAAAATCCATCAAAGGATGTTGACATTGATGAAATCAATACTGTTTGAGAGAAATATCTCTTTTTTTAAATCATTTAAAAGTCACATAATTATAAAATAAAACTTTTACTTTGAAAATATTCTTATAATATTTTAAGTTAAGCTTAGAAGATTTTATAACGGCGTAATATTGCCGCACCCACCATATAAGTTAAAAAAGACATTCTTACCTTAATTCTGTCGAAAAGGTTAAAAAGAACATTGATTGGAAAAAGACAGAAAGATTCCTTTATAAACTTCTTATAAAAAGTAAACAAGGTTATAAATGAATTTATCTCATAGTCTTCAAAACATTAAGAATTATTTTAAATACATTTTTAAGAAGCATGGATGTGGATGATAAAGAGGTCCCAGTAGATAATGATGTATAATCAACCTCAGATAATGAAGAGATTGTGAAAAAAACCCTTACCTTGTAGTTTTCCTTAGTCGATGGTATGTTAAACTCTTTTATAATAGTTAAAACATTGTTATTAAATTATAAAAGAACCATATACATAATTATAATATCATATATGATCTTCTAATAATTCTTTGTTAATAATATTTTAGTATTATCGTCGTTTCGGGTGTTAACTTACTCATTTTATTTTATATGTTTTGTTACATAAGGCATGTTTGATATGGATAGGTTGTATATTATTAATATCCAGAATTATATAAATTTCTTAAACATTACTTTTAATCATCAAATTAGAATTAGTCTTGAATGGATACGATGGGGGATGAATCTCACCGCGTTCGTGGAGACGGTAGTCCGTACGTACGCACGAGCGACAATATCATTATTTTGATATTAAAATAATATATAATTGGATAGTATATCATATATACGGAATAATTATCATGTTATATTTATTATTTACATGAATTACACAAAATTATTATACCCATCCAAATAATAATGTTTTGAATAACAATTACACCATGACGTGTAGACGGTAAGCCGTACGTACACACGTATGGTGACATGTCATTCAAAGGATGGATAGAATAATAAATATGGTTGTACCATATTTATAATAACATCGCAGTATATATAAGATACTGGAGTTATTATTTTATAATGGAAATAACAATGAAAGAATAAGTTGAAGAAGAAAGGAACTTGAAAGTGGGTGGTGAAAACATTACCTCTTCTTCGTGTTCTTTCTTTTGATTTGATCAAAAGGGGTCCTTAAGTTGGATTTCGGATCAAAATAATGACTCTAAGTAGAAGTGAGGGAAGTTGATAGAGTATTTGGGTAGGGTTTGGCAGAGCCAAAAGGCTTTTAATGTGTGAATTAGTGAGAAGGGGGAGTTCCCTTTTATAAGAGGGGTGAGGGGCACCTTTGGAAAAGCTAGAAATATTATTTTATAATAATTTAATATTCAGTTTATAATGGCTCAAAATTGTATAATTTAATGTTTAATGTATGGATGGGTCTAAATCCTTTCAACCAATATATTTTAGACAGGTTTGGTCATTATATTAACCTTATCTTTTAGTTTTAACTCTTAGTTAATTAGTTTGACATTTACCATGTCACTTTGTATTTTTATATTATATAGTTAATAAACATACTATATACATCCAAGAGACCCCCAAATGGTCCATTAATAATACACCTATCATGATATATGTCCTTTTAAGGAAAAAGTTTTTAGGCATATAATTTCAATTAATAATATAATATTTGTTTTAAAAACTCTTTTATGTCAATTTTGAAACTATTGAGTATTTTGTTTTTGATAACTTCATAACAGAATTATTACTTCGAAAAAATTTATATAATCACTCCTAATATGTCATATTAACCTATAAAATAAGTAGAATTTATAAAAAGTCTCAAATTACATTTATTTTGATATTTATAATATCAATTATTTTAATATTTAATTAAACATTTAATTACTGCATCACCATTGTGTCATGAATAAATTAATTTATTTAATGTCTAAAAATTATAAATATAATATCATTATGTAGGGAAGCTTTTTATATTTCTAATGAATATTTATAATCTAATTTATCTTATGAATAACCCTATATTAAAAATGTTTTAGTTATTAATCTTTGATTTTTACTCCTTTAACTCTTCTTTGAATTAAATAATAATAAATGTCCTAATCTAATCCAAGTGGACCTAAATGATAATATTTTATTCCTAAGGTTGTTTTTGTTCTAGATACACTTTTCCAATAGAATTAGGACATGTGTTAGGGTAATATTAATATCATTTTTCCCCTTAATTACCCTATTTACTTTTAACTGTGGTAAATAAAAGTAAAAAGTTGCTATTCGCCAAAAATTATTTTTATCTTATTGAACCGCATTTTACTCCTTGATATTAATAGTGTCTCTTGGTATTTCTAAATTCTACTCACAGAGGCGGTAAAATAAATTTGTATGAGAATTTCCAAATTCTCCTAGGAGGTGGGTAAAGGACGGTGAAAAGTTCCATAAAATATTTATATATCTAAAATGATTCTAAAATGGATCCAATGAATTACATTGAACTTATATAGGTATTATGTATCCATTTTGACCTTAATTAAATTTAAATAAAATAAATAATTATTTAAATAAAAATTCGGTTTTAAACCATGACTCAGTGTTTTTCACTATTCATCAAAAATTGGAAGTTTTCAGAAAAATACCAAAATTTCACCTTAGGATAATTTAGATATTCTGAATCCAAAAATGAAGTCCATTTTGAAAGATTAAATTTATAAAATTTAAAAAAGTGGTTATTACTATTCATAATGGCTACTTTGATTGGTTGTGGTGTGTGTTAGAACTCGAAGTTGCGTACAACACACACTACTATGTTATTCAAAGAGAAGCGTACTGTGGAAGTTTGGGGTGTTACATTCTGCCCTCCTTCAAATAATTTCGTCCTCAAAATTTCTAGAATACTACCACAGGAAAACAATTGGGTGGTTCTTCATCATAAGTTCCTCGGGTTCCCACTTTTCCTCTTCCATCTTATGGTTTCTCCATAGAACTTTTACCAGACGAGTCGTCCAGTTTCTCAGCACTTATTCTCTTGTATCAAGAATCCTGACGGGATCTTTGCAATAAGACAGATCAGGTTCCAGTTCTAATTCCTCATAGGTGCGTACATGCATTGGGTCAGTCATGTATTTTCTCAATAGTGATATGTGTAACACATCGTGAACTTTGGAGATGCTTGGTGGCATTGCCAAATGGTAATCTACAACCCCAATTTGTTCTAGAATTTCGCAAGGTCCGATGTACCTGGGACTCAATTTACCCTTCTTACCGAAGCGTATAACTCCCTTCCATGGAGATAACTTCAAGAAAACATGTTCTCCTACCTGAAATTCCAAATCCTTCCTTCAGTTATCAGCATATCTCTTCTGCCTACATGGAGCTTCTTTGATGTGGTTTTGGATTACCTTCACCTTTTCCATGGTTTCCTCCACCAGTTCGGCGCCTACAGGTTTTCTTTCACCAACATCATCCCAACAGGTTGGTGTGCAACATCTCTTTCCGTATAACGCTTCATATGGTGTCATCTGAATACTCGAATGGAAGCTATTATTATAGTAAAATTCTACCAGAGGTAAATATTGATCCCACATACCCTGAAAGTGAAGTGGGCATGATCTCAACATGTCTTATAAGGTTTGAATATTCCATTATGATTTTCTATCTATTTGATGGTGGTAGGCAGTGCTCAAATGAAGTTTAGTATCCATGGATTTTTGAAGACTTTTCCAGAATCTTGATGTAAAATGGGGATCACAATCAAAAACAATTGATAGGGTTACTCCATGAAGTCTCACAACATCATTAATATATATTCTTTCTAGACGTTCCAGTGGTAGATCTTATCTTATAGCAATAAAATGTGCTTACTTGGTAAGACAATCAATAATGACTCATATTTCATCGTTCTTTCTAGGAGTCTTTGGTAGTCCAATGACAAAGTCCATTGTGATATTATCCCATTTCCACTCAGGTATGGGAAGAGGTTGCATGACTCCTCGAGGTTGTTTCCTTCTAGCTTTCAATTGTAGACAAACCATACATCTTGACAAAAAATCAGTAATTTCCCTCTTCATGTTTTCCCACCAAAAATGTTCCTTCAAATATCTATACATTTTGGTGCTCCCAGGGTGTATAGAGAAATTGAAACTATGATCATCGTCCAATAATTCCCTTTTTAGATCATATATATTGGGAACACAAAGTCTCTTCCTGAATTTCAAAATTCCAACTTCATACACAAAGTCACTCAATCTCCCATCATTCACAGCTTTAATCTTCTTTCGAAATTCTTCATCATCAGTCTGAGAACTCTTAGTAAATTCCAGTAAAGTTGGTTTGGCAACCATTTTAAAAAGCATTGATGTTTTACCTTCCCTGGTTATTCCCATGTCCATCTTCACTAGATCGATGAAAATTGGATCCTTTTCAATTCTCATATTTTTTGAAACTCCATGATATTTTCTGCTCAAAGCATCTGCCACCTTATTTTCCTTCCCCGGGTGGTAGTGTATAGTGCAATCATAATCCTTGAGTAATTCAAGCCATCTCATTTTCCTCATGTTGATTTGTTTTTGTGAGAAAATATACTTCAAACTCTTTTGATCAGTATAAATCTCACATTTTTCACCATAGAGGTAGTGTCTTCATATCTTCAATGCAAAGATCACAGAAGCTAACTCGAGATCATGAGTAAGATAGTTTTGCTCATGAATTTTCAACTGTCATGATGCATAGGCAAAAACCCTATCATTTTTCATAAGGACACAACCAAGTCCTTTCTTTGATGCATCACTATAAATAATGAACCCATCATTCCATGATGGTAGAGTCAATATAGGAGCATTGACTAATCTTCTCCTCAGTTCTTCAAAAAATTCTTCACACTCTTTTGTCCAAAAAAATTGAACCCCTTTACGCGTGAGATTTTTTAATGGGTTAGCCAACTGGGAAAAATTCTAGACGAAACGTCGATAATAACCTGATAAACCAATAAAATTGTGTACCTTAGTTATACTCATCGGTGTAGGACATTATTGGATTTCCTTGGTCTTAGAAGGATCAACAGATATTCCATCTTTAGAGACAATATGGCCAAGAAAAGAAATCTCCTAAAGCCATAATTCACACTTGCTAAACATCCCATATAACTCATGTCTTCTTAGAGTCTTCAGGATAATGCGCAAGTGATTTTCATGATCTTCGTAGCTTTTGGAGTATACCAAGATATCATCAATAAATACCACCACAAATTCATCGAGATATTCCTTGAAAACACTATTCATCATATCCATGAATACAGAGGGTGAATTAGTCAATCTAAAAGGCATTACTGTAAACTCATAATGCTTGTACCTGGTTCAAAATGCTGTCTTCGGAATTTCTTCCTTCTTCAAACACAACTGATGATATTCAGATCGAAGGTCAATATTAGAAAAGAATTGAGCTCCATGTAGTTGGTCAAATAAATCTTCAATGTGAGGTAGGGGATACTTGTTATTTATAGTTATAGAATTGATCTCCCTGTATTCAATACATAACCTCATAGATCCATATTTCTTTTTAACAAAAAGAACAGGGGCTCCCCATGGAGAAACACAAGGGAAAATAAATCCCTTATTACTCAATTCCTCTAGTTGTTTATTTAGTTAAACTAATTCCACAGTGGTCATTCTATAAGGGTTCTTCTATATAGGACTTGATCCAGGAATTAAATCAATGGAAAACTCAACTTATCATTCTAGAGGATTTCCAGGTAAATCTCCTGGAAACACATCTACATATTCTTTCACAATAGGTACATCATCTATTTGAACATTCCTTTCCTCACCCATAGTCATTTCATTCTCTTCCTCCCCAATAATTGAATTTAGTTGAGCTACTGGGGGTGGATCTAGGTAAAAATTAGGTCATGATGATTTCGCTCTAAAGATAAGGTGTTCCTTATCATCATCATCAAAAATAGTATCCTCCATCTTCTTACAATAAATTTTTGAATCATGGTCCGAAATACAATCCATACCGAGGATTATATCAAATTCAATCATAGGTATGACGATGAGATCAGCGGATAAAGAACATTTATGTGCTCTAATGGGGACTGATTCACAAAACATTGTTGCAATGATACTTCCCTTGGGATTTTTAACTAACAACTCCCTTATTAAATCAAATTGGAAATATTTAATTTTTTTAGCAAACAGGGAAGATATGAAACAATGTAATGATCCAGAATCAAATAATGCATTTTCTAAACTTGAAGAAACCATTAAATTACCCACCACCACGCCTTTTGGAGCTTCTACCTGAACAGTAGTGATAGCATAATATTTTTCTTGATCTCTTGGCCTTTTTTGAGGTAGGTTCCCTTAACGCTTAGGACATTCATTTGCATAATGTCCCATATCCCTACAATTTTATCATTGGACATCGGTAGATTCCTTCTTCCCCTTGCAATCACGAGCTTGGTGGCCTTTTTCACCACACTTGTAACAGAATCCCACTCCTTTTAAGCATATACCGGGGTATTTCTTCCCACATTTATTGTGGGATGGATATTCAACTTTTCCCTTCTTCCCATTATTTTCATTCCTAGAGTGATCAGTAGATATCTTCTTCTCCTGCTTTACTTTAAAGTTATAAGACTTAGAGAATTCCTTTTCTGTCTTGGTAGCACATGAGACAATATCTTCGTACGACGAGAAGGATTATGAGACTAATGCTTGACGGAGAAATAGTTTTAACCCATCAAAGAAACGATCAATATTACTTCTTGGGTAACATATATAATCTCCAGCATGCCTTTCTAACCTTGTAAAGTTAGCCTCAAACTTTGTGACATTCTCATCCTCCTTTTGTCTCAGACTCAGAAATTGCCTTTCCATATCTGCTCGATGGTCACAAGGAAAGTATTTTTCTAAGAAAAGTTCTTTGAACTCCATCCATTTCATATTTGATACTTCCTTGTCATCCTTTGTGTTTTTAATCTAGGACCACCATTGATCAGCATCTCCAGTGAGGCGGTAAACTGCCATGATAACTTTTTCTTTTTCACTACTCCCTAAAGCTTGAAATATTTTCTCTAGGGAATTTATCCATTTCTCAGCTACTAAGGGATTTGTACTCCCATTGAACATTAGTGGTTGTTGCCTCATGAAGCGATCTAACATTGATCCTGCACACTGCGGATCAGGGTGCTCCATACGGGTAAGGTTATTATTTATAACCTGAGTGAGTTGTTCTGGTATGGTGATTAGCTGATCAATACCAGTTGGATCACCGGCTCCACTATAATTATCTTGAGTAGGTGGTAAATCCCTACTTGGAGTGCGTGCATTGATATAGTTTCCATTTCTTCCACTAGGAACCATTTCTAAACAATGGCATAAACTAGATCATTTTATGAATAAAAATACATAATTACATATTTGTAAAACACTTAACATAAATTTAACTATTTATGAATATAATCGATAATCATAAAAAAAATTCTTTGAGGAAGTATATACACATAAACCCTTTATAATGGTTTGTAAAGAAAATGAGAATTATCCTAAGCATATCCCCGGGAGTGTCGTAACCAAGAGTTCAGCAAGGCCCGTTGTCGTGCACCAGTTCCCGTTCGAGTCTAGATCAAAGCGGTGTTTTTAGGTTTTACCCCTAGGTACATTTGTGCCAGATCCACCTCTACCTGGTCAAATCCAGACAGGGATGTATTGCTCGGAAAACTCACAAAATCTCTACAATACCAAAATTCTAGAAAGTTCTTCTATAGTAATCCTCAAATTCTATCTTAGGGCTATGTGCCCTAATTAAGGTTTATATAAATCTAGCTTCCAAGGTTTGTAATAAACTTCCTCTGATACCAACTATAATGCCTCGAACCCAGTTACTCATAGTCGGTGCATTATTACATAACATTGGCATGATCACAAAAGATCATGTCTCGAAAGACCGATTAGTTTAGTAGTCTTGGAAACACTATATATATTTATAAGTCTTACATTACATCATAAAGTAAAAAAACTACAAAAACATCTTGTCTTCATATCCCCTCATACTATCCCATTAGGTCATTCATAAATTACTTCTTCGCATCCTGGGAAAAATAAAACATTGAAAGGGGTGAGCTCAGATGCTCAGTAAGGATAACAATATAGCAGAAACTATCATAAATAAGCATAAACATTTAAGGCAATGTATAACTAAAAAAATCCTTTTAAACATGAACATTAGCATAATATGGAAAAGATAAAATGAAATAATGCCATTTACTTATTCACATGGATATACTAATAGTTGAATAATCACATGCAATATCAATAACCACTTTCATAATGATGGAATGTATAATGCCAGACTATCATAACCACATAGTCAAGGCCTTGTGCCAAGACTACAAATAAGATTTTTTCAAGGACTTGTGCCAAGATTCTATTTTGTCTCATGAGACCTACTGATGCATCGAGGAGCTATAGCGGGCTTCACCCGTGACATATTAAGTCCAATGCATTCCTCATATAAACATGTATAAACATAACATAAACATTCATATTAAAACTATCATACAAAATATCAATAATTTCTCCATAAACCATGAATGATATAAAAATAACACATCCATGGTCAAACATATCACAAAACCTTCAATATAATATGGAATTTTTCTATCATAATAAATAAACATCAAATAAGCTTAAAATCCAACAAATGATGTTGACATAGATGAAATCAAAACTATTTAAGAGAAATATCTCTTTTTTAAAATCATTTAAAAGTCACATAATTATAAAATAAAACATTTACTTTGAAAATATTCTTATAATATTTTATGGGAAGATTCGACGATTTTATAACAGCGGAAAATATCTGCACCCGTCGTATAAGTTAAAAAAGACATTCTTACCTTAATTCTATCGAAAAGGTTAAAAAGGACCTTGTTTGGAAAATGACAGAAAGATTCCATTATAAACTTCTTATAAAAAGTCAACAAGGGTATAACTGACTTTATACCATAGTTTTTAAAATAGTAAGAATGATTTGAAATACATTTTTAAGAAACATGGACGTGGATGATAAAGATGTCCTAGTAGATAATCATGTATAAACAAACTCGGATAATGAAGAGATTGTGAAATAAACCCTTACCTTGTACTTTTCCTTAGTCAATGGTATGTTAACCTCTTTTATAATAGTTAAAACATTGTTATTAAATTATACAAGAAACATATACATAATTATGATATCAGATATGATCTTCTAATAATGATTTGTTAATATTATTTTAGTATTATCGTCGTTTCGGGTGTTTACTTACTCCTTTTCTTTTATATGTTTTGTTACATAAGGCCTGTTTGTTATGGATAGGTTGTATCTTATTCATATCCAAAATGATATAAATTTATTAATCATTACTTTTAATCATCAAATTAGAATTAGTCTTGAATGGATATAATGGGGAATGAATCTCATCGCGTTCATGGAGATGGTAGTCCATACGTACACACGAGCGATAATATCATTCTTTTGATATTAAAATAATATATAATTGGATATTATATCATATATACAGAATCACTATAATGTTATATTTATTATTTACATTAGTTACACATTATTATTATACCCATCCAAATAATAATGTTTTGAATAACAATTACACCACGATGTGGAGACGGTAAGCCGTACGTACACACGTATGGTGACATGTCATTCAAAAGATGGATAGAATACTGAATGTGGTTGTACCATATTTATAATAAAATCACAGTATATAGAAGATACTTGAGTTATTATTTTAGAATGTAAATAACAAGGAAAGAAGAATTTTAAGAAGGAAGGAACCTGAAAGAGGGTGGTGAAAACATTACCTCTTCTTCGGGTTCTTCCTTTTGATTTGGTCAAAAGGGCTCCTTAAGTTGGATTTCTGATCAAACTAATGCCTCTAGATTTAATTGATAGATTTTTAGAGAGTATTTGGTCAGGTATTGACCGATCCAAAAGGCTTTGAATGTGTGAATTAGTGATAAGGGGGAGTGCCCTTTTATAATAGGGGTGAGGGGCACCTTTGAAAAAGCTAGAAATATTATTTTATAATAAATTCATATACGGTTTTTAATGGCTCATAAGTGTATTATTTAAAGTTTAAGGTGGATATGGGTCACAATACTTTCAACCAATAGATTTTAGACCGTTTTGGGTCATTATATTAACCTTATCCTTTAGTTTTAACTCTTAGTTAATTAGTTTGACATTTACCATGTCACTTTGTATTTTTATATTATATAGTTAATAAACATACTATATACATCCAAGCGACCCCCAAGTGGTCCATTAATAATACACCTATCATGATATAAGTCTTTTGGCCGAAACATAGATTTTTAGGAATTTAATATCAATTAATAATATAAAATGTTTTTAAAAATCTTTTATGTCAATTTTGACCCTATTGAGTATTTTGTTTTTGATAATTTCATTACAGCATTATTACTTTGAAAAAATTTATATAATCAATACTAATATGTCATATTAACCTAGAAAATATTTTAATTCATTAAAAGTCTCAAATTACATTTATTGTGATATTTATAATATAAATTATTTTAATATTTCATTAAAAAGGTAATTACTGCATCACCATTGTGTCCTAAATAAATTAAATTATTTAATGTCTAAAAATTATAAATAAAATATCATTATGTAGGAAATTGTTTTATCTTTATAATGAATATTTATAATATAATTTTTCTTATGGATAACCATATATTAAAAAATTTATAGTTATTAAACTTTGTTTTTAACTCTTTTAACTCTTCTTTGAATTAAATAAAAATAAATGTCATTATCTAATCCAAGTGGACCTAAATGATAATATTTTATTCATAAGGTTGTTTTTGGTCAAGATACACTAGTCCAATAGAATTATTATATGTGTTAGGGTAATATTAATATCATTTTTACCCTTAATTACCCTATTTACTTTTAACTGTGGTAAATAAAAGTAAAACGTTACCATTCAGCAAAAATTATTTTTATCTTATTGAACCAAATTTTACTCCTTGATATTAACGGTGTCTCTCAGATTTTTTAAATTCCATTCACAGAAGCGGTAAAATTAAGTTTTATGTGAATTTCCAAATTCTCCTAGGATGTGTATAAAAGGCGGTGACAAGTTCCATAAATTTTTATATATCTAAAATGATTCTAAACTAACACCAATGAATTAAATTGAAATTATATAAGTATTATGTATCCATTTTGACCTAAATTAAATTTATATAAAATAAATAATTATTTAAATAAAAATTAGGTTTTAAACCATGACTCACTGTTTTTTACTATTCATCAAAAATTGAAAGTTTTCAAAAAAATACCAAAATTTCACCATAGGATAATTTAGATATTCCAAATCCAAAAATTAAGCCCATTTTGAAAGATAATATTTATAAAATTTCAAAAATTAGTTATTACTATTTGTAATGACTAGTTTGATTGGTTGTGGGGTGTGTTAGAACTCGAAGTTGCGTAGAACACACGCTACTGTAATATTCAAAGAGAAGTGTATAGTGGAAGCTTGGGGTGTTAAAGGTTAGGGGATCATTTATTTATTAAATTTATTTATCTGTAATCATCATATTTTCTAGTTCATATTCACTTGATATTGGATTTTAAAAAAATATTTATCTCCAATGTAAATTTTTATTTTATAGTCTGGTTTTATGAAAATTTATTTGACATTCAAATAAATTTATTTTTTTATTACAAGATTATTTTTAAGGAAAAATATTTCCATATGTAGTTTATTGTATCCCTCACAAAATTTTTCCAAAAACTAGTGATGTATGAGCACATTTGAGGCCATGTGGTATTCTAGATGGAGATTTTAGAGTTAGGCCCCCATGTCAAGGTACTAACAAATGGTATCATGGCCTAGTTTTTTGTGGAGTTCGAGGAATTAATCATATAAATGTATAATATGATGGCTTACAATCAAATTGTTAATGTAAAAATTCATAGATAACCACTTAATTTATAACATTGAGTTATTGGTAATTATATGAAAAATTAGTGGTTCTTGATGGCCTCATAAGATATTGTTATTTATGTGACAATAGACTAAGATGGAGTGGAATAAGAGTTATTTCATTGTATTGGTAAATGATATAGTATTATCACATGAAAAATATGTTTGTTAAAATATTTTCCCACATAAAAAATGGTTTTAAATGACTTCAGGTTTTATGTATTTTTTAATGTGAATGTTGACATAAAAATATTCTAACATGATTTTGTTATGTAGTGGAAATGGTTTTATTCAGTGAAATGGATAGGGATATTCCATGACACAGTATAGAGTGGAATTTAGTGATAATTACTGATTGGGTGACTGTGTGATTGTAAAGTGTTTCTTTTATGTGTCATAGAATTATTCCACATAAAAGAGATCTAGTTTGATGAGGATGTGTAGAACTAGATATTTCTCCCATATATCCTCACCATATGAACATGATATTGAATATTAACCATGTTATTAGTAGATAAGATGACATGGATATACTAATAAAGGTGGATTTTTCCTTATATTATAAAAATAGAAACCGCTATCATTTATAAGTTATGCTATAACAATTTTAGAGATATAATGTTTAAAGAATATAAACCATATTTTCTAATTTAAGAGACACATGGTACATTAAAGGTTATGTTTTATTCTTATTTTATAAAGGGGCCATCATATATATAGTGAGACTTAAGGATAATAGTTGGATAGAATATGTTTATTGAATATAAGGATTTTATGAATATATTTAATGATTAGTATTGTCCCAATTATTTAATGTTGGATAAAGATTATTAATTTATGGATTCTGATAAAGGAAAGTTTTCTATGATTAAGTATGCATCAAATCTTATCAAATTTGTATAGTAATGTCCAAAATTGGTACATAACAAGACAAATCACAAAACAATTTGATGTGGATACAGATAAAGTTATATTTGAGGCTTAATTTATAGATTTTTTTTCTAATATGGAGTTGGTTTGTATGGTATATAAAGTATTAGTGTACATGGTAAAAATTTGGAATGAAATCACTTATATTCCTCAATCTCATAGAGGGGGAACTCATTTTTTGTCATAAGAGGAAGATGGTAGACATATATGTGAGATAACTGGAATCATATTCAAGATTATCTTAAAGGATGAGAGCACTATATTTCTTAGAGAATAAATATCCAATATCAATGTTTTAATTAAAACCTTATCCACACTATAAAAATGAGTAGGTGGGTTTTCTGAAGATGTATTTTTCGGGGATTATTAAGGATTAGTTCGCACAAAACATCTAATATATTATAGATATTTAGGATACAGGTTGAAGGGATGAGGTATAATGTGTTAGGGAATAATTTTAAAGTCAGGAATAATAATAAGGGGGATTATAATAGTTAATAATATCTCTTCTGATATTATATAGAATCATTAGAGGTTGAGGTTAGTGTTGTAAATTCTATAGTGAGAGATAGAATTATTTTATATTATACCATTATTTATATATATTTTAATATTATAGTATCACATTTCTTAATCTCTACATGATTGGTTAATTCATAGAATTATTAATGATTTTGATATCATATTCTACTAAAAATAAAAATAAAACATAAGAAAAGAATAAGTAAGGTTTAAAGTAATAATCTAGCATAATTATTATTAGAATCAGGGAAGTATAATTATTTTTTTATTAATTGGGAATAAAATATACCACTTTATTATTTTTATGGATTGAATAAGAAAATTTATGGAATAAATTAATCATTCTAGTTAAAGATTTATCTTTTTTTGTCCAAAATGAGACTATTCTAACTTTTATGGGGGAATAAAATATACATTCATGGAGGTTGTATCATAGGGAATGTGATTTCATATCAATATATTCTTATTTTTTGGTGTTTTTTTGATAAATAGATGGAAACGACCAACCCCGATATCTAGAAAAGTGGATCAGTATCAAAATGTTTGGATAAAAGATTCTTATCGATTACCACTGAGGAGAGACATGGAATTTTCTATTAAAATAATACCTATAATAACCTCTATTTCTCTACCATATTATCATAATATAAGAATGAAAAGAATGGATTCATTAGAATGAGTGCTTCACCCTAGGCATTGTCAACTATATTTTCCAAGAATCGCGATAGTAGCTTGATTTTATAAATTTTATACCAAAATTGAACTTTTTGGTGGAAAAAAATTAATATATTTTACCTATTCTTTATGATTAATTTGACTACATAATATTATATCACTAGTTTTCCAAGATATAACTTCATTTATGACATCATTTGTTAGGGATAATGGAAGATGATAACCAAAAAATGACATTCAAATTCCAATATATCCTATAAAAGTTCTTTCTTATTGATTTTTATGTTTCCATCACACCTGTAAGATTTATATAATTAAATAACTAAATATTCAATAATTACATGGATTAATTTGGGGTTATATTTTAGGATTATATTCTTATAAATCAAAATCATAGGTCGATCATGGGAGTTACCTAAAGATTGTTTTATAATTTTTTAGTGTAATTTGTATTCCCGGTTTTAAAAGATTATATATTGTATTCAAGATGATAAATATTTAGTAAATATAATTACTTAAAAAGGAAACATTATTGATCTTATAAAATTTAATTTCATATACATTTTTATAGACTAAAAAACATTTAAAATATTAATTTTTCATGTTCTTGATAGATATTTTTAAATATTCATTAAATATTTTTCAATATTATCTTATCTCATGATAACATTGACCTAGAAATAATCAAGTTTTAATTTAAATGTGAAGTTCCTTATGTAATTTGATAAATTGATGAAAAATATTACTTCAACTTCCTTTTTGATTCATATTGAGTTTTTATGTAATTAAAACGATTGTTTTGATGTATATTTAATAGATGTATCATTCTTTATAATGAATGATATTAATTTATTGAGGTATGGGTCAAGACAGTTGAGACCCCATGAGAATAATTACCCTACACTGGACTTGAAGATATTTTTCATTTTACATTCTTATATAATTTTGTTAAATAATATATTGGGTGAGAATTTTATAATGCATACAGATCATTTTTATTTCATGTATATTTTATTATAGTATGATCTCAATAAGAGACAAAATGATTTGGTAGATTATCATTTAAATTCTGATTTTGAACTTAAAAATATACTATGAAAAGGTAATATAGTGGTAAATTCATTGAGTATACAGACTCTAATTCAAGTATAGTGGAATATAATGAGATTTGGAAGTTAATAATGTTTTTCCTATTTCAAGTGGTAATTAAGAAAATAGTAGATTGTGGATTTCATTCATTTCCATTGTTTTCATCCAATTGGGAAGACCAAGTAAAAGAGAAATATGTTTTTAATAATAAATAATAAAGGGTGAGTAATACTCTAAATTTATGGTATATCATCAATCTATAGACTATTTAGCTAAATTAATTACATTATTTTAGAGGATGAATAATGGTTCCTTTGGAACATTGGAATTATTTTTTAAAATATTTCATTATTTGTGTTGGGGATTAAATTTCAGAGATAACAATATATTTTCTAACATTAAATATCCATTCATGGGGTTGTGAATAAATAAATATGTTGTTGAATTAATTTATTGATATTTTAATTTTCAATAAGTAAAGTAATAGAATAAATTCCCAACATGATTGTTGTAATTATTACATCTTCCATCATGGAATGGTGATAATATTTACCTAGACTATGTGATTTGGATATTTGAATAACCATGGATGAATGATGGTTCTTCGGTATTTATATATTGACTCACCAATTCAATGCATTTCTTTTGTACACATGAAATATACTCATTTGATGTTATTGGTAGGATTTATTTGAACAAGTTTATTTGACTTCAGAATGTTGCAAATTCCATTGTATTCTATAGAGATCATCAATTTATATCTATATCTTGTAAAGAACTTCATGATTATGTATAAATTTTGTTAAGAAAGATTATGACTTACCACCATCAGAACAATTAACCTAATTAATGATTAATTCAAATTATGTAATTCATGTTTAGGAATATTGGATGAATTTTGGAATTCCATGGAAGGATATCTATTATTTTTGGATTTTTTTGTTAAAATAGTTACCTATCATCAATTTGTATGATACAATTATATCATTATGAATTTTATCATGATAATCACTATTTTTTTGGAAAAACGTTAATGAGAGAACTCTTGTGGGACCTAGTTTCGGGAGACTGGAAATTGGCCAAGTTGAATTGATTCTAAAATGTTTGGTTTTAACTCGAAGATTGATGAATTAACATACCAATCATTAACAAAAACACTTGATATTTTATATTTTAAATAGGTTATTGTGTCACCAGTTTTAGGGCACCTATATTTATAAAATAAAGGTATTTTGATGACATATTATGTGGTTAATTTTGATATCATGGAAAGGATAGATGAACTAACATATCTGGTAAAACTTCGAAAACATTACATGACAGTTCTTAACATTTTCTATATATCATAATTGAATAATCACCTAATAAATGAAATATAAGATTACAATTGGGCTATGTTAGAGCTATAAAATGATATATCTTATATAGAAAGATCATTTTAGATTTTTTTATTTGAGATATAATATTATTATAAAATATATTATTAATTTGGTGATATTTTAATGAAACCATGGGAAAACTGAATAAGAAACATGTGGGAGGAAATTACATATGTTGTAAGAATGGAAAAAACCATTGATTGATACCTAATGGGTTTTTTGGATAAAATTTCGTATAATGGGGATAATTATAGAATCCTTGTTTATAAGATTGTTTAATGGATACAGGGAAAATTTAGACTATTTATTTGATTGTGATATCTAAGGAAAATGTGAAAAATATCCCTATATTTTTTGTTATTAATTATGGAATATTAATTATTAAAATGATATTGATGGGAGATTACATTATTAACTAATGGTAATTTATTGCGGGATTTTTGAATATTGGTTGCCAAATCATGTTTTATAGTGATCTATAAATATGATTTATAGGATTTGAGAGAGATTTTATATGGTGTATTATGTTGGGCCACCATGGAATTAAGAGGGAGAAGGTAATTATGGTAGAAAGATAGGGTAATATGATTATATAAGATAGTTAGAAATGTACCCATTAAAATATAAGTTTAAAAGAGTTTTTTTAGTGAAAATATATTAAATGGACTATAAATAAAATTCTTTCTTTATTTATCTCATTAATTTGATTTGCCTCTCAATATTTAATATTGGTGGAAAAAATTTAATTAATTTTCATCGAAGGTTAGAGATCTATTCAGATTATTATAGTATATAGAATGAATTATTTTCTATATGTTATATGAATTATTAACTGTTTTAGTGACATTATAACTCCCTAGAACTCATAATTTGAGGTAAAAATATTTTAGATATTAAATTGGGTGTAAGAACATTCAGTATAGATCCATTCCAACTAGAACAAGGATCATGCCACAGACTATATTTTTAACCTAAAACCCATATCCATCTCAAAATAATTACAGTGAGTTCTATAAAGGTCATGTTATGTTTTATGGGGTACATTCCACTAATTGGTTTCCACTTAATATAGTTTAGGGAGTTATATAGGAATTATGTGAAAATGGAATGGGCTATTCCAAACCTATATGAGGTGTATTCCAAATGTGTGTAGTCTATTCAAATATTCTTTAAATAGAGGGTGACATTAATTAGTTTATAAGATATGTTTTATGAATTATTTTTAATTAAATGTAATAGAGGTTTAAATTGAATGGTACGTAGGTTTGAGAATTTGTGAAAAATCATAGAATGAGCATCTAAAAACGTGGATTCAATACCTTCTAAGGGATTGACTAGTAAATTTAAATTTTTTTATTTATTATAATGTCAATAATGTTTTAATTTCATTATTTTTGGGGAATTATGATTTTTATAAAAAATTGGAACTAAAGAAAAGATATATTATTATGGGAATACCTTTTAAATTGGTTTTTTATGGTTGATTATGAAGTATTTTGTTTATAAAATTTTTCCTGTTTTTTATGAATATGTACAAAATTAATTATTCTTGAGAACTATTTTTAATTCTCTACGATTCAATTATATAAATGAATACACAATGATAGCATGAATTAAAGTGAGAAATAATTGATATGATCAGGGTTATATTGACACTCCCATTATTTTTCATTGTAAATTTTATGGTTTGGTGTTGCTATGTGAATCAGGGATGGTTTGATTCACACCATGGGATCTAGAAGATCATGATTTGATTGTTTTTAGGTGAGTGAAAAAACATTCTAGGTAAATGGGTAAAATTTTACTAACTGTATTGTACTATTTTATCCTTAAAACATGTTATTTTTCTAGGAATAAGAAATTTCATGTGATCACTAAGGGAACCAAGGAATTTTTTACACAATTTAGGGAAATTTATATACATTAATGTGGCATGAAAAAACAGCCTTTTTCTAAATATATGTTTGTATATAGAAAACATATTCTATAAAATTTATTGATAATAAAGGTTATTTTTTTATTTATAAATTTTTTTCTTTAAATAATTAGATTTGCATGGATTTTATATATTTATTTTGAGGAAAAATTAAAATAGTTATTTTTTGGATAAAAATGATTTATATTTATTATTTTTGATTGACATTTCATTTATTAGAATTTATATTGTATGGATATTTATTATTGTTGTTGGGTAAATTCTACTTTTTTTATAATCACTCCTTATAGGTGAACTTTAATGGATATATAGACATTAACTATAATAATGAATGAAAATGGAACCCTTCATTCTTCATTAATGGTGAGATGTAGATCCATGTTTAGGAAATAGAAGGAGGAGTTGGAAATTTTGGGAATGACTCACTTTATTTTTTATCACAATGGTTTCCTATTTATTTTAATTTTATATTTTATTTTTAAAAAACATTTTTTTCCATTGAAAATTTATATTTTAATTTATTTTCTTTAATATAATGAGTTTTATAGGTCTTTGGTTTTTGGTATATGTAATAGGGTGTTATAGATGAAAAGATTACTTATGAAACAGAATTATGATATGTTTTCTATGATGGTATCTTATAGTTTATTACACAAATTTTCATACCTAATTTAATTGTTAAATGTTGGAATATATACTTCATAGTAATACTAATTAATTAATTTTAATAATGTAATATACATGTGAAATTACAAACATAAAAACCTATCTTACACTAACATTAAGGTTGAGATAAATATGGGGTGTTTGGGTATATTTTCTGACCTCTTGAGATATTATATATATATATATATATTAGAAGGGGGTGAAAAGAAAAATTTTAAACATATAAAATATTACATATATAGTGTTTAATATCAAAGTAATAGCACATGTAAATTCTATTTTTTTCATATCGGTATCATGAAACATATTGAATAATACAATTAAAATAATAAAATAAATTCAGGGGAAATTAATAACAATGAACAAACGATTTTTATAAGTATTTCAGATAAATATCATCCTAAATCTAATAGTTACTCCTCTCTTATATTCTAGAGTAATATATCCCACTAAAATGAAAATCTTTTTTGAATTAATGTGATAGTATTTTACAAAACCCATCTATTTTCCAACATAGAGGAACAACCCTAAAACAAACCAACCTTTATATGATCCAAGGACTAACCAAATAATACATATATTTTATAACTGTCACATATCAATTGACCTAACTTCTATATAAGTGGTATAACCCCAAAACTAAACTATATTTTTTAAGGGAAAAGAATAAACTAAAATATAAATAATAAATATATAAATAAATTATACAATTTTAAAACCATATATATAACAATGAATAATAGTATTTAAATATACAATTATGCCTTCATCAATAATATGAAATGTTGGTGATAATTTATTTATCTTAGTAGTAGAAAACAAGCCTCACAAGAAAATGTTTCATTACACTTGAATATCATATGTCAATTTTGGATGTTAATGTTCATATATCTCCCTTGATAAGATTTTAAAAACAAAATTTCAATAATTGTTTTACGGGATCCCTGATCATATCTATATGGGTTTACACATTTTTTATCCACTCAGATCATTTAAAAAGTGTTTACAAAAGTCACTATATCTTGTAAGGGAAACTAAATGGTGTGAATCATATTATAAAGAAAATAAAAATTGTATAAAATAAATTTATAATATTTATAAGATACAATATTATATGATAATATTTTCAAAAACATATATTTCTTCATAAGATAGAGTTTAGTATGAAATGGATATCTCTTATGATATAATGAGGCATGTAAGAGACATTGTCACATAATAATATGTTTCATAAGCAATATAGAATTTCATATGATACAAAAATCTCATAATAATAAAAACACATAAGATATAAAAACCAAATAATAATTAAATCACAAAGGGGTGATATTATACATATGTGTAATCATGTAAGAATATATGTCATGTAATTATATTTCACCTTAGAAAATATTTCATGTAGATATAATCATGTGACCTTAATCTTCACATAAATATATTTTATATAAATGTATTTTAAATAAGTATATTTACATAAGAAAATTTTATTTAAGAAAAAACTATGTGAGGAAAAATCTATATATGAGTAAAAGATGTAGAAAAAATCTCAAACACTTAATAATTAATTCATTATATAATCCTTTATAAAAACATATTATACATATTAACATCAATAATGAAAATAATAAATATAATAAATATGATTAAGCATAAAGTGAAGAGTTTTTTAGAAATTGTAATAATCCAATTAAGAAAGTAAAATTTTTTATTCTTCTATGACGTATTGTAATATTGAAAAGAATTAAACAAACAATCAATAAAAACCCAATACTAAAAATCTTCCCATATTCAAAAAACTCAGTCCTAGCACAAACAATATACTTTTTCTTGAAATTACAAAACTGAATAACATTTTACAATAACTCTCCCACTTTTTAAAATTTATCAAAAAAGTTGAAATATATAAAACTAATTAAAAACACTCCATTTAAAATAATTAACTTAGTATTCTGAAAATATGTAAATAGTTTACCAAAACACTACACTTTTTTCAATAAAAATTGAAAAAAAGTAACACAGAAACTATAAAAATAAAAATTTCATACTGAATATACACCATATTTTATAATTATTTAAATAGATTTAAAAATAATGACACAATAATACAATAATACAAATTCAAATACAATTTATTATTAAAATAATAATTATATTTTGAGAAATCCTGCAGAATAAATAAAAATTAATTCAAATACATAACGAATATATCATATTATATTATTATTCATAATATTATTATCTATTTCTAATAGTTTAAAACTTTTGATGTTATTTTTTGATACTTATATTTTCATTATTCTAACCTTTTCCTCAATATAATTTCTTATGGAATAGATTCATATGAGATACCATGAATTAATTTCTATAGTATTTTCATCCATAAAAACATTGGTATTTCTAAGGAGATGAATATGTCTAATATCAGGAAAGGATTATAGAATACATTAAATATATTATCATATATAATTTGATGTTAGTAGTGAAACTATATAAGTTTCATTATTCTGAACCAGATATACTAAAGGTTAATTATGTTGTAAATCATGTTCTGAATTACAATGTAATGAATATATCATAGTTTGATATTTTTCAAAATATATTTATCCATATCCCAACATGTAAGGAAGTTCAACATATATATAGGATATTATATGTCACACATAATTGTATAGGTAGGATTAATAATAAAAAGTTTGGGACGCTACATGCGAAGTACCAAGTCTTCTAGATGGGAGAATATGAATCTATGAACCATATGTTTTATATATTTATGATAATAATTAATGGTATTAATTAAATTGAATACTAATTGTATAAAAATGATATTGTGTAATATATGTGATAATATTTTACAATATACTTCCTCATTCTCACCTAGAGGAAAAACATTTAAAAACACCTTCCTTTATATGGACCAAGTCACATCCTAGAAAATATATGCTTCTTTATGAGTGTCACAATCCTATAATACTTACTTTTATGGTTGACCATCAAAATCATTTCTCATAACTAAAATTTGATTTATCCTTACGTATGATATGAATGAAAATATTCCCCTTATTTGATTTATATTTTGAGAATTCATGGTCATGATTACCTAAGTGAAATTTTTTACAATCATTAAATTGGATAAACTACTTGTGATGTCTTATAATAAATTTTCTAGTCTAATTTAGAAAATAGTGAATATATGTGTCAGATAAATATAATTGATATGTTTCATGTCTTTTAGTTATAATCAATCTCTTTGATAAAGGTATTATACAATTATGAATATGATGTATAAGGATTAAAATATATATATATTCACTAAGTCCCATATAAATTATATCATTGTAAATTTTTTAATTTAAATGATATATATCAAATGATGTGATATATCTAATAAATAGGATTTTGAATATACAAAATTTATTTTATACACAAAAAATAATTTCCCTCAACATTTTATAAACCATAAAATTTAATCAGTCACATATTTATGATGAACCTAATATGATCCTAACTCAAATGATAATATTTGAGTCAAATATAAAGAATTAACACAATATACGATGAATGTCAAAATTGGAACTCTATGTTTTTCATAGCTGCTTAGCCACTGAGAGACAAATTTCCTTTAAAAATATTTACCAATCACGTGATGTAGTGGAAAGAACTTTATATAAGGAGAAGGATTTATATTTAATAAATTTTATGGAAAAGTCCTCCCTAATATTTTGATACATTTTTAGAGTCTTTATAAATTTTTTATCAGTGATGGAAAGTACCTTTTATGGGTAAACCCTATTTTCCAGGATACATTTTATATAGTTAAATTTGGGAGAATGTGGAGCAAAAAGTTAATCTTCAATACAAATTTAAGAAAATTTTATGATGTAATTTTTAGAAAGTGTTTTCACAAAATTATTATCAATTTCTAACTAGATAAAGGCCACATGCATTCCTTTCTGGACATTTCTCGGGTTCCCTTCATAACTCAACACACACACACACACACTACAAGACTACTTATACAACCTTGGTCAATTCTATATGCTCCATAAAAAACATTTTGGATCCCAATATGCTTACAATTATTTACCACAAAAATATGTGAACCCATATCGGGGATGCCTTTAAAAGGATCTCCATCCTCCAGTACTCAAATCCCAAGCACCATCCAGTGACAAAGATAGAGGCTATAATAAACAAAGTACATGAATCCTTTGTAAAGGTTACAATGTTTTCCAATACTCTCCCTTATGTGATTTAAAAAACATAAACTGGGGAGAATCTAGAGAAAATAAGTTGAGGGACCACTTCACCAAAGTCTAAACCTAGGATTGGGAGAAGGACCCCTTTTTAGGAGAGAATCCTAAGAAATAATGGACAACTCTAATTATTTCAAGATTCCTTTTAGATAGTGAAACAAATAATTCCCAAAGGTTCCCCAAGATTTCCAAATCACCTAGGTTCATTACTAAATTGATCCCTCTCTATAATACCTAATTGGATTTGTTCTCAGTCTCTAGAGACTCACCTGGGTTCCCACTCAATCATGTCACCTACTTGGGTGAATTTTTATCCACTTTACCAAATGTATTAAAATACCTTAATGATTCAACATTACAAAATTCAAATCCCATAAATGTATACTTCACTCATCCCTCATGGAACACCTTAGGTTCATCCCTCTCCTAAGTTATATACCAGTAAAAAACTATTCTATTTTACTGAAATTACTTCTCTAACACTACATGTAAAATTTTACCTAGGTCCATATCTTAAGGGAACAAATTCATAAAATCTATATACACAGGTAAAAACAACTTCAGTCCATATCCTCCTCTTGGTTCCATAAATACCCTTTATTCATGTTCATCCACGTTTTCACCAAAAATTTCTCAATTTTAGATCTTCCTCTTCATACCCTAAAATTTCTTGATTCGAGATACACCTATACATTACCTAAAATACCTTGAGTTAAGATAATCTTATTGGATCCCTAAAAATAAGTTTATTCAAGATATTCCTATAGGTTCCCAAAAATTCTTTGATTAAATATCCACTTGAATCCCAAAAATACCTTGAGTCAATATCATCCTCTTCATTCCAAAAATCCATTTAAGTTGAGATCCTCTCTTAGGGTCCCAAAAATACCTCCAGTTAAGATATTATTATTTTTTCCAAATATAATTGAGTCGAGAAACTATACTTGGTTCCATAAAATTCATCCAGTCAAGATCATCCTCTCAATTTTATAATTATAACCTGATTCAATATCCTCCTATTAGTTTCAAAAAAAATCCTCGATTCTAGAATATATTTGTAACTCCCAAAAAACAAAACAAGTCGTTATCCTCATATTCTTTCCCTAAACATCATTATATTAAGATACTCCTCTTATTAACCAAAAACACCTTCAGCCGAGATCCCTATGGGTTACCTAAAATGACTTGATTTGAGATCCTCCCCTTGTTTCCCAAAAATTACATAACCTAACTCTTAATATATATTAGAATAAAAAGGAAAACTCATCCATAATTCATACAGTATATAATTGTTAATAATATTTCTCCTAGTGGTCCTTGTCACATGACCTTAAACAAAGATACAACATTGGTTATGGATTCGTTACCTTAAAAGGCGACTTAATAGACCATGAAACATATCCTTTAATGGTATGGTGTACCTCATTAAATGGAAATTGATAGGTGGGTTTTTACTTCCTTCACTATGGTGTGTAGGAATCCTATTTAATTGGACCAACCATTTAATATAACACCCCTGCATCTTTTCACATGTGTCTGAATCTTCCCTGCATGGTGATGAATTCCTTATTTCATTCCTATAAAAAAAAATTAAAATTCACTGTAAGAGCGCTGTCATGGGCGCCCTCAAATGATTAGTGTAATTTGGGGTACTTAGGTGCAGATGAGTGGCTGACCAAGGTCGTCTCTCAAAGGAGGAAGTGAATTAAAACAATTTTTAGAGGTATTATAGAAGTAAAATAAAAGAGAATAAAAACACTACTTGAAAGGATGGGGGTGGTTGTTTATAGTTTATGAATCTAGAAGAAGTTTGCTGGAAGAAGATTTCATTTTTTTTTGTTTTTAATTTTGAAATGAAGTTTCGATTAGAATGACACAACAAGAAGATGTTTTTTTTAGAAATATATTTAAAAGGCGTAATCGATCTAACTATACCTCTTCAATAATTTATTAATCATTATCATTTAAAGTAATATTTACTTAATTATGATCCCTTAATTTGTTAAATCCTGAACCCTACGATAATTAACTTTACCACGAAGATGATGTGAATTTAACCCTAGGCTAACTTCGGAACATGCAATCGCAGCACCCTGATTTGATTGATGTTATAAGATTAGCTTATGGTCAGTGGTAAATTAAGGCACATATCCATTCTGGAAATGAGGATGAATTGTGTTTAGGGATTATATTTGAACTCTACAAATTTATCCCGTGTGGTCTTATATTACCGATTAAGATCGCGCTCTCACAATTTACACAAAATCCCAACCTCGCGTGTTTTTGTGTTAATTGTTCAATTGCTTGCTTAGTTTCTTACAATTTAAAAAAAACACAATTCATGGATCACATTAAGTGAATTACAGTAGCTCATTGATTCAAAATAATTAAATGAAGAGGGTAGAAGATAGATCGATTACTAAAAGACTACTCTTCCATGGGTGGCGTCATCATCGTAGAAGCGTTTTGCATGTGCAAAGGTTTAAAATGGGTATAACCCAATAACGCTTCTACTCAAGAATTCCAGCCCAATTAGGAAGATTAATAGAAGAATAAATTTAAACAAAAAATAAGAAAAGAGAATAAATAAAAGAAGAACAAAGAAGTTTATTACATAAACAAAATCATTACAACATGAAGGAGAAGAAGAAGGCTTCGTCGAAGGGATCCTTGCTTCAAGAGCTACCCTTATTGAAGTGGTTGGAGAATCGGAGTGGATCCACTTCTCCTCTGCCCTCAACTTCCCAATGCACTTACCAACCCCTCCAAATGAGAAAAACTCCAATTTATAGAGGGGAGGGGAGGAGAGGTTACAAGTGGTTTCAAGTGTGAATGTGGAAATTCGGCCAAATATTTTATGCCAACTTGCACCGCCCATTTGATCACCAACACGTGTGAAGTGGCCGGCCTTCCAGAAGGATCCAATGTGCGGATATGCGTCTTCTATCGCCTCTCCAAATTTGGGCTCAATACAGGCCCATGTTAAGGAGTTATGGCCGAAATACAGAAGCTTCTCCATTCTGGCGAGCCCAGCCCAACTTTGATTTCATGGCCCAATTTCAACAACTAAATGAACTCTTTAGCTCTAGTGTCCTGAATAAAAGTTGTAGATAATTACGTTAGAAACACTGTTACAACATTTCGAATTCAAATAATAAATATAAAAATATATATCTTCAAAATACTACAGTGAACTATAAAGGGTAAAACTGGAATTTTCATCAAATATTCAAATGAATGATTTAATCCCAAATACTTTCTAATTAAACATATTTATCACAATGTGAGGAAATTATACCATTTATTATCAATAAAATATTCAATAAAATAGTGTTTTATCAACTCCCCCACACTTACCCTTTTGCACTCCTGGGCAAAATCTCATATCAAGTAAACATCAATATCAAATCAAAACCAATTTTAAAACACATATCCTTAAGATCAATCAATTTCACACCAAGAATAAATAAAGATATCATGCCTCATAAAAAACCTTATTTAAAGTTCTCCATTTATATCATTCAATATATTTCCACTTCATTTATCCTCCTATGCACGAAACACTTACCTCGCTTGAATTTTCTCTCATCACTCAAATATCCATTTTTTTTTGCAATGTCTTTCTCATCCAAACTCATACAAGGGTCACCATAGGCTTGATAGATTCCTACATCGCTACCCGATGTGAGTCAAGGACATATGTTTATCATGAGGACTTTTCAGGGTTGTTCTGTGGCTTTCGGTTGGTAGGATTAAGATGTGAAAAACTCTGAGGCTGAATGAGGAGGGCTTGACTCTTTTAAAGCAAAATTGCATTAATCTAATTTTCACTTAAATATGGTCTTCTCTTCAATCCCCATAGTATCAATTCAGCTCCATCATCATGAAAAGTCATGAAAGGTTTACACCATTCATCATTTCAGCATAAAAAATGTCAATCTTCTCAAACATGATTTTCTTGAAAGCTCCAGATGGGCACAACTTTCCACCTCAATTAGAAGCTCCAGAAAAGGCACAGCTTCACTTGTCATGAAAGCTCCAGAAAAGGCACAACTTTCAATATAATGACTTTCTTTAGCAGCAAACACATCTATTCAGAATTTATGTTTCCACCCAAAGTATCACAGAATGTGGTGGCACAACACAAGACAGCTTCTCCCACACTTAAGCTCAACTAGATTATGCAATTTCACTTCAAGAGTTGGTTGGATAGGGAAAATTGGCTTGTAATGTGGCTTAACCTAACAGGCTGTGCATGGCTTCTAAGGGCTACAAGGATTAAATATTCAAGGTAGGCCTTTATAAAAAAGGATTCTTTGAAATAGGGGTTTTAATACCAAACAAATGCCTCAATCATTTAAACACAAGTACCTCAAACCCTCAAGTTTTGACAGGAATAGATCAAATTCTGGTTAAATCAAGTATGGTTTGGTTCTCTCAAGAAGTGAGGTGAATGTAAAGAATATGAAAATAATGGTTCAGAAGCCTCACAGGAAAGTGATTTCAAATATAAAGACAGTGAGATGTGGCATGAGATTCAAAATTCGGTGTACTTTCCATGAAATTACTAAATATTTGAACTTGAAACAAAGTCATTTCAGCATTCATTTAAGCTTAGTTTCAAGGGGTAAATTGTTTCACTTATTGATATGGATTTAAAAATGGTTATGAGAATCATTTCATCCCAAAAGTTTCAAAAACACAAAGAAAATTGTAAAATAAACACACAAATTTTGAAAAACACACAAAAAATATTTTTTGGTTTTTTTTTAACAGGAAAACAATTGAAATTACTAAACTAAAAGGTTCCCTCCCCCACACTTAAAATATTGCATTGTCCTCAATGTGAACCCGTGAGATGATATATGCACATAAAATTCAGAATTTTTAAATAGGACAAATAATATAAAAGTGAAAGGGTTAGGAACAGCCTGATGTGATCAAGTGATGATGGGGTCATGCAGTGTGATAAAATCCACTGCATCAGTAGGATGTCCCTCAATGTATCTCTTAAAACGTTGCCCATTGACTGTAAAGCTCCTTCCAGTGTCCTCTTGTGTGATCTCCACTGCACCATAAGGAAAAACATTAGACACAATATCAGGACCTAACCATCTGGAACGCAACTTACCAGGCATCAACTTCAGTCGTGAACTATAGAGAAGGACTTTCTCTCCAACATGAAACTCCCTTTGTTGGATCATTTTTTCATGAGCTGCTTTTGATCTTTCCTTGTAGAGCCTTGAGTTCTCATATGATGACAATCGAATCTCCTCAAGCTCTTGAATTTGCAACTTCCTTTGAATTCCAGCTTGGGCCAAATCCATGTTACATTTCTTTATAGCCCAATATGCCCGATGCTCGACTTCCACGGGGAGATGACACGCTTTCCCAAAAACAATCCGAAATGGGGACATATCAATGGGGGTCTTGTATGATGTCCTATAAGCCCACAATGCATCATCCAAGCGCTTTCTCCAATCCTTCCTATTTGGCTGCACGGTTTTCTCCAAGATTTGTTTCAACTCACGATTTGAAACCTCAGCCTGGCCATTTGTTTGGGGGTTGTATGGTGTTGATGTTTTGTGTGTCACCCCATACTTTCGAAGGAGGGAAGTAAAATTCCTATTGCAAAAGTGTGTCCCTTGGTCACTGATGATGGCCTTTAGTACTCCAAACCTGCAAAAAAATTTGTGCTTTGACAAAGTCCACAACAACATGAGAATCTTCAGTCCTGGTGGCCTTGGCCTCCACCCATTTACTCACATAATCAACAGCAACCAAAATATACAAAAATCCAAATGAACTTGGAAAAGGACCCTTAAAGTCGATGCCCCATACATCAAAAATCTCACAAAATAGTATGGGTTGTTGGGGCATCTCATGTATCCTAGAAATGTTCCCAGTGTGTTGTCCACGAGAGCATGACTTACAAAACAAATGGGCATCATGGAACAAGCTAGGCCAATATAATCCAGAGTCAAAAACCTTCCTAGCTGTCCGTTGGGGTCCAAAGTGTCCACCACAAGCAAGTGTATGACAGAAATGCAAAACAGACTCAAACTCATGATCGGGAACACACCTCCTAATGACTTGGTCACTACACATGTGCCAGAGGTACGGATCATCCCACACATAATACCTAGACTCACTTTTTAATTTTTGGACTTCATGCTTCTTCAAATTTACTGGGATTTCAGAGCCAACAATGTAATTAACTAAATCAGCATACCAAGGATGCTTACCTGAGATGGTATAGAGATGCTCATCGGGGAAAGTGTCCCGAAGTGGTACCTGGTCCAAGGTGTCACCCTCTAGTGTGTGAGTAAGCCTACTCATGTGGTCTGCCACCAAATTCTCTGACCCCTTCTTGTCCTTTATCTCAAGGTCAAACTCTTGAAGAAGGAGCATCCAACGGATAAGTCGTGGCTTTTCATCTGGCTTCTTTAGGAGGTACCTCAAAGATGCATGGTCAGAAAAACAACTGCTTTAGAGCCCAATAAATATGAACGTAATTTATCTAAAGCAAATATGACAGCAAGAAACTCCTTTTCTGAGGTAGTGTAGTTTGATTGGGCTGAATCTAGCGTCCTCGATGCATAGGCGATCACATGTGAACGTTCCTCCACCCTCTGAGATAAGACAGCTCCAACCGCGAAGTTGGAGGTGTCACACATAAGCTCAAATGGAAGGTCCCACCATGGGGTCTATATGATAGGTGGAGTGGTCAGACACTTCTTTAGGTCATCAAAGGAAGTCCTACAAGAATCATCAAACACAAAATCAGAATCTTTTTGAAGTAATCGTGACATAGGAAGAGCGATCTTACTAAAATCTTTGATGAAGCGCCGATAAAATCCTGCATGCCCAAGGAATGATCGAACATCACGCACACATGTAGGATATGGGAGGGATGAAATAATGTCTACCTTAGATTTATCAACTTCAATTCCATGTTGTGAGACTATATGACCTAAGACAATTCCCTTTTCGACCATGAAATGGCATTTTTCAAAATTTAAGACCAGATTATTCTCAATACAACGATGCAACACATCACCCAAACTAGAGAGACATTCATCAAATGAGGACCCATAAACTGTAAAATCATCCATAAATACCTCCATGCAGGTCTCAATGAAATCTGAGAAAATACTCACCATGCATCTCTGGAAGGTACCTGGGGCGTTGCAAAGTCCAAATGGCATCCTCCGGTAGGCAAATGTGCCAAAGGGACAGATGAATGTAGTCTTCTCCTGATCCTCTGGAGCAATGGGAACCTGAAAATAGCCAGAAAATCCATCCAAGAAACAATAGTGTGTCTTCCCAGCTAGTCTCTCAAGCATCTGATCAATAAATGGGAGGGGGAAATGGTCCTTGCGAGTGGACTGATTTAGTTTCCTATAATTAATACACACACGCCAACTATTTTTCACCCTCATTGGAACTAACTCATCTTTCTCATTTTTAACAACAGTAACACCACTTTTCTTAGGCACAACCTGAATAGGACTTACCCACTGAGAATCTGAAATGGGAAATATTATACCTGCCTCGAGCAATTTCTCAACTTCCTTTTTAACAACTTCCAGGAGGGTGGGATTGAGTCTCCTTTGTGGTTGTCTCACCGGTTTAGCCCCATCCTCCAAGAGAATCCTATGCATGCAAATAGAGGGGCTAATACCTGATATGTCAGCCAAGGTCCACCCAATGACCTTGATGTTCTCCCTCAAAATATTCAAAATCTTTTCTTCATGTTCAAAAGGGAGATTGTTAGCAATGATAACAGGTAATCTCTCACCACTCAACAAGTATGAGTATTTCAGATTTGGAGGCAATGGCTTGAGTTCTAAGGAAGGAGGGTGTAGTATGGATGGAGACATTGAATGAACTGAAATATGTGCACAAAGAGCATCAGTATCAGAATATACATCATCAAAATCATAGAATAAAGCATCAAATCCATCAGCATACTCAACAGCCATTTCATAATCAGAGTGAACATGATCAAAATCAGAATATGAATCCACATCAAAATCAAATCTTAGAGAGTCTTGTTCATTAGAAACAGGTGTGGAAGTTCTCTTAGTCATTAAACCAGAACCAATACTCATAATCTCCCTAAGCATAGGACAATCCAATTCCATGATGTTTTTACTTGGTGGTTCAAAATGGGAGATAACAAAAGCAGAATGGTCCTCTGAGGGGTACTTCATGGAATCCATAACATTAAATATCACAACTTCATCTCCAAACTCCATGGAAAGTGTACCCTCGTTGACATTTATGATAGTTTTTGCAGTTTTGAGGAAGGGTCTACCTAAGATAATGGGGGCATGGGAACTTACCTGATCATCCTCCATGTTAAGAACATAGAAATCCGCTGGAAAGATCATGTCTCTTACCCGGACAAGTACATCCTCAAGGACTCCCGCTAGATATGTCGTAGCTCTATTCGCCAATTGCACCACTACTCTTGTTGGCTTCAACTCACCAACCTGCAAGGAAGAGAATACAGAGTGAGGCATCACATTTATGGAAGCTCCGAAATCACAAAGAGTATCAGAGAAGTGCAACTCCCCTATGGTACATGGGATGGTGAATGTCCCAGGATCCTTGCACTTTGTTGGCATTTCTAGAGTTGTTGTAATGAGTGCCGAGACATTCCTTCCAAGGTTTATCCTCTCATTCCCCTTGAGCCCTCATCGATTGGTGCAGAGTTCTTTTAAGAATTTTGCATACCTTGGGATTTGCTTAATGGATTCAAGTAGAGGAATGTTAATCTCCACACGCTTGAATGTGTCCAAAACCTCCTTTTGCATTGCTTCTTCAGCCATCTTCTTGGTTTGAACAACCCTGTTTGGAAAAGGAAGAGGTTTAGGAGGAACATCATCAATCTTTTTCTTACCTTTATCTTTCTCCTTGGATTGCTCATCAGTGGGTTTGGAATGCGGCTTCTTTGGAGTTGAGGTGAATCCCGGTGGAATGGTAGGTACAGATGTATCGTTCATTTGATTCCCACTTCTCAATGTGATGGAACTAACATTCCCCTTTGGATTTGGAGTGGGTTGGGAAGGTAGATTTCCGGAATTCTTACTCATTAGTTCATGGAGGGCGGTGGCAATCTGACTCATTTGAGTCTTCAACTCTCTCAGCTCCGAACCTTGACTCTTTAGCTCATTCTGTTGATTAAGAACAATTTGTTTCAAAAGATCATCAGTGTTAGAGTCTACCTTGTGTTGGATATTCCCTTGTTGCTGACTCGTTGATGTTTGAGCTTCGAATCTCCTTTGGGGTTGTTGGAAACCCTGTTGGTAAGGTGGAGGCTGTTGGAAGTTTGGTTGAAAAGGGGGCCTTTGTTGTTGTCCAGAGCCATACCTCATGTCCGCTAGATCTTTCCACCCTTGGTTGTATGTTGGATCAAACTTCTTTTGGGGATATGGTTGTTGTTGTTGCTGTTGAAATGGTCTCCCAGGGAACACTGCTGCACAATCTTCTGTTTCTTGGAGTTGTGGGCAACAGTCAGTTGGGTGGCTAGTCTCAGTGCAAATACCACAAGGCCTTGAAGGAGGGGGTAGAGATGTCTTTTGTGCCAATGCAATCTGCCTCACCATAGTTGTCAATTCTTCTAATTTAGTATCAATCAAATTACTTTCAAGAGAAGATGGACTTACTTGATGTACTCCTCGAACATGTGGTGTACCTCTATCACCGAATTGTTGAGAGTTTTGGGCCATTTTGTCGATCAATGCTCGTGCAGCTACTGGTGTCTTGTCCACCAATGCTCCTCCAGCTGCAGCATCCACCATGCTCCTCTCCATGGGTGTGAGTCCTTCATAGAAGTACTGGATGAGGAGTTGCTCACTGATTTGGTGATGTGGGCAGCTTGCACACAACTTCTGGAATCTCTCCCAGTACTCATACATTGACTCCCCTTGGGCTTGCTTGATCCCTGATATCTCCTTTCGAATGGATGTGGTCCTTGATGCTGGAAAAAATATCTGCAAGAAAAGACGTTTCAAATCGTTCCAACAAGTTACATCTTCGGGTTGTAAATAATACATCCAATCTTTCGCAGCTCCATCAAGTGAGAATAGGAATGCTCTTAGTTTGATTTGATCTTCAGATACATTTCTAGGTTTTAGGGTTGATCAAACCACATTAAATTCTTTCAAATGTTTATTGGGATCCTCACCAAAGAGGCCATGAAACTTTGGAAGTAAGTGAATTAACCCAGATTTCAGTTCGAAGTCCGATTCGAGATTTGGGTATGCAATACAATTTGGTTGATAGTTAATATCAGGTGCAGCCAATTCTCGAATGGTTCTATGAAGTGCATTTCCATTGTTTCCAGCCATTGGTTCTTGTTTTATGGTTGAATTTGAATTGCTTCCAATTTCAATGTTCTGATATTGAAGTAATTCTCCAACTGGTTGAATGTTGAAACTTCTCGTAGACTGAGAATGTCGGATTCGTGCCCTAAGGCTACGTTCAATCTCAGGGTCAAGATCTAAGAGATCTTCGGGATTAGTTCATGTCATCAATCAATGAAAGATGAAAAGAAGTAATGTGGACCATAGTAAAATAAAAATTAGAAGTTTGAGTTGATGTTCCAAAAAGAAGTAGAAAGAGATAAAAGAAGAAGAAGAAGAAAAAATCAGATTGGGTAAAGACGGAAGAAAGATGAGAGGAAGAGAATTAAAATGTAAAATAAAATAAATACCTCTAATTGGTTGAAATAATTACTTGCCTCCCCGGCAACGGCGCCAATTTGAAAGAGCGTTGTCGTGGGCTCCCTCAAATGATTAGTGTAATTTGGGGTACTTAGGTGCAGATGAGTGGCTGACCAAGGTCGTCTCTCAAAGGAGGAAGTGAATTAAAACAATTTTTAGAGGTATTATAGAAGTAAAATAAAAGAGAATAAAAACACTACTTGAAAGGATGGGGGTGGTTGTTTATAGTTTATGAATCTAGAAGAAGTTTGCTGGAAGAAGATTGCATTTTTTTTGTTTTTAATTTTGAAATGAAGTTTCGATTAGAATGACACAACAAGAAGATATTTTTTTTAGAAATCTATTTAAAAGGCGTAATCGATCTAACTCTACCTCTTCAATCATTAATTAATCATTATCATTTAAATTAATATTTACTTAATTATGATCACTTAATTTGTTAAATCCTGAACCCTACGAGAATTAACTTTACCACGAAGATGATGTGAATTTAACCCTAGGCTAACTTCGGAACATGCAATCGCAGCACCCTGATTTGATTGATGTTCTAAGATTAGCTTATGGTCAGTGGAAAATTAAGGCACATATCCATTCTGGAAATGAGGATGAATTGTGTTTAGGGATTATATTGGAACTCTACAAATTTATCCTGTGTGGTCTTATATTACCGATTAAGATCGCGCTCTCACAATTTACACAAAATCCCGACCTCGCGTGTTTTTGTGTTAATTTTTCAATTGCTTGCTTAGTTTCTTACAATTTATAAAAAACCATTCATGGATCACATTTAGTGAATTACAGTAGCTCATTGATTCAAAATAATTAAATGAAGAGGGTAGAAGATAGATCGATTACTAAAAGACTACTCTTTCATGGGTGGCGTAATCATCGTAGAAGCGTTTTGCATGTGCAAAGGTTTAAAATGGGTATAACCCAATAACGATTCTACTAAAGAATTCCAGCCCAATTAGGAAGATTAAGAGAAGAATAAATTTAAACAAAACAGAAGAAAAGAGAAGAAATAAAATAAGAACGAAGAAGTTTATTACATAAACAAAATCATTACAACATGAAGGAGAAGAAGAAGGCTTCGTCGAAGGGATCCTTGCTTCAAGAGCTACCCTTATTGCAATGGTTGGGGAATTGGAGTGGATCCACTTCTCCTCTTCCCTCAACTTCCCAATGCACGTCCCAACCCCTCAAAATGAGAAAAATGCCAATTTATAGAGGGGAGGGGAGGAGAGGTTACAAGTGGTTTCAAGTGTGAATGTGGAAATTCGGCCAAATATTTTATGCCAACTTGCACGGCCCATTGGACCACCAAAACGCGTGAATTGGCCGACCTTCCAGAAGTATAAAATGTGCGTATATGTGTCTTCTATCTCCTCTAAAAATGTGGGCTCAATACAGGCCCATATTAAGGAGTTATGGCCGAAATACAGAAGCTTCTCCATTCTGGTGAGCCCAGCCCAACTTTGACTTCATGACCCAATTTCACCAACCAAATGAACTCTTTAGCTCTAGTGTCATGAATAAAAGTTGTAGATAATTAAGTTAGAAACACTGTTACGACATTTCAAATTCAAATAATAAATATAAAAATATATATCTTCGAAATACTACAGTGAACTATAAAGGGTAAAACTGGAAGTTTCATCAAATATTCAAATGAATGATCTAATCCCAAATACTTTCTAATTAAACATATTTAACACAATGTGAGGAAATTATATCATTTATTATAAATAAAATATTCAATAAAATAGTGTTTTATCATTCACCTAGTGGTCCTAGTCACATGACCTTAAACAACGATACAACATTGGTTATGGATTCATTACCTTAAAAGTTGACTTAATAGACCTTGCAACATATCCTTGAATATTATGGTTTACCTCATCAAATGGAAATTGAAAGGTGGGTTTTTACCCCCTTCACTATGGTGTGTAGGAATCCTATTTAATTGGACCAAACCATTAATATAACACCCCTTCCTCTTTTCACATGTGTCTAAATCTTCCATAGATGGTGTTTAATTCCTTATTTCATTCCTAAAAAATAAAAAATTTGTTTAATTTTTTATTCAGATAAACATTAGAAGAATATAATTCTCATCATTAGTTTCCTATTATATGTATGTTTTTAGTCATTTACTCTCACTAAAGGGGTGGTTGGTATTGTTACTATGAATGATTTTATAATAAAATATTTAATCCATAAGAGAGTCCTAGAGAAAAAAATAAGATTATATATTGGATGACCCAACTTATCATCATATATATTCTAATGTGTAATTCCTATGAAATATTACCTAACAATTTAGTGAAAGAAAACATCTGAAATAAAAATGGGGAACCAATGTAGAATCTTATATATTTGAAAGATATTTATTGATAATGAATTTTTAATGGTGATACTTCACTGATAGGTTTCTTGCTTATATCTCTCAAAATAAGAATTGATTACTTGACTAACATATCACAAAGTTTCAAGTACTCCCAGTTAGCCTATGGGAGAATATATAGTAGAGATGATTATTATGGACCACCACATTATAGCACCCCAAACATTCAACTATACTATTTTATAACCGACCTATATTTGATGAAATAAATTCCATTTACAACCCAATTAATTTGGCACCAAAATTTGAACACTTTATTGGAAGGTTACCTTGATAGTGTCATAATTCTAAAATTTGAGATAGCTCATGGTAATCTGGGAAAATTAATTCCATGGTTGGGGTTTCCTCATTGATAGACTGATATGGGTTAGGTTTCCCCCATCCAAACATCAATCATCTTAAATATTCTATAATTAGAAGGGAAATTTTCACAATATTCCTTCCAATAAAAATATTATATGGATATCTCAATCATTCATGATGCTACCCTATATATTCTAATAATATATCTCATTAATCATTGTCATCGCCTACATCGTATGAACCCAATTATATAAGAGGTTATGGATGAATCTATACCCCTATATGTCAAGATATATGAATCAAAATAGATATTCGTTTATAGGAAATATAAAACCAGTGTCGGGTTATAGGTTTACATTCCTTACACATATTCTATTCCCAATACTTTTCATTCAATCTAAGTGGTAGCGTATGGGTAGATCCATGTCAGCATTAGCTAGAAGACTTGAACATATTCAAGGATAACATTCCTTACTCCCTCAAATGATTAAACATTTATGATAGATAAAAACTATGACAATGGAGGTCCTCAAAATATTTACATTTAAAAAACAATGGGGGCATGGCCCATCTTTTATTAGGATCCTCCCGACTAAAACTAAAAAAATATACTATGCATCTGTGACTCATCAGAATACAATCATATAATGAAATGAGATCAGCTAATATTATTGAAACATCCTAGATGAATCCCTTTACCACAAGACTAGAATAATATCTACCCCTATAGTCATCTATAATATCATTTATTCAGCATGTATACACATATCTTTCCAATATACCTTACCCAAAGAAATCAGTGTTTCATACTTTCATAGTTACATTAGTAAATGTTATCAATTTTGACCCAACTAATACCACAAAGTAGGAAAATAATTAAAAACGCGATATATAGAATTAATTTTATGACAATTCCACTCATAGATAGGTATACAAATAAGGATTAAACGACCAAAATCAAATACAAGACTATGATTTGGGATATTTTCTTAATATTACACTATTAAACAATCGGTAGTCTAGCTGAAAAGGATAAAAGATAAAATCCATGGCCATGTCCATATCCCACATTCCACATTAAGATAGTGATATTGTATCAATATAATAATAGATCACTCAGTTTATGAATAAAATATATAATCTTGACCAGATATATATTGAATTTATTTAGGGAACCAAGGTGTTTGGGTTTCATTTTCTGGTCGAGGAAATTTTATTTTCACTTATAGAAGGTAAGAGACTACCAAATCCAAAAATAATCAACCCACCTAGTTTAATCCCATATGATTCATCTATAAAAAATATCAACACATGTTATGAAGTTACAAGATAAAATACATGATGATATGATTATTTAGTTATAGGTTGTTGATGGTTTATGTATACTAGTATATCTATATACAAATATTTAAATCAAAATTTGGTAAAATTTACTCCTCTTATATAAAACTTTTGTAATACTAAATTCTCAATTACCAATGGAGTAAAATACCCAAACCATTATCTCACTCAATTTTCATCCCAATGGGGACTCTAAAAGAATAAGAAGTAATAAAGCTCAAATTTTTCATGCGGACTCTATAAGGGCCTAAATATTTCTAGTATAATGACCTCATGGTCATTTACATAGTAATATTGGGAGATCTTAAATTGGAATTAATTAATTTATTTATCTTCACCTTGATAAAAAATGATAATTCATGACCTCTCTAATTAAAAATTTTAGAACAATGGGAGAGTCTCATATTTTCTCATTAAATTGAAGGATTTTTCATACTTGTTGGAAATAAATTTCCCCTTATAATATTGATTTTTTATCTTTGTGGTGACCATTTAATATTAGTTAGTAACAATGTTTATCCCAAATAAATACACTAGTTGTTATTGTGAGTTTACAATAATAGTTTAATATTTCGAATATTCCATTTTTCTAACAAAAGTGAAACCTCAGCAGTCATCACTATCACAAAAAATGATGTTTATAAAAGAAGAAATATAAATCATTACTCTAAATATAGTAATAGATAAAACACCATCCTCAATGTAATCCATGCGTAATAAAATTTCTCACATTGTACAAAAACTACAACACACATTCTCTAATTCAAATATAAGGGATGTGAATAATAAAAAAATGTGTTGTAACTTTTAAATTTCAATAAAAGGATCATTACTTATATAATTATATGGTTATATAGTAATTAATATATTCAACTAAAATACAACAAGATCATGTTTCTTGAAATTAGGATGTTTTATGATGTATAGATAAAACATCAAATGAATTATTTTCATTACAATTGGATTATAGGCCATGAAATCTAAGAATTATCCATCATTAAATATTTATCATAATGTATGGTTCATGAAGATTAGGTTTTTTTGGATAACCAAAAGTCACATGTGAAACAATATTTGTCCACTCTACTCAAATAATAAAAATAATTGAAGGTGGTACTAAAAAATAATAAAAAGAAGATCAATGATGTGATGACTTAAATTTTTTAAATCATATGCATGGAATCAATGGGGCATGGCTGAATCAACAAGTCATAAAACCAATTTCCTATAAAACTCTTACTACCGAGCCATATAATTGGAAACCACCCAACATATGGCATTATTTGACAGATATAAACAAATATTGTGGGAACTCCTTGAAGAATCTAAAATATTCCAAAAATCTCATAAAATACATGAAACCATAATTTAGGGAATAATAACCATGTTATAAAATGAGATAATATTATAATAACAATATTTATTATGTTCCACTTTCAGTTTTATGTTGGTGATGTGAAAACATATTAATAATGAATACTTTTATAAAATGATATCCTCTATTTCTATCAGTATGGTATCAATTGGATCTAATGAATTTTCTCTATATTATAATGATCACACTCTGGATAAAGAATGTGAATATTTCAGACATTACCTCATGCACAATTATTTTGAGTTAATGAGGCCATGTTTTCTAAAGGTATAAACTCACTAGTAAAAAACCGCTACACTTTGTGTTGTGCATTAATTCAGAGGATCAAAGGTTTTCTCAAACATCAAGGAGTTTTAATGTGTGTTTTGGGTATATCTCAAATATATAAGGTGTATTCATGATTCATTATTAGAAATAGTATTATAATTAATTACCTCTATGTAAGTGATCAATCAATACCATGTAATATAATAGTTATTTTATTTTGGATTAAAACAACACATCAAGGTTCTATTGAATTTATCACCATCTAGGGAGAAAGATGTTGTTGTTGAGTTGGGATTAGGTCCATGATATGGGATTCCTCTATATCCCTGTAACATAATTAGAACACACATAGTTGGGTTCCGATTAATAAGTCTTGCCAAACTTTTCATGATCATGTGATGGGGATCAAGTTCATTTATTTTAAGGGTATAAAACCATAATCATGTGTAGTAAATTTTAAGGTCATTAATTAATGCCTTTCTATCATCCTTTATATGCCCATCTACCTAGGACTAATTGGGTGTGGGGATTAATTCTCAAAGTGGCATTCTATATATCATAGTTAATAGGAATTGAAGCCCACGTAGTATAAGTTACAAAATCTATGGTCATGTTGTATGATTTGTTCTGACAATATAATTTCATTAAATATGAAAATTTATTTCATAAAACTTGGAAAAATATATATTTTGAAGGGAATACTTATTTGTTTCTATTTATAGTTCATTATATATATTATTAACTAGACATAAGATGATAAGTTTAGGTATTACAACAAGTTGGAGGTTTATATAGAGATATATGACTCATTGTGTGGACTGATATGAGTTCATTATTGAGGAAATTATTATTTTTTAAACATATTAAGAGATCAAATATATATCCCTTGCTCATTGAGTGGAAAAAGGGGCATACTTGATTCATGTTTCAGTATTAATATTAATATGAGGAATCTAGGTTGAGCATCAAGAATCAAGGGGTTTTATAAATAACATAATGGTAAGATCCCATGTTTTCAAGGGAATACATAATTGTAAAAACCTTAAGGGTTCTTTCAAATTAGGATGATCCCCAAGGAAAGATCCATTATTAATGGAATATAATATTGAAGTGGATCGATCTAATGTGCATGACCTATTCATTTATCTCAAGAGGCCATGTAGATAACATTGGTATATGAAGGGATGTTTTAGAGGCATGGTTACCCAAAATAGAGTTCCTTTGTGAAATGACACACCACATGTCAAATATTTCATAGTTTTTGTAGAGACCCGAAGCTTTACATACATGAATATTACATTACTTTTGCGGAATACTTGATATATAAGAAAAACAAACACACAAGGACCGTAATATTTTAGTGTCTTCGGAAACTCGGAATATAATCTTCTAATCGTGGTGAAAGATCTTCAACATATCCCATAAAGATCTTCCTTTTTTTACCTAAAACCTTTATTTATATCCTGGGGAAAAGAAAACATAAAAGGGTGAGCTCAAATGCTCAGTAAGGGTAAACAAAAGAAATATCAATCACATCATTTTCATAAGAACATAACATTTTGGAAATCTTAAGCTGCAAAAGAGAGCATAATTTCATAACATGGGATAAATCATAGTAGTGAAATAAAATCCCAATAATCATAACATAAAACATGAAACATTGTGGCATACATAAATAATCATAGAGAATCATTTCTTATTAGTCAAGACTCATTTCCAAGACTATCTTAGTGGACAAAGTCCATTTCTGAACCGAGTCACCCTCGTTTCAGTCTTGTTTCACTGAACCGGTATAACCTACCATTCCAGCCATGTCTATATCATGAGATATAAAATCTTTACCCAATGCATTGGAGGGAGATATAGGTCCCACCCATCTCATAATGATACCATTCTTATGGGTGCCACAAAATCATAAACCATACATCATAGCATAACCCATGTAATAAAAATGGGATTCTTAAACATTATGACATCATGAAACAATTCATATAAGATAAAGGAATTCATAAAAATAACTCAATAACAACATAATCAAATCAATGTAATAATAGGTATAAAAACAGAACCCTTTATTATCTTAGATGGAAAATAATTTTTATAAAACACTTGAACTCCATTCTTGAGGAAAATATCTTTTCTACTTCAAAAACACTTTTCCTTTCTTAACATGGCATACAATTATAAACTAAAAGAAGTTGATAAAAAATAAACTTTTAAACTTGTAAAGGAATCTTCTTGGAAATAATGTTTTAAAAATCCCTTCATGACATATAAGTTAAAAAAACATTCTTCTCGTCCTTTTGTCGGAAAAGTCAAAAAGTACCTCGTACGAAAAACGACAAAAGATTCCTTTCATATATTTTACTAAAAATTCACCGAAGGGTAAAATTGGATTTAAAAAATTGTAGGTGGATGGAAATAATATTACATATTGAGGGAACATGGATGTGGATGATAAAATACACCCTTGTAAATACCAAAGTATAAGCAATCTCGGATAAAAATGAGATTGTAAGAGTTCCCTTACCTTAGGTCCGATATGCTTTGTACGTGTCCGAACCTCATGTATAATGATTTAAATAATGTTATTGACTTATTCCAGAATAATACTTATTTTTATTATATCATATATGGTCATATTATTAGCTTCTTAGTAGTAATATTTCATTGCTACTTGTTATTCGGGTGTTTATAACTTTTTGTTCTTATGCGTGTTTTGTCGAATAAATTCTTATTCTTCTCTTTAGGTTATAGATACCTCATTTCCAGAATGGTATTAGTGTAATATATATCATATTCATTCATTCAATTCATTTATATAATCATTATGAAATGAAGATCATGTAGAACGAGTCGCATCACATCGTGGAGACGGTATTCCGTACGTACGCACGAGTGATGATATCGTTCCTATGATCGTGGAATTGTATTGGAGTGTATGTATACTATTTCAGAATCAATATAACTTTATAATAGTCATATATAGTCATTATTTACACCATCATACCCATCCAAGTAAGGTGGTGGTGTAAAATAGATTACACCACGGCGTGGAGACGGTATTTCGTACGTACGCAAGCGCGGTGATTTCATTTTCCGTAGGATGGATAGATGGTTAAATAGGGTTGTTTCATACTTATAATAACATATCAGTATATTAGTGATACTGATGTTATTACTTCATAATGAAACAAATAAATAAGAAGAAGTTGAAGAAGAAAGAAATTGGAAAGGATCGGTAATGGATATTACCTCTCCTTTGAAGTGCTTCTTTGAGACCTCCTTTTAGGGCACTAAAATTGGTTTTTGAAGAATACCAGGACCTCTAGGATGTCTCTAGGGAAGTTGAGAGGAGAAAATGTCAGGGGTGTTCCGAGATTGAAGGCTCAAAGTGGTGTGAGGAAGAGGGGGAGGAGGTGCCCTTTTATAAGGGAGGAGAGGGGCACCTTTGGAATAACAAAAACAATTATTTTATTATAAAGTCAAGTTCGGTTTTAAATAGATCCAAATTGAGTTATTTCGAAGCTAAGGTGGGGCTGAGTCGACATTATATCATACAATAGAATTTAGACAAGTTTAGGTCATTATATTAACCTTATCATTTAGTTTTAACTCTTAGTTAATTAGATTGACATTTACCATGTCACTTTGTATTTTTATATTATATAGTTAATAAACTTACCATATACATCCAAGAGACCCCCAAGTTGTGTTTTATTAATATATATAACCTTATCTAAGTCATTTGGCCGAACATTAGATTTTTAGGAATAAAATAACAATTAATAATATAATATTTGTTTTAAAAACTATTTTATGTCAATTTTGACACTATTCAATAGTTGATTTTTTTTAAACTCAAAACAGAATGATTACTTAAACAAAAGTTAATTAAATCAATCATAACATGTCATATTAACCTAGAAAATTAGTTTAGTTCATAAAAAGACTCAAATTATATTTATTTGGGTATTTATAACATCAATTATGTCAATATTTCATTAATAAGATAATTACTGCATCATCATTGTGTCATAAATAAATTAACTTATTTAATGTCTAAAAATTACAAATAAAATACCATTATGTAGGAAATCTTTTTATATTTCTAATGAATATTTATATTCGAATTTATCTTATGTATAACCTTATATTAAAAATGATTTAGTTATTAAACTTTGATTTTAACTATTTTAACCCTTCTTTAAATAAATTAATAATAAATGTCCTAATCTAATCCAAGTGGGCCTAAATGGTCATATTTTAATCCTAAGGTTGTTTTTGGTCGAATTAAAATTATCCAATAGAATTAGGACATGTGTTAGGGTAATAATAATAACATTTTTACCCTTAATTACCCTATTTACTTTTAAACGTGGTAAAAAAAAGTAAAAAGTTACTATTCACCAAAAATTATTTTCATCTCATTGAACCACATTTTACTTACTAACATCAACTGTGTCTCTCCGATTTTTGAAATTCCCCTCAAAGAAGCGGTAAAATTAAGTTTTATGAAAAAATCATTTTTTTAACGACCACTTAGTGGTTTCACTATTCATCAAAAAATGAATGTTTCCAGAAAAATACCAAAAATTAGGGCTAAGATAATATTGATATTATGAACTCAAAAATGATGTCTATTTTACAAAATTCAAAACATATTATTTCCATTAATTAATTTAAAAATTAATTCCTGTCGTCAAAACAAATAGCGTGTTTTTAAGAGATAATAACCATCAAAAGATTGACACTTGTTTATGTCTGGTTTAAATGTAGAATTACATCCAATGACCAACATTGTATTAAATTGTAAAAATATATTATAAATATAATTTAAAACCACTCAAATTAATAATTTATCACTATTAATTATTTCTATTAAAAAAGTTCTTTTTAATTAAAATTTAGTAATTTTCACTATTCATCAGAATATGAAAGTTATCCGAAAAGTACCAAAATTTCACCCTAAGCTAATTTCGATATTAAGAATCCAAAAATGAAGTCCATTTTGAGAGCTAAAGTTTCTAAAATTTTAAAAGGTGGTTATTACTATTCATAACGGCTAGTTTTAATAATATTTTAATAGCATATCGTTGTTTAGTGAAACTCAGTATTGCGTACTATACATGCTATCGAGGAAGGTCTTGATTGCGTGTAATTCAAGGAAAGTCAAGGATGCGTGTTGAGAAAGCTCCTTTTGGTGTAGCGTACAACACAAGACATTAATGAAATTAAAAGGAATATTTTTTTATAAAATCTCAGGCTGTTACATTCTACCCCCCTTAAAATGAATTTCGCCCTCGAAATTCGTCAGGGTTATAAATGGTTTACTAATCTAAAGTTTCTTTAATAGAAACCCACGTCGTAAAAAGGAATACCAAAACTTGGATTTAAAAACTAAAGTATGAAATGTAACGATTACCCAAATAAACTAATCACTGGGTTTCCACATAGGTGAAAATATGGATATGTAAGAGAAATCTCACCATCATGTTCTGATGGAGAGTGGTAGAGAACATGGCTATGGAAAAGCCAGAAATCACAAAGCCATAAATTTTTGATGATCTAAGGTATCATATGATTCATCAGATATAAGAGCACTAGGACAACATTTTTGGTTTTCAAGATCATTTCCCTAAAGTTGATGAAATTGGAATTAGAAGAAATACTTTCGTGATTTTGGGATAGTCTCACCGTTTGTCGTTCTTTGGACAATTTCCATTTAATCTCTTAAAGAAATGAAGTTGAATTTTTCATTCGTGATGTGTTGGCAGATCATGTGATAGAATGATGGGTCATTCCATCTATCTCAAACAAAAGGTTAGAAAAGTTATCAAAAAATATATAAGTCCATCTATAGTGATATTAATCATATATGGTTCCTAAAATGAACTTATACTTCATATATCATACTGCTTAATAAAATAAATCTAGTTTCTACTAACTAGGGACTTCCTGTAGGCCAGTGGTAGGCGATAAAGGCCAGTCGCACTTCGGTTGTGGGTTCGATTCCTGCGTCCTTGTCTGACGTGATGGGCTGTCTCCTGTCCTGTAGGTTGTCCTTTTTCTAAAACTATATTACTATAACATCCCATCAATAATATCAAAAAAAACTTCTATCCTTAAACAATACTAACTTATGTCTAACAAAATCCATTCCAGTCTTTAGGCTTATCCATAATATTGTAGTCCATTCTCATAATATAGTGAAAATGATTACCATAGATTTAATACCATCATTGATCCCCATATATCATAAGATATGTCTTGTTGGTCACATTACAGACATTCAAAGGCCTTAATCATGTATTCTCTTGAATACCAATTGAACCTTAGTGAAAACATGAATGTAGTTAAAAGTTAACACTTTACACATACCAAAATCCCCAAAATTCTATATACTCAAACCATGATATCACTTAGTCCTTATATCAATCATGAGCTCATGAATACTATCAAACATATTAGATTCTCTTTATCCCTTCATTATGTGCATATCATCTGCTTCCCAAAAATATTTCAATCACTTTTCATGGTTACTGATGCCATAAAATTATTGAAAACCACAATACACAAAAACATAAATATTTCAATATTCCACGATATTATATACAACATTATTTTGGAATCCCATTACATGAACACTTAATCATTCCACCACATCGTTGTCATATTCAACATCGCCAATGGTGATCGCATGTGACTTCCCTTTGTCCTTTGACTTAAGTGGTTGCTCATGTCGATCATCACTAACCCTTGGATTTGGGCATTTATTAACATAATGCCCCATTTCCATTCACTTGAAGCATTGAAGTGTAGTAGATTCATTCTTTGTATCCCTTCCTTTGTTTACATCATTAGACATCTTCTTCCCATCATTGCGGCATTCAAATGCCTGATGACCTTCCTTTCCACATTTGAAACATTTACTTATCCCTTTAAGACAATCTCCATCATGCTTCTTTCCACACTTTGACCATAAGGAAACATTCATCTTCTTTTCACCATTATTCTGAGATTTCTCCTTGAACTCCATCTTTCGTTTCTTGTCAAAACTATGAGATGGATAAGTAACACCAACTTCCATTTCTACCTTGATAGTACAACACACAATTTCTTCATAGCTACTGAATTCTCTTATAGTTAATTCCCTTCGAAGATTTGGTTTTAATCCACTGAAGAATCGATCAACTTTACTTTCAGGTTGGATGATAAATCCAGATGCATGCCTTGCAAGCCTTGTAAAATTCACTTCGTATATACCAAAAGATTAATCATCCTTTTTCTTTAGTTAAAGAAACTCCTTCTCCATCTTTGTTCGAAGAATACGAGGGAAGTACTTATTGAAAAATAAGTTATTGAACTCGTCCCATTCCATGGACTCAATTTCATCTCTTTGCCTCGTATTCTTGATAAGATTCCACCATTGATCCGCTTCACCTTCCAAACGATATACTGCTAATATGACTTTATCATGTTCAGAACATTGAAGAACTGAAAATATCTTTTCAGTGGTACTGATTCATTTTTCAGCAACAAGTGGATCAGAAGACCCACTGAAAGAAGGTGGACGATGCCTCATGAAGGACTCAATAGAATATTGTTCCCTTCTCTTCTCATTTGGAAGTCCAGAAGGATTCATATCTTGTGTAAGTATAGAAATAAGATTTTTTCACTACATCTCAAATAACATTTGTTTGTTCAGGAGGACAATCATTGCATTGTCCATTGCATTGATCAACACGGATCCTTCGGGTTCCATCCATTGTCTAAAACCCAAAAAAGAATAGTGTGAGAGGCAAAAATCTTGCTAGGGAAAACAACATAATAAAGGGGTATTACCTTCAATATCTACCATCTTAGGTTTAATTCTATGATCTTTAGCGTAATTCTAGTACTATAACCTATACGTATACTTAACCTTAGGGACATCCCTAGACATACCTTAGAAATATCTCTAGGGATATCACTAACGTTTTCGCATCCTAGTTTCTAAAGGTTTACTAAACCTTTCCTCTGATACCAACTGTAGAGACCCGAAGCTTGACGTACATGAATATTACATTACTTTTGCGGAATACTTAATACATAAGAAAAACAAACACACAAGGACTGTAATAGTTTAGTGCCTTTTGAAACTCGGAATATAATCTTCTAATCATGTTGAAATATCTTCAACATATCCCACAAAGATCTTCCTTTTTTTACCTAAAACTATTCTTTATATCCTGGGGAAAAGAAAACATAAAAGGGTGAGCTCAAATGCTCAGTAATGGTAAACAAAAGAAATATCAATCACATCATTTTCATAAGAACATAACATTTTGGAAATCTTAACCTACCAAAGAGTGCATAATTTCATAACATGGGATAAATCATAGTAGTGAAATGAAATCCCAATAATCATAACTTAAAACATGAAACTTTGTGGCATACACACATAATCATAGAGAATCATTTCTTATTAGTCAATACTCATTGCCAAGACTATCTTAGTGGACAAAGTCCATTTCTAAACCAAGTCACCCTCGTTTTAGTCCTGTTTCACTGAACCGGTATAACCTACCATTCCAGACATGTCTATCTCATGAGATATAAAATCTTTACCCAATGCATTGGAGGGAGATATAGGTCCCACCCATCTCATAATGATACCATTCTTATGTGTGCCACAAAATCATAAACCATACATGATAGCATAACCCATGTAATAAAAATGGGATTCTTAAACATTGTGACATCATAAAACAATTCATATAAGATAAATGAATTCATAAAAATACTTCAATCACAACATAATCAAATCAATGTAATAATAAGTATAAAAACAGAACCCTTTATTATCTTAGATGGAAAATAATTTTGATAAAACACTTGAACTCCATTCTTGAGGAAAATATCCTTCCTACTTCAAAAACAATTTTCCTTTCTTAACATGTCGTACAATTATAAACTAAAAAAAGTTGATTAAAAATAAACTTGTAAACTTGTATAGGAATCTTCTTGGAAATAATGTTTTAAAAATCCCTTCATTCCATATAAGTTAAAAAAACATTCTTCTCGTCCTTTTTTCGGAAATGTCAAAAAGTACCTCGTACGAAAAACGACAATAGATTCCTTTCATATATTTTACTAAAAACTCACCGAAGGGTAAAATTGGATTTAAACAATTGTAGTTGGATGGAAATAATATTACATATTGATGGAACATGGATGTGGATGATAAAATACACCCCAGTAAATACCAATGTATAAGCAATCTTGGATAAAAATGAGATTGTGATATTTCCCTTACCTTAGGTCCGATATGCTTTGTACATGTCCGAACCTCCTGTATAATGATTTAAATAATGTTATTGACTTATTATAGAATCATACTTATTTTTATTATATCATGTATGGTCATATTCTTAGCTTCTTAGTAGTAATATTTCATTGCTACTTGTTATTCGGGTGTTTATAACTTTTTGTTCTTATAAGTGTTTTGTCGAATAAATTCTTATTCTTCTCTTTAGATTATAGATACCTCATTTCCAGAATGTTATTAGTGTAATATATATCATATTAATTCATTCAATTCATTTATATAAACATTATGAAATGAAGATCATGTAGAACGAGTCGCATCACATCGTGGAGACGGTATTCTGTACGTACGCACGAGTGATGATATCGTTCCTATGATTGTGGAATTGTATTGGAGTGTATGTATACTATTTCAGAATCAATATCACTTTATAATAGTCATATATAGTCATTATTTACTCCATTATACCCATCCAAGTAAGGTGGTTGTGGAAAATAGATTACACCACGGCATGGAGACGGTATTCCGTACGTACGCGCGCGCGGTGATTTCATTTTCCGTGGGATGGATAGATTGTTAAATAGGGTTGTTTCATACTTATAATAACATATCAGTATATGAGTGATACTGATGTTATTACTTCATAATGAAACAACAAAGGAAGAATAAGTTTATGAAGAAAGAAATTGGAAAGGATCAGTAATGGATATTACCTCTTCTTTGAAGTGCTTCTTTGAAACCTCCTTTTAGGGCACTAAAATTGGTCTTTGAAGATGACCAGGACCTCTAGGATGTCTCTAGGGAAGTGGATAGGAGAAAATGTCAGGGTTTTTCCGATCTTGAAGGCTCAATTTGGTGTGAGGAAGAGGGGGAGGAGGTTCCCTTTTATAAGGGAGGAGAGGGGCACCTTTGGAATAACTAAAAATATCATTTTATTATAAAGTCAACTTCGGTTTTAAATAGCTCCAAATTGAGTTATTTATAAGCTAAGGTGGGTATGGGTCTAAATCCTCTCATCCAATAGAATTTAGACAAGTTTAGGTCATTATATTAACCTGATCCTTTAGTTTTAACTCTTAGTTAGTTAGATTGACATTTACCATGTCACTTTGTATTTTTATATTATATAGTTAATAAACATACCATATACATCCAAGCGACCCCAAAGTTGTATTTTATTAATATATATAACCTTATCTAAGTCATTTTTCAGAACCTTAGATTTTTAGGAATAATATAACAATAAATAATATAATATTTGTTTTAAAAACTATTTTATGTCAATTTTGACACAATTCAATAGTTGATTTTTTTGAAACTCATAACAGAATGATTACTTCGACAAAAGTTAATTAACTCAATCCTAACATGTCCTATCAACCTATAAAATTAGTTTACTTCATAAATAGTCTCAAATTATATTTATTTGGGTATTTATAAAATCAATTATTTCAATCTTTCATTAATAAGATAATTACTGCATCATCGTTGTGTCATAAATAACTTAAATTATTTAATTTCTAAAAATTACAAATAAATTACCATTATGTAGGAAATCTTTTTATATTTATAATGAATATTTATAGTCGAATTTATCTTATGTATAACCTTATATTAAAAATGATTTAGTTATTAAAATTTGATTTTAACTATTTTAACCCTTCTTTAAATAAATTAATAATAAATGTCCTAATCTAATCCAAGTGGGCCAAAATGGTCATATTTTATTCCTAAGGTTGTTTTGGGTCGCATTACACTTATCCAATATAATTAGGACATGTTTTAGGGTAATAATAATAACATATTTACCCTTAATTACCCTATTTACTTTTAACTGTGGTAAAAAAAGTAAAAAATTACTATTCACCAAAAATTATTTTCATCTCATTGAACCACATTTTACGTACTAACATCTACCGTGTCTCTCCAATTTTTGAAATTCCACTCACAGAAGCGGTAAAATTATGTTTTATGAATAATTCATTTTTTTAACTACCACTTAGTGGTTTCACTATTCATCAAAAAATAAAAGTTTCCAGAAAAATACCAAAAATTAGGCCTAAGATATATTTGATATTATAAACTCAAAAATGATGTCTATTTTACCAAATTCAAAACATAGTAGTTTCATTAATTAATTTAAAAATTAATTCCCGTCGTCGAAACAAATAGCGTGTTTTTAAGAGATAATAACCATCAAATGATTGACACTTATTTATGTCTGGTTTAAATGTAGAATTACATCCAATGACCAACATTGTATTAAATTGTAAAACTATATTCTAAATATACTTTAAAACCACTCAAATTAATAATTTATCACTATTAATTTTTTCTATTAAAAAATTTCTTTTTAATTAAAATTTAGTAATTTTCACTATTCATCAGAATATGAAAGTTATCCGAAAAGTACCAAAATTTCACCCTAAGCTAATTTCGATATTCCAAATCCAAAAATGAAGTCCATTTTGAGAGCTAAAATTTCTAAAATTTTAAAAGGGGGTTATTACTATTCATAATGGGTAGTTTTAATAATATTTTAATAGCATATCGTTGTTTAGTGAAACTCGGTATTGCGTACTACACACGCTATCGAGGAAGGTCGCGATTGCGTGTAATGCAAGGCAAGTAAAGGATGCGTGTTGAGAAAGATCCTTTTGGTGTAGCGTACAACACAAGACATTAATGAAATTAAAAAGAATATTTTTTTATAAAATCTCGGGCTATTACAGTTTTGGACTTTAGGAATTATAAAATATAAAAATTGGGAATCCAAATTTAATAAAATATTGTAATATTATGTTATTACATATATTTTTTGTAATATAGTATATTTTATGTCAATTATTGAAGGACACTTTTTGAACATCCCTACACAAAGGAAGCTTGTGACTGTTCTCCGTGAAGGATTTTTGTGGTAAGTACCATAAAAGTTATATATTGGAGGAAAACAATCATAAAACTGTAACATGAGGCTACTTATCTCTTCATTAGGATTGAAGTATATGTTTTACTAAATTGTTCCATATAAAATTGTAATGATTCATGAATTATTTGATTCTTCTCATATATAGTGTGGTGTAGAAAAAAATAAATCTCAAAGTTGATGATCCATCAAAAAAATCTAAATCCAATTCCTTCGATATCAAAGTATGTGACCAATGATCGAAGATTGTGTTTTATAACCAAATTCCCAGGATATGTGTTCATATATGAAACATTTTTTCAGAAATAGTTATGTGTTATAAATGGATTACTATCATGCCCCCAAAAAAGGATAACCAATTGTAAAGATGGTATAAATATAATAAGTATTATCACCCCACAATCATAATGTGATGTCAATTTACAATGATTGTATGTTTTCATAAAGTAATTCCTCCCATATATAAAAATTAATGTCTTTGAATGAATAATTATGTTCTTTATGGAAGGATTCTCAACCCACAATTGTAATTTAATTCTATGAGGCAAACAATGGATTTTAATTAATGTTTTTATATGGCCACAAATGAAATTATTTCTATAAATTAGATTTTTATTTTTTTGAATATTTCTTTCTTGGATATTTTCTACTATTCTAAAATGAATTCAAATTAAATCATGCATAATTTTTTTATCTTTATGTTTGTTTTGTGTCCATGAGTAGTCAAATAAAATCTTTCAAAACAAACCCCACCCCTTTTCAAAAGGTTCACCTATAGTAGGTGTATCCAGAAGCCAACAAATTCATGTAAGGAAATAAAATTTTGTTTAATTCTTTAGAAAACACTTTTAAGTTACTATTATATGAATTACACAACCAAATCCTAGTGGTATGTTCTCCCCACCATGTCACTAGATTATGAATCATTTATAAGGAAGATATGTCACATAATATATGTGAATTCATATAAAAATATAGAAAACATTGGTGTCTTCTTCATAAAGTGTGATAGTTCTTTATCCTTAAATATACCCATATCATTTGAGTGAGGATCATATTATAGTTTTCATGTAAAAGCGTATAGAAAAAAAAATTGGTGACAAAAAACATCTCCCCTTAGAATTGGATTAATTCAGAATAAAAATAATTTATTTATAAATTAGTATAGAGGCATTTCTATAGAACATAGGCTCTAATATTAGACTCATTAAGATGATTTTCACTACTAGGAGGCTCTAAAATCAAGTATTTTCATTTTGACAAGGGGAAATATCAACACAATATTTGTTAGAGTACTAGTGTAGGGTTTGTAGAGGAAAACCTATATTGAATTGGTAGGCTAAAATATTATATTGGTTCGGCAAAAGGATTGAAATTGTAATTTTTTTTTCTAGATCTGATATTGTAGATTTTGACATCATTATGAATCCTAAGAGAATTGGAATAAAACCAAAATATGTTCTTCAATGAAGGGTTTCTATATAGATTCATCTCATGCATAATATAAAATATAATGGTTTCGTCCTATTATAGGGTTGTTGGTATAGTCTTATCCTGAACAAGTAATCCTATAAACTAGGAATTCATATGTATATTTGGATATAATGTAAGGGAATTAGGTCATAAAGAATTGACCACTCTAATAATATTAAGGTTTTCATGGTGTACCATTATGTTATGCATATTATGGTCATATAAAGTGGGCTATATGCCCTCAGATCTATTATCCCAACCAATATATGGAAGGAACATAGGCGTTCAATAACTTTTTCCAAGTTCAATGTACCCAATAAGTAGAGAAAAAAACTAAGGCTAAATAGTGGTCCATATGAGATTTATATATTTTAATATTTTACCAAAAATGTTTATAGGATTTTTTTTGAGAGGCTTAAAGGGAATGAAAATGAATTTTTCTTTGGACCCCATTTGAGAATTTTCAGTTTAAATGTTTTTTCACCTTTCTAAATTCTTTTTCAAATGATCAAATTATTTACTAAGATATGAAATTTGAATTACTAGAGAGTAGAGGCCCCATATTTATATAGGATAACGTTTTTATTTTTCAAGATAAAAAATTATTATGCCTTTATTTATAGGTTTTTGAAGGTATTATAATTCATGAAACAATTTTATAATGTTTATGTGCACTCAACAAGATTTATATACCTTATAAGAATTTTCTAACAGCAGAATATCAACCCAATATTTTGGGATTTTCAAGAGGAGTTTCTCAACTTCGTTAATTTGGGTCCTCAAAAGATATTCACTCCTAAATATATAGGGAAAATAAGATTAAGATTTATGATTACTGAATTTAAATTGGGTATGATGCATAAATTTGTAACATAAAGGGTATTGAAATCTATTTGAATAGTTAGATTACAGAAAAGGTAAATCCTAAAATAATATGCTCTAATTTAATGGGAAATTGATACATGTTAGAATAAGTTAACTATTGATAATGTAGAGACTATCACCATATCATAAAAAAATAGAATATGTGATTCAGGGGCCTGTCCTCGGTGACAAAACCATCCCCCATGGGTTATTTAGTAGCTTAAAGGAAATTGTATTTTCCACTACTAAAAATGTGGTACTTTTAATTCAATTATTCAACCAATTTTATAATTCTATTAAAAGTGTCACCAAGAGGAGACACTCAAAATATTGGTTTAACATAAGGATTATCTCAACTTAAGATTTTGGTTTGATAATGATTCAGACATAAAAGTTATAATTTGTGATCTTGGTAAAAAGGTAATTAAACAAGGTTTTAATCACCCTAAATGATAAGACATCCTATATTAAATTCATTTTCAAAAAAATGATATAATAATAAATTTTGTAACTATATAGTCATTTAAAAGGGATGTATGATCAATGTGAAGATATTGATTTTTCATGAATGAAAATGTATCCATAAAATAGTTCAATCCTGTGTGTACAGAGAAATTAAGACGATATCTAACTTTTTTTAAAATGGTGGATTCAGTTAGATAATATTGAATTTTTCAAGGGATATTTATTAGTCCCAAAATTATTTGGATAATTTAATTTTACACTCTATCTATATACTAAGACATGAAATTGGAATGTTTAGTGAGTAGAGATTTGAATTCAATTTAGGCCACCCATTATGGGATTTTGAACTGATAATTATTTGTGTCTCGTTGGGTTTTTTATATGATCTAACCTTTTCCTAATCCATGAGAGATGTTTTTTAGTGACTATACACTTGCATTTTTTCAGGTATCCCATTATGGGTTTTCTACCTAACAAGTCTTTATGCCTCTTTCATTATCACTTTAGGGTATTTCAATTTGGAGCACGGGGGATAATGTTAATGGTCATATATCTTTGACTAAGATAGGGCTAAATTTTAAGGTAAGATATTATTAAATAAAATTTACAATATCTATCTAACCATATGGTAAATGAAAAACAATGTCGATAGATATAACATTGCTAATATTAACATCCCTAAGAACCTATGAAAATTTTTAATGGCGATGATTCATTGACCAAATTTGAATATGGGACTAGGTTAGTAGATCCAAGAATTATTATTTATCTTAATATGATATGAATTAAGAAAAAAATTATTATATTAATAGAATATCTATTCATACGAAGCCCATGTGTGTGAGACATGGTGATGAAATGGATGATAACCCTAGTGAGATAAGGTAGGAATCATAGCGTTAATATTCTCTCAAATCTAAGCTAAACATAAATGGGCCCTAAGACCTAGTCTACTGGAAAAAAGGGCCCTATAGGGTTTTGAGAAGGTATCGGGTTCGAGTCTCCCCAACTTATTACATGTGTGTGGTTGTGTATTTATATGTATCTTTATAGTTCTTCTTCCTTTGTAATAATATTTTAATGAGTTAAACATAAGTGGATCCACTCAAGTGAAAATTCATGATTAGGCCTAAGTATGGAAATATAATCTTTGTTTAGTCCTAGGATAAAATATCTAGGCATAACATTGTATCTAAAATCATAAACAATCTAGGAAATATTAATTACGATAAGGGTAATTTTTATCATAAGTTAAGTAGACAATAAAATTAGGGTTTTCTGGTATATTCATAACCATAAAATCCATAAGTGATAAAAACTCTCATGTAGATCAAGTTTTTATATAGGGGATAATCTATGATTTCAGGTCACATGATATACCTCTCCTAATCATTTTAGGGTCATATATAATGGACCACTCTGAATAGTTTAATGTTATATCAGATAGACCATATGTCATCCAGTTTAACTTCATGGATAAAAGAATAATCTTTCATGCAACTGATACTAATACAACAATTAATATTATGTCATGAGATTTAAGGTCATACATAATAGATCAATATACTATGTATTTTAATATCATGAAGAAAGGAATAATAAGTTATGTAGTTTATAGTCATGCATCTTGGAAATTGATCATATGACCTGAACTATCAGTAATTGGTCATCTTGTGTGCATGTTTTAGGGATATTTTGATTCTATAACTCAATCATGCCTCATTTTATATACTTCTATATTTTATAATTATATAAAAGTAAATCTTATATATTATATCCCAAACATTGGTTGTTGGTAAAATAATCAAGATGATCTATTATAACTACCTCTTTGAGTCTCTTGATCTTAAAAATATCAATAAAGTTACACTCTAATGTATAGGTGAAATGTGTTTCCACATGCTCTGGCCAAAAGAAATAATATTTTTTATATCATTGAGATATGAATGATCAAGATTACATAATACACATTGTGTGTTCTACTCTGGTCATTTGGATTTAGAAAGAAGATACTTGTGTTTAATAGAATACATTACCCCATTATTTATATAATTACGAATACAATCCATAATGACCAAGTATATCTTTTTTGTATTACCTATAAATTTATATTATTGATAGTAACATGTAGGATCTATCAAATCTTCCTCCTCGGGTCTAATGTATATATGGGTCTTTGTCAAATTATTCTCTATGGTAGAGGAGACATACCTGAAATATTTCATTAATCGTATGGAATATAAAATGATTTATCTACCACATTTAGATTGAAAACATTATTTACCTGATGTAACAAATATTCATTAATTAGTCTGGAAACATGACTTAACATGATATCTGTGAAGTGGTGTTTTAATCTCAACTAATTCCGGTGTAAATGCTAAAAATATTTATAAATAGTACATTAATGTTTTCACCTATAGACTGGATAATTATGAATCATATAGGGAATACAATTTTATTACCATGGTAAAATAATGTCAAAAATACACCTGATGGGGGTTAATAATATATAAATTATCATACCTTTATGTATTGGTGTAACACCCTGATATTTTATGTAATATTTTTTCAATAAATTTAATTTTTTTGATACCTTCTATTACATGCGACAATGAGTTTTAATGAACATTGAAATTCTATTAATATTTTTATATAAATAATTCCATTTTAACATATCGATTAAACATGGTGGTATGAATAATAATAATCATTCTTTTTAAAATTAGTACTAATTTTGTAGATAAATAAAATATATTGATAAAGAAGTACTTAATTTTTGGTTAAGTCATTATATGATTAAGAAATAATTGTCTTCTAAATTTTTTTTATCTTACTTATATTCCTTCCCATTTCCTAGAGGAATTATTTATATTATTAGAACCTTTTAATAAGTTTTTTTGGTGCTAACCTAAGGAGGATGTCTGAAGAAGAGGTATCGTTCATAACCAAGAATTTATATTTTATTTCTTCTTCTAACTCATTATAATCCTTTTAAATTGTTATAATATAATAACATACATATATCACATATACTTTGATTTTAGTTTTTTAAATAAATAATTGATATTCACCTCCACTTCTATCAAAAAGGAAAACTTATTGTTGACCATATATAGGATGGACTAAAGCCTCACAAACCATTGTAATTTGTTTTTGATCACTTCCTTTCATGGTTTGATATAATGAAATATTTAAATAATATATGTGATATTTATTAAATAATTATACTTTTGTAATTATAATATCACATCTTCCTTCTTTCTTCGTAATCCTTTGAAAAATGATAATGTTGGTCCTTTGTACGTGTGGACAACCACCACTACGAAGTGAAGTGAATTTTTTTTCATTTTATTTTGAATAGGATATTAATAAAGGTATATTTAATGAATATATATGATAAATATTATATAAGACTAATTATATAAAGGTGAATTAATATATACCATTCTTTTGTTCCGTATTTCGAGAACCGAGAAACTTTGTATGGTTACATATGACCTACCATCTCCTTGAATGATGTAATTCAATTTATATCTCTAGTTTTTATGGAAAACTATAAATACATATATATATATATAGTTAATATATATTTATATATTATATTTTTTTCATGGTTATCATTCTAAAATTATGTAACCCTGATCAATATAAAAGGACAAAAAATACCAAAACAAAACATACATGAAAAACTAAGCATGTGTTACTTGAAACATGATTTTAATAATTAAATTATTAATAAATCAGTAGTAAATGATCATAAGTAAATCATATATGATATGATATATATGCGTGAAATTATTTAATATATTTATAATAACCTATAGTTATTTTACATTATGTTTAAACATAAGATAAAGTACTTTTCTTCACACTTTTATTTTTGGGGGACATATGACATATTCACCACTTGTTTTCTTTGTGTGGTATTTATTATACACTGTAATTTAATTTATGTTGGTTCTTATAATAATTAATGGGATTTATATATCTATATAAGTTTTATTCATTCGTGGGTCTTATGATTCACACAATACCAATGTGGGTAAGGTTTCTTGTTACAATCTCATTGTTTATCATGATTGTTAATGGTTATGCTTCAAATAATGAATTATTATGATATGTATCTCAATAAAATCACTTAATTTATTCTCCACTAGTCATATGTGGGTAATAATTTTTTCTATTTCATATTAATCTTGTTAATAAATCAAGATGTTGAGAGAATATTTCTTAAAAAAATAAACATTATTTCCCTCTTCAGTGGAAAAAATTAATTTTCTCTTATGTCAATATTATCTAAAAAACAGTTTAATGAAGGATTAGAAGTTATCCAATTATTATTTAAAATTATTTTCACCCATGTTTTAATTGTTTAAAAAAATTCAAATAAATATTAATTTAATTTTTTAAGTAATTCAATTTTGATATATTATAAAAAATGAGAAATGAATATTCTTTTTAGCATGTACAAAATGAATGGTATTATTTAAAATAATACCCACTCAGTGATTCAAGGATTTATTTATTTGTTTCCAATGTTACTTTCAGGTAAAATGTTTTATTTAATATTAGGGAATATTTTATTTTTTAAATATATAATTTCAATGTGCAATGGTTATTTTCCTTAAGAAATGATCCAAGTGGTTTTTCCAAATCTTTTTATATCAAAAATGGCATCTTTTTATGTTACATAATATTTAACGAGGATATTATCCAATGATACAATACATATTAGTTCTATAGATTATTTATGATTATTGTGAAAAATGATTATGAAACCCATCTTTCTCATGGGTCATGCTATGATTAAATGTTTATGAAACTTATTTCCTTTACATAGTTTATGATATGAATAATTTCATATAATATATGGAACACATATTTATGTACCTAATTATGTGATCGGTGGTACCTATTTATACTTTTAATTAATTGGTTAATTAATAATGATATTTCTAATAAAAAGTTATAAAGGGGGTTATCCAAATCTAAAAATAGGGTAAATAGGAGGTTATCCCAAGCCTAAATAATGTACATGAGTGGTTAGCCTAGTCCTAACATATTTTTAAAGTCATAGTGCATATAACTGACATAATATATTTTCTACTCATATGTATTCTAAAAATCTATATCTTATTCCAATGTAATGCTCTTAAGGATAACATTTTGTTATTCAATTATTATTCATGTCTTATAAATTACCGTGATTAATTACATGACTCATGTTTATGAACTATGAAATACAGGGTACTATTTTGAAATGGCATTCTCTTATTCCCATACCTTATTCTCATGTTATGTTTATATCTCCATTGTTTAAAGTTACTTATCATCTGAGATCACCCTTTCTTATTTTTCATTTCCATATGTTATGAATAATGGTATTATGTACGATATGTATAATAAGGATTCTATTTATAAAGATATTTTTGGGAGATGATGTAGCTCACATAAAAACTAGTTGTTTATGTATTTATGTTTTTGGAGGAACTAAACCTAAACAAATATGGAATATATAATTATATTATTTAATGAATATTCATTTATTAATATGTCATATCATAGGGATATGGAATGTGGAAGACAAAAATGGATTCGCGGCTTTCCCCTAAGAATACGCCTCTCGCGCCCTTCCCACTTCTCTTCCATGTGGCCCACCCAGTGGAGTGCTTCTAAAGCTTTTGGTCCAGTCCACCAGCTCGAATGGACCTACCTTTCCCCCAAGGTTCTGTTGTGCAGTCCTTCAGAGGCTCTAGAATAGAGCTTAGGCTCGATTAAACCTACTACCTCCATGGTCTTGGGTTTGAGAGAAGGGTCTCCTATTCCAAGGTTACCTATTTCAGCAGCTGTAGAGTCATCCACTAGAGTTTTCCAGGCACCACCCACCTCCTCTGCATGTTCAGGAGATGCTTTCTAAACCCAAGGCCCCAAATCTCTTGAGCGAGGTCCTACCCCATTCCCTAGAGCCCATCATTGACACTCCTTCAACTCCCAGGCAGCCATTACTCCTCCTCATAAGCTATCCCTCTCTACTGGAGTGTGCATGCGATCAAGATACAAGAACTCAATAGAGCACTCGTCCTCCCATTTCCCCTAGGAATATAATTTTGGATCAAACCCCAGAACCTCATTCGATCAATCAATACCATCAAAATATGGAATGCTCAGGTACTTGGTGCATGGGCTAATGTGGACTTCCTTGTAGATGAAGTCAGGAAACACAAATCCAAAGTGGTTGATGTCCTCAATCCCAAGAAGATCCCAGCCAGACTGAGTTAATTCTACATGAAACTCTATTTTCATGTCCACATGCACTCCGACCCCACCAATCGTCATGTATAGATATTCTAGAATAGGGACATCAAAGTTGATTTGGTTCAGGCTAGAGACCAATTCATCACCTCAAAAGTGACTCAAGGTGCTATCTCCAACTTCATGTATTTCATCTCTGCAAGATGTGATCCCCAAGAGAGGGTTAACTTATGGAAGGATCTCAGCAACTTCGACCCAGGTGGTCATCCCTAGTTTATTAGGGGGGATTTTAATGTTGTTGTATATCTAGAGGAGAAGAAAGGCAATGGTATTTTCCAAAGGAAAGCCAGTATGGACTTCGCCCAATTCATGGTTGGGAACAGACTCTCCGACCTAGGCATCTCAGTCGATCATTTCACTTTGTTCAATAATAGAAAGGGTCCTCAACTCTCATGGGTAAATTGGGACCATTTCCCGAATAATATGTGGGCCATTTATACATTCTCCAATGAAATGTTTGACACCTCATTAAGGGTCTTTCAGACCACTCCCCCCCTTCTGGTCTCCTTAGCTCCGGGGAAGCTTTCCCATGTAGGTTTCCGCTTCTACTGTCACTGGGCTACCACTACTGGGTATCATGATCTAGTGAGGGCCATCTAGGTAGAGCCTTCTCAGGGGCATAATTGGGTTAGTTTACAAAATAAGTTGAGATGGCTCACGGTGAGGATGTTGGCTTGGGACAAAGAGCCCCCCCCCCCCCTAGATTATGAGACTGATGTGGCCATGCAGGAGGTGGAGAGGATTTAGAATAGCCTAGAAAAAGTATGGAATGATAGTACTTTTGAGCAGATTTCTAGCAAAAAAAGATGTCGTATCCATTATGCTGATCAAACTGGAACAAGAGGCACAAGACCAAGCTAGAGTCAAATTGATCTATGAGGGAGATAGGAATACCACATTTTTTACACATGCATTAATGAGAGGAAACGCCCAGTTAAACCTAGCATTCTGTTGGATGATGGCACTTATTTGGATAATAGAGACCTAGTGAGTGGCTTGGTTAACACTTTCTTCAGGGACATCCTAGATGGCCCTAACCCTTGCATGGAGAATGGGTACCCGGGAGGGGTCTTGAATCTCCTCGATGTTCCTCCTATATATATATCCATCCAGTATAATGAGGGGCTCAACGCTATCCCTGATGAACAAAAGTCAACGAGGCCATGCAAAACCTCAATCTCGATAGTGCCCAGAGACCATAATGATTTCCAAGTACCTTTTATAGGGCCTCATGGGAGGTGTTGGAAGAGGATATGGTCTCATCAATTAATGAATTTCTTCTGGGTGTCATCTTACCAAGAGTGGCGAGTGAAACTACTATTTTACTCCTCGAAAAATCCTATAACCCCACCTCCAACACTCACTATAGTCTGATGAGCATGAGAAATTTCCCATACAAAACCCTGGCAGGAATCAAAAACTCTACGCTGGACTCCCTCCTCCCCCGGTTGATCTCTCTGGAGTATCATGACTTTTTGAAAGGTCGATCAATCCAAAGAGACATTACACTAGCACAGGAGATGATCAATGACATTAATTTCAAATCTTGTGGTTCCAATATGGCTATTAAACTAGACATGATAAAGGCATACGATTGTGTTTAGTGGGGATTCATCAACAAAGTAATGGAGAGCATAGGCCTTTCACCTTGGAATACTGGCCTACTTTTTAGGTGTTTCAATTCCACATGGTTGGCGGCCACCTTCAGTGGGTTGTCCTTCATCTTCTTCAAGGCCACCCGTGGTCTTAGGTAGGGCGACCCTATCTCACCGAGAATCTTCATCCAATGCCAAGGATTTCATAGCCGTCTCTTTCATAGGAACATGGCTAGAGGAGAGGTATTTACCTACCATAGAAGGTTTCCATAAAACCACATTTACCACTTGATGATCATGAATGAAACCATACTCTTCTTTAATTCTAGAAAAAATTTGATCAGATGTATCTCCAAGGTGCTGGAGGACTATTTCCAATAGACTTTCTAAATGATCAACAAGGCAAAGGGTAACATCCACATCTCCAATATAATCTCGTCTTTCCAGTCAGTAGAGGTTCATCACAGCCTTTCCATGCAGAGGTTACACTTCCTCATGGAATACCTTGGTGTGCCAATCTCCCACAACAGCCTCCGCATTCGAGATTTTTATTTCCTCATATCTAAGATTATGGACCGGATTCACAACTGGAAAAATAGATTCCTTTCATTTAGAGGTAGTATTTCACATATCAATAGTATTCTCCTAGACACTCTAGTTCACACCCTCCCTACTATCAGAGTCCTCAAAGGCATCATCGCTAAAATTGACAAGTTACTGGCCGACTTCATTTGGGACTCTAAGTCTGAGGGGAAACTCCATTGGGCCTCCTGGTGCAGGGTGGAAAGGCCTTCCAGTGCTGGAGGCATCAATGTTCAGAGTCTGGAAGCCACTCTCCTCTGCATGCACGCCAACCTGGCATGGGAGGTCCTGGATTTGCACACTCTTCGGGGCATAACAATGCACAACTACCACTCTAGAACCCTATCATCGGTGACTTCTCATGGCTCTCCTTTCTAGTCGATCATTTCTCCTCTGATTTTTTTCCTTCTTCCTCACGCATGTTGGATCATCTGGAAGGGTGAACTCTCCTTCTATCATCAGGACTGGGTCGGGGATGTTCTCGGAATTTTGGGTTGTCCATATCCCTTGATCTATTTTAGGGAGGCTATCTCATATCTGGTCTTCATCAACACAGTGCTGAATGAGAGCCAATATGAGATTTCTGACCTCATTGACCGGAGCTTGGATCCTGATTGTTGTGTTTTCACCACCTCGTCCTCAGGGGCGTTCTCCTCAAGAGAGTTCTAGTTCATTTTTGGGGCACATGTCTATACTGATAGTTGGGATGAAATTCGCTGGTCCAATTGCATTCCCTCGAAATACAATTTTCATTTTTGGAGAATAAGGAATAGATTTATTCCCACAGATGAAAATATCTAGCGGTGTGGCATCTCGCTCGTTTCCAGATGCTCCTACTGCAGTGACCATCTGGAGGAATGTGTTGGTCACCTCTTATTTGAGGGGGAATGGGAAAGGGTAATATGGGGATACTTTGGGGAGTTCACTACATTGTATGATCCCAATATGGAAGATCAGCCTTTCCTGGACCAATGGTTCCATGGCATGGGAGAGCAGGGGACAAGAATATTGCTCAATATTTTTTCCTCCATGCAAGTTGCTGGAGTATTTGGCAGGCCCGCAACAAATCCAGGCATGAAGGGCTCCAGCTACAGGTCATTCCATCATACTGAGAACGACATTTTTCCTTATTTATCTGGTCAGGCACCTCAGCAATTGGAGAGAGGCTCACACTCTCCATCATCTCAAGAAGTACATCCTCAATGGCCTTCCTAGTTCGTTTATTTCTATTGGTAATTGGGTCCGCTGGAACCCCCCATCTAGGGGCCTTAAACTCAACACACACAATTCATTTAATATGGGGACCCGTCACTAGGGTGGAGTTGTTTGTAACCACTCTTGCTCCATCATCCTATCATTCTTGTACCGCCATGGCCAAGGTTCCTCTCTTCAAGCAGAGGTAAAAGCTTTTATGTCAGGCATAACCTTGTGCCACCAATGAATGGTTGTTCTCATAGAGGCTAAAACAGACTCAATGATTCTTCACAATGCCCTGAATGGTAGGGGCCCCGTACCATGGTCCATCAACTACATCATCAGGAAGTACAAAGGCTTTATTAACAATAACACCAATTTCGTTCACACTTGGCAACATGGGAACCAAATTGTGGGTCACTTACATCACTTGATTTTTCGATATCAGAGAGCGTCTACCGCCATAATTGGAATACCTTAAAACCAAAGGGAGTAAATTTGATTAGAGGGGATGCCCTCATCCTTCACTATTTGAACTCCCCATAGTCCTCATGATTGTATGCTCCATGTCCCTCGTGCCTTCCTATTTTTAATAAAATATATAAATGATGATGATTATATTTAATATCTATGCATGTAATGCGTGGCTTTATATAGTTGTTATCTTAGAAAGGCTTAGTTAACCATTGGAAACTCAGGTGAGAAAATATTTTCCAGAAATTAAAGTATATGTCTAAGAATTTGAAAATATACTAGAATTTTTTTAAAGGATAGAGTAAGTGGTTTCCAAGGAATTATATCCTTATTTGGATACTATAAGTGGATTTGGATATATAATAGTTCCATATGGGGTAATAACTCTGAAAAAGGCACATTGTGATTTATCTTGATTGTCACCAGGTTAAAAATAACGGGCCTTGTTTCCCACTTGGTTTGATACTCATAGGGGGTATTTTTTATGAACCATCATGAATGATTTTAATAATGAACATTAATGAACTAGGTTAAAACAAGTGTTCCATATATTGAATTGAAGGTTTCAAAATTTGGAAATCCTATGAATGGTTTTTCATGATGGATTTCTCTGGTCAAATATGCTTGAATGTCAGGGTATCCATTTTAGTATTTCTAAGGTATTGATGATAAAATTATTATGTTTAGGTGGTAATAAGAATTCTCAAATATTGAACGATCAAACATTATCTTAGCTGTATGAATTAATGTTTATCCTGAAATGTATAAATGAATTTTTATACCTATACTCAATGATTAGATGATAAATTAATAGTAAAACCAATTAATTTTATGATGGTATCATCACAGCTCTATTTTTCATATTTGGTTGATGTTTTTGGGAATGTTATTCTTGTAAATATTTGTATTATCCCTCTAGTTTAATTTTATGTTGTCTTTGGAATGGATTGACTTTATATACCTGGATCCCAGATTCGATTCTATAGAAGGGAATCCATTTTAGATATTTAAATAAAACCTATGATATTATATCTGTGTTATGATAAATATAAACATCTAATGAAAATTTCTCCCATTTTGGGGGTCACAATTCCCATAAAAAGTGGTTTTTATCTCAGATGGTTTGGAAGAAACTCAAAATCAATGATATTCTTATTTTTTTTTGGTGTTTCTTGATGTTTTTCTGGAAGTTATCTAATATATCTGTTGAATTGTGATGTTGAGTTTTCATGTGAACTCATCCCTAGAGCTATGAAAATATCAAATAATCCTTATATAATGGCTTTGATTGAGTTTCCATAATTGAGGAAGCAACTCGAGAAGAATCATGAAAAGGGATTCATTCATCCATGTGTATCACAATGCAGTGCACACATTCTTTTTTTAAAAAGAATGGTATATCAATAATACTTTTCATTTATTACAAAGAAGTGAACAAGATCACAATCAATAACCTTCCACTACCCCATAATGATGACCTGTTTAATCAACTTCTCTATGATCAAAACTTTTGAAGGAATGACCTTCATTGTGGATATCATCAATTGAGGGTCAGGATAGAGGATATACCTAGGACAACATTCTGTATAAGGTACGAACACTATGAATATATATTTACATAATATGGTCTTACTAATTCCCCCTCTGTCTTCATGGATTTAATGAATAGATTCTTTAGATATTTTCTTGATCATTTTGTGGTAGTATTTATAGAAAATATTATTATATATTCAAATAGTAAGGAATTTAATGAATATCACTTGATAATTGTACTGAATACCTTGATTAATGATTAGTTTTCTGAAAAAATTACCATGTGTGAATTTTTTTCTACAAAAGATTATATTTTTCAAGCATATAATATCAAGAGAGGCTATATCAATGGTTTCATCAGGGATAGAAGTTATTGAATGTTTCCAAAGAATAACCATTGGGACTAAGATCCTATGTTCACTTATCATGAAAGGATATTATCAAGTGTTTTTGGAGAATTTATCATGATTATCTAACAAATTAACCAAGATAACTCTAAACGGAGACAAGTTACTTTGGGCAGATGAATGTGAGTAAAATTTCAAAGAACTAAGGAGAAGCTTAGTGAGTTCCCCTTTAAATACACTACCTTATATTAGAGAATGTTTTATCTGATATAGTGATTTGTCGAAGAAGGGGATGGTATTTTTCTTAAATATTAATTATAAGGTTATAGATTAGTCCTCAATATGATTGAATATTCATGAGAAAAATTATCCAATTAATAATTTGGAGTTAAAAATAGTAGTTTTTTCATTAAAGATATAGAGGAATTATAATTAAATAGATATATGTGATATATATACTAATAATAATATTTTAAATAAAATATTCACATAGAATGATTTGAATATACAACATAGAATATGGTTGTAAGATATTAAAGATAGTAACTACTCAATACATTACCACCATGGGAAAGAAAACAAGGTGTTCCATATTTTGATTCAAAATTATCATTCTAGTATATCTATGATGAGGATCACAAAATATATAGTATTTATGAATTTTAAAATGATATACCTATAAATCTTGATGTAAGGTGAAAAATTTAATCACTCTCAAATAAGTGTTCAACCATCCATACAAGTGAAAATTAAAGTGGTACCGAAGGATGATGTAGAAGGTGAGAAATGTTCTTGTGTTTAACATTGATTATAATGGGAAAATGTGTTTCAGAAACCATGAATTTGTTCTATCAATACCATTTTTTATGTATTTGTTAGAGGATTCTCATAGATCATCATTCCTTATTCATCCTGGAAGTAAAAATATGTATAGATATTTGAAAAAAACTATTTCTGGTTAGATTACATTAAGAGAGATGTTACATAATATGTATCTTAATGCTTGTTATGTCATAATATTATATATGAAATTCAAAATACTAATGGTATGTTATAACCATTACACATATGAGAAATGTCAATGGGAAAACATCACCATGGATTCTATCATCGGACTCCCCAAAACATATAAAGGGAATAATGTTATATGATTTATAACCAATTGCCTTATAAAGTCAGCAAACTTCATCACTATCAGAGAGGATTTATCTTTAGATTATCTTTACAATATATTCACAATGTAAGTGGTAAGGTGTCATGGAGTACCACATTCTATTATATCTAATCGAGATAGAAGTTTTGCCCTTATGTTCTGGAGAATTCTTCAGCAGTCTCTAGATATAAAATTGAGTTTAAATATTGTTTATAATCCTTAGATAGTGGTTAATATAAGAGAAAAATTCAAAACCTAGAGAATATTTTGTGGTAATATTATCTATATTTTAACAGTTTTCGGATCAACGCCTTCCTCTCAATTTTTTGTCTTACAATAATAGCTTTCACACAAGCATACAAATGGAACCTTATATATCCCTTTATGGAAATAAGTGTTGGACTCCAACATATAGGAATGAAGTTGGAGAAGGAAATATATTGAGAATTGATCTATATGAGGTTATGGTAGAGATGTTAACTATCATTAAACAACTATTAAGGGTAACACAAATTCAATGGAAAAGATACATTGAAAATCATTAAAATAATATATACTTTTATGTTGGTGAGAATGTGTTACTTTAAATTTCTCTAAGAAAGAAGAATATGATATTTTAGAATAAAGGAAAGTTAACCCCGATTTATGTTGTCTCTTATTATATTATTGATTAAGTAGGGATGGTTTCTTTTCTTTTTTCACATCCATAGAACCTCTCACAAGTCCACAAAATATTATATGTATCTTTCTTGACAAAGTACATACCCATTCTCTAACATCTATAGAAATCAAATGTCCTCTTGCTAAATCATGACCTTACCTATGAGAAAAACATGTGTATATTTTTATCATAGCATGAAGGTTCTACAAAATAGGACCACTAACTTGGTCAAGGTTTTAAGGTGAAACCACCAACTTGAGGACGCTTTATAAGAACTTGAGGATATGATGAAGCAGATTTATCGTCAATTGTTATTATAAAAGTGATATAATTTCATGGGTGAAATTAATTTTTATGGGGGTATAATTTAACACCTTAATATTTTATGAAATATATTTTTTCAATAAATTTAATTTCTTCGATATTTTCTGTTACACATTACTTTGAGTTTTAACAAATCGAAATACCCTATTAATATTATTATTTAAACAAGACTATTATAAAAAATTTTATAAACTTAGTAGTATAAATAATAATAACATAATTTTTTAAAATATAAGTATTATGTTTTTAGATAAATAATATTTATTTATAAATTAGTACATAATTTTTTGTAAATCCTTTATATGCTTTAAAATACATTTTTTGATTTTTTTTATTTCTTTTTATGAAAAACAATAATAATATATTTTCACGCTTAGAAATTTTTGTGGTAAAATTATCTTTATTCTTTTAATCAACATATCAAATTTATATTATGTTTATTATATATTATTTTTCTAAAAAGCGAGTTTTTTAATGAATATTGAAAAATGTTGATTTTTATTTAAAACTTCTTTTCTATTTACAGAATTCAAAAAATTTATTATATTTTAAGATGATTTTGAAAGTAAAATTAATTAAATAAAATCATAATAAATCCAATTTAGTTCATCTTAACCATGTTCATATTAAATTTTGATATTAAAATTTCCATACTTATCAAAACATTTTCTTTGGAAAATTGTTTTTTCATAACTTCTATAGGTTTTAGTTTAAATAAAAATAACCCACTTATATTAATGTAATTTTAAAAAATATATTCCATATTTGGAATCATAATAATTAGTAGAATATAATAATTTTAACTTTTTTTCTAAACATAATAAATTTTATAAACATTAAAAATTAATTTGAGTGGATAAGGACAAAAAGTGTTCACCAAGGGTTAAACTAAAATGATATGGATTAAAATGAAACAAAAAATTTACAAATCCTATTTAATGACCATATTTATACCATATATCATATATTATTTCATAATGAGCCACTTTTTATCCTTTTAACATGTATATCATTTTTTTAGACTTTTTTATTTCATTACATCCAAGTGTGTCCTCTCTCTGACTTATAAAAGGTCACTCTTTATCGTCTTCACTACACACTCTAGATGGTTTTTTTAGACAATAACAACCCAAATATTTTTTTATTACCTAAAAATATCCTATAAGTGTTATTTTTATTAATAAACCCTCCTCCAATTTCTTTTGATGCTCACAAAATGAGATTTTTTTTTTGAATAGGTATCACTCTTAATCGAGCATTTTTATTTTATTTCTTCATCCACCGCATTAAAACAATATATAAATATTGTAATATAATAAAATAAGTATATAACATATACCTATATTTCATAACAATAATTTAAAAAACTATATCCATCTCCTCTTCCATGAAATAGGAAATGAAACCATTAATCTTTTGTACGGCGGACTACCACTTCATGAACCAATGTAATTTTTTCTGATCACCGCCTATCACAAATGGATACAATGATGGATTAAAAATATTTATATGACATTAATTAAATAATTATATTTTTGTAATTATAATATCACATCAAACTTCTTACCTTGCATTCCTTTTTAAAATGAAAATGTCTTATGTGCGTACGAGTGGACTACCGCCTCCACAAAGTGATCTGACACGTTTTTATTTTTATTTTTACATGGATGGTAATGAGGAAACATTTAATGAATATATATAATATATATGATATAATTATAATTTTTTAAATTTGAATTAATATTTCCCTTTCTTTCATTCCATTTATTATGAAAATGTAAATAACATTCATGTGTATGTACGACCTACCGTATCCATGAATCGTGCAATTCATTCTCTATCTCTAAATTTTATTGATTTCTATAAATAAATATATAATGAATATATGTGTTATTAATATCAGGATTATCATTTTTTATGATCTAAAATGATTGTTTTAAAGGACCTAAAATACCAAACTAAAACATACATGAAAAATGAAGCAATTATTACCTCAAACATGATTTTAATAAAGATATTTTTAATAAATGAGAAATATATGTTCACCGGTAAATCACATATGGTATGATATATATGGTTATTTTTCATTAATACTTTTATAATAAACCTATGTTTGTTATATAGTATAATCTAAAAAATATTAATAAATTCAAGTCTTGAGGTAAGGGGATTTTGACCTCACATTTATGTCATTGAGACACAAGTCATTTTCACCAGTTGTTTAGTTTGTTTGGTGTATATTGAGAACAATAATTTATTTTATGATGAATCTTTTTAAAATTAATGGGATTTACATATCCATATAATTTTTTTGATTTCATGGGTCTTATAATTCAAACATTACCAAATTGGGAAAGGTTTATTATTATAATTGCATTGTTTATCCATATTGTAAATTATTATGGTTTACATGATGAAATAGTATAATTTATCTCTCAAGAAACTAAAATATTTTATTCTCAATGTATCATTTCTATAGAATACATTTTCCACTCTAATTTTCTTCCCTATAAGTACCAAATAAGATAAAAGAATGTTTTACTAAAAAATCGACTTTATTTCTCTCTTTAATCGAAAATAATGTTTCTTACATGTCCATGCTTTCTATTAATGTTTTAAATAAATATTTTAAAATTATAAAACTTTTTATTTAAAGCCGTTTTTACCTCTGTGTTTTTTTACAAAATGGTTTAAGTGGATTCTTCCTTTCATTTTCTGAATAAGGCTCTTTTAAATGTTTTACCAAATATGTGAAATGAAACTCTATTTTATCATATATGGAATAAATATTATTTTAATCAATAAATAACACTAAATTATTTAAATATTAATTTAAAAAATTTCTATGTTATTTTAAAATATTACATTTTTTCTTTAATATTTTTCAATTTTTTATATTTTAAATAGTTTTTTCAAATTGGAGTTGTTATTTTCCTCTATAAATGTTCCAAGTGATCGTTGAAAATAATTTACCATCTATAATAACATCCCTTAACATTACATAAGATTTACTAGGGATAGGATCCAATGATACCATCCTTATTATTATTTTGGTTTATTTATGATTATGATGAAACATTTGTTAGAAACCTATTTATTTCTCATGGTGTATGATATGATGAAATATTTATGAAACCTGAACATTTTCAAGTATTATGATATGATGAGTTTTTTATGATACTATGGAAAAAATATATATTATTTTAATGTGATGGGTGGGAAATATATCTCTGTCTAATTCATTTGGTAAGTATTAATGTTCTATGATATCAAAGTGTTTATTGGGGTTATCCCAATCCCAAAATAGCACACAAGGGTGGTTATCTGAATCCCAACATAGGGTACAGGGGAGGATATCCCAACACCCAAAGAGGCTACATGGGAGGATGTTAGGACCAATAGGGTCCTATATACAATGAGAGGGGGGGTGAATCAGTGTATGGATATTCTTTTCAAAATTCTTCCTACCCCACTGGATCTTGACCTCTTTATTACAAGGGTCACTTTTTTGCACTTGTGTGGTTACTGTGATCACTTATTTCCTTCTTTATCTTATGATGATTCTTTAAATGCAATGCAGGGAAGTAAGAAGGCAGACACAGAGATTTTTACTTGGTTCACCCTCACTAGGCTACGTCCAAGGAGCTTACGCCGACAAGTTGTCAGTCATACCAAATTCCACTATTCTTCGCTAGATGTGGATAAAATGGTTCGAGAATAGTAACTCTATCCTAGGCTCACTGCCTTTACAAGGTTTAGGGTCAGCTCACTGCTTTCCCAAGGGTCACTACCTATTTCTCTCTCTCTGGCTCACTGCCGGTGGAGAGTATCACCTTTTTCCTCATCCTATGCTCACTGCACTTGGAAGGGATCCACTCACAGTTTATAGACCTGTAGGAATCTTCACTTGCATGAATAAACGCATCCTCAATTGTTGATAGATGCTCTGTTAAAGTCCAACTTTCATCCACTGATGAATACCCCTTTGCCTCTTAACCACTGGGCAATTCCTTTGGAAACACCTTGCAAATCACCCTACTTCGCGAGGCTCCCAATTTCATGAAGCTCAGACAAGCCTTCGTGAAACTCACAATTTGGAAGAGCTTAGACCATCACAAAGCTTAATTCTTCACAATTATTAGGCCTTCGCGTAGCTCAAGTCATTGCAAAGTGACTTCCCTCGCGAAGCTCACTGAGCCAACGCGGAGCTCACACCTTTCGCGGATCTATAATAGTCGTCGCGAAGCTCTTCTTTAGTGAAACACACATGCTGCGTGAACTACCTTCGCGAACCGAGATCAAATGATTTTCTCTGAAAATTCTCTCTACTTCTCCCGAGGGGGTCGACCTCTACTTATAGGCAATTCCACCGACTCTCAACTCTTCCGCGCGAAGTCAGCGCCACGTCATTGCCTATCGCGAAGCTCCGAAGTTTCTGTTGGAATTCTGTCCAAATTGCGAATCACCATGGAAATTTTCCGATCGTAGAGCTCATCTTAATCGTGGAGCATCACCATCAACATTACTTCGCAACTTCGCCGTGAAGCTCCCTCGCAAATCCCTTCACCGCCGCCATGCACATCAACTCTTCCATTCTCAAAGCGTTGACGTAATCGCAAAGCATCACCACCTCCATTTTTCTAGTCTTTGTGAAATCCAATCCATTCATCCTCTCTTCGTGAAATTCATGCCTTTGCCATATTAAAATATGATCTTCAAGGATATCCTATTTTCGCGATGCTCAGTAAACTCCAAATTTTGGACCCCAAAAATTTGGAAAACACTGGGAAACGGCACCACATTGTACTGCTCTTTTGTACCGCCTCCATATCGTCCTTTCCTTTGTCATCATTCTTTGTCAACATGGATTGTCAACGAATTCTCTGGAACTCGACAATTTTCCATGGAAACTATCTTTTTCAACAAACACAATCAACCCAAAAATACTGCAATGTTACCTTGAAGGATTTTTTCCCAATAGAGGATATCCCAAGAAATATTTTGGTACATAGGTGTTGATCCAAAGACTAAAATTTTATGAAAATATTTGTGGGTGTCCTTGAAATAATATTTTTATGATAATGTGTATGCCACAAGTATTTGTCTTAATCCAATGTTATGCTCTCATGGATCATGTTTTTTTATTCAATTATGATTCATGTCTTATGAATTTCCAATATTTATTCAATGACTCATTTTTAGAATCTAGTATATGTAGGTTATGGTTTTCAAATGTATTTCTCTAGTTCTCATACCCATATACTCATTTTATGTTGATATCTTTCTTGTTTAACATTAGTAAGAATCATATCTCTACATTTCTTATGTTTCCTTTACCCTTGTTATGAATAAATATATTATATATGATATGTCTAAGAATGGTGGTAGTAAAAAAGAACATAGTGGGAGATTAAATAGATCACTTATTGACAAGTTGTTTATGTAACCATGTTTAAAAAGGAACTATACCTAAATTAGTCTTCTGTAGATCATTATATTATCTAGTTATTGTTAATATGTTAATATGTAATATCTTTTCATGAAAATTATGGGTCACTATAGCTGGGTTACTTCACCAAAAGTGGGGCCACTATAGTGGAAAACTAGTATTTCATAATTTTGAAAATATACCTGATGTGATTCTATAATAATATTTTATAGATTTACATGTTATTTATTTAATTGAGTGATTTTATCTATGTCAATGATGTGATTTTCAGATTTATAGGGCTGATAAGAAGAGAGCATGATTATAATCTTATCTTTCCTCTTATCAATATGTGTGGTATTTAAGTGGATGTGTGGACCCTAGTAATGTGATCTTTCGCTAACATAGGGAAGATTTAATATAAACATTGTGTTTTGAGTCATAAATAAGGTTAAAGATAATGTATTTAAAGGTAAGTGGGGTATCACCATGTTCTTATTCACCAATGATAAGAGTAGTGGATAAGAAAATATGTTGACCCTTATATGATTGTATAATTGTGTGATCATCTCATTCAATAGTGAACACATCAAGAATAGGTTAAAATTCATCATTCTTACCTAATATAATTTTATTAGAAACAAAGTGTCTCATTACATAAAAAATTTCTTTCTCGGTATGTTGGTTTGTTGCATGAATAAATAAAAATGAGGAAAACTAATTCTCGACACCAGAAGAGTATCTCTTTTGGTGGGATAATTCCCATTATCTCTATAATGGGGGTAAAAAATCCTTATGATTTTTGGAAACATTTTTTAATCCTTATGGTATATTATTAAACGTTATCTCACTAGTGTCACTTTTGTTAGATCATAGAAGGTGTAGTAGTATAAAGTGTTGTGGTTGGTGATGAATAGGTAATTGGGGTCATGAATGGTTGATTCAATCATGCTCTAATTGTGAAATGAACCTAATTTCCTACATTCTAGACCTTACAGTCTTAAAAATTTTCAGAATTACCATACATGACTTTTCACATTCCTCTCCTTACTTAGGGATAATGGTCAAAACAAATGAAACATTCATCTATGGATTTTCTTATAGAACATGACTATATTTGACCATATTTTACAAAATATCATTGATGAAAACATAATCCTAGATTAGGTGACCAAGAATATACCATTAAGGATAGTAATATCAGTGATTTATCTACCCTAATTCATATGTATTATTGACTTCTTGAAACATGTTCAAGTTGTTCTATAGGTTAGATATGATAAAATTTGTTATATGATCATTAGGAAGGAATAAATTTTATTTTACATTATTTCAAATTCATGTCAACTCAACATTATAACCTTTATATTGATATACGATATTTTTAATTTCAAGGAATTGATTATCTTGGATGGAAGTTATAAATGATATCTTTTTTAATTTATTGAATAGAATCCTATAGACATTGTCTTATAGTCATGAACTCTCATAACACACCAGGGTACTTTAGGGGGACTATCATGGTTAAAAACACGTCATATATTTTCACCACATAGACCTCCCATAATTATTCCATGGGATGATATATTTACAAGAATTATATTGTACCATTATATCTCTCAATGAAATATGAAACTCTCTCATTATCCAACTAATTACAATTAGAGAGGTTAAGGATAGTTATTTTATTTATACTCTAGGTGAATTGATATAAAAATTATTGATATATATCTTACCATATTTTAAGTGTAAGAGTTTCTAGGATAATTTACCAATATAACCTGATAACTTATAAGTTCTAAAATAAAAATATGATATTGATAAGATCTTGTTGTTATAAGGTTCCAAAAATTATGCCACAATGGGAAGAAAATGGATGAGATTATAATATTTATCTCCTAGCCCACATAAATTCAAGAAGTAAGGTTTCCAGATGAAATTTTTGGGAGGATTAGAATCCATCCACATAGGGTATGGATTCCTCTCGAGTTACACCAGTGGACATTTTCCTTCCGTAGAATCTATATAAGTAATAAGATCAACCATTTATTCCTTGTATTCAGCCTTCTAATTAACCTTATGTGACCTTCCAAATTGGTGGTTGATTTCACCCCAATGGTGTAAAATCATGATAATAAATATATGTTGTGGTTTAATAGGAAAATTGACACAATCTAAATTTAATGGATTGTTTTGATTATTCCTATTTATTTTAATAAATCTCCTCTCATTGAATATGGCTATTTGAAGTATACCTGTAAGCTCTCGCCTAAATTTCATAAATAGTGGGTATTTTTTATTTGATTAATTTTGTATTTATTTTCTCAATATCTTATATTTCAGACTTCAAATGAGAAATTTTCTCTCCTACTAAGATCGATTTATCATTATTTTATGGTGGTTGAGATTTTTATAAGGACACACCTTTTACATTCCGTTTAGATAAATCTTGCTAACTTGTAGTCCCTTTGTGTTCCACCTATTTTTCATATTCTTCGATAGCTTGATATTTTTTAGTATCATATGTGTCAATAGTGGTGACATGTACAAATGTGAAGCTTTTGACAGAAAAAATGGATTTCCTTGAAGAATTTAAATCTATGATAAAGGTATGTTTATATCCAATGAAAGATACTACAGATTACCATTTGACTAAAAATTCCACCATCCAAATGGGTTAGGTTTTTCCCTTAGATGATTCATATGTAGTAACAAATGAGCTTGCTACCTGGATTGACATTCTGAAAAGTTTTAGCAGTGGTGGGATACCACTGAGAGGAACTTCATGTCAACCAATGATCTCCCTCATTGGTGATGGGTTTATTAGATAAACCACTAGGGCTAGTTTTGATGATGTTTAATGTTTTTTGGATACTTGTGGTCTTCTACTTCCTATAAGACACAGTTTGGTTATGTTTTTGGCACAGAAAAGTCTTAATAATATGTATTCAATTGACTATATTTCAATTTTCAATGGTTAAATATCCCCTAATGGGTTTGTATTCCATTTTCCCATAGTATTTATAGTTAGTAAAATACATTCTTCCCCTATAACTTCTTCTTTAATTTGGGTCACACATCAGTGGTGATAACCATGATGAAAAATATTTCTCAAATGAATTATTAGTGGTTTTATGGTTTCAATAGAAATCATCTCCCCCATTCCTAAGATAATAATGTTTATTGTTGTATATAATTAGGTAATGTATCCTAAAATGGTTGGATGTCAACATAGGGGACACTTTGTTCTTTATGGCCCACCACTTGTAAGATATACCATGGGGATTTATCCCCTAGAGACACTTGTGTGAAACCAAATGTGTTGGGGGAGATATTTCGAGACTGTACTCCCTGACTACAGTCATAAACAATTATAACTGGAGGTTCTGATTTGGTGACATCATACATTGAGTCTCTAGATCCATTAACTTCATAGAAGTCAAGGTATATGTCTTTCATATATCCTGGTTTCACATAACATCTTGAGGTTCCTTATGGTTATTAGTAGTCTGTATAGGGATTTAATCATTAAATGATGAATTAAGGGAGTCCATTAGGATTAAAGAGCCTTCTTTAAGGGAAAATATTACCAATAAAAAACCCATTAATGTGGTATCACATTTAAAGTATTGATTGATTGATCAAATTTATAGGTAAATGATTCACATTTGATTAACAATTTTTTCTTATAAATGATCATATCCACAAGTTTTGAGTCGTTATAAACCTACATTACAATAGAACTAGGTCCCTAGGATATACTTGTGATACATTGGGTTTTTCATTGGTCAAGAGGATATGAGTTTAGTGTTTGTACCATGATGACTCGATGTATACTGAGAGGAAAGGGTTAATTATGGTGAAAACCAATTAATTGTTTTTCATTTTTCATAATAGTCGTACTCATATTATTCTTGTGTTAGTATGAATAAATTCAATATCTCATTATTATTCTCACATATCACAGAAAATGATGCATATAAATATAAAAAGTAAATCGCATATAACACAAGGATTATACCTGGTTAATCACTAAGGGATTACCTAAAATCATGCACCAATGGCCTTTTGGAATGCCATAAAAAACCTATGGAATAAATGGGTTATTATTATTTTGGACTGATTTTTTTTAAAACAACTTTTGGTTAAGTGAGAACCGAACAAGCGAAACAAACTGAGATAGCATGTCCAAGGGGATCCACCATTGCAGACACACACCAAACCAACAAAAACAAAACAAGAAAATGCAGTGTCTCCAAGGGAAATCACCATTGCAGACACAATTGAGGAAAAGTGAGAACCAAACTCAAGAACCTCCAAGATCCTAAACGCTATCATAAGATCCACCAACACAATCCCAATTTTCTAAAGAAACCTTAAAACCAGCCCAAAATGGAGGAGTATACAAAGACCAAGGCCAAAAGAGCAGAGTAGAATCATAAAATGACATTGTTAGACCCTAGACAACAAAACAGAACCATAAAAGGGAAAACGTCGAAATAGGTGAGACCAAGAGAGGAGGTTATTATTATTTTGAAAAGATAAACTTTCAATCCATTGGGAAATACCACATATTATCTCTTCATAGTCTACATAGATACAAGTCTAGTGTAGTTTATAGAATTTGTAGTCTTCTTCAATAGTTTATAAACATAATTGTTTATATCAATTCAATAAGATATTTCACTTACATCATAACTACTGATTTGAAACTTCTTTGAACTTCCCTTTATTTATCTCTCTTTTTTAATTATAGATTAGATCAAGTCCTCAATGTAATGGTAGAATCTAATTATTATGCAAAAATACAATAATAGTAACTCTTCTCCAAATAATGTTAATTTTAAAAATAAATAATATTTTATTTTATTTTTATTCCTCTTCAACAATTTATACCATTAATATCATTTTTCTTCTCTTAACCCTCATCATAACAAACTACACCAATTCTGACAAAAAAATATTCATCGTATCTTCTCACCCTTCTTAATAAAATCATGTATATCAATATGCATATTCTCTCCCTTATACTTCAAAATTGGATATTCAGTATTAATTTTCTTTTCTTTCATTTACTACTATAATTAGTTGTATAATCATCCAGAAACCAACCTCATTAATTTTAAGGTTATAATCAAACCATATTCTCAAAAAATCAAGCTAAAAATACTACATAATTCAGTGTGGTCAACAATATGAATTAAAATTGAATCAACTCTTGAAATTTCTATACATTTATTATCCATTTAAATTATATCGTAATATTCCATATATTTTAATAATAAAAGACTCATCACACAATTAATTTCTTTAAAGTGGGGTATTATGGACATTATCGATTTCACATAATGTTTTTTATTCAGGTTATAGTGTATAGTCAATAATAACACCCACAATTATTTTCCAAATGTCTTTCATTAAATTCACTAAATATCCTGGAACATTTCTATAAATATTCTCTACCTTTGAACATAGCATCTCGTGGTCTTATGATTCATGGATTGAAACCATGAGTCAATTAAAATATCATGACGATTAAAATTCAGCACCCATGTTAATTAATTTCTGCCTTGACATCATGAATGAACCTCTAAAATCATGTTTTATAATATAGGATGTTGTGGTCACCACTTTTTCCACAACACATGTATATATGGATATCTAGAACAACTAAAATCATCCAAACCATCTTTATGGTGTGACCTTGGTTTTATAGTTTGTAATGAGAAACATCGAGTATGGGGAACTATGAAATCTTACATGAAATATATGTGACCCAGAAGTACATCTTTATTTACACTTTTGAACCAAAATAAAATCATTACTCATCTTGGTTCTTGTCCATTTTCTAACTACAAATCCATTAAATAATAGTTGATGTTCTCATGGTTAGAATGATTCTTTTTTTTTTCACTGCTTCTATAGTACCCTTATATTGTTTTTTCACACCAAACCCACCATTCACACAATGTGTCTCAATATTTACCTAAAACCTATAAAGGATAAAACCCTACAAACCCTAGAAACAAAGATGCACTGGAGCCTAAAAATATTATGTATACCAGTGTATCCCAATAATTAGACACATTTAAACTCCAAGAACTTTTGAATGGTAATAAAAACTTGGTTCTTGTACTGATGTTATGATTTATACCTATTACATCAAAATTAAACACAAACTTCTCATTTTAACTAAAACATTATTCATAGCACTACGTGTTACTTTCAAAACCAAGACCTTAATATATTAAGACATCAAGGTTTCTCTTTCCATTTCTTAAATAGCGATTTTATGTTAAAATATTTGTCATGATTTCATGAAAAACCTATATCACCGTATTATTTAAGGAATTATGTTTTAAAAATAATTTTTATTTATTTTAATTCTTGCCTTACACATAACACAGGGTTTCAACAAACTATGATATACTATAAAAATTTTATTATTAAAATGTGATAGTTATTTCCGAGCTGTTTGATTGATGGGTATGAATAGTAGAAACAAAATTATGAAAAAAAATATATGGTTTACACTTGTAGAACAAAAATTTGGTGGTTATAAATTAATAAGAATTAAAAATAAAAATAATTTTAAGGGAATAAAATATATTATTAAAAAACTATTTTAGAGTGATATGTATTTTTATCTTAATAAATTAGATTAATCGCTATTATCGAATGATTTCAATAAAATTTATATATTAAATTAAATATTTTTTACATTCATATAACATTTTTCTAACCACGGGATAAGAATAAGATATATTTTACTCTTAAAATGTATTCTTCTAAAAATCAAATTTTTTCTCTTATTCCACGTTAATATTAAAATTAATTTCTATTAGTAATAAAAGGGGTTTAGAAACCCTAAAAGGGGGATGAATCCAGTTACAATTATTCTTTAAAAAAATATTCAAGCCCCACTAGATATTTACCTCTTTATTATAGGGGTATCATATTTTACTCTTTAGCATTTATATTAATCTTATCCTTCCTAACTTTATCTGATGATGATGTACATAATGTAAAGAAGGAAATAAAGTGCATGGATAAAAAAATTTACTGAGTTCACCCTCATCAGGAATCAACCAATGGAAATGAAAAGGCAATGTTACAATTTATGAAATCCAGAAAACAAACTATTGTTACAAATTTTAGAGCAGGTTAGCTATCCCTCTTGGTTAACAACTAATAATAATTTTAAAATAGACTTATCTTTCAACAAAATTTTTAACCCTACTCTATCATATGATTATTATTTTGATCCCAAGAATAAATATGTTTTCCAATAATTTCTTTCATCATTAAGTACCAAATTAATCCACTTAATGAATAACACATTACCAATGGATTACTGGTAAATAAATTCTAGCTCAAATAATATTTACATTTCTAAAATCTCTTTTTCCAACCTTCATGAAACCTCTCAATTCTCCACAAAACAATTTGTTTTCATGAAACCCATAATTTTTGTAAAGCTCACTACTTTCATGATGCTTAAAACATTCATGAAGCACACTAATTTCACAATGCTCAAAACTTATATAAATCTTACATATCCTTCACAAAACATCCATTATTCACAAAATAAATGACCCTATAAAAACCTTCTCTCAAGAAAATACTTCCTAAATAATATTCATGAATTCATAGCCTTTATATGTTTTTATGTCTTGATATTTTTAAATGAGGGTGTTAAATTCCTATTTATGCAAGTTTACTCTGATTTGTGAATCATTGAAGATTACCATGGCCTTTTTACGAATCTCTTCATACTTTTCCATGAAACTCGCTACCTTCATTATACTTTTAGAGACATTTATCTTTCACAAACATTATCCTAATAGTGTAACTTATCATATTTCCTTCATAACTCATCCATACTTCACGAATATAATCACCTTTATGAAACACTAAACATTAGTTAATCACCATTCAATGAAGAAACATTATACCTTCATATATTCTATACCTTTTCTATTTTTTATGCGGCATCCCTAGAAATCAAAAATTCATATATCTTGATTCATCCTCCAAATTTTGGAAAATACATAGAAAATGATTTAATATTGTATACACAATTTTATGTACCACTTGTAGAGCATTCATTATTTTGACATGGATCCTTATCAACAAACCTTTCCAAAAATCTCGCTAAAACTCCAAAACTATTTTTTCAACCTTTTTTGTCACCAAATACAATCAACCCAAAAAAAATAAAAAGCTACCTTGAGCTATTTTTTTCACACAATTTATAACACATAAAAAAATTAATTTCATAAAATGGATTCCAAATTTTGATTCATGAGGTTTAAATTTGTTAAATATATACTCTTTATTTTTTTCAATATGAATATTCATCTTATTACAATTTATCACCTTGGTAAAGGTTAAATAATGTCTATATAGGTTAAAACTAAGGGATAAGGCCATAATGTATCATATTAATTCTTATTGGATTATATATGATTTACACTTATCACATTTGGATTGAAATTTAATTTTTTTAGGGGTCACCGTTCCACAAAAAAGACGTATATAATTTTTAATAAAAATAAAAATAAAAAATGTTACTCTCTTACATTTAGATATAAACTATGAGCCTATATAGGGAAAAAAATAATGTTATTAATGAATATATATGTCTAATTTTAGAATAAGTAAATTATTTTCATAATGGGAGTTTTTTAATATTTTTTATTAATAAAATAATTTTAAGAATGTCTTGGCAGTGCTAATATAGTATTTACTAAATTAATAAAAATATAAAATAAATTATCTTAAAAAAATTAAAAGTGATATATTTAGAGTGATTAATAGTGTTCAATGAGTTTTATAGGTATATATAAATTATTAGGGTTTCTAATGAAGTGTAATATGTTTAAAACGTTTTATTTATGTCATTTAAGTAAAATTCGTTTAATAGTGTCAAAATTCACATTTTTATTTCTTATCCAAATAACATTTAATAAATTATTTATAAATTTAAAAAAATTAAGAGTAAAAGTAGTATAATATATCATTAAAAATGAAATCCTTCTGTATTTTATGAGCCAATTGTTACCTCATATGTAAAATTATTACCATTTTTGATTCAAAAATTTCTACTGTGGTTAATGTTAAAATGGTTTAACTAATGTGTTAAATTAAAAGATAAGGTTTAAAAACCCACTTAAACTTGTAAAAATGTTATTTTTTGATTGTATTTAGAACTAATACTTTCAAATATTATAATACCCACTCTTTTTGATGAATTTTCCTTAGATATTGACTTTATTATAATTTATTCTTCTATGGAATTCAAAGATTGCCACTCCCCTCTATTATATATGTGATTCCCTTCTTTTTCTTATTCACAACACATTGAGCCTTATAGAAAGACCATAACATGAAATAAAATCCCTTGTAAATTTTTATATAAACATTATATGGGTGTTTTTCTTCCCAAAATACCAACCCTGGGATCCTTTACAGAATATCTAAAAGAGTGGATTCAAAAAAGTGGCAATCCCCTTAACTGATCACTAACTTTTAATTATTATTTTACAACCTATAAATAGATTATATTATTCAAAAAATAACATTTTCATTAAAATAAATATTATAAAGTATTTTTATTATTATGATACATGTTTTATCCACCCTTTATCTAATCAAAAGGGAACTAAAATTATCGCACGTGTGTACGTATGGCTTACCATCTCCACGTACCGATATAATTCATTTTCCAGCACAATGTTTTGTGGAGAGTTATTATGAAGGGATTTTTTTATATATAATAATTATGTAATTATTATAATTATAGAATAAAATATCACATCTACCTTCTTACATTCATGTCTACTGAAAAATGATAGTGTCACTCATGTATACATGTGGACTACCACCTCCATGAAACAATATGATTCATTTTTTGTTTCCACTTTAATTGGATGGTAACAAAGATATATTAAATGGATATGTAATATATATTATATAATAATTATTATATAATGTTTAATTATTATTTAACTTTATTTCCTTCTATCCATTGAAAAGTGAAAATAGCACTCACGTGTGCGTACGGCCTACTGTCACCATGAATGGTGTAATTAAATTTTGTATATATATATTATGAATGAATATAAATATGTATATAGTTAATTTATATGATTTTTCTACAATTATTAACATTTATATGATAAAATGATGATTAATGTGCATAGAGAAAAACTATTAAAAGAAAACATACATGAAAAAAAAATATCACATTGAACAAGGATTTTAATAAAGAATTGTTAATAAATGTGTAATAAAAGGTTATAATTAAATTATATATGGTATGTTATATATATTTATTTTTATAGAATATGTGTATAATAAAACTATTTTTTTTATACAGGACATTGCAATATGAACGATTGAAGTCAGGCCTGAGCTAAGGGATATTCAACCCACTATTATTTTATGAGACACGAGTCGTATTCACCACATGTTTATGTTATCTCATGTACATACTCCTCATTAATTTAATTTTTTTTGTTATATTAATGATTATGTACATATACATATCAATATAAGGATATTTTTTGGGTTTCTTATGATTCAATTGTTACCAAATCAGTATGGATTTTATGTCACAATCTCATTTTTATATGGATTATTTATAGTAAAGTTTCCAATGATTAAATCTTATGATATCCCACACAATAATGACTATAATTATATTCTTCGATTCTTATTTCTTAATAATAAAATATTTCCATTCATTTTCACCACCTTGAGTAAACAAAATATTAAAAACAATTCTGAAGGAAAATTGACATTATTTCCCTCTTTAAACAAAAAATATTTACCTTCCACATCAATATTTTATAAAAATGTGTTTCACTATTCTATTATGATTTTATAAATTCATTTTTACAAATTTTTACTTTTTAAAAAATTAGATAAAATGTATATTATTTTCATTTGATAAGTGAGGTTCATTTTAAATTTTTACAAAAAGTGGGGAAATGTTTTATTTAAACTTATATGGAATGAATGGAATTTATCACCATCATAAAAAATAAATGATTACAATGTTATTTTAAATGAAAATTACTTCCTTAATATTTTATAATTTTTCTAAAATTTTATTTTAATGTGAAAAGTATATTTTCCTCAACAAATGTTTCATTGGTCCTTTAAAATAATTTTTTATTTATGATAAAAATTTTCAATGTTATTTATACTTTAATGATAATATGATCCAAGGATACCATGCTTCTTGTTTCTATGGATGGTTTATGTATATTATGAAAATATTTTTATGAAATCCATTCCATTTCAATGTGTTATGCTATGAAGAAATGAAGAAATTTTCTTGAATATCATTTCTTTTCTACGTGTTATTCTATGATGAAATGTTTATGAACCTCATTTAGTTTCATGGGTTATGATATTATTATTATTTTATGATCGTTTCTCACACATATTTTTTATTTTAATTATTTTATGGGGGTCCGAGAATTTTGTAACCCTCCAATGCATTGGGTAAAGATTGATATATCATGAGATACAAGAAAAATAGTGAGGATTGAACCAAGTTCAGTTAGGGAATTTGTCCACTATGATAGTCATGAGAGTGAAACATGATAATTATGATGGTTTGGGGAGTGAACCCATTTTAATTTGATTGTCTTATCCATATTCCTTGACTAATAAGGAAATCATTTTATATTCTTATGTGTATTCCAAAAATCTATGTCTTATGATATTGTTTTTCTCTAAGGGATAATGTTTTTTGATTCATTTATGATTTATGTCTTATGAACTTCCAAGATTTATCACAAGACTTAGGGTTATGATATATGATATTCAGGGTATTGTTTTAAAATTTTATTCTCATCTTCTAATATCATTATCTTCAGGTTATGCTAATATGATCAGTGATATCTACCTTGTTAAACCAAACTATGAATCTGATCTCACAATATCTTAAATTTCCATTCCGTGGGTTAAAAAGAGTTTTCTTTATTATGATTTATCTTATAATAGTGACATTTATGAAGAATTAAGTGAGTGAAAATGTATTTTATTTAATAAACAATTATTTATGAGTCCATGTTTCCAATAATATTAGACCAATATGATTATAGTGTGGTTGGATATGTTATCCAATAAATATTCATCTAATAATATGTAATACCTATATATGAAATTTATTTGTCACTATATATCATGAAATAATTTATTTTTTAATGACTTATAATTCTATAATTATTCATCATGATTCATGCTATTGATGAAAAATGCAACACCAAAATGGGATTCTCTCCTTGAGCCACCGACCTTCTATTTAGGTGCTTTAGTTTCACATTGTTATTGATTTCTTTCTTGGGGGGGATTTGGTTTCTTCAAAGATATCTACAGTCTAAGATAATATTATTATATTTCTCCATCCTTATTTATCATTTCACAAGATGTAATCAGTTGTCTCATCAACACGGGTATCCTTATAGGGGAGGCGTTGCCTTTCCTTTGCGGAAACTATACGAGCACCTTCTCCCATCTAATATTTGTGTATAACACCATTATTTTTTATAATGCCAACAAAAATCATTTCATGGGATAAATAAAGTCATTAATGGATACTATATGTGGAGTAGACATATTATCAACTGAGAAAAAAGTAACCATTATCTTTCTAAGATATACTCTGAAAGAAGATCATTATTTATTATTAATGATATTGACATGAAAATGGGGATCTTACCTATGGAATACCTAGGATCATATATTTCATAATCTAGGCCCCAAATACATCATTTTTAAAGGATTTTTTATAAGATCACTAAGTTGATTCTTAATTGGATGAGTAGGTACCTTTCATTTGGTGGCAGAATTACTTGGGATAACAGTGTACTATGATCCCATATGATCCATGCGCTCTCGGATACTAATGTACCAAGAGCAGTGATTTCCCACATTGATTAAGTGTTGGATATGTTTATTTGGGATGCTCAGTCAAAAGGTAAGAACTACTAGGCTCCATAGGGATGAATGACCAGGCTAATGAGGGAGGGATTCATTAATGTTAAGAACCTCGCAGACCCAATCCATTGCATGCATGCGAAGTAAGCTTGGGAGGTCCTAGAGGGATATATATTATGGGGATGATTCATGGAAGGGAAGAGCACTAGAGGTCTAACCATGACAATGGGATGCCCCTTTTCCATTTTGTTGATAATTCAGCTCCATATCATGATCTACAAAAATCAAACCCACTATATTTTAAGAAGAAGGGATATCTCTTATTAGAACCACAATTGGGAAAAATCGAGGCTCCGTATTCTGTGCTATCTAGTCATGGACATCTCATTCAGAAGTGATTCCTCACACCAAATATTCATCAATGAAACCATTGAACAAATACATCAGGAATTATTTGATCTAATTTAACTGAATAATTATCCATACAGGTGTGTTTTTTTCTTCACCTTCATCAGGGGGCTTCGTGGTGAATGATTTCAAGAGGGTGTCACTATTTCCTGAGATTGATGATAGTTGGGGTGACACGATGTGGTGTAAAGAAGTCCCAGCGAAGTATAATTTTCTCTTCTTGGGTATTCAGAACCAGGAATTTCTAAATTAAGATAATATCTGAAATCATTGAACCCCCACTATTTCCAGATGTCAGTGAATTTAAAACTGAAGGGAGTAGAATGATGATCACATGTTATTTAAGGGGAGTGGGAACAAAAAGTATGGATAGAGCTCACGGTTTTCTTGAGCACCGCTAGACAACATGAGTAAATTGATAGTATTCTGGATTGCTTGTTCTTAGGTGTAGTTGATAAGGGAATGGAAAGGAAGTCCATAACTATGATACTTCTAGTGGGTAGTTGAAACATCTATTAGGTGCGCAATAGTGCTCAGATTGATGGAGTCCAATGCTCATCTAGGAAAATTACTAGTAGAAAAAAGATATTATTGGTCGACATAATCTCTCTCAATAAGAATCAGATTGATTTTCCATCCTTTAGATCGATTCATGCAGGTATTTCTCATGTTTTTTCATAGATGTACACTAAGAAGGGGCATTAGGTCAGCTGGATTTATCCTATCTTCAACTTCAAACTCAACATTTATGGTTTCTTTAGCTCAGGCATCGTGAAGGATGGTGACATGGAATGAGATCAGTGGGGAGGTTGTTTCCTTAACTTTCATAGTGTCTTTTTTCAAGGTGGCTCACTTCATTGAGTGGATACGATGATGCTCACATTCCTTCAATTATGCAAGCAGGATAATATCAAGTTGGAAGATGTAGAAATGGATAACATCACCTTACACAATTCTCTTTATAGAACAGGTAACGCCCATTGGTCGATCTAATATATTATTCTAAGGTGTAGGAATCTTTTGGGAAATAAGTTTACGTCCTTCACACATGGATAGAGGGAACAACGGTTGGGTTTTTGGCCTCCAATGTGCAACATCATGAGAGGTTTTTTTTGTTTCCACAACACAAATACTCTTATAGTGGTGGGGTTCAATCTTATGGAGGGTGACAGACTTGGTCTTTATTAATTATGTGCCATATAATTCTTTGTTTCTATCATCCCTTACCGTGGTTTTTGTATTTTTTGGACTCTTTTAGTGAAAATAAAATATTATGTTAGTAGAAGTAGATTAATAGATATTTCCTCCCCATTTTTAATCTAGTCTATTCCCGTTCTATTTGACCCCACAAGTTGACATTTTAAAACCTCCTAGATTAATCAACCATATTAATATTTATCTCTAATAACATATTTTTGTTTAAAAACTTCTAGAATCAAACCTATATCTTAAAATTTTGACTCCACTTACCATATTCATGTCATCATCCTCAATCATTTTTTTAAATTTTTCCTTTCTCTCCTTTTTAACCTATTGATACCAATAGTTGGAAAGAAACCATATATTTAAAAATTATCCATAAATTGACTTGATAATATAACATTTTGAATATAAAATTTATTGATTTTAATTTGAGGAAGTGAACTATTTATTGAACATAATAATTATAAATTTATGACCTTTCAAGCTTTAATCCATTTTATCATCATTTACAGTAACAACCCATAATTTTAGCAAATAATTTCCATTATTATAATTATTTTACATTTTATAAAATAAATTTACCACATAGATAACCAAAAAAATTATTTTTATAAATTAAGAATTAAATAAGTTGAATTTATAGAAATTAAGGAACTTATACCAATGGAATAGTAACTTGACCATTTGAAATGTAATGGGACCATTTGGAATAGTAAACCTACAATTAGAATAGTAACCTCACTTATGAAAGTATAAATAATGTTCAGGTATCTTATGAATAAAAATATAATATATTTATATCATGGAAAATGTAAATAATTTTTTAAGAAATGACAAATTAAGTATTGCTATTTTTGTAAAACGAAAATGTTTATTTACAATTTCATAATAAATATATTGATTTAAAAGAAAATTTACTTTCATAAAATATATTCCAAAATTAATGTGTTTTCTTCTGTTTATAATATAATTTTACAATACCTTGATTAATTTTTTTAAAATTTCATATAATCACTTATAATTTTAAGACCAGTATTTTTTGAATAAATGATTATTTTAATTAAAAATTAAATTTATCATATTTAAAAAATTATTTTCATAAAATGGATTCCATTTTTAAAATTAAATTAATTTTTAGGTTTATTTTTTTTATTTTTCTAAAATAATTCTGTTTTTTAGTGAATAGTGAAATATGTTAATTTACGGTATTTAATAAATATATGTGTTATTGAGTCATGGATGATGTTTTGTTGAGGTAAGAACCCATTGGTTCAAACTACCCTAAACTATTTATAATAAATAGTCAAAGTAATCAAGACTATTGATATTATTGATACAAAATAATAAACTAATGAACAAAATAATCAAAAACACCTCTCTCCTTGAACTATAATTACCAACCCTCTCTACTTATTATCCTCACTAATTCTAAGATTTGGAGGTTGATAATATTAAAACCAATTCCTATATCAATCCTCTTATACAAGTTCTACTCTTTCTAGTTTGAATAAAATACCATTTCCTAGTTCCTTAAAAAGGTTTTCAAGGTGACATTATTCAGGAGGTAAAATCATCCACCTTTCCCTTTTAAAATTCTTTCCTTCTTCTACTACATAGATTTATCCACTATAAAAAGTGACATGATAAATCTGGTATCATATATATACTGTAATTTTGTTATTTTAATGGGACATATATTCTAAAATCTATTTTCTTATGTTTTTATCTAAAAACAAAAACATCGTCCGTGATGTGTTAATTCACCACCTTCATGGATACCGATTTTTTGTTTTCTATTACCACATTCAAAGATGGACATAAAACCATTATAATTGTTAAAAAAGATTTTAAAATTTATATTAAAACCACTTTTATGTTCTGTAACTACTTTATTTAGTAAATATTAAACAATAAAATAAAACAATTTCGTGATGATCGAAAATTCACTAAAATAAACTAAATTTCCTCATTAACATTTTATCTAATGAATCATTATAATATTTAAAAGAATTATATATTGAACCATTAAAAATTATGTAGGTGAATCAATATCATAAAATTATACCTTTTATAGTTTTCTTTCAATTGAAATGAAATTCTATAATTAAACTCAAGGGAACCAATCATAAAATCATGAAATGAATACTATTAGAAAAAAAATATTGAATCTTATAACACTTAAAAAGTCCATAAATAAGCTTAATAAAATTATAATAATAAAATATATTTATAAAAGGTTTTTAATTAATTAATTAATGGATTTAAGTTTACTATCTGTGACATTTAATACAAGTGAAGAACACTTTTAGACATAAGGTATGTGGTTCTCATTGAACCTCCACCTTTCCTTCAGGTTACATTTTCTCTCTATTTACCCCAATTTAATTCTTAATTATTTTTATTTAATCCTACAAAATTAATTTTTTTATGACCCAAAAACATTAACTATCTCAATCATTCTTTCTATGATTGGGAAATACATTATTTTAGAGGTTCCCTTTTCAATCCCCCTATATATGCAAGCCCGGTTAAAGGGAACTTCCCAAATTTATACCCCTTCATGTAATTTTCATAATATATTTTAAAACACCATTATTTTTATAAAATACCTTAATTTTTTCATGAAAAACAATCTTTTTACATTTTTTTATGAAAACAATTATACTTTTTACCTTTTAAATGATTCTTAAATGTTTTCCTCAAACCAGACCAAGTATATCATTTCTAAAGTTTACTAAACACTATTTTATATGTTTTAAATTAAGTTGTACATGATTTATCATGATATATTCCTATATTATATTATGAATTTCCATGTATGATTTAAACCCAATCTTTCATGGACACCATTATGATACACCCATTTTTTATGCTTAAGGACATGGTTACGATGCCCATTTCATTCCATAGGTAACCCTTATGTTTCTTTTTTATGTTTATTCTCTATGTAGATCACATATCAATTAAAATTGTATGATGGGTGAGACCAAAGAGTGCTCCAATTAATTGGGTAATGTTTAGTATCATGAGACATCATGTTTAGACTAGGATTAAACCTGATTCCTTTACGAGACTTTTTCCACCATGTGAAATAGTCTTGGTTTTTAGCCTTCACTCATGTTTATGTTATGTTTTATTTTGCTTCCAAATTCCTATGTTTCCTTGAGTATATTATATCATGTTTAATATCTTATGATTATATATTTTTATTCATGTACCATGCCTTTTTATGTCATCATATTATTCCTTTTAACCCATGTGTTGTTCATTGTATCAATTTTTATTCCCTTACTGTGATTTTTAGGTCATCCATTTTTTCTATGTATTCCCAAGTTTATCCTATGAAGTTGTAAAATAAAAAAATAAATTAAGATCTTATTATGTATTATTAATATAAATATATGTTATCCTATTTCCATGTTTTCAGTTTTATTTATGTAATTATCCAAAGACACTAGACTTTACAATCCCTGGAATTTATTTGATGGTTAATTATGCTTAAAATCATCTAATCGTATGTGTAAAAGGATATGTCCTTTATAGTTGGTATCAAATCGTAGTCTAGATATATTGGGATATTAGGACTAGTGTACATTAGTACATGCCCGTGGGATAATTCTATCACCACGGATAACATATATTAAAACATAAAAATCACATGTTTGGATATACTTTTCATTTATAAGTTTATCCTTTAATGAAAAAAGATCCCTTGTTATATTCTTATTAGCTAAGTATTAAACGCCCCTTAATTATATTTTTTCATTTTCTTAGTTAATTGATAGAAATAGGGGAACATGTGCCAAAAATCTATGTGGTAGGAAATGTAATGATTTTCGTAATTAAATGAACAATCTGATGGGAATGGTAGCTCAAAACATCATGATAGTAATTTCTCAACTAGATCAAGTTATGAATAATAACATGAATCCTGTATAATTCTGTGCCTATCCTAAGAAATGGAATGTTCTAGTTTAATCCTTTATGTAAAAAATTCCTCCTATATTTAGTGGATCATATGACTCATTCATTTTGAAACAATGGATTAATTCCATTTATTGGTATGAAATCATGAAAATATTTTTCAATGCATATTTTACATGAACTCCTTGTCATAAGATACGAAGGGAATTCCTTAGACTAACGTAAAAGGAAGATGAGTCTTTTGGGGAAAACGAGTAAAAGTTTACAAGGCATTCATGATATGCCTTTCGCTTTTTCGTGAACACTAAAATAAAGTTTTATTAATTCTTTAGTGGACTACATATTAGTCTATGAAAATGAAGGCGATTTGAGACTTTGAAAGCTATGATGATATTTTCTGTTGTTCTCTTGAGGATGAAATGGATATCGGAAACTCTCATTGGTACCATGGGCCCTGAGATCAAAAATCATAAAATCAATTTTAATATAGGTGGAACAATAGATAAATTCCATGATTTAAATAATACTCAACATCCCACATGTCAAAAGTGTGGGAAGTGTCATCATAGACAAAATCTATTGGGAACCAAGAGTTGTTTGAAATGTGGAAGAGAGGGACATCTGGCTAATAATTTCCACCAAAGGGATATGAAGAATCCCACAAATTTGTAGGTAGGAAGGAAGGTTCATATCAACACTCAGCCTATAGTTTTTTGTTTCAACTAAAAGGAATATGAGAATTATGTGATCTATTTCCCTAATTCAAGAGTTATTGGAGGCAATAAACAACTATAACCTCTAATAAAACATGGAAGGGTATATTCATTCACTACTAATATGGTGGAAACCAAATATTATGCAGTGACAGGTACATAGAATATTTATTCATCAATAATATTCTGATATTTGATTCCTTTTCTATGCATTAATTCATTTCTTACAAGTATATCTATTCCAATATCACCTAAAAATATCATGGTTGATTTATCAGTGAGAATAAAACATTGGGTGATTATTTCATCCAAAGTATATAACTCATTTCTTGTTAATGATTATGGACTGAACCTTCCATAAATTATTATCATACTAACATTGGAGAAGCTTGATGATATTTAAGTCATGTATTGGATATATTTATACAAATCCAACTCCATCTACTGGTAAATATATCTCACACATCACATCACAAAGAATCCTCCAATTCTTTACAAGTGTAAGTTTTAGGATGTACCTTCTTTAAAATCACCATCTAAATTGTGAATATTATTTCCTTATTAGAAATAATATCTAGATAAAATGTTTTATAAAAACAAAATTATTATGATAAAAGACATTATCACTATGAGGGACTACACTGATGTGTTCTATGAAGAATTTTATGGTCTTCCTCCTAACCGAGTGCTTGATTTATCAATTGTTCTTATTCTTGGATCTCTGCCTATATCAGAGAAACCGTATAAAATGGAAATTATTGAGTAGAAGGAACTGAAAAATAGTTATAATAGAATATGTAAAAGGGTTTCATATTCTTGAGTTCTTCATAATAGATGATTTAGTCATCTTCATCAAGATGAAGGATGGATCAATTATCCTCTACATTGATTATTTTGGACTCGATAAAATCATGATAAAGAACATGTATCCCCTTCCACGGATATATGAATCATTCAATAAACTACATGGGGACAACTATTTATCTAAGGTGGTCCTTTGGTCATCATATCATCAATTAAATGTAATAAAGTTATATATTACCATGCCTATTTATCAAACAAGTTATTGAAACTATGAGTTCATAGTGATGAACTTAGGACACACTAATGATCCAAAAATTCTTAAGGACATAATGATTAAAGCCTCTAGATATTACACGGAAAAGTTTTTGGTAATATTTATTGATGATATTCTGATATACCCCAAGAGAATAGAGGTAGACAAGGATTAATATAATACTATTCTAAAGAAATTTTGAAGTGATAAAATATGTGAAAATTATAGTAAATGTGAGTTCTGGCTGGAGGAAGTATAATTGTGTTGGAACCAAGGATTTGTTTTGCTGTAAATTTAGTATAGTTTGTGTTTTATTTCAATCCTCACATATATGATCATGGAGTCTTCAAGGAAAGGGATCTTAGAGTTAATGCTGACAACAATATTGAAGGTGGCATCATTTTCTAGTGTTTTCCAAATTTTTGTGTTCAAAATTCTAGAGGAAGAGGATCGCATTGCGAAGTGGTATTTTTGGGAATGAACACTTAATGAAAATGGTAAAGGTATGAGTTTCGTGAATAATAGATTGAGAATTATGAAGATATTGAGAATCATGAATAAAGATAGCGATCTTCACAAATACAAGCATAGGAGAATCACAACTGTGTGATGTATTGATGATGAGATCTCCGACTACATAAAATTTCCCTAGAGCATCATGAAGGGTGGAGCATTGAGAAGATATATTTAGTTGATTGTAATATCGCAATAGAGGTAGTAGATAATCAATAATTCCAAACCTATATGTGTAAGGATGTCCTCTTTACTTCACATGAAAATTTTCAAGGAAAATCATCAATCTCTTTAATTTCACAAAGCTAGGGTAGCTCCACGAATCTGGTATTCTAAAAGATCTTGAGTGTCGCGAAAAGAATTATTGAGTCTTGAATTATACCAATGATTGTGAGTAAAGTAAAATTCGTGATGATGGGGTATTTTGTGTTGACTCGGCAAGCTTTGCCAAGGCAGTTTGTTCGGAAAAGGCCGGTGTGCTTCATGAAAAAGCTTCGTGAAAGGTTTTTTTTAATATAATTTTTTCAATGAATAAGGATTTGAAATGGCATTAACTCAGGTATTCAATGCAACCATAGTATCATCCCAAGACAAGGACAAAGAGTTTAATTCCAATCCATTGAAGTGACCTTCAAGTATATAAATTGAGTCAAATGTCTCCCATGACTATGAGCTAGGGGGAGTTGACAGAAGTGTTCTAATGGATGTAATGTGATATCCATAAAATATTATAAAGGCAGTTTTCCTAGGAGAAAGTTACTATGTCTGAAATTTTGTATTCCACATCTAGTGAAGAATAGTGGATTTAGATATGACTGGCACAATGTTACTGTATGCTCCTTAGACTAGCCCTTAGTGGTGGACCAAGTAAAATTGATGTGTTTTCTTGTAGCCTATGAGTGTTTTAATTGTTACACATTACTATCAGTCAGATTTAACAGGTTCCTACAAATGTTGGAACAAGATCTATCACTTGAGAAGAAGCTTTTGACACCCTGATTCACCCCTCCAATTTTAGGGTGTTCCAGGGTCCTTCACATTCTTGGTAGATGTTATCATCAGTAATGGAATATTTGTGGACCCTTCTAAGACAATGTTTATAAAATAGTGGGACAATAAAAAAATTAATGCAGATTTGTAGACTCCTTGATCTAACTAAGAATAAACATTGATTTTTGAAGAACTAATAATGATTTTCAATCCCATTAACCCAGATGATTTGGAAGGTTTAAAATATTTTCAGGACTAGTGAATGTGAAGAAATCTTCAAATAGTTGAAAAGGGGGCTTATCACTACACTGGTACTCACACAAACAATAATTAGAGAACTCTTTGTGGTATACAATGATGATTAAAAGAAGATATTAGGAAGTTTACTAATGAAAAATGATAAAGTGACAGTCTTTTACTCAAGGTAGAGGAAAATTCATGACAAAAACATTCCTATGCATGATCTGGAGTTGGTTGTTATGATCTTCACATTCAAAATATTATTTAATTATCTCTACGGGGAGAAGTGTAAAATATATACTAATCATTAGTCCCTCAAATATATATTCACACATAAGGATCTTACTATGTGCAAGTGAATATGGTTAGATATCATCATTGATTACGACTAATCGATCCACTACTATCCTAGTAGAGAAAATAAAGTGGCAGATTCTCAATGTAGAAAGGTTCCTACAAATTTATCAATGATGTGAATTGAGACAGATCCAATCTTATTAAATTTCTAAAAGATCAAGATGTGAATAATCAAGGAAGGAATGCCGTCAAACCTTCCACAAATGATTGATCAACCATACCTTACTGAAAAAGTAAAGGATTCTATAATAAATGATTAAGAAATTCGAAATAAAATTGAGGAAGCTATAAGAAAGGGGATATCCTGAGGTTTTAAAATTAAATTGTAAGGAGTTGTAAGATTTTGTTCCTAAATATGTGTACCATCCAATTCAGATATAGAGGAAGATATTTTGAATGACGCATAATGAACAACCTTCTATGTTCATATAGGGATCATATTTCTCTAAGAGAACAATTATTGGGACAATATGAATAAGAAGATCATTGAGTATACATAAAAGTTCCTGGAAATTTAGCAAGTGAAGGGTGGAAGAAAAAAGTATAAGGGGTGATTTAGCTATTACCCATAAAAATATGGAAATGGGAAAACATATTCATAAACATTGTCACTTGAATTCTTGAGAAATTCATAGGAAACAATACTATATGAGTTGTTATAGATCATATTACAAAGAAAAATCACATTATCACAATTCATGAGGACTTATAACATTACCAACTAGCATAGATATATATCAAATAATTGGTGAGGCTATTTGGAGTACAAATATTGATTGTATCTGATTGAGATTTGAGATTTACCTACTTATTCTGGAAAACTCTCCAATGTGATCTAAAAATAGAGATGAAATTCAGTACATAATATCATCCTCAATCTAATATTTAGTCTGATTACACAATTTAGACACTAGAATACATGTTGAAAGTATGTTCTATGGACTATAATGGATGATAGGACAAACATATGCCTCTGGTTGAGTTCTCATAAAAAAATTGTTTCCACTTAACCATGTAAATGGCTCCATATGAAGCCCTTTACGGGAAAAAATAAACAGCATGGGCATGATGGGTTGATGTTGGTGAACATAAACTAAAATAATTTGAAATGGTCAATGAAATAGTAGAAACGGTGAAAACAATTCAGTTTCACATCAAGGCAGCCAAAAGTTGATTGAAGAGCTATGTATATAATCATTGACTCTACCTAAATTTCTAGGGTGGAGACATTGTATTCTTCTACATATCTCCATGGAATGGGTTTGGGGGATTTAGGAAGAAAGTAAAGATGTGTCCTAGGTACATCATCCCCTTTGACATTCTTATTCTTGTGGGATCAATTGCCAATCAACTAGAACTTCCACCTACCATGTCTCAATTAAATGATGTATTCCATGTATCCCTGTTGAGGATGTACATACTAGATACCTCGCATATATTGAATCAAGAGGTGGTACAACTAGAGAATGATGTCTCGTATGAAGAGCATCCGGTGAAGATCATGGACCACAGAGATAATGTTCTACACAAGAAGACTACTCACCCGGAAAAAGTACCATGGTGGAACCATAACTAAGAAGATGTGGCATGGGAACCATAGCATGAAATAATATATAAGTACCCTCTCCTCATTTCACCACAGTATGTAAAATGAAATTTTTAGAATGAAATTTAATAAGGGGGGAAGAATATAACAACCTAGAACTTTATCAATCGAATGTACCTTCATGTAATTACATTATAAAATAAAAAACAAATACCTCACATAGTGAACCTAATAAAAACATTATTTTCATACATTAAGAATGAAATAATGTTATATAGAGAAATTAAGGAACCTATACCAATGGAATAGTAACATGACCATTGAATAGTAATTTGATCATTAGGAACAGTAAAACAGACAATAGAACTGTAACCTCAACTATGAAAGTAAAAATATAATTTAGTCCTGTTATGAATGATAATATAATATAATTATATCATGTAACAAGTAAATAAATGGTTTAAAATGATAAATTAAGTGTTGGTGTTTTTGTAAAACGTAAATGTTTATTTACAATTTTATAACTAATATAATGATTTAAAAGAAAATTTATTCCAATAAAATTTCTTCATAAATTAATATATTTTTGTCTTGTGATTATAATATAATTTTATAGGACCTTATTCAATTTTTCAAAGTGTCATAAAATCAGTTAAAATTTTAAAGTCAGTATTTCTTGAATTAATGATGATTTTAATAAAAAACAATTATCATATTTTGAAAATTATTATTATAAAATGGAGTTAATTTTTGAAATAATCACACCAAAAGATTATTTTTTTTATTTTTTAGAAATTTTCTAAAATAGTTGACTCTTTGTGTCAATAGTAAAATATGGTAATATATGAAATTTAACAAATACATGAATTATTGATTCATGGATGATGTATAGATTTGGTAAAACCCCATTGGTTAGAACTATCCAAGAAAATTATACTATACTTAGTCAGATGAATAAACACTATTAATAGTCTTCAACCGAAACAATAAACTAATGAATAAAATAATCAAAAACACCCCTCTCCTCCCACTATAAATACCACCCCTCACAACCTTGTCTCATAATACCATATAAGATTTTTTTGATTGATAAAATTATACCCAATTACTATCTAAATATTCTTCCACAGTTTCTGGTATTTCAAGTCTCACCAATGGGAAATTTTCAAGTTCCTTAAGAGGTTCTCAAGGAGATGTTATTCAGGACGAAAAATCATCCAACTTTCCTTATTTATTTTTTTACCAAATCCATTATTCCACTATCCAAAGTGACATGATAACTCCAATATAATACATATACTAGAATTTTATTATGTTAATAGTATATCTATTAACAAATATCTTCTCTTCACTTTTTATTTAAAAAATTAAAACATTGTTTTTGATCTATCGATTCCCCACCTTTATTGACGATGATTTTTTGTTTTCTATTACCACCTTCAAGGATGGTAATAAAACCATTATAATGGTTAAGAATTTAAAATTAATATTACAACATTTTTTATGTTCTAGAACTAATATATATATGTAATATGAAATAATAAAACAAATCATTATCAAGATAATAACAAATTCCCCAAAATAAACTAAGGTGCATCAATAAAATCTTATCCAATTAAACATTATCATATCTGAAAAAGTTATATATGGGACTATTTAAAATTATGGTAGTTTATCAATATCATAAAAGTCCAATTCTACAGTTCTTCAATCATTTTTCAGAGAAAAAACAAAATTAAACTCAAGGGAACTGATCATAAAATCTTGAAACAAACGCTCTGAGAATGGTGAAATTGAATCATATTACCTATCAAAATAGGAATAAATTAACTTAATAAAATTATAGTAAATAAAACAATATGTAAAATAGGTTATTATTTAACTAAATAATTGATTTAATTTCATTATCCAGGACATTAAGTTTATGTGTAGAAGACTTTCATACAAAAGGTAATGGATTCTCTCCAAACCTCCATATTTCTTTCAGGTTATGCATTCTCTCTCTTTACCCCAATTTAATTGTTAATTACTCTTATTTACTCCTCCCAAATTATATTTATATGCTCCATACATATACACATATCTCAGTTATTCTTTCTTCTATAGTGAAATACATGTTTTTAACGTTCACTATTAAATTCTGTCTGATAAGAAAGCCCGATTAAAGGGAATTCCCCAATTTATTACCCCTTTTCAGGTACAATCCATAATATTTTTTAAACAAAAATTAATTTTATAAAATACCTCATTGTTTTAAAACTATATTTTTTCAGTTCTAGTTTCATACAAACAATTATGGATTTTTAATATTAAAAGACTCTTTTTCCTCAAACTACACTAAAGTGGCCCATTTCTAAAATTTCTTAAATACTCTTTTATATATTTTAACTTTAATTTGAAATCATTTATCATGATATATGCATATTTTCTATTATTAATGTCCATGTATTATTTAAATCCATTCTTCCAAGTACATCATTATGATACACCCATTGGCTATGTGTTACGACATAAATATGATGCCCATTTCATTCAATGGGGAAACCTTATGTTTATTCCTTATATTGATTCTTCATGTGGAAAATATATGGATTAACTTGATATAATGGGTGATCCTAGATAGTGCTCCAATGAAATGTGTAATATTTTTTATCATGAGACATCTTGTTGGGATTAGAAGTAAACTAGATTCCTTTATGGGAATTTTTCCACCATGTGATATAGTCTTGGGAGTTAGAATTGACTCGTGTTTATGTCAGGTTATATGTTTTTGAAACATTCATATGTTTCTATGATTATATGATCCCATGTTCAATATATTATAATTTCATAGTATTATTCATGTTTCATTAATTTTTATTTGATCTTTTTATGCCTTTAAACCCATGTGTTATGATTTATTTCTATTTTTATTCCCTTATTGGTATTTTAAGATCATCCCTTTTGTCTATGTATTCCACAGGTTATCCAATGTAAATATAATTGATAAAATTAAATTAGGATAACTTTAGGAATGATTAATATAAATATTTTTTATTCTATTTTAATTTTCTAGTTTTATATGCCTAATCATCAAATGATACAATACTTTATTATCCTCGTTTTTTATTTGACGGTAAATTATGCTTAAATTCATGTAATAGTATATGTAAATGGATATAGACTTTAGATATCTTACATTATAATTAATTATTTTTAGTAACTGATTCGACCACTTGTTATGGAGTCCTTAAAAAATTCTATAATCCTATGAGGTTAGAACAATATGTGTGAAATAAAAGTTTAACATGTCACTCACTTACTACAACACACATGTGAAACCTCAGATTTTCACTATCACCAACAAATCCTATGATCTCAATCACAATAACACCACAAAATTGCATATAAAAATTAAAGAATAATTTTATAATACATAAAACATTTTAGATCAATTTATACCAATTTACTATGAGAATTGTTGATACCATTTTATATCCATTATCCTTATTCCATAGGGATACTTATTTTAGATGAAATATAATAGTCTTAGAGTTCATATGAAAAACTACACCTATGTTTCTTAAGTTATTGGATTTTATTATGAGTATGATTTTAGCATGAGGAACCACATGTTGGTTATAATATTTTCATTCCATCATCTTTTTGTATCCTAGAAAAATAGTTATCCAATAAAACGTTTTTAGCATGATAACAGATAATAATCATCTCTATTATAATTATTAATGATTACACTAATATATCTTCTTCTTCTGGGGGGGAATTATAAAACCTGAAAAATGTATTCAAATCACCTGTTTTTTTTCAAGGATGTATTTATCCCACTAAAAATTTAAAATTTATATTTTCATCCCTTTATCTCAAAATTTAGAACTACATATTTTTTTATTCTCCATTATATCATGAAAATTCATGATTTAATTTTTAATACTAAAGTGATTACTTTTTACCAATTTCTATGTTAGACTGGGGCCTTGATGAAATTTTGGATTTCTGTTAAGGCCTAATAATAATGAAGTACAAAAATAATCCTAACATTACTGGTTGCATTTGTCTCTATTCATCTCAAGCACGTTTCTTCTTTTAGAACTGTCACTTTTATTCTTCTTTCATCAGATATAACCCCATAGATAGTATCTCCCCATTAATCCAATAAAAATACTAATTTATATTAAAATCACATATTAACATGAGAAGAGTGTTACCACTAACATCTACAAATTGATGAACGTTTTGAGTCATAATGAACCAATTCATTACTTTAAACCCAATTTTATGACTTTCCGGTAATTATTATTCCAATAGAAGGTGTATAGATATCATTTAAGAAGTTTTTTAGTATTATATATCCCCTTTTACTTGGGTTTAATCACTATAATAGGACTAATACAACTTTTTTCCTTCATCGTTGCATATTTATTTAATCATTCATCATGTTTCCTATGTCAATGGAGGGATCGTCCACCAAATTTTACTTTTTTATTGGTGGTATTATTTGTGAAACAATGGAGGAATTCCACATGTCTTCCCTCTTTAATAACTATTATAGTCAATTTAGACTTTATTATCTTGGGTAAGCTTTTCTTGGCATGTTCATCCATTTCATCACTACTACAATTGCTCCATTTTTCCTTCTCAATATTTTTTTCATTATCTCCATGAAGGATACTATGAGTGTTCTATCGACAGTTCTTTCAATACCTTTTATTGAGATATATTTTTTTCTCCAAAATAGAGAATTGTTTTCCCATATCAATATATTTTCATTTGGTGAAAAAATTATTCTAATTTTTCATAGAAATCTATGAATTCCTTCAGACATTTTTAGCTTTCGTACTACCATAATACCTATTTATATGACCCTATTTAGAACATTTAATTCAACTCAGATAAAATTAATAAATTCTATAATCACTTATCAATTGAGATTTTGACATATCGATTTTTATTACATATTTCAGCCCTTGGGATTCTAGACACTTATCAATGATGTGTCATAGTCTTCTTCTAAAGTATCACATTGTGGATATATTCATTAGAGATACTTTACTTCCAAATTTGGAAAGATTAATCTATTTAGTAACTAATTCCATATTTATAATTTCTTCTTATACATTTATCGCATATTTAATAGATAAAATCTCTAGTATATCCATTTTTTAGATTGATAGAGGCTGAGCCTCTTTTATTGAAAGCACTTAAAATATAGAATTCGAGAATAGTATGGGAAAATCAGGAAAAATCCAATACAAAAACTACTTACCTATATTATTCAACATTCATGAACATAAACTCCTTTATTCTTCTTGAATTTCATACCATTCATCCCTTAAATGACTATGTCGCTGAGCTCTCGATCACCCCTATATATAGGAAGAGATTCATTCCTTTAGTAAAGCATCCCAGTATCAGTGCTTTCAGAATCGGAGTTATCCTCTTGTCGTTCTTCGCATTTGTTAAGAGATTCATATCTTCTCACTGGAATCATCATCCCCTCTACAAACATTTCTTCAGCCGGATCTAAAATCTATTGGTGTTTTTTCTCATCATGAGAAATCGGAATTGAATTCTATATCACAATTTCATTGTAATTATGCTCACAGAAAGAAGTAGTTTTACCTGCAATCAATTTATCGATTTTCTTGATCCTCTCATACTTCTAATTAAAATATGTTTCTATCACCAAAAACCTTGAAAATAATTCATTATTAATTTTCTCCACTCTTTAAGTTGGACTTGAGAAGGAATAATACATAATTTCAACTCTTACACAATGGTTATATTTTTCCAATACCTTTTGTAATTTCATCAAGTAGTTCAATTGGTAACATTATTTTCACACCCAGATGTATATCCAAAGGACTAGTGAAATCACTTAGATGGGGTGTATCAGTGATTTATCAAGTTTATGTTTTTGACATCAAATAACCTTAACCAATTTTTTGAGTGAAATTGATTAGCTGTTTCACCACAGATAAGAACACACATAAAATGAAAAATATATTTATAAAGTTCACTACTCAATATGAGTAACCAGTACATAAAATTATCTGGTACAAATCATGGTCATAAGATCCACTAGTAAAATCATTTTAACCACTAAAAGCATGGAAAATAATTAGAATTAACTTTTCATGTTTCATGATTATTTTGTGTGAATATTTCACATTTATTGAATCATACATGTGTTACAATAAATTTAAAAGTGTAAAAACAATAGAATTTTCCACTAATGACTGTCAACAATTTTTTCATTTAATTATATATTATTCTTCATTTATTCTTTCATTATAGAAATACTTGAAATTAATTTGTACATATGATACTACATGATAAAAATTCATAGGCTTACTACATCTCTACCATAAAAAATATCTTTATAAATAAATATATAAGAAAGTTTTTCAACTTTCCCTCCCTCTTTTATAAACATTGAGACCAACTCACCCCATTGGTTTCTTCACAAATCAAATAAGTATATATATTTTTTCTTTGATATATATTTATATTCATGAGATATGGTATGAAATAATATTCAATCATTCCCACTTTATTGTTTGATCTCCAAATTGTAATAATACTGTTAATGGAGTTAAATTTCGAATTCTACCAAATACTTAGATCATGGTATTAAAAAATATTATTTCTTCACTTAATAAATTATTTAATAACTATATGGAAGAACAAACACATAATCTTGGAATTCATCCTCATTAAAATATTGGACCTCCATTTCCTAGATGATTCAAACAATTAAATTAATTCCTATATTAATGATATTTACAAGCACCTATAAATATGTTACATCATTATTCATTTCATAAACCTCATCAATTCTTCTTCCTTATTAAATATCATCATTCCTATTATATAATGCTTCCATCCTGTATCTACTAATATCCATTGTATTCCATGAATTCAAAATCACTACGTATACATGAAATAATAAATTTTTTTATCATTCCCTTCATCTTCTCTCCAACATAATCCATATTCCTTAATGATGCCTATAATATATTTTCATATATGTATGAACCATAGATAGTCATGGATCCCTTATCTTTCTTGGTAAATCTCTTTATAAGATTTTCTTCTTCTTCCTACATAATTCCTAACTGAAACGAAAAAGTAACTATCATGATACTTTATTACAATAAAGAATATATTACATAACATAATTTGGATTAGTATCACACTAAATATAAATAGTTTTAATCCCTTGAATATAGCCTAAGAATAATCTCATCAAATATATCATCATATTATCCAATTTGTAAAACTTCAATTTTTTCACTGAGAATTACATCATAAATTCTCTAAATATGGAATGGAAAATATGAAAAAACCATTAGTGGATAAATTGAAAGAAGTAGATCAATTAAATATTCTTATATGACATACCATGAAGTTGAGCTACACGTAATGATCAATCTGACAATCCTATTTGACTGTTTATGAGGATTTGACTTATGAACAACTAACTAACTATATTAATAAACCATGTTTCATAGTTTCAATCAACAGCATGAATAACCAAATTACCAAGAATAAATAAACCATAAGAAAACTTATCAACTTTGTGCTGCAATTTTCAGTGGATTGACTAGATCAAAAAGTGACCACTTGAGATTATAGTAAAAAAGATCAACCATGAAGCTATCACAATCTAAAAATTCTATAATTCACTCGAATTCATCTATGGTAACAAAAAACCATTACCTACCTTCTCAAACAACTCAAAACCTATTCCAAAATATTATAGACAGTGTCTTTTCATCCACCATCAATTTTACCTCATTTAGTTTAATAATATCCCCACAATCATATTATTTATTTTATTTCATGATTTATGTGTTAGCATAAAAATAAAATAAAATAGTCACATCCACTTTAAACTATTCCAAAATTTCTTCTCTGAATGAAATCCACAACCTGAAGTAACTTCTTAAATAAAAATGTTTGGTCTCATTAAGCTCCCCTGTTGTAATTTTTTATCAGTCCTGAAACATAATTCAATTTCTAACTTTTCACACTTTTCAATAAATCAACATTCAATAATTATAATGATACCTGATTAAACTCAGTGTAGTACACAAAAACAATGAAAAATTAAATCGTGTTTTCATTATTAAAAATGTGTTATACATTAATACATCATTATCCATAAACCTCGCCACATTCCTCATTTAATTTGTAATACATACATTTTTGTGTACACATCATCAAATTTTTAAAATAGTTTTTTCATGAAATAAATTTTGAAAATAATATCCCATATTAAAACCCCTCTCTCAATATATGTTTCACCTTAAGAAAAACATATATAAAATGATACTTCCACTATAAATTTCATTCTTATTTAAAAAGAATCTTGGAGATTTATTCACATTTAAAAATATTAATAAAGATAAATATCAAATAAATATTTATATTGTAATTTATTTTTCTGCCCCATTGATAAAAATATAGAAATTTAAGAAGTTGGGGGGGGGGGGAATACCATACCTTAGAATTCATATTGGTGAGGCTAAGCACATAAAATTAACCACTAATACAGAAATTGTTCCTTAGAAAATATCTTGAGGAAAACATAATATTTTTTATCCATTAGAGGAATATAATATAACTACATTTTATTAATTTTTAAAGATCCTTGATAAAAAGATATTTAATTTCAATTCAATTACTTCTTAAATTTAGAATAGTATTATTATAAAAATTGATATCACTTTGATTATCAAATACAAGAAGAAGTGGAATCTTCACATAAATTATTATATCTTCCAACTATGTTTTCATCCACATTAAATTTGTTGTGTAATTTATATTAACATATTTTAAATTTTTAGGAGTTAATTTTTGGTAAATATACTTATTATTGTCCCAAAAAACACACATATCACCATCTAAGAAAACATCATCAGATGTTGATATTTTTTTCATCAGTATAGCTAACTGATTATCTATATGCATAAAAAAATAGGTTAAATTTTTTTTTGTATTTTTAACCTAAAATCTATTGTAACCTTTATGTACCAGAGAATAAGTTTCCTACTAAAAAATGGGATTATTTAGGTGCACTTTGATATAAGGAACAAAGAGTATTAACCTATGTTAAATTTTTCTTGGAGGGTATAAGGTTTAATACACTTCTAATTAACTTCCTAAATTATTAAGGACTAATATACTTTCCTTACTTGTCCTTGGACATCTTTTTTCCCACAAAAATGGGAACTAAATGGGTTTTAAATATTCCACAATAAATCTTTTCAAAATTCCCCTAGGATACTTATCTTGAAAAATAAAAATTTTATCATGCAATTTAGATATTTGTATGAAATGAAATTTTATCAACTCTATAGGCATGGATATTTCAAAAAGATTATTTATCGATTAAGAATATGTATCTTTTATTTACTCATAATTTATAGAGAATATGGTAAAATATACATAAAAAATAAAAATAATAAATAACTCTTGGTCATATTTGGTGGAGAGACTTTTGTCCTCTCTTTCCTTTTCTAAAATTCAACATCTTCAAGATGTTCTATATCATTGAAAAATATGATCTTGGGGCTCTTTTTAGCTTATATAAAGCCTTATTTCACCTCTTATGTAAGAAAGAACCCACATACATTTGCAATATAAACCTTTTATTCTATATCACAAATGAGAAAAGTGCACATGAAATCTATTTATAATCTCTTGTGTTGACTTTGTGTTGTAATAGATTTTTTTTAATATTTCCAAAACTTGATACTTGTAAAAACCTCTCATAAAATTATACAAATTAAGATATTGAATAGCCATTATACACTAATATTTATTTATTTCTCTCCATTTATCCCTTTTTATTTACCTTGTTTGAGAACACCCACATTATTCCAATTGCATTGTTTTCCTTATATTTGGGAACTGAATACCATGTCTTATTAATCTCAGTTTTTTCTAATTCTTCTTTCATCAAATCATACTAATATTGATTATCCAATTATTTATCAATATCTTTAGGATTAGTATTATAGAAGAATGAATTATGAGATGGTGTCTTCAACATTCACCTAATTTTCACCTACTAATTTAAATTTATAGTTGTATTTTAGACTATAAATTTTCATCTAAGTCTTGGATGATATGAATTATATTATTACTCAACACTATAAATGGATAAATTAACTTATATAACATGTACATCATCAACATTTCCATCTCTGGATGGAATTGTTTTGGGTTATTTAACAAAAATGACATCTTACGTAACTTTTGTAGCATGCTTAATCATCTGTAATATCCTTCTTTGTATATTCCAGGATCATCACATCAATAGTATCATTAATTATCCCAGTCTCCTTGATATAACGGCCATATCACCATCCATTTTAATAGAAAACTAGTTAAAATTCCTTCAACTCCTATTAAGTGAAATTTACCAAGATTCTCACCTTTTATTTTAATGATATTAGGACTAACAAACACTCTATGATATTTAAAACCTTTACTTTTATTGTAGTAGATCTCATATAGTGTATTATAATAATTTTTTCTACAAAAACAAATATTCTTAACATGAACTGCTATTCTTATAACATGTCCCCTGAAAACACTGAGAGGTATCATTCTCTATCAACATTATTCAATACATCTAAACTATTATTATTTACTTCTATTCCACCACACCACTTTTTTGTTGTGTGTATGGTTCATGAATTTCATGAAAAATTTCCATGTTTATCTTGATAAAATTCAATTTTCTTATCATTTCACTTAGAATAATTATCTTTCTAGATTTTTTTAGGGAATTACCACAATCATTTTCAATACTTGTCCTGAAATTCATGAATATATCTAGAAACTCTGATTTATGTTTCATAAATATAATTCATTTAATGTGATTATTTTCATCAATAAAAGGAAATAAAAAATTAATCTAAATGTTTTATTACATTCACAAGGACCGTACTATGTCGGAATAAATTAACTCCAATAGATGAGATGAGTTAATTTCAAACTTTTAATATAATTAATTTGTAGTATTCCCCTTTTTAAATGTAGAAAAAATCCAATAAATCTCTTATTTAATCTTATTAATATCATGAACACTTCATCGTTGGGTAATTTTTCACATATTCTTTTGGCCAAGATGACAAATCCTTTTATTCCATAGTTCAAATTCTTCTTTCATGCTCAAATAACATATATTCTAAGCTTATAAAACCAAAAACATTTATATTTTTTTCATTCCCTATAGGAAAAAAACTTTCTATATTATTTCAATTTGATTAAAAATCTATATATTTTGAAACCCACCTCATTTACTTAATCAAAAATTAGAGAATCACCAAAAAAATTGGGTTTCACACCATCAATATAAAGGGTGTTCTTTGATTTTAATTTTAATTTTCCAATTATAATATATCCAACAGATTTTATCTTGAGTCAAACATCATTTAAAAATTCATAAAGTCTTCATCACAATTTTCTACATTATTAATATTCTTCAAATATCTAGTCATTTGTGAATAGCACCCATTTTCTAATATCCATGGACTCTCCTTCGTTGATTATTTAACTTTCACATATAAAAAAATTTATTTTTCCGTTATCATTATTCACTCTTTCATGAGACTATTCTCTTGTTGGTCTGAAATTTTATTGATACGTCATTTAAAAAGGTTACCCATTTAATCACACCATTCAAAAACTTCTACTGATAGTTGAAGTCAATTTTCAATCATTAATCCTAATTTGTCAGATTATTTCTAAATATGTCACCTTTGAGTGGGTTAACTCCGTCTAAAATTATATGTCTCTATGTTTCTAGATTCAACATTATATATACCTTTAAATTACATATTTTCATAATAATTTTTATGATTTTCATCCATCTTTTTTCCATCAATTTTGGATCCTTTTTGGGAAGAAAAAATTTTATAAACCCCTTCCATATTCCGTTTCTATATAGAATTATTTTCGATATTTTATAGTATCCAATTTTATTAGTTTTTGTTCAATTTTAGAATTTCTAGAATTTCTAGATTTTTAAACAATTTAATTTACCCACAAGCTTGGTTCTTTTGACATGATTATTCTTCTAAAACTCTTCAATAATATTTTTAGAAATAAAATCACCCTTGAAAATATTTTTGGGTCGATAATATTTCATTTAATTATTCTTTAAAAATTCTCTATATTTTTTATCGGTTCATTGATAATGAGTCTAGAGATACTCAATTATTCTTCTAGTTGAACTAATTTTAGATGAATAGGATAAATATCCCTCTCTAATTTTAAAACATTTGAATTTTTATCGATACGAAAGTTATTCTCATCATTAATAAATTTGTTAAATCATTAACCTCCACTATAATTTTATATTTTTATTTCCCATTGACCGATTACATATTTTTAGTATATTGTTCATATTTATTTAACTTTTTATTCTCCTTTTCTAGATTCGAAATTTTTTAAATACATTCCCTCAATTACATCATCAGTGTAGAACCTATTTGAATTTTATCTTCTTCAATTTCAAAATTTTTATTTTTTTCACATGTGAAATATTTATCATTAAATTTAGCAATGAAAATCATTTCACCGACATCATTATCAGTATCCAATTTCCTTTCCTCATCAATACGTTCACCTTCCTCACGCTTAGATAAAAAAATTAAACTTTTTATTATTTTATAAATTCTTATCCTTTCTTATAGAAAATAATTTTGACTTGGATACATCATATTTATATTTAGACTATAATTTTCATCTTATTCATCACTAGATTCAACCTATTTTAGTTTTAGATAGTTTACTGCAAAATTTCCAACAACCCCAAAGTTATATAATATAGTGGTCACTTCACTTAAAACATTCCCCTTCCTATTCTCAAATTTCTAGTGAAGAAAAAATTAATTTATCACATTTTTGATTCAAATATGAAACTTAATTTAAATATCAATCTTCATTATCTTCCCAAAAATCCTTCATACTTTTATTACACCTTGAGGATTTATAAGAAATTTCATTTAAGTATTTCATTTTTCATTAATAGAATCATATTTCCATATTTCATTTGAAAATTAAATACTATTCAATTGATCAAGTGGAATATCACCTGGAACCTTTTCTTCCAAATTAGAGACTTTAGAATCAGACTTATCTAGTATGGTATGTAAAATATTTTAGACAATATTAGAATATTAGAACTTCCAACCATAGCCTCTGATGGTACACATAACTTCATTAAACCTTGTGAAGAAACAATCAATAGTTTTATCATTATGAATCTAGATATATATATACTTGAGTCTCCAAAACATTAACTTATTCCACTTGACTTTAGTATTTCCTATATTGATATTATAATGTTTATACAATACCTATTTTATTATTTTCGGACCTTTAACTTTTAAAAAAATCAATCTTTTAAAGACAATATAAAATATAATTATTAACATGAAAATAAGTTTACATATTCTTGTTATATACTTCTATCATGGAATCTCTTACATCATGGTAAAACCATCAGTTTTTACTTCCAAGTTATCATAAATTATAGGCAATAGATATGGAAAAATCATTTCATTTTAAATATAGAACTCTTCCCATAAAACATCAGAATCCCTTTTATATTCAATAAATTTATATTATCCATTGGAGATAATAGAAATCGATGAATTCTTCAATCCTACAGAGCCATCAAAATCAAAATCCTCAAATAACCAATCAAAAATGAAGGAATCCTCCTATGATACCAGTTGTAGAGTTATGGAATTAGTGAAATCACTAAACATGGGGTGATTTTGTTGTTGATAAATTATATATTTTTCCCTTAAAATATAATCCAACTATTATTATAGTGAAAATAATTTATTATCTCATCAAAAATAGAAACACAATGAAAAAAAATAATTGATCTATAGGGTTTAATACTCCACATGAGTATACAGTCCTTTGCATGATCCTATAAAACCTCTGATCACATGGTCCACTAGTAAAATCCTATGAACCACTATGAGAGGGGAAATCCATAGAAATTTCTTAATATATCTCTTGACTATTTTTAATCACATCATAAATATATTTTATTTTAAATGTATTAGAATAAAATTGAAAGAGTAAACAATTGTATAATATTCCAAAACTTACTGCCAACACTTTTTATGTTGAGATCTTATTCTTCTTAATTTCTTGCAGAGTAGTAATACTTCACTTAAACATTCACACATAGAACTACATGTATAAACTTCATAGGTTGATTATAACTCCATCATTAAAAATTTATTCAGAAATTTATTTAGTAGTTGTGACTTATTATTTCTCTCCTTCATTAATGAACTTTATGACCAACTTTCCATGATGGTTTCTTCATGATTAACAAATATAGTTATCCTATTCTACTTTGATGAATATTTATATTCGTGATATATAGTATGAAATAATATTCTATCATGACCCATTTATTGTTTGATCTCAACACTTTAACAATACCATTAAATAAACTCATATTTTAATTCTACTCATGTCTCAAATATTCATATTAAAAAATCACATTCCTTCTCTTCCTAACTAATTTAGTAATCTCATGTAATAACAACAACATAATCTTTGAATTATTCATTATTAAAACATTGAACCATAATTTCCTTCTTAATGAATGTGTTTAAACTAATCCATTGATGAATGATACTTATAGTCACTATTAAATATATGACATCCTTATTCATAGCACAAACCTCATACATTATTCTTCCTTCTTCAATCATGGAATTATTCCTCTTTAATCCATATAACCTATATCTCCTTATTTATAAAATATTCCATGAAATTAAAAACACCAAGTATGCATGAAATAACTAACATTTTTATCATTACCTTCATATTCTCTCCAGTATAATATGTATACATTAAATATTTATTTAATACATATTAATACATTCATTACCAGATACAGTCATGGACTTCTTTTTTAAGGGGTAAATATCTCTGCAATACCTTTTTCTTCTTACTTTAAAAATAATGCCTAAATTAGGATATTAATTATCATGATTTTATTTATTAGAGAAAAATTTACAAGAAATAGGCTATAATAATATCACACTAACTTTTTATTATCTTAATTAATGGAATACAAACCCATCATTATCTCTTCAAATATATCATCATATTCTCAAATCTAATTGTTTTATGAATTTCACCTAAAATTCCATAAGAAATACCATATTCCCAAAATGGATCATATAAATAAATCCCAAATTAATAAACCATAATAATTATATTAATTGATTTTTCTTGTTTGACTAGCTATGAGGATCAATTTCATGTAAAAAATAACCAGTCATACATGTTTTATAGAATGTGAGGATCGATCACATAAACTACCAAATGACTATATGGATCAACCGTGTTCCATGGATTGAGTGTTTGTATTATTATAAATTGACTAGATGAACAACCAAGAGACCATGAATGGATCGACTGTAAGAATAATGTTTCAATGTGTGTTGCAACGATCTGTGGATCGACTGCACATAAAAGTGACTATAAGAGTCTACAAACAGTGGATCAACCAGGAAGCTATATCAGTCTAGAAATTACATAATTCACTCAAATAAAAATAGGTCCTCATTAAACTATCATTAACATACTCAAAAAACATAAAACATCTTACCAAATATTGTAGATAGTGTCTTTATATCCCACAAAACTCTTCCTTGATTTATTTTAAGAACGTATCCACAATTATCACATTTATATTCAAACATCATGAATGTATTTACAAAAAAAGAAGACACAAAAATCACATCCACTAAAAACTACCCCAAAATATCTTCTCTTGATGAAACCCACAACCTAGAGTAACTTCTTCCATCAAAATACATTAACTCAATACCATATTCATTATATCTATATAAAATTCCATTTCCACTATATTTAATATTTTATTCACCATTTTCATATATTTTATGAATTTTAGCTCCACTTCATGCATAATTTTACATTAATCCACCATTTTGTGTAAGTATAGGATCTTCTTTGTCCAAGCATGAAAAATGTTTGTATTGAAAACTTGATGAAGTTGTTTTGTAATCATTGTAATCAACACATACATCAATATATAGGTTTATCTCTACATTTTTAGATCTATAAGAATATTCCATTATTAAATAAGAAATATATTTAATAATAAGTTCAAAATTAATCACCTTTTTAGAGATCCTATCTTCTCAAGATTCTAATTTTTATTTCGCTTCTTCATGCCTTGTTGGATAAGGTACTCTTCACTGTTTTTTTAAAATTTTGATACCTCGTTATCCTATACTACCATTATTTTTAAATAAATAATATCAAGATTATTAAATATATTTAATGAATGATAATAATGATATTTTCTATGTATACCTAATTGGAAAAGGATTTAAACATGGACATATCTATTCTCACATCACTAACTCATTCATTATGAATTTTCAAATTAACATCTTGAATAATTTATTTCATCAGCTTCTTTCAACAATCCTATAAGAATATAAACATTTCCATTTACCAATGTTTATAGTCATTTAAAAAATATAGATGCATATTAAATGATTAAATGTGTAAAAAATAGAATTTATTTAGAGATTAAACTTTATTCCAAAACCTTTTGGGTTTGATACCACTTGTTAGTGCCAAGTTGACTTCCAGAACCCTAAGGTTGGCATAAAATAATGTGGAAACTAATTAATAGTTTTTCTTTTTTTCCTCTTAGTCATATAGATATAATTCCAATGTTATTATTAACACATTAGATATATCATTATTACTCTCATTTATCAAACTAAATTAAAAATAAAACAAAATAAATCAAATTACACAAAATATAGAGATTTTACTTGGTTCACCACTAGTAGTTGATCTTATAAGCATATTCCAACAGTGTGTCGCTATACTAGATAATAACTCTAGGTAATTTATTTGTTATAGTTATTTTGTAGATATAAAAATTAGACCATAATGTCACTCCCAATCCTTTTTTAGTGTGATATTCTCAAATAAAAGGCAAGGATGGTTTATAAACTTTAGGTTCTTCATCAATAGTTTATAAACCTTAGGGTTTGTCTATATTTAGAATGGGGCTTCGCTTGCATCATGAATTATGATTTGATTATCCTTTGATAGTTTATTTGTTTCACTCTCCTTATTCAATACCATATGATATTTAATTCTCAATTTGAGGGATGAATCTATTTCTTCAAAAAAATATTACTATTAACTCCTACAGATGAAGAAAATTACGAACAATGATATTATTATTTCATTGTATCTTCCTCTTCATATAGTTATAATAGTAATATCCTTATTATTATCTAATGCCTCCCCTACATGAACTATATTTATTATGATAATATAAATTTATATTGTCTCTTATATCTCTTATTTAAAGAATTTGATATATAGTTATGTTCTTGTTATCACTTCTAATTCTCTTGAGTCATATATTAAATATTCCACTTATTTTCATTCATGAATGACTATGAGGAGTTATATAATATTAATTTATCCAAAAACTTTAATACAAGGGTTGGGATCAATCCATATTGTCTTATAATCATCCTATATATCCCATAAAATTTAGTGTGGTCGGGAACATGCTTTCAAATAGATTAAACTCATGAAAACCCAAGACAATTATTATCCTTTTTAATTTCAGTTGAATTTTCTAGATAATAAGATAATAAACCACTCATTACATGGTTGCATTACATGTGGTTTGGTACAAACCATTTCACAATGTGTTTTCCTTATTCAAGGCATAGTTTCCAGTCAGTAATAATATCCCAAATTCATGTCCAAATATCTTCTTTAAATTATCCAAATATTGGGGAATGTTTCTTAAAATCATATCTACCATTTAACCAATCATGTCATTGTCTCCTTCATTATCTGATCCACTAATTCAATGCCAATTATCACAAGGATTAACATTCATGTCCCTTAATCAATTAATCATATCTTAATGTCATTTTGTGTCCTCTTCAGACATATTTTATAATTAAGGCTATTGAGGCATGTCATATCTTCCATGGGGCATGTCACTCAAGATCTCTATAACCACAAAGATACAATTAACAATCTCTATGTTACTTACTATGTGTTATGTATTGTAAAACCAAACTCCATATTGGTAATGTAATAAATATTATGCAAAACTCATGAAACACATATGTTATTTTCCATTAATCTTATAAACCATAATAAAATCCTTACACATTCCTGGAAATATAATTTTTTTATCTAAAATTCTATTCATGGTGTAGCCTATGTACACATGACAAGAATAAATCAAATTTTTTTATCTTCAATAAAATTATTAAATTATATATTTCCTTAATCTATAATCCACCATTATCCAAGAATTAAACACTCTTTTGATCAAATAGATAAAATATAAAAACATAGAATCCCAACTAATTATCTTATGTTATACCTTTAAAATATTATGTAGACTTGTTTCCACCAACACATAGTCTCATTTTACTAAACTCAAATCACTTTATGAAATCTATTCATTTTTTGGGGAATATAATCACAATTTATCTTCCTTATTTATCTTATATAATGAAACTCATACTTCTAATTTAAACCTAAACATTATTCATGTCACTACACATCACTTCTAAATCCATGAAATTGACTTGCTGAGACATAAAGGGAACAATTTTCATTTCACTACTAGTTCATCTATGTGAACCTATTCTATAAATTTCTATGAACATCCACACATCAACAAGTGTTTAGTTTCTTCCCATACTATATCCATGCCTCATGTTTCAAGTGATTGAAAAAAATATAACATTAAACTCATATCTTTTATTAATAGTTGGATCAAGCCTCGAGGGATTTAAATACCTAGTGTGGTACTCTCTTGAATATTTATGACATATCTATAGACCATGACAATAATAGTATTACTAAATTTCACCTCTATTCAAGTTATCAATTTTAACCATTCATTTCACTAAAGATTTTACATTAGTTCAAATCCACACACATTCTAACTCAATAATTTATCTCCATCTAGGGAGGAATTATATGTTATTAATATGGGATCGGTACCCTGAGAGGGGATTACAAAATATCCTTATGAAGGGGATCACAACCCATATAGTTTGGTTCTGCTTAATGGGAAATATTAATCCTTTTAAGGTTATGTGATAGGGAACAATTTTGTTTCTTTTAGGGTCATGTATCCATGGATGAGTTTTTTTTACAGTTGTGTTTCTAGGACCAATCAAATCTCATTCTAAATTCATCCATATAGGGCATATGAGGTTTTAGGATTTACCCTAAGTGAGGAATAAAAAGTATCATTGTTAATGAAATCATATCCACCATATTTCAAGTTATATTTTTTATGGTCTTATGGAAAGACCAGTCCAAGTAGTTTAATGTCATGTGGTAAGGATATATGTGTTGTGAAAGTGGTGAAATTAAGATATTCATGAGATATTACCCCTTGGGAACCCTTTCTGATTTATTATATTTATTATTAACAATATAGGATATGGTATGGTTTGGGATTATAGTTGGATCACATAAGGGGTGATACACACTAGGAGGGGGTGAATTAGTGTGTACAAAAATTAAAAATCCTTTCAACCTCATTCATTTTCAGCACATTTTTCTCTCAAGAGACACACTTTTTATAAAAAATGGCATGTGAAGTTTTTTAATTAGTTTTTTATCCTATTGTATGATGATATCCCTGGTGAAACGTGTTCATTATCCCATGAACATGTTCCTTATCTTATTATTCAAAGTAACTTGACCAAGGTTGTGACCTTGAACTTATACAACTACAAGCACTAGCCCATAATAATATTTCACTAATAAAAACAAAATTATTATAGAATAATGATCTACAAGGAGTATATCAGACTCAATAAAAATACCAAATTTTGATCTTTCACTTATTCGTTTCACATTACTCTCCTGCATTCATTTTCATTGTTTAATATTATTCGATATAGAATCATATCAATTCTCTTTCTAATAATTCTATGCATTCACAAAAATTTATCTATTTTTTATTTCAGGTTATTTATATACAATGTATTTTATTTGAATATTGTTTTCATACTCTTTCATGGAAAACTCTAACGATTTTTGATGGATAAACATTACTCATTCTACCTCATAAACTTTTTCCTCCACTATATTAAACTCATTAGTAAAACTAGTTGAATTATTATCTTCTTTTATCTATTTAGTATTTGAATTTTTGGGCTCTTATTATACATTTAAAAATTTCATAGAATCCATATCCTTTAGTTTTCTTGATATTTTTATTTATTCAAGGTAAATTATAATTTCAATAAGTGCCATCGAACTCTATCAACATCATCATTTTCTTTATCTAGTCCATTTTGTTTAATCATTGAAAGGATCATGATTGTGTTTTTGATAATGATGTTAGATTCATGGTGAATATTTCACATGAATCTCCAATCTTAATTATTAATTTTTTTATTAATATTATAAATTATGGAATCTTTACATTTTAACCATCATATATCCCAAAAGATATCAAGTATTAAAGTCATACCATTATGTTAAAGGCATGTGATGAAGACCTACATCCTTCTCAAAGACATATGATCAATTGAAATTCTTATGTCAAAGTCATATGTTCATCTTAATGAATTATGATTTTATATCTTATGATGAGAAAATATATATGATCCACTGGAAAGGACGTACATTTAGGGTCTTCTACTTTCATTGTTCTACATGAAAGTCATAAAATGATGATTTTCCATTAAAAAAAATACATTCATTCATGTAATTCCTTCCTTATTATATTCTTCTTTAAGACTCTATAAACAATTCCCCAACTCCCAGATTCACTACACATACAGTCAAAAAATTATTGTAAAGATGATAAGTGATCGATATGTATCGACGGTATTACCAGTTTGTTTGATCAACCATTGCTAAATAAATTGATCATGCTTCATATATGTGGGAACATACATCTTTTATAATATGTTATAGAGATAACTTTCAATTCAATATTAAATTTATTTTCCTGAATATTTAATCGATAATAGTCACATAAAATAGGTTTTAAAAGAAAATACAACACCTTCCTAAAGAAGTACTTAAAAATTACTTAGATCAAAGGTCGATGTGGATATATATTCATCATTTAGTGGACAATAGATGATTACATTAAAGGGGATATCATTGGTTATTACACCTACATGGAGACCAAATTTGAATCCTTAGATCATTTAGTAGATCAAATTGGACCAGTATATGCAAGGGTCTACAAGATGTTTGATATTTGTCATTCGGGGTGAGCATCATGAGATATTTGTTTTATAACATGTTATAGAGATAAATTCCAATTAATTATTAAATTTATTTTCATGAATATTTATTTTTTAATATTCACATAAAATAGGTTTTAAAATCAAATACAACACCTTCTTAAATAAGTACTAAAAACTTACACCATATTAAAGTGAAATGTGGATTTATATTCCTCATTTAGTGGACAATGGATGATTCTATAAAAGGGGATATCATGGGTTATTAAACCTACATGGAGAACAAATATGAATCCTTGGATCATTTAGTTTCTCAAATTGTTCCAGTAAATGTAAGGGTCTATAAGATGCTTGATATTGGTCATTCGGGGTGAGAATCCTGAGATATGGGTTTTATCAATCCCCTATCAATAGTAGACCAAGTTTTCATGGTAAAAAATTATTCTAAACACCATGCGGGTCATTTCATTTTGAATGTATTCCCTAGGAAACATCCATTATCATTATAATACATGATAAAAAGGGAGCACTCTTAGATGTATGACCATGTCAATTATCTATGGTGGTCATGGAGGACGCCTTGTTGGAATGGCCTTTTAGAGTTTTTTACTTGGTAAAAAGAATCCATCAAGTTAAATTAAATCAAGTTATTCTAATTAAATGAATATAATGGAAGAAGGGATTTTTTTTAGGATTGTATATCCATATTAGGGTTACTTTGTAAAATGACCCACATCATGTCAAATATTTTTTCATTTGGTACCTTGGTAAGGGGTGAATAAATACATTATAAATCCATATTTCATGTAGTATTTTATTCTTATACATGTAAATATTGTTTTCATAAGTTATTATATTTAATACTATTTATGAAGGGATTTATTAAAATAGACCTCTATGAAGGAATCTCGGGAATATTGTTTATAAAGGATTTTATGGAGGAGGATAATTATCATGAAAGTGTTTTTTGATGCTCCTTACCTTCCATTATGGATAGAATTCTATGTTTTACCTGAATTTTTTTATATTCATATGTAAAGAGAATGATTTTCGAATGATGTGATTGTTCTCATAGAGATGATTCAATAGAAGAAAATAAATCTCAATGTATGTGATTCTTATTAGATTCCAATACTCGATTCCCCCATGATATACAGTCTCATGGGATAAACTCAGTCTCATAGAGTTATGTGAGAATGAAATATTATAATAATTCCTCAATAAATAAATTGACTTATGCATAGATGGTTTTTGGTCATGTAGGATTCTCACACAGATTCAAAAAAATGATGACCACACATTAATATGTTTTAAAATTGCAAAGGATAAAGGATCACCATAATGAATGGTGTGTGTCTATGAAATATGTCCTCCAAAGCACCTCCAAGTGATTCTAGGTCACAAATGATGGTCACCCATGAGTGATTGTATATGGCATCAAACGAGGTCATTCTTATGAGGGAGAGGATTACTTTATAATAAATTTCTCTTAATCATATTTTCATATTTGTTAAAACTAATTCCTACGTAAAGCCATCAACAATTTTGTTTTGTAAGTCATTAATATCCCCATGATCAAACAAAGTGATTATGGTGAAAAAAAATTATGCCTATAAATATGAGTGTTCCATATATAAGGTGTTTTCCATAGAAAAATAGTGTCTAGAAGACCCTAAAAATAAATTTTATGGTATTGAAGACCCTATTTTATTGTAAATGGATAAAATAAATGACCATGTCTCTGTGGATGGTTATCATCACTATATCTTCAATCTAGGATGAGTTTTTATTAATAATCTATCCCTTAATATATGATATATCATGTTGAGAATATAGACGCCATTGGTGTCGTTTTTATTAACTATGACAATATCTCATCCTCAAATCCAATCAAGCCATAAGACTAAGTATAATATTATGTTCATCCAGGAAAATTAAATGGAACACAATATATAGGTTCAAATAGTGATATTTTTTTATATTCATTTGATGGAACATTCACAACTATCAATTTGTTAAAATTAAATGGTGTGAATGAGTTAGTTTAGACAACACAAATTTTGAAACTTGTACTTATATTTTATAATGTGAAAAAAGCATTGTCATGATGGTGTCAATGGAATAATAAATTATGATGGTTCCCACCAGATCTTCTATTATCATCCACCCATTATACAATTGGAAAAGGAAATGGTGTTTTCATTTTTCTTCCATCAGTCATATGAATCTATTAGGGTCTTCCCATATTAAGAAAAAATCACCTAGTTATAGTGAAAACAAATCTCTATAAAAAAATACAATGTTTCTTTGGTGGATATTTCACCATTATGATGATTTTTTTTGAATTCCACACATTCACTTCCAAATTTTATATAAGATCATTTAAATGTACTGAACACATTCATACTGGATCATTGGGTATATTTTAACCATGGTGAAAATCCATCCTTTTACTATTATGGTTATCCTTATGGTTAAGTGTCCCAACCCATTGAGTTGGGGGATTTTAATATTATTAACCCCATCATCATGTGTTTTCAAAACCAGGAAATCCATCAATGATCACTACATTATTTCCAAGATATTTAGTGTTCAATAGAATTAGGGTAACCCAATTCATGTCATTGATATTAAAAAACTCATCCTCTAACCTTAAAAATTTAGGAAATGATCATACAAACATAACATGGTTAGATAAAATATGGTATATTTCTTCAAACTAGAACTATTTTTCAAATAGTTCACATTTTCCATGAGGAATAATTAGATTGAGATATCAATAATCGAAATACCTGAAGAGATTATATTAAAGCTACATAAACATTATTACCCATATCATAAATTATTATAGAATACAATCTAAACTATCAATATCATGTATTCCCTTCAAAAGTAGAGTGATAAAGGGATAATAAAGGAGGAAATATCTAGACCTCAATTTCAGATATAGAAACAGCCTACAAAGAATACACAATGTGTATAAAGGAATCATGTCCACCCAAATCTAAAATATATAGGAAACAATACATAATACTTTACATTTGATTATGTTTCTACATATTTCATTATTTATTTAGATACATACCAATGTAAGCTTCCATAGAATAAGAAGAGTAAGGATGAATTTTTAAAAGAATGTCCCAATAATTACCCCTTCCACTAACACTTGCGACATGTTATACAAGGATAATTTACCTTTAATTACTAGCTTCAAAATAATATATATGACATAGAGAACCTTGAGGTTCATGAATGTAACACCCCGAGATTTTATGAAAAATATTCTTTTTAATTTTATTAATGTCTTGTGTTGTACGCTACAACAAAGGAGTCTTTCACAACACGCAACCCTAACTTGGCTGCATTACACGCAATCCCGACCTTCCTCGATAGTGTGTGTTGTACGCAATACCGAGTTTCACTAAACAACGATATGCTATTAAAATATTATTAAAACTAGTCGTTATGAATAGTAATAACCACTTTTTAAAATTTTGTAAATTTTATAATTCAAAATGGACTTAATTTTTGGATTTATAATATCGAAATTATCTTTGGGTGAAATTTTGGTATTTTTCTGAAAACTTTCAATTTTTGATGAATAGAGAAAACACTCGGTTACTATTTAAAAACTGACTTTTTATTTAAATATTTATTTATTTTATTTAAATTTATTTTAGGTCAAAATTGATACATAATACCTATATAAGTTCAATGTAATTCATTGGAGTAAGTTTATAATAATTTTAGATATATAAAAATTTTATTGAACTTGTCACCCTCTTTTACCCACCTCCTAGGAGAATTTGCAAATTTACATAAAACATAATTTTACCGCTTCTGTGAGTGGAATTTCAAAAATCCAAGAGACACAGTTAATATCAAGGACTAAAATGTGGTTCAATGAGATGAAAATAATTTTTGGTGAATAGTAACTTTTTACTTTTTTTACCACGGTTAAAATTAAATAGGATAATTAAAGGTAAAAATGTTATTATTATTACCCTAACACATGTCCTAATTCTATTGGATAAATTTTATTCGACCAAAAACAACCTTAGGAATAAAATATGACCATTTAGGCCCACTTGGACTAGATTAGGACATTTATTATTAATTTATTTAAAGAAGGGTTAAAATAGTTAAAATCAAATTTAATAAGTAAATCATTTTTAATATAGGGTTATACATAAGATAAATTCGACTATAAATATTAATTAGAAAGATAAAAATATTTCCTACATAATGATATTTTATTTTTAATTTTGAGACATTAAATAATTTAATTTATTTATGACACAATGATGATACAGTAATTATCTTATTAATGAAATATTGACATAATTGATGTTATAAATACCAATATAAATGTAATTTGAGACTTTTTATGAATTACAATAATTTTATATGTTAATATTACATGTTATTATTGTATTAATTTAATTTTTTCGAACTAATATTTCTGTTATGATTTTCACAAAATTCAATTACTAAATAGTGTCAAAATTGACATAAAATAGTTTTTAAAACAAATATTATATTATTAATTGTTATTTTATTCATAAAAATCTAAGGTTATGCAAAATGACTTAGATAAGGTTATATATATTAATAATAAACAACTTGGGGTTCGTTTGTCTTGTTATAGTAAGTTTATTAACCTTATAGTGTAAGAACACAAAAAGACACGGTAAAAGTAAAATTATCTAACTTAAAGTTAAATCTAAATGATAAGGTTAAAATAGTAAACTAAACTTGTAAAAATTTTAATATATGAGAGGATTTCGACCCATCCCCACCTTATCTTCGAAATAACTCAATTTAGAGCTATTTAAAACCGAATATGACTTTATAATAAAATAATATTTTTAGTTTTTCCAAAGGTGCCCCTCTCCTCCCTTATAAAAGGGCACCTCCTCTCTCTCTTCCTCACAGCACTTTGAGACTTAAATCTCTGCCAACCCCTGCCAAACTCTCTTCTCCACTTCCCTAGAAACATCATAGAGGTCCTGGTATTCTTCAAAGACCAATTTTGGTGCCCTAAGAGAATGTCTCAGAGAGGCGTTTCAAAGAAGAGGTAATGTCCGTTACCGATTATTTCAACTTTATTTCTTCTTCCACTTATTCTTATTTAGTTGTTTCATTATGAAGTAATAACATCTATGTCACTAATATACGGATATGTTATTATAATTATTAAACAACACTATTTCACCATCTATCCATCCTACGGAAAACAAAATCACCGCGCGTGTGTACGTACGGAATACCATCTCCACGCCGTGGTGTAATCTATTTTCCACCACCACCTTACTTGGATGGGTATAATGGTGTAAATAATAACTATATATGATTATTGTAAAGTGATATTGATTCTGAAATAGTATACATACACTCCAATACAATTCCACGATCATGGAAATGATATCATTGCTCGTGCGTATGTACGGACTACCGTCTCCACGACGCAATGAGATTAATTCTCCATGTTAACCATTAATGAATGATTATAAAGTATATATAATAAGTAATCATGAAATATATTACATAATACTGATACTGGATTTATGTGTATATATATGTTTTTCATCTACTTAATTTCATTCAATTCAATAAGGAAACAAAAACAGCGTTCGTGCAAAGGTACGACCTACCGTCTCCATGAACGGTGTATTTATTTCCATTTATAGATCTATTATATATATGTATATTCTGAATATATATTATATATAAAACATGTTTTATATTCTGTAATTAAGTAATCATGATCTAATTAATCATATGAATAATTACAAGTCAAAACATAGACGACAAATGAAACGATTTTACCCAAAACTCTCTTTGACATGGAATTTACAAAAAAACGGGTAATATAAAGTTATAAGTGAACCATACATGATAACAATGAATATGATTCTGTAATAAGTAAATGACATTATTTAAATCATTATACAGGAGTTTCGGATACATACGAAGCATATCAGACATAAGGTAAGGGATAACTTTGCAAATCTCATTTTTATCCGAGATTGCTTATTTGTAAGTATTTACTGGGGTTATTGCAATCATCCATCTCCATGTTTTATAAAAGTTTTTCATGTATGTTTAAAGTAATTTTTACCCATTTGACTTTTACCCCATGGTATGGAAGGAATCTTTCTTTTATTTGCCCTACAAGGTACTTTTTGACGTTTCCGACAAAAGTACGAGAAGAATGTTTTTTTTAACTTATACGGCATGAAAGGATTTTTACGATTTTATAAAGCCTTATTTTCATGAAGCTTCCTCCAAAAAATTTCATGAATATTTTCAAAAAAATCTCTTTCTTTTAAAATTTCATGGCATTTTGTGAAAAGAAAATGATTTTCAAGAAGAAAGGATATTTTCCTCAAGAATTCATTTCAAGTGTTTTATTAAAACCATTTTCCATCTAAGATGAAATTATTTTCATATGTGTATGTTTCAAGTATAATGTCTCTATGATTTACATGGTTTCAATTTTCTTATCATGAAATATCCATTTGTTTTATATGGATTATGTGATAATGGGATGGTGTTTATGAAACCCATTTTATTATTTGGGTTATGATGAATGTTTTAAGTTTATTTTGTGTCACAAGTAAGAATTATTTCACTATGAGATGGGTGGGACGTATATCTCCCTCAAATGCGTTGGGTATAGATTTATATCTCATGAGATAGAAATGGCTGGAACGGTAAGTTAATCTGGTTCAGTGTTACAGGACTGAAACAAGGAGTGAACTCGATTCCGAAAGGTACTTTGTCCACTAAGATGGTCTTGGAATCAATGTCTTTCCTACTATAGAAATCATAACATGTGCTTAATGGTTGCCATAATTACATGTTTTATTCCCATGCTATTTTATCATGATTGATGTTCCCTTATGATATATGCCTTACGTACTTCCAAGATTCATGTCTTTGCTCAAGATTTTGATGTTTAGATTTTATGTTCAAGTTCCTGCATTCAAATGTTTATGGATTGTTTTATGTTCTCTATGTTTACCCTTACTAGGAATTTGAGCTCACCCCTTTTATGTTTTCATTTCCCCAGGATATAAAGAAATGTTTTAGGTTAGAAAAAAAATGGGAAGATCTTTATGGGAGATGTTGAAGATCTTTCACCACGATTAGAAGATTATATTCCGAGCTTCCAAAGACACCAAACTATTACGGCCCTTGTGTTTCTGTTTTTGTTATGTACTAAGTATACTGCAAAAGTAATGTAATGTCCATGTACGTCAAGCTTTGGGTCTCTACAGTTGGTATCAGAGAAAGGTTTAGTCAACCTTTGGAAACTAGGATGTGAAAAAGTTAATGAGATCCCTAGAGATATTTCTAAGGTATGTCTACGGATGTCCCTAAGGATAAGTATACGTATAGGATATAGTCCTAGAACTACGGTAACAATCTTAGAATTTAACCTAATATGTTAGATATTGATAGTACTCCCCCTTTATTATGTTGTTTTCCCTAGCATGATTTTGCCTCTCACACTATTCTTTTTGGGTTTTAGACAATGGTTGGAACCCGAAGTAACCGTGTTGATCAATGTAATGGACAATGCAATGATTGTCCTCCTGACCAACCCAATGTTATGGGAGATGGAGTGAAAAATCTTATTTCTATACTTACACAAGCTATGAATCATTCTGGACTTCCAAATGAGAAGAGAAGGGAACAATATTCTATTGATTCCTTCATGAGGCAAAGTCCACCTTCATTCAATGGGTCTTCTGATCCACTTGTTTCTGAACAATGGATCAGTACCACTGAAAAGATATTTTCAGTTCTTCAATGTTCTGAACATGATAAAGTCATCTTAGCAGTATATCGTTTGGAAGGTGAAGCTGATCAATGGTGGAATCTTATCAAGAATACGAGGCCAAGAGATGAAATTGAGTCCATGGAATGGCACGAGTTCAAGAACTTATTTTTCAATAAGTACTTCCCTCGTATTCTTCGAACAAATATGGAGAAGGAGTTTCTTGAACTAAGGAAAAATGATGATGAATCTATTGGTATATACGAATCCAATTTTACAAGGCTTGCAAGGTATGCATCTGGCTTTATCATCCGACCTGAAAGTAAAGTTGATCGATTCTTCAGTGTCTTAAAACCAAATCTTCGAAGGGCATTAGCTATAAGAGACTTCAGTATCTATGAAGAAATTGTGTGTTGTGCTATCAAGGTAGAACTGGAAGTTGGTGTACCATATCCATCTCATGGTTTTGACAAGAAACAAAAGATGGAGTTCAAGGAGAAATCTCAGAACAATGGTGAAAAGAAGATGAATGTTTATTTATGCTCAAAGTGTGGAAAGAAGCATGGTGGAGATTTCCTAAAAGGTACTTGAAAATGTTTTAAGTGTGGAAAAGAAGGTCATCAAGTAGTTGATTGTCTAAGTAATGGGAAAAAGGTTGCTAATGATGTGAATAGAGAAAAGACTACAGAGAACTCTCCACCAACACTTTAATGCTTAAATTGAAGGAAATGGGGCATTATGCTAATAAATGCCCTAATCCAAGGGTTAGTGATGATCTACATGAGAAACCACTTAAGGCAAAGGACAAAGGGAATTCACATGTGATCACTATTGGCAATGTTGAATATGACAACGATGTGGTGGAATGATTAAGTGTTTATGTAATGGGATTCCAAAATAATGTTGTATATAGTATCATGGAATATTGGAATATTTATGTATTGTTATATTGTGGTTTTCAATACTTTTATGGTACCGGTAACCATGGAAAGTGATTGAGATATTTTTGGAAAAAAGATGATATGCGCATAATGAAGGGATAAGGAGAAAATGAAATGTTTGACAGTATTCATGGGCTCATGATTGATATAAGGTAATAGTTATATCATGGTTTGAGTATATAGAATTTTGTGGTTTTGGTATGTGGAAAGAGTTAACTTTTAACAACACTCATGTTTTCACTAAGATTCAATGGGTATTCATTTTTCAAGAGAATACATGATTAAGGCCTTCGAATGTTTGGAATGTGACCAACAAGACATATCTTATGATATATGGGGATCAACGATGGTATTAACATGCTTGTTAAATGAAATCTCTGGTAATCGTTTTCACTATATTATGAGAGTGGACTGCATTATTATGGATAAGCCTAAAGATTGGAATAGATTATGTTGGACATAAGTTAGTATTGTTTAAGGATGGAACTTTTTTTGATATTATTGATGGGATGTTATAGTAATGTAGTTTTAGAAAAAAGGAAAACCTACAGGACGGGTGACAGCCCATCGCGTCGGACAAGGCTGTGGGAATTGAACCCACAACTGACTGGCCTTTATCGCCTTCCACTGGGCTACAGCAAGTCCCTGGTTAGTAGAAACTAGTTTTATTTTATTAAGCGGTATGATATATGAAGTATAAGTTCATTTTTGGAACCATATATTATTAATCTAACCATAAGATGGACTTATAACTTCTTCTAACCTTTTGTTTGAAACATATGGAATGACCCGTCATTCTATCACATAATCTGCTAACACATCACGAATAACAAATTCAACTTCAATTATTTAAGGGATGAAGTGGAAATTGTTCAATTCACGAACAACAGTGAAATTGTACCAAAATCATGTAAGTATTTCTTTTAATTCATCAACTTTAGGGAAATGATATTGAAAACCAAAAATGTTGTCCTAGTTCCCTTATATACGATGAATCAGATGGTACCTTAGATCATCAAAAATCTATGGCTTTGTGATTTTGGGCTTTTTCATACCCATGTTCTCTACCACTCTCCATCAGAACATGATGGTTAGGTTTCTCTTTCATATCCATATTTTCACCTATGTTCTCCTATGTGGAAACCCAGTGATTAGTTAATTTGGGTAACCATTATGTTTCATACATTAGTTTTTAAATATTGGTTTTGGTATTCCATTTTACGATGTGGGTTTCTATTAAAGAAACTTTCGAGTAGTAAACCACTTATAACCCTGATGAATTTTGAGGGAAAAATTCATTTTAAGGGGGTAGAATGTAACACCCCGAGATTTTATGAAAATATTCTTTTTAATTTTATTGATGTCTTGTGTTGTACGCTACAACAAAGGAGTCTTGCACAACACGCAACCCTAACTTGGTTGCATTACACGCAATCGCGACCTTACTCGATAGCGTGTGTTGTACACAATACCAAGTTTCACTAAACAACGATATGCTATTAAAATATTATTAAAACTAGCTGTTATGAATAGTAATAACCACTTTTGAAATTTTGTAAATTTCAACATTCAAAATGGACATAATTTTTGGATTCGGAATATCGAAATTATCCTAGGGTGAAATTTTTGTATTTTTCTGAAAACTTTCAATTTTTGATGAATAGTGAAAACACTGGGTTACTATTTAAAAACCGAATTTTTATTTAAATAATTAATTATTTTATTTAAATTTATTTTCGGGCAAAATTTATACATAATACCTTTATATGTTCAATGTAATTCATTGGAGTAATTTTATAATAATTTTAGATATATAAAAAATTTATTGAACTTTTCACCATCTTTTACCCACCTCCTAGGAGAATTTGCAAATTTACATAAAACTTAATTTTACCGCTTCTGTGAGTGGAATTTAAAAACTCCGAGAGACACGGTTAATATCAAGGACTAAAATGTGGTTCAATGAGATGAAAATAATTTTTGTTGAATAGTGACTTTTTACATTTTTTTACCACGGCTAAAATTAAATAGGATAATTAAGGGTAAAAATTTTATTATTATTACCCTAAATCATGTCCTAATTCTATTGGATAAATGTTATTTGACCAAAAACAACCTTAGGAATAAAATATGACCCTTTAGGCCCACTTGGATTAGATTAGGACATTTATTAATAATTTATTTAAAGAATGGTTAAAATAGTTAAAATCAAAGTTTAATAAGTAAATCAATTTTAATATAGGGATATACATAAGATAAATTCGACTATAAATATTCATTAGAAAGATAAAATGATTTACTAAATAATGATATTTATTTGTAATTTTGAGAAATTAAAAAATTTAATTTATTTTTGACACAACGATGATGCAGTAATTATCTTATTAATGAAATATTGATATAATTGATGTTATAAATACCCAAATAAATGTAATTTGAGACTTTTTATGAATTAAAATAATTTTATATGTTAATATGACATGTTATTATTGATTTAATTCACTTTTTGCGAACTAATCTATCTGTTATGATTTTCACAAAAATCAATTACTAAATAGTGTCAAATTTGACATAAAATAATTTTTAAAACAAATATTATATTATTAATTGTTATTTTATTCCTAAAAATCTAAGGTTCAGCCAAATTACATATATAAGCTTATATATATTAATAATAAACAACTTGGGGTTCTTTTGGCTTGTTATTGTAAGTTTATTAACCTTATAGTGTAAGAACACAAAAAGACACGGTAAAAGTACAATTATCTAACTTAAAGTTAAATCTAAATGATAAGGTTAAAAAAGTAAACTAAACATGTCCAAATTATATTGGATGAGAGGATTTCGACCCATCCCCACCTTAGATTAGAAATAACTCAATTTGGAGCTATTTAAAACCGAATAGGACTTTATAATAAAATAATATTTTTATTTTTTCCAAAGGTGTCCCTCTCCTCCCTTATAAAAGGGCACCTCCTCCCTCTCTTCCTCACACCACATTAAGCCTTCATACTCAGCCAACCCCTTCCAAATTATATTCTAAACTTCCCTAGAAACATCCTAGAGTTCCTGGTCTTCTTCAAAGACCAATTTTGGTGCCCTAAAAGAAGGTCTCAATGAGGCGCTTCAAAGAAGAGGTAATATCCATTACCGATTCTTTCATCTTTATTTCTTCTTCCACTTCTTCTTCTTTAGTTGCTTCATTATGAAGTAATAACATCAATATCACTCATATAATGATATATTATTATAAGTATGAAAAAACTCTATTTCACTATCTATCCATCCTACGGAAAACGAAATCACCGCGCATTCGTACATACGAAATACCGTCTCCACACCATGGTGTAATCTATTTTCCACCACCACCTTACTTGGATGGGTATAATGGTGTAAATAATAACTATATATGATTATTGTAAATTGATATTGATTCTGAAATAGTATACATACACTCCAATACAATTCCACGATCATGGTAATGATATCATCGCTCGTGTGTTCGTACGGACTACCGTCTCTACGACGCGATGAGATTCATTCTCCATGTTAACCATTCATGAATGATTATAAAGTATATATAATAAGTAATCATGAAATATATGACATTATAGTGATACTGGATTTATGTGTGTATATATGTATGTCATCTACTTAATTTCATTCAATTCAATAAGGAAACGAAAACAGTGTTCATGCGTACGTATGGCCTACCGTCTCCATGAACGGTGTATTTCTTTCCATTTATCCATCTATTATATATATAGGTATATTATGAATATATATTATATATAAATCATGTTTTATATTCTTTAATTAAGTAATCATGATTTAATTAATCATATGAATAATTACAAGTCAAACACGGACGACAAATGAAATGATTTTACCCAAAATGCTCTTTGACATGGAATTTACAAAAAAATGGGTAATATAAAGTCATAAGTGAACCATATATGAAAACAATTAATATGATTCTATAATAAGTCAATGAAATTATTTAAATCATTATACAGGAGGTTCGAATACATATGAAGAATATCGAACATAAGGTAAGGGATAATTTTGCAAATCTCATTTTTATCCGAGATTGCTTATTTGTAAGTATTTACTAGGGTTATTGAAATCGTCCATGTCCATGTTTTATAAAAGTGTTTTCATGTATGTTTAAAGTATTTTTTACCCATTTTGACTTTTAGCCCATGGTATGGATGGAATATTTTTTTATTTACCCTACATGGTACTTTTTTACTTTTCCGACAAAAGTACGAGAAGAATGTTTTTTTTAACTTATACGGCATGAAAGGATTTTTACGGTTTTATAAATCCTTATTTCCATGAAGCTTCCTACAAAATATTTCATGACTATTTTCAACAAAATATCTTTCTTTTAAAATTGCATGGAATTTTGTGAAAAGAAAATGATTTTCAAGAAGAAAGGATATTTTCCTCAAGAATTCATTTCAAGTGTTTTATCAAAACCTTTTTCCATCTAAGATGAAATTATTTTCATTTGTGTATGTTTCAAGTATAATGTCTCTATGATTTACATGGTTTCAATTTTCTTATGATGAAATATCCATTTGTTTTATATGGATTTTGTGATCATGGGATGATGTTTATGAAACCCATTTTATTCTTTGGGTTATCATGAATGTTTTATGTTTATTTTGTGGCACAAGTAAGAATGATTTCACTATGAGATGGGTGGGACCTATATCTCCATCCAATGAATTGGGTAAAGATTTATATCTCATGATATAGACATGGATGGAATGGTAAGTTAATCCAGTTTAGTTTTACAGGACTGAAACGAGGAGTGAACTCGATTCAGAAAGGGACTTTGTCCACTAAGATGGTCTTGGCAGAAATGCCTTGGCTACTATGGAAATCATAACATGTGCTTAATGTTTGGCACAATTACATGTTTTATTCTCGTCCTATTTTATCATGATTGATGTTCCCTTAAGATATATGCCTTACGTACTTCCAAGATTCATGTCTTTGCTCAAGATTTTGATGTTTAGATTTTATGTTCAAGTTCTTGCATTCAAATGTTTATGGATTGTTTTATGTTCTCTATGTTTACCCTTACTGGGCATTTGAGCTCACCCCTTTTATGTTTTATTTTCCCCAGGATATATAGAAAGGTTTTAGGTAAGAAAAAAAGGGGAATATCTTTATGGGAGATGTTGAAGATCTTTCACCACGATTAGAAGATTATATTCCGAGTTTCCAAAGACACTAAACTATTACGGTCCTTGTGTGTCTGTTTTTGTTATGTACTAAGTATTCCGCAAAAGTAATGTAATTTCAATGTACGTCATGCTTCGGGTCTCTACAATGAAACATTTACGCATGTAATCTTCGCTCAAATAGAAAGTTATCATTCTTAGAAATTCACATTGGATTCAGTAGTCCTTTATAGATGTGAAGGGTTTATAATTTCTGAAAAATACTTAATCATCATAATGGAAGTAATATGAAACCTCATTTCCAAGATCTAACATGTATGAAATATGAAATAATGTAAGTATATAAAATTAATGAATAGTACACATTACAATAATTATCTCCACTACTCCTTTTTCTTCAATCCTTGGAATTGATATAGATCACTGAGGAAGGATAAAAGCAATAATCACTCCATCGAATATTCAAAGGATAACATTAATCACCCAATAAATGGTCAAGACCCCCCTATATTAACAAGGAATTATAGTTCCTTCTATGTTAAAGGGATAGTGATGAATAAATCTTCATCAAAGTGAATCAATAGAATGTATTCACAAACTCCATAGACTTCGGTATTGTAAAGATAGAAACTACTATAAATAAGATTTACCTTGTGATTTAATCTATTGTATTATTATGTAATATGGTTATAAAAAACACATTCTCATATTTGTATTTATTATATAATAACATATTTAAATTACCATTTTTTATCTTTACCATCTATAAAATAGTCATCAAATACTGACCAGATGATTACTGTAAATATAGGGCTTTAAAAAATCCAATTCACATAGAAAAAGTAATTTATGGCCTCAACCAGTAGGATAGTACCTATAAAGCCCATTTATTAGAGCTTTAAAGGGAGATATCATCATTAGAATTTTTCCTTGACCACTCCAAATAGGATATCCAACAACTTAATCATGATAGAAACTGTTTATTAGAGAAGTTCAAGATCATCGAGATCATGTCCCAAACCATGTACTCAGAACCCCACAATGAAAGTCTTTCCATCGCACACCCTACTCATAGGGAATTTTCTGTTGTGTTAAATAGATGTGTATTTTAGCACCCCAAGCTTCCACGGTACACTTTTCTTTTAATATTACAATAGCTTACATTGTATGCAATTTCGAGTGCTAACACACCACAACCAACCAAACTAGCCATTATGAATATTAATACCAACTTTTTGAAATTTTAAAAAATTTATTTATTAAAATGGACTTCATTTTTTGATTCAGAATATCTAAATTAGCTTAGGGTAAATTTTGTGTATTTTTCTGAAAACATTTAATTTTGGATGAATAGTGAAAAATACTACATTATTGTTAAAAACCTACTTTTTATTTAAATAATTATTTATTTTATTTAAATTAATTTTAAGTAAAAATAGATACATAATACCTATATTCAGTCAATGTAATTCATTGAATTCATTTAATAATAAAAATAGATGTATAAAATTTTATTTAATTTTTTAACGTCTTTTACCCACCTTCTAGGAACATTTGAAAATTTTCATAAAATGTAATTTTACCACTTCTGTGAATTGAATTTAAAATATCTGATATACAATGTTGATGTCAGTATGTAAAATGTGGTTCAATAGGGTGAAATATTATTTGTTGAATAGTAACTTTTGATTTTTATTTACCACGGTTAAAAGTAAATAGCGTAATTAAAGGTTAAAATGTTATTATAATTACCCTAACATATGTCCTAATTCTATTTGATAAGTTCATTTTGATAAAAATCAACCTTATGAATAAAATATTATCCTTTTGGTCCACTTAGATTAGATTAGTACATTTATTATTATTTTATTTAAAGAAGAGTTAAAAGTGTTTAATTCAATGATTAATAAATAAAACATTTTTAATATAGAGTTATACATAAGATAAATTAACCTATAAATATTAATTAGAAAGATAAATGTTTTCCCTAAAAATCGTATTTTATTTATAATTTTTAGACACTAAATAATTAAATTTATTTATGACACAATGATGATGCAGTAAGTACCTTATTAATGAAAGATTAAAATAATTAATATAAACAATATTAATATAATTTTAAATTGAGGATTTTGATGTATTTCACGAATTTTATAGGTTAATATGACATGTTAGGGTTTATTCAATAAATGTTTTTCTAAGAGATAAGGTTTTTATGATTTTTACAATAACCAAATACAAAATAGTGTCAAAATTGACATAAATGAGTTTTTAAAACAAGTACTATATTATCAATTGATATAATATTTATAAAAAAATATGGTTCAGCCAAAGGACATATATAATAATATATATGTCATTAATGAACCACTTGGGGTTCTATTGGAATTTTATAGTAATTTTATTGACCATGTAATATAAAAATACAAGAAGTTATTTTAAAAGTTAAACTATTTAACTAAGAGTTAAATATAAAAGATAAGATTAATATGGTTAACTAAACCTATCTAAAACCTATTGGTTGAGATTTTTTATACCCATCGCCACCTTATCCTCGAAATAAATCCTTTTGGAGCCATTATAAAATGAATATGATTGTATTATAAAATAATATTTCAATCTTTTCCTAAAGTGACCCTCACCTCTCTTATAAAAGGGTATTTTCCCTTATCTAAAAAACACACCTCCAAAGCCATTTTTCTCGGCCAAAAAATTCTCAAATATCCTCCCAACAACACCCACTTAAACCTATATTCCTTACAATGATCCAAAATCCAACCTAAGAAGCACTTTTTATCAAATCACAAGGAAGCACCCGAATAAGAGGTAATAATCTCACCACCTCTTTCAAAGTTTTTTTCTTCTTCCACTTCTTCTTTATTTGTTTTTTCCATACCAAAATAATAAATCAATTACCTTATACATAATGTGATGTTATTATAAATATTTTACAACCATATTAATTATTCTATCCATCCTATGAATGTCAAGTCACCATACGTGCGTACGTACAGCTTACCGTCTCAACGTCGTGGTGTAGTTTTTTATTCAAACACTTCATTATTTGGATGGGTATAATAATGAGTATAATTTATGTAAATAATAAATATAAAATTTTAATTATTCTGTATATATGATATAACTTAAAATAACATATTATTTCACCATCAGTAGAATGATATTTCCATTTGTACGTACGTACGGATTACCGTCTCCACGAACATGATGAAATTCATTCCCCGTTATAAACATTCAAGAATAATTTTCATTCTAAGTTTAAAAATAATGTTTAAGAATATAATATCATTCTGTATATTAATCAAATACATCTTATCCACAAAAATCAAGGCATATGTAACCAAGCATATAAAGGAAAATAAATCAGTTAAAAACTGAAACAGTGATACTACTGGAATATTATTAACAATGCAAAATTAAGAATATAAGATATCATATTTAGGTTTTTTGTTCTTGTATAATTTAATAAAAATTATTTAACTATTATACATGATATTAGAATACCCTTGATCAATGAAAATTACTAGTTAAGGGTTAATTTTACAATCTCTTATTTATTCATGGTTATTTATATAGAAGTATCTACTAGGACCTCTTTGTCATCCACATCCGTATTTCTTAAAAAAGTATTTCAAAACATTTTTGATATTTCATAGACTATGTTTTAAAGACATTTATACCCATGTTTTACTTTTTATATAATATTTATAAAGGAATCTTTCTATCTTTTTTCAAAAACGGTACTTTACGACCTTTTTTACAAAATTAAGGAAAGAATGTTTTTTAACTTATACGGCGTGTGTGGCTATTTTCCGAAATTATAACACCTTCAAAGATTACCTTACAAGATTATAAGAATAATTTCTAAATAAAGCTTTTCTTTTATAATTATGTGACTTAAATTATTTCAAAATAGAAATAGATATTTCTCTCAAATAGTTTTGATTTCAATTATGTCAACATCCTTTGATGAATTTTGTACTTGTTTGAAGTTGATATATTATGATACAATCTTCCATATTGTATTGAAGGTTTTATGATATTTTTGACTCTGGATGTGTTATTTGTATACCATTTATAGTTTATGGTTATAGTATTAACATTTTATATTCTATTTTTAGTACGAATTTTTATGTTATGTTTCAACCTTTTCATATGAGGAATGCATTGGACCTAGTAAGTGACTGGTGGAGCCCGCAATAGCTCCTCGATGCATCAATAGGTCTCATGAGACAAACTAGTGCCTTAGCACAAGGCCTTAAAAATCTTATTTGTAGCCTTATCATGAGGCCTTAACTTTGTAGTTATGATGTATGGAATTATGAATTTCATCATTATGAAATTGGATATTGATATTACATGTGATTATTTGACAAGTAGAATATCCATGTGAATAATTAAATTGAATTATTAGATTTATATTTTCCATATTATGTTGAAGTTTAAGTTTAAAAGGATTTGTTTTATTCTTATAAATTTCCTTAAATGTTTATGATTATTTATGAAAGTTTTCTATATATTTTTATCTTTACTGAGCACCTGAGATCACCCCTTTCAATGTTATATTTTCCCCATGATGCGAAGAAATATATTATGACTGAATTTTAGGGATAATATTAAATAGAGGAATGTGTTAAAAGGAGACACAATGTTTTTGTTTTTCATTTCATAATGTAATATAAAACGTATGTATGTATCTAGTACTTCCAAGGATTCTAAACTGACCAGTCTTTCGGGATTTGATCCCTTGTGATCATGCCAATGTTATTTAATAATGCACCAACTCTAGGTAACTAGGGTCGAGGTGTTATAGTTGGTATCAGAAAAAGTTTATTACAAACATTGGAAGTTAGATTTAGAAAAACTCGAATTAGAGAACATTACCATAACATAGACTTTGAGGATTAGTATAGAAGAACTTCCCAGAATTTTGGTAATATAGAGATTTTGTTTATTTTCCATGTAATACATCACTGTCTAGATACGAGTAGGTAGAGGTGGCTCTAGTGCAGATATACATTGGATTAAAAACTCCAACAAGGAGTTTTGGGCTTGACTCAGGGTATCCTTGTACATGACAACGGGCTTTTCTACACTCTTGGTTACGACACTCTCGGGGGATATGCTTAGAATAATTCACTTTTTCTTTAAAATCCATTAAGAAGGATTTATGAATAAATACTTCCTCAAATAAAGCATTTTTTTATGATTATAGATTATATGCATAAACTGTTCAATTTATGTTGGGTATTATACTAGTTTGGAATTATGTTTTGAGATTTATAAACTAATATAGTATATGCCATTGTGTAGAAATGGATCCTAGTGGAAGGAATGGAAACTGTATCAATGCATGTAATCCATGTAAGGATTTCCCTCCTACTCAATGTAATTGTAGTATAGCAGGTGATGCAATGGGTGATGAACCACTTATAACCATACTGGGACAACTCACTCGTGTTATGAATAATAAACATACCTGTATAGAGCTCCCTGATGCACAACGTAGAGGATAAATGTTAGACTGCATCATGAGGCAACAACCACCAACATTCAATTGGACTACAAATATATTTGTAGCTGAGCAATAGATCAGTTCCTTAGAGAATATATTTCATGCTTTGGAGAGTAGTGAAAGGTAAAAAGTTTTCATGGTAGTTTATCGCCTCATGGGAGATGCAGATAAATGGTGGTCATTAATTAAAAACACAAAGGATGATGAAGAAGTATCAAATATTGAATGGAGGGAATTTAAATAGATTTTCATAGAATAATACTTTCCTTGTGAGAATCAAGCGGATATGGAAAGACAATTTCTGAGTCTGAGGAAAAAGGATGATGATATTGTCACAAAGTATGAGGCTAACTTTACAAGTTTAGTAAGGCATGCACCAGATTATATACGTAATCCAAGTAGTAATATTGATCGATTCTTAGATGGGTTAGAACCATTTATCTATTGAGAATTAGTCTCACAATCCTAATCAACGTATGAAGATATTGTCTAATGTGATATCAAGATAGAAAAATATTTGTTTAAGTCTTATGACTTTAAATCCAAGCAAGAGAAGAAAAGATCTACTGAACACTCTAGAAATGGAAATAAGGGGAAGAAGGGAATAGTTGTATTTCTATCCTATAGTAAATGTGGGAAGAAACACCCTGGTACTTACCTGAAGGAAATGGGAGTCTGTTAAAAGTGTGGTGAAAAAGGCCACCAAGCTGGTGATTACAAGGTAAAGAAGTAGGTTGTCAATGTTGAATGCTACAATTGTAGAGAAATAGGAAATTATGCAAATGAATATCCTAAGCACAAAAGAAACATACCTTATAAAATGCCAAAGGAGAAAGGCCAAGATTATGTGATCCCTACTGCTGAGGTTGGTTCTCCAAATTATGTTGGGCAGGTAATTTATTGGTTTCCTCAAATTTAGACAATGATTTATTAGATTCTAGATCATCACATTATTTCATATCTTCCTAGTTTTTTCAGAAAATTTGATATTTCCAATTTGATTTAACAAGGGAGTTATTAGTCAAAACTCATAAGGGAAGTATCATTGCATCAATGTTTTGTGAATCAGTTCCCATTAGGGCATATAAACATGCATTATCTACTGACCCCATCATCATACCCATGATTAAATTTAATATAATCCTTGGTATAGATTGGATTTTGGACCATGATGCGAAAATTTATTGTAATAAGAAGGTGGTTAAAATTTTCAATGATGATAAGGAGTACCTTATCTTTAGAGAAAAAATGTCACCATCTAATTCGTATCTAGATCCACCTCTATTAGCTCTATAAAATTCAATTATTGGGGAGGAAGATAATGAAATAACTGTGGGTGAGAAAAGGAATGTTAAAATAGAGGATATACCTATTGTACAAGAATATGTTGATGTGTTTCCAGAGGATTTACCGGGATATCCTCTAGAATGATAAATTGAGTTTTCCATTGATTTAATTCCTGGTTCAAGGCCCATATCGAAGATCCCTTATAGAATGGAAACTGGGGAATTAGTGGAACTAAAGAAACAACTAGAGGAATCTTGTAATAAAGTACTCATTGGCCCTGGTGTTTCTCTATGGGGAGTCCCTATTATTTTTGTTAAGAAGAAAGATGGATCTATGTTGTTGTGCATTGACAATAGGGAGATCAATGCTATAACAATATAGAACATGTATCCCCTACCTTGCTTTGATGATTTATTTGATCAACTTCATAGAGCTCAATATTTTTCAAAGATTGATATTTGATCTGGTTATCATCAGTTGTGTGTGAAGAAGGAAGACATTATGAAAATAATATTTTGAACTATGAACGGGCATTACAAGTTTATAGTAATGCCTTTTGGACTTACTAAAGAACCCTCTGTTTTCTTAGATCTAATGAATAGATTTTTCAAGGAATATATTTATGAGTTTATAGTGGTATTTATTGATTATTTCTCTGTATACTCAAAAATCTATGAAGATCAGGAAAATAACATGTGCACTATTCTAAAAACCCTCATAAGAAATGAATTGTATGAGAAGTTTAGCAAGTGTGAATTCTGGCTGCAGGAAATTTCTTTTCTTGGCCATATTGTCATTAAGGATGGAATCTATGTTGATCCTTCAAAGACCAATGCAATCCTGGAATGGCCAGCACCTATGAGTATAATTGAGTTACATAGTTTCATTGGTTTCAGAGGTTATTATCAGTGCTTCATCCATAATTTTGCCTGATTTTCTAACCCATTAACCAAGCTCAAACGTAAAGGGGTTAAATTTTCTGGGAAAAAGGAGTGTGGAGAGTGTTTTGAAGAACTGAAGATAATATTATTCAATGACCTTATATTGACTCCACTATCGGATAATGATGGGTTTATTATTTATAGTGATTCTTCAAAGAGAGTATTTGGTTGTTTCCTTATGCAGAATGATAGAGTTTTTTCATATGCATCATAATAGCTAAAAATTCATGAAAAAAACTATTCCACTCATGATCAAGAGTTAGCATCTATAATATTTTCTTTGAAGATATGGAGACATAATCTCTATGGTGAAAAATGTTAGATATATACCGATCACAAGAGTTTTAAGTATATTTTCCCACGAAAATAACTCAACATGAGGCAAAAAAGATGGCTTGAAGTACACAAGGATTATGATTTCACTATACGATGACGACCGAGGAAGGAAAATAAGGTGGCAGATGCTTTTAGTAGAAATTATCATGTAGTTTTGAACAAGATGAGATTTGAAAGGGACCCTATGATTATGGATCTAGTAAAGATGGATATGGGAATAATCATGGAAGTTGAAACATCAATACTTTTTCAAATGGTTGCCAAACCATATTTACTAGAAAGGATAAAAACTTCTCCAACGGATGATGAGGAGTTTTAAATAATAATTAAAGCTTTGAATGATGGGAGTTTGATTGACTTCGTATATGATGATGGAATTTTTAAATTTGGGAAGAGACTTTGTGTTCTTGAAATAGCTGATCTAAAAAGGTAATTGTTGGATGATGCTCATATCTCCAATTTCTCTATACACCCAGGTAGAACTAATATGTATGGAGTTTTGGAGGAACATTTGTGGTGGGACAACATAAAGAAGGAGATTGCTGATTATGTATCAAGATGTACGGTTTTTCAATAGGTTAATGTTAGAAGACAACATCCTAGAGGAGTCATGCAACCTTTTCCCATACCTGAGTGGAAATGGGATGATATTATGATGGACTTTTTCATGGGACTACCAAAGACTCCTGGAAGGAATGATGCAATATGGATCATTGTTGATCTTCTTACAATGTCAAACCATTTTATAGCTATAAGAGATTATTTACCACTTGAATTTTTAGAAAGACTGTATATTAATAAAGTTGTAAGACTTCATGGAGTAACCCTATAGATTTTTTCTAATTGTGATCACCGTTGTACATCAAGATTCCAAAAAATTCTTCAGAAATCCCTGGATACTGAACTTCGTCTGAGCACTTCCTTCCACCCTCAAACTAATGGACAATTAGAACGGACTATTCAAACCTTATAAGACATGTTGAGATCCTTCTCACATGACTTTCATGATATGTTTGATCAATATTTACCTCTAGTAGAATTTTCCTATAACAATAGCTTCCATTCAAGTATTCTGATGTCACCATATGAAGTATTATATGGAAAGAGATGTTGCACACTTACTTGTTGGTATGATGTAGGTGAACAAAAACTCATAGGCCCAGAACATGTTGAGGAAAAAATGTAAAAAGTGAAGATTATCCAAAACAATATCAAATATACTCAAAGTAATAAAAAGTACTTTGTCGATAACCGATTGAAGGATTTGGAATTTCAAGTAGGAGATCATGTTTTCTTGAAGGTGTCTCTGTGGAAGGGTGTTCTATAATTTGATAAGAAGGGAAAATTAAGTCCAAGGTACATCAGCCCTTTTGAAATTCTAGAACGAATTGGTGTTGTAGCTTAAAATTTGGAAATGCCACTAAATCTCTCCAAAATTCATGATGTGTTCCATGTATAACTATTGATAAAATACATGACTAACCCAATGCATGATCTCACCTATGAAGATATAAAAATGGAACCTAATCTATATTATTATGAAGAGCCTGTCATTATTCTTGATACTAGAGAACAAGTGTTGAGAAACCAGACGACTCTTCTGGTAAAAGTTCTATGGAGAAACCATATAGAAACCCGAGGAACATATGATAAAGAACCACCGGAATCTTTTTATGTAGAAATATTCTAAAAATTTCAAGGTGGAAATTATTTGAAGGTGGTATGAATGTAACAACCCAATCATCTATGGTATGCTTCTCTTTGAATAAAACAATAGCTTGCGTTGTACGCAACTTCAAGTTCTAACACACCACGACAAACCAAACTAGCTGTTATAAATAGTAATACCCACTTTTTGAAATTTTATAAATTTTATTTATCAAAATGGACTTCATTTTAGGATTTTTAATATCAAAATTATCTTAGGGTGAATTTTTGTTATTTTTCTAAAAGATTTCAATTTTTGATGAATAGTGAAAACACAGCATTATTGTTTAAACCTTACTTTTTATTTAAAAAATTATTTATTTGATTTAAATTTATTTTTAGTCAAAATAGATACATAATACCAATATCATTTCAATGTAATTCATTGATTTAATTTAATAATAAAATTAGATGTATAAAAGTTTATTGAATTTTTTAACGCCTTTTACCAACCTTCTAGGCACATTTGAAAATTAGCATAAAACCTACTTTTACCACTTCTGTGAATTGAATTTAAAAATACAAGATATACGGTTGACATCAGTATGTAAAATTTGGTTCAATAGGATGAAAAAAATATTTTTTTGAATAGTAACTTTTGAATTTTATTTAACACGGTTAAAAGTAAATCAGGTAATTAAAGGTAAAAATGAAAATATAATTAACCTAACACATGTCCAAATTCTATGAGATAATTATATTTCGACCAAAATCAACCTAAGAATAAAATATGATCCTTTTTTCCACTTGGATTAGATTAAGACATTTATTATTATTTTATTTAAAGAAGACATAAAAGTGTTAAATTCAAAGTTTAATAACTAAAAAAAATTATATAGTGTAATACATAAGATAAATTTGACTATAAATATTCATTAGAAATCTAAAATTATATCCTACCTAATGGTATTTTATTTATAATTTTTAGACATTATATAAGTAAATTTATTTACGACACAATGATGATGCATTAATTACAGTATTATTGAACGTTATAAATAATTGATATTATAAATATTAATATAATTTTAAATTGAGGCTTTTGATGTATTGAAAGAATTTTCTATGATAAAATGACATGTTAGGGTTGATTAAATAAATTTTCTTTCGAAGTGATAAAGTTTTTATTACTTTCACAGAAACCAAATAGTAAATAGTGTCCAAATTGAGATAAATGTGTTTTTAAAAAAAATATTATATTATTAATTGATATAACATTTCTAAAAATCAACAGTTCAGCCAAAGGACTTATATAATAATATATATGTCATTAATGAACCAATTTTGGTTCTCTTATCATTTTATAGTACATTTATTTACCATGTAATATAAAAATACAAGAAGACATTGTAAAAGTCAAACTATTTAACTAAGAGTTAAATCTAAAAGATAAAGTTAATATAGTGACCTAAATCTATCTAAAACCTATTGGTTGAAAGGTTTTGACCCAACCCCACCTTAATATATAAATAAGTCCTTTTTGAGCCGTTATAAACCGAATATGATTGTATAATAAAATAATATTTCATTTTTTTCTAAAGTGACCCTCACATCTCTTATAAAAGGGAACATCCCCTTCTCTCAACAATACAACACAAAATCAATTTATAAAGGCCAAACCTAGCTAAAATATACTCCAAACTACTCTCACATAAACCTATATGCCTTATTTTTATCATAAATCCATCTTAAGGGGCCCTTTTGATCAAATCAAAAGGAAACACCCGAAGAAGAGGTAATAATTTTACCACCTCTTTCAAAGTACTTTTCTTCTTCCACTTCCTCTTTCTTTTTCGTTTCCATACCAAAATAATCACTCCAGTACCTTATAAATACTATGACATTATTATAAATATGGTATAACCATAATCATTATTCTATACATCCTATGAACGACAAGTAACCATACGTGCGTACGTATGGATTACCGTCTCCACATCACGGTGTGTTTTGTTATTCAAACACTTCATTATTGGGATGGGTATAATAATGAGTATAACTGATGTAAATAATAAATATAACATTTTAATTATTCTTTATATATGATATACGATCCAATTACTAATGATTTCACCATCAATAAAATGTTATTATCGCTCGGGCAAACGTACGGATTACTGTATCCACGAACATGATGAAATTCATTCCCCATCATAACCATTCAAGAATAATTTACATTTTATGATTAAAAATAATGTTTAAGAACTTAATATCATTCTGGAAATGAATAAAATATATCATATCCATAAAAAACATTTCTTACATAACCAACCATATAAAAAACTAATCATTTAACATTCGAAACAATGATACAACTGAAATATTATTAACAAATAAATATTATAAAATCATATATGATATCATATTTATGTATGTGGTTGTTATATAATTTAATAAAAATGATTTAACTATTATACAGGAGGTTATCTTTCCCTTGATCATGTAAAAGTACAAGGTAAGCGTTAATTCTTCAATCTCTTTATTTATCCAAGGTTGTTTATACGTAAGTATCTACTTGGACCACATTATCATCTACATCCATATTCTAAAAAATTTATTTCAAAAAATTTACTATTTCCTAGAATATGGGTTAAATTCATTTATACCCTTTTTTGACTTTTTATAAAAAATTTATAAAGGAATATTTCCATCATTTTCCAAACAAGATACTTTACAACCTTTTCGACAAAATTAAGGAAAGAATGTTTTTTTAACTTATACGGTGAGTGCGGATATTTTCCACCGTTATAAGACCTTCGATACTTACCATACAATATTAAAAGAATAATTTCAAAATAATTGTTTTCCTTCATAATTATTTGACTTTTAAATTATTTCAAAATAGAAAGATATATTTATCTCAAATAGTTTTAATTTCATCTATGTAAACATCCTTTAATGGATTTTACACTAGTTTGAAGTTGATTTATTATGATATAATATTCCATATTGTATTGATTTTTTTTTATATGCTTGAATATGAATGTGTTATTTTTATACCATTCATGGTTTATGGTTATAGTATTAACATTTTGTATGCTATTTTTAATAGGAATTTTAATGTTATGGTTCAACCTTTTCAAATGAGGAATGCATTGGACATAGTAAGTGATGGGTGGAAAATGATATAGCTCCTTGATGCATCAGTAGGTCTCATGAGACAAACTAGTTTATGGTCACAAGGCCTTGACAAAATCTAATTTGTAGTCTGGGAAGAATGCCTTGACTATGTGGTTATGATGTCCGACATTATGCATTACATCCTTATGAAATTAGCTATTGATATTACATGTGATTATTTGACTAGTAGAATATACATGTGAATAAATAAATGGAATTAATTGATTTATCTTTACAATATTATAAAGAATATTAAGTTTAAAAGTCTTGTGTTTTAGTCTTATACATTTCCTTAAATTTTTATGTTTTTTTATTAAAGTTTCCGCTATATTTTTATCCTTACTGAACACCTGAGCTCACCCATTTCTATGTTTTATTTTTTCCAGGATGAGAAGAATTATATTCTGAATGACCTGTATGTATATTCTAAGGGAGATGAATGTGTTCAGAAGAGACACAATGTTGTTGTTTTTCATTTCCAAATTTAATGTAAAACTTATGTATGTATCTATTACATCCAAGGATACTAAACTGATTGGTCTTTCAGGATTTGATCACTTGTGATCATACTAATGTTATGTAATAATGCACCGACTCTGGGTTACTAGGGACGTAGAGTTACATGTATCAAGACCATAGAAATATGAGTATGCAAATTATCTTTAATATAATAATTAATATATGTTTATCCTATTATTATTTCTTTATATATGATTATTGTTTTTATACAATAAAATACAAACATTTATTTGGATAATGTTCAAATTAAATTAAGGAAATTATTATCATGAATTAATGGATTATTTAAATAAATAATATTTTAATAAAATATTATTATTTAATAGTTTTTATCAAATATAAATTATGATATATTTTTTATTAATTTAAATTTCATTTTTATAAGTGTTTGAAAACATTTATTTTCAAAAAAAAACTAGTATTTCATAATAAAGGACGATTTTATTTTAAAAGTGGAAATTCACAAATTTTTAAAATTATTTAGATAAAATGAATAATATTTTTTCAATCATAATTTTGAAATTATTAAATGGTGAATTTCTCAAAAAAAACTAGAAAGTCAAATTTAAATATAAAAATTAAATATCGTATAAATATACTTTGTGTATTATGACATCACAATGACCCAAAAGTTATGTAACAAATACTATTAAAGGAATAAATAACCAAATATATGTTTTTAATTTAAAATAATTTGGATTTAGGTTTATTTAATTTAGTTGGTAAAACTATTATGAATCTTCCAAGACATTTAATATATTTTAAGGGTTTTAAAGAATTTCTTTATGAGTATGACTCACTTCTACATAATAAAGGGTTTTATTTTATTACATTCAGATCATGGACTTATAAAATAATGGAAACCAATCCAATTTTTTAGAGAAGTTTGGTAAAAACCAGGGAAAGGTTAGTTTTTTGGTTATTTTATTATATAGAGTCCAAAACCTATGATTGAGAAATAATAAATAAATATCCACTCTTTTCCTACATAAACACACCAAATAACCAATTTATCTTCACCAAAACTCCTTTTATCACATACATATATTTCACTATCCTAACTAGAGTCCACCAAAGGTTCCCCCAAGATCTCAAGAAGCCCCTCCCAAGCATTTGGAGTCACACACTCAAGTAAGGTATCCTTGACTTTTTTACTTTATTCCTGTTTCTTTATTATCTTATGCCTCGTATTTCCAATTAATAATGTTAATATAAGTTTTTTTGTGTCCCTATTACTAAAAAAATATTTCAAAATGATGATATACCCATTTCACTCTCATCAACCCATATTATGAATTTTTATGTGATGCTATTATGTTGTCAACATTTAACCACATTTTTTCATGGAAAAACAATTCTATAGTGAATACCACACCAACTTCCTATTAGGGTTGTTAACCATTATAAAATTATACTAATTTTCATTTGGATATAAATTTATGTATTCCACACTCTGTGATCTTGGATTCAAATATTTATGATGAATGAATCCATTTTTTTTATCTATGTGGCACACATACGAATGAGAAAGAAATGAAAGTGACAGGTGCACCCAGAATTATATATCACCACAATTAATTGTGTAAAGTTTTGTTTCATGAGAATTTATGTTGGGATCAGAAGTGAACCTGCTTATTTTATTTTACTTTTTCCATCATGATTTCTTGGCAGTTTTCCTTGACCTATTTTTATAATGTAGTTTTTCAAGATCTTGTCACATTTCCTATGCTATAATTATCATGTTATATCCTGAATAACTATTCATGTTCCTTTTTTTACACTTTGATATGCCTATTTTCTAACATTTTTTACCTTATCGAATGATTATTCCATTATTGGGATTTACAGATCACACCTTTCTTATGTATTTCCCCATATTGTCTCATGATGTTTTGAAATCCATGGAAGATTATGATCATGTTATGGAAGTTTTCAATAAAGCTAATGTATTACTTATTTTTAGTTATTTTTAAATGTACCTAGTTCCAAAAGACACTAGACTTCTAGATCTTATGAATTGTATTAAGTGTAATTTTATCTAATAAATCGAGTAATAATTTTAAATCGAGTAATAATTTTAAATAAAGAGAAGGTTTGATATAGTTGGTATCCGAGGGAAGTAATTGTCATTTATGGGATAAGATTAGAAAACTCTATGAAATGGCTTATGGATAAGGCTAAGTAAAAGAAAACATCCCAAAATTCTAGTAATTAAATATTAAGTTGTTTATCAAGAAAATACATCATTATCTAGAAACTACAAGTGGACATGGTTATGGAACAAATGTATCTATGGGTAACAACTCTAACAAGGTTCACCAGGACTAACTCAACATAATATGGTATAGGACAACAGGCCTTACTACACACCAGGTTTGACAGTCCCGAGTGATATGATTTAGTAAATTCAGAAGTTCATTACAAACCATTCATAATGGAACCATAAATACACATAAGAATGTTTTTTAGGAAATAGATCATGGATAATATATATTGATTCCTATAAACTCTTAAAATAATTAACTATAAATAACTTATAATTTATCTCTCTAATGTAATTGGATTTCATTTTATGTGTTTAAGACTTTAGAAATACTCATCCCTAATTTTTCACTTTGTACATAAAATGGAGGTAAATAGTAGGGATTTGGTAAATAATCAATGAGATGGTAAATGTTATGATTGTCCCAAAGATATTCCAAACATAATGGGAGAGGTAATTGGAAACATGGTGATGATACTCTTCTATTTAACTTGGGTTCTAAATAGAATCTTGGATCATATGGATTTCCCAAATACCCCTAATAAAGAATAAGTTGTGTTTTAGTTCTTTATGAAACAAAGGCCTCTAACTTTATATGGATCATATAATCCTTTGATCATGGAATAATGGATCACCTCTTTTGAGAAGATATTCTCCATCAATCAATTCTATAAACAAGATATGGTTCTACATGATTTTTATTTTATATAGTGAGAAGCTGATCAGTGGTCAACATCGATCAATAATATGAAGTTGGAGGAAGAGATCAAAGAAATTGGGTGGAAGGAATTCTGAAAAATATTTTTCAATAAATATTTTCCCAAGACTCCCATTCTTAAAATAGAACAATATTTAATTTCCCTAAAAAATATGATGAATCTTACAGGGTGTAAGAGGAAGATATCACAAGATGTGCACGATACACCTCCATCGTTTCCATTTCCCCTAAATTCAAGGTTCACCACTTCTTTGTTGGGACAAAACTTAGTCTATGAAAAACCCTAGAAATTCCTTACATTGATAGATATGACGAAATTTTATAATGTTCCCTAAAAGTTGAGATGGATATCAAAAAATATCAATTGTATCATAGGGATAAGAAGAGGATATTGTAGTCTAATTTTTGTGGTCTGATGGAGAAACTAATGGTTCTAAGAAATTTTAACTTCCCATATGTCAATGTTGTGTAAAGAAGAACCCCATAAATTAACTAATGGGGAGTGGAAATTATTTACATGTGGAAAGGAAGGAAACCTAGAAAACCATTGTTGAACGGAGAACCCAGTAATGTGAGGAATTATCTGACCAACCCTTAAAGCATTGTTCATTCCTTCATCTGCAAAGAACCATGGTACACTACAAACCAATGGACCTAGAAAAGGGTTTTTGGAGACAACTAACACCCTCCAAGGACGTAAGTGAGATATTTTTTCATCACTACCACTGAGGTGGATCATAATAATGATGTGGTGATAGGTGCGCTAGTTTTTCATTCAATAATTTTGAACATGATTTTTGATTCTAGTTCTATGAATTACTTCATATCATGAAACATTAGTAGAACTATTAAAACAAAGCCAAAATGAATGGAAGTAGAGTTATGAGTGAAAAAATAAAATGGTAAATTATTGCATCCCAAGTATATAACTCCTTCCTAAAAAACGTTTTGGGATGAACTTACTAGTGAACTTTATAACACTCCCTTTGGTTGAATTTGATTCAATTCTTTCCATGGATTAGATTTCCCTATATATATCCAACATAAATTTCTATGAGAAGGAAATCACTCTATGTATTTTGAATCAGCCTCTGATTATATAAAAGTGAAATGAGGAGGATGAATCTTCTTTTGAACTAACATCTCAAGAATGGATACTATTTCCCTATAAGAAATATTATCTTGATCAAATGATTAAGTCTAAGGAAGGAACCATCCTCAAAGACATGCCTATAACGAGGGAATGCACTGATGTGTTTCTTAAGTAATTGTTTGGTCTTCCGCCTATCTGAGAGATTCAATTTCCAATAAAGAATATACCTAGGGTGTTAACATTATCCAAGACTCTATGTAGAATGGTGGTTGTGGAACTTTAGGATCTGAATGAACAACTACATGAGAATCTGGAAAAAGGGTTAATATGATTAACTGCTTTACTATGGGGTGCACCAGTCCTATTCATAAAAAATAATGATGGGTCAACGCACCTTTTCATTGATTAATGACTTGTTTAATCATCTACATGGAGAATAGTACATCTCTAAGGTGGATTTATGATTAGGATATTACCAATTTTGGGTAAAGAAGGATGATATACCCAAGAAAACTTTTCACACAAGGTACGGGCTCTATGAGTTTATAGTAATGTCATTAAAACTTCCTAATGCTCCATAAATATCAATGGACATGATAAATATAGTATTTGTAGATTACCTTGTCAAATTTTATGCAGTATTTATAGATGATATTATAATATTATCTAAATCCATGGAGTAGAATAAGGAGTATTTGATAACTGTGCTAAAGACCTTGTGAAAGGGGACAATTTATTCTAAGTATAGAAAATTTGAGTTCTTGTTAACGGAAGTATCATTCATTAGGCATGTCATCACAAGAAAAGATATATCTAGAGACACATCAAAAATAAAACCTATTAAAGGATGGATGGGGCCAATATCCATGACAGATATCCATTGTTTCATTATTTTAGTTGGGTATTACAAAGAATTTGTGATAAATTTATCATGATTTCCAAACCCTCTCACAAAGCTGACTCAAAAGGGATTCATGTTCTGTTGGAATGATGATGTGAAAAGAGCTTCAAGGATCTAAAATAGAGGATAATCACTGCATTTGTGCTCACAATATCCACAAGTGGATAAATTTTTTTAGTTTTATGTGATGCTTTGAAGAATGGATTGGGATGTGTGTTAATATATAATGACAATGTCATATCCTATGATTCAAGTCAGTTGATTGTTCATGAATAGAACAATGCCTGATCTGGGGTTAGAAGCAGTGTTATTCACTTTGAAAATATGGTGGAATTGTCTCTTTAGGGATAATTTTGAAATATATACGTATCAAAAAATCCTCAAGTATATATTTCCATAGAAATATATGAATATGCACAAAAAAATATAGTTAGAGTTGATAATGGACTATGAATACTCTATCCACTTCCACCATTGGAAATCAAATAAACAGGTAGACACATTATGTTGAGAGGATCCAAAAATTCTATCATTGATGAGAAATGAGAGTGATCCCGTCTTCTCATATTTGAAAGGGATATAAATAGTAATCTTAAAGTAAGTAGCATCATCAATCCTATCACAATTGATTTCTCAATCTTCCCTTCTAAAGAAGATAGATGATTATAAAAGAGATGGTGTGGGAATTTAAGAAAAAGTTGAAACTATAAGGAAATAAAAATCCTCATAATTCAATGTTAATGTAGATGGTGTTGTAATATTAGGGTAAAAACTATGTGTACAATCAAATCCCAAGTTAATGAAGGATCTGTTAGATGATTCACATAGCTGAACCATCTCTATTTACTAAGGAATCATATAGAGGTATCGATATCCCTAAGAAAATTATTGGTGGTCCAATATGAAGAAGGATATCATGGAATATACTTAAATATGTCTTGTATGTTATCAATTGAAGGAAAAAATGAAAAAATATAAGGGGATGATGTAACCATTACCCATACATACATGTAAATGGGAAGACATCACCACAAAAGTTTTCACCAGATTTCTGAATACATCCATAGGAAAGAATTCTATATTGGTTGTGATGTATCATCTTACAAATGTTGCACACTTCATTATTATTTTAGATGATTTGTAATTGGATCAACTTGAACAGATATATATCAGAGAAGTGGCGAGACTACATGGAGTACCATTATCGATTATATCTGATCAACATTCTAGATTCACCTTCAAGTTCAAGAAATATCTTTAACATGCTCTAAACACTGATTAGAACTTTAACATGACATATCATCCTCAAAATGATGCCCAATATGATCAGACTATCCAAAAACATGAAGACATGCTGAGAGCATTCTCAATTGACTTCAACATAGTTTGGGATCATCATCTTCCTCTAGTCAAGTTCTATTACAACATCATTTTTCACTCAAGCATCAAAATGGATTCCTATTAGTTCCATAATGGGAAGAGGTGATGAAAACATACATTGGATGAATTTGGGGAATGAAATTTGATAGGTCCTAAAATGGTCAAGGAAATGGTGGAAAAGGTAAAGACCATTCAGAAAAACATCAAGTATGATTAGAGTGGACATAAGAGCTATACTAATAATCATCGATGAGACCTAGAGTTTGATTTTGTAGACATGTTATTCCTCCTCATTTCTTCATGGAATAAAGTGAGGATATTTGCGAAAAAGTTAAAGCTCATTCCAAGATACATTGGCCCCTTTAAGATATTTGATCACATCGAAGCAGTGGCCTATCGAATTTTTCTCCCACCTAACCAATCCATAGTACATGATGTATTACATGTATCCCTATTGAGAATGTACATACCAAACCCCTCACATGAGCTCAACCCATAGGGTCTACCATTGGATAATGGCCTTTCTTTTGTGGAGAAACTAGTGAAGATCTTAGATTGTAGATAAAAAGTTCTACGGAATATGGCAATGCACCTAGTCAAAGTTCTATAATGATTCCACAATTTTGAAGATGTAATGTGGGAACCATAGGTAGTGATGAATAAAAGTTACCCACATATATTTTACTATGGTAAATGAATATTTTAATGTTGAAATTTCGAAAGGGGTGATTATTGTAACAACCTGAACTGTTAAAAATAAAATGTCCCCTTCAATTTAATCAAATGTACTATTATGTAATTTGGTTATAGAAAACACATACACTTCTATGGTTTTATTATATTATATCATATTTGAAATATCATTATGTATATTTATCATTAATAAAATAGACATTGAACAATGACCACTTGATTCGTATAAATATAGTGTTTTAACAAATCCAATTGACATAGACAAAGATTTGATGTACTCAACTAGTAGGATTATACCCTATGAAGAACATTTATTGGAGCTTTCGAGGGAGATAACATCACTTGGACTTTACCTTCATCAATACCAATTTTAAATCTAATATCTTAAGTAATAGAGAAACCATTTATGGGAGAAGATCAAGCTCATCGATATCATAGCCCAAACCATGTTCATTAAACAACACCATGAATGTATCTTTTTCGCACACCTTACACTTAGGGAAATTTCAAGTGTATTAAGGGTATGTGTATCAAGAGCCTATAAATATGAGTAGATACATTATATTTTATATAATAATGAATATATTTTCATCCTATTATTGTTACATTATAAATGATTTTTATTTTGATACAATAAAAAACAAATAGTATTTTTCGTTAATATTCAAATTCAATTAAGGAATTTATTTTGATGAATTAATGGTTTTTTTAAATAATTAATATTTTAATAAAATATTATTATTAAATAAATTTTATCAGATATAAATGATAATTTAATTTTGATGAAGTAAAATTCATTTTTTATATGGGCTTGAAAACATTTATTGTAAAAAACCCCCTCATTTCTTAAAAAATACCGATTTTATTTAAAAATAGAAAATTCACACATTTTTAAAATTATTTTGATAAATTGAATATTATTTTTAGAATAATAAAATCAATATTATCTAACTATGAATTATTCATAGTATTTAGAGATAGAAGAATTTTCAGTTAAAAGTTGAATATTGTATAAATATACTTTTCATATAATGACATAATAATGACCCAAAAAGAGATGTAATAAGTACTATAAAAGATTTACACATACAAATATACATTGTTCCATTTAAATAGTTTGGTTTTATGTTTATTTCTTTATTCTATAAATCCATCAGGAATCCTCCCTATCATTTAACTTATTTTTATGTTTTCTTTAAGAGATTGACCCGCTTCAACGTAAGTAAGGGTATTATTTTATTAATTTACTACCTTAGACATATAAAATAATGGAAACAAATCCCATTTGGTATAAACCATGGGTAAAAACAATGTGATGGTTTTTTCTTTGGATTATTTTATTTTATAGAGTCCAAAACTTTAGATTGATAAATAACAAAGAAATCCCCACTCTTTTACTCTATTAAACCACCCAATATCTCATTTATTTTCATTAAGTATTCTTGAAGAACGTCTTTACTCATCCCCCACATCTCTAGATTCTTCCTAAGGTTCCCCCAAGATCTCAATAATCCCCTACCAATCATTTGGAGCCACACACTAAAGTAAGGGATCCTTACATTCTATTCTTTATTCAAGTATCTTTATTATCTCATTCCTTCAAATTCCAATTCAAAATATTGGAATATGTATTTACATATACCTATTATATCCCATTTTATTTAAAAATGATTATAGATCTATTCCTCTCATAAACAAATTTTATAAATTTTAATGTGACACTGTTATGCTGCCTAAAAGTTCACCACGATATTACATATCAAAACAATTTTGTAGTGAATATAAAAGGCCCCAGCCTTAAACATTACTTAATCTTGAGATAAGTCAATAATTTGACTATAATTCAAATTAATGATCTTTTCAGGTTTAGAGATTTATAGAATTAGTTCATAACATATACATAATATCTTTAATATTACAAGTAGACACTCCTACTCACTATCTATTTTTTATAAAACAAAAACTCTTTAAAAAGAAACATAACATCATTTCATGTTTTAACATCATAACATTTCCTTGATCCCATCCTTTACTCTAATATTATTTATGTACTATGAAAACAATTCAAAAAATGGGTTGATCATAAAAATCACACTAAGGAATATATAATGAATGGAAATTTTTAGTATTGCTAAAACATATAAACCATGAAACTTTATCATAATGTAGTAATTGTTCCCTTTAAGAAGTAGAAAAAACACTTCACTAAATATAAGCTCATTTATTAACCTTTTTGTAACAAAAATATTACCATTAAGCTCTCATAAATCAACATATAACATATAAGGGTATCTTGAGACAACAACTTACTTAAATGGAATAACCATACGGTCGACTTCCATACATATCACTAAATGGAATGCTCATATGGCTGACTTCCAAACTCAATGCATTAGAGGTTATAATGTAACCACCCATCATTGTTTTATCATGTAACCACCCATAATTTAGTTTATCTTGTAACCACTCATCGTTGTTTTATCACATAACCACCCGTCAAATGTCCATGTACCATTATAAAATCATAACACATAAAATATTTCAAATATCAACATCTCACTAATACATTTTAATTTTCAATCACAAGAAATCATTACAAGATATTTAAATACTCAATAAATATCAAAAAAATCAATACAAAAACAACCAAAAAGTAAAAATAGGGATTTATTTTCCTTTTAAAAACATTAATGCTCATAAAGGAATCCAAATATCAAATAACGGTTATGGTGGTGGAGAGGTCGTTGTCGCCACATACGTTAAAACTTTAATTTCTCCATTTAGTAAAATGTTTAATATAAAAATATTACTTTTGAAAAATATTTAATTAAATTAAAAGAAAAAATATATAATTATACACCATATAAAATATTGTGGTGAATTACATAAAAATATGCCTCAATGAAAGGAGATTGAAACGAAGTCTATTACCTTGAGTCTGAATCGTCACATATGTTCCTTCTTCTTCCTGAATAATAAAAATAAGTTAATTTATAAATTTTTTAGAACCTTTTTCAAGTTTATTCCTTTTATATCAGTTATTACCAAATTATTAAAATTACATAATTATTTAAGTCAATATCGGTCATTTTTTCGATATTCAGTACATAAGTCGAAAATGAAATTGTTTTGATATAAATTGTGCATGTAGTCAAAAGTATGTAATCTATAGAATGATATTCATGATTTAAACAACATATATATCAATCATATAGGTATTTATAATTTTCCATAACTTTTTTATATAATAAATGAAATTCACAATTCATGGAGATGGTAGGTCGTACGTACGCAAGAACACTATGTTCATTTCTTTTTCAAATTAAAGGAATAATAAAATGATATAAATGTATATTATAATAAAATTATTATATTTATTCCATTCATGTATCATAGGTTTAATAAAACCATTCTTTATACCTTCCATGTATATAATGAACGAGTCATATCACATTGAGGGGCGGTAGTCCACACTTCCTAACATGAAATTATCGTCTTTACACATCATGGAAAGAATAAATATTTTTTTATAAATTAATATTAAAGAATTATAGACACAATATAAATATAATATATATCATATATAAATATAGTTCCACAATAATGGCCACCATGATATGTGGTAGGATAAAAGTGAACAATCATTGTTTCATGAGGCAATAGTTCGTCGTGCATAGAAACAGTATGTTTGTATCCATTAGATAGAGGTTTGTGTAAGTTTAGTTAACATAATTATAATAAAAAATACTATTATATTTATAATACTCGTGTTTTTATGTACTCAATGAATAATAATATCATTGGTAGTGGATATGGAAAATAAAAGAAATGAACTTTAGAGAAGACATTACCACCAAATCGGGTAACGTCTTTGGATTTGAGCCAAAAGGCTTTCTTTAATTTCCTTCTACCCATGTTAAGGATTCTATGAGTAAGGTAGGGATGTTGGGAGATTATTTGAGCATTTTTTGGATGATCTAAGGAGATTGAGAGGTTTTATTAAGTGGGTAGAGGTGGTGTCCTTTTATAAGAGGGGGGGTACTTAAGGAAAGTTTAGAAATATTAATTTATTATAAATTAAATTTAGATTAAAAATGGTATAAAACTAATTTTATTATAATATAATATGATTATTGTTCTAATACCCATCACCCAATAATTTATAGATTAGTTTTGAATATTTTTTATCCTTTTCATTTTGGTTTAACCATTATTTTACCCTTTTTAATCGTACTATGATATCTTGTTACTTACACATTGTGGGTTAATATGACTACCATATCATGTCAAAAGACCCAAAAAATAATTTATGACATATTTGGACTTTTCCTAACTATTTGGATGAATATTATATTTTTAAGAATTTAATATCATTTAATAAATTATTTTATGTTTTAAGATATTAATTATTTTAATTTTGGACACTGTTCATAATTGTTTTTTTTACAAATTCATAACAACATGATTCCTTTAAAAAAGGGAAATAAATAAAATATAATATTTCAATAGAACCCGGAAAATTCATGTATTACATCAAAAAAACTAGATTACATTTAGTTTAACATTTATATTATCATTTATTTGAATCCTTTATTAATTAATTAATCACTACATCATCATTGTGTCATTATTAAATTTATTAATTTAATGTCTAAATATTATAAATAAAATATCATGTTGTATGAAATATTTTTAGCTTTTTAATGACTATTTATTCTCTAATATATCAGTTATATAACCCCACTTGAAAAAAAATTTAGTAAAAGGTACATGTTTATGTTATATTTCTCTTTACATTAAATTAATTCTTATAAAATGTCATTTTAACATCCAAGGGGCTCCCTGGGGTCCCTAAATCGACCCAACGGTGACCATGGTCTGATATATCCTATAAAATTGGATTATTAAATGTGATATAGTAGTTCAATATTTCTATAATATTATTTTTTTTACCCTTATTTACCAAATTTACCCTTTAACCATGGTAAATAAAATAATTACCAAAGTTACTATTCATAATGTCCAAAAATAAAATGTAACTATTCGCATAATTTAGACCTTCTGATTCCAAATATGGAATCCATTTTTCCAAATTCAAAACATAGAAGTTTTAGTAATTAATTTAAAATTAATTCCTATTGTCAAAACCAAAAAGTGAGTTTTTAAGGATTAATAACTATCAAAAGATTGACATGTGTTTATGTCCAATTTCAATGGGAAATTACATCCAATTAAAAAAATGGATTAAATGATAAATTATTCTCTATTTATACTTCATACCCATTTAATAATATAATTTGACCATATAAATTATCTAGATGGAAAAAGTTGCTTTCAATTAAAACTTACCATATTTTTACTATTCAAGATAACATGATAGTTATCAGAAAAACATAAAATATTCATCCAAAGTAAATTGGGATTTCTTGATTATAAATATGAAGTTTATTTTTTCAAATAGAACATATAAAGGTGTCAAAAACTAAATTTAAAATGGGTTTTCAATCAAAAGGCGGTAGAACTACGTTTTTAGAAAAAAAAAATATTTTATCTAAAAAATTTAATTTTTTCTTATATCCTATCTAGAAAACATATAAGATGAATTTAAAACATTAAATAGAATATATAAAATATATTTTTCATTACATAAAAATCTATAAAGTGTGATATGATTTTATAAACACAATTATTCTCTTTTTAATTAGGTTTTCATAAAAACAAATCTTGTATATTCAATTAGATTTTGTTTTCATTTCTAATAAATTTGGTAACCAAAGAATAATTATTTAAACATGTGTAAAACATATTTTAAAATTTAGTTGATAATATTCATTCCCTCCTTTCGGATGGTTAGGCGTTAACTACCATTTAAAATAATAATATTATTGTATTATTTTTCAGTATAAATCAATGTTGTGTGCAACGTATGACTTTAGAGAAACCCATTATTGCATGGCAAGTATGATATAGTTAAAAAGAATAACCCTTTAACGTAAAATTAATATATTATTCATAAATATTAATAGAAAAGAAAAATAATTATTTTATAAATACCTGGGTCATTCCATCATTCCATCCATATGGAAATTACGCCCTCGCAATTTTAAAATTGGGCTCAGAAACTTCATTGAAAATCCCTCATCATAAAAAGATTCAATAAAACTATAAATTTAAAATAATAAAAGAGAAGTACAAAGGTCACCCAAGATAACACATACTAGGATTCCATATAGAAAAATATGGATATGGAAGAAAAACTAACCATCATGTTCTGATGTAATGTGATAGAAAACATGATCAAGAGAAATTTAACTATCAGAAACCCATAAACTTGTGATGGGTTAAATGCTCTTTGATTCCTTGTTAGGAAAATTAAACAAAAAATGTTTTTGTTTTATGTTCCTTTTCATAATGTTGCTGAATTTATTTATGATATTGACTAAGAACATAAGGAAATATACTTACTTTTCATGTGAAGTTTCATCCATTAATAAATTTCTACCATAAACTCATCTTTTCTCCAAATGATGAGTTTTAACAATTACTTGGTAACACCTAAAGAGCTCTAATCAAATTATAGAGAATCACATAATACATCAAAAATTAACAATATATTTCCCCTATATTTATACATAAACCACAACCAAAATGGTTATTACAAGATTAGATAATACCCAAAAAGGATAATCCTTTATAAAAATAAATATTACTCTTTATCACCAAAATTAAAAAAAAATAACCAAAGTTCAAAAAATAACATTCAATAAACAATTGTCCTTAAAAAATTTCAAAATAATCGAACCTACATTTGAAACCCAAAATTCTGAAGGATTTTATCACATAGTCATCCCTGATAAATCTTAAAATTTATCCCCAAATAACATAGACTACTATTAAAGTCTCATACTAAAAAGTAATTAACCTAATCACATATTCTCTATAATAGGATAATAATTTCAATAAATAACCCAAATCCCAAAATGTACACAATAAAAACATTGATTCTTAAAAAATAAATATTCCTCCATTACTCCTCAAATAAAATCCCATAGTATTATATTTTTCTTAGGCATATAATGTTCCCAAAAGAGTGAATGTATTCCAAAGTAACATTTATCAATCAATCACCAAATCATTTTCCTATACTAAGGATATCCATTTGATAAAACATAAGTCCCCAAAATCAATTTATTCATGATCTATAAATTCATTCAACAAAAAATAATAAGACATACTAACCAAGCACTTCATGTAGTACATTGGTAGGAAATGTGACCTTGTCACCCTTCAGTTTTGGGTTCGATTCCCCTGGGTTTTCCGGATGTGATGGGTTTTCACCCATCTTGTGGGCTGTCCCTTTTTATAAAACTCAAAAATAACCCTAACATGTTTTAACCACAATGGTTGTCTTATACCTCTCATTTTAATCCTAACTCATAATGATCCCAACATCTTAATTCATGAAATAATATATATATTGAATTTTTTTTCACGTCTATATGATAAAATTACATTATTCCCAAAGAAATAACATTTTACCTTGGTCATGGTGTCCACTTGGTTTCATCGTCATCTTGTTCACATAGATAGAAGGTTCATGCATTGTAAAAATGATTTTGAGATCCTTCCAAATCATTTGCTTCCTTTATCCAAATATACGTTGTACAACTTGGGTCATATGGGTCTTTATAGAAAAATATTCTTTTATAATAACCACGTATGATATATAATTTCAAACCATTTGATAAAACATTATTTTTATAAAATAGTTAGACCGAGTTTGAGTTGAAACTTTTAATCAATGGTCCTTTTGAAATACCATATGTATGGGCTGAGAGACTATATTTCAAAAGAAAATATAAATAGGTTGTTCAAGGTTCACCTTCTTCATCACTTTTTCCAAAATCATAATATGCTTCAAAATCTTTTGATAAGGTAAAATATTTAAAAACGCCTTGATGATATTTACCTTTCTTGAAAAAATTAGAATATTAAGACAATAGGATTTTATTGAATACAACCCATGATCCATAATTCTATCGAGCTATATGGGAGGTGTTTGATATATCAAACAACTGCTTTCAAGTGATTTGAATTCTAGAAAAAATTTCACACTCATCCAAACTATATTATGAAATAATTATTGCAAGAAAGTCATCAAGAAGATATAGGAATATTGTTTGAGATCCTCCTCCTTCAGTTTGTAACTATCTTTCCTTGACCTGAAAAAGTTATAAAACAAGGATTTAACTAAAAGAATAGATATAGAGACTAACCATGTGGTTATCCAAACCTCATAATCCCTAAAGTTTTCTAAACCTTTCCTCTAACACCAACTATATGGATCTATCCTTAAACATTACTTAATCTTGAGATAAGTCAACAATTTGACTATAATTTAAATTGAAGATCTTTTCAGGTTTAGATCTTTAATTAATTATGTCATAACAAAAACATAACATCTTTAATATTACCAGTAGACACTTTTACTCACTATCCATTTTTTCATAAAGAAAAAACTCTTAAAAAAGAAATTTTAAATTGTTTAATGTTTTAAAAGCATAACTTTTCCTTGAACCAATCCTTGACTCTATTATTCTTTAGTTCTAGTGAAAAACATTTCAAAACATGGTATGAGTATAAAAATATCATTATGGAATATATAATGAATGAAAACTGTTAGTCTTGTGAAAACATTTAAACCATTAAAATGTTATCATAAAGTAATACTTTTCACCATTAGAAAGTAGTAAAAACACTTCACTGAATATAAGCTAATTTATGACCCTTTTTGTAACCAAAATATTACCATAAATCTCATATAAAGCAACATATAACATATAAAGGTAACTTGGGACAAAAACATACATAAATGGAATAACCATACAGTCGACATCCACACATATCACTAAATGGAATATCTATACAACCGACTTCCATACCCAATGCATTAGAGGTTATAATGTAACCACCCGTACTTGGTATATCATGGAACCACTCATAATTTTTTTTATCACATAACCACCCATTATTTTTTTTATCATTTAACCACCCATAAAATTTCCAAGTACCAGTACATAATCATAACATATAAAATATTGAAAATATCAACATTTCACTAATAAAATTTCATTTTTAATCACAAGAAATCATTCCAAGATATGGAAATACTAAATTAATTTCCAAAACAATTTTCAATACCAAAACAACCAAAAATATAAAAATGGATTTCTTTTCCTTTTTAAAACATTAAGTCTTATAAAGGATTCCAAATATCAAATAACGGTTATGGCGGCGGAGATGTCATTGTCGCTGCATACGTTAAACAAATTCATGTTGTAGTTTAGTAAAATGCTTCATAGAAAAATATTACTTTTTAAAACCATTGAATTAAATTAAAATAAAAAGGTTATAATTATACACTATATAAAATAAGGTGGTGTATAACATCAAAATATTCCTCAAGTAAAGGAGATTGAGATGAGGTCCCTTAACTTGAGTCTGACTCATTATGTATATTCCTTGTTCTCACAGAATAATATACTTATGTTAATTTATACATGATTGAGAAAATTTTTCAATTTTATTATTAATTTTATATCATTTATTACCATGTTATAAAAACTACATAATTATTTAAGTTAATATCGGTCGTTCGGTCGATATTTGGTACCTGAGTAAAAAATGAACTTGTTTTGATATAAATTGTACATGTAGTCAAAAGTACATCATCTCTAGATTGATATTAATTATTTAAACATCATATATATCCATTATATATGTATTTATAATAGTCCATAACATTTGGAGATAATAAATGAAATGCACTATTCAAGGAGATGGTAGGTCGTACGTACGCATAGACGTTACTTTCATTTATTTTTCATACTAAAAGAATGATAATAAAATGATATAAATGTATATTACAATACAAGTATTATTATTTTTTAAGTCTGGTAGGTTTTATAAAACCATCCTTAATATGTTCTATGTATATCATGAACAAGTCATATCACTTTTAGGGGGTGGTAGTCCACACTTTCTCAAATGGTATTATTGTATCTACACATCATGGAAAGCATAAAGGTTTGTTTTAAATAAAAATTATAGAATCATTGAGATAATATAAATATAATATATATTTCATATATAAATACAATTTCATTTTAAAGCCCACCAATAGAGGTGGTAGGAGAAAATTTAACAATCATCGTTTCGTGAGGCAGTAGTTCTCCGTACATAGAAACAATATATTTGTATCCATTAGATGGAGGTGTGTGTAAGTGTAGTTAAAATACTTCTCATAAAAACATCATAGTATATTTTGAATACTGGTTTTGTTATGTAATCAAATAATAATAAGGTCATAGGGAGTGGATAAGGAAAATAAAAGAAAAGAACTTGAGAGAAGACTTTACCTCAAAATCGGGTAACTTCTTTTCATTTGAGCCAAAAGGATTTCTTGAATTTCCTTATTCCCAATATAAGGCTTCTAGGAGGAATTGAGACATGTTGGTAGATTAGTTTAGTATAGTTTGGATAAATCAAGGGGTGTTAGATGTGTGATTAAGTGGGTAGAGGTGGTGGCCTTTATAAGAGGGAGGAGAGGCACTTTAGGGAAGTCTACAAATATTAATTTTTTATAAATTCAATTTTGATTAAAAATGGTCCAAATCTGATTTAATGTAAATATAATATTATTTTGGTTCTAATACCCATCATCCAATAATTATTAGACAAGTTTCAAATATTGGTTTATCCTTATCATTTTGGTTTAACCATTATTTTACCAGTTTTAATCTTACCGTGATATCATGTTGTTTACACATTGTGGGTTAATGTAATTAAGATATCATGTAAAATGACCCAAAAAAAGTAATTCATGACATATTTTAACTTTTAATAACCATTTATCTGAATCTTATATTTTTAATAATTTAATATCATTTAATAAACTATTTTATGGTTTAAGTTATGAATTATGTAGATTTTAGACACTATTCATACTTGAAGTTTTTACAAATTCATAACAAATTTATTCCTTAGAAAAAAGGAATTAACTAAAAGATAATATGTCAATATAATCCATAAAATTAATTTATTACTTCAAAATAACCAAATTACATTTATTTGAACATTTATAATATCATTTATTTGAATCCTTTATTAATGAAGTAATCATTGCATCATCATTATGTTATTATTAGAATTTATTAATTTAATTTATAAAAATTATAAATAAAATATCATTATGTTGGAAATCTTTTTATATTTCTAATTTCTATTTATAGTCAAAGATATCTATTATATAACCCCACCTTAAAAATATTTTAGTAAAAGATAATTGTTTATATTATATTTCTCTATAATTTAAATTAATTCTTATAAAATTTCATTTTCACATCCAAGTGGCTTCATGAGGCCCCCAAATATACCCATTGATTCCCATGGTTGGAAAAATATCATAAAATAATATTAGTACAAGTGTTAGGATAGTTTAATATTACTGTAATATTATTTTTTACCCTTATTTTTCAGATTTAATCTTTAACCATGGTAATTAAAATAATTATTGAAGTTACAATTCCTAATGTCAAAAAATAAAAGGTACTTATTCACAAAATTTAGACCTTATGATTCCAAATATTGAATCAATTTTTTCTAATTAAAAACACCAATTTTGCAGTAATTAATTTAAAATCAATTCCCATTGTCAAAACCAAAATGTGGGTTTTTAAGAAGTATCATCATATCATTCCAATTTTTATAAAGGGGGAAAGGGGAAAATTCAAAAAATATGAGAGAGAGGAGAGCCGATGGTCATATAAAATGGTGGAGACTAAGGGTGTCCCCTCAAATCAGGTTGACTCCTTTAGGATTGAGAGTGAGCATGTTGTGTAGACAGACTGGGTTGTGATAGAGGAACTCTAGAGAAGCGAGGTGTTATGCAACTTGGTTTCTCTCACGGCAAGATTCCATAACTTTAGTATTGTTGTTGATCATGCCTCTGAACCTTCTGGTGATGTAGGTGAGGGACCATGGATATGGAAAAATACTTATCAAGGCATCATGGAGGATTTTTGAATCTATTTTAACCGCTAAAATAGAAATAATCTTGTACAGATAGAGGTTTAAACCCAGAATAAGGGCCTTGTATTCGGCCTGGAATAAGGAGATGTGGCCTAGGTACGAGGAGAAGTCTAGGATGGTCAATCCTTGAGAGTTATGGACAACCCTACCACCTTGTAGGCCCCCCATGCTACAAGACACATCAATGTTACTTTTAAGGCCCCAAGAGGGGGGGAGGGTTCAATGGATCCAATGGCCTCTCGTATTGCCAATGTTAGGTTGGGTTCTAGGAGACTATGTGTGCATCCATCGGAGAGAGGGAGCTTCTTTATAGTTGCTAAAGAGACTCACCAAATCACTGAGAATATTCTTCATCCTAATGATGATGGAATGCCCATAATATTGGATTCCATCATGTCTTGTCTTATTCTTGTCTTTCCAAATGCACCATACCATGGCATGAAGATTCAAAGAGTGATCCACCTTCTTTGGACCACTGTCCCCCGCATCATAAAACCACCTGTCCAACAACTGGAGGTCTTCCAAGTTGTGTTTATGTCCAATTTTAATGGGAAATTACTTCCAATGACCAAAATTTTATTAAATGAAAAATATATTCGATTTAAACTTTAAAACCATTAAATAAAATTATTTGACTATATATATTATCTTGATGGAAAAAAAATTCAATTATAATTGACTATATTTTTACAATTCATCAAAACATGATAGTAATCAGAAAAATATCAAAAATTCATCCTAAGTCAATTATTATGTCCTGTATCTAAAGAAGAATTTTATTTTGTCAAATAGAACTTATTTAGTTGTCAAAAACGAAATTTAAAAATGTTTATCCAATAAAATGTAGTAAAACTGCATTTTTAGAAAAATACATCTTTTATCAGAAAAATTGAATTTGTTATTAAATAATATCCAGAAAACATATAAGATAAATTTAAAACAATAAATTGATTATATAACATATATTTTTAATTAAATAAAAATCCATAAAGAGTGATATGGTTTTATAAACACAAATATTCTCTTTTTAAATAGTATTTCATAAAAACAAATCCTTTATATTCAATTGGTTTTTTTCTATTTCTAATAAATTTGGTAGCCAAAGAATCATTATATAAACATGTGTAAACCTTATTTGAATTTTTTTTGTTATTATTAATTATTTTCATTCCAGCATGTAGGTGTTAACTACTATTTCAAATAATATTATTATTGTATTATTTTTCGGTATAACTAAATGTTGTGTGCAATGTATGATTCTGGAGAAACCCATTGTTGCGTGTCGAGTACACCATCAAAAAAGTGTCCCCTTTTAAATTAAAATTAATATCTTATTCATAAATATTAATAGAAAAGAAAATTTATTATTTTTTAAGTACCTAGGTTATTATAGAATACCATACCCATTTCCTATTAAGGGTGTATACCTTTATGAACATATAATTATTTGAATGGGTAATCAGACATATATATTCCACACTCCTTTATCATGTAATTTAATATGATGATTAATTAATCTTATTTTTATGGTCTATATGGAACACTTAATCATTATAATGAATTGAAAGTGATGGGTGCACCCAAAATTATATAAAACTCTAATTAATTGGATAATGTTTAGTCTCATGAGACAGCATTTTAGGATAAGGAGTAAACCTGATTCCTGTATAGGAATTCTACCATCATTATTCCTTGGTATTTATCATTGACCTATGTTTATGATGCAGTGTTATAATTTGTTTCCACATTTCACATGTTATGATTATAATTCTATATCATGCCTTATTGTTCATGTTCCTTTAATTCCACATTGATATGCCTGTTGTCTAACATGTTTTACCATATTTCATGCATATTCCCTAACGGTGTTTATAGATCACCACTTTCTTATGTTTTTCCTCAGTTTATCCCGTGTAGTATAAACAGACATGGGATAGTATGATCATGTTAAATAATTTTTTAGTAAAGATGATGTATTTTATATTTTAAGTTGTTATGTAATGTAAGCAATTCCCAAAGACACTTGAATTCTCAATATTCTTGGTTATATTAAGTGTAATATTTTTTAATAAATCATTTATTAATGTGAAATAATGATCAGTGTTGTTATAGGTATATTTATAAAGGCATATGGAAACTCAAAATCCTTCTATTGAATTTGATCATAAATTAAAAAATATGTGAGTAGATAGAATTAGTTATAACACATATAACCTTATATACATCACATTATCCCCCGTGAATTTAATTTTATAAAATAGATATAGTTAATTACAAATAACATAGGTAAGATTAAAATATTGACCTTGGACATTCCACTTTTATAAAAACTTTTTGGTGTTAACATGGATCACAGAATATAATTGATGCCTTATGATATATCCATGTCATACCATAAATAATTCCATTATAATGGATATAATATCCATATATCATTTAAAATAATATGAAAAAACCAATATATTCAGAAGTATTTTAGTTTATATATTTCATACCATACGGAATATTTAAAGTATACACTTTGATATAGGCTATAACACATCATATGTGTTCGAACATTATGGTGTATCTCCATCAATCTCCCACATGCACTAAATCCAGATAACATTTATTCCATTTTACCTTATATTTTATTATATAAAATAGCTTCTAAAAATATACCCAAATTCCTTTTGGATATATGTAATGTCTCGACCCGGATGCAACACATTAGTTCCTCAAGAAACTCAGTAACACGGCCTCGAGCACACCTCTCCATACGCCATTGGCTTTCAACTAGTAGCGAGGGTATAATATCAATCATGGGGAGACTATAACCTCCTTATCAAAGTATCATAAAAAAATAAGTAAATAAACAAATCCAACTAAATAATCATATATAGAAAAATACTAGTATCCCATAACGACCAAAATAGGAATACAATATCCAAACCAAACAGTATATATGCCATGTTGAATACGTGTCAAGGGTCAAATAAAAAACTAAAATAAAAACACACTAACTATACTAATTGGTTCATAAAGCCATGTATGGTCCCCTCATCCATGATCCATCCCAACTAATCTATCTAACATGGGTCTATTTCCATTTTATTGTCCTCCAAACATGTACTGATCATGAAGCCCAAGTAGGGTATGAGTAAAACTTAGCAGGCCACCACAAACAGCTTCTAAAAAATATCCAGTTAATAATAATGTATGTATTTTTATAAAGAATAAAATATAAACAAAAATGTAAAAACTTTAGATATTCAATTATTCTTCATTTAACCACATAAACCCTAAGGTTCATTAGGACACCCAATCCCTCAATACCAGATTCATCATGTGTTAGCTCCTGAAACATATCCCAACACCATGGTAATCATTTTTCATTTCATTTGAAATCATATCATGGATAGTTGGGACTGTAGTTAGATTCAAAACTCATGTAGGTATAACATCATGTCTAACGCCCTGTGGGTATTCATAGCCTATGTCCCTATCCCATGACTCAATGACACATGGGTATTTAGATCCTCATTCCTAGTCCCACACCACTTATTGAATATGGGTACTTGGACACTCAGTACTTATCCCAAACCTACTACTATGTATGGGTATTTTGTGCCTCAGTCCCTATCCTAAACCTCAATGTCACATATGGGTATTTGGAGCTTCAGTCGGTGTCCCACACTCGTATATCAATCAATCACACATATATCACATATATCACATCAATCAATGTTAGTCAACATTAACCCTCTTTTCACAATTCAAATAAATTAATATACCACTACAATTATCAAAACAATCATGTATCAATAATTTAATCACATGGAATAATATAAGAAATTCACTATTAAACCATTTTTCTCAAGTCAACCCTCTCATAATTCCCATTTTCAGTTAATTCATAATCACATTAATTGACCAATTAAACAAATAAAATCCAATAACTTCCACAATAACAACTTTCAATTAATTAATAAATCAATTTATCAATCCAATTACATAAATTCTATAATCATAATTAACCTAATTCAATATTCTCAATTTCAACTCACCTCACATTCTTCTAAAAACTCAAATAATCAATTACATGATTCTGTAAATTTATTTATTTATTTATTTATTCAATTAAAGATTCAATTTTTAAACATTCAAATTTTAATTCAATGTTACATTCATGAAATTGGAATTTAAGACTACAGGAATTGAATTTAGACCACCAAACTCCAGATTTATGATAAATACTCACCAACGTAAAACCCCAATTGAAGTGAAACAACTATAATCATGATTAAGAATGAAATCATAATATAAATCCTAGCTAAAATATAAAATTAATCAATATCTATCAAAAATAGATCAAGATCCATCACAAAAGAGGAAAAATCCTTTCAAAGGATGAGAGAATGTTATTAGAGAGAGAGAGGAAACCTTATGGGATGAGAATATCTTATCAAGAGAGGTGCAGATCTTCAATATGGGCTTCAATTCACCATGAAAGGACGTTTTAATTCCTTTTAATCCATCCAAGAACCTAAAAATGAGAGAAATGGGATTAGGGTCAAGCAAGGGTGTTTGGGGATATAAGATAAGGCTTGGGAGTTTTTTTAATAATTTTCACGGGATTAAATATTCATGCATAGGATTTCCTGCTCAGGGTGCACAATTTTCTTTAATCATGGTCATTCACCTAGGAGATTCATGATTACTACTATGAGGGTTCATGGTTTTCCCAAAATTTCACCAACCATTCAATCCTCCTATACCTTGGGTTTCGTGGTTCATTGGGCTAGGGTGCCCAGTTTGGGAAAATTGTGCACCAACCATGCACTTTCCAAAACCCCTCCATAAACATCTAAATTTTAACTAATGATATCCAAGATAAAACCCAAGAAATTATATTTAATAAACATTAAAAATAGTTACTAAATTCATTATCGATACATCTCTATAAATGTTTGGAGTCTTACAATATCCCCTCCATATAATAGCTCTTCCTTGAGTTGTACTCCCAAGTATCTCTAAGATTCTAGGTAGAAAATATCAGGCCACTGAGCCTGTATATCTACTACTCTATGCCATTTTTCCACCTACACATGTTAATACTACCACAATATATGAAATATTATCATTGTTTTTTCCTGAAACTCTTTCACACTGTTATCCAACACACAGATCAAATTATCCTCAAAGGACACTTCGGTCTCCAACTCAACATCATCCACATCGATAATGGGAGAAGTGTTGGGGTGATACCAAGAAAGTTGTGACACATGAAATGAATCATGCATAGCACTCTATCTCTATAGAGGATCCAATTGGTACACCATCATCCCAATTCTCTCCACACCATCCAATGGTCCAACAAACCTAGGTTCCTGATTTCTCTATCTTCGAATCCAACAGTGACACAATCTTGGTGACACCCCAAGGAATACATGATCTCCCTTAGAAAACTATAGGGGTCATAGATTTCAATCAGTATTTGACTTCTATCTACTCTGAGCTATGTTCATGTTCTTCTGAATCAGATGAATCTACCCAAACATCTCCTGCATGAGACTCGGTCCCAACTACTCTGATTTACATACCTCCATCCCACATAGAGGCGATCTTTATGGATAACCATAAATAGCTATATAATGTGACATATGAATAGTCTCATGATAACTATTTATATTAGAGAACTCAATCAATTCTAGCTGCTTCTCCCAAGACCCGCAAAAGTTAGGACACATGCCCAAAACATATCCTGAAACACCATTATAGTACATTCCAACTTCCCGTCTATCATTGGGTGGAGAGTATAAAAACCCTACTTTTTATTACAGATTAATTGATGATATATTACATGAAAATGTTACAAATAATACAACCAAATAGATATATAATTCTAGTGTCAATGAGAATTAGGCACCATATATAACAATTTAAAACAGGAAAAATGTATTTATTGAAAACTTACTTAACATGCTCTCACTTAAAATTGCATGGGATAACCTTTTGATATATATAAGAAAAAGGTGAGATATAAATCCTGGTAAGGTAATAAACATGGAATATGGTGATGCCTGATAAGAAATAGGAATATCAAAGAGGAAAGAAAGGTATTACAATCATAAACTTGAATAAGATGGCATGATATAGCATGATAATCAAAATGTGGTAAATGTGGAAACAATATAAAACATGGAATTATAAAAATAGTTCAAGGATAAATACTGAGACATCATGGTGAAAAAAGTACTAGAAAAAAAATTAGTTTTACTCCTGATCCCAACGTGACATCTCATGATACTAAACATTACCCAATGCATTGTTTCTCTATATAATATTGGATGCACCTATCACTTTCATTTCATTCTCATTCTTAAGTGTTCCATATAGATTATACAACAAGGAACCATTTTTCATCACATTTTCTTCTAGGATAAAATAATATGAAATATATACATGTAATTCCCCAATAAAATATGTATTGGTGGATAAATGTGAACAACCTTTATTGGGATTTGTTGTGGGTATTCACTACACTTTTTTGAGATGGAATCTCACGCTGAAATTTCTGCTACATAATGGTGGAAAATAAATGTTCATGGGAGGGATTAAAGAGAGTGAAAAGGTTTTATAATAATTTATAAATCATATTTTTAGTATGGGGAATGTGGAAAACACACCCCAACATTATGTATTGAAAATAAAATGGTACAAAATGAAGAAGACTCTTAAATAAAGGAGATAAATAGAGGATCCCTTAATTGAGTGTGTGACTCAAAATGATTTGGAGGATATTCTTGAGTGATTGGGGGTACCATGGGAGGACTCTACAGAGAGTTGTGATGATTAAGGACGTGTTCCAAGGAAGTTAAGTGAATATAAATAGGAGTTTGGGTGGGTTTATATAGGCAAATAGTGGGTAATTCTTTATCATTTATCAAACATAGGTTTTGGACTCTATTAAATAAAATAACCAAAAAAACAAACTTTCCCATGGGTTTTTCCAATGGTTTCTACCAAATGGTAGTGGTTTTAATTATTTATAAATTCAAGGGATGAAATTAATCAAATAACACCCTTGATTAAGTGAATGTGAGTCACACTCTTAAAGAAATCATTTTAAAACCTCAAAATATATTATAAGTTTCAGAGGATTCATAATGTCATTATAAAATATATCAGATAAACTAAAAATAAATATATTTTAAAGAGAAAAATATATTTTTTATGGATTCCTTTTTTAGTATTTATTACATCCCTTATGAGTTATTATGATTTCATAATACACACCGTATATTTATACGGTATTTATTTTTTACCTGAAAATGTTATTGCCTCTGAAAATTATAACAAATTCTACTTTAGATAGTTTTGACATTATTATTCCAAAAATAATATTCATTTTATCAAAATAATTTTCAATATATGTGAATTTTTAAATTTAAAATAATAATCGACATTAATGGAAAAATTTTGTTTTTTATAACAATAGTTTTTGAAACCTTATAAAAATTACATTTGACATCATAAAAATTATATGATCATTTCTATTTAACTAAAATTATTTACTAATTTTATTTTATTAAAATATTTTTTATTTCAAAAATCCATTAATTTATCAAAATAATTCCTTAATTGAATTTTAATATTACCCAAAAATACTATTTTTGTTTTATTGTATCAAAATAAAAATCATTTATAAATTAAAAATAGTGGGATGAAAATACATTCATTATTATAAGAAAAAAATTTACATACTTATATTGGTAGGGTCTTGATACATATCCCTTTAATACACTAGAAAACACCCAAAGAGTAAGGTGTCTGATGGTAAGACATTCATGGGGGGTTAGGCATTCATAATTTGGGTCATGATCTTGATGAGATTGAACATATCCTGTAAACAGTTTTTCTTATGCTAAAGTTACTAGAAATCATCTTATGTTTGGTGATGGTAAAATCTTAGAGAAGATATCTACCTCATAATCTCTAATAAATGGGATTCATAGGGTACAATCCTGATGGTTGAGGCCATCACTTCATTTATATGTGTCAATTGGATTTGTAAGGACCCTATATTTAAAAAAATCATGTGATCAATTTTCAATGTCTATTTTATCAATGGATATAATTTTGAATAAACTTTTAAATATGTTATTATATAATATAAAACATTAAATGCATGTGTTTTCTATAAAAAAATACATTATATGATAATAAAAAAATGGGAATATTACTTATAATAGTTCAAGTCGTTGAAATATTTCCCCCTTATGAAAGTTCTCCCTCAAAATTTTCATTTCCCTCACTAAACTAGATGATGGTAACTCCTTTTAATCTAATCATATGGTTCCCATGTCACTTATTCAAATATTATTACTCTACAACACTTTGACTAGGTGAATTATCTTATTTGTTTCCACTTTTTCTCTATGATATAATATCATCACCATATAATTTTCAAATGAGAGATCATTCCCCAATGGTACCACCTCTATATTGAGTACAAATGTGGGGTCTGGTATGTACATTCTCAAGAAAGATAAATTTAATACATAATGTACTTGAGGTAGTTTATGTGGGAGTGTAATTTTTTATCCCACACTCTAATGCAATCAATGATCTTAGAGGGGATGTTGTACCTTGTACTAAGCATTCCCTTATTCACAAATCTCATAAATTTCTTCCAACGATATATTCAGAGAAAATCCATGTCTCCAACATCAAACTCTAGGTTTCATCATCGATTATCATCATAACTATTTTGTCAAATCTGACCATCCTTGATGTGCTTATGAATGGTATTAAAAATTTTCACCATTTCCTCAACCATTTCTGGACTTAGCAGTTTTAATTCCCCAATATCATCTCATCATGTTGGTGTTTTACACATCTTCCCATAAAGGGCTTCATGGGGATCCATTTAGATGATTGAGTGGAAATTGTTGTTGTAAGAGAACTCGACCAGAGCAATATTTTGGTCACATCCTCCTTTTAATTTAATTGATCATGATCTCAAAATTTACTCAAGTTTATGGATAGTCCTCTCATATTAGACATCTATTTGAGGGTAATACTTTGTTCTGAAGTTAAACTCTGTGTTTAGATCATATTGAATAATTTTATAGAACATTGAGGTGAATCTCATATCTTGATCGGATGTAATCCATAGTGGTACTACCTGAATCCTTTCCACTTCCCAGATGTATATCCATGATGGTTGATCCAATGATAAATATTTCGAAATCATTGTAATGCAATCCACCCTAACCCATATAGTATTATTCCCTCTGGATGTCTTTGGAATACTAGAGACAATGTTCGTGGTGATTTATTCCCATTTCCATATAGGTATGGTAAATGGTTGTATAATCCCCTTGTATTTTGGAATTTTCGCTTTCACTTTCTCACATACAATAGGAACTACCTCTTCACATTACAAATGGGGGGATTCCCCCTCCCATGCCTGCTAGGGTGGACCCCACCACGATCCAGACTGGTGGGCCACACCCCCTTGCTGGTTGCGCCGGATATCGGCCCAGTGGGCCAAGCCTGTCATGGCCCAGACCAGTGGGCCGCACCCCCTTACAGGTCGGGCCGCCCCCATGCGGGCTGGGATACCCCGTGTGGGTCCGGCTTCCACCTTGCAGGTCGGGCCGGATCTCAGCCCAGTGGGCCAAGCCTGTCGTGGCCCAGCCCAGATCGGGTCCGGTTGGGTTGGTCTGACCGGGTAGGACTGGACTCAGGCCCAACCGGTGCCAAAAAAACTTGAAGGACCATATCTTGATATTCGTACCTCAGTTTGATGAACTGTATGTGTAAATGAGACCCTTGGAGCAAGATGGGCCTTTTGGTATACTCCACTGGAGTTTTGGATACTGTTGTAGTATGGTCGGGTTGGATCGAACCCGAATCCAACCGGGCTCTCAGAACTAAAATGATTATAACTCACAGACACGGCGTCTGATTTATGAACCATCTATCGCATTGGAACCCTTATGACATGGAGGTACTTTGGGTTACTCATTTGTAGATCTTAGAGGCAGTCGATATATGACCGATATCTCGAGGGTCAAATTCTACGGAAATTGAGCACACAAGGTGCGAGGAATCTTGTGGAAAACTATAACGTGAAGAAAGAACAATGATCCTGTGTGGGTTAGAATCTATTGATCATGTGTGGGTTAGCTACTATTAGATCCTTTTTGGGTCAAATCTTTTGTGGGTCAGTGGGGGTTAGTACCTATCAATCCTGTGTGGGTCAGTAGTCGTGTTTCTTAACAGAATAAGATGATCTTGCCTTACGACTAATCATCTGTATTTATGTACTTAATTTATACCCAGTTGTGAGTTGAGTCATCTACCTTCATGGTGTTACCTATTTTTTACTTATACCTTCATGTTGTTATCTTTTTGATGTTACCTATGTGGTATTTCTATCTTCTTGGTGTTACCTGTATGGTACTTCTACCTTCGTTGTGTTCTCTTTGTGGGGTTACCTAAGTGGTACTTCTATTTTCGTGGTGTTACCTGTGTGGTACTTATACTTCTGTGGTGTTATCTTCGTGGTGTTATCTTCATGGTTTTTCCTATGTGGTACTTCTCTCTTCTCGGTGTTACCTATGTGGTACTTCTACCTTCATGGTTTTTTCTTCATAGTGTTACCTGTGTGGTACTTCTAATTTCGTGGTGTTGTCTTCATGGTGTTATATGTATGGTACATCTACCTTTGTGGTGTTACCTGTGTGGTACTTCTACCTTCATGGTGATACCTTTGTGGTATTCTTCCCTCATATGTGAGATGAGTATAACTTGATAACCTATGTATATGTATGGGCATATACCTAAGTATAGTTGATATCTATCACTTCGTGCTTTGAGTTGTGGTCTTGCTTTTTGGTTTTCCTTTGTAGAACTCTGGGAGACCTTCAGGGGTCTCAGGGTCCCTACTGAGTATTGTTATACTCACCCATGCATGGGCTTCGCCCGCACCTTATTGTGTCTTGTGCAGACGACGGACAATATTGATCGAGGCAGGGGGAGCCAGGTCTGGATGGTACTCAGATGTAGACCATTTGGCATGATGGGACGTAGGGTCCAATGATTTTGAGTTGTACCTACCATTCAGGTGGGATCCTTGCTGGATGACCCAGGAGCTGTTTTCCCCTTTCAATTTTACATGTACTTTTACAGGTGGGCTTGTATTCCGACCCCTTTACTTTCAACACTCTTTTTACTATAGCGGTTTACATAGTGGTTTCTTCTTGTTGTGTTATTGGACTGTGTGTCTATATAGGTTAAAAGACAATGCCTTCCCATTTTAGGGATACACCTTTATGGTGCTAGTCACCAACCCTATGCCTATGGAATGTAGGCTTGGGGTAGTCATGGCATGGGCCCCGAGGGATGGGTCATGATAGGCCTCTTAGACACTATATAATTTTCAAAATATCTTGTTACGATACATAAATTAATTTATATTTATTAAATAAAACATAATTCATTTAGTTAAAATATTTAAAAAACCATTGTATCCATATCATATAATATATTCTATGTTTTTGATGTATTATTTTGAAAAGATTAATTTATTCATTAAAATATCCCATTATTGGGTAACAGAATAAAATCCTTCTTTATTTACACAAATCTTTATAAATTGTTTTCATTCCAGATAAAAATCCTTTTATATGCATCTTCTTTTTAAGTATGTTATAGAATCCAATGAGTCATAAACCATGTGTATCATATCATATAGTTCATGAGAATTTTTTGTAAATAAACAACTTCTCTTGTCATTGAATAAATAAATAAAGATACATATCATTTTCTAAGATCTATATAAGCATGATATATATTAATTTACATTCTAATATATGATTCAATAATACCTTATTTAATACATTGATTTAAAACTATAATATGTATCAATTCGTTCATTGATTATGAACTCTGTTATACTTAAAACATTTTTATCATATATATTTGGTATCATACACCCTTCAAAATTGAATATTTTGTTTATGGAATAGGTATGTGACATGGAATATCCATGGATATTTTCAGACTCCTTTAGGTATCCCTGATTATTCCAACACATATAATCAATTCCATTCCCTCATAACACTTCATTTATGCTTAAAAGTAAATTAACTAGCTATTGAGATTGAATATTATTAGTATTTTCTAATTACTTTTCTTCTTCTAGATTAAACTTTTACTAACATGTAAATTTGATATAGCACTAGAACCTGGACAACATATTCTATAGCTAACCTATTAACACCACTTTGAAAAAGATAGTGTAAAATTTTATTGAAACTCATTCACATTATTAAAACATTAAAAAGGATGATTCCATAATGATTTTTATAACCATAATTTGCATTAAGGAAACCTCCAATCTATTCAAGTCATTAAAACACTCAATCACATTGACTATGTCAGAGGAGATTCAATTTCTTTTTATTATTTTTCATAATATGTATTTGAAACCTATAGTGAATCATTATATGCTTCTCTTAGGAATATTAATTCATTTTTTTAACAAGCATCACAATTTTTTTACTCAAGGAGGTTTTTATCTAACACAAATAATTTTCTTCTTTATTTAGAACAATTATTAATTTTTTACCAGTCTGGGTATTTTTTTAATGTAATATTCTTATTTATAATTATTAATCATAAAGTAAATATGATAACGATATTAATATGAAACATAATCTTTTACCATATGTTTTACATTTATTTAATAAGGATGCTTTTTAAATGTACACCCACTAAAGTGATGACCCCTATAAAATAAATCATATCCACTAGAAACCTAATATCCATATTTAATAATTACATACACCAGATAATAATATAAATAAACCATGATTATATATAGTATAAAATAAAGTCAACCATACCATTTTTTTTCTCATGGATAATTGAGTGGATAACTTTTTCCCTAATCCATCATCTAGTTCACTCAATTATATGCATATAGTATCCTAATGGTTAGGGTTTATTAGATAAGAGTAACCCATATAAAGCACTAAAATAAGTCACCTAATGGTTAGGTTCACCTAATTTATTTCTGTATAGATAATAATCCATGGGAACCAAGCATTTGCATGGCCTACACAGTTGGATGATTGAGGTCTTGATAATAGTTTCTTTAGATGTAATCTAACACTTAAAATTTTAAAATAGGACTTAATCTTAGGATCTTATCACATGTATTTCCTTTAAATGTATTCATGTTTTTAAATAATTTAGTTCATAATACTATTCCTTCCACTAAATCAATATGTTCAAACTATATTAATGTGTAAATATTTACATAACTCACATCTTGTTTCACTCACCCAAATTAAAATACAACTATATTTATACAAATAAAAATGCATCTTATGCATATGGTACATTGAACTCTTTGATTTAAAGGATTAAAATCATTGTAAATTTAAATCACCATAATAGTAATATTGAATCGATATATAGAGAACTCTCAATTTTTTAGGCAAGGTATAAGCCTTAGGTCAGTGAAAAATCTAATCCAAATTACCTCTACATAATGATACTTTTCTCTTTTATGGATTTTAATTTTGTTATAATTCTAAAACATAATAGGTTTAAATAATAATAGACTACTTAATTAAATCTCATAATCTAGTAAAATCCAATGTTAAGCTAGAATAAATTAAACAATTTAAAATAAAGCATTCACATATTCATAATATAATAATCATGAATATAATAAGGAATCAAATAAATAGATGAACTATTCATATATTTAAACATAAGATATACAATTTACGAGGAATATATAACTAGAAATAAAATAGACACATTATTATTTAGTCATATGTTATTAATATTACAAACAGAAATAAATTTAAAAAAATTATATTTATACTCAATATGAACTCCTTTGCATTTTTACATATATTTTATTTAAAATTAAATATATAAAATCTAAAATATAGAAATTATTTATAATAACTACTCATATATTTTTTAAATACTAAGACAATCACATTTTTATAGTTTAATCCTCAATCATATCAATTATCAAAACTCTTCAATAAAATATTTTTTAAAATAAATAACTTTTTATTTAAATAATTCAAATTACCATGGAAGGTGTACGACTAGGCAGAGTGCCCGGTCCCCCGAAAATATATCAAGGAAAAAAGACACTACATAGTATAAAGGAAAGAAAGAAAATCAAAATCATACCTCACGACATCATATATCAGAAAGCATCAAATACCTCACCACCACCACCTTTTGAGAACACATCTGGATCCACTGACTCCCATTTAGGTTGTGGGGAATATTGACTTAGCATTTAGATGCATTTCTCCCTCAGACGTAACTGCACTGGGCATGTAGTCTCATTGGTCTTACTTCTTCCCCTATTTTGGTCTGTGTCTTTCAATTTTTTACTCTTGGTAGATGACCTTGTGGATACGGTATTCGGCATGTTGGATTAATCTTTCCTTGGTTACCTCTTTGGTGGAGCGGTGGATTCTCCCTTGCTTTCATTCCTTTTCACGCCATTCTTGAGAATGTCACTGTAGGATTCCTTCATGTGACACTTAGAACTGCATCGTTGGTTCTCATTCCCCTCATGGGAAGCATCACCCCACTTATCTAAAAGGATGGCATTATCATACACCATTTGAGATCCCTCATGCACCGAGGAGGCTATGTCCCGTGAAGATTCCTTGTTACCATCTATAGGTGTAAAACATATATAATGCTCCACATTGGCCTGATACCTACATCCTACCTCTAAGCATTCATGCCTATCCAAATACATCGCCATGACATCTTCTTTCTCCATGGTAAACAATTTCATTAATCACTTTCCCATAAAATTTGCCAACTTCAGTTCCAGGAACCTCCTTCACCAGATTCAGAACTTCATCCTTCTGTGACCCACCACATCCCTCACTAGGTTCTTCCTACATCAGGACATCAAGATCCCCAGAAACCTCCCCCATTCCCACATTACCACTAGAACCAGACTTATCATAGCCATCTACAGCCATGTCCTGATGTGGGTATTGTGTTCCATGTGCATTAGGATCCAGATCAGAAAAACTTGCAAATCGGTTACCAAGAGATATGACACTGATTTCCTTCAGAACAGTATCATAGTTCCCATTAATCGACATCCCATTTCCAAATTCATCATTTGAATCCTACTTCAACCTACTTGACTCAACTTTAACATTGTAGTTGAGATCTTGCTTTAGTCTGTCAAAAATTTCTCTAACCGATGGATTGACACACCCATTGGATATCATAATCTAGGACCCTATTCTATTACCTATCATACTCTATGAATGATAATATAGACCATGATATCACCTAGCTATTTATACTTATGATATATTCTTATTTCATATTAACACACAAACACCTAGGATGTTGTTTCTTACAATGCTCCCTGATATCTATTTACTGATACAAGACTCTATTTTGAGTACATGAGTTAATTCTAGAATATCCACAATATATCATATCATATAAAACAATAAATAGAATTCTAGTGGATTTATCTGTGTCCCCACCTATGATATATTATATCATAAGGAAACACCATATAACATATTACGATAAAACATATTATAATTCCATTTTATGTTCAAAATCTATATTATTTTTAAACGTATCAAATATCAAATCCATGTGATATCATGTTTCCTAATTTTAAAACATGATTTTGATAATCAAATGATCATGGCATATATTTTATAACATGTATGGGTTTTTAAGGATCAATCTCCACTATATCGATTTATAGGAAGTAATAGGAAACCTCATTACCATTATCTACCATGTATGAAACAAAAAACTAGTCAATATATAAAATAAATAATTTTTTTACATTATACTAGTGATCACCAAAAAACCTTGTTATTTATTCATTGTGGTTCATAATGGTAACATAAAATCAATCCAAAAAATCTTCCCTTTATGGTGTATCCATGGGATGACTTGAATCACCCTTTATATTGTTAAAATCCTACTCTATTATCATTTCATACAAGTGCCTCTCGAGGTAAATAGAGGAACAGAGCTTCAGAAAAAAGATTCCACATAATTCACTGATAAAATCCATGGTATTTGACTTATCTTTAAAGGCTTTTGGACACTCCCAATACACCCATTCCATTTACATGTATGTTAAATAGGTATGAGAAAAAAACATAGTTTGTAAAATTGATAACCTTCCAAACATGAAACTTTCTTCCATGCATTTGAACTTATGAGACAATTATAATCAATGATAACTAATATATGTAAGATCCAAATATTAACTGTTGACATTCCAGTATTACGATAATCATATGGTGTTAACCTGAATCAAACATTATGATTTATTCCTTATGATGTAGACCTACTATAAAATACATACATCCAAGGAATTGGCTATGATATCTTAATGTTATTGGTAATGGTATTCTAAAACTAACACATGCTAAATTACTTTGTGTTATATATGTTATAAAATATGACATAACTTAATATTACACTAAAATTTAGGGAATAACACATTATATGTGTATAGGATTTATGAAATATCTCTTTTAGGAAGAACATAAACTTAATTATAAAAGGTTGTCTCCACTTGAATCTAATTTTTAAAGTTAATAGTGTTTATTTAATGAACATAAACCACAAAAAACAATGGATTATCCCATATGAATCTAAACTATTTGAATTGGTCCATCAAAAATGATCTTAAAATTTTTATCCTTCTATATGAAATATCTCAATATATGAAAGGGTGACCTTTATTTGAATATTTTGTGAATGAGGAAACGCATTCCTTCCCTAATTTCATGGCTCCCAAACCTATAAGAAAAATACCCCTAATATAGAATCATATATGTATTAAGTCTTATAATATTAGGGTATGTAGTGATGCTCATATTTCATAGCATAGGCCCAGATACAAATATCCTTACAATATAATTTTACACTACCACCTATTGTATAGTTTTTCCAATTCACATTAGGTTCCCTCAAAAATCCCAATGCTAGAATAAAACAATCCAAAACCAAGAACATTGAGTTGCTCGATTCCTATTGTCAGATGATATGTAGATATTTATAGATCTCCTCTTTGAGGACTATCCATGAACATTCCACCTAATTAATACTCATTATAACCAAACATTTGAATCCTACCAAGTCATATTAGGTTTTGCATCTTATTATTTTTCTTATGTACTAATTAATTCAATTCCATTTTCTTATTCATATGTATAAGATCTACATAGAGACCATACCGGAACATACCCATTATAGAGGAAAATCATAAAACATGGTCCCTCCATTTAAAATAATAGGTGTGGATTTATTGATATTCTTATGGGATACTTAGTGAAATCTAAATCCCCTAACTTGTACCTAAATATAAATCATAAAAAACACTTCCCCTAAGGATTTATTATAAAGGTGTTGGGTCCACCAATTCATATAAATTCAATTTTACCCATATCATTGTATATTCTATCTCATTCTCAATTAATGTTGCATAAACTTAAAATTATTTCATTTTATTTTAGTTCAATCATGATGGTCTTTAACTATATATGTTGTATATCTTGATATTACATGTCCAATATTGGTTATATCATTCACATTTGGTAAATTTTTAACTTATCACTAGATATTCCACCTCACATTTGGTAAAAGTTCATTTAAATTAATCTTCTACCACACATTTTTCCAAACTCAATGACCTTAAACTAGGAGGCACTCATTTGTTCCAATCTACATGACCTTAAACATTAGTAACCACTAGTTCAAACAACATGGTAACAAATTGTAAAAATTAAAAATAATAAGGATCATCGATTTTAAACCTATAAAAGGAATCCTAAGTAAAATTTCAGTCTTCACACACTGATACATTCCTTATATTACTTGTGAACATTTTTATCACTAAATAAACATGAATAAAACCTTTTAGGTTGAAGGGTGTCCTAAAAAACATTTATTCTTCGATTTTCAAAGTAGTTCCCTTCCATGTATTAGGAAAATTCAAAATCCTAAAATAAAAAACTCATAAATCATGTATAGATTGATATTTTCCCTTAAAATATCATGTTATTCTTGATAAACACACTTTTAGATGAGAAATTTAGATTAATATGATTTTACTCAAGGAAAGTGAGATTATACTATTCTAGTTTATCTTTGTTTAGTGTTACCCTTTTCAATTCCTTCATTTTTACTAATCATTTACCCATATCATTTAAAATCATATCATTATTTCCATGAATATTTTATTAATTATTGATGTAGTAACTTTTCTGGTGCTTAAACCCTTCAATAAAATCCATTAATTAATGAAAGCACATTATACCTTTGATTTTAAAGTCATCAACAACCAAATCCCTGAGTCGATATTCTCCTCTGAGTTAACCCTCTCATATAAAATATCCCCATTGAGTAATCTGGATGGAAACTCCTTTATATAATAAACAAAATTCTTTTTTTGAAACTACTAAGTAATGCCTAGTCCATGTTCATGGTCCTGAAGAATGATCTATCTAATAACATATCAAATTTTCCAATTGTGTGTTATTGTTATTTATATTAGAATTGGTTAGCCTATTATCACATGTCATTATCTACTATCTTAGACTCGGACATTATTATACGACGATTTACCATTTCAATAAACTAATTATTCAAAATCATCTAATTAACCTTGATGTTTCACATTAATCTATCATACCCATTATGAAATAAATATTATTAAATATCACACTTGTACACTTTTATACATGGGTATTCACTTGTTTTGAAAACAATGGCGTTATGTTTAAATTATAATCTTGGAAAAAACTTAATTCCAAGTGTTGAGATCCACCTCTTGGAAATAAATCCATGATTCTTTATTCTCCTCTTAGAGTGTATATTCCATAATTAAATAATTCATATATAGTATAATGAACCAAAATTCAAAAAATGAAACACCCTTTTGGAATAAATAAATTTCTTTTTAAGTAATGTATTTATAGAAAACAAATGTAGTACATTGGTTTTTGGAACCATACCACCTATATAATTAAAAAGACCATTAAGAATCATAATTTATGATAATATAGTCATTTTATAGTGACTGTTATGATTAGTATATAATAACTTTATGAAAAAATCCAATTTCCATAGAGAGAATAATTAATTACCTCGACTCGTATGATAGTACCCTATGAAGCCCATTTATTAGAGATTCTGAGGAAGATGGTATCACATGGATTTGTCCTTAACCAACCCCATGTTGGGATCCAACATTTAGAGCATGGATAAACCTTTGAAGGGAGAATTTCATTCTTATCAAGATCCCAACCCAAAAAAACATTTGTCGAACCACCCCAAGAATGTGTCCCCATCACACACCTTATCCTTAGGGTATACAATGGTGTAATAAAGTGTTACGTATACACTCTCTAGTAGTGTGAATTATTATATTTTATTTTAAAAGAAACAATTTTTATATTTATTCCTCTTTATTATTACTTGATAACTAATTATATAATGAGATTAATAATAATTAGAGTCAGATATGAAAAGGGAAAAATTTTATTTTTGAAAAAATATATGGTTTCAATTAAAACATTCTTTTCAATAAATTAAATAATTATTAAACAAATTATATTTTCAATAATTATTCTTATTCAATAATATTTATTCCATTATAAATGGAAATATAATATAATTAAGTCCAATGTAATCTGTATAAAGGTCAGAAATTTGTTATTGACATAAAAAAATTTATTATTCAATACACAAGTATTTTTTAATGAAAAAATTATAATATTTAGAGATTTATTTTTATTAAATAAATATTATTTATTAATTTAAAATAGTGAAATTACATAATGGTGAATGTTTCAATTTTTTCAGACACAACTGAATTTTTGGGTAAAAATTAAATATTGTGGTAATATATGGTATGTATTATGACATCACTAAAGCCAAAAATGATCTTTAAAATATCATATAATCCATACAAGTCAAAAACAATTACAATTTAAAAAAATTTGTTTTTTAATTTATTTGATTAATTTTATTTTCCTTAAATGAATCCTCAAAATCCAATAAATTATTTTAGGGTTTCAAAATAAATTCTGTATTAACATGACTCACATTCACAAAAAATGGTATTATTTTAATAATTATGGTACTTATACTTATAAAATATTTAAAACCAACTCTCTTTGGCTGATTCCATTTTCAAAATCCTTGGTATGGTTTTTTTATTAATTTATTATATAGAGTCTAAAAACTATGTTTTTAAATTAATAAATAATTTACCTATCTTTTTCTATAAATACCCACCCAAAATCTCACACCTATTTAATAAAAAACCATTCAGAAATAATTTTCTCTCTATATCCCTCTTTATATCCCTCCCAATTTATTCCAAATATCTTTAAAATATCCTCCTATGATTTTAGAAGCACCCTCTCAAGGTAAGGGATCCTCTACTCTTTATTCGAGCACTTTATTTGTATTATGTATTTTTTATTTCCAATTGTTAGTCTTTGAATATGTTTTTTACGTCCCTATAATTATCCTTATCATTTAAAAGTTATTATAAAATACATTTTTCTCAAATTAAATTCTTCTATGAATCATTATGTACACCCATTTTGATTTCAAAATTATCATTGGATTTTCTATGATTAATACTTTTGTAGTGAATAACAATTCCCATTTATGATAAAAGGTATTCACATAAATGTTACTATCATTTATTTATTGAGAAATTACATTTATGTAACCCACATTCCTTAATTCTTTGATTAAAAGTGAAAAAATCATCATTATTTTGTATGATTTATGTGGCACCAAAATGAATCTACATGATATGAATATGATGGGTGGGAAAGGAATTATATATCCCTTTAATGAACATGATAATGTTTTTATCTCAGGATATACCATGAATGTTTCATGGGAGGTTATCCTAAGAACACTATGTTAAGATTTCTCTTCAGTTATCCTTGACTTATGTTTATGCATTCATGTTTTATGTTGTTTCCACATTCCTTATGTTGGCTTGATGTCATCATCTTATACCCTAATTCGATGTTCATTTTTATGATTCTCACTCATTTTTTGTCACCATGATATGTCTCTTCAATTACATGTATAACATTCATCATGTTATTATTTTATTATTCCATTGTTGGGCTTTATAGATCATCCCCTTCTTATGTACGTCCCTAGGTTACCACATACATTTTTATAAGAGAAGTGAAATTTTAAGGGAATGTAAAGGATATTTAAATAATGTTATTTTTTCAATTTTTATGTTATTATAAAATCTATATATTTTTATAAAGACACTAGGTCTATAGATATTTTAGGTTTGTATTATGTGGACTCTTATGAAATAAATCGTTAAATAAAGTATATAAAAGACCTGGGATTTTATAGTTGTTATCAAAGTAAAGTCTAGATGTTTTTCGGGATTAGGATTATAAATCACTAGTTAGAGCTAAAATAGACATATATATACTATTAAATTATGTTAAATTTTATTTTTTGATAAATTATATCGTGAGGTGAATAAAACATATTTTTTATTAAAAATATGTTTCATTAAACATCTCTTAATTACACAATAATTTAATGAAAATGTTTTTTTAAAATTTAGGGGAATAAAACATATGTGTAATTTCTTTAAAAAAATGTGTAATTTGTGTAAAAAATGTGTAATTTGTGTATTTATTTTATGTTCTATAGTTTTATCATTAAAGTATCATTAAATAATTTAATGAAAATATAGTTTATATATGTGTATTTTTCATTATGTTCCATAGAGTTATCATTAAAGTATCATTAAATAACCTATATTTTAATTGAAGTATTGAGTAATACTTTAATAATAACACTATGGAAGATTAAGATAAATAAACCTATATAACCTATATTTTCATTAAAGTATTTAATTATACAATAATGATAACACTATGAAACATAAAATAAATACAAAAATTACACATTTTTTACACAAATTACACATATATTTTATTCCCCTAAATTTTGAAAAAATGTGCATTAAATTATTTTTGAATTAAAATATTTTTAATGAAACATATGTTTAATAAAAAATCTATTTTATTCAACTCAAGGTCTAATTTAGCAAAAAAATGTAATTTAACCTATTTTAATAGTATATATGTGTGTGTGCTTTTTCTGGCTATTTTTGATGAGGTTTCTCTCCAGTGCTCTTAGTTCAGTATCAGTAGAACATTGGTCTCCAAAACCAGAAGGTCATAGGTTCAATTCCTATAGAACTTGGGTGCATATTAGAATGGATATGAGGGTGTTCATTGATTTGAGGGTGGGGACACTATTTTACTAGCTTGGTACATCCATGTATACTATGAAATGGTAATGGTCACCATTGGAATATGGGAAGGGGGTAGAAAGGGGGCCAAATGGGTGATACAATGAGATGGATTCATGGACTCGAGAGACCATAGAAGAATACACGAGTTAGTATACAGTGCTAATGGAATGGTAGGTCAGCCACTGTTCTACGACAATGATATCCTTGGGCCTTGTACGAGTAGAGGTGGGTAGGCCCAGGGCTTGAGAAAGGTAGGTGGTGGGTGTTGAGTTCAAATGGAGGACTATTAGTTTAGAGTACTTGTAACGACCCAAACATTCATTAATGAAAATTCTTCTTGATCTAATTAAATGTCTTATTGTGGTTATATAAAATGTGAACTTCATTGGTTTTATGTTTCTGGATTTTAAAATACCATTATGAATTGTGACCATTGAAAATATAGTTGTTGAAAAGTGATCACATTATTAGTATAAATATAAGTCTTTAACAAATCCAATTTACTCAGACAAAGGAAGCGATGGCCTCATCCAGTAGACTTTCCCTATACGAAGCCCATTTTTCAGAGCTTGGAAAGGAGGTGGCATCATTGGGATTCAGTCTTGACAAAGCCCAAGCTGAGCTTGTGCATGTTAAGCTTGAGCGGAATCGACTATAGGAGAAGTAGAATTTAATAGATATTACCACCCGAGCGATGTTATCTGAGCCACCCCAAGAGTTTGTTATCATCGCACACCTTACCCTTCAGTCTTATACGGGTGTTATAAGGGTTTATGTAACAAGACACTACCACTATGAAAGTGTACATTATTTTTGTATAAATAATGTGCATTCATTTTATTATTGTTACTTAGTAAATAGTTTTTAAAGCACAAATTGTATTTTTAGTTAATATTCAACTAAGAAATATATTTTGATGAATTAATGGATTTTTTAATTAAATAATATTTTAATAAAATATTATTATTAAATTAGTTTTTATTAAATATAAATTATCATATAAATTTATGAATACAATTGTAATTTTTATTAAGGTTTGAAAACTGTTTTTGTCAAAACCCATGAATTTTTAGTAAATGTCAATTTTTATTTAAAAAGTAAAAATTCACATATTTATAAAATTATTTAGATAAAATTAATATTATTTTTGGAATCCGGATGTTGAAATTATCCAATGGTGAATTTTTCATAATTTTCTAAGACAGTCGAATTTTGGGGTAAAAAATAAATACCGTTTAAATATATAATGTGTTTTATGACATCATAATGACCGAATAGTGAGATAATAAAATACTATAAACATTATGTTCAGAAAATATATGTTTTATAATTAAAATAATGTTATTTTATATTTGTTTAATTTATTTTACAAAGCTTTTGTGGACCCTCCAAGACTTATAAAACATTTTGTCTTTTAAAATTGATTTCCTTGAGAGTGTGACTCACCTCCTCCTAAGAAACCCTATTATTTTAAGAAGTTTGTCCATATTCCTTATAAAATATTTTTTTCACTACCCTTTGGAAAAACCCATGGTCAAAAACTATGGGCTGGTTTGTGGTATTGATTATTTTAATCTGTGGTGTCCCAAACCTAAATAATAAAGAATTCCCTCTCCTTTCCTATATAAACCCACCCAAGCGCCCACTTCCTCTTCACTCAAAGACTTTGAAGTTCAAACAACCCCTAACCTCCTATCTATATGATCCTCCCAAGGTGCCCCAATCTCCCAAGAAGCCTCTCTCAGGCCTCTCTCAATCTTTTGGGATCACACTTCCATGTAAGGGATTTCTTCCTTTCTCATTTTTATCTAATGTTATTTAAGTTGTTATGACCTTTTTTTCAATTACAAATGTTGGGGTATGATTTCACACCTCCATCATACTGTACTATTTATTTTTGGATGATGGGAGACCCCTTTCACTCCCATTAAAGCCTCCTATGTACACCCATTACCATGCCAAAATTCTGTGAGGTATTTCTCTCTCCTCTTTTACATCCAAGTAATTATTTTGTATTATGCATATAAATTCCATTAAATTTGTTGGGACATGTATCCATATTACCCCCTTACTATCCATTTCATGTACATATTATTAGACACCATTTTCTCTATCATCAACTATTTTCATGAATCCTTATGTTATGCCATTATGCTGTCGAAATTGCACTGCATTTTTCCAAGCCAAGATCGGTGTGTAGTGAATACCATACCCATGTATCTATCAAGGGTATTCACCTTTATGAACATATACCTATTTAATGGTACTTTAAGGTATTTATTCCACATTTTTTAATTGTGTAATAACTTATGATGTTGATGGATGCCATGTTATATGATCCATGTGGCACACTTACGCATGAAATGAAATGTTTAAGAAGGGTATGCCCTGATAGCGCTCCAATGAATTGGGAAAAGTATAGTATCATGATATTTCATGTGAAATGGCTGTTAAATCATGATAATACAAGTGAAATGAGGTATTAATCATTCTTCATGTGAAATGAGGGTTTACTCATGCTCCATGTGCAATGAGCCTTAGCTCATGCTAATTCTATGTTAAGTGTTGTTGCCACATTTCCATGTAATGATTATCATGCTTTATCATGCCTTTATCTTCACGTTTCTATTATGATCCATTTATATGCCTATTTTCTATCATTTATTTTACTCCTCATGTTATTCCATGTTTATTACCTTACTGGGCTTTATAGCTCACTCTTTTCTTATGCTTGTCCTCAGGTTATCACATGCAATACTAAGGACGAGGGAATGTAGTGGTCATGTAAAGGAAGTTTTCAATAAATATGTTATGGTTTTTATGTTCTAAGATGTTATTTAATGTTCCTAATCCCCAAATACACTATAACTCTCGATCTTATATGTCGTATCAAGTGATGATTTTATGTAATAAATCAGGTTTAAGTGTGTAATAAAATATTGGGTTGTTATAGTTGGTATCAGAGGATAGGTTTAGTTATTTTTGGGACTAGGATTAAAAAACCTTAGTGAATACTTAGAGACAAGAATAAGTATAATAAAAAAATCCCTACGTATTGGTGAGTATTGATTAAGTGGTTTATCAAGAAAATACATCCCTGTTTAGATATGAGCAGGTAGAGGCGGCTCTAGCACAAATGTATCCTTGGGCTAAAACCTAAAAAAACTGGTTTAAGCGAGACTCAAATGGGAAATGGTGCATGACAACAGTCCTTGCTAAACTCTTGGTTATGACACTCTCGAGGTATATGCTTTTGTAAATTCATAATCTTAGTATGAACCCTTATTAAGGGTATTAAAAAAATGCCCCAAAGAATATATGTTAGAAAGTAGATCCTCGATAGCATATATTGAAGCCTATGGATTCATAAGTTAAGGAAATAAAAGTTATTTATAAGTCATCATTTTTGTCCATGGATTACCCTTTATGTTTTAACCCTAACTTTCCTTTTATTCCAACCAATGGCTGGTAATATGAGGACTCGGGATAACAATCAATGTGAAGATCAATGTGATGACTGTGCAAATGAGATTCCCCATCAGATGGGAGGGTGAATCATGAACTTTTTCATGATTCTCTCTCATTTAACTCAAGATCTGAATACAAACATGGGTCAAGAAGAATATTCAAACCCCCCATAAGAAATAACAAGTCGCTATCGAGAGCTTAATGAGACAAAGGCCTCCTACTTTTAATGGATCACCTGATCCCTCAATTGCCGAACAATGGATCCACTCCATTAAAAAGATCATCTCTATCCTTAAATGTCCCAAAAAAAGAGAAGGTTCTTATGGATTCTTATCATATGGAAGGTGAACCCGATCAATGGTGTATGTTTATCCAAAATACAAAGCTTGAGGAAGAGATCGAGGTGTTGGAATGGAGGGATTACTGGAAGATGTTTTTCGATAAATATTTTACATGCAACCTCTGACTTAAGATGGAAAGGTACTTCCTTTTCCTCAAGAAAAAAGATGAAGAATCTGTCAGAGCGTACTAGAAAAACTTCACAAGTCTTGCACGATATGCCTCCTACTTTGTCATTACCCCCAAATTCAAGGTTGACCGCTTCTTTGGTGGGCTTAAACCTAGCCTATGGAAAGTGCTGGTTATCCATGACTTCGACAGCTATGAGGAAATTGTCTGATGTGCCCTCAAGGTCATAATAGAGATTGAATAATCTTAGGGGTATCATGGGGATAAGAAGCATAAGGTGGAATTCAATGTTGGCGGTCTGATGGATAAATCCAATGGTGCTAAGAAGATCCAGCACCCCACTTTCCAAAGGTGTGGAAATAGGTACCTCGGAAATTGCCTAAAGGGGATAAGGAAATACTTTAGGTGTGGAAGAGAAGGGAACCTAGCTGTTAACTGCCAACAAGAAAACCCCACGGCTGAAATAGAGGATAGGAATGCTCTGTTCGAACCTCAACGTGTTGTTCATTTCTACAACAACAATGAACCAAGGCTTTATGTAAATCATTTCCCTAAGATAAGGAATTTCAGAGGCAACCAACAACCTCTAAGGAACAAAGGGAGAGCTTTTTTCATCACTACTACCAAAGTGAACCCCGACAATGAAGTGGTGATAGGTACGCTAGTTATTCATTCAAGAATAGTGAACATACTTTTTTATTCAGGTTCTACGCATTCTTTTATATCCCAAAATTTTAGTAGACCAATCTCATCACCACCACAAATCTTGGAAGTAAATATTTCAGTGAGTATGGAAAATGGGGCAATCATTTCATCCCATGAATATAACTGCTCCCCTATCATAATCTATGCATTGAATTTCTTGGTGAACCTCGTCATACTCCCTATGGTTAAATTTGATGCAATTCTTGGCATGGATTGGCTTTACTTATTTAGATCCATTATAAATTTCTGTGATAGGGAAATCACTCTCCATGTGGAGAATCGACCGTCGATTATATACAAGTTCAAGGAGGAAGATGAATATTCTTTAGCTCCATCATCTCAAGCATGGATATTACTGCCCTATGTGCACACATATTTGGCTTAGATGACAGAGTATAAGGAGGAAACCATCCTTGAAGACATGCCTATTGTGAGGGAATTTGCTGAAGTGTTTCCTGATGAATTGCATGGTCTTCCTCCTAGAAGGGATGTTGAATTATAAATTGATCCTATACCTGGGGAATTGCTAATATCCAAGACTCTTTATAGAATGGTTGTTGTTGAGCTTGAGGATCTGAAGAAATAACTACAAGAGAATCTGGATAAAGGGTTTATATGCCCATGTGCTTCACCATGGGGTGAACCAGTCCTCTTCATCAAGAAGAAGGATGGGTCAATGCACCTTTTCATCAATTATCGTGAGCTTAACAAAATCATGATAAAGAATAAGTATCCTCTCCCATGAATTGATGACTTGTTCGATTAGCTGCATGGAGCACAATACTTCTCCAAGGTGGATTTTTAGTCAGGATATTATCAAGTATGGGTGAAGAAGGAAGATATCCCCAGGACTACTTTTCGAACAATATATGGGCACTATGAATTCATAGTAATTCCTTTCAGACTAACTAATGCTCCAGCAATCTTCATGGACTTTATGAATAGAGTCTTTAGGGATTACCTCGACAAATTTTTGGTTGTATTTATAGATGATATTCTGATATACTCCAAAACCAAGGAGGATAATGAGGAGCATCTAAGAACTGTACTAGAGACCTTGCGGAAGTAGAATCTCTATGAAAGTATATAAAGTGTGAGTTCTGGTTGAAATAGGTCTCATTCTTGGGCCATTTTATCACAATCAATGGTATATATGTGGATCCCTCCAAAAAAGATGCAATTGAGTGATGGATGAGGCCAACACCGATAATGGATATCCGTAGCTTCAAGGGGTTATCTAGATATTATCGACGATTTGTGAGAAATTTTTCACAATTTTCCAACCCTCTTACCAAGATAACTCAAAAGGGAGTAAATTTTTATTGGAGTGATGAATGTGAAGAAAGCTTCAAGGAGTTAAAAAGTAGGCTTATCAATGCCCTCGTGCTCACTTTACCCACAAGTGGAGAAATTTTTGTGGTATTCAGTGATGATTCAAAGAAGGGCATGGGTTCTGTGTTGATGTAAAATGACCAAGCCATTGCCTATGCTTCAAGGAAATTGAAAGTTCATGAGCAAAATTATCCAACATGTGATTTAGAGTTGGCTGCGGTGATCTTCGCTTTAAAAATTTATCATCATTATATCATTGGGGAGAAGTGTGAAATATATACAGGCCACAAAAGCCTCAAGTATATATTCACATAGATGGAGTTGAACATAAGCCAATGAAGATGGTTAGAGCTGATTAAAGACTATGACATCTCAATCAATTACCACCCTGGGAAAGCGAACGAGGTGACATGTGCTCTAAGTATAAAGGACCCATAAATTCTATCATTGATGATAATTGAGAAGGACCCAATCTTATTAGATTTGATGAAGATGTACATGGTAATCATAAAGAAGGGAACATCATCAATCCTTTCACAAATAATTTCTCAACCATCTCTTTTGGAAAGTTTAAAGGATGGTCAAAAAGATGATGTGGGAATTTAGAAGAGAGTGAAAGCTATTAGAAAAGGGAAATCATCAATGTTCAATGTTAATGAAGAATGAATTGGTGAGATTTTGGAAAAGAATACGTGTTCCACCAAGTCCGGAGCAGAAGAAGGAACTTTTGGATGATGCGCATTGTTTAAATTTCTCTATTCACCTAGGAAACACAAATATCTATCGAGATATCTGAGAGTATTATTGGTGGGATAATATGAATAAGGAGATCACTAAGTATACATCAAAGTGCCTGGTGTGTCAGAAAGTGAAGGAAGAGAGGCAGAAGTCTAAGGGGATGATCCAACCATTACCCATACCATCATAGAACTGGGAGGACATCCCCATGGACTTTGTCACCGGACTTTCAAAGACATCCAAAGGCAACAATTCAATCTGGGTTGTTGTAGGTTGTTTTACAAATTCTGCACACTTCATTGCAATTAGGGAGGATTTCTTATTGGATCAGATAGAACGAATATATATCAGGGAAGTGGTGAGGCTGCATGGAGTACCAATATCTATTATATCTGATTGAGATCCACGATTCACCTCTAAGTTCTGGAAGAGTCTTCCACATTCTATAGATACTGAGCTGAACATCAGTATGGCTTATCATCCTCAAATTGATTTCCAATCTAAGTGGACTTTCCCAACACTTAAGGACATGTTGAGAGTGTGTTCTATGGAATTCAAAGGAGGGTGGGACCAACATCTTCCACTCATTGAATTCTCCTACAATAATAGTTTCCACTCAAGCATGTAAATGACACATTATGATTCCATGTAGGGGAAGAGGTGCAGAACACTAGCATGTTGGGATGAATTCGGTGAGCATAAGCTGCTTGGAACAGAAATGGTTGAAGAAATAGTGGAGAAGGTAAAAACCATTCAGTAGCATATCAAGGTAGCCCAGAGTCAACATAAGAGTTATGCAGATAACCGTTGATGAGACCTTGAGTTTAAAGTTAGATACACGGTATTTTTATTCATATCTCCATAGAAGAAGGTCATGAGGTTTGGAAATAAAGGGATGTTAAGTCCTAGGTACATTGTCCCCTTAGAGATTCTTGATCATGTTGGGGTTGTGGCCTATCAACTAGAACTTCCACCTACCATAGCCATAGTACATTATGTCTTTCATGTATCCCTCTTAAATAAGTTCATACCAGACCCTTCACATTTACTCTCTTTATAAGTAGTATAACTAGAGGATGATCTTTCTTACAAGGTGCAACCAGTGAAGATCTTAGATAATAGAGAAAAAGTTTTATGAAATAAGATAATGCCCCTCGTTGAGGGGTTGTGGTGAAACCACACGTTTGAATAAGCGACAAGGGAATTAGAGGAAGTTATAAAGCAAAGTCACCCACACCTATTTTAGTGTGGGAAAAGGAAATTTTGAGAAGAAATTTCTTAAGGGGGGAAGATTGTAATGACCCAAACTTTAAATAATGAAAATTCCTCTTAATCTAATTAAATTTCTTATAATGGTTATATAAAATGTGAACTTCATTGGTTTTATGTTTCTGTATTTTAAAATACCGTTATGAATTGTGACCATTGCTAATATAGTCATTGAACAGTGATCACATGATTAGTATAAATATAGGGCTTTAACAAATCCAATTTACTCAGATAAAGGAAGTGATGGCCTCATCTAGTAAACTTGCCCCATACGAATCCCATTTGTTGGAGCTCATAAAGGAGGTGGAATCATTGGGCTTCTCTCTTAACCAAGCCCAAGCTAACCATGAGCATGTTAAGCTTGAACGGAATCGACTACGGGAGAAGTGGAAGTTAATAGAGATTACCACCCGAGTGATGTTATCTGAGACACCCCAAGAGTCTGTTACCATCATACACCTTACTCTTCGGTCTTATGCGGGTGTTATAAGGGGTTTTGTAACAAGACCCTAGCACTATAACAAAGTACATTATTTTTTTATAAAGAATTTTCATTCATTTTATTATTGTTACTTGGTAAATAGTTTTTAAAGCAAAAATAGTATTTTTAGTTAATATTCAACTAAGAAATCTATTTTGATGAATTAATGGATTTTTGAATTAAATGATATTTTAATAAAATTTTATTGTTAAATTACTTTTTATTAAATATAAATGATCATATAATTTTATGAATGCAATTGTAATTTTTATTAAGGTTTGAAAACTGTTTTTGTCAGAACCCATGAATTTTTGTTAAATGTCAATTTTTATTTTAAATGTGAAAATTCACATATTTATAAAATTATTTAGATAAAATGAATATTATTTTTAAAATCGTGACTTTTAAATTATCCAATGATAAATTTTTCATAATTTTCTGAGACAGTCGAATTTTTTGGTAAAAATTAAATACTGTTAAAATATATAAGTTGTTTTATGACATCATAATGACCAAATAGTGAGGTAATAAAATACTATAAACATTATGTTATGAAAAAATATTCTTTAGCATTAAAATAATGTGATTTTATATTTTTTTGATTTATTTTACAAAGCTTTTGTGGACCCTCCAAGACTTATAAAACATTTGGTCTTTTTAAATTTCATTCCTTGAGAGTGTGACTCACATCAACATAAAAAACACTATTATTTTATGAAGTTATGCCATTTTACTTATAAAAGATTTTTTTTTCCACTACCCTTTTGAAAAACCTATGGGAAAAAACCATGGGATAGTTTGTGGTATTGATTAGTTTAATGTGAGATGTCCCAAACCTAAATAATAAAGAATTCCCTCTCATTTCCTATATAAACCCACCCAAGCTCCCACTTCCTCTTCACTCAAAGCCTTTGGAGTCTAAAAAACCCCTGCCCTCATCTCTCTAGAATCTTCCCAAGGTGCCCCAAGCTCCCAAGAAGCCTCTCTCAATCCTCTCCCAAGCCTTTTGGATCACACTTCCAAGTAAGGGATTTCTTCCTTTCTCATTTTTGTCTAATTTTTTATAAGTTGTTATGCCCTTTTGTTTTCAATTAAAAATGTTGGGGTATGATTTCTCACCTCCCCTAACTATATGATTTATGTTTGGATGATGGGATACCCCTTTATCTCCAATTAAATCCTCCCATGTACACCTGTTACAATGCCGAAATTCCGTGAGGAATTTCTCTCTCCTCTTTTACATCCAAGTAATTCTTTTGTATTAGGCATCTAAATTCGATTACATTTGTCGGGACATGTATCCATATGACCCCCTTACTGTACATTTCGTGTACATGTGATAAGACACCCTTTTCTATATCATCAACTATTTTCATGAATCCTTACCACACAATCCTTTTTTGTATTATTTAAAATGTCACTTTTTGGGTGAGTGATAACCATACATAAAGAGACCAAAACCAGTACACACCAAATTCAAATTTCAAAAATTCTACATTAAAATTTCCAAATGCAGGATTCAAAAGTATCGCACAGTCCACCTCGATCCATGAGTTAACCCACCTCAACCCATGAACGAACCATCATCCATCACGTCCTCGAACCAAGAGATCTGGAAATGTCGCTATTATCCTCCATCAGTGACATCAAAATTTCCATTCATACCGTCGGAGAAGAAACTCTCCACCATCACGTTGACCAGACCGCCATCATCATCAAATTCCTAATATCACACCAGTCGCTGGAAATTTCCATAGACCTCCGTAACCATCGTAAAATGACAACACCATGATGATACAAACCCAAACCACCTAAGACACCAATAAATTTTGAACTCACTCCAATGAAACACAAAAAGAAAGAAACATTAACCAGAAACAACATAGTCTTGAACCACTAAAAGCTTCCACCATAACCAAAACAGAGCAAATTTATACTAAGAACACCAACAGAAACTTCACTGAGTAGGTCTCGAGTAGATCGACCTCCATAGAAAAGGAATCACACAAAACATCACCAAAAAAAGAATCATACCACATGAGGGGGACAGTCATCCGCCAAACCTCACCTCCCAAAACATTTGATGAACCACCACTTCAGATTCACTTGAGAGAGAAGCAGAGGGCCTTGAGGTCAGGGTAGGAATAAGAGTAGCCGAGGTCTCCGAAAGACTGCAGCATGGCGAGAATGACACCAAAATCCAAAACCAAGGTCGATCCGAATCAGAAGCGCCTGAATAATGATGACGCCTAACCCCTTAACCCAAAATCCCTATGTTACCACCACTCCAAATCTGACCTGGAGAGGAGAGGTGGAATGCGAGATCAGGGTAGGGATGTATCAGTCAGAGGCTTCAACAGCAACTGACTTCAGCAGGACCAAATAAATAACCCCGAAAGACAAACACCAAGAAAGTCGCACCATCCAGAAGGAGAAAAAGTCTGACATTGATCGAAATAAAGGACCATAGAGGATGGAGGAGACTGAAGGAGCCGATAGTGTATAAGAAAGGATGAAAAGGAAGTGGTGCTTAGGTGCACCGCCAACCCCAAGAAAAGGGTTTCATGGGGAAACGCTAGATGGGCCGAGCATGAGAGGGAGAGTTCCGAGAGAGAGGGGTGCCATCCTCTATTTTCATGAATCCTTATGTTACGTTGTTATGCTGCCAAAATTGCACTACATTTTTTCAAGCCAAGATCAGTGTGTAGTGAATACCATACCCATTTCTCTATCAAGGGTATTCACCTTTATGGACATATACCTATTGAATGGTAATTTTTTGTATTTATTCCACATTAATTAATCGTGTAATAACATATTATGTTGATTTATTCCATGTTATATGATCCATGTGGCACACTTATGCATGAAATGAAATGTTTAAGAAGGGTGCGCCATGATAGCACTCCAATGCATTGGTAAAAGTATAGTATCATGATACGTCATGTGAAATGGGTGTTGAATCATGCTAATTCAAGTGAAATGAGGATTTACTTGTGCTTCATGTGCAATGAGGGTTTACTCATGCTCAATGTGCAATGAGCCTTGGCTCATTCTAATTCCATGTTAAGTGTTGTTGCCACATTTCTATATTATGATTATCATGCTTTATCATGCCTTTATGTTCATGCTTCTCTTGTGCTCCAATGATATGCCTATTTTCTAACATGTATTGTATTTTTCATGTTATTCCATGTTTATTCCCTTACTGGGATTTATAGCTCACCCTTTTCTTATGCATGTCCTCAGGTTATCCCATGGAATGTTATGTACGATGGAATGTAGTGGTCATGTAAATGAAGTTTTCAATAAAGATGTTGTGTGATTTATGTTCTAAGATGTTTTGTAATGTTACTAGGCCCCAAATACACTATACCTCTTGATCTTCTATGATTTAACAAGTGAATATTTTATGTAATAAATCAGGTTTAAGTGTGTAATAAAAAGTCAGGTTGTTATAGTACTGAATGGGGGTCATCAAAGAATAGGACTAGAGGTACTGGAATGGTGTCATACTCTACTCTAAAATTTTTCCAATTAACTTTGTTGGCATTTTGAAAACTTGGTACTTATATATATTGTCAATCTTCCTACTGTACGAACCACTATAGGCACCACAATAGGAACCTTTTTTGGTGCCTACAGACTATATAGAAGAGTACATGGATAAATTATACTGAATAGATGGTGTTCGGATCCCATGACACTACACCAAAATGTCCAATGTAAACCGATGAAATGACCGTAGGAATCAAAAAAGTGGTACCAACATAGGTCTGTCAGAACTAGTAGAGGGAGCTACGGTGGCTATGGGGACATAGGAACGCAATCAACCCCCTACCACTATACGCATATATATTTTTATACTCACATGTAATTATATATATTTTTATATCTAGGGTCGAGCTAAGGGTATTCCTACAAGTGTGTGTCAAGCAACTAGTGCACCCAATTGGCATATCCTCAGTACTCTACTCTAACAGACTCCATATAATATAGGTAGTAGAGGCTTGGGTCCTCCCCCAACATAAGGTGGTAGTATATGAATCAATCGATGGGAAATAGACCGAGGGTGACATGCTACTAACTATATTATACAAATAGTGGGGTGTGATCCAGTAGTCCAGCCATAGGTGGTACTATATACAGTGTGAGAATGTGTGGTTTGGGAACTCTGAATGAATAGCCATCGAGGTACACAGTGTAGGGAATCTCGATGAGTACTAGTGGGTTATGTACTCTTCTATAACTATATATAATAGAATTTTTGATTATAGTACTTGGAACTATTAGAAGAGTACTCGAGCATGGTTCATCTTGTTAGTAATGAGGTGAGGAGTGGAGGTTATTCGGTGGGAATATCGACTATAGTGACTATTAGATTAGAGTACTGAGGGGAAGGAACTAAGAGGTCATCATTGTAGTTTGACAATGGGAAAGCACCTTGAAACCATATCTCTATGACCTTTGGTGAGGTTCAGAGTTGTCTGTCTTACCAGATAGCTATATCAATGATTGTCACAGTGGGAGGAACATGTGGGATGAGAAGAGCATCTTGAATGGGTGGTGTTCTCACGTACTCATGGGATCAAAATAAGAAAACTAGACTCGGACTCATTATAACAACCTTACTTTTATTTCACACATAAATATGATTTATTACATGAAACTTCACTTAATACAACATAGAAGATTGATAGGTCTATTTATTTGGGGCTTAAGTTCATTACATAACAACTTAAAACATCAAATACAACATATTTATAAAAAACTTATTTTACATGACCTCGGAATTCCTTCATACATAACATTGCATGGGATTACCTGAGGACATACATAAGAATGGGTTGAGATATAAATCCCAGTAAGGGATTGAACATGTAATAACATGAGGAAAACAATACATCTTAAAAAATAGGTGTATCAATGGAGAACAAGAGAAATATGGACATAAAGGAATGATAAAGCATGATAATCATAACATGGAGATGTGGAAACAATATTTAACATGATATTATCATGATTCAAGGATTATTTCACATGGATCATGAGTAAATCCTCATTACACATGAAGCATGAGTAAACCCTCGTTTCACTTAAATTAGCAAGAGTTAACACTCATTGGACATGACGTATCATGATACTACACTTTACCCAATGCATTGAAGCGCTATCAGGGTGCACCATTCTTAAACATTTTATTTCATGAATATGTGTTCCACATGGATCATAAAACATGGAATAATTAAACATCATCATTTATTCTACAATAAAGGAATGTGGAAACAACATTTAACAAGATATTAGCATGAGCCAAGGCTCATTGCACATGGATCATGAGTAAATCCTCATTGCACCTGAAGCACGAGTAAACCCTTGTTTCACTTCAATTAACATGATTCAACACTCATTGAACATGATTAATCATGATACTATACTTTAACCAATGCATTGGATTGCTATCAGGGCGCACCCTTCTTAAACATTTCATTTCATGCATTAGTGTGCCACATAGATCATACAACATGGAATCATTCAACATCATCATTTATTCCATGATAAAGGAATGTGGAATACATACATGAAACTATTTAAACAAAAATTAAATGTTCCTAAATTTGAATACCCTTAATAGAGAAATGGGTATGGTATTTACTACACAATGACTTTGGCTCGGAAAATCACGGTGTAATTTCGGTAGCATATAGAATGACATAAGAGTTAATAAAATGGTTGATGATAGATAATGGGGTGTCTTAACATATGTACATGAAATTGATATTATGTGAGTCATATATATACATGTCCCAACATGATTAATGGAATTTTATATTCATAATACAAAAGAATGTCTTGAATGTAAATGAGTAGAGGGAAATTGCTTATGGAATTTCGGCATGGTAACAGGTGTACATGAGAGGAATTAATGAGAGATAAATGGGTCTCTCATCATTAAAACATAAAATGGGTAGTATTGGAGAGGTTATAAATCATACCCCAATATTTATAATTGAAAATAAAAGGACATAACAATATTAAGAAACTTGGCTAAAATGAGAAAGGAAGGAATCCCTTACTTGGAAGTATGATCCCAAATGATTGGGAGAGGCTTGGGAGAGGCTTCTTGGGAACATGGGGAACCTTGTGAGGATTATAGAGAGAGTAGGGCAGATGTTAGATGAACTCCAAAGGCTTTGAGTGAAGAGGATGTGAGATATTGGGTGGGTTTAAATAGGAATGTAGAGGGAATAATTTATTATTTATGTTTGGGAAACCACACATTAAACTAATCAAAACCACAAACCAGCCCATGGTTTTTGCCAATGTTTTTTTTCCAAAGGGGAGTGGAAAAAAATATTTTATATGTCCAATGGCCGAACTTCTTAAAATAATAGGGTTTCTTATGTGGAGTTGAGTCACGCTCTCAAGGAAAACAATTTAAAAACCTAAAATGTTTTATAAGTCATGAAGGGTCCACTAAGTCTTTGTAAAATAAATCAAACCTAAAATAAAATTATTTTAATGGTAAGAAATATATTGGCCCAAAATAATTTTTATAGTATTTTATTACATCACTATTGGGTTATTATGATGTCATAAAACACATTATATATTTAAAGGGTATTTAATTTTTACCCAAAAATTCGACTATCTCAGAAAATTATGAAAAATTTACCAATGGGTAATTTCAACATCCTGATTCCAAATATAATATTCATTTTATATAAATAATTTTTTAAATATGTTAATTTTTACTTTTAAAATAAAAAACCGGTATTTATTGAAAAATCATTCGATTTGAAAAAACAGCTTTCAAACCGTAATAAAATTTACAATTGAATTCATAAAATTATATGATAATTTATACTTAATATAAATTAATTTAATAATAACATTATTATTTTATTAAAATATTATTTAATTCAAAAATCTATTAATTCATCAAAATAGATTTCGTAGTTGAATATTTACTAAAAAAATTATTTGCGCTTTAAAAACTATTTACAAAGTAACAATAATAAAATGAATGTATATACTTCATTATATAAAAAAATAATGCACATAATAATAGTTCTAAATTATTGTTACATAAACCCTTATAACACCCTCATACGACTGAAGGGTAAGGTGTGTGATCGTGACAAACTCTTGGGGTGGCTTAGATAACATCGCTCGGGTGGTAATCTCTATCAACATCCACTTCTCTCATAGGCGGTTCTATTCAAGACTAACATGTTGAAGATCAGCTTGGGCTTAGTCCAGAGAGAAGACCATGGAGCCACCTTCTTTCCAAGCTCTGAAAAATGAGCTTCATACGGGGAAATTCTACTAGATGAGGCCATCGATTCCTTTGTCTGAGTAAATTGGATTTGTTAAAGCCCTATATTTATACTAAACATGTGATCATTGTTTAATGAATATATTAGCAATGGAAATAATTCTTAACGGTATTTTAAAATCGAAAACCAAATAAGTGCATATTTTATATAACCATAATACTTGATTTAATTAGATTAAGAGGAATTTTCATTAATGAATGTTTGGGTCATTACAATCTTCCCCCCTTAAAAAAATTGTGCCCCACAATTTGATTACATAGAAAAGAACTCTAAAAATTAAACACAACTTCAGGGTTTCTTACCCACCACCATTAATCATTCCCCAACCCTCATTATCACATCGATCATGGAGATCAAGGGTCTACATAGTGCAACAATACTTCAAGTCACATTCAAATTCTTCCACTTCCTTCATCCAGATGCAGTTCGTACAACATGGATCGTACCGATTTAAAATATGATGCAATTTTTGGAAAATTTTGTTTCTAACATATAGTTTCAAACCATCACCATGTATTAGGTTTTTGTAAAATAGTCTGACATATTCATATTTGAAATTTTTGAAATGCGGTTCTTCTAATATATTGTCTAAGTTTCCAAAAAGACTGGAAGATAAGACTATATATATATATTGGTTGCTTAGAGCTTTCCCTCTACATTAGCTATTCTAAAATCAAATAGTGCATCATACTCTCTGGATAGGGTGATGTATTTGAAAATACCCTGATTGTACCTAACTTGTCTGGAAAGGTGGGAGAGTTGGGAGCTTAATATTTGATCATAGGTGATCCATGATCCCAGATGATTCTGTGGTATGGAGGAGGTGTTTGATATGTCATAGAGAGTATTTCATGAAATTTGGACATTGGAAAAGGTTTCGATGATATGTGATCTTGACTTTGCAATAATTATAGCTAGTAAGCCCTCATTAAGGGACAAGACTGTTGTATGAGGTTCTTCCCCTTCCATCTCGAAACTATCCTTTATCCTACTCAAAAAAAATCAAATTTTGAGTTACCCTCTAGACATGATAAAATTATGATATTAAACTACTTGAAGTATAACTATTTATTATTCCTTAATGAAAGGAATTTTAGGGGTAACACATAAAGAGTAATCCAAGGACAAAAAGGATGACTTATAAATAACTTGTAATTCCTTAACTTATGAATATATAGGATTCAATCTATGTTATCCATGATCGTATTTCCAATATATATTCTTAGGGGCATTTTTTTTATTCCAATAATAATGGTTCATACTAAGATTGTGAATTTACCAAATGATATCCCCTGAGAGTGTCGTGACAAAGAGTACAGCAAGCCCCATTGTCGTGTACCAGGATACCTCGGGTCAAGCCCAAAACTCCTTGTTAGCGTTTTCACTCCTAGGTACATCTGTGCGAGAGTCACCTCTACCTGATCATTTCTAAATAGGGAAGTGTTTCCTCTATAAACCAATTACTCAATACTCACCAAAATTTAGGGATTTTATTATTGTACTTAGTCTTATCCCTAAGGCTTTCATTAGGGTTTCCTAATCTTCATCCCAAAAATAACGAAACCTATCCTCTGATACCAACTATAACAATCCCGCATTTATTTCACACTTAAACAGGACTTATTACATGAAACATCACTTAATAAAACATATAAGATCAAGAATTCTAGTGTCTATGGGGATTAGGATCATTACATAACAACATAAAACATGAAATACAACATCTTTATTGAAAACTTTCTTTACATGACCACAATATTCCTTCATACATAACATTACATGGGATAACTTAAGGACATACATAAGAAAGGGGTGAGCTATATAGCCCAGTAAGAGAATAAACATGTAATAACATGAGGAATAATATACAAGTTAGACAATAGGCATATCAATGGAGAACAAGAGAAACATGAACATAAAGGCATGATAAAGCATGATAATCATAACATGGAGATGTGGAAACAACATTTAACATGATATTAGTATGAGCCAATGTTCATTGAACATGCATTATGAGTAAATACCCATTGAACATGAACCAAAAGTAAAACCTCATTGCATTTGAATTATAATGAGTCAACACTCATTGAACATGATGTATCACGATACTGTACTTTACCCAATGAATTGGAGTGCTATCAGGGTGCACCCTTCTTAAACATTTAATATCATGCATAAGTGTGCCACATAGATCATACAACATGGAATCATTCAACATCATCATTTATTCCATGAAAATGGAATGTGGAATACATACATGAAACTATTTAAAAAATAAGTAATTGTGCATAAGTGTGAATACCCTTGATAGAGAAATGGACATGGTATTCACTACCACCACAAATGAATTTTATTTTATTTCAAAAAGGGAAAAAGGAGCAGCACAACTCAAGGTGGCCTGAAGAAATGGAGGCCAAGAGAATCCCTGATAACATGGTCCACCCCACAAGGGGGAAGGGATCCAAGGGAGAAAAAATCCACAAGGGGGCATTTCGGGGAGGCAATGGGTGTCAAGAAGTTAGCCACTCGATTTCCCTCATGCCACCTAAAGAGAATCTCCATGTTACTGGAGAGGAGAACATTGCACTTACGAATCAAATAAGTGATATTCCAGAGGTAGGATGAGGTGCCGGTGAGATCACTCTACAAAATACTGGAGTCTCTTTCAACAGAGGACATGGGAAGGTCTCTGGATCGGCAAGGAGAGAGGCCCTTGAGCAGTGCCAATGCCTCCACATTAAAAGAGTTCCCTGGTCAAAAGAAGGTGCTGAAGGTGAAAATAACTTATTCCACTGTTTCTTGGACCACACTGCCACCGTGCATGGGACCAGAGCCGAAGGCTCCATCAATGTTGAGTCTCAGGCCTGAAATGGGGGGCATCTAGCAGACCCATCGTCCCTATTTCCTGGGGCTATTACGGTCTAGATAAGCAGTCCTGGAGGAGAAGTGGTAGAGAGAAGGTGATGCATCATGATGGGGGAGGAGGCCAATCAGCTCTGAGGTGAGGCACTTGGCTCTGACCATCAATTCCAGAGTAGAGCACTGAGTCCCATGGCACGCTTGGTTGTGAGCCTACCAAATGTACCAGCAGGCCACCTACAGAAGGGTTTCCCTGGCCGCAACCTCATGGTTGTTATCCAGGCAGCCATTAAACCAGCTCAAGAAGAAATCCTATGGGGAATCCATGGCACTGGGAATCAGAGGGAACTCCCCAAGATCTCCCTAGATCCATATAGCCCACTCACTTTGGAAAAGAGGTGCACCATGGATTCCTCATAGGGAGTAAAACAGTAAGCACATTTGGATGCAAACTAGACCCCCTTCCTTTTAATTGTCAGGTCCAAAGGGAGATCCTAATTTCTTATTCTCCAAAGTTGGAAGGAGAATTTAATTGGGGTGGATTTGCACCAAATATGCCTTTCCCAATGGTCTCTCATTGACTAGGAATACGTACACTGGCGATAGGCTTTAGCCGAGAACTTTCTGATGGGGTAGCTAGTGAGGATGCAACTATCCTGGGAGCCATCCAAGCTGATGTTGTCAAAGAAAGCCTTTTGATAGGGAGACAAAACCGCCTGGATAATGTAAGGGTGATCACTGGCTTCCAAAAAGGAAATATTTGGTGCATGGCATCCAGGGAAGTCCAGTAGGCCACCCCCCCCCCCCCCCCCAATCACACTTCCAGAAGTTGAGATCCCGCTGACCTAGGACCCACTGAGAGTGGCACAGAAGAACAGGGAGATGAGTCTGACGAGATCTCTAGAGGCTTGAAGGTGATTTACCATTATCGCATAGACCGAATCTATACTTCCCTCCAATCAGTTAGCTCCACAAAGAGTTTCCTTCAATAACCTCCCATGCGAGCCTTCCCTAGAGGAAATAAATGGCCTGGCCCATGTCTCTAACCCCAATGCCTCCCAACTCTACTGTCCTGGAAAGCTTATTCCATGAGGACCACCTCCATCTCCCCTCCCCTTGGCTATCCCAAATAAAGGAATTCATGATCTTCTCAATCTGTATAATGGTAGACTTAGGGGCCTTTAGGGTGTAGAGAATGTGCATAAGGATCGAATAAATGACACAATTGATGAGGGTGATCCTTTCTACAAATGATTGGAACCTATTCTTCCATTTGAGGATGCGGTTGGTAATTATTCTGACCAAACCATCAAAAAACTGATCCCAAATCCTACCTGGGGAAATGGGAGCTTCGAGTAAGAGCAAAGGGAAGTTTTTACTCTGAATGCCTAGGGTGGAGACAATTTCTTCCCTTCTCCTAGCTGGGAAAAAAGGGGGCAAGTAAACCCCTATTTTATCCATGTTCATCATTTGACCACTCCATAAAGCATATTCATCCATGATGCTAATAAATCCCCTGATGGAGGCACTTCCCCCATTGATGAAGAAGACCATTTCATCTGCAAAGAGAAGGTGAGACACTCCCGGGACATGGGCCCCGCAATGATATGGAAGGATATGACCAATTTGGATAGAGGAGGCCATGAACTTGCTCAGGACGTCCTGCACCAGAATGAAGATGCTAGGAGAAAGAGGGTCACCTTTCCTGAGTCCTCTAACTATTTTAAAGAAGCCACATTGCCTCCCCATAGAAACCAGGTTGAGCCGCGATGAGCTATAACAACGAAACAAGAGTTCAATAACCCATTCAGAAAACTCCATGCTTCTCATGGCAGGGATGATGAAGCCACACACCAATTTGTAATAGGCCTTTTACATATCAACCTTGATCATGATGTTGGACCCTCGGACATTCCTATTAATCTCACCAATCATCTCCTATGCAATAGCCATTTCCCTCTGAATGTACCTCCCCTGGATGAAGGCATGTTGTACCTTCACAACCCAATTGTGGATAAACTGGGAAAGTCTTCTATTGATGAGGTTCGCCAACACCTTGTATGTGAAGTTTCACATACTGATAGGTTGGTACTATGCTATGGTAGTGGGGTCACTAACCTTTGGAATAAGAACCAGGGTAGTAGCAATGGAAACCCGTGGCAGCCCACCTCCATAGAAGAAGTCCTGAATGGCATTGATAAGCTCCTCCTTGATGATTCTCCGAGCACTAACCAAGAAGGAGCCCGGAAACCCATCTGGTCCAGGGGAACTCTCCTAATTTAGAGAGGTAACTGAATCCCATACCTCCTTCTCCTCCAGAGCTTGTCTGAGGGCCTCATTGGTGTGAGCGGAGACCACCCTTAGGATTGAGCTGAAAATATCGATCTGATCCTAGGGATACCCATTCTGCCATTGGGGATTATTGTTACACATAAAAAATGTCAAATATGAGCCAATCATACCACCAATGGCGTCCAAGTCACTAGTAAAGGACCCGTCGTCATGTTGGATATTTGGAGTCTCCCGCAACTGCTTATCCCTAATGAAAGTATGGAAATATGCCGATTTGAACTCTCCTCCATGATCTAGGTGGTCCGGGAATGCTCACGAAGGCATCTTTCCTGATCCCGCAAACCCTCACTGAATTGCTGCTTCTTATGACATAGAGAGGAAAAACTTCCCTCATCCCCTAAAACCTCCATACAGGCCTCATCCCTCACGATATCTCTCTTCAATTCCACTAGAACGGGCTGCATAGTTGGGAGGGAATCCAACCAGCCTCTGAGATCAAACTTTAGGCGTCGAAGATTGTTATGGAGGTGAGTCCTGGGACCCCCTCATAGGGTTTCACCCAAGAGGAATGGAACAACTCAAGAAATTCTGGGAGATCTATCCAACTTTTTCTGAAAAAAGAATCCTCACCCCTGGGGAGAATCCGACCTGAGGTGGACAAGAAGGGGGGAGTGATCGGACAAAGCGCGGGTCAAGTGGATAACCTCCAAGTTGGGGAAGTCAGAAATAGCACGAAGGTTCCCAAAGAAGTGGTCTAATCTGCACCATGTCCTATGGACTCCTCTCTGATTATTGCACCACATGAAGCTATCTCCAGAAAAACCCCAAATCAATAAGCCCCTCCTGGGCCACAAAGGATGAGAAGAGGGCCCTATCGCTTTGAGGGAGAGAGCTCCCCCCCTTCTTTTCTGACGGGTCCAAGATGCAATTAAAATCACCCCCAACCAGCCAGGGTTCGTCCCCAGGATTTAAGGAACTAAGATCCAACCATAATTGGTCATGGATACACACCTCACATTTAGCATAGACAAAGGAGAAGAAGCATATACACAGTCTCGAGTCCACCTTAGTTGAGAGATGCTGGTCAGAACCGACCATATTGTCCACCAAAATAGATTCTTTCCAAAAAAACTAGATATGTTGATTTTCTGGCTCACCATGCAAAGATAACCACATCCCTACTCTTCTAGCACACTCTCCAATTTTGGAAGAGTTAGCCTTAAACTCAGGGATAACCACAAGGGTGGCATTGATCCTAGCCACCTCATTGGAGGGAAAGTCTGTCTTGACACGGGCTCCTAGTCCCCCAGCGTTCTAGATAATTAGTGACAGCATTAAAGAATAAGGCTCCCAGTCCTGAACTCAAATTAATGTCTATGTTAGATCTCCCTTGAAGATAGGAGAAGGGAGTTTTCCACTGAACGGGTACACATAGGGGGTACAGGGGGAAGGGGAGCAGGCTGCCAAGATAGGGGAAAAGAAGTAGGCAGGGGTACTGACCCGCTCAAGGCAGAGGGTCAGGAAGGAGGGCTAGGTGGGGGGATTGATGAGGACCAGACTTTGGCGAGGACCCAGAGATAGGCCCAGATAAGAGTAAAGGGGAGGGGGTGGGGGCATGAGCTAGTGTACTGAAGTAATAGTTCAAGGATATAGGGAGGAAGGGGAGTTAAGAAGCACAGTTTTGGTGGGGCCAAGGAGGATCGTAGAAGTGGACAGCTTTCCCATTGGCAAGACAACGGGCACTGCCCAGGAAGGCAGAGGGGGAGAGCAAGCTGGAGGGAGGATTCATTGAGTGGCGTAGGGAACTAAATCCTGGCATGGAAGTGGATTTAGGTCATACACACACATAAACAATGTTTTCAATTTTCGATAGATGGAATGAAAGAAAGTTAAATATTATTTCACCTTTTTAGAATAATTATTATATCATATAAATGATATATATTCATTAAATACATCCTTATTACTATAAATAAAATATAGTGATGAGAAATTAATTATATCGTTATGTGGAGATGGTAGGCCATACGTACACACGAGCATACTTTCACATTAGATTTTATGGAAAAGAGGGTGAATAGTTATGGTTTCATAATTATAATATCATTTTAGTACATTTAAGAAACAAAAGTCTTTATTTTATGTTAGATACCACATATTTGTAATAGTTACAATAAGAAATAAATTAAAAGAGTTCAGGTAAGACAATTACCTTTTCTTCAAGATATCTCTTTTAGATCATTACTTAAGGAACCTAAGGTTTGACTTTTTGGGAGTCAAGCACATCCAGAACATGTAAAAGGATGTTAATAATATAAATTCATTAGAATTAGTTGATATAGGATTCCCAATGTTGTGTAAATAAGATAATGAATGGGTTTCTTTTTATAAGGTAGGGAAAGGACACACTTGGAATTACAAAAAAGATTAAAATATAATCAAATAATTATCAATCGAAATGATTGAAAATGGTCATATATTAAAATATAAGGTAGGATATGGTTTTAATATCACCAAAATATAATATTTTGACAGGTTTATGTGGTATTTTAATCCTTATCTTTTGTTTTAACCCCATAACATATTTTAACCTTAACCGCAGTAACGTATTTTCACTCTTAAGGGGTTAAAATTTTATATATAAGGTGAATGTTTTAACATAATTGTATAGGGGGTAAAACTTTATACCATATCATATCTCCTTTTCCTATTTCATGTTTTTAATTATTTTTAAATAATTTAATAAAATATTATTTTCATAAAATATCAATATTTTCATTTTTCACAATATTAATTTAATTTGAATCTAAATACCTCAAGAAAAGGTGGTAATTAAAACATCCCTGATATTTTATATTTATCTAAATAATTATTGTAACACTATAAATTACTCAAATTTTATTAGTTTTAATATATTTAAATGCATTAATTTTATTTTTCTTTTAATTGAAAAAAAAATGTTTTAGAGTTGCCCAAGAATTTGAGCTAATTATTTATCAACTAAAAATTATAAATAAGTTACCATCATAAATATAATTCTATTTTAAAAAATATATATATATTTATATTCATTCATAACTTTCTTATTTTCTGAGTGGACACATAATAGTTATTTAAAAGTAAGAGGGTGTAATTCTTTATTTTTCATTACATTAAATATTATATAAATACTTTTCATGGATAATATTCCATTAAAAAATTATATATATAGTATAAGGTGGTAAGGGTTAATTTTGTTTCATAAAATAATAATTAGGTTGAAAATTTATGGTCTTATTACATACTTTTAACCTAGATTAATTAGATTTACACTTTTCAGATGTGATAAATTTTACCACAACAACTACTCATATTTACCAAAAAAATGGAAATATATATGAAATTTTAACCTCATGATTCTAAATATTGAATTAATTTTATTAAATTAGATACCTATAAGTTTATAAAATTAATTTTAATGTAATTGTGTAAAACATGATGAAAATCTCTTTTTAAGAATATACTTTTAAAATTAAAAAATGTGATTTATTCTTATCTCATGTATAAAACAATTTCATTTAATATATAACATATAAATATCTTTAAAATAAGTTATTAATACTGATCAATTTAATTTATTAAGATAAAAACATGTTGCTCTCAAAAAAATATTTTTTCTTAAAAACCTCTCTTTTACTTTCAAATGATTTTTATTTCCCTCTCTAATCAATTGATAAGAAATGAATTTATTTTACACATGTGTAAACCATAATTATTCCATTAATTATTTAAATATACTAATACCACCAATTTTAAAGCTAGTTTAAAATTTTATACTATAGTGTGATTCATTTAGACTTTGGGTTGTGTGTAACACATGTTATCAAAGAAATTAAATTTATTAAAGAAAACATATATAATGAATTCTCAATGTGTAACATTTTAATAAACATAAAAAATAATTAAAAAATAAAAATCCTATCAATTTGAAACAAAAATGGGGATATCTCTATTATATTAATCCATTTTTTCTGAAGTGGCTTCTTCAAATTTTAGATTCCTCTAGATAAATTTTACCATTTGAGTTTTCTTATTCTGTAACAATTTATCTCTATGATCCAGGATTTATAGAGGATATTCCTCAAGGAAAACATCATGATCCAATGTTATATCATCTAATTTAAACATATTTTAAGTATTAGGTATATACTTCCACATGAAAGATACATGTTACATGTCATGAACCAAAGAGGGATTTTGGGGAAGTGCTATGAAATATGATACCATCTCAATGTGATCAATAATTTTGAAGGAATAAATAAATATAGGTCTTATCTTACCCTTATTTGAAAATATCATAACCCACTTCCAAGGATAAATTCATAGAAAAAACCTTTAACAGCATCAAATTTCCATATTTGGATGATGATTGTCAGCATAAATTTTTTTCAGCTTTGAACTACCATTATGTGTTATCTACTGGATTTATCTTCATCAAAAATTTCCTAAGATATATCATGTCCCAATTGGTTTCATTATATAACTTCATCATAGAGGTTTGGAGTTATATACTTCATTACATATCGATCTTCATAATGGGCTATCTGAATGCTCGATTGAAAGATATTGTTGTAAGAAAACTCGACCAGAGGAAGGTGTTGATCCCAACCACATTTGTAACCCATAAATCAGGATATCAACCTTTTATCTTGGGATTTAATGGTTATTTCTTACTAACCATATATCTAGATATGATACACTTTATAAAAAGTCCACTCTGTATCCAAATCACACTGAAGTTTTTTCATAACTTCATGGTAAAGCTCATATACCAATCAGATACAATATACAGTGGTACTCTATGAAACCTTACCACCAACTTAAGATATACTCTATAAATTTAATAAATATAAAAATATTATCTTATATAAATGAAGTTTGATAACATTTTAAGTTGATCGATTACAACCCAAATATCACTATGGAATTTTGAAATTTTGGGGAGTCCGGTGAAAAAATCCATGGTGATTTATTCCCATTTCCATTTTGGTATGAGTAATAGTGGTAACAACCCCTTAGAATTCAATTTATCAACAAAAAATTATTTATATAACTTGCACTGAGATACATACTCTCAATATCTCTCTTGATGTTGTCCTAATATAAATACACTTTTAGATTTCTATACATTTTCATAATTCCGGGATGAATATATAATGATAAACTATGTACATCATCCAATAACCCATTCAATTATAGTATCAATTATATACATATTTGTTCTAGAAGATTATTATTATATCATGTTAATGTTTTAACACACAAAAAATCCCCACCTTCTTCTGCAATTCCATATCTTATTTCTACATCTTCTTAATCCTCTCATGTATGCATGGTTGAACATGCATACAAGAAAGATAAGATATTTTCCCCATACCTCAAGATTTCAAGATCTATCTTATGTGAATCCATAAATATTTAATCTCTTTTAATCCTAATCATGGATAAACAATCATTTTTACTCCATCGTAGAGCATAATCAACCTTTTCACTTTCTGAGAGATGTAATTTATTGATAAATCATAATCATTGATTAAATGCAACTGCATTCTCTATAAAAAATTCAAAAATTCTTAGGAAATACATACTTAAATATTTTATGATCAGTATATATATCACACCATTCACCATATATATAATTCCTCAATATTTTTAATTCAAAAATACAATTTTAAACTCCAAATAATGAGTAGGGTAGTTTTTATCATTAACTATTAATTAGCATGAGTAATAAGCTATCACTATATCATTTAGCATGAGTACTCATCCCACTCCCTTCTTTGATGAATCACTATATATCACAAACCCTTATCCATTCTACTGTAGTGCATTCATAGTCAAACTTACCAACCTTATATTTAGTTCTTCGAGACTCTCTTCACATTCATCAATCTCTAATAACATAACCCCCTTCCAAATAAACTTGGTGTGTGTATTATATATTCTTGAGAAATGTCTAAAAAATCATTACCAGTATCCATCAAACCTAAAAACAAATGATTTTTTAATATGGTTTTATAGTCCATTTCTCAATTAATATTTATCTTTGAAGGTTCTAATGATATACCCTCACTTAAGATTATATGACCCAATACCAAAACATTCTATATCCAAAATTCACACTTGGAAAATTTAGCATATGAATATTCCTTCATCATGGTATTTTATACAATTATCAAATGTTATTCATCTTATTCCTTTCTCATTAAATATATAAGAATATCACCTAAAAATACTACTATAAACTTATCAAGGTAATGTCTAAAAGCTTCATTCATTAAATCTATAAATATTGAATGATAATTGGTATGTACAAATGGAATTACTATGAATTCGTAATGACCATACCTTTTATGGAAATTCATATTGGGTATGTCCTCCATATTGATCCTTAGTTGAGGATATCTCAATCAAATATTGATCTGGGAAAAATATAGTGCTCCCCAAAACTGATAAAAATATCATCAATAATGGGTAGAGGTTACTTTTTATTATTAGTGTTTTTGTTATGTTCATGATAATCAATGCAAAGATACCTTGACCCGTTATTCTTTTTAACCAAAAGAAAATGTGCAACCCATTGAGAATCAATTGGCCAAATAAATACTTTTTCTAGATTCACCTAGATTTTCATCTTCAATTACTATATCTCAATTGGGACAATTCTATATGGATTATTTGGAATAGGAGTAGTACTAGTTATGAGTTCTATACGAAACAAAACATAACGATTTGGGGGAAGAATATGAAAGTTCATATGAAAAACATTAGAATATTCCTAAAAAATAAGTATTTTTTCCATAAAGAGTTTCTTCCCCAATAATTTGAAATAAATATCCCCCATGAATAGGTAGAAAACCCCATATGATGGATGTAATTACCATTCCTTGTTCAAGTTCATCCTCTCGCTAATATATGGTAGAATACTCATTTATAATATCAAATGTAACTTTCCACCCTTAGCAATTAATATGTTCTCTATGCTGGGAGATCAAATCCAAACCAAATATTAACTCAAATTCAACTAGAGGGAGAATAAAAATATTTTTAGGAATAAACGTACCATAAAATTCTATTGGATATGAGTTATAGACTTGAGATGTGGTCATCCTACCATAATGAGTTTTCTCTGCCGACTCAATATCTGAAAACAGAGGTGGTGATATGATACCTTTAGAAAATTATATATATATATATATAATAGTGATTATAAAGTGAATAAAATAAGACATTTTCATTATTATAGTGGACTAAAAGTATAAATTTCATCACATCCCTAATAACTTCCACATCAAATTTGGTAATTACATAAGCTTTATCTTTTCCACTTTGATTTTTTTATGGTAAGTTCCCCTGACTCTTGTTGAATTGGATGGAAGACTACCCCATATACTTATAGTTAAACCATTTTACTTTGATGTATTCTCCCTTACTCTTACATTCATTAGCATTATGGGATTTTTCTCAACCCTTGATTCAAAATCCTAACATTTAGTTATGAACCAAGGTGTTTACATCTAGAAGTATCACATGTGGAAATATTGTTCTTTCTCTTCTTCCCCTTATCCAAATTTTTCTCTACCATCATCTTCTTCTCTTTCTTTCATTCAAATCCTCAATAATTAGATATTTATTTCTCTACATTTATAGAACATTATATTATATCCTCATATTATGAGAATGTTTGAGATACTAGTTCCCTTCGAAGGATTGGTTCTAACCCATCAAATAAATGGTCAATGTTACCCTTTGAATTATGTATATAGTCAGTAGAATACCTTTATAAACTTATAAAGATATCTTCATAATTAAAACCATTTTAATCTTAATTTTGTCTTAGACCCAATAATTATCTCTCCATATCTTTTCATTGTTCATGAGTATAATATTTTTCCAAGAAAAGTTTCTTAAAATCATTTTATTCCATACTCCTTATTTCCTCATCATCCTCAGTGTTTTAAATCAATGATCACCATTGATCTACATCCCCTAATAGATGAAAAAATACCATTACAACCTTCTCTACTTCATTACATCCCAGTGAATGAAATATCTTCTCTAATAAACATATTCATGTATCAACTATAAATGGATTTATAGTCCCATTGAATGATGGATGTTTCTGACACCCGAAGTAGTCTAGAATTTTTATAGTATGTTTCTCCGTATAGTAAAGGTTATTAGTAATAACATAATTCATCTAATCTAATATAGTTATAATTTATTCACCTCCAGATACAAAATCCAAATCCAAATTCAATATATATCTAAAGAGGGAAATCCCTACATAGATTACGTGCATTAATACGGTTCCATTCCTTCTGATTGATATTATTTCTAAATAATGGAACATGCTAGATTAAATCCTAAAATTATGAATCATAATGTATAATTTCCTAATTAGTAAAAATATTAACATAAATTAAAATTTTATATATAACTAATATCAAAATTATAATCTTGGATTCATAGGGAATATTCTAATGGTAATTTTTATGGTTAAGTACCCTAATCTATGTTTTCCTAAATCTAGATCCCAAGGTTTCTACTAAAATTACTCTGATACCAACTGTGAAGACCCTGACCATAGTATCCCAGATCCATTTGATACATTTTTACATTATTACTAAATACAATCAATCGCATCCTAAAGGATTGGATAGTTTATTATTACTGGTAAACTAGAAACATACTTGAATCAAAAGTTAAATCTAATAATATAAAACACAATATTGTATTTTATTTTTGTTTAAAATTTATTAACTCTAGAATATTTCTTCATATCAATCATAAAACATTTCATTTTATTTTTGGGAAAGGAAAGATAAGAAAATGGTGAGCTCAGGTCCTCAGTAATGGAATTCATACAAAATAATCTAAATAAGGCTTGAATAATATTATAGAAATAAATGATGATCAATAATACTATATAAATAAACACATGAGTTTGAAAATTATTCATGGATAAAAAATCTATTTAAATAAACTCATTTAAATTAATAATTGATTTTATAATGATATAATGAATAATTTCATACATATAAAACTTATCATTGAGGTCTTTTTTAAGACATCTAAAATACCATCAAGGCCTTATGCCAAAACATCAATATAAATAGGTAAAGCCTCAGCCAAATACCCAATATATTTTTTCTAATGAAACCAACTAATGAATCAAGGATCAATGTAACTTTGGTCCCCACCCTTCACTTAATAAGTCAAATTCATTCATCATATGAATAAACAACATAACTCAGACAACATGCCCTAAAATCAATATATGTTTCCCTAAGAAGAAATAGAATATGGAATTTCAATACTGTCCCCATTCAAATTGATCATAAACCATAGGGAAAATTTGGTTAATGATATCATAATATTATAACATCATTAAATCATAATATTTGACAAATGATGTTCATATAGATGAAAATACTTTCAAAAGACCACTGGAAATTTCTTGATGAAAATAGACTTTTTCACATTGAAAACTCTTATTTAAAATAAAAAAATTTCCCAAATATTAAGTAATTCCTTAAAATTAATATTATTGACATAGAAATGAATCTTAAATACAAAGTACAATCATGATGGTGGGAAACTCTTTCCAATTCATATAAGTTTAAAAAAATTCCCTGAATACATTTGTAAAAAGGGAAAAAAGTAACTCATTTAGAAAACAATAGGAAGATTCCTTTGAAACAATTTTTTAAAAAGTAAAAAAAAATTAAAAATTTGTTTAATAAATCATTTGATAATATTAAAATATTAATTATTTCATTTTAAGGAAAATATAAACACTAAATAAAAGGATTCTCAATTGAGTTGAAAAACAAGGTTGGTTTTCCTTAGAAACATTATTTTGGTACCTTGATTACTTAATGGGAGGTGAATGAATGGAAAACTTTTAATTTCCATAAGTAACCAGAGGGTAATGATATTTAATTTTTTTAATATATAAATATAAAATAATTCCACCAATAGACACTAAAACATAAACAGTCCTAAATAATGATGAGATTGTGAAATAAACACTTACAACAAGTTTGAATTTGTTTGTATGTGTATAAACCACCTATATAATAAATATAGATTTATTATATATTTATTACATAACTGTTGGCCCCAAAAAATTCTTCCTACTCAAGGAGAAGACTCAAGAATGTGGAAGAGGGAATGACCACTTTGAAGGGGGCTAATTCCCTCCAAAAGGGGCTCCTCTGCGAAGACCTCCACACGGACGATCTGTTTCTATGAGGTCACCTTCGCGATAGTCTCTATATCATCATTTCCAAGAACAACTCTGTTGTTGGTCCATATCCCCTTTTTGGCACCATCAGCCTCCATGAAGGTCGTGTTGACGGGCCTCTTTGCGGCGTCAAGCACCCTCTGCAAGGCCGATGCGGGCCGATGGAGTGGATCCTCTCCCCGGCGTCACTCATCTCTATGGAGAGTTCTATGACCCTGCTGACCATGGTTAATTATAAATAGAAGTCTCAACCCCCCCCCCCCCCCTTCCAAACCACGATGACTCCACCCTTTCATCTTTCGAGCTCTCATTTCGCACAAACCTTCACAAAGCCCTTGAATGGATCACCAAAGGTACATTGACTTTGTGAGTTATACCTATTTGTGTTTTTTCCAGCCTCTTCATATGGTGGATATTCCCTTTGCAAAGGCACATGTCTTTTTTAAAGGATCCCCTTTGGGGTGCTCAAGGTTTTGTGAAGCATGGAGCCTTCATGAAGCTCTCTCCAAAGAAAGAGGTATTTGATAAGGTCAATCTCTGGTCCATTAAAGGTTCTTCTTCCCAAAGCCATTTCCCTTCGTAAATCCCATCCTCTACATGAATTCCTTTCCCTTCACAAAGTTTATCCTCTTCGTGAAGCATTTGGCCTTCATGAAACATGTCCTTTTCGTGAAGCACCCCTTTTCAAGATTTCATGCTTTTCACACCCTTTTCTCGTACAGACCTCCAGGATCGTGTGAAGTGATTTCAAGTCCCCTTAGAAGATTCTTCATATTTCATTACTTATCATCATGCTTCTTTATATAGGCATGCTAGAGGATATTACTTCTTCGCATAGCCACGCTAATGTGAGCCTCTCAATGGATCTCCCCATAACCCCACCTCACTATGGAATTCCTGATGCCTTACCTTCCCTAAGTGTGGGTGGGAATTAGTTATGTATTTCCTAGGGGTGAGGAGTGAACACTCATCATCCAAGATCTAGGAAGTTAAACTGCCAAGAACCATCATCATCAACACATGATGTTAAACTATGGCCTCACCCAGAGTAATATAAATGGGGTGCCCCATCTCGGACTTTTCTCATGCCCACTAGTCTCTACAGGAGTGAGATATTTCCCACATGGAATGATATCATATTTTCATTGAATGGCATATTCCCATAGGTAAGGGAAACCATATTTGCGTAATCCCCTAGCCGTTCTTTCTAGAGGTTGCATCCTTTTATCCTCCTCTCATCTTCTATGTGAAAAGTCTAGAAGAGATATTCCATAGGGACCTTCGTTCCCCAATCCCTCTCCCTTTTAGCTTTATCGCCATTAGGCCACCATCTTGGAGTATGTCCCAATCTCCATCTCCCTGGGCCGCTAACCAAGCGTAAGCCCCTGTTACCTCTTTGGATGGATAACCAAGTGTAATCCCAAGTTTCTTCTTTGGGCCACTAACCATGCATAAGCCCCACTCTATTCCTCATGGAAGAACCTTTCGCAACATGATTTTTATGTCTCTATTACCTTCTGTTTCTCAAATAGATAATGACTCATGTGGGATTAGAGTAAGCACCGACCATGACATCCTCCCTAGGTTGCCTTAGAATGTAAGTCCCAATCCCCCATGCTGAACTACATAGAATTTTATCTTTTCCCTCTCCAGTAAAGGTATGTAGGAAGACTACATGAGGTTAAATCCCAACACCAATTGGTCTCGAACACTTCATGTTGGTTCACCCTTGTCCCACGTGATGTTAAATTATATGACCCTTTCATCCTGCATGACTTTAAACTGTATTCTTTTGAACTATGTGGGTTTTGAACCCCGTCTCCTAGACAAGGTATATAGGAAGCCTCTCTGAGGTTCAACCCCAAACACTGGTAAATTTCAGTGTCCCTTTTGTTGGTAACCACATCCTTGGTCCTCCTTAGTTGCATTAGAACAACTATCGGGCCGCTAACCATGCATAACCCCCAGCATGTTATCAAGTTGTTGTTCTATGCATACACCCTGATCCTATTCCCCCATATTGAACTATGTGGACTTTAATTCCCTACCATATGGATACATAGGAAGCCTCCATAATTTTCAAGCACATCATACATGTCTCATCCTGATCTCTCCCCTTGAGCCTTTGCGCTTTTCGAAGGTCATTCCCCAACCCAGAGGTTCTACTTTCTCTGGGTTCCATCCATACATCCATTCTCATGGGCCACCTCCTTAGGTGTCCCATTGCCCCACCAAACTATTTGGACTTTGATTCCCTACTATGGGGATACATAGGAAACCTTTCTGAGGTTCCACCCCAACATCACCATCATCTTCACATCAGTTCCATCCCATTGCTCTCATTCACTCTGTTCAACCATCAATCATCCATCCTAATTCTTACCCAAGATTCCACATCCCAGGGGGATCACACCATTCCCTTGGGAATATAACCATGCATATTCCCCACATAATCCATAACAATCCAACCAATAGTGCCCCTCTTACAATGGGCCACTATCCGTGCATAATCCCAACATGTTTGTGGGTTGTTGTTGTAACACCCTAGATAAATAAAGAATATGAAATTTTCATATTTTTCCATATTTGTGAATAAAATATTAATATGACTTTAAAGGGGACGATATGCTCGATGGCGTACCCAACACGCAACAACGGGTTTCTTGGGAATCTTATGTTGCACTCTAATAATAAAATAATATTATTTTAAATGGTAGTTAACATGTAGCCGTTTTATTGGCGGGAATGTATATAAATAACTAAAATATGATTATATATGTTTTTAAATGTTTTTACATTTATCCAATAAAAGCTAAAGGCTTAAAATACGGAAAGAATTCAATTTTAGGCGTATATGCCCTAGTTTTCACTAAAGGTTCACTTATCACCTTTTGATGGTGAACCGTCATTAAATATAGTTTTTTTCACTCTTATACATTCTATTGGACCAAATAAAACTCTTCTTAAGAATCGGGACATCAAAATTTACTTTGTGGAAATTTTTGGTATCTTTCCGATAAAGTTCATTTTTTTAATGAATAGTGTAAAATGTTGTATTTTAATTCAAAACCACTTTTTAATCTAATTTATTTATATGATTAGATTATCTTTTGAATTGTTTTTAAAGTGAAATTAGAATATATTTTTACCATTAAATCCAATAGTGGTCGTTGGAATTAATTTCACTTTGAAATCAGACTTAAACTAGTGTCAATCTTTTGATACTTATTGTTTCACAAAAACACGCTATTTGTCATGACAGCGGGAATTAATTATTAAATTATTTAATTTGACTTATATGTTTTGAATTTTTTAAAATAGACTTCATTTTTGAATTCGGAATATCAAATATAGCTTAGGGTGAATTTTTGGTATTTTTCTGAAAAACTTCAATTTTGATGAATAGTGAAATCACTAAGTGGTACTTATAAAAACTGATTTTCCATTTAAATAAAATTTTGCCACCTTTGTGTATTGAATTTCAAAAATCCGACATACATGGTTGTCATTAATAAGTAAAATGTGGTTCAATGAGATAAAAATAATTTTTTTTGGTGAATAGTAACTTATTAAGTTTTTAATCGCGATTAGAGGTAATTAGTGTAGTTTAAGGTAAAAAATAATGTTTTAATAATATGAAATGAACTTGACACATGTCCTAGCCTCATTGGATGTGTCATGGCTGACCAGGAAAACTCATGGGTCAACATGGGGACCCCATGAAGCCACTTTGGTTGGAAAATGACATTAATATCTTTTTATTTAAAGTTAAAGTAAAAAATGAGACAAACATAAAATGTTTTACTAAAACAATTTTTACATGGGGTTATACAAATCATATTTTTGACTATAAATATTCATTGGAAAGATAAAACGATTTCCTACATCATAGTATTTTTTTTATAATTTTTATACATTATATAAATTAAATTATTTATGACATCATAATGATGCAGCGATGACATCATTATTTGACGATTTAACTAAAATGAAAAGATAATGTAAAAGCTATAAACTAAAAATGTCCAAAACATATTGTATTGGTGGATTTCGAACCCTTATCACCTTATACATGAATTATATCAATTTGGGACCTTTTAAAACTGAAACACATTTTCAAATAAAGTAATATTTCTTTACTTTCCAAAAGTGCCCCTCCTCTCCTCTTATAAAAGGCCCCCACCTCTACCACCTTACCCACACTCCCAAAGCCTTTGGCTCGGCCAACCTCTGACCATTTTGTCTCTCCACTTCCCTCTCTTACTCCTTGAAGCTTCACTTTGGGCAGAAGTCTTCCCAAGAAAGCCTTTGAGCTCAAACCAAAGGGAGTTACCCGATTTTTAAGGTAATGTCTTCACTTGAGTCATTTTGTTTCATTTTGCTTCTCCAACCCCCTAAACTCTTTTTATTAATTTCTTTTATAACAAATCCAGTATATTCAATATACTAGGATATTTTTATAAGAAGTATTAGAGCTACACTTACACACACATACATCTAATGGTTAAAGAACATACTGTTTCTGTGGATGGCGAATTTTTGCCTCACGAAACGATGATTGTTCAACATTCTTCTAACACCTTCAAAGGTGGCCATTAAGATGACACTATATTTATATATGATATATAATGTGTTTATGTTTTACTTAAGCTTATGTATTTTTCATTTATCTCATACCTTTATGGTTTCCATTATGGGTAAATGCGATATCTTCATTTAAGGAAGTGCGGACTACCGCCCCCTCAAAGTGATTTGATTCGTTATTACCATATGTGGTACGTATAAAGGGTATATTTAATGATATTATATATGATACCATACTGTAATTAAAATACTATTATGAATAATTATGTTTTAATTCTATTAAATATGAAATAGAAATGGAAGTAGTGTTCATGCGTACGTACGGCTTACCGTCTCCATGAATGGTACATTTCATTTCTTATCTCAAAATGTTATGTACTATTATAAGTACATATATATAATGGATATATATGTAATATATTATGTATAAATTATTGATATCAATCTGGAATTATAACATATATATATATATATATCTCATTTTGTTTTAATTCCATTAATATGACAAAAAAAGAAAGTAGCGTTCATGCGTACGTACGGCCTACCGTCTCCATGAACGGTGCTTTTCATTTTTTATCTCCAAATGATATGGAATAGTATAAAATGAATATTTACTGGATATATATGATATTTTAATCATTAATACTATTCTGGAAATTATTTACTTATAACTACATGGGCAATCTTTTTCCAAACAAGTTCATTTTTGACTCAAGTACCAAACATCGGCAAAAACGTCTGATATGAACTAACATTATTAAACAATTATTATAAAATTATAATATGTGATATGAACTGAATAATAATCTATAATGTAGGTAATTAGGAAATTATTAATTGACCAAAGTTTATTATTCAGGAATATAAAGAAACGAACAAGACAAGTTGGACTTGAGGTAAGGGATCCTACTCCACTCTTTCTTCTTAAGTACACTCTTTTATGTCATTACTTTTAAAGATCATATTTCTTCTTATTGGGATGTTATTTTATATTAATATTACTGTAATTTTTATGTTCATGTGATGAGAGACCCTATTCTCTCTCATCAAGCCATTTTGGAAGTTTTGAGTGGCACCGTTAGGCTACCAAATTTTCATAAGAGATCTAACCTCTCTCTTTCTTTTTAAGTACTCTCCTTTGTGTCACTTCTTTTAAGATCCTCTTTGTTATGTTGGGGGATTTTATTTTATATTACTCTTGTTGTAAATTCTATTGTAATATTATGGGATACTCTATTTGATCTCATCAATCCATTTTGGAAGTTTTAAGTGGTGGTGTTAGGCTGCCGAGTTTTCGTAAGGGATTTTTCATCTCACTTTTATTCCCTTGAGATTTATGCTACATTTGCCACAATTTCCTTTGAGTGGTGTATGTACTGCAATAATTCTACTCTTTGTGTAATATACTTTCATTTATGAGTATTTACGTCAATGGTGTATTGTCCTTCTTTCATGGGGTGTATGTTTTGAAAGATACCCAAGTCGGTAAGGGAACCTTTCACCCTCCTCTTTTTAAAAGACTTCATTTTGTTGGGTCTTTTAATTTACATATTGTTATGTTGGGATATGTTCTCATATATCCTTATTGATGTAAATTTTATGTCCAAGTGATGAGATACGCTTTTTATCTCTCATCAACTCATTTTGATGTGACGTCGTTAGGCTGTCAAGGGAACTTCTTAACCCAATTTCGTTTTCTTTGGGTTCAACATGTAGTTATTGAATATGTCATTCTATGATTATGTGTGAATGTCATCTGATTGTTTTTCACTTAATAACCACTTTTATTGGGTGTATTTATATTTTTCACACATAATTTTTAGATTGAATTATCCTTAATTTAAGGATACCTTCTTTATAAGGGAATTCATCACATTTGACATTTCTATTGAGACTTCATTGTTGTTATGCACCAATTCACTCTTATATGGTGTATATACTGACCTTTTAAATATTATATCATGAATCCATTTATTCTCATTATATTATAATGTTCTGACTAAATGTTATTCCCCAATTATTCTATTCAAGTTTCTCTAATTTTGGTAGAACCCCCTTTAACCAAAATATCGCTTTAAATGTTTTACTTATTTGTTCTTATTAATATCCATGTTTTAGAAATGTTTTTAAGGATTTATATATATGGAGATTAATGGTTTAAAATTTTAAAATCTTCAAGGTGGTATGGGACACTTTGATTCAAAAATCTTTTTATTAAATGTTTTAAATGGTTTTGGAAATGGTTTCTTTTTGTATGGATTCATTATTTCAAAATACTAAAATGTTATATTGTGATTGAAATGTGGAAATGTTTTGTTTCCTTTATGCATGTTTTATTTGATACTTTTATGTTATGTTTCTTGGGCATTGTTATGAAAAGGGTGGTTTCGTGATAAACTAAGGGCGGGTGAGCCCGATATAGCTCTCCAATGCATTGGGTAACGTGAAGGAGTGAAACGTTAAGGTTTCTCCGAAAAGATTTAGGGAATATACTGTGATGGGTATTCCTAACGTAACCAAGAGGGTTACTCCCTACGTAAGAATGTTATGAATGCCTCAAGTTACTTTTATGTCTTATGATTTCTATAATTTATTCATGGTTTTATGAGGTATGTTAAAGTTCCTATGTTTTATGGGTAAAGTATGATTTCATTCTTATGTATATATGAACTCATGTTTCCTTTCCATATTTTTATAACCATTCTGAGCTTTTTATGATCATACCAAGTTTTTGAAATGTTTTTCATAGGTCAAGGGAAAGGTATATGATGTGATGATAGTGTCAAGGATGTGTCAAGAAAGAATCCATGTTTTATTTTAAATATGTTTCTGTTGATGGGAAGAATGAATACTGCCTTTTATGTAACCACTTTGTTTAAATGTGGAATGTAATGAAAGTTTCATGATCTAATTCTCTAAAACTCTAAACCTGAAAAGATCCTCAATGTGTAATCTTGTAATAACTCAAGATTAAGTAAGGTTTAAGGCTGGGGCCTTATAGTTGGTATCAGAGGTCAGTTTAGATAACTTTAGAGGTTAGGGTATTCTTTAAGCATAAGTGGCATTACCATAATTGTTAGGATTTCAGAAAGAGTCCTAGTTTTAGATAAAGTGAATGAGTAAGTGTATCTTAGTGTTTACCTTCCTCATTAGTACATGATGGTTTTGTTGATATACTCACACTGACATTTCTATTTTTAGTGAATGGATGGATCTAGCAGGCACCAAAGAGACAACAGGTTTGAAGGAAACTGTGGTGGTTCTATGATTAAGATACTAGATAAAATGGGGGATTCAATGAGGAAACTCATGGTTGTTCTAAACCAACTATAAAGGAGTCATGATCAACCACTTTAACCTTGGTATGATCTTTAATTCATCATGTACGAGATGACCAATCGATGTGGAAGTTCAGGTAATAATTATAAAGGTAACCATTAGTGTTTATATGATCCTTACTTTTGAGGTAATTATGGGTTACTATATGTTATGATGGAAGTGAAAGGCATGAGATAAAATTGAGGTTAAATAATGTTATGGTTATTTTTGATGATTTTATCTCTTTTTGGGGAATGATTTGAGAATTATATAGTATTGGAAAAAGGACAACACGCAGACCGTGTGACTACCCGTCGCGTTGGACAAAGCTGCGGGAATCGAACCCACAACCAAAGTGTGACTGGTATTTATCGCCTACCACTAGACTACGTGAAGTCCCTGGTTAGTTTGACTGATTTTTTTTAGTTAGATGATTTTATGAATTAAGAGTAATCTGATTTTGGGTTATCTATGCAAATTTATTAACCTATCATGGAGGATATGTGATTAGGTTAATTACTTTTCAATACGAGACTTTAGGAGCAACTGATGTTGATTGGAGATAAATGTTACGATTTAACATGGAAGACTATGTGACTAAATCCTTCAAATATTTGGGTTTCAATCTTAGATTGTTTTACTTTGAATAATTTTATGGACAAATTGTTTATCGAATGGTCCTCATTGAACTTTGGGTTTTGTTGGAAAAATTTTGAGACTAAGAATAGATTTTCTTTTTATAAAGGGTTATCCTTTTCTGGATTATCTAATCTTGTAGTAACCTTTTTGGTTTTAGTTTTGGTTAAGGTTTGAAGACATGGGAAATGTATAGTTCTTTTTTTGTGGATTAGGTGCCCGTCTATAAGTTGTTTATAGTACTCTTAATGTGAACAATTTTTCCTAAATACTCATCTTTTGGAGAAAGTATGTGTCTGTGTGAGAAATCTAGTAAAAGTTGAAAGTCAACATGACAAGTAATTATGTTTCCTTATGGTTTATTTAAGCTCAAAAATAAATTCCTCAATAAAAAGTAACTTAAAAAAATGTTGTCTATTAACTTTTCCTACTGGGGAACCCAACACTGTTTAACCCATCACAAGTTTGTGATTTTCTTATTGTTAACTTTCTCCTAAACATGTTTTCTATAACTTTCCATCAGAACATGACCCTATGTTTTCTCCTCCATGTCCATGTTTTCCTACATGGAATCCTAGTATGGGTTAACTCGGGTGACCTCTATACTTATCTTTCTTTATTTTAAAGTGATTGTTTTACCGACTCTTGTTTCGATGTGAGATTTTTAATGAAGTTTCCGAACCCAATTTTAAAATTGCGAGGATGCAATTCCCAAAAGGGGGGAAGGATGTAACACCATAGGTAAATAAAGAATATGAAATTTTCATATTTATCCATATTTGTGAATAAAATATTAATATGACTTTAAAGGGGATGCTATGCTCGATGGTGTACCCAACACGCAACAACGGATTTCTTGGGAATCTTACGTTGCACTCTAATAATAAAATAATATTATTTTAAATGGTAGTTAACATGTAGCCATTGTATTGGGGGGAATGGATATAAATAACTAAAATATGATTATATATGTTTTTAAATGTTTTTACATTTATCCAATAAAAGCTAAAGGCTTAAAATACGGAAAGAATTCAATTTTAGGCGTATATGTCCTAGTTTTCACTAAAGGTTCACTTATCACCTTTTGATGGTGAAACGTCATTAAATATAGTTTTGTTCACCCTTATACATTATATTGGACCAAATAAAACTCTCCTTAAGAATCGGGACATCAAAATTTACTTTGTGTAAATTTTTGGTATCTTTCCGATAAAGTTCATTTTTTTAATGAATAGTGTAAAATGTTGTATTTTAATTCAAAACCTCTTTTTAATCTAATTTATTTATATGATTAGATTATCTTTTGAATTGGTTTTAAATTGAAATTATAATATATTTTTACCATTAAATCCAATAGTGGTCATTGGAATTAATTTCACTTTGAAATCAGACTTAAACTAGTGTCAATCTTTTGATACTTATTGTTTCACAAAAACATGCTATTTGTCATGACAGCGAGAATTAATTATTAAATTAATTAATTTGACTTATATGTTTTGAATTTTGTAAAATAGACTTCATTTTTTAATTCGGAATATCAAATATAGCTTAGGGTGAATTTTTGGTATTTTTCTGAAAAACTTCAATTTTTGATGAATAGTGAAATCACTAAGTGGTACTTATAAAAACTGATTTTCCATTTAAATGAAATTTTTCCACCTTTGTGTATTGAATTTCAAAAATCCGACATACATGGTTGTCATTAAGAAGTAAAATGTGGTTCAATGAGATAAAAATAATTTTTTTGGTGAATAGTAACTTATTAAGTTTTTAATCGCGATTAGAGATAATTAGTGTAGTTTAAGGTAAAAATAATGTTTTAATAATATTAAATGAACTTGAAACATGTCCTATCCTCATTGTATGTGTCATGGCCGACCAAGAAAACCCATGGGTCAACTTGGGGACTCCATGAAGCCACTTTGGTTGGAAAATGACATTAATATCTTTTTATTTAATGTTAAAGTAAAAATGAGACAAACATGAAATGTTTTACTAAAACAATTTTTACATGGGGTTATACAAATCATATTTTTGACTATAAATATTAATTGGAAATATAAAAAGATTTCCTACATCATAGTATTTTTTTTATAATTTTCAGACATTAAATAAATTAAATTATTTATGACATCAAAATGATGCACCGATGACATCATTATTTGACGATTTAACTAAAATGGAAAGATAATGTAAAATCTATGAACTACACATGTCCAAAACTTATTGTATGGGTGGATTTAGAACCGTTATCACCTTATCCACGAATTATATCAATGTGGGGCCTTTTAAAACCGAAACACATTTTCAAATAAAGTAATATTTCTTTACTTTCCAAAAGTGCCCCTCCTCTCCTCTTATAAAAGGCCCCCACCTCTACCACCTTACCCACACTCCCAAAGCCTTTGTCTTGGCCAACCTCTGCCCATTTTGTCTCTCCACTTCCTTCTATTACTCCTTGAAGCTTCACTTTGGGCAGAAGTCTTCCCAAGGAAGCCTTTGAGCTCAAACCAAAGGGAGTTTCCTGATTTTTAAGGTAATGTCTTCACTTGAGTCATTTTGTTTCATTTTGCTTCTCCAACCCCATAAACTCTTTTTATTAATTTCTTTTATAACAAATCCAGTATCTTAAATATACTAGGATGTTGTTATAAGAAGGATTCTAGCTACACTTACACACACCTACATCTAATGGTTCAAGAACATACTGTTTCTGTGGATGGCGAATTTCTGCCTCACGAAACGATGATTGTTCAACATTCTTCTAACACCTTCAAAGGTGGCCATTAAGATGACACTATATTTATATATGATATATACTATGTTTATGTTTTACTTAAGCTTCTGTATTTTTCATTTATTTCATACCTTTATGGTTTCCATTATGGGTAAATGTGATATCTTCATTTAAGGAAGCGCGGACTATAGCCCCCTCAAAGTGATTTGATTTGTTATTACCATATGCGGTACGTATATAGGGTATATTTAATTATATTATATATGATACCATACTAGAATTAAAATACTATTTTGAATCATTATGTTTTAATTCTATTAAATATGAAATAGAAATGGAAGTAGCGTTCATGCGTACGTACGGCTTACCGTCTCCATGAACGGTACATTTCATTTCTTATCTGAAAATGTTATGTACTATTATAAGTACATATATATAATGGATATATATGTAATATATTATTTCTAAATTTTGGATATCATTATGGAATTATAATATATATATATATATATCTCATTTTGTTTTAATTCCATTAATATGACAAAAAAAGAAAGTAGCGTTCATGCGTACGTACGGCCTACCATCCCCATGAACGGTGCTTTTCGTTTTTTATCTCCAAATGATATGGAATAGTATAAAATGAATATTTAATGGATATATATGATATTTTAATCATTAATACTATTCTGTAAATTATTTACTTATAACTGCATGGGCAATCTTTTTTCAAACAAGTTCATTTTTGACCCAAGTACCAAACATCAGCAAAAACGTCTAATATGAACTAACATTATTAAACAATTATTATAACATTATAATATGTGATATGAACTGAATAATAATATCTAATGGAGGTACTTAGGCAATTATTAATTGACCAAAGTTTATTTTTCAGTAATATAAAGAAACGAACAAGACAAGTTGGACTTGAGGTCAGGGATCCTACTCCACTATTTCTTCTTAAGTACACTCTTTTATGTCATTCCTTTTAAAAATAATATTTCTTGTTATTGGGATGTTATTTTATATTAATATTACTTTAATTTTTATGTTCATGTGATGAGAGACCCTATTCTCTCTCATCAAGCCATTTTGGAAGTTTTGAGTGCCGCCGTTAGGCTGCCAAATTTTCGTAAGAGATCTAACCCCTCTCTTTCTTTTTAAGTACTCTCCTTTGTGTCACTTCTTTTAAGCTCCTATTTGTTATGATGGGGAATTTTCTTTTATATTACTCTTGCTGTAAAATCTATTGTAATATGATGGGATACTCTATTTTATCTCATCAATCCATTTTGGAAGTTTTAAGTGGCGTTGTTAGGCTGCCGAGTTTTCGTAAGGGATTTTTCATCTCACTTTTATTCCCGTGAGATTTATGCTACATTTGCCACAATTTCCTTTGAGTGGTGTATGTACTGCAATTATTATACTCTTTATGTAATATAATTTCGTTTATGAGTATTTACGTCAATGATGTATTGTCCTTCTTTCATGGGGTGTATGTTTTGAAAGATACCCAAGTCGGTAAGGGAACCCTTTCACCCTCCTCTTTTTAAAAGACTTCGTTTTGTTGGGTCTTTTAATTTACATATTTTTATGTTGGGATATGTTCTCATATATCCTTATTGATGTAAATTTTATGTTCAAGTGATGAGATACACTTTTTATCTCTCATCAACTCATTTTGATGTGACGTCGTTAGGATGTCAAGGGAACTTCTTAACCCAATTTCGTTTTCTTTGGGTTCAACATGTAGTTATTGAATATGTCATTCTATGATTATGTGTGAATGTAATCGGATTGTTTTTCACTTAATAACCACTTTTATTGGGTGTATTTATATTTTTCACACATAATTTTGAGATTGAATTATCCTTAATTTAAGGATACCTTCTTTATAAGGGAATTCATCACATTTGACATTTCTATTGAGACTTCATTGTTGTTATACACCAATTCACTCTTATATGGTGTATATACTGACCTTTGGAATATTATATCATGAATCCATTTATTCTCATGATATAATAATTTTCTGACTAAATGTTATTCCCCAATTATTCTATTCAAGTGTCTCTAATTTTGGTAGAACCCCCTTTAACCAAAATATCGCTTTAAATGTTTTAATTATTTGTTCTTATTAATATCCATGTTTTAGAAATGTTTTTAAGGATTTATCTATATGGATATTAATGTTTTAAAATTTTAAAAGCTTCAAGGTGGTATGGGACACTTTGATTCAAAAATATTTTTATTAAATGTTTTAAATGGTTTTGGAAGTGGTTTCTTTTTGTATGGATTCATTATTTTAAAATACTAAAATGTTATATTGTGATTGAAATGTGGAAATGTTTTGTTTCCTTTATGCATGTTTTATTTGATACGTTTATGTTATGTTTCTTGGGAATTGTTATGAAAACGGGTGGTTCCGTGATAAACTAAGGGCGGGTGAGCCCGATATAGCTCTCCAATGCATTGGGTAACGTGAAGGAGTGAAACGTTAAGGTTTCTCCGAAGAGATTTAAGGAATATACTGTGATGGGTATTCCAAACGTAACCAAGAGGGTTACTCCCTACGTAAGAATGTTATGAATTCCTCAAGTTACTTTTATGTCTTATGATTTCTATAATTTATTCATGGTTTTATGAGGTATGTTAAAGTTCCTATGTTTTATGGGTAAAGTATGATTTCATTATTATGTATATATGAACTCATGTTTCCTTTCCATATTTTTATAACCCTTCTGAGCTTTTTATGCTCATCCCAAGTTTTTGAAATGTTTTTCATAGGTCAAGGGAAAGGTACATGATGTGATGATAGTGTCAAGGATGTGTCAAGAAAGAATCCATGTTTTATTTTAAATATGTTTCTGTTGATGGGAAGAATGAATACTGTCTTTTATGTAACCACTTTGTTTAAATGTGGAATGTAATGCAAGTTTCATGATCTAATTCTCTAAAACTCTAAACCTGAAAAGATCCTCAATGTGTAATCTTGTAATAACTCAAGATTAAGTAAGGTTTAAGGCTGGGGCCTTATAGTTGTCCTTTGTGTACACCTCGATTCATCGCCCCTTCAAACTATGTGGGTTTTGATCCATGTGTTCTACACGGGGTATGTAGGAAACCTACCTGAGGTTAATTCCTAGCTAATGGTAAACCCTAGAGTCCCCTTAATAGGGTCCCAAGCATCCAAGGATCTATCTTCATAGGATATTTTGATCCTCTCATCTAGTAAACCCCTAACCTGCTCACTCTTGGGGATGTACCCATCTAATCCACTCTCCATTAGTGTTCTGATCAGTCTGAACCGTCTCTACTAGATGTCAAACTCATAGCATACCCTGTGAAAAAAAATGGGAAATAGATGAAAACCTCTGAAACATGTCTATAGAATATAATTCAATGCACTCAACGTGGGATTCCTCGAGCTTCTGTTCCCTTGATAATCCCTATCATAAGGTGAAGAAACCTAGATGAATTGGTGTTTCATTATCCAGACACACCATTGATGTCCAACATGACTACTCCCCCAATTGATGGTCGCTACCTTGACTTTACCCCTTGTAATGTCATGATAGCAGTAGTTTAATTAACCCGAAACCATGAGGATCTGGCACCAGTGAAGAGTTTCATTAACAAAATCTTAATCTTTAAGGGATACTCAAACAAGGTGACAAATTCTGAGGAGGAATAGACAGAAGGGGAGACCGATATCTCATCATCCCATTTAAATCAAGGATAAAACGTCTATGAATAAGCATCAGATGCCACCCGCCTTTATAATGTGGGAATTCGGGGACACAATCTGCACGGCCTGTACAGACAGATGCATGACCCGGTGAAAGCATCGAAAACAGAAATGGTGAAACTAGTGCGAACTTCTTCTCTACAATTTGGAAATTAGTATCATTCGTGACATCAGTGGATAAGTGTGTTACCGGATCCAATAATTCGGTGCTAGGTATGACCAAGAAAATAGTGGGCCTGGAATGAAACCCACCAGATATTGGTGCAGTTGAATGTTAGACATCCTGGTCTGTGATGTTGTTAGCGCAGATCCTTCTCACCAATCATGGAAGACGGAACAATGATGGGGAACTGGATGTCACTTTCCTTATTTCAGTGCTTATGGTTGAATCTCTCTTCTTTGCAGGACCCTAGATGCTATGACTGGAAACTAATCACCACCCACCCACTGACGCAGGGGCCAGGAAAACAACCTTGGTGAAATCACGCACAACCCCATATCTTCTGCGACGGCCTCCACATCCACGACTGTTAGGTGCCAACACCCCATATCAGCACCTGAAATCATTTATAGGAGAGTGATAAATGACCTCATTCAATGGTATAAGGAATAAAAGATTATACCAACTCCAAATATGGCTCAATAGGACTTAGAGGCTTCTTCACCTCACTAATTCCCTCAAGGGCCGCGCAGGGAGCCACTACTCCCCACTCCAACCTACAACAGTTTCAGGGGCCTCTCCCCGGAATGTTGTGATGATTATCTCCCCTATGCCAATGTGGTAAGGGAAGTATATGAAATCCTAGAATTGATCCCATTTTGAGGCTCTCTATGGAGAGATTCTTCTAGGATGCATCAGCGCCACGACCCAGTCCCATAGGCTGAGGAGTAGTTGAGTTATACACCTTCCCCCTCCCATACCTAGTCTGGTTAACCCGACACTAACATCGGGTTCAAGATGAGGAGGATGCCTGCCAAGGGGTGTCATCCTCAATGGCTATAGTGGCCCATGCCATAACTGACACATACCATTAATGACCCATTTATACTAAATATGGAAACTTATATGACCAGCCCAGATCAAGGCCCCAACCGCCCAACGGGCAGGTTGGGATGACTTGCTTGGTCGCTGAAAAAGGTAGTGCTCATTGCAGGCTGACCCACGGTAATGAAATCCAGCATGGAGTTCCTCCCAATACCACTATTATTCCAAGAAATGGACATTCCCACCACACTAACATCCATCCCATAAGTTTTTTCTGCACCCGTGATCATAGGTATAGAGTCATTACTCCTGTGTCAGATCACGGATGTGAAGACCCTCCTCGCCTGGTCAACCATCAGTGTGGGGATCTTCCTCGTGTTCTTATCACAACCAAAGAAGGTCATTCTCATCCTAGAAATCATAGAAGTGGAGGTCATCCCCATTTCATTAGCGTCTAGTGTGGATGTCTTCCCCATGTTCAGTTTGAATAGTACGAAGGCCCCTCTCGTACTGTCACTATTAAGGGAAACAATCATGGAGATATGAACCATGCTCTCACCAGTTCTAGTAGAGGTCCTACCGACTCCAACACTTCCCATGGGGATCCCCTCTACATGAAGACTAGTGGACATTAATGACCTCCCCATGTTCCTTTTGACATTTTTCTGGGTGCTTCTCGCACCCCGATTCACCCAGGTGGAAGTCCTCTCTGCCCTAGCACTAGTTTAGCTAAAGGTCCTCCCCATGATAAAAACCTACCCTATCCAAAAGAACCATCCCGAGGTAGGAGTTAGGGTTTCCTCTGACAAAGGAAGAAACCTAAGAAGTTTCAGACCGCGTTTAAACCCATATTTTATTTTGATTCTGAGGTTAAATGTGATTCAGTAATGGAACCCTCACCCTGTTCTTCTGTTTCGGGGGCTGAGGTATGAACTAGGAATATAAGCCTTATCCTTCATGAATGTGAGTTCCACAGGCTTCCTTACTCCCACCAAAGATACATCTAAGAGGAGGAAGATTTGGCCTCCTTCTATGGCCTGGTCGTGCAATCCTCCCTATCGTCAATAGGATCATTCCCTACCTCAACCAGAGATCGTGGAGAGTTATTCTAGGAAAAAATAGAGTAAGAACAACAAAATGTCCCACTTTCCATAACCGTATCCCCATCATGGGAAGATATGGTATCTAGTACATCTTACCAATATGTGGTTGCACAGTAGTTGAATTCTTCAGAAGATTTCCCAAGATGTGGTGGTTTTTCACCTCACTCACCATATTATCCACCAGCCAGTCTACCATATCAATGATCTGCTTTAGTGCCTTTATCTGTCCCTTAGTTGTCCCCAGTCATTGAATGGGGAAACTAAGGGACGGACCCTGAGTCTGAGTGGAGGATCTTGTGGGACATTCTTGTTGTGAATCATTTCCTAGAGATTTTCTGGCCAGCTGCAACCACAAACTTCAGTATGTTGGAATCTCTTACCTAGGAGGAGGTCGCATGATTTCTCTAAACCCTCTGGGAGATGCACTTCCATCTCCATTATTGGTGGGTGGAATATCCCAAGATTCGGGAACAATTTCAATATATAGGCCAATAATTTCATATGGTCGACGTGGTTATGCTCCCTGTGGCCTAGTTCCCTAAGTCTCCCAGTCTCCATCGGTCCCTCCAGCAATGATGTGTTCAGAGCTTTAAAGTGATATGTATAATTATCAAGGAGGCTTCCCCCCATGTTCAGATCTATGGTTGGGGGTAGTATTTGGCCCATAATTTCAGTTTTATTTGATGTAAGACTGACCTTCCAGGAGATATTGATGATATTATTTCAGGTATAGTCATGGTAAACATGGCTAACCTATTAGAGGGAGAGAGAAAATTATAAGGACTTGAAGAGAAATTAAACCTGGGGGTTCCACTCCTATTATATCCATTGGGAAGGTTTACTCTCCAGAAAATAAATTTAATCGGTCTTCCCATACCTACCGAGTAATTAGCCCTCGTTCGAAATCCCAATAAGGAAAAATAGCATCTTAGGGTCGTCAAACACTATAACCTGTCAATCTCCGTGCAGAAGACATAACGTGATCACCAAAAGTCTATGTTGTGTCAGCAGCTCACGGGGCATAAAAATATTGTTGATGAACTTCTCATTGAACGTGCTGTAAAAAGGTGACCAGAATGGTAATCCTCGACCAGGGCAGTAGGGGTAGTGATTAGTCACTGAAAGTGGCTAATATTCATTGTTATGATCCAAATATTAATGTGTTTAAAAGTTCATAAACATCAATTTTAGTCTAATTCGGAAATTGAACTAATTTCCCATCATTGTGCAATTCATGCTTAAAGTGTCAATTTGGGTCCACTAAATAATTTGCTTGTGGAAATTACAATATTCATCATTTTAATTTGATATTTTGGTATATGATTCATCACTTTATTTGGAACATTTTTTTCTTTTAGGTCTGATGGATGAATTACAAGTGAAGATGGAGATTGTTTCACCTGAAGGAAAACACTTGCTGGAAAAAGAATAATGGGCCTAAGGACCATCAAACAAATGTGGGGCCCACAAACCAAGCCCAAAAAAACTAACATTTATACAGTAGAAATACAAACATATTAGGATCATTTTATTCAACTATGGCCGGATCTAATTCTGATGTTTTCATGATGATAAAGGGATCTGAATTTGAGATTTAAATGGTGGACTCGACATTAATGCACATAAAGCCGTCCCACCATTTCGACCATAACATCCAAATGGATGAGCCAAATTTCCTAAAATTTTTACAGCTCATAGATGACAGAGGGACGACGATATTTCTCTTCTACAACCCCTATGGATTAGGCATTCTTAAATTAAGAATTCACACGTCAATATGGTGGAAGAATCTGGACAGTTTTCTGGGTCAACTTCGAAACGTCAATTTCCTTTTTATTATTCACCCTCCTTTTGACTCTATTAATTTTGGGGGGTGAATTGATTGTGGGGGCAGATATAAGGCTCCTAATATTCCTATATAATGATCTTTTGGTGAATGGAATAGGTGCAGATATTTTTCTTATCATCTTTTGTTGCTTGTTTCATTGTAAGGTTATGATGCAAAAGTTCCTTTGTAATGTTTTCTATTTCCATGTAAGTTTTTTTGTTCTTAATCAACATATTTCTATTCTATATTTTCCATTAATTTATTAAATCTAAATTTTCACAAAGCACAGTGATATCTCTGTGATTTGGTGAATTAGTTCACACAGGTGTGAATTTCATTCACACACACGGAGGAGTGCTCGTTATTTCTGCGGTTTTAATTTTCTTCAATCCAATTCTTGTAATCCATCTTCCGCCCACCATTGAGAGTATACCATCAATGGAGGGATAACCCTTTAATGTTTCGATCTTAGGAGGATGCAAAGGCTAGATTGAATGTTATTTTATGAATGAATTGTTGTTAATTGGATGATTAATTTAAGACATCCATTCTTCAGTTATTTCTACTCTTCATCTATATTGTGTTTAGTAAGCACCAAAATAGAAAATGATGAAGGTAGTGTTATTTTTGAAGAATGGATTAATCAATAATTAATAAAACCAAAATTTTCTAAAGAAGTAAAATTTATTCAATCCACCCCGAGCATAATCCTAAGATCAACCCATTTTCTTTGAATTGAATTCACTTAGGTTTCTTAGTGTTCTTTAAAACCATCCAAAATCAAAACCAAAGTTGGCTACTTCATAGACCATCCTTCACCAAATCATAGTGACTCAAGGTTACTTATTCGGTCCCTGTGGACTCGACCCCTACATGTACTACATCGACTGCTTTTTACCAGTAGGGTAAATTTGGGCGCAACCAGGTAGGTACACCCTCCCCCCGGTGAGTTGCCTCTAGGTGACCCTGACTATCTTTCCCACATAGGCTGGGTAGATTCCTGATATTATGGCAATAGGGCATGATTCACCTCAACAAATCCACCCGAATTGTGTGATAACCCTCCTCAAGACCCAACTCAAGTTCCTACAGCCACTCTGTAGGTCATTCCCCAGCAGTCTCACGGGTCATCCCACAAGTCATTCCACAAGCCATTGGGCCTTCTTATCATGTTGGGGATCCTGCCAATGTGCTGGTGGTCATGGATACTCATCAAGATAGGAATCCCCACCCATATGATCTAATGGCATCACTCATTACCTACCTCAAGGCATTGGAAACTTAACAGGTGGAAATTTCTCCTGATGGAAAGCCATATCTGGCATGGGTGGATGATATGCCAGCACCCCTAGTTTCGTAAATCCTACCTTTTCCACCTTTAATGGAATGGGTGATCCACTACAGCATCTAGCCCACTTCATCTCAAGGTGTGGACCCATGTTGGGAACTCCAACGAAGTATGATGCCGCCAAACTCTGGTGTTTTGTACAAACATTGGAAGGTAACATGTTTGTCTGCTAAATCCAGCTACCCATTGGGTCAGTAGCCGGATGGGAGGATATTTATAGTTATTTTATTTACTAGTTTTGCTCTATTACCCAAAAGAGGAGTATTTCAGACCATTTCAAGTTCATGGAGAGGCCTAACAGGCATGTTGTGGACTTAGTCGCCCATTGGAATGGCCTTACCTACTCCTTTAATATGTCGCTGACTCTGGAACAACTACCAAACATATGTGTGGGGAATGTCAAAACTGAACTGTTCTCCACTCTCATCAATCATAACTACCCTGGGGAATTTTAGGATTTCTCTGACAAAGACCAGTGCCTAGAGGAAGCCTTGCAGGAGGCTAAGCAGGAATGTTTGTTGCCTCCTATAGTTCCTGCGAGAAGAGTCGCTATGGTCGAGCCTGTTGTGGTAGAATAAGTAGAGTCCCCTAGGAAGATAGAGTTATTAACAGTGGATTCATCTTCATAACCTCACCGAGTCCCGCCAAGATAGGCATAAATTTCATCCCAACATCGCCCACCTTATAATTGGTAGGCGCCCCTGCATAATGTGCCGCTGCTACCTAGGTGAGATAGTTAGATTCCAACTCCTCGATAGGCTTCTATAGCCCCTCATCTGGGCTAGGCTCCTAAATCCCCCATTACAGATAAAAGGATCCAAAACTACTCATTTAATTTGGCTTAGGTCTTCGGTTATTTCCAAAGTTCCTTAGAACATGGAATTCTACGGCTTCTGGAATGCAAGAGGCCCGAAAAGGTGGATCTCACTAATCACCCTAATTTCTACACCAATCATTGGATCCTTGGGAACACCCTCAAGAAGTTATATGTGTTTAAATATTGGATTCAAGACTAATTTGATAACAACATTGTCAGGTTAGGTCTGACCCTGGCATAGGTGGCATGTGTATTCATACAGCCTGACAGCAACATTGATAGCGATGGTGAGTGGCAGTAGGTTCCTAACCGCGGATCTCCAAAATATGATGAATGAATTGCTAGTAAGGTACTTTCCTATGGAAATGGTATTATCTATGCATTTTTGAATTGACCTAATCCTTCATAAGTCACCGTGTCACCTGGAGCCACTACTTTTGTGTTGGCGTATCAGCCTTCTTCCTCCCAGAAGGGCAATCATCGACGGTGCGAGGAAAAACAATGTTCCCACTAATGACATCATCATCCTGTACTCTTGAAGATTTCACTGCCCCAGATTTGGATAATTCCCCAATAATCCACCTAGTGATGGAGGATTCTTCAAGTGATGACCAAGGGTACACTTCGGTTAACACTATGGAGCTGGTAAACCCCTACATGATTCCCGATGATGAGGAGCACTAGAAGGATCATTTCAATGTCCCCAGTCATCACCAGTGTCGATGGGGCCGTAGTTATGGGAGTCATTGGAATTCCTCGATCAATACATCTAGCTAGGATGTGCATTCCACTGAAACCAGACAATGGGCCTAGTTTAGATCTCAGCATGCGCAACCTTCTCATCTTGTTTCATTGAATCTGTCTCTACTGCTGTTTGGGATACTTGATCAGGAAGAGCCTCCATGATCATTTTATGATCAAGCATGTTCTATTGAGGATAGGCCTTATTAATCTATCCCCCATATGGTATTTGATCCATGCATTTATACTAGTGAGTAGCGGGATATCCCTAGCACCAGTCGGCCGCCAGTTCAGCCAGATGGGCCCGTCATACCTCCTGTCATAGAACAACCTCATATTTGCAGAAGTTCAAGCTTGTCATGGAAGTATGATATCCTTAAGAATATTTCCATTATTCCTATGGATCTCTCTATCCTCTAGGCTCTTCTTATGTCAGTGGATATGTGTGAAACCCTTGTTGTGGCTTTAAGAAGCCCAATCCAGTTTAAGACGGAGGAAGCATCCACATAAGCCTTCCATGCGGAGGCAGTCGAGCATGCTGAATGTTAGGCCATTATATCTTTTTATAGAGAAGATGAAGGTTCTATAATATTGGGATATATCTTCCCAATGTACATTATTGTCCATTTTAATGGCATGGAGGTTCTTCTATTTCTTGTCAACACAGGGTTAGGTATCAACGACATCCCAACCTGAACACTCTAAATGATAGGGTTGTCTGAGGATGATATGAGTCCCTCTAACCTAAAAATTCATGGTTATGACAGGATGGAATAGACACCAGTTGGAAGGATATACCTGAAGACCTAGTTCAGTGGCCTGGTTGCAGCACTGAATTCATGGTTTTCTCACAAGACACTGCCTATAACACGTTGATGGGTAGGCCATGGATCCACCTGCACGTGGTGGTCCCTTCTTCGTATCACAAACCCGTGGAAAGAGTTGGATGATGCCTATATTTTTTTGATCCACTGATTGGAGGCCACAACTTCAGTCATGGGAAAATGATTTATTATTTCTAGATTAAGGGGGAATCAAATTCCCAAGTCTAATGGGATCTAGAAGATCACCTCGTATTCCTATAAAAATCAGGCTTGAGTGATCCCAGAGCCCCCTACTCCCATAAGGTATCGGGATGTCCACCCCATAACAATGACAATACTTCAAACTTTCTTGTTTCTCTAAGATAGGATAAACTGGATCAACCCACATGACATTATTTCTTTGATATCATCAATCATGGCCCGTTGGGTTGAACTCCCGATGGGATCAGGTTGAGATATTTCATTTCTATGGTCTTGGCAGTATATGAGCTCCCTGATACGGTGTCCACCACTACTTATGCTGGCACCGGTGTCGCATCAGGATCTGTTGACTTGTAAATATTGTCTCCCACCAAAGATACCTCCTCCATGAATGGAGAATAATATTTATAGGATGCTCGTCCAACATTAGAAGAGGGTGTCTCCACCATGGTCAATGAATTGGTACAAGTGAACCTTAGGGACGAGACGAATCTGAAACCCACATTGATAAGCACTGATATGCTTGTATAAGAGAAACAGTGGTACATGGACATCCTGAAATAGCATCATGATATATTTTCCTAGAGTTATGATTATATTTCAGTACTAGACCCTCAGGCCTCTGTCCACCACCTAGGTCTTCAAGCAAGTTATCACGGGTTCAAACAGCCTCCCAGAAAGATGCACCCTTCTCATGGTGTCATGTTTGAGGATGAGGTTCATAAGCTCATCCGATCCAACTTCGTCAAGGAGTTCCAGTACCCCAGATGGTTATCTAACATTGTGCCCAAGAGGAAGATGAACAGATGGATATGAGTCTACATCAACTTCAGAGATCTCAACCATCACTATTTGAGGATGACTTTCCCCTTCCTACGATGGAACTATTGATCGACACCACCACTGGGTTCCAGGATCTCTCCTTCATGGATGGGTATTCCAGGTATAAAAAATTCAAATGGACCGTAAGGATGAAGATTTTATAGCCTTTAGGGAACCACAAGGTACTTTTTTCTACCAGGTAATTCCCTTCGGTCTAAAGAATGTAGGTTCCACCTATTAGTATTCCATGCATCACATATTGAAGCTGATCCTCAGGATATTGGTGGAATGATATGTGGACAATCTGGTGGTCAAATCTCACCAACACTAGGACCCTCTCAAAGATCTTAAGAAACTATTTGGATTCTGATGATTCTACTATCTGAAGATGAACCCATTGAAGTTCACCTTCAGGGTCACCACTAGAAATTTTCTCAGCTTGATTCTCAGATATAGAGGCATTGAGATTGATTTGGAGAAGATCAAGGCCATCAGTCAATGGTATCGTACGAGCAACACTCGGGATCTCTGAGGCTTTCAAGGACACTTAGCCTACATACACGGATTCATTAAAAATATGTCTAGTAAGTGTAAGCCCTTTTTCTCAGCTCATGAAGAAAGGTGCCGATTATCAGTGGGATGAAGTGTTTTGGACTAATTTTGAGGAGATCAAAAAGTACCTATTACAACATCTGGTTTTGGTTCCACCCATTTCTAGAAAGTCTTTGGTCCTTTATGTGACTGCTCTGGAATTATCTCTCAGCACCCTTCTCACCCAAAAAATCAATGAGGGAATAGAGAACAATTTAAAATATCGTATCTTCATGCTCTTCGATACAGAGACCAGATATTCCTCTATCGAGAAGATCTTCCTTGCACTAGTATTCGTAGTACAGAAATTACAACATTACATGCAGCACCATGAGATATAGCTAGTGTCCCAAGTGGATCTGCTAAAGTATATTCTAAACCACCCCATGTTGATAGGTCATTTAGCTCAGTGGGCAGTGATCCTCAAGCAGTTCGACATCAAGTTTGACCCCTAGAAAGATATCAAGGGACGTGTATTGGAAGAATTAATTGTCTCCCATCCATCTCCCACAGGCCAGTCTCTGGATCTTGATTTTCTATATAAGGAAATTATCTCGGTAGATAAAGTCATTTCGTGTTGGAAAATTCACTTTGATGGTGCTTCCCAAAGCCCTATCGGTAGAAGATTCAATGATCCCCGACTCAACAGAGTGGGTCTGGCTTTCATCTTCCACATGAAAAAGCAAGATGTTCTACCATATTCATTCATATAGTTAGAAGGATGTACCAACAATGAGGTAGATTACTAGGCTCTCATTACTAGTTTGATATGGCCCTCGATATTGATGGTCCCCCCTTATATGTGAAAGGGGACTCCAAAATAGTCATCAAACAGATCAATGATTAATACATTGTCAAGAATCTAGAACTCATGCCACTATAAAAATGTACCCTTCATCTGATGGCCTAATTCCTATCTCATCCTGAAGTTACTCATGTCTCATGTTCACAAAACGGTCGAGCCAATACCTTGGCTATCTTGGATGCATCTTTTGTAGAGCCTAATTAGGATGATTTGATTATCCATGTGGTGCATCATAGATTCATCACTCCCATTTCTCTGGATGGAAATGATGGACCGAAAGTAAGCCGCCTTACCACCGATGGATCTACATTGGGACCCCCAGGTCCGCCTACCGCAGTGTTAGAAGTGACTCCCAACTAGAGGACCCCCTTTGTTGAGTATCTCTAGTATAGTAATATCCCAACAGATCGAGTCATTCATGAGTGAATATGATAGCATGCATTGTAGTACACCCTCCAGAGTGGTCTCGGTCTTTAGAAGATCCTCTATAGACATGGGTTTCATGGAGTTCTCTCGTGTTTCATTAAAGGAGTTGAGATTTCATAGGTCATGCAAGAGGTTCATGCTAGTTCATGTGGGCCTCATCAGACAGGGTCAAAACTCTCTCACCAGATCCTAAGATTGGGGTATTTTTGTCCCACCATGATCCGTGAATGTATCAAGTTTTACAAGAGGTTCCATGTGTTCTAATTCCATGCTAATTTTGTATATCAGTTACAAGAACCTCTCCACACTTCCATGTACTCTTGTCCCTTCACCACTTAGGGACACGATGTCATAGGACCCTATCCACCAGTGATAGCTCACCAGTGCAAGTTCATGATGACCGCTGCATATTTCATTTACAAGTGAGAATAAGTAGTTCCAATCAAGGATTCCAAGGAACGTTATATCTTTCATTTTTTGAGCTCCATTATCATCTACCGATTTAGAGTCCCTCGTGTCTTCCTCACCAATAATGGCACCAAATTCCAAGAATCCAAACTGAAGAAATTGTATTCCAAGTACAACATCTGTTCCAACCACACCTCTAGCTAAAATTTGTAGGAAAATGGGAAGATCAAGACATTAAAAAACCCTCTCTAACATTATTTAGAAGATGGTTGGTTAGAACAAGAAGATTTATCCTGAAAAACCCCCCAACTCCCTTTGGGCTTATCCAATGATGATTTGTAATTCCACTCAGGTGATCCCATATTCCTTGGGGTACAGAACGGAGGTAGTCCTACCCATAAAGATTCAGTTTCCTTCATTATGCATAGTTGTATACAATTAGCATAAACTAGATAAGGTTGTTGATATTTGTTTGGATGAACTGAAAGTGCTCAATGAGAACATGCTTTGTGCTTTGTACAATCTAGAGAGGAATCAGAACAAGATTCCCAGATCTTTCAACAAGAAAGCTAGCCTCCGCTCTTTATTTCAAGGTGACATGGTTATGGCCTCGACAATTCCAATGATACCTGGTAGGAAACCACCCAAACTAGATCCCAAATGGGAAGGACCTTACATCATTCATAGGGATTACCCAATGGTGCGTACTCCCTGGTTACCATGAATGGTGAGCATATAACTCCTCCCACCAATGCCAAATTCCTCAAGCAGTACTTCTCCTAGGTAATCTATAGTCCCACGTGACATTAAACTTTTATGTCTTTACTGCATGACATTGAATTGTGTGATCCGTCTCGGCTGAAGGATGTAAAAATACCCAAAACTGGTCTTGTATGACATTAAACTAATTTTTTGTCCTACATGATGTTAAAATGAAAGCAGACAGTTCATCTGTGGGTCTATCCCCAAACCTTAAGATCTCCCCTTTGGTCTGTTCCCTTAGCCCAGATGCTTCTCAAAACACATGGTGTGGTGCAGGCCCTGTTTTCCCTCATTCAAGCCAGTTTTTTCATGACTGCGCCATGTATTCCCCTCCTTAGAGATATCAACCTCTTTCATCCTTACCCCATGACATTAAACTACATGGGCATATTCATGCTTCATGTTTCCCCTTTATTTGGGTCTTCATTAGCATTCACATCTAAAAGGACCCCCAAATAGAATATATTCTCGACCTTATGGATCACTTACTATTTTGGTCCAATGTCATGGATGTTCTTAAATGACACTTTGATACAAGTCATGTGATTCGACTATGGTTTGCGGTCAGTGCTCATTTTTTGTTCCCATTTCAAGTCACGTGATATGGATGTTGTGTTTCGAATTTGTTCAATAGCCATCCTCCATCATTATCACCACCCCAATATGTCCTAAATATTGGGTGCAGTGATTTAGTTTGTCTTACTATCCCTTCGAACATCAGTCTTCCTCGAGCAGGAATTTTTGTCTGGTTGGGATAGACCCCACTGAATCTCTTTCCCTCATTGTCATGCCCTCATATGCTGGGGAGATCCTGATCCCATTCCTTGTTTACCACACTAAGCATTGCTCACATGGTCTTGGGAGCTTTGGTAAGTCAATACACATGTAAAGGGTCAGGTAACCTCGGTCTGAGCTCTATGTCCATCAACTAAGATCTACCACATCATTTTCACATGACGTTAAATTGCACGACACCTTAAGAACTATGTATGGCTTGATTCTCATCCTCATGGGATATGTAGGAAAACCAATACATTTGTCTTTGGGTCCATCCTAGGTTTTTCTATTCTTTATCTCAACCACTTGGACCGAGTTCTATTTGAAAGTTATGAATGGTTTGATGTATATGGGATTACGACCTCATTAACTTCGGGTTATTCTCTATTCCATAGGAATTCATCATTGAGGTACCCCCTCCAATATTTTTCCTTACCACATGATGTTAAACTACACACCGCCTTCAGAACTATGTATGGATTGATTCCCATCATCATGGGATACGTAAGAATGCCAAGACATTTTGTCTTTGGGTCTAGCCTTATTTCATAGGAACCATCTCTCCCTTCTGGCCACTTGGAATAATTCCTCTAAGGGGGGTATGTAGTGTGTTGTGGGCTTATATCCTCATTCACGTTGGGTTTTCAATATCTGCACCACGTACCTCTCTCATAAGATCTCTTCATTCCCCTTTCCTCCACTCATCTTCTTGAGTCATCCACTCCCAAATTGGGCCCCTCAAACATCTTTGGTAATTCACCAACATTCCCATGAGCACCCAAGTTTAGGCCCTAGAGTGTTGGGTTCTACATAGATATGTGTTTTCCCATTTTCATGCTTCATATTCCCCTTTATTTTGGATTTCATCATCTTTAACATTCCAAAGGACCATCGAATGACATGAATGCTACCATCTTGGTCCAACGTTCCCAAGGATTATAAATGAGAATTTGACACAACTCCTTCATTACAAATATTATCAGCTATCAATTCTCATTTTTTTGCTACCATTTTCGGTCACACGATATGGATGTTGTGTTTTGAATATGGTCAACAGTTATCCACCATTGTTACGCCACCCCATAAAGCCCTAAATATTGGTCATGTGATTCACATCCCTTCCCACTCCCTCATATCCAGGCAGAATTTTGACACTCTTAGTATTATCCCCCAGTGAGGGTTTGTGCGTTAAAATGACAAATTCATGACATGGTGTCATTCAAGGCTCCACACTGTTTCCCCTTTCCCTGTATTCCACATGTCTTGAAGACCTTCTCTACCCTTGTTTTCCACATTGATCATTGATCATGGGGGCTTATGGATTTGGTCAAGGTTTATGCCCTCTGGGAAGAGCCTCACTTCTTATGGTCCAAGCTCTTCGAACTTAAACTAATATCTACCCATGTCTGTGTCACATGATGTTAAACTACACGACATCTTCTAGAACAATGTATGGATTTATTCCCATCCTTATGGGATACATAGGAATGCCTAGAAATTTTGTCTTTAGGTCTACGCCCATATCCTGTAGTCTTTTCTAGCACCTTGGCACGAGGTTTCCTCCCTCAGGGGTGGCACGTGATGTAGTGTGGATTGATGTCCCCATCTATATTGGATATGATTTATTATCAATTGTGTATTCCCTATAAAAACTTGTTCTTCTGTGGGTGTCTAATCCAAAGAATGTTAAAATATAATCCCTAGTCCCACATTACTTTAAACTATTATGTCATTGTAACATGACATTGAAATGCATGGTTTGGTCCTATCATACATCCCTAAACTATGACACTATTTTCCTCACCGTATAACGAAAAACCGCACCACATTGTGTTGTCCTCGCTCAAGGGTACATCATGTTTCATATTGGTCATCCAACATTCCATTTTTATGGCCTATATATGTCTTAATTCCTATAGAAACAACTAGATTCTCTGTCCTAGGTCTGTTGCTTTACAAAAAAACACATACACCCTAAAGAACAACACAAGATCCATCAAATGCTACTTCTTTTGGTGCATGGGCTAGAACTGAACGATAGTATTGTCTCGAGCATTGGTACCCTACCATGCCATTTTCTAGAACTATATATGGCTTGATTCCTATAATAATGGGGTATGTAGGACCTCCTGGGAACTTTTCCTTGGGCTCATCCTAACTTTCATTTTTGGTCCCTTGACTAAAAATCTCCCCTTGGAGAACATGGTGTGATATGGACTCCCACTATCCTTATTCACGTTGGATTTTTCAATAGCTTCACCATGTGTCTCCCTTTCTCCCTTCCATTATGGTCTGAGCTCTAAGACATAGAAACAAGGATCCAACTACCATGCATCATGCCAGATGTTAAACTGCAATTCTAGAATTATGTATGGCTTGATTCCCATCATAATGGGGTATGTAGAAATTCTTGGGAACTTTGCATCGGGCCTATACCAACATTCATCTTTGGTCCTACAATCTAAAATATCCCCTAGGAGCACATGGTGTGATATAGACTCCTACTTTCTGCATTCACGTCGGATTTTTCAATAGTCTCGCTATGTGTCTCCCTTGATCCTTTACACTACAGTCCAACCTCTAAGAACATAAAACTAAGTTCCAACTTCCCTTAATCCTTCATGAAGTTAAACTAAAATTACAAAACTACGTGTGGTATGATTCCCATCTTCATGGGATATGTAGGAATGCCCAGACATTTTGTCTTTAGGTCCAGCCCTAGGTATCTCAAATCCTACCCATTTTTCTAGGCCCCTTGGCCTGAACTTTGTCAAAATCATGTGGTGTGGTGAGTACCTCTTAGGTCCTCATTCACATCGGGATTTGCAACAACCACACCATGTGTCTCCCTTGTCTCGGCCTTTCCCATTCTGTGATCTACGACCCTAAACAAAGATCTTCACGTGAGAACTATGTGTGGATTATTTTACATCTTAATGGGATACATAGGTACTCCCAGATTTTTAGTCTTTAGGTACATCCCTAGGGATGTGTCACAAGATAGAAGGCCTCTTTGGTCCTTATCTATGATGATCTTTTCAACTTGGCCACCCTACACACATTCCATTAATCCAATTCCCCTCTTAACCTAGGAGTTTTCATCCCCAGGACCCTTGATCTTGGAAAGGTATCTAACTCCCTCTATATGAAATGTCTCATTGGTGTACTCAAATGCATCATGGAAAACAACACAAAGTGTGGGGTTTCACATGGAAATTAATTTTTTTCTATCCACGTTTCACGATAACTTTATTTGGATCAAAATCCTCTTCCATGTTTGAGGGGACCCCCTTTGCGGTCTGGTCTCATGCCACATTATATCACCTATCGTCTTGGGACAACGCCCCAGAATACCTCATATGACATTTTTTTATGGTTCCCATGTCTCAAACAAAGTCAATAGTCGACACTCATTTTTCTATCCCCATGGTAGGCTAACACAAAATGGATGTTGTATTTTGAACATGGTCAACAGTTATCTTCTATCGCCATGCCACCATCATTGCGATCCAGATCTCAAGCACCATGATTCACATCTTTCTACTCCCTTGTGTTTAAGTGTAATTCGAACACACTTGGTTTTACCACTCCATGCATCTATGTGTGTTAAGTGGATAGTTCATTAATGTTGGGATGTCATTCACCTAGCATCCCATTGCTCCAGGTTTGTGCCTCCCAGTGCTAGGAAAATCCCATCACTGCTCCTTGTTTCCCACATCGAGCACGACTCACGTGGGATTAGTGGTCTTGGTAGGATGTATATTATTGTAGCCAAACTCAACATGCCTTTCACACCACATGACATTAAACATCAATCTGAGAACTGTGTATGGCTTGATTCCCATTCTCATGGGATACGTAGGAATGCCTGAGCACTTTCCTTCAGGTCAATCCCCATGTTAGGACACCTCTGGTCTATGGTCTACAGAACACCATCGGTAACACATGGTGTGGTGTGTACTCTTACAGTTCTCATTCACATCAAGATATGTAACGCACCGTGCTTTTCCTTTCATGGTAACCATGTCCTCGACACATGACATTAAACTACAATTGCACCCTAAACATGTTTAGGATGCCCCATGATAATTATGGGATGCGTAAACTTCCTCGCTAGAGAGGACTCCCCCTACCATCATTGGTCTCTAACCAAATTATTATAAAGAACTACGTTTGGATTGATTCTCATCCATATGGGATATGTATCAATGCCCAAGCATTTCACCTCATGCCCAGCCCTAGGGTTTTTAACCCTTATAGCCCCTCGACCCAGATCATAGTCAAGACCTATGACCTTATACTAGGATCCTACAGTCCATGCAACATGACTTTAAACTATTATCTTTGGTCCTGGTAGTATGACCATAAAACTATGTGCAACGTCCTAGTCATGTGACACTATACTATTCTATGCATCATCCTCACTGTACGACGTTAAACTATGTCTCTATCGTCCTCATTATCATGACATAAAATAGCAAGACACTCTAGGCTCTCACTATAGAAATACTTTCAAGAAATGAATATAATCCATGATCAAACCAATGTGCTCAACCAATGTGTCTTCATCATGGAGGTGTAAGATCAAGTGTGTTGGACTCCATTTAAACAACCCATCACTCCACCCTCCACCCTTTTCATGCCCTTTATTCGGATCCTCATCCTCTTTCATGCCTGAAGGAACCCCCAAATAGTATAGATGCTCAGCCCATGTCTGGATTACTATCCTAGGCCAACAATCTAAAATACTAAGGGATGACATTTCGATTAGGCCCCATGTTTAGAACATGGTCAGTGGTCGGCCTTCATTTTTTATCCCCATTTCAAGCTAACACAGTAGGTATATTGTTTTTTGAACACAATCAATAGTTATCCTTCATTTTCATAACATCTCTACAGTGTTCCAAATTTTGAGTATCATTATTTACACATTCCACTCCCCTCTGTTCGGATTGATTCTGACACCCCTGGTGTTACCTCAGTAGTGCACTGAAGCATATTATGATATTGTTAATTCAATAGCTCTAAGAACTTTATTCCCTGATCAAGCCTCCCTCTTTTTTCTTGGATTCCTAGATTGGCGGTTCATACCCTATATTCCTAGATATTGGTTGGAACTCTCACATTCAAATGGAATAACAATGAATCCATCCCTTGTTTCTCACATTGGGCATGACCCATGTAAGTATAGTGATTGATCACCGGATATTTCACAGATGTGATGGAAATGCAACAATTAAAACGAACAACAGAACCCCTACATGTGACCAACATAAACAAGAGAATCATGAAAATAAGTTCATTATTTAATATATATTATAGGACCTAGGGTTCGTCTCCCCCCATATATGGTTTGACAACTTCAGCGGAGCATTCAAGCTCTGCTACTCAATGGCTCGTGGAATCCGGGATCTGATGTCACCTGTTAAGCTCCTTCTCCTCCTCGATGGAAATGGGTCACAGTTTTTCAACCTTTATTTGGGCCTGATCCTCATCTTCTTTGATAATATCCATCTCTTTATAGGCTCACCTCATCTATTCTTTATCCTCTAACAACTGGGCCTTTGGTTCTGATATGATCCCCGATTGTGCATCGAGGAAAGTGGACTACTCATTCACCCAGGCCCTCAATCGGTGGATCTCATGCTCACCCTCCTAGAGTATCTAGATATTGACGGACTTTCTCTACTTCCAACCAACACTAAGGATGTGTGCGTCTGCCTTAACCTTCTCGGCAAGGTAGTCCCAAATAAGCGTGTGAGGGTGTTGGGTATTAACTCCTCTATCGCATATCTTGCATAGTCAGAAAAGAAGCCTCCCCATATGGAATATCCATTCTGCTTGTGGGGTCTCCTTGATAAAGCACCTGATCATCTTCCATGACCAATGAAAAATGGAATTTCTATCCTCTTCCTCAAAAGTAGTCTCTCCTTACCCTTTGGGTCGATGGGTTTATATTTGGGAAATTCCTTTAGGAGTTCAGCAGCAGGGTCTTCCTTGCGTTGGTCTTCGTCACTGGATTCCACTTTGATGATGTCCACTTGGTTAATGCTAGACTCTATTTCACTGGTAGTATCACCTGCATCCACCATCTGCTCATTGGGAACTATGGGCCGGTCAACTAGGGAACTTAAAGCGATAAGGATCGATACCTCTATTTGGAGCGGAGCCTCAGGTATTCCATTTATTTTCATCAGCAATATATGAACCATCCTAGAAACTGTGCAGGTAGGGGTCGTGTTGGCGAGTTTGACCGACCGGACAATGGGTATAGCTCTAGAGTATGAGACTTACCATGGTCAACTGATTGGTCTTGCCTCAAGTATACCATCACTGGGTGGCAGGGATGTGGCCCTCCATATATGATTGTGGGCTCTGAATATTCTAAGGAGGCCTCCCCTACTCCTCCAGCAACGCTAGACTCTGCAACAACCTTATCTCTAGCTATTGTCCCTACTGTTTAGTCCTCTACACATGTTGTTACTTCATGGACAATTGAAGATTCTTTTTTGAAGATAAGTGTTAGTTGAGAAAGCAAGATAAGGTAGGGAGGGCACTAGTGTAATGAAAAGGGAGTAGAGACTTACTTCTAATGTTTCAGAGAATTTTCCCATGGGGATTCACCCTAAGGCCAATATCCCACCTTCTTTGGCAGAGGATCCCTTGGAGGTCCCCTCCGTTACTCAGTGAAAATATCCCACATTAACTTCTTCCCCCAGTGATTCCTCTATATGGCTAGGAAAAGGGAAACACTCTGCCTGTTGAGCCGTCGTCAGCTCTGCAAGAGTAGTCATATTCAGCAGCACCCTTGCCTAATGTGACATCAGCCACATGTATCCATTGGAATGTATTACCCCTATAAATTCTTTGTGGAACCCTTATCCCCCATTGAAAATGGCCTCTTCATAAGGATCCCTTCATGAATTGGTGATGCTCCAGCCTTCAAGAACCAGCTTCACACCCGCCTCCGCAACCCACCTTTGTGATCCATTGAAGGTTCAATTTTCTAGGGATATTTGGCATCTTGCCCATAGAATTCAATCCTATTTTTCCATCATCTCTAATTCTGAGGGGTGGAATTTGTTGGTGCTGAAACATTTGTCCTGCTCAGGGAGTGAACTCAAGGATGCAGTAGAGGGAATGAGCACTCTGAAGGGGATTAAGTCCCTCCAGAAGGGGTTCCTATGCGAAGACATCTACATGGTTTGTTTGTTTCCACAAAGCTGCCTCCAAGATGGTCTCCATAGTGTCATGGACTAGAACAAGTCGAACTCTAGCCCATATCCCCTTCACAGTGCAAGAATACATCACGGCCCACTCCGTGGTGACAGTGTCGATAGACCTCATTGCGACGTCAGGAACCCTCTACAAGTACGATGTGGGCCAATGGAGTGGATCCTCTCTACGGTGTCACTCATCTCTGTGGTAGGTTTTGTGACCCCACCAACCATGTTTTCCCATAAATATAAGTCTTACCCCCTTTCAAACCACTGTGACTCTGCCCTTTCAACTTTCAAGCTCCCGTTTTGCACAAACCTTTGCGAAACCCTGGGATGGATCGCCAAAAGAACATGGCCTCAACAAGATGTACCTCTTTGTGTTATTTCCAACCTCCACCTATGGTGGAGATTCCCTTCAATAAGGTATATGACCTTTGTAAAGGAATTATCCTCTTAAGGGTGATCAATGTTTTGCAAATCATAGAGCCTGCATGATGATCTCTCCAAAGAAAGAGTCATTTTATAAGGCAAATCTATGCTCCATTAAATGTCCCTCTTCATGAATACCTTTCCCTTTGTGAATCCCATCCTCTTCAGGAAGTCCTTTACCTTCATGAAAACCAACCTCTTCACAAATTCCATCCTCTTTGAAAAACATTTGTCCTTCGCAAAACCCATCCTCTTCGCGAAGCACCCATTTTCAATATCTCATTATTTATACACCGTTTTTCTATATAGCCCTCTAGGCTCGTACGAAGTGATTTCAAGGTCCCTTGGGTGGTGATTCATATTTCATTGCTTAACCTCATGTTTTTTCACATAGTCATGCTAATGGATAAGGATTCTTATCATAGCCATGCTAATGTGTGTCCCTTAATGGATCCCTCCATAACACTGCCTCACCATGGTATTTCTGATGCCTTCCATTCCACATGTGTGGGTGGGTATCAGTGATGTATGTCCTAGGGTTGATGAGTAAATCCTCATCGTCTGAGCTATAGGATGTTAAATTGTCAAGCACCATCTTCCTCAGCACATGACATTAAACTATGTCCTCGCCCCATGAAATAAATACGGGGTTCCCCATCTTGGACATCTTTCATGCCCACTGGTCTCTAAGGGAGTGATATCTTCCTCACATGGAATGAGATACTCTTTGCATGGAATGACATCTATCTGTGAGGAAATCATCTTGGTGTATGACCCTATCCTTTCTTGTGGGAGGTATAACCCTTTCTACTCCTCTCTTATTCCATGTGAAAAGAATATAGGAGAGATGGACACTAGGTCCTTTATTCCCTTGTCTCTCTCCCTCATCCCATATGATGTTAAATTGTATGCCCCTTTCATCCCACATGATGTTAAACTATACACTTTCAAACTGCATGGTTTTTTGATCCCAGACTCCTAAACATGGTACGTGGGAATCCTCCCTTAGATTCAACCCCAAAAACTAGTAAATATTAGTGTCACATTTTCTGGCACCCACATCCTTGGTCCGTCCTAGTGGCATTAGACCAGCTCTTCAGTTGCTAACCATGCATAACCCCCAGCATGTTGTTCGGTCTCTGTCCTATATGTACACTCTGATTCTAGACCCCCATCCTAAACTACATGGTCATTGATTCCCTTCCATAGGGATATGTAGTAAGCCTCCCTGAGGTTCAATCACATCATCCATGTCTCATCCTAATCTCTCCCCTTGAGCCTTTTCATTTCGGGAAGGTCATGCACCAACCCTGAGGTTCTACTTCCTCCTAGTCCCATCCATGTGTCCATTATCATGGGTCGCCTCCTTAGTTGTTTAATCTACCCACTGAACTATGTGGACTTTGATTCCCCATCAAGGGGATAAATAGGATGCCTTTATGAGGTTCAATCCCAACATCATGTCATCTTCACATTAGTTCCATCCCATTCCTCTCAATCACTCTATTCAAACATCCATCATCCATCCTGATTCTTACCTAGGATGCTACATCCTAGTGGGATCATGTCATTCCCTTCGGAAGCTAACCATGCCTAAGCCCAAAATAATCCATAACCATCCAACCAAGAGTTTCCCTCTTGCGATGGGCTGTTATTTGTGTGTAATCCCATCATATCTCTATGTAATTGTTCTTTGTGTACACCCCAATTCAACACTACTTAGAGATACGTGGGTTTTAATACCTATCTTATATATTGGGTACTTAATAAACATCCATGAGGTTCAATCCTAGCCAATGGAAAACCCTAGATTCCCCTTAGTAGGGACCCAAGCATCCTCAGATCTGTTTTCATTGGATGTTTTGATACACTCATCCAGTAAACTCGTCAGGTGATCCCTCTTGGCGATGCACCCATATAATTCACTATCTATTAGTGTTCTAATTGGTTTAATATGTCTCTTATAGATGTAAAAATCATGGAATACCCTATGTTATACATAAGAAGATGGGGAAAACCTCAGGGACATGCCAATGGAATATAATTCCCCACACTCGGCATGGGATGACTCAGGGTTCCGCACATTTGAGAAGCCTTGTCATAAGGGGATGAAACCCAGACACATTAGTCTTTCATCTTTTAGACATTCCAGGGATGTCCAATGTGACTACTCTGTCAATCGAAGGTTTCTTCCCAAACATGACCCCTTGGAATATTCTGACAAAAGAAGTGTAATTAACTAGCATCCATGAAGATATGGCACCAGGGAAGAGTTTCCAAAACAATGTCTTAATATTTAATGGAGACCCAGACTAGGTAATAAATTCTTAGGAGGAATACACTAAAGGAGATACCAACATCCCATCATCCCATTTTTTCAAGGAGCAAACTTCCCTGAATAAGCAGCAGATGTTGCTCGCCTTTGGAAAGCAAGAATTCGGGGACACAATCAGCACATCCTCCACCGATGGATGCGCAACCTGTTGAATGCATCAGTAAAAAACCATAATTTTATATATCATACTATATATGATTTACTAATAATATTTTATCTCACTTTTATTAATATTTCCTTGTAAAAATTATCTTTTTGAGTAATAACTGCTTTGTTTTTCATGTATGTTTTTGTTTCATAGTTTCATCCCTTTTAATTTTATTATGGTTCTATATTCTATATAATATTTAACATCATATAAATAAAATATATATTCATTATTTAGTTATTTTGAGAAATTTTCAAAATATATAAATAGAGAAATTAATTACACCATTCATGGAGATGATAGGTCGTACGTTCACACGGATGTTATTTTCACTTTTCGATGGATGGAAAGAAACAAAGGTAAATAAAATTTCACCTTTTTATTGTTAATATTATAACATATAAATTATATATATTAATTAAATATATCCTTATAATCATCCATAAAACAAGGTGATGGAAAATGAATTGTATTGCTACATGGAAATGGAAAGCTATACATACGCACAAGAAATACTTTCACATTCCATTTGATGGAAAAGTGAGTGGGATGTCATGGTTTCATAATCATTAATAAATTTTAGTATATTAATGACACTAAATTTATTATTTTATGATAAATAACATAGGTTTATATGTGGTAAAATAATAAATAAATTAAAATATGTTGGGTAAGATGATTATCTCTTCTTCGGGAGACCTCAATTAGATCCCTTCTTAAGGAACATATGGTTTCCCTTTTAGGGATACCAACACCTCCAGAATGTGGAAAATTAATTTTTATAATAGAATTTAGAAGGTATTTGTTAGGCTATATTTTTCAAAGTATCATAAATAAGAGAATTATGGGTGTCCTTTTATAAAGGAGAGAAATGATACACTTTGAATTACAAAAAAAATATTAAAATATGAAAAATTCATTATCAAGAAAAATGATTCTAAATGGAAATATATTCCAATATAATGTCATATAGGGTTTAAATATCATCAATCATTAAAGTTTTTAGAGGTTAAAGTGGTATTTTAAACCTTATCTTTTGGTTTAACCCCTTAGTTAACATATTTTAACCTTAAACGCGGTAACACCTTTGTCAATCTTAAGGGGTTATAATTTTACTTCTAAGGTGAAAATTGGTAAATAAAAAAATTATTTGAAATTTTAGACCATATATTATCCCCAATATCCAATTTAAAGGTTTTAATTATTTATAAATAATTCAATAAAATATTTTTTTTCATAAAATGTCCTTATTTTTATTTTTGACAATAGTTATTTAATTTGACATCAAACACATCAAAAAAAGTTTAAGTTAAAATATAAACCATTAACATACCCAAAATATGTTATATTTATCAAAAAAATCCATAAAATAATAATTATCTCTAATTATATTACTTTTAATATGTGTAAAATCATTTTTTTAGTTGTATATTAATTTAATAAATATTGTATTATCATTCCAAAAGAATTTAAGATAATTATTTTATCACTAAAAATTATAAATAAATTACCACTATGAATATAATTTCATTATACACAAAATGGAAATTTATATTCATCCATAACATTCTTTCTCCCTGTGTAGACACCTAATTGATATTTAAAAGTAAGAGAGTGACATTTTGTTTTTTCTTCTTTACTTTATATATTATATAATTCATTTTCATGAAAAAGTGTCCCATAAAAATTAAATTTCAAGACCAAGGTGAAATGTTTCCAATATTATTAATACCAAAATAATTATTATGAAACATTATGGCATTTTCACTTAGTTCTCACCTAAATTAACCATATTTTCCCTTTACCGATGTGATAAATTTTTCCATGATTACTATTCATATTGACCAAAACTAAAAGGGAAATATATACCAAATTTTACCCTATTTATTCCAAATATTTTATTAGTTTTATCTAATTCAATACCTATATTTTTAAGAAATTAATTTTAAAGTAAGTTCACAAAATGCGACATAAACTACTTTTTAGATAAATACATTTTTATGCATAAAACTAGATTTATTCCTATCTCATGCTTAAAAATATTGATTAATTATATAAAATATAAATTTCATTAAAATAATTCACCAATAGTGATTAATTTAATTTATTTAGACAATAATATTTTGTGACCATAAAAATAATTTTTCATAAAATCTCCTCTTTTGCTTTCAAATGGTATTTATTTCCATTATTAATCAATTGATAACAAAATAATTTGTTTTACACATGTGTAAACATTATAGTTTTCATAAATTAGTTAATATAATCATTACCCACTTATTTAATAGATAATTTATAAATGATTACTATATTACGGTTCATTTAGACTCAAAGTTGTGTTTAACAAAAGCTATAGAAAAAATTATATTTATTTAAAAAGAAATATATCATAAAATCTAAACGTGTTAAACACCCCATGTTGATTAAATAGGGAACATAAATCCATTATCAAGATTATCCTATAGTTTCTTCTTCAATTAATATAACTCAATTAGGGAAACTCTCTATGGATACATTTAAATAGTATTAGCATCAGGTGTGAGTTCTATTAAAAATAACTTCAAAATTTAGGGGAAGACTAGGAAATTATTTAGAAAATAAATCAACATATTCATGAACAATATTCATATCATCAATTTTGAGTTTATCCCTAACATTTTAGGTAAATTTACCTCATTTATAGGTAGAAAAACCCCTGTAATGGAAGTAATTACTAGTAGAAATTTGTGTTCATCCCCACACTAATAGATAATCATGTGTAGGTTCAGAATATAAAATGTGACTTCTATTCCTCAAAAATTAATATGGTATCTATATAAACAAATTCAATACATTAAAAATGTAATAAAAAATTCAAGTAGATGAATAATAACATGATTTATAGGAAGCAAATTACCATAAGTTTTTATCAAAGAGGAGCTATAAATGTGATATGTGATCATCGTTTCATTATTAGATTTTAATTTAAACTCAATATATAATTTTTGAGGTGTTTATTTGATATTTTTATAAGATTCATTACATATTAATTAGTGGTTATATATAGAATCAAATAATATATCTTGAGTTCTAGAGGGGATCATTAGTGAAAATTTCATAATTTCGTTCTTCAGAACCACATTAATTGTTATAGAAAAGGTCTTCCCTTTATCCTTTTTATTATGGGTTTGTTGTGGAATATTGTCCTCATTAGGTTTTGGATTAGGGAATTGATTCACCTAATTAAAAATATAATTCCATATGAAATATGGAACCCTTATTTTCCTCTATTACTTTTTTCAAAATTTTCTTCCCTCTTTGAATATCACTATCTCGATGGATGGCCTTTATGCACTTGAAGAATATCCTCATTACTTTCAAAAAAAATCTAGACTGATTTCCCCTAAATTGTTTGTGTAAAGGTGGTTAAAATTTATTTTTTTATGGGATTTACCATTATAGTTTCTATGAATCTATATTTTTATCATCTTATCACTAAACTATATTAATAATTTAATTTTACACTCACAATTTCTACCTTCATAGAACATTGAATGATTTCTTGTTGGAAATAGACAAGGGAATTTGTGTGAGATATCCCTAAAATGGGGGGTGAATCAATTTATAAAATGTATTTTAAAAATTTAAAGACTATAAACTTAAATTTCCTTAGACACCCTAAGACTTTATGATATATTTACTTTAAAATAAATTCAATCTCTTCAATAGAATGTGATGAACACAATACCAGGTTTTAATGAAACAAAATACATTATTAAAATATTATTTAAAAAAGGCCATTACTACCAAGATGTTAAATTAGAAATTAGTAATAGGGATAAATAAATTGTGAAAAATATACATTTTACACAAAATCATCGGTTATATATTGATTTGAAATGAAAATAAGAATCATTTGGAAGTAAAAAAAGAATGTTTTCTAAAAATCAGTATTTTTTCTAAGAAAATAGTCTTGTCTCTTCTTGAGACCTTATACTAAAATTAATTTTAGAAAATTTTAGAAACTTAATTTGATAAAATAATATTAATTTTTGATATCATAATATAAAAAACTATCTTAAGGTGATAGTTTTTTTATTTTTCTGATAAGATTCATTTAATTGACGAACAGTGAAATATACAAAATATTTTGCAAAATGCCTTTTTGTTTAAATTATTTAAAATTTAAAATTTTATTTTAAACTCTTTTTAAAGTAAATTTATTAAAATTATATTATATTCAATAAAATATATGTCAGTAGAATGAAATTAATATTAAAATTTGATAATAATATCTTCTATACTTACGAGAATTTTCTCTTTGGAAACACACATTTTAATCGCATCTATGTGTATAAATTTAAATCATATTGTTCCTAATTTATGAATTGATTTTGTAAAAATGGATTTGATATTATTAATAATAATATTTTATATTATATAATAATTTCAACTTAATATTTTACCAGTATGAAGAGTAAAATCAGTAAAAATTAATTATTGTGATTAAGGTAAAACTGAATTATTGCGGGTCAAAATAAACAGATAATCGTTAAAAATGACCTAATACATGTAAAAACTAATCTTATAGACATATTTAGACACTATAATCCCAAATAGTTTATAATTATACATTTTTTAGGCTTTTTTAAAGATACAAATGTGGGTGTAATTGATTCTCTTCAAAAATATCAAGTGTGTCCTCTCCCTCACTAATCAAATGACACCCCATCTCCTCCCCTACTTAAAATTACAAATAAATTTATTTCAGAACATACCTTACCAAATAAATTACTTAATCCCATTCTATAATCCTATATCCAATGGTTTTATTATAAACTCATCATAGGATATATTTTGGGGCAAACCAAAAGAAGTTCCCCGACGAAAATGTAACGTTCTTAAACGAAAATTATCATTTTATTCCTTCTCCCACCACCGTAAAATATTAATAATTCATTATAATATAATAAAACCATTATATAACATATAATTATATTTTATTATGTTAATTTGATAACCTATATCCATCTCCACTTCCATCAAATTATAAATTAATTTGTCAATCATGTGTACAACGAGCTACCACATAGCGAACTGATGTATCTAGTTTTCCATAAAAACCTCTCACAATTGGATATAATTATGTATTTATTGTTTATATATATGATTCATGATATAATTATACTTATGTAATGATAATTTCACATATAACTTCTTACTTTTTATTTCGTCTAAAATATGATGACATCACTCGTGTGTACAGTGGACTCTCGCCTCACGAATTTATGTAATTCACTTTTCACTTACGGTTTATATGAAAAGTAATAAGTATAAATTTATAGAATATATGTGATATATATTTCATGATATAAATTATTAAAAAATTATACATCGTTATCTTTTTTAACCTTTCACTCATTAAGGTAATGATATTGTCGTTCGTGCGTACATACAACTTACCATCTCCATGAAGAGATGTGACTCATTTTCTATAAACAACATTAAATAATGATTATAATAATTTATATAATGATTAAATATAAGATTTATAACATTATAATAATTCTGGATATGATTTTTTTATATCATATGTACAATAACCAGATCTTTCATGGCAAAGCATGCAAGAGAAAAAAGGCATTGAACACCCAAAATAATGAGAATAATGAAATTTTATTAAAATAAAGATGGTAAAATGTTATTATAGGATCAAATATGATATTAAAAATATTTTTATTGTTATATAATAAATTAATATCATGATTAAAACCATTATACAATATTTTAAAGTAGTTGCACCTAAAAGAAAAGCTTAAGGTAAGGAACTTTATCTCAATTTCCCTTCATTGATGCATATTGTAATATTATGCATATAATTTATTTTATATGCTGTAAATACATACCATTTTAAATTTAGTATCATGAATACTTAATAATTCATTGTATTTTAAGTTCAAACATTATTTATTTTATCCAGTGGGGTTTTATTTGAAAGATACCAAGTGGTACAGGATTTCATCTCAATATCCATTTCATTGAGAAATATTTTGTCGATATGCACCAATTAAATTTTGTGTGGTGTATATAATAACCCTTATATGTATTTAAAATGAGTAAATATTTATTCATGATGATTCATTATTCATTTATATTTTATTCTTCAAAGGGTTAAAATTTAAAAATTTATAAAGTGGTAAAAATTATTATAAAATATCACTTTCTATTATGATTGTTTACATTACATTGAAACAATAATTTTCTTGTGAACATTTTTAATTAGACACTAAATTTATCTTAAAAATACATATTATTATATTATGGATATTATTATTTTCTAAAATTTATGAAATTTAACATATAGTGTTTACATATAAAGTTACTTGATTAATTGGAGAAATATTGATAAATCTATATCATTTACACAATACCGATATTTGATGATAAAAAATATTGATCTATGTATTATTTATATTATTATATGTATGATTAATTATTTTTAAATGGATTAATGGGTGGTACCTAGTTATATATTTCCCCTTGATTCATCCACGAGTCTCATGAGATGAATCAGTTGGCCAAATTGGATGTATTTTTACCAATAGTTTTAAACTATCTTGTGAAAAGACCTGATAGTAGAGGTATCATGAATCCTAATATCATCAAATCCAATAATTAAGAATTTAAATCATTTATAATTCAGTTATTATTATTATCCCTCATATTTGTTCAATAATATTATCTATATATATATATATTTCATTCTCTATTTATTGATTAAATGGAATATGTTTTCAATTATTTAACTTTCCATATTTATTATATCTAATCCAATTATGATAGAAAAGTTATTGATTAAATAGAATGTGTTTTTAGTTATTTACCTTACCATGTTAATTATTCTATATTGATTTGTGATAGATTTAATTTTACATAACCCTTATTATATATTTTAGACCATGCTTATTTTATTTCATTTCCCCATGATAAGAAGATGAATTATTAGAATTATTTCAAGGATGAATTTTTTTCATTGTTATGTTTTTTATTTTATTTAACTATGTAAAATGGGTACCATGTATATATCAGGATCTCTAAAACTTATCAACTAATCAATCCTTTAGGATTTTCCCTTTGTGTCTATATTAATGTTATAAAGTATACATCACCTCTAGGTTCTTGGATTCAGGGTTTCTATAGTTGGTATCAAAGAAATTTTAGTAGAAACCTTGGGAACTATATTAAGTAAACAATATATTATGGAACATAAACCTATGATATAATTTGAGAATAAGTATATAAAAACAACCTAATGTTTTGGTAAGGAATATATTATGTTGTTTTTCCAAGAAATACATCCCTTCTTGGATACTATGAGTGGATGTGGTTCTGGAACAGATATTCCTAGGGGTAATAAATCCAAAAAGGGAGAATTTTGATAGAACTAATCTTCTCTTAGTTCCTAAAAATGGTTCTTACTATGGATAAATATAATTTTCTTAACAAACTATTATTAAGGATTTTAAAATAAATAGATCACCAAAGAAACAATGTTTATGATTCTATGGTTTGTAATACATAAATTTTTTAATTTACATTAACCATTACACCTTTTTTAGAATAAAACATTATAATTTAAAATTAATAATTTTATGATTTAATCCATTATATTCAATTATTTAGAAATGGTGCCTAGAAAGAATAATGTTATCAATACTCAAGGCCAATATTTAGACTTCTCTACTGAGAAAGAAAATTCAGAAGGAATTAAAACTGATTAGCTCAGGGAAATATTAAGTTACTTAATTATGTTAGGAAAAATAATCTTTCTTTGATGGAGAAACTGGTTTTTCCACATTGTGATTATCCTATGTTTTATCACATCATAAGACAAAATCCCACATCATTTTGTTGGACTACTAATCTAGTTGTAGCTGATCAGTGGACTAAGTATCTTGAGAATATATTTATGGGATTGTGATATGATAAAAAAGGAAAAGGTTATAAATTTAGTGTATTGTCTCAAAGGAGATTCTAATCAATGGTTTTTTATCTAGTATAATAAGGAGTAAGAGGAAATATAAATTATAGAATTGAATTATTTTAAGGAAACATTATTTAACAAATATTTCCCTTATGAGAAAAAAATGAATAGAAACTTTCTTATTTTAATGAAAATGGAAGAATAATGTGTTTTTGGATATGAGGATTCCTTTAAAATTTTATATAGATTTGATACGAATTAATTATGTTGTATAGAATGAAATATTAACCATTTTATTGAATTGATTAATCCAACTTTCCAAAGAGAACTGGTGTCTCAAAAATTTTCACCAAATAATGTAATAGTTTTATGTTAAATATAAATGGAGATTATTTCTTTCGATCCCACATATTCATGGGAAATAAAGAAAATATTATGTCTAATAAGAACCAAGAAAAATAAAATGTGTCAATGAAGAAGAGGAGAATAAAGAAATTTTCTTCTTATGAGAACTAAGGAAAGATTCATTCTGAGAAATTCCTATAGGGGTTGCAATTTTATTATAAGTGTGTAGATAAGGTTCATCAGAATAAATAATTCAAATGTAAGAGAGAAAAGGATTTTTTTTAGAGTTTCAATTATAGATATATGGGGAGCTATGAAGAAATTTTTCAAGCATCATGGGAATTTACCATAGAAGAGGCCAAGGGGGGAATTCAAAGATTATGCTATCACTATGGATGAGTTTGAAGTAACCAATGATATATTGGAAAGATATTTAATCATATCTGAAAATTTTGTTACTTTTTTATTTCATTATTTATACTCATACTCTTTTATATCTTCATGGTTTTCTAATAAAAATAGATATATCCCTATCACTTTAAGAAGGTAATTTTAAGTCAAAATTCATAATTAATGTCTCATTATAATATGGATGTGTCTGGAAGTCCCCATGAGCTTTATTCTTTATCCTTATTATCATACCTATGGTTGAATTCAATATAATCCTTGGTTTGATGTGGATTTCAAAATATTATGCAAAAATTAATTGCAATAAGAAGTAAAATATGATTTCGATTGAAAGTTTAGAATTACTTATCTTTAGAGAAGATACATTATCATTTGATACATGTATAGATCCACCCATATTATCTCTATTAAATGAGATTCTTGGGGAAGAGGAGAAAAACATAGGTATAGAGAAGGTAATATACAAATTGAGTATGTACCTATTGTATATGAATACATTGATATATTTCGTAAGTAATTTCCTAGACATCCCACTATGTGTGAAGTTGAGTTTCTCATTGATTTAATCCCAGATGAAAGAACAATATCAAAAACTCCCTATAGAAAGGACGTTGTGGAATTAGTGGGATTAGAGAAGTAATCATAGGATTAGTGTGATGGGGGATTTATTCTCCCTAGTTTTTCTCCAAATAGAGGCCATATTCTCTTCATTAAGAATAATGGTTTATCGATGAGGATATGAATTGATTATAGGAAAATTAATTCTATTTAAATAATGAAAAAGTATCCTCTATATCTCATTGATGGCATATTTGATCAAATTAATGGATCTCAATATTTTTCAAATATTTACCTTTGTTCTGTGTATATTCAATTGCGAGTATAGAAGGAATACATTCTAAATATAGCTTTTAAAATGAGGTAAGGAAATTACAAGTTTACAAAAATTTCATTTTGATAATCTAATGAACCATTTGTTTTTATGGATCCAGTGAACATATTATTGAAGAAATATATTGATGGGTTTTTTGGGTATTCATTGATGATATATTATTTTATTATAAAAACTATAAGGACCATGAGAATCACTTGTTTATTATTCTAAGGACTCTTAGAAGAAAAGGATTATTTGGTAAATTTAGTATGTTTCATTTCTGGATTCAAGAAGTTTATTTTCTTGGAAATATCGTCTCCAAGGATATAATCACAATTGATCATGAAATAAAAAATATAGTCATAGAATTCCCTACACTAACAAACATAACTGAGGTATGTAGTTTCATTGGTTTGGAAGCTTACTATCGGAAATTCATTAAAAAAATTTCTAAATTGGATAACATGATAAACAAGATTACATATAAAGAAAGTTATATTCTTTTAGACAAATGAATTATAAGAATGTTTTGATGAACTAAATATGAGATTGGTAAATGATCTGATTTTGACTCCACCAACATAAAATGATAGTTTTCTTATATATAGTGATGCATCAAATAAGGGACTTGATCATTTCCCAATGAAAAATGATATGTTATTGCATATATATCAACAAAATTGAACACTCATGAACTGAACTATCCAACCTATATTCATTAGTTGGAATCCATAAATTTTTATTCGAAGATATAGATACATTATCTCTATTGTTAATGTTTTTATATATAAAACATTCATAAAATAATAAAATACATATTTATATAAAAATATCTCAATATATAATAGAGGAAATAGATCGAGAAACTCAAGTATTATTATTTCTTGATATACTACCATCTAGTGAAATCCAAAAATGTAGATGATGTATTTTATAGAAAAGATTATGGATCTATGACCCAAATGAGGATTGAGAGGGTTCCTATTTTCATGGATATATTAAATATGGATATGGTATTTATTAAGAAATAAGATACATAAATCCTTTTTAAAATGATTTCAGAAACATATTTATTAGAAAAGATCAATTGTTCTCAATATGATTATGAGAAATTTGAGATGAAAATTAAAGTTTTTAATGATGTGAAATTAGAATATTTAAATTTTCATGTTGGTGTTCTTTGATTTGGAGATATATTATGTCTTCCATCTATATCTGATCAAAAAATAAAGTTTTTGGATGATTCTCATATCTCAAACTTATCTTCAAACCAATGTAGAAAAAATATTTTTAGATATTTGATGGAAAATTTTTGGTGGGATAACAAGAATCCAGAAATTGTTGATTATTTTTCTAGATGTTATGTTTTTCAATAATTCAAAGTTATGAGTTAGAATCCTAAATAATTCATGCAACCTCTTTCTATTCTTGTGTGTAAATGAGATGGTATTACTATAGAAATTATCACTAGACTACCAAATACACCTAAAGGAATGATGAAATATGTGTTATTGTTGATTTACTAATAGAATATGTAAATTTCCTCACTGTAAGATATGATTTACATCTTTAGTTACTTGTAAGGATCTATAATAAGGAATTTTGTAAGAAATCAATGAACACCTCTTTCAATTATATCTAATCATGATACCCATTTTAAATCGATATTCTATAAGAGTTTTAGATGGCTATTTATATTGATTTTCATCTATTCACTACCTACTATCCTCAAATTGATGGACAATCCAAAAGAACTATTCAAATAATAGAAGACATGATGAGTCATTCTCACTTTACTTTGAAGGTATATGGGATCATTATTTACCTTTGATAGTGTTTCCTATAACAATGGTATCAATTGAAGTATTCAAATGGATCTTTATAAATAATTATACAGAAATATATATCATACTCCACCTTGTTGGGATAAACTTGGTGAAAGGAAACTTTTAGGATCATAACTTTTTGAAGAGAAAACAACAATAGTAAAGATTATTCAAGCTCAAATAAAAAAAATCTCAATGTAGGAGAAATAGTTATACCGATAATAAAAGGAATGATTTAGAATTCCAAGTGGGATATCCTGATTTCATGAAAGTATCTCCATTAAAGGGTGTTATTTGGTTTAGAAAGAAAGGGAAACAGGGTACCATGTATATTGGAAACATTGAAATCCTTTAAATAACTAGAATTATTTCTTATCATTTGTAATGTCCATCAAGTCTCTAAAAGGTACATGATGTGTTTTGTACATCATTATTAACGAAGTGCCTTCTTGAACCACCGCATGTGCTCCATCCAAAGAAAAATAATTATAACCTATTCTATCTTTCTATCAAGAACCCATCCAGATTCTTGATTCAAGAGGGAAAGTATTGAAGAATCATATGACTCAATTAGTTAAGGTAATTTTGGAAATGAAAATATGTAGGAAGCAATGTTAGAGCTAGAGGATATTATAAAGAAGAACGGGACTAATCTATTTAAAAGTCAATATAAATGGAATTTTAGGAAGAATTATTTTTAGGAGTAAATAATGTTACACCCAAATATTTTTTGATATTTTTCCTTTTAAATTAATTCAATATCTTTGATATCTTTTAATGTAGGCAACACTAGGTAAAAATGAAACACACTACTCTATTTAAATTTTATTTGAACATTACCATTATAACTTAGCTGTTAAGTTTGTGGGTCTGAATAAGACAAACTATATTATGAAAAATATATATTTTACACATTTTCATTAGATATCTATTTATTATAAATAAAAATAAAAATCATTTGAAAGTAATATATATTTTTTGAAAACTATATTTTTTTCAAAGAGTATGGGTTCATAGCTTCTTATGAACTTATTATAAGACTAATTTTTGAAATTTTAAGAAAATTAATTTCCAAAAATGGAATTAATTTTTTAAATAATCATATAAAATTTTTATTAGTGGTAATTTATAGTATTTTTCTAACAGCTTCATTTTTTAGATGAATAGTGAAAAATAATTATTTTTATTAAAAATGGATTTTCATTTAAATTATCTACAAAGGAAAACTATATTTTAAATTGGTTTTAAAGTTAAATTAGTTAAATTATATTATATTCAATACAATTTAGGTAATTTTAATCATTTTGATACTAAATTTAATATTAAAACCTTCTATACTTATACGGATTCTCTCTTTGTAAACCTGCATTTTCATTGCATCAGCGGGTATAATTTTAAATTTCATTTTTCCATGTCGATTAATTGAATGTAGAAAATTTATTTATTATTTTTAATTAAAATAATATATATTTTAAAATAATTTCCACCTAAATTTGGACCATTATGAATAGTAAAGGCAGTAAAAACTAATTATCATGATTAAGGTAAAAATGATTTTCCAGGGGTAAAACTGAGAATATAAGGGTTAAAAATGAATTAAAAATTGTCCAAAATCGATTTTATGGACATATTTATACCCTATAATATCATAGAGTAAATAATTAGAAGTTTTGGAGACTTTTTTAATAATAAAAACTTGGGTGCAATAGATTCTTTTCAAAAATATGAAGTGTGTCATCTCCCCCACTTATAAAAGGACACCTCCTCTCCTCCCCTATTCACACATCCCAATCAGTTTGTTTTAGTCAATACCTGGTTAAATAACTTATTTAATACCTTAAAAATATCCTATATATATTTTATCATGAATCCATCCTATGAAGTATTTTCATGTATACCTAAATATGTTCCATAAAGAAGAGGTAACATTCTTAAATGATTGTTTTCATTTTATTTCTTTATCCAAATCCTTAAAATATCATTAAATATTACTAATATAAAAACAAACATATCTCTCATATAATAATATTTTATTATTTTAATGTAATAACCAATATCCATCTCCTCTTTCATCAAATGGAAAACAAGATCGTTGATCGTATGTATGGAAGACTACCGCCTCACGAACCGATGTAACTCGTTTCCCATCAACACCTCTCATGGTCCGATATAATGATATATTTAATGTTTATATATAATATTTATAATATATTAATAATTATATAATTATCATGTCACATATGCCATCCTACATTATATTTCTTTTTAAATATGAAAACATTGCTTCTGTGTACGTTGGATTATCGCCTCGCAAAGCGATGCGATTTATTTTTCACTTGTTCTTTAAATGGAAGGTAATAAGGGTAAATTTAAACACAATATGTTATATATAAGAAATAATATAAATTATGGAAAATTAATACAACATATGAACTCTTACCCTTCACCCGTTAACGGAATGATATCTTCCCTCATGCATATGTACAATCTACCATCTCCACGAAGATATATGACTCATTTTCTATGTCCAATATTAAATAATTATTATAATAAGTTATATAGTGATTAAATATCCTATTTATAACATTATTTTAATTATTTATATGATTTATTTATATCCTATGTACAAGAACTGTAACTTCATGACAAAACAAGAATGAGAAAACAAGGCAATTAACACACAAAACAATTAAAATAATTATATATTATTAACAAATGGGTGGTAAAATGTTATAAGAGGATCATATATGATATTATAAATATGATTATGGTTATAATATAAATTAATAACATGGTTAAAACCATTATTCAATATCATAAATCATATCCATTTAAAGTAAAGCATGATTTAAGGGATTTAATCACAATTTCCCTTCATTAAGGCATATTTCAATGTTATGCACCTAATTAATTTTATATGGTTTATATAAGCCCCCTATTATATATAATATCATAAATCCTGTTATTTTATGTTCCCTCATGGATTATTTTATCCAATGGGGTTTTATTTCAAAGTTACCAAATAGCAAGGGATTTCGTCTCAATTTTCATTTCATTGAGATTTTTTTATAGGAACCTATTCTATTTTCAGTGGTGTATATACTACCCCTTTTATGTATTTAACATGGATAAATTTTCATTAATTAATATAATTTTTTTTCAATTTTATTCTTCAAAGGGTTTCAATTTAGATGTTACTAAAAAGTTAAAAATTATTTTACAATCTCACTTTATTTTTTGATTGTGTACTTTCTCTTGAAAATCAATTTCATGTTATCATTTTTTATTGTAAAATACATTTATATTAAATATAAATATTATTTTATTATTTATATAATTATTTCCTAAACTATATATCATTTTTACATATGTTTTTCACATTAGAATTTATTTTATTAACTAGTGAAATACAGATTAATCTATATCAATTAATCAATAAAGATATTTTCTGATCTGGAATATTAATCCATGAATTAAATTGATTATTAGATATATGAAGAATGATTTAGGAATACTGTTAATGGTGGGTACCATTTATAGATATATCCTTGATGCATCAATGTGTCTTGGGAGACAAATATGGTATCCAAATTAGATGGGCTTTTAACTGTAGTTTCAAACTTTTTATGGAAGGTCTTGGTAGTAGAGGTATCATTATGAATGATATCATGAAATAAAATAATTAAGAATTTCCTTCATTGGGTATTAAATTATTATTATTATCTTTGAGATTTTTACAATGATATTATCTTTGGATTCATTTCTTTCTCTATTTATTGATTAAATGAAAATTTTTCAATTATATACTCTTCTGTGATGATTATGCATATCCAATTATGATAAAAAAAAGTTATTGATTAAATTTAATGTGAATTAATTTATTTACCTTTCAATATTGATTGTGAATTATTTATTCATGATATATTATGCAATATGTAACCCTTAATGAGCATTTCATCTCACCCTTATATTGTTTCCATTCCCAAAGATATGAAGTAGAATTCTTGGAATGGGTTCAAGGATGCCAAATATTTTCCATTACTATTCTTTTTTTTATTTACCTTTGTAAAATATGTATTGCATTTATATCTGGTTCTCAAAAATAGCTAAAAATATTGGTCCTTTAGGATTTTACCCCTTGTATGTATGTCAATGTTATAAACTAGACATCACCTTTGGGTTACTTGAGTCACGTTCATTATTTCCTCACTTGAACAATGGGATCATGGCCTCTTAACCATGAGGGTTACTATGTTCTTTAACCATATATTATTTAGATTACTTGATCTCTTTTTGTGTGAATTCATAAAGTAAATATAAACAAATGTATTTACATGTTTCAAACTCACTAGGATACTCTAAATAGGATTCTATGAAGACATTTCATTCTCCTAAATCACTATGAGGTCACTGCTCTTAAAAGGTTTTGGCTAAGTTACTCATTTTCCTAGGATCACTTTCTTACAAGTTTTACGGACAAATCGATGCTTCCCAAGGGTTAATCCATTGAACTTTCCATTATTGGATCACTACTAATGGGAAGGATCACCATTATATTTAATTGACATTATGGTACTTTCTCTAGTGTCTCTGAATTCATCTTTATACAGGGTAGGTTCTCTGATATAGTTCTATTGGGATAATCCTTCCCCTTTATGAAAGAACCACTATGTAGTACCATCTTCTTTCCAAAAAATAACTAAAAAAATATCACTTTTTTGAATAGAAAAAACACATTCTTCTTCTTATTGGTTTGATAATCAATGGGTTCCAATTATTCAATACATATAGCCTTGCACTAGAACAAAACCTTCTTCTTTTCTTCAAGGAATTTTGATCTTCATGAATGAATTTTTCCTCTATCTCTAATCATTATTTTTTTGGATATGTAATATGTTCATAGATATTTCTTATTCTCCTATATAATTAAAGTTTGTCTCTCATTATTGGTATAGGTCGTTTGTTTTCCCATCAACTAGACACCAAGAAAGATCATTTATGGGCTTTTTAACCCACCCATAACTCCTACATATTTCACTATGATTTATATAAATAACTAGTGATAAATAAATTATTGTGGATACTTATAATATCTTATATGTGGTATAGTCTAAAGATTAAAATCATAAAAACATATATTTTCATATTATGCTAGATAACCAACTTCACTAAGAAACAACCTCCATTTCCTCACGATTCACTATGGATTGGTTACACAGACAGTGGTGTGGGAATTAACCGTCACTCCAACATGATTTAAAGAACGTTCAATTGATAATTATTTTCACACCAAACATACTATGGTGAGGAAACATTACAATGGAAATATACCCTATAGGATTATAGATTGTGAATTCTATACTTCTATATAACTCAGACCATCCATGGTGAATGGTGTCTCTGTAGTGTGGAATTGTTTTTCTATATGGAAACTACATTGTATCCTTATATATTATGGTGTGGAAACCTAAAATATTCCAGTGTCACTATAACTCATCTATAAACCACTCTACACCATGGTTTTTTTGGATATGGCATAACCTAATAGTTCCAAATCCCACATCTAAAATTCCTTAGGAATTCTTACAGCGTATAAGTCTCTTCACTTCCTTTATTTGTCAGTTATGAGTAATGGGTTCTAGTCTCATCCTCCTCCTTGTTTTCTCCCTGTGGGGTTGACCACAAGCACCACGCTTCCACCCTATAACATGGAACATTTCATCTATGTTCATAGGCATAGCAACATGTGTGATCACCAGCCACCCTAGTGTATTCATGGATGGGTAGCCTTGTTTTTTATCAGTTGTGGTTGATCCTAATCCCACATATGCAGTGGTGATCTGGTTTTTCTAGGAATTCAAGGTTGGCCTCATTTTTCATCTTCCATTATTCATTGTGTCACAACTAGGGTGACTATGTCATGGAAGTTTTTAGAATTTCTCTACAATGTCCCCTCCTCAGCATATCCTTCTCACCTATAAAACATTCTATGATATGGAGTACTATCTATGACATAGTTTAGTGAACTAATTTGTCCTCAATAGGTCCACTACAGCCACTACTATGGTGTGTACTTTCCAGTTTTGGCCAACATGAACTATTGTGGAAAATAGTCCATGAAAATCACTATTAAAATTTCTATATACATCTTCTTCTTGAACAACCCTCTATTTTTTTACACTTATAATAATAATTTCCAAAAAAACTTGTTGTAATCATCATGCCTCATACATCACTTTGTGAACTATCAACAATTCAGTTATATTCTTTTTGTGTTTTCAACATTTCTATTGTTGGAATATCCAAATTTATTAATTGATATTCATGTACATATCTACGAAATAAAATTTGATTCTCCTTACTATCAATAAATCCAACTTAAATCTATTGGGATTACTAATAGTACCCCCCTTCAATTTTTTTGGCAATACACAACATAATTTTTCTCCCTCTTAATCAATTCACCCTTAGAAATATCTTCTCCCATTAATGATATCTTCTCCCACTTAAGATTTATTCTAAAATATCTCATTTTTAATGAAATAAAAAAAGATACTTTTAATGAGAAGGGTCATTCATAATTCCTCCTTTAAATATAAGGATACATCATTCTTCTTTCTCCTCCTTATTGGATGTAAAATCATCTTTACATCATATCTCCTTAATATGGGAAAATATTGCATGCAATATCAACTCCCACTTTGGGGATATTGTCACCACCTGAGGATATTTTCTCCCCCAATTTCAAAATAACTTCATTCTTTCGCATCAACCACGTGATGATTAGCCAAATTCTTTAAAACCAAATATTACACAGGCCAATATCTTTTCCTATTGTATTGTCACAAGATATTCATTAAGGTAATTTACTACTTTGAACATGAGATTTCAACAAATCATATAATACTACTATATTGGAAAACTTTGTAGTAAACATTATTTTTTATAGACAATGACATATTTGTCCATATCACTCATGAATAACTAGAAACACACAGAACAACTTTAGCTTTTTCACTTTAATAAGGTAACATGTGATCTCTATCAACTCATAAAAAACAATTAGTTCTTAACATTAAATTACATGGTTATGAAAAACATATCATGTGATTAACTAATTGATACAACATGATAAAAATTTCCCACCACTTGTAGCAAGTGTAGTTAAAATTCTAACAAATTATATCATTCGAACTTTATACCTTTTATATATTTATAGGCCTCACAAACTTATGATAAGTCTTAATATCTTTTTATGTTCATCATAACTCCCCTTGAGTCTTTTTCACTTCAATAATTTTTAATATAGCATGAGGGTGTGAAAAATAGGGGCAGATATTCTATTTTTCAATATTTTCTTTAAGCTTCATCCACATGTTCTTTTTTAGCATAATCGTCCTTGTAAATTTGAATAAATATCACCCCAAGGATCATATCTACCCCTTAATTATTCACCTATTCAAATATATATATATATATAATATGGGGAGAGTGGTACCTCAACATTATTCAAGTTGGGGAAGAGGGATGGTCATGAAAAAACAACCCATCACATACCATATGTTGGTGCCAAAATGTTTTCATGGTAAAAGTATGTAAATGGTATGCCAATTACAAAAGGGGATGCTTCATGAAGCACCTTTACAAAGCCTCTAAGCATCATGGAAGGTGAAAAACTGAGGCCCCCTCTATGATCACTATTGAGAAAAGAGACGAAAGTCTCTGCGATTAGGAAGAAATTGATGGAAGGCTTCATGTCGTGGAGGGAGGACGATCGCATCTATGATTACATGGAAATTGAAAAAAGCCTCTATGAGTGCCACAGAGGGAATTATGTAATCCTCGGCATCATTTAGGGGATAACAGTCAACTTCACTATAATGACAAACTTGACACAATCCGCCTCTGATAGTGAAGTGAAAGAGGCTTCACAATGCGTTGTCAGAGCTTCGCGCTGCCTCTCACCTATAAATATTGGGCTTCCCCCAAATCAAAAGGATGGATACCCCAATATTTCTCCTTCTGAGCTCTCAAATAGTGAATCACCCTCTTCTCTATGAAATAATGTTAAAAATGAGATCTTCAAGGTATTTGAGCATTGGTAAATACCTTTCCCTTAGCTTATATGAAACCCCTCTTCAAGCAGGGACGCCCTTCATGAAGTCCACAGGAAATCAAAAAGGAAGGAGATCCCTAAGGGAACTCAAGTCTTTTCAAAGCACTCATGGTTTGTGAATTACCTTCCATACACATCGGAATCCCATACAGAGGAAGGATCATGGTGCTTCACAAAGTATATTGCTTCGCGATGACAATCGTTGCAAGAAACCCATGCTCTGTGAAGTACTACTTCACAAAATCCCTTTCACTTCATGAAGAACCCTTTATATGCATTCATACTCTATTACTAGGATATACCACTCCACTTTGGAAATAATACCCCTTCTAAGAGTCTCTCCACTTTGTGGAGCACTAGATATTTGCAAGGTCCATTCCTGTAAACCCCTTTGCATCACAAACCCTTCTTCCATATGGACCTCTAGGTTTGTAAGAAGTGATTTCAATGTCCCTTGGGCGGTTCTTCATATTTCATTAATTATCTTCTTGCTTCTTCATGTAGGCAGGATAACAGTTATTTCTTCTTCGCATAGCCACACCAATGTGATCCCCTCAATAGATCACTCAACAACCTCATCTCCACATAGAATTGTTGGTGCATTCCCTTCACCAAGGGTTAAAGAACACTGGTTATGTAAGACCTAGGGGTGGGAGTGCTTCCTTATCATTCGAGCTATAGGATGCTAAACTATAGAGCATCATCATCCTCAGCACATGAAGTTAAATTATAGCTTCACCCTGTGTGATGTGCATGGGGTGCCCCACCCTAGATATTTTCCATGCTCGCTTGTCTCCACATGAGTGATATCTTCCTCACATGGTATGAGATCATCCTTTTAGGTAATGACATCTTTCCATGGGGGAGGAAAACCATCCTCGTGTAAGTATACTTGTGAGACCAGAACTTGTGCGCCCAAATAGGACTTGGGCACCTACCTCTTTTTGGGTGCCCCTCCTGACTATTCAACTCTTTTCTTCAAATCCACCTCTCCTCTTCAAGATTTATCCTTCAAAACCCTCTTCAAATCCATTTTTGGTATGCTTCCATTGTTTATTTCCTTATCTAATAGGAATTCTGTGGAACATCTCTCAAAACCTCATGATTTACATAAACTTTATGTCGCTAAGGTTAGAGATTTCATTCATTCAACCTCATCCTTTAAGATGAGAAGATCTTTAATTTGGGCATCCTCCTTAGGAGTAAGACCCAAGTTCCATAACCTGGGCCTCCTTTTCATGAATAAACCCCAGTCATAATTCCACTTAACTTGGTCCTCCTTCTTAAGAGTAAGCCCCAAGTCTCAAGTCCCTTTAAAATAGGCCTCCTTATTAGGAATAATCCCCAGTCATAATTTCTTTTAACCAGTCATAATTTCTTTTAATCAGGGAATCCTCCTTAGAATTAAGCCCCAAGTTCCCTAATCTGGGCCTCCTTTTTAGGAATAAACCCCAGTCTTAATTTCTTTTGATTTGGACTTCCTTCTCAGGAATAAAACCCAATCATAATTCCCCTCTAATTTTGGAATCCTTCTCAAGATTAAGTCCTAAATTAAGTATCCAAATCTCCATAAATCACATATACCTTTATGGACCTTGTTCCCAGGCTTCTTCTCTGAAGTAAGTCCCAATCTTCATCTATCTGGGCAGTCATACATACGTAATCCCCACCTCATTTAGTATGATTTCATCTTTCATGGAATAATCGTCAGGTTTTACTGATACCTCTTGTTTCTCACACTAATCATGACTCACGTGAGCTTAGAGCATAAAAGTAATTATGAAATCTTTCTCTGGGCCATCAATCATGCATAAACTCCATATTTCTTCACCCAAACTACATGGACTTTGATTGCTGCTTTAAAAGTAGAGTACGTAGGGATCCTTTCTAAGGTTCAAGCCCATCTTTCATTAATTCTTTTCCATCACATATGACATTAAAATCCATACTTCTTCACTCGAACTATGTGGGTTCTAATTCCTTCTCTAATAAGTATACGTAGGCAGCCCATTTGTGGGTACGATCCCAACTATGAAATAATCCATGTCCTTCTGAACGAAAATAAACTTCAAGTTCCCCACTGAGTGGCTTTAAAACTAGTATGGTTATCATAATGACCAGGAGATTTCTATATAATGTATTGAACGATACCATTGACTAAGAATCTCTAATAAATATGGATGATTCTTTATCGATGAAGAACCTCAAATACATATAAAATATTCTCTAAATCTCATACATATCAATCATTGATTGTAAAATCTAAAGTAAATCTCATTTTCATACTTGGTAAATTAATAAGGATTCACAAACATAACTCAAATCTATAAGAGAGTCTCGGAGTAGACAATAATTCCCCCCAAAAAGGTGTGATGAGCACAACCTCCCATCCTCTCTACCAATGAAAATTCTTAACCCTCATCGGTCCACAACTAATGAGAATCAACCTTTGGAAATTAGGTACAAATGGATATAGAATCATTGGATGTTTCTGGTTCTACAAATAAACCCGTTAGAAACCGATTGGAAATTTTGAACCTTAAACAAACAAGGTAATCCCAATTTCCAGAGGAAACAATGTTAAACTCGCGAAATAACCTTTGTTAACATGGAAAGATGAGGAAAACCTCAGGTACATGCCTATGGAATATAATTACTTTCATTTGACATGGGATTCCTTGGGATTCTTCACCGTCAAGAAGCCTTATTATATGGGGAAGAAACCCAGAAGAATCAATGTTTCAGCGTCCATACATGCCAACAATGTCCAACATGACTAATCCACTGATAAAATATTACTTCCCTGACTTGACCCCTTGGAATTCTATAAAAGAAGTAGTGTAATTGACTGGAATCCATGAAGATGTGGCCCTAGGGAAGGGATTCACAAACAACGTCTAAATCAATGAGGGAGACCCGGACCAGGAGAATACTTCTGAGGAGGAATCCATGGAAGGGGGAGCTGAAATCCCATCATACTATTTCGATCAAGGAGAAAATATTCCTGAATAAGTTACGGATGATACCCACCTTTGAAAAGTAGGAATACGGGGAAACAACCAGTGTGTCCCCATGGATGGATGTGCACCCCGAAGAAAGCATCAGAAACAGAAATGGTGAACCTGACATGAACATTCTCTTGAATGTGGAGATTATTAACATTCGAGGAATTAGTGGATAAGCATGTCATTGGATCCAGCTATTCGGTGCTAGGTCCTGCCAGGAAAATAGTGGGCCTGGCATGAAACTCACTAGAGATTGGGGCAGTTTAATGTTGGGCATCCCGGTCTATGACATTGTTAGTGTGGAACCTTCTTACCAATCATGGGAGATAGAATGACGTTGGGGAACTGAATGTTACTTTCCTATTTTTAGCGCTAATGGTTTAATCTTCCTACCTTTTAGGACCCAGGATTTTATTTCATGAAATATATCACCACCCACCCACTAATGCATGGGTCGAGGCAACACCAATGGGATGATCCCACGTGGCTTCATCTCCTCTACAATGGCATCCACATCCATAGTTTTTGGGAACCCATGCCCTATTTCACCATATGAACTCATTCAGAGGAGGGTGATCAATGACCTCTTCAGATGATATGAGGATGAAGGGATTATCCCAACTCAGTATACGACCCTTCATGACCTAGAGGAATCTATGCTTCATAGTCATCACCGCCCTGAAGGTCTACACATGGATATACTACTCCCCACTCCAACCTACAATCATTTCAGGAGTCTCCCACAGGAATGCCTTGATGACACACTCCCTTACACAGATGAGGTGAGGGAAGTCTGGGCTAGGATAGCTATAATCTCGTCTCTGTGGCCGCCAAGGAGTCTCCCACTTGGCCACATCAACACCACCACCTGGTCCCACAATGTAAGGAGCAGGTGAGTTACACACTTGCACCACCAGCCCTAGTACGGTTAACCTGACACCAATGTCGGGTGCAAGCCGAGGAGGACACCTATCAGGGGGTGTCATCATCAATAGCTACGGTGGCCAATGCCACTACTGATGCATATTATCAATTCTCTATTTATATTTAATAGGTTCACTTATACATCTGACCTGGATTGAGACCCCAACATCCCCACGAACTGTTTGGGACGACTCTCTTGGTCACCGATACAGGTAATACCCATCGCGGGCTGACCCAGAATGATGACACCCAGCACGGAGGTCCTCCTCGTGCCACCATTAATGAGGTTGAAGTCCCTCTTAACTCCCAATATCGGCATGGAGGTCCTCTCCATGCCACCATCAGTCCGGAAAAAGGCCCTCCCCAATGCGATGACATCTAGAATGGAGGTTTCTTTTGAACCTATAATCCTAGGTATCGAGTCGTTCCTCATGTCTTAGGTCACTGATGCAAATATCCTCTTCACCAGGTTAACTATTAGTATAGGGGTCCTCCCCACGTTCTTACCACAACCCAAAAAGTTCATCCTCATCCCATAAATTAGAGAAGTGGATGTCTTCCCCACTTCATTGGCATCTAACCTAGAGGTCTTCCTCATGTTCAGTTTGACTGGTATGAAGGCCCCCCTCATACTATCACTATTAATGGAAACAAACATTGAAGTACTTCCCATCCTCCCACCAGCTCTAGCGGAGGTCCTACTAACTCCAACATTTCCCATGAAGGTTCCCCCGCATGCCAACCAGAATACATAGAGTCCCTCCCCATTTTTCTTTTGACATTTCTCAGGGTGATCCTCACACTCCGACTTACCTAGGTGGAGGTTCTCTCCGACCCAACACCAATTCGGATGAAGGCCCTCCTCGTGTCAAAAACCTACCTTGTTCTGATGAACCGTCCTGCTGTAAGAGGGTGGGTCACTTCCACCAAAGGAATAATACTGAGAAGTTTTAGACCTCGATTAAACCCACCTACTTTTCAGATTATGAGGAACAGTATAATTTAGTAATGGAACCCTTACCTCGATCCTCTATGTTGGGGGATGGGGTAGGAACAAGTTGTATAGGCCTCATCCTTCTTGAAAGTGAGGTCCATCGAATCCATGCCTCCCTTTGAAGATACATCCAGGAGGAGGAAAATTTGGACTCTTTATAAGGCATGGTCGTGCAATCCTCCCTATCATAAACCGGGTCATTCTCTACATAAACCTGGGATCATGGAGAGTTGTTCTGGGGACCCATAGATAGAGAGAAATATAATGATCCACCATTAGTAACTTTCACCCCTGCATGGGAAGTTGTGGTCTCTATTCTATCTTATAGGGATGTGGTGGCTTAGTCATTTCATTCTTAAGAGGATAGCCCAAGATGTGGAGGCTTGTCATCTCATGTGCCTTATTCCCCACCAGACTGTCTACCATCACAATGGTCCATTTTCAGGGTCATTATTGGTCCCTCAACCACCCCCAGTCAATGATTAAGGAAACTAAGGGCCGAATCCTAAGTTTTATCAGAGGATCTTATGGGACATCCTTGAAATAGACCATTTCCTAGAGATGTTCTGGCCAATTGCAACCACAAACATCAGAATGCCAGAATCTCTAACCTAGGAGGAGGCCACATGCTTTGCCCAAACCCTATGGGTGATTCACTTATATCTCCATCATCGGTGGGTGTCTTACCCCAAGATCCAATAATGATTTGAAGATATTTTCCATCAATGTTTCATGGTCAACTTGGTTGCGCTCCCTATGGCCTGGAACCCTGAGTCGCTCGGTCACCATCGGGCCCTCCAGCAATGATGCATCTAAAGTATTAAAGTGATACGCATAATTATCAAGTAAGATTCCCTCCATGATCTGATCTGGGGTTAGGTTCATTATGCTTCCCTTCATTTTTGTTCTATCTGGCACCATCCTGACTTTCTAGGAGATATTGAGGATATTCCTTCTGGTATAGTCATAATTAACATGGCTGACCTTTCAGAGGACGAGACTGAGCTAGAGCTCATTAAAGATAACTTACCTCTTGGGTCGGTTCCACACCTCTTGGATACTTTGGTCATGGTTACTCACTAGCAAAGAAATTTACAGGGTATTTCTCCACCCTCTGAGTCATTATCCTTTGGTCGGAACCCCAATAAGGGTAAAGATCATGTCGGGGTCGTCAAACCCTCTGACCTGTTTGGCTCAATGCAAAAGATGTAAGATGACCCTGAAAAAGGTTTTTTTGCATCAACAACTCACTGGGATTAAAAATATGGTCAATGACCTTTTCATTGAATGTGTTTTGGAACGATGAGCAGAAAATGGTAATCCTCGACCGGGGCAGTAGGGGCAGGTACACCCCCCCCCCATCAAGTTTCCTCTAGGTTACATTGACCATCCTGCCCATATAGACGGGGTAGAAGCTGGAGTTTATGGCCAGAGGGTGTAATATGTATCACCAAATCCACCCAATCTACGATATAGCCTTGAGGAATCCGCTCTAGTTCCCACAGCCGCTCCACAAGTCACTCCCCCAGTGACCCTTCTATTCATCCAACCAGCTGATCCATGAGTCATCAGGCCTGATTATCATCCTAAAGAGTCTTACAACACATTGGTAGTCATATATCCTCATCAATACAAGAATCCTCTTCTAGATGATCCAATGGAAGTGCTCATTGCCCACCTCGAGGCCCTGGAAACCCAACAGGTGGAAATCCTGCCTGATGGTAATCCGTATCTGGCATGGGTGGATAACATGCTAGCACCCATGGTTTTGGAAATCCTACCTTTTACCCATTTAATGGGATGGGTGATCCACTACATCATCTGGCCCAATTTATTTCAATGTGTTGGAAAATTCTGGGGACTCCAGTGAAACAGACGTTCGTCAAACTCTTGTGTTCTGTACAAACATTGGAAGGGCCTACATTTTTCTAGTACAACCAGCTACCCATTAGGTCAGTTTCCAGCTGGGAGGATCTATGTAAGAGGTTTCTATAATATTTCATTTATCACACTTGGAAGATGAGTATTTTTGGACTATTCAAGTGCAAGAGGAGGCCTAACGAGTGTGTTTTAATTTGTCTCCAAGTGGAAAGGCCTCACCTACTCCCTTGAATTCCACTAACTCAGGAACAGCTATTGAAAAATTTTGTGGGGAATGTCAAGACCGAACTGCTCCCCTCTCTCATCATGAAGAACTACCCAGGGGGATTTTGGGATTTCACTTACAAAGCCCACCATCTAGAGGAAGCCTTGCAGCAAGAAAAGAAGGCATGTCTATTGCCTCTTGTAGAACCCGCAAGAAGAGCCGCTGAGGATAAGCCCGCTGTGGTAGCACAAATATAATCCCCCATGCTTCTAGATTTATTACCAGTGGAACTACATCCACAGCCTCACTGAGACCCCCCACCTCAGGTGTAGCCCCCGACCTAGCAGCGCCCACCTCAGAATTAGCAAGCCCCCCTGGGTAATGTGCTGCCACCACCAAGGAGAGATAATCATATTCAACTACTTTAATAGGATCCTACAGCCCCTCGTTAGGTCCAAGCTCCTAGATCCCCCTACCCAGATAGAAGGAACTGGACCTACTCATTTAATGAGTCTCAGGTCCCCAGTTATTTCCGAATTTCCTTGGACAAGGAAATCCAATAGTTGTCGGAATGCAGGAGGCCCAAAGAGGCAGATCTCACTAATTTCCCCAATTACTGCCCTTATCAATGGATCCTTAGGCACACCCCCAGTTGATTCTATGTATATAAATACTAGATCCAATACCAGGTTGATAACAACATATTTGGGTTAGGTCCATCCCCGACATAGGTGGCATGCGTATTCATAAATTCTGACAGCGAAGGTGTGTGGAAGTGGGTTTCCAATGGCAGGTCCCAAAAATAAGACAACTGGATGGATCTCAAGTCAATATTTCGTGCCCATGGTATTATCCATGCACATTTGAGTTGACCTAAAGCTTCTAAAGCTTCTAAAGCTTCTAAACTACCTAAATATGCTGCTTCTATATCGATGTCCTGACCTTTCTTTTCCTATAAGGGAAACATCGGTGATCCAAGGGAAAACAATGTCCCCCACTGATGCCATCATCATCCTATACTCTCAGGGATTTCATGAACACAGAGATAGATATTACCCCCCAAATTACTCCTAATGATGGATGATTATTCGTGTGACAACCAAGGGTATGCTTTGGTAAACATTGTGGAGATGGTAAACCCCAACATGATTCCTGATGAAGAGGAGAAAGAGATGAATCCTCCCAATGTCCCCAGTCAGTGCCAACATCGATGGAGCCATGGTTATGTGAGTCGTCCGAATGTTTTGGTTAGTAATTTCAGACAAGATTTGCATGCCATATAGACTAGGAATCAGGCCTAGCATAGATCCCAACATGTACAACCTTCTCATCTTGTCGCATCTGATCTTCCTCCACTTCTGTTTGTATTGCTCAATTGGGAAGAACCACTGCGATCATACTATGATCATCTACATTCGGTTATGGATTGACCTCATTCACCTGGCCCTCATCCGGTAGTCACTCCATGCAGTTCAACTAGTAAGTAGAAGAACATTCCCAGCACCATCCAGAGCCCACCAATTCAACCAGCATTGCCCATCTTACCTCCTTCCACAAAAAGACCTCATATCGGTAGAAGTTCACGCTTGGCATGGAAGTATGATATTGTTAATCATGTTTCCTGTATTCCTATGAAGATATATATCTTATAGGATCTTCACCTATCAGTGGATATGTTTGAATCCCTTTCCAAGGCTTTAAGAATCCCCTTCTAGTTTTAGATGGAGGTAGCAGCCATAGAAGCCTTCCATGATGAGGCATTGAAGCATGCATATTGTCAGACCATTATATTTTCCTCTAGAGAAGATTAAGGTTCTATGATATAGGGGCACATCCTCCCACTGTACATCAGTGGAAATTTTAACAGTGTGGATATTTTCCATTTTCTAGTCAATGTCGGCTCTGGGATCAACCTTATCCCAACTCGGACACTCTAAAAGATAGGACTGTCTGAGGATGATCTGAGTCCCTATGACCTAAAAATTCAGAGTTATGACAAGATGTAATAGACACAAGTTAGAAATTTCCTTCTGAAGACCCTATTATTTGGCCTATATTCCATCACCAATTTCATGGTTGTCCCACAAGAAACTACTTACAACACGTTGAAGGGTAGGACAAGGCTCCACCTGCATGCGGTAGTCCCTTATTACTATCACCAATGCCTTATGTACTCCCTCAATGGTTGAGTAGGCATAATCCAAGGTGATGCATCTCCCTTTGCCTCTTGTGAATCTCATTTCATGGATTCCAACTATTAAGAGAGCAAGGAAAAGAATATTTAGGATATTGAGGTCGAACACGCTACGATTGCAACTGACCTGTGGATAGACCTAGATGATGCCTACATTTTTTGGATCCACCGATTAGAGTCCACGACCCCAGATATGGGGCAATGCTTTTTTATTTTTAATGATAGGGAAGAGCATTCCCAAATATAAAGAACTCCATAATATCACCTCGTATTCCTATAAAAAACATGCTCGGGTGATTCTGGAGCCCCCTGCCCCCATAATATATCGGGATGTCCTCCCCATGATAATGGAAATACGTCATACTTTCTTGTTTTGTCAGACTGGGATAAATCGGCTCAAGCTAACGCGCCACTATTACATTGATATCATCAAATGTGGACCCTTAGGTAAAAGTTTAGATGGGATCAGATCAATAGATTTTGTCACCAAGATTTTGGCGGTGCAGGAGCTCACTATTGAGTTGTTCACCACCGCTCAGGCTGACACCAGTGTTCTTTTAGGATCTTTCAACTTGGAAGAACTACCTCCTGCCGATGATCCCTCCTCCATGGATGAAGAAAAGGATTTTAGGATTCTCCTCCCGCATTCTAAGAGGGTGTCTCCACCACAGTCAATTAATTGGTGCAGGTAAACCTCAGTAACGAAATGGATCTGAAACCAACATTGATCAGCACCAATATGCATGTATAAGAGGAACAAGGATGCGTGGATTTTTTGAAGTAGCATCATGATGTATTCTCTTGGTGTTATGATGAGATTCTAGGGATATATCCTCAGGTATCCATCCAGCACATCGGTCTTCCGACACATCATCATAGTTTCAAACAACCTCCTTGAAAGATGTGGCCTTATCACAGTGCAATGGTTGAGGCTGAGGAAGAAGAACAGATAGATCAAAGTCTGCATCGACTTCTAGGATCGCAACCATCACTGATCAAAGGAAAACTTCCCCCTTCCTATGATGGAATAGTTGATTGATGCCACCTCTAGGTTCTAGGATCTCTCCTTCATAGATGGGTATTCTAGATATAATCAGATATGAATACACCCTAAGGATGAAGAGTCTACCACCTTCAGGGCACCACAAGGTACTTTATGCTACTACGTAATGCCTTTCAGTCTAAAGAATATATGTTCCACCTATCATCATGCCCTGCATTGCATATTCAAGACGATCCTCGAGACATTGGTTGAATGTTTTGTAGATGTATCTAGTGGTCAAATCTCACCAGTGCCATACCATCTCAAAGATCTTGAGAAAGTTTTAGACTTACTCTATTCCCTAAATATGAAGACGAACCCCTTGAAGTGTGCCTTCGAGGTCACCTCCAGAAAGTATCTTGGATTCATTGTCAGATACATAGGCATTGTGATCTACCTAGAGAAGATTAATGTCATCAATCAGATGTCTCTTCCGAGAAACATTTAGGAGATCTGAGTCTTTAAAGTCCACTTAGACTACATATTCCCGTTCATTTCAAATATGGATGGAAAGTGTAAACCCTTCTCCCAGATCATGAATAAAGGTACCGATTATTAGTGGATGAGAAATTTCAGACTAATTTTGAGGAGATCAAGCAGTAGCTGTTATAGCCCCCAGTTCTGATGCCACCCATTTCCAGAAATCCACTGGTTTTTTAATTGACCACTCTAGAACAATCTCCTGGATCCATTCTCACATAGAAGAACATTGAGGGGATGGAGAACAGTTAATAATATCTTATATCTATTCTCCTAGATACAAAGACCGTATATTCTCTTATCGAGAAGAGCTTCCTTGCACTGGTATTCATAGTACATAAATTGCAACATTAATTGAAGCACCATGAGATACAGCTAGTGTCCTGAGTGGATCCGCTGAAGTTCATTCTGAACCACCCCATGTTGACAGGCCATCTAGATCAGTGGTAGTGATCCATCAGTAGTTCAAAATAAAGTTTATTCCCCAAAAGTCCATCAAGGTATAGGCATTGGAATACATCCTTGAATCTCATCTAGCTCTCGCAGACCAGTCTCTGGATCTTGATTTTTTGAATGAGGAAATCCTCTCGGTAGATCAAGTCATTCCATGTTGGAAAATACACTTTTATGGTGCTTCCTAAATCCCTACCAATGGAAGACTTAATGATCCCAAACTCAATATAGTGGGACTAGGTATCGTCTTCATCAGGCCTATCCAAGCTGTCTTACAAAATTCATTCCAATTGTCAGAAGGCTTTACCAACAATGAGGCAGAGTACCAAACTCTCATTACTAGTCTCAATTTGGCCCTTTAGATTGATTTTCCCCACTTCCATGTGAAAGGGGAATCTTAACTAGTCATCATGAAGATCAACAGTGATTACATTCTCAGGATTCCAAATCTTGTACTGTTGTTAAAGCGTACCCTCTAGCTGATGGTCTGGTTCCCTTCTTAGCCAGAAGTTACTCATGTCCCTCATTCAGAGAACAATTGATCCTATGTCTTGGCTAGACCAGTCACATCTCTTGTATATCCTGTTCATGATGATTTGATTATCTATGTGGCGCTTTAGATATTCATCTCTCCTGTTACACCAGACGATGATGATAGCCCACAGGGAAGCCACCTTACCACCTATGCCTCTATGTTAGTACCCCCAGGTCCCCCCTACCATTGTGTTAGAAGTGACTCCTTACTGTAGGACCCCCTTTATTGAGTATCTCTAGCACTGTAATCTCTTGGAATATTGAGTCGAGCATGAGATAATCTGACGGTGTGAATTGAATTTCACCCTATATAGTGGTATCAGTCTTGAGAATATCCTCTCTTGATGTGGGTTTTATGGGATTGTCTTCCATTACATTCAAGGAGATGAGATTTCTTAGGTCATGCAGAAGGTTCATGCCAGTTCCTATGAGGCTCATCAGATAGGGCTGAAACTCTCTTACGTGATCTGGAGATTGGGGTATTTTTTTCCTGCCATGATCAATGACTGTATTTATTTTTCCAAGAGGTTCCATAGAATCCAAATTCATGCTAATTTTGTGCATCGTTTGCCAAAAACTCTCCACACTACCAAGTACTATTGGCCCTTCACAGTCTGATGACTCGATGTCATGGGACCATATCCACCGGTGACGGATCGCCAGTGTATGTTCATCCTAACCGATACATATTTTTTTCCAAGTTGGTAGAGGAAGTTACACTCAAGGAAGTCAAGGACCATTCTATTGGTGAGTTTGTGATCCTTAATATGATCTACTGATTCAAAGTCCCTCATGTCATCCTCACTGATAACAGAACCAACTTCTAGGAAGACAAGATGAAGAAGTTGTATGCCAAGTAAAATATCGGTTCTAATCATACCTCCCGCTATCATGTCTAAGTGAATGGGAAGATTTAGGCGTTCAACAAAACCCTCTCTAACATTTTGTAGAAGATGTTTGGTTAGAATAAGAAGAGTTGGTAGAAAAAACTCCCCAACACTCTTTTTGATTATCGGGCGTTGATTCATAATCCCACTTAGGTGACCCCATATTCTCTAGTGTACAGAACAGAGGCAGTCCTACCCATCAAGACTAAGTTGCCTTCATTGAACACAGTTGTCTAAATTAGCAAACACTTAACAAAGTAGTTGAAATCTATCTCGATGAACTGGAAGTTCTTGATGAGAACAGGCTTTGTGCCCTGCACAATTTAAAGAGGCATCATAACAAGATATCCAGAGCTTTCAACATGAATGTTCACCTAATCACTTTCTTACAAGGTGACTTAGTGTTGTCCCTAAGAACTCCCATGATACCCGGCAAGAATCCACCAAAGATAGAGCCCAAATAGGAGGGACCATATATAATTAACAAGGTTTATCCAAATGGTACATACTCCCTGGTCACTATGGATGGTGAGCATATTACTCCTCCTACCAATTCAAAATTCCTCAAGTTGTATTTTTCTTTAATAGTTCCACATGACTTTAAAATGATCCATCTTTATTGTACAGTGTTAAACTATGTGGTCTATCTAGAATGAAGGGCATAAAACTACCCATCACTTATCCCTCATGATGTTAAATTGTATTATCATTCTGCAAGATGTTAAACAACCACCCTCATCCCAGATGACAATAAACTAAAAAATGTTCCAAGCTCTACGACTTTAAAGTAAGATCTACCTTCATCCTTATCACACGACCTTAAACTGAACAACACTTTTAGGACTTCATTTGTATTGATTCACATCCTTATGGGATACGTAGGAACACCAAGACTTCTATTCTGTGGCCCATCCTTAGGTCCCTCAACCTTTCCAGCCTCCTATCTCAGGTTATCACTTAGTATTGTATGGCATGGTATGGACTCTATTTCCTCATTCATGTCCAGTTATTTTTACCCTACCACATAAATCCCCTTGAGACACCCCTCCTACATTCAGAATCTTTACCACAAGACGTTAGGTTGCTCGGGCAGTGCCATGCTTCACACATCCCTCTATTTAGGTTTCCATCTTTCACATATTAAAGGACCTCTTATAATCTTGGTTTAAACCCACCTTGGATCACCTACTATTTTGGGTCAATGTCTTGGAGGATCTCAAGAGACAATTGGAAATAAGTCCTGCATTGTGAATATGTTTAGCAATCGATGCTGAATTGTTTTTTCTTATTTCAGGTCACACAATAGGGATATTGTGCTGTGAACATGGTTAGATTTTATCCTTAATCATTATCATCACTCCATGGTATCCTAGATGATAGGTGTGATGATTAACCTTTTTTCCCTTTTGTCACATGCACAAGACATTAAACTGGGCATCTATTGTCCAAGATCTATGACCATAAACTAAGATATACCAAGTCCTTGCCACGTGAAATTAAACTAACTGAAATCTCAAGAACTACGTATGGCTAGATTCCCATCCTCATGGGATACGTAGGAATGCCTAAACATTTTATTTTTGAGCCCAGCCCGGGTTCACAAATTCTTCTCTCGTCCACTTCTCTCCTAGAAATATGAATAGTGTGACATATGTGGGCTTATGTACTCATTCACATCAAGTTATTTTCCACACCATACACATTCCTCTTTGAGATGCTCATTCACCACATCCTTTTCTTATGATGTTAAACTGCATGGTACTTCATAAATATGTATGTCTTGATTCCCATCCACATAGGATACATAGGAACGCCCAAATATTTCACATGCAGGCCCATCCCTATTTTTTAAAAAACCAAATCTTCCTTTTGGCCCCTTTTCCTGAGTCCTATGGGGGGGGTTATGTGGTGTGTCATTGTCTAATTTCCTCATTTACTCCGGGTTTTTAATAGCCACACCATGTACCTCCCCATTGAGAGATCTCCATTACCATTTCCTCCACTCATGTCCTTGAGTCATTTTCTTCAAATTGGCCCCCTCGGCCCTCTTTTTCAACTCACCAATGTTCCTATATACACTATCATTCGGGACCTAGAATGTTGGATCCTAGATGGACTTTTTTCCAATTATATCCATGCTTCATGTTTCCCTTTATTTCAGTTTTCATTATTTTCACATCTAAAAGAACCCCCGAACGGCATAGATGCTAGGCCACAATGCTCTCCTACCATCTTAGGACAATGTCCCTGGGAATTTTGAACGTCAATTTGATACAAGTACCGCATTGTGAATATGGTCAGTGGTCAATGCTCATTTGTTTGTTCCCATTTCAGGTCACATGATATGGATGATGTGTTTTGAAAACGGTCAGCAGTTTTCCTCCATCATTATGCCACCCCCATTAAGCCTTAAATATTGGTCACGTGATTTACATCCCATTTCACTCCATCATGTTCAAGTTAAATTTCAACACTCTTGGTGCTATCCCTCGGTGTGTGTTTTCACATTAAGAGGATGAATCGATGGTGTGGTGTCATTTGAAGCTTTGTGCTATTTATCTTTTTTTTGTTTTCCATGTGTTGTAAAGATCTTCTCCGCCCTTGTTTCCCACATTGAGAAAAACTCACATGGGCTTAGGGACTTGGTCAAGGTTTGTGCCCTCTTGGAAGAATATCCCTTCTTTTGGTTTGAGCTCTATGAAAATAAACTAATACCCCCTTCATCCTTATCACATGATGTTAAACTACAAGAATTAGAGAACTATGTATGGCTTGATTCCCATCCTAATGGGATATGTAGGAACACTCAGACAATTTTTCCTCAGGTACAGCCCCATATCCTCTTATATTTTTTATCCCCTTGGCTAGAGGTCCCCCCCCCTTGGGGTTTTTCTTGATTTGTTGTGAACTGAAGTCATCATTCATGTCGGGTCTGCTTTATCACCCCTTGCACCTCCCTTTAGAACCTTGTTCTTCGGTGGACGTCTAAGCCATAGGATGTTAAACTATAATACCTAGTCCCCCATGACATTAAACTATTTCATCTCTACCGCATGACATTAAAATTAATGGTTTAGTCCTATCATATTACCCAAAACTATGACACTATTATCCTAGTCGCACGATGACAAATGGCACCACATTGTGATGTCCTCACCCGAGGGGACATCATATTTAGTATCGTTCATCCACCATGACATTTATCAAGGACTAAATATGGCTTGATTCCAATAGATATGACTAGATTTTCCATCCTAGGTTTTTTGCTTCATAAAAAAAACACATCCACTCTACAGAACAAACAAGATCTATCAACAGCCACTTCTTTTGGTGCATTGGTCAGACCTGTAGGACAGTATTGCCCCTGGAATTTGGTAGCCTACCTTTCCATCCTTTATAACTATGTTTTGGTTGATTCCCATCCTTACCATATATATAAGAACACCTAAAAATTTTGTCTTAGGGTCCATCTCTAGGTTTCTCAAATCCTACCCTCTTTCTGGCCCCTCAGCCTAAACTCTGTTTGGAGCATGTGGTATAGCAGGGACTTCTTATGTCCTCATTCATGTCAGGTTTTGCAAAAACCACACCATGAGTCTCCCTTGTCTGCACCCAGCCCGATATGGGTTCTATGGACATAAACTAAGATCATCTCACATGAACTATGCATGGCTTGATTCCCATCCTGATGGGGTACGTAGGAACTCTCGAATACTTATTCTCGGGCCTAGCCCCAATTTCTCCATCTTATCTCTTTTGACCTAATATTTCTTCGAGAATTATGTTGTGTGGTATGGACATCTTAGGTCATCATTCAAATTGATTCTAAAAAACCAAACTGTGTATCCCCCCCCCCCTTTTGGGATCTCCCCTTTTCACTCTACGTCCTACTGTATGATGATAAACTACATGGGCCCTCCAAAACAATGTATGTATTGATTCTTATCCTCATGGTATACGTTGGAATGCACGAGCACTTTCCCTTGGGTCCAGCCCCAATATTAGGCCACTTATGTTTCATGGCCTAAATAATCCCACTGGGAACATGTGGTGTGGTGTGGGCTCTTACAATACTCATTCGCATTAGGATATGTACCGCATCACGCATTTATTTTATGGGTAACCACGTCCTCACTGTACGATGTTAAACTGTGTGTCTATCATCCTTATTGGAATGATGTAAAACTGTGGGCCACTCTTGGTTCTTGCTAGAGAGATCCTTTCAAGAAATGAGTATGTCCACTGATCAGACTGATGTTCTCACCTAATGCATTTTCATCCTAGCATTGTAAATTTGAGAGTGTTGGAATCCACTCAAATAACCCATCACTCCACTCTTGACACTTTGAGTACCATTTATTCATATCCTCATCCTTTTACACATCTAAAGGAACCCCCTAACAATATAGATTCTCGGCCTATGGCTCTCCTACTGTCTTGGTCTAACGTTCTGGAAGACTATGGATGACATTCCAAGTCGGGCCCTGTGTTTCGAACATGGTCAGTGGTCAGCCATCATTTGTTTTCCCCATTTCTGGATAACATAATAGGGATACTTTGTTCCAAACACAGTCAACCGTTATTCTTCATTTTCATGTCTTCTCTATAGTGTTTGTAATTTTGGGTGTCATGATTCACACATCCCACTCCCCTCTATTCGGATTGATTCCAACACCCATGGCATTACCCCGCTCGTGAACTAGAGCATGATGGGAAAATAGCCATTTGACTTTTGGAAAAACTTCATTCTCCAATCAGGCCTCCCCCTTTCTACCCAAAAACCTGGGTTGTCCATTTAGACCTCAGATGCTTGGAAATTGTTTGGCACTCTCATGTTCTAGAAGAATAAGGATGTGGCCATCCCCTGTTTCTCACATTAGGCATGAACCATGTGATCTTAAGGATTTATTACTAGATATTTCAGGGATATGATAGAAATGCATCAACCAAAATATATTAAGGAACTCATTCATACAACTAACATAAATAAGAAAAGCATGAAAGTACATTTATGAGTTCACAAAAATTACAATGTCCTAGTATTAGCCCCTCCCATAGATGAGTTGACTTATTCGGTAGAGCTTCCCAACTCCACTACTCTCAGGACCATGGAATCCAGGAGCCGCTATCACCTGTTAAGCTCCCACTTCTCCTCAATGAAAATGGGGTGTAGTTTATCGGCCTTGATAAGGGCCCGATCCTTGTCGACTTGGGTAATAGAAATCTCTTCATAAGATCACCTCACCTGTTCCTCAGCCTCTACTGGTTGGGCCTTTAGTCATGATATGAGTCTTGATTATGCATCAAGGAAAGAAGACTCCTCATTTTCCCATGCCATCAACTATTGGATCTCATGGTCATCCTCCTGGAATTTCTTGATGTTGATATAATTCCTCCTCTTCTAGCCCACACCGAGTTCATGGTCATGTTCTCGAATTTTCTCTTACATATAGTCTCTAATGAGTATGTGAGGATGCTAGGCATCCACTCCTATAATGCATAGTTCGCAAAGCCCAGAATGAAGCCTACCCATATAGTCTATCCATTTTTCTTATAGGGTTTCCCCAATTGTGTGCTTGATAAAATTCCATGAACAGGGATGAACATCCTTACTATCCTCCTCATTGGAATTTGTTGCATCTCGGTCCTTGGGGTCGATGGGTTCGTACGTATGGAATTCTTCCAGGATGTCATCAAAAGGATCTTCCTCCGGTTTTTTGTCAGGTAGGTCAGGTCTTATGTCATCCGATTGATCCCCATTGTTGTATTCTACCTCGATGATCTTAGGTTTTTCCCTATTGATGGTCTCTCATGTAATCGGGAGCACTGAGATTTGATCAGTATGGGAATCCACTTCTATTACTGCTTGTGTTCCCCTGAGAAAAGTAGTACCAGGGGACCTATCCATCCTCACCAATGCGGCCCACACCATTTGAATAACTATTCATGTAAAAATACATAGACTTCAGTTGGCCTAGTCTAATGGACAACAGTTTCAAGTCTTGTGAGGAAGAATCACAGAGATCAAATAGTCAGTCTCACCCTTGAGCTGTTTCTGCTAGAATCCCAAGGTGTGCCCCCCCCATATATAGTTGGGAAATATGTAGACTCTTTTAGAACTACTCTAGGTGTCGCGGCCCTTCTAGATGCGGTAATCTCCATTTTCACAAGTGCAGACCCTGAATCTACATATATTGTTGTGCGGGAGTGGGTTTTGCATATGAGGCTCTTTTACACAGGGAAAATATCAGTTGAGATGGCCTAATTGACCTAGATGAGTATCATAGGTAAATATTTTAGGGTTTACCTTAAGATACTCGACAAACTCTTTTGACTCTAAGTTCACAACCTCGACTTCCTCAAAAGGGCTTTCTCTGTCGGCCTCTTCCCCCCTAGAGGACTCTCCTGATTCTTCTTGTAGAATAAAGAACTCCCTTAATTTTGTGGCATAAAACTACAGAGGGCATGTTTTATTGATAATAAATTTAACCTAATCTATCATTGGACTTGGATTATCCCAAGAGTTCATGAAGTCCTCATGCTCGGTGATATAATGCTCCTTTTCCTTTTGAGATACCGAAAAGTCATCCCTGACATGACCAATCCCTGACAGATCTATCCTAAGATAGTTCATATGGTACCACATCTGGGAAGGATTGAGGAATTCTCTGTTAACATCCCAGATGTCCCAATACTCCATAAAATCATCATCCTTAGGTAGATCTATATGGTGTAGCTATTTCCCCAGAGCATGAGTGGGTATCCTATAGAACCCCTTAGGTGTCATCCGTTCTTGCTGATTTTTCTCTTCTAGGATCATCAAGTTTGCCACTATCACCAGCCTCTCAATCAATGATGGTATCATCACTACTGCAACCCCTCCACCATGGGATGTTCTTTCCAACTTTCATCCCTGACCTCAAGTTTGGGGTGGAACCCCTTCACTAGCACGGATGGTGCATCGCTTCAACATCTCCCATGGGTAGGTTGCCTCCCAACTCTTGGCGTACACATTCACTAGCCCATAGACAGTTGTGGGTGGAAGAATCTCATTCTTTATTTTTTATCCCCCCATGTGAACATGAGCCACATCTTCCTCATCACACACTGATGGTCCTTATGGCGTACTCCCAAGTAGACTCACGGGGTCAACCTCTATATGCACCAAAATTGCCTCCCGAAGTAGTGTGGGGTGTACAACTCATATATAGGCTCGTGATCAACCTACACCACTAGTACTCCATCCCAAAATGCTAGAATATTGGACAGATTCTCCTCAGTTCCCTGGTCAACATCAGTGAACACATCTATTGGAAACAGGAACAGATGAATGTTGAATTCATCCACCCTCCAGACTCGATTCAACACCAGCGACAGGGTCATCTTGGACAAGAAACTCCCCACACTAATTAGAATAGCTAGTCAGAAGTCTGACCCTAGATGGGAAATGGGGTTTGGGTATTCATAAGTTCCCATATGTGCCAATATCCATCCCTATAGAGGATGGAGTGACCCACACACCCTATGTGACTTCTTCCCCTCAATGATATTCCATGGTACTTTGTACAGCTTAGCCATCATCAGGATCCCCAGATTGATTTGTTCCCCAGTCACCAACATGGATTCCATGATGAATGTACTCAGTCATACGACCATGTTCGTATCTCCCACTGGAATCATCTAGAAACAGATGGGCCTCGAGATTAATGAATCCAACCTAACCCTGGGTTACTACTCAGTGCTAACAATAAACCTCCATGTCTTCTTCACCCGGAACCAGATCCATCAAAACCTATGTCAGCGGAAACATCTTCTCTAAGTCCTCCCATGTATTCTCGGTGGGGAGGAACTCGTCATACAATGTCCCCAATATCAGAATCCCTAAGATCTTTTGAATGTCCCATAGTCTGATACTGACCTCCCCATAGTGAAGATGAAAAGTGATGGTCTTAAATGACAACCTTCTCAATAACTCTACCATCAGGTGCTTCTACTGATAGATATAGAATTGGGAGGCCCATAACATCTCATATAGGACCGCTCGCCTCAGCACCACCCCAAAATTTTCGCAGGAGGCACAAACCCAGTAAGATTATGCCCAATATTTCATAAATTCACCACCATTGTGTAAGTCCCAATAATCAGTCCACCCCTTCTCTAGGTTCTCCAAAGCCACCTTGAGAATGGTTTGGTACTTTAGGGGGATACCTCTAGCTACAACGCCTTCTTATAAATGCTTTTAACATGATTATACAAGAAATTAGCATTGACGGGTGTGTGATCCTCCCATGTATGACTGTTGGTAGCCCTAAACCACTGGCTCTAGCATGGCGTACTCCTGAATGAATAGGATGGTCCATCCCAACTTACTTCAGGAATGAGAACATCATCCCTTAGACCAAATCTATATTTATGTAGTCTTTTTCATAGAGGGTAGTTATATTGGCTTTCTGAAAACAGATCCACCAAATATTTGTGGTCTGAATGGCTCCGCACATATTCCCTAATGCCTAGGATATCCACCATCTCTTCACTTTGAGCAGCATTTACAAGGACCCCCTGAAAACTTCTGGGTGATCCATTCCATTCAAAACATTATAATTTTTTTTTCATGGATCAAAAAGTTCAATCGCAGAGACAGGTCATTGAGATCTTCCACATACCTCATAGGTATTAGCTGCAGAGTGCACAAATCGTAGAGTCTAAAGACTTGTAGTGTGCCACATAGCAAAAGAAGGCCTGATTCACAAAGAGAGGTCGCAAATATTGAAGATCTTCACAAATCAGAAGCTCAATATCAAAGCTAAGGAGATAGTTAAGGACAAAAGTGGGTCTTCCCCCCTATTTATAGGTGATGACCTTTGAGCTTCGTGGCGCATATGGCCGCAACAAGCTTCATGGGGTTCTCAACCCGCACATTGCTTATCTGCATTGTGACCATGCTTCGTGATCTTGCTTCATGATTTGCCGAAAATTTTGGCAATATACCCTTATAATTTGACCATCATCTTCTCCTTGGATACAAGTCTGAGGGGGGAATTTTTTTTGTTCTAAAATGTGTGCATGGGAAAAATAATAAATGGGAACACCAATGTCAAAAGGGGATACTTCGCAAAACACCTTCTTAATTCCCCTCAGCAATGAGTCCAATGAAAATTTGAGGCCCCTTTGGGATCTATATAGAGAAAAGAGATGGAAGGCTTCACACCATGGAGGGAGGATGATCACTTATGTGATTCCATGGAAATTAACGGAAGCCTATGTGAGAACTACAAAGGGAATAGAGTAAGCCTTTGTGTTGCAGAGGGGATGATCATCGAATTCGTAGTTGTGACAAACTTGATGCAATCTACCTCCGATGGCAAAGCACAAGTCGCTTTGCAACATGCTATCAGAGCTTCGCACTGCCTCTCACCTATAAATACTAGGCTTCCCCCAAACCCAAAGGATGAATACCCTGACCTTTCCCCTTCTTAGCTATAAATTATTGAATCACCCTTTTCTCTAAGAAACATTGATAAAAATGAGTAATTGAAGGTATTTTTTCATTGAGAAATACATTTCCCTTAGATCATATAAAACCCCTATTCAAATAGGGATGCCCTTCGGGAAGCCCATGGGCCATCACAAAGGAAGGATATCCCTAAAAGAACTCATGTCTTTTCAGATCACTCATGCTTCATGAAGTACCTTCCATACACATGTTAATACAAATCTAATGCATGATCATTGTGCTTCACAAAGTACATTGCTTCGCAATGCCACACGTTTCAAGGAACCCATGCTCTACGAAGTCCTATATTTAAAATCACCATTTATATGCATGTATAATCTATGCCTAGGCTAGACCACTCCACTTCACAAATCATACCCCTTCGCAGAGTCTCTCAACTTTGTAGAGCACCAGAGCTTTGCAAGGTCCCTTCTTGTAAACCCCTTTGCTTCATAATCCCTTCTCCCATAGGACCCTTCAAGTTTGTATGAAGTGATTTCAAAGTTACTTAGGTGATGATTCATATTTTTTTGGTTATCCTCTTTCTTCTCTGCATAGACATGATAATGGCTAATTCTTCTTCGCAAATTCATGCTAACGTGAGCCCCTCAATGCATCACTCCACAAACCTGTCTCCACATGGCATTGGCAGTTCCTTCCCTTCATCAAGGGTAAAATCATTCCAGTTATGTAAGTCATTGGGGTGGGGAGCACATCCTCATCGTCTGAGATATATGAATTTAAACTTCCAAGCACCATCATCCTCCGCACATGACATTAAACTATAGCTACACCTCATGTGATGTGCATGGGGTGCCCCACCTCAGACATTTTCCATGCCCACTCATCTCCATGGGAGTGAGATCTTCCTCACATGGAATGAGGTCCTCCTTTAAGGGAACGACATCTGTCTATGGGGAAGGTAAACCATCCGGTTGAAATCCCTAGCCTTTCTTGTAGGAGGTAGCACCCTTGATCCTCCTCTCTTATTCTATACATAAACACCGGAGGAGATATAGGAACAGGGGAATCGATACCCTATCCCTCTCCCTTTGGTATTCATCACCATTGGGCCTCCATCTAGGGTTAAGTACCAATATCCATCTCGTTGGGCCACTAACCAAGTGTAAGCCCATGTTTCCTCTTTGGGCTGATAACCACACATAAGCCCTTCTCTATTCCTCATGGAATCACCTTTTTCAACCTGATCATCAGGTCTTTGCTACCTATTATTTCTCACACAGAGCATGACTTACATGGTCAAAGAGTAAGCACTAGGTTTCCTTAGTGTGTAATCCTCATTTTCTATCCAACAAAACTATGTGTACTTTGATCTTTACCCTCTCTAGGAAAGGTATGTAGGAAGCCTCCCTAAGGTTCAAGCCCAACACACATCGATTCTGACCACTTCATGTTGGTTCCCCTCATCCCACATGACTTTAAAATGTATTCCCCTTTTCTTCCCTCATGACGCTAATCTATATGCATTCGAACTACATGGGTTTTAATCCCTACCCTCTCTAGGAAAGGTACGTAGGAAGCCTCCCTGAGGATCAACCCCAATCACTAGTATGATTCAGTGTCCTCTTTACTAGGACCCGCATCTTTGTTCCATCCATTAGTGGTGTCAAACCAACTCTTGGGAAGATAACCATGCATACGCCCCACACAATCCATAACCATCCAACCAAGAGAATCCCTCTTCCGATGGGCCTCTAAACCATGCATAATCCCCAGTATGTTTATGGGTTATCTTCCTCGGTGTATGCCTCAATTAATAACCCATTCGAACTACATTATTTTTATCACTTTCTCATAGACATGGTACATAAGAATCCTCCCTAAGGTTCAACCCCAATCACTAGTAAGACTATTTGAACTATGTGGGTTTTTATCCCTATCTACTAGGCAGAGTACGTAGGAAACCTACCAAAGGATCAATCCCATCCAACGGTAAACCATCACATCCCTTTTATAGGGACCCAAGCATCCTCAGATTCGTCTTCATTGGAAGTTTTGATCTACTCATCCAGTAAACCCCTCTGGTTCTTTCTCTTGTGGATGTACCCATTTGATCCACTCCTATCAGTGTTCCAATCACTATGATTCATCTCCGCTAGACGTTAATCTTGCGGTATACTCTATGTTTACATGGAAAGCTGAGGAAAACCTCAGGGAAATTCATATGGAATATAATTCACCTCATTAGAAGTGGGATACATCAGGATTTTTGTGTCCTCAAGAATCCCTATCATAAGCGGAAGAAACCCAGATGCATTACTATTTCATCACCTAGACACTCCAGCGATTTCTAACATGACTACTCCACAGATTGAAGGTTGCTGCCCTGAATTGACCCCTTGGAATGTCCTGACAGAAGAAGTGTAATTAACTGACATCCGTGAATATATGGCACTGAGGAAGGGTTTCATAAACAACATCTAAATCTATGAGGTATACATATATTATGTGACAAATTTCAAGGAATAATCCATGAAAGGAAGAGCCGACATCCAACCATCCCATTTTGATCAAGGAGAAAATTTCCCTAAATAAGTGATGAAGGTAGCCTACCTTTATAAAGAGGGAATTTGGGGCAAAACCCATGGCGTCCCCATGGATGGATGTTTGCCCTGATGAAAGCGTCTGAAACACCATCTTACATTTCTCCTTTTTTTAATTTTGATAATGGAATGTAATAAACTCTTCATGTTATTCATCATTGATTTTATCTAGAAAAATCCACCTCTTTATAAAATATTTCCACCATTTTATTCCTCTAACACAATTAGTTTCATGGATTTGAAAAAATTTATCCTTTTTTGAATTGGGAATTTCCACAATTGTGGAATCCATCGCACCTGAAAAATAGATTCTTGGGTTTCATCACAAGTGGATGTGACCTCTAGATTTATCCTATGAGTAATATTTCTATTTTTCCTCTCATGTTTTTTTATAGGACCACTTAGGATAAATTATTTCCTGAAGGCCAAAAGTTACATCTTGGAATACCAATTCCTTAGTGGATTTAATTTCACATTATCTTCCACCCTATTTATAACTACAATAACCTCTTGTTTTTTATTCCATATTTCTCTTATTTTCCTATAAGATAGTTATTTTGATTTATTTTATTTTGGTGATTAATACACACCTTTTTGGGAATAATTTTCATTATCCAAAATATTGAACCCATTTTTTGAGTTTAATAGGTCTTCTTTTAGGATAAAACGTATCCTTGTAATTCATACATGTAGAGTACATATTTATAGATTCTTTAACCTTACATAAATTTATCTAATTGAAATACCTATCCATAAAACTGAGGTTATTAAAATAAAACATTTACCATATGAATCGTACCTCATTTGGTCTCTTCTAGATTGATATGTTGGCGCTGCTGGAGGTTTTCTATCACCTTTGGGATTGTTGGTGTCGAAGAGTCTTGTCATGATATTACAGAATATTCTATAATAAAAAACACCTTGGTTATTTAAATTTTTGTGGAACCACATTTCCATATTTTTTATATAATAACTATTTTATTTTTAATTTCATATCTGGAACCTTTCTCTCTGATAAAACTATTTTAGGAGGGATCTTCATCTGCTCCTCAGGTTTCCAATTTTTTATATCTTTTTATTTGAACTAAGTATCCATAACCATCATATTTTAAGTATTATCTATACCTTATTATCACCATTATTCAAGTTGGGTCTTGTGGGTATGATGCTAAACTACAAATCATTCTCTGTGAACATTTTATTCCTGATAATTTGGGAAATATTTTCAATAATCCTTCTTTGATCCTTTATCATTGTTACCATTTTCTATATACTAAAATTCATGTACAATTCTTCACTTCTCAATATTTGTTTCCTATAAAAATATTCTACCACTGAATAGAATACTTTCTTCACGATAAACCATTGATCTTTGTCATCATTGTAAGATTATTCCTTGAAATATAAACTTAATGTTTTTTATATTTCATCACTAGAATCACACCCCATTTTCATCCCCAAGAGAGAGTCTGTATTTTCATTTCATTTCTTTACATGAGTTTTAAAACCCTAGATAACATACATTTTATATCATACCAAACTTGAGAACATGACTTATGAGATGACTTCTTCGGTTTCTTATTCTTATTTTCGTTTATTATAATTATCTTTTCATTGGGATTATCTTCTTTTCCAAACATATATTCCAATTTAATCCACATGTCTTCAGATGACTCTCTATGATCCAAATTTTGTAGCAATTCTTCCCAAAGAGCCCCCTTTAAGGCCTCTTTGACTGAAGCATCAATTTCAATTTTTCTATGAACTTTATCAAACATGAATCTATATCCTCATAATAGAATAATACCATATTATACCACTTCCAATTAAACAACATCTCAATATTCCATGAACAAGATTAAATCATTTTTCCGTTCATTGGATTTATTTCCATCAAAAAAAATAGTAATCATTGTAGATGAAATCTTAAAACAACTTCATGTTAATTCAGATCCATAAAAAATACAAAAAATGAACCTATCCCTATAATAATACTTATTGTAAATGAACAAGGGACTTGGAATAAAATTACGTGAGAGGGGATCAGGGAAATAAATTTATTTTAAAAATTAGAACCTTTGAACCTTAAATTTCTCACTTTCCCCATAGTATATTGACCTCTCAACCTTAAGGGTTACATTATTATTATATTTAACTAGAAACTTTATGTTTTCTTGATATATTTTGGTGTACATGCATAAAGTAAAGATGGAAGTTTGTATTCACTAAGTTCAACGTTCTTGAGAGACTCTAAGGAGGATGCTAGGAAAATGTTTCATGAACCAAAATCACTATGTGCTCACTTCTCTTTAAAGGTTCAGGATAGGTCACTCCTATGCCCAAACCCACTTCATTATAAGGATTAAATATATCTCACTACTTCTAATGGTTCAATCCATCAAAAATTAATTCATTTGATCACTGTTGATGGAAAAGATCATATTAATAGTTTATGGACAAGTAGGTCCTTTCTCTAGTTTCTCTAAATGAATCTTCAAACAAGGTAAATTCTCTGATGTATTTCTATTGGGGTACTCCTTCACCTCTGTGAAAAAACCTCGATGAAAAACCTTCTTCTTTCTAGAATATCTCTAGAACAACATAAAATTGTTGTAGGATCAAAAAACCAAACTCTTTCATCTTCTTCTTGGATCGATCTTCATTGAATCTTAATTATTCAAGAATTATTTCCCCTCGCTAGGACACAAACATCTAATTTTCTTCATGGAAATTAGATATTTTGTAAATTAGGTGATCTTCTATATCTATTATCTATTTTATAGATATGAAGCATGTGCATATAGATTCCTTCTTCTAATCATTTATTTTAGTTGATCTCCACTTCTTGATATGTAGAGGTCATTCACCCATCAACCGAACACCAAGAAAGATATTTTATAGGACATGAAAACTAGATATAACTCCTCTAATATTCCTGCATGATTTATATAAATAACTATTTAGATATAAATTCTCATGGATTCTGTGAATATCATTTCCATGGCATGTTCTAAAGATCTACAGTGTAGAACCTCATATTTTTCATATTCTATGAGAAAAATAATTTCACTATAGTGAAACCACCATTTACTCATGCTTCAATATAGTGTGGTTACACACACTACGACATGTATATTTGTAGTTGACCAGATCCACATATTGCATGTAGTAACTCCACCACTACCCTTTCATGGCTGGATTCATGTTCTCATTAAACAATTTCTCACACTAAACTGACGGTGGTGTAATCATATAACTATAACATGATCTCACATAGGAATAGAGATTTTTAATTCTTTTCTTCTGATTAATTCAAAACTTATATGGAATAATGTTCATCAATATTATAGATTTATTCTTATCCAATGGGACTATGGTGTATCCTTCTCTATTAAGGTGTGGACACTAAAAATATTCTAGTAGCACTATAACTCCTCTAAAACCCTCTCTAAATCATGGTATGTTTGTTTGTGGTGTAGCTGAGAGTTCTGTATCACCCATCAAAAATTCCTCTAGAATTCCTATAAAATATTAGTATATTCACTTACTTTAATCTCCAGTTACTAGTAACAGGGTCCACTCTTATACTTATCTATACTATATCTCTATGGTGTAGACCACTACCTTCATATTGGAACCATGTGGCACGGTCCACTTCCCCTATGTCCACACACCTTTCTACATGTGTGCTTTCTTTCCTCCTAAGTTTGAATGGTGTAGACTGAGCATGTTGGTTCTCTTATATATTTTATCTTTTTCTCATATTTATAAGGTTGATAATTCTTGGCTAGGTATTCAAGGTTATCCTCATTTTACTCTTTCATACTTCATTTAGGAACAACCAAGGTAACTTTTCCATGAGAGAGTTTTATAGTTTCCCTAAAACATCTCCTCTATAACATATCCCTCTATGCTAAAAACATTCTATGATGTGTATTAGTATCTGTGGAATAGCTGGAAACACTACACTCTTTTCATCATGACAACTACTTCCACCACTATATTGTGAACTTTCCCATTTTTTCTAGTTTTCACTATTGAGCAACACACTCCATAAACTTCACTTATTGTATGCATTTGGGAATCTTCCTCTTGACCAAACATCACTTTTTAGATAGGTTAAATATGAATAGCCATAAATCCTAATGGTAAAAACATACCTTATCAATAACATTGGGAACTATCAACACTTGGTTCATCTTCTTCATGCATTTTTAATAATGTTATTTAAAAAAATATATCTTACTTCATTGACATGCCAACACAAATATTAGATAGAAACCTTGACCATGATTATTATCAATCAACCTTGGACAAACTTATTTTCAACAATTACAAATTCAATAATTTGGGATTGATAACTTTTCTTCGTAGTTATCAAATTATCTTATGTATTATAACATTAGATTACTTGTTTTTGGACTGCTAAATAACTGATCAATTTGGTTAAATGGTTCATGATAAATCAAAAATAATACCATGAAATTCTAGTGATTTTTTCTTTATAGGTACTAATGTATTTATCATAATTTTTTTATATCTATATAAAGTCCATTTTCATCTTATTATAAAGGGTTAAAGGTGTTTATTTATTGATAAATATCATCATAAAAACCGTGCATTATATAGAGTTTATTTATTCTTATTCAATTGTGTTCTTAATATGATTCCATCATTCATAAACTTTAACTTTCAGATGATAGACTGCTAAGAAATATTTTTCATGTTCTAAGAAATGAAGAATGGAAAATATCTTTTACATCACATTGATCAATTTCATGGTAATTGTTAGATCAAAAGACCAAAAAAATTAGGGTGTATGTTTTATGATATAATGATCAACAGAATGTTTCTCCCACCTTGGTTCATTTGAAATATCAATATAGTTCATGTTTTTTCTCATAGATTGAGAAATTTGTGTTAGCATAGCCACAAAATATTATATCATAGCTAAAAATACATTTGGTTTCTCATGATTTTGGTCTTTTCATTTACAATCATATTCTATGTTAGCACAATCCCAATTTTTTCATCCATTGAATAAAGAAAAAAACCCTAGTGTAAGAAAAAATGATCTTAGTGAGTAGCCATATAATCATGAAAAATAATTCATTGGATGTTTAAATGTTAACATATTATTTTCAATCTATGACACCTTTGGTTTAACCTAGTTCATCAATGATCATCATCTATTAAAATCATCCATAATGGTTCATAAGTAAAATTTGAATTAACCCAATAATACATGTTGGGAGTTTCTATCCTGGTGTGAATTCTTAGGCCACTCATTGTGAAACAGTGATGATTGAGTTAGTACCCAATCTTACACATTGGTAGTTTTTGATCCAAGTTTAATTTTTTCACAACCACATAAAAATTCCTAGTATATATTTGAGGATTCATTTTCTAGAAAAGAAACAATCTATACTTTACCAAAGCTATAGTCTATTATTCTATACATAGTATTATCCCCATAGTTTTTTAAAACAATTCTCTAATACTAATCTCTAAAAAACTAAACCTAGCTATGATACCCAATGATGAGACCTAAGAATAACATAAAAATAAATACATCATTATAGATAAAAATTAATTACATATTATATTTAATTATACTTGAGGACCATAATGTTTTAGTGAATTTAGAGACTATATACATAATTTGCAATGACCTCACATAGATGGTCTCACCTAGCTAGTGGAAATATGATCTATCAATACCCCAATCCCACCTATAATAGGCTAGGTGGTAGAGACAAGTCCCAATAAGTCATAAAATAATATGGGTGGCATTATCCTAATTTACTTGTATGCACACACTCAACCATCTGTATTCTAGAGTTCAATGGTATAATAAAAGTTATTAACATCTAGAGTAAACCAGGAATGCAGTAAACTCTAAGGAATAGAATAGAGCACTAAAAGGTAATACAAAGCATAAAGGGGAAAATATACACCCAATCAAAAATGAAGTCCAAACCTAAAAAAACCTAGAATAAAGGAAATATAGAAGTGCCTGATTGTTGATCTCCAGTTCGACTACCATGTGTCTCTTACACACCTGAGTATCACTATGATCTATTGACTTCACTACTGAACTATCTATTATCTATATAATACAAAAAAACATTCGGGAAAATCACATGTGGGGGTGAGTATATATTTACCAAGTAGGACACCCCTAAAATAGCAAAGGAAGAAATAGAGAGATATTGTAAAAGTCATCTCAACACAAAAAAAGATGGAAAAACCCATCATAGATATATATACTCAAAATGACACTAATAAAATATAAAAAGGGGATCTCCATATCATAGTAAAAACTCAGATGTTGAGTTTTCTTGTAGATCCAAAGGACTATCATTGATGCCTAGTTTCTCTAGTTTCTTCTGGAGAAAGAAATGTGGAGGACCTACACCTCACTATTTCTCCACATCCTAAGGGAGGACAAGCTCAAATTGAATACCCACTCCTTATTAAGATCATTTTATTCCACTCAAAAGATACAGGACTCACTCCCTTGAACGATAGGGGGTACCACTCAATGGGTAGATAGAGGACATGTACCCAAGTTCATCCGGGGGGTTCCACTCAAATCTTGGAGGACACATTCCCTTGCTTTATCGGGGGTTCCACTTGGTTGGTATATATAGAGGACTCATTCCCTAGTGTGTCAAGCTATACAACTCAATTGATAAAGGGACCACACCTCACAAATGTGCTTCATAGTAGAGTGTGTACAATATCTGGTAGAGGACCCACACCCTTATACCTCATGGGGATACCACTAAATCAATGCAAATAATATGGGGGACCCAATCCGTGGTGCATTATGGGGGTTTCCAACACTGACCTCTCTATGATGATCTTGTGTGATCACTGTTTCTAGTCCATCATCACCTAATGAAGCATCACTCTCTCAAAACCTCACATCATATCTCAAAATCCATTGAAAAGGATACCGTATCATTCTACATGGAAAACTACTTAGAACAGGACAATCATGGAATAAAATATGAGTCCATAAGAAAGATATATGCAATTTTCTTGTTCCTAAGAAAAGTACATGGCATACTTGGGGTTAAATGGTGTGTAATTTCACATGGACACTTTGTTATGTCCTTTTATATACATGGTTTGGATGGCTATGTAGTACTACATGGTGTGTCGTATCCATGAGGGCCTTCATGTGTTCTCCTTGTTATGCTTGTGTATGTCAATCCATGCTAATGTACTTTGGGTTATTCCAATATACCTGGTTGTGTTTGAGTATTGGGTCATTCCTATGTAATCTTGGTCATTCCCATGATTTTGTACTCCTAGAGTACAATTTGATCAACCAGAATAAGAACACATAAATTATAGGGTCTATGTGGGGTATTTGATCCTTAACTTCTTCCTGCAACCCTACCCACTATATCCAAAGGAATACACTATGTGTGTCCCTAGAAAACATGTTGTGTAGTTGGGTTTTCCACAAAAAACCTAAGATGCCTCATGTGTCACCTTCACGCCTCATCAATCACTAATTATAGCTAAAAAATTTTTTGGGGAGTGTGTATTTAGGGGTATCTATACCTGATATACCACAGGTCTCAGATTCTAGCCACTCGATCCCCTGAATGACTCCATCCTGTCACATCTGAAAATATCCTAGTGCCACTCCAGATCTCAGATCCATGAATATTTCTCGAAAAACCTACATTTCATACTGATCCATATAAAAAATTCCAATATTTCATTTTTCATGAAACCTCCATGAATCCAGGGACTCAATCTCCCTCGAACCTACCCCAGTAATATCGTTCTACAACCTCATGGTCCAATGGTAAAGAACACCAATAATGGAGTGGGAAAACACATATGCATGGTGAATCCACCATTATCCAACCATTATTGGTAAATTTTCAAAAAATTTGGTTATCCATGGTGATATCAGGAGAAAAGGAATAATTATATCAAATCAATATAACCATTAAATATTTGGGCTCATGTGAAGAACAATAAATCACAAATCATGAAGAGAATATAATAATCCATGCTTAATAATTTAATCAAAAGGTAGAAAACAACAAATGATGAGCCCTACCTTGATTTAGGTTTAGCTGTTGGTAAAGAACATGTTCTCCAATGAAGGAGAAGACCCGATGTGTACACAGCCTCTTGATCCATATCGAACTGATCACTCATTGTTCTCTCATCTTGATCTTCTAATGAATAATTCTATAACCTCATCACAAAATATTATTGGTTTATGAGACTAAACCTAGAGAAATTTAATAATTACATGTTTATAGAGGTTATAATTTTGTTCATTTAAAATAAAATAAATTTATTTATTTATTATATTAATTAAACACACATACTAATGGTTTTCTCAACCAGTCATCTGGAACCAACCAACCTTATGTCACTCCTGGGGAAAATACCACATTCTGAAATCAATTGTGGTCTCAAATTTTTCATTTGAGGTCCCAAAAAATGAGATAACTAAAAACACTGAAACGTTGTGTGCATGTTAAATAAAATATTTAAATATTTTAAATATATTAATTCTAGAGTTCAGAGACAACCAAACACCACGTCATCCCTGAGGATAAATCCATACATATACACACACAAAATTCAAAAGTCTACACCAGAAAAACTAGAGTTGTTACATTAGCCCCTCCTTCGAGGATTTTCTCCCTGAAAATCACGAGCTGACAAAAAATGTTGGAGTAATAAATCAGTATACAACTCAAAATCTGAATATCTCAACAACATGATCTCATACTAAAAAAGAACATGAATCAATGGGATGGTCCATCCATGAAGGATCCTCTCTTTTCAATCCTCAATCACTACTGATTACTCCAAAAATTTGGCTCCATCATGGATTTCAATCTCACCCCAAATAATAATGGGAATATAGAAATTCAAATGTCTCCTCATTTTTGACACATGTAATATTCCAGGCACCTAGTCCAACTATGGGGGAAAGGCTATGAGGTAAGAAACGTCTCCAAAACATTGTAGGATCTAAAACGGCCTCATAGACCTCGGGGGTAACTTTAATCCTCATCCAAATCTTTGTAATCCTCATCATGGGGATAATCTCAAGAAAACATGGTCTCCCTTATCAAACTCAAAGGGGCTATGACATCAATCTGCATAATATTTCTATCTGCTATGGGGTTTCCTCATATGATCATGGATCACCAGAACCTCTCCATCATATCATGCACCATCTCTAGACCAACTAGATGTGAATTTCCAATCTCAATCTAGTGTAAGTGTAACCTAAAAGGCCTCTAGTACAAGGCCTCAAATGGTTAAATGTTAATAGTAGAGTGGATGATATTATTATAAGAAAATGGTACCAATGTCAACTTATCCTACCCACATTATCTAAAGTCTAACATGCAATCTCTTAGCATATCCTCCAACACATGGATAGTTATCTCGGTCTGGACTTCCATCTAGAGGTGGAACACTATAATCATCCTAAACTGGGTACTAAATGACCCATGCAGACCTCTCCACAAATGTGATGTGGATTAAGAATCACAATTGGGGACAATTGTTTATGTTATCCCATAAAGATGCATGTTCTCTTGCATGTACAACAACGCCATTATTTTAATCGATCAGTTCTCCCCAAGGGAATGGATGTGTACTAACTTTGTGTGTTAGTCAATGATCTCATAGATAGTATCATGGACTATCATTTTCCATGGAATCCCCATCACAAATACCATGTATATGTCATCCCATTTCCACTCAAGGATTATAATAGGTTATTTCAAACCTATTGCAACCTAGTGATCAACCTTCACCTACTTAAATATGAGACATCAAAAAAAACTTATAAAGACTTGGCCTTATTCTATCCCACTAAAACTTCTAGTTAATAAACTTTTACATATTTTTCATAGGGATCTACAACCAATGGTGGTGCATGGAACTCCCTCAGCACCTCCTCACATAATCTTACTACAACAACCTCCATCAAAAAATCTATCCAGTACATGTCCTAAGGATATCTGGTCACATATAACCTTAAAGTGAATGTCTCCCAATTGAAAATCTATCAAGATTTAGAGAAGAAAAAGAGTCACCTCCACCAAATAAATAAAATACTCAATGCTTTACTCCATGTGGGTCAGCTACCATAGATCTAATTGCTTAGAAAACTCCTCCACTAAGAGATAATGGTACTTCCTATTAAGGGAATCAACCACCACGTTTCACTTAATAGTATTATAGACTAAATCAAAGACATATTCTTATAAGATCTCCAAATATAGCCTCTATATCATGTTCATATATCTTTGGGTAATGATATACCTAAGTCACTAGTGGTTTGAGTAAAAATAAAACACTCACTCGGAAGATACTGTCTCCACAACTTCAAATTGAATACAACCACTGGAAACTCTAGGTCTTGATCCATATAGTTCTATTTAGGGTTCTCAAATACATCCACCCATAAGTGATCACTGCATGCCTTTTCACTAACATGTAATTAGGACCATCTCTATAATCCTCACAAAACACTACATACTCTATGCCCTCCTATGATATTATCAACATAGGATCACTATTCTACCTCATACTCAACATCTTGAAGGATCATTGTAAATATTTGTTCAAGATAAATGGATAACCTTTTCGCATCAAGGGTTTTAAAAGTGTTTTTTTATCATAGATAAGTCTTCCAAAAACCTCTTGTACTACCCCATTAATACAAGGAAACTCTGGACCTCTTATATGATCTTATGTGTTTCCTAAGAAAGCATTATTTCAATCTTCACGAGGTCCATAGCTAAACCATGCTAAAAAATGACATTCCCTAGAATGTAAAAATAATGGATCCAAAAATAAAACATTCAGAAATTACCATAAAGTCGGTGCTCCCAGAGTAAGTCTAGGACCAATTTAAAATTCTCATCATGATCATAATCTGATTCATAGTAAATGAGTATTTCATCAATGAATAAAATAAAAATCATTCCATGTATGGATAAAAGATCTGGTTCATATGACCGATAAACATTATAGTTTTTCACACCAAAATGCATCACCAGGAACTCATAGTGTCTATGGAAAAACTAGAATGTTGTATTTTCAATATCATCCTTTAAAACCCTAAACTGGTGGTATTCCAATATTATTCTTCAATAACCATCTCAATCCTATAAACTAATCAAATTGGTTATCAATCCTCAAAAGGGGTAATTTTTCTTTATCATTAGCTAGTATAGGTGATGATAATCCATGCAAAGCCTCAATCTCTCCTCCATCATTTTCATTAACAATACCATGTATTCTTAGGGGGAGACACTAGGTTTGATAATTCCCTTCTCACAAAGGTCCTACAACTACATCCTCATATCTCAAATCTTAGTAAGGGCCTTATGATATTCTATAGTAGATATTGTTTTAATCCCATGGTTCAATGAAATGTAAAAAATCCATCTCCCATCGTGGAGGTAATCCGAAATTTCTGTGGGAAAGATGTACATGTATTCTACTACTACTAAAAGTTTCTATATAACTAATGATATCACTAAAACAATTGATAATATGGAAATTTGATGGGTGTTGGGTTACATATTCCTAATCCCAAGACACAATATCTCATCCATGATATCACTTTGACTCAAGAAGGATAATGCCATCTCATCGGTACAAAGGCATCTAACCCACATGTGATGATAGTCAATCTGGACCCAAACCATGGACAATCAGTACATGCCCAATATGACATCAAAAGGTTTCCTTTTGATAACCAAGAGGTCCCATGAGAAACTCTCTCCACTAGGATCTATCCCATACTACTAGAATATAAGATATATTTAAGAAGATTTCCCTATATGAATTTCTAGTGAAACTTTTTGGAATATCCACTTATCCTATCATGTATATAGAGATCAAGGACTGAATAATAACTTTTTATACCAATAATATATCTAGAGTATATTAAATGTATATTAAACCTTGTATAATCTCATGAACTGTCAGATCATTGGATCTAGCTGCCCACAGCCCTAACCGTTAACTCCCTGAGCCTAGCATAGGCTGCCTGGTGGGATGGTGGAAGTTGCTCATATCATCACCCTCCACCAAAAGCTCTTATGTCTAGAGTCCCACATTCTCCTCATCCATCACCACCTCCCTTTGCGTCACCCTAGCCATGCTTGGGAGAAATCTAATAATGGAACTTCATCTATCATGGTAGATCATCCACTACCTAACTTCCCTCCTCAGCACGTTGGGTAAGGAAATCACATGCCATGTGACCACATCCATCATAATCATAGAACATCTCCTCTCTCATCTGACTAGGTCCTTTGAGCACAACTTACATAGTATATCCACATGACTATGTCCATCCATGAAAAGGTATCCTATATTGAGACACTACTGACCATCAACTACTAGATACTTCACATGACTCATCCCTATGATGACCAATATCAATACTAGCCAATTGGAATCCCTAAAATATTAATTTAATTATCCCTAGATACCTATATAGAGCTCCATAATATATGGTAATTCATAAGGGGACCACATTGGCATGTATTTCTCTATAGATACCCTACTCAGTCTTCTACCCCCGTAGGTAACCATCTCACACCATGTCAAGGGAGTACTCTGTATAGTTGGTGAACCTCACAGCACACTCTGAAACTATTATACAACCCTTATGAATCTCAAAAATCTCTTATATCAGAAATTATTTCAAGAATGATGTTTAATTCTCTTTATGAAATAAATTATGGAAGTCAAACCATGATTGAAACTTCTCATCATGAGTCTTCATGACTAGACTCCACCAGCACCCTACTCCTCCTTGAAAAATATTGTTTACTAGTGCATCCATTTGGTCAATTAGGTTATACATGTTTTTAAAGACTTGTATTTCCAACTCAAGCTAATAATATATCAATTGGGGGTCTAGATCACTAGGAAAACTCAGCAGCATCTGATGCTAGAACCCGTGTAGCGCACTGAGACTATATGAATCATCATATTGTACTACTGGTATTATCTGATACTTAACATGTGGGGGTTATTCTCCATACCCTCTTGGAGGAAACACATTGTGAGATGGCCCCTAGACTGAGGCATCATCACTCATCATATTTTCATCATGATCCTGAATTAGTAGCCTAGATGGTTGTCTTTGTAGAGGCATCCTGAAAGTGATCAATACATTCCATGATTAAATGAGCATATACATACGGTGATATGACTTAAAAAGCATATTCAAAGGACCCAATCCTATATTATTTGTTTACCACTGGTCCCTACAACCAATTTTTCTTTATGTTGAGTTTACAAGAAGTTTTTCATGGTCCTTATGTATTGAAACGTCAGTCACTGCACTAGAATTGGGTTTGCAGACCTGAATTCCACACTTGGGAATCTTCGACACAATTTCCCCAATTCCCAATAAATTCGAAGATATGGGAAAATCCAACCATCATCCCTAATAATGAACTAATTTGATACCACTTTATAATTTCCTAACACAACATGGAATGCCTGGCCTATGGTAAGTCGAGTCGTCACTCCCCCAATCCCTCCTCTAATATGCTAGGGGCTAGAGACAAGTTCCAATAAGGCCTAATATAAAATGGGATGCCTTAGCATATAGAACCTATACACACACACCCAACCATCTCCATGAAAAACTATAGAGTAATAATAAAATATAATAACATCTTGAGTAAACCATGTATGTAATAAATTCTAGGGGAAAAATAAAGTATAATAAGGTAATTCAAAGAATAATGGGGAAAATACTTTCCCAATAAGAAATGAAGTCTCAACCTGGAAATAACTGGAATAAAGGAAACCTAGGAGAGCCCATATCCTAATCTCCAAGACCCACCACTATATGTGTTATATTTTCCCAATTATCAATATGATCCATAAATGTAACCACCGAACTATATGTTGCCTGTATAAGACATGACGCGTGTGGGAAAACCCCATGCATGGGTGAGTATATACATACCTAGTAGGATGCCCTAAAAACCACAAAGGGATCAATGGATAGGTACAATAAAAGACATCTCAACCCCTAACAAGAGGTAAATGAAATCCATTATAGATATATATAATCTAAAATAAATACATATTAGTGATAAATGGGATCTCTATCTTATATCCCAACACAAAATTATGAGCCTACCAACATCTTTAAAGGCCCATATTCGATGTCCACCATCTCATTTGTCTTTATATAAAATATATAAAGATTACCTACACATCAATACTATTCCATATCTCAAGAGCGAAAAATATCCAATAGAGGAACCACACCCTATTTTAATATGGGTATGCCACTCAGTAGATAGAGGACTCACTCCCTTGAAGGATAGGGGTACCACTCAGTAGAAAGATAGATGACCCTCTCCCTGGTGTGTCGGGGGGTTTACACTCAAATCATAGAGGATACACACCCTATAATTATTGAGGGTTCCACTCAGTAGGTATAGATATAGGACATGTTCCCTAGTGCATCAAGGGGGTACCCCTCAATAGATTGAGGTCTTGTATCTCACCACTATACAACACATTCTAGGGGAGAAATATTCAGTAGAGGTATCATGCCCTAGTAAGTCTAGGTTACTACTCAATTCATTTAAAGAGTATGGGGGGCCTTCTCCCTAGTGTGATAGGAGGTATCAAACCCTAGTCTCTCTCTGACAACCTTGCTTGATCATGGATAAGATTCCATTATCTCCAAACAAAGTGTTATGATCTCAACACCACACATCATATCCTAAAATTCACCATGAAGGATTGCATCATGTTCTACATGAAAAATTATTAATATAGGTTACTCAAATGAAAAAATGTGAGTCCATAATAAAAGGATATTTAAGGCTGAAGTTCTTGAGAAAAGTACATGATATGTACCAAGGGTCATGCAGCATGTGACCTCTCCCAAACACCTGGATATCTCTACACCTACACACAGCTTGGCTAGACATATAGTACTACATGTCGTGTAATGGAACTACAGGATGTGTCTCATCCACCTGGGTCATGTCTATTTTCTCTTGTTCATTTATGTGTACATATAGTCATGACATGTACTTTGGGTCAAGCCCATGTACCTGGTCGTGCCTGAGTATCAGGTCATGCCAATGTACTCTTCTTTGTGCCCATGTGCATGGATGTCCTATGAACATGTACTCTTAGAGTACAAACTGAGCTTCCATCACCTATTCAATTTTTATGTAGGGTCGATAAATAGTGTTTATCCTTAACTTCATCATGTAACCCTATCCATAAAGCTATGGTGCTACATGATTTGTGTTCCTGGTCTACACGCAATCTAGTCGGGTTTTTTCACAAAAACCCTAGTAATATTAAATCTTCACATTCATTCCATTGTTGTCATGGGTTAAACATCCAAAAATTCCATGGAGTGCATATCTATTTCATTACATTATTGATCCACCGGTACTAACTGGATTTTGGCCACACATGCCTTGTATGATTCCTTCCCGTCACTATCATAAATCTCATGGTGCTTCTCTGAATCCTAGATTCATGGAGGCTTCACCAACAACCCATAAATCAACATGATCTATCCAAAAATCTTCAATACATATATCATTCAAGAATCCATCATGAATTCAGGGGTTAGATCATTCTCAAACCCTCCCCAACAATGTTGAACCACAACCCCATTGTCCCATGGTGAAGAACTTAAAAAACATGGGGATAGAAAATAAGGATGGTGAATCCATAATTGGACAAGTGTTCATTAAAAACTGTCACATACTTGAATTATCCAAGGTGATAGAATTTTGAAAGGAATAATTATATCTTATAAATACAACAAATAAATTTTCGGGATAATGTAATGATTAATAAATCAAAAATCAAGAAAAATAGATAAGAATCCATGCTTAAACATTAAATAAGAATGGTAGAGACCAAAAATGAAAACTTATACCATGATTTAGTATCAATAATTAGTTAAGAATGCATTCTTCAGTGAATGAGAAGACCAATGTGTTCACGGTCTCTCAATCCACCTTAATTTGATCCCTCGTTGTTCTCTAATCTCAATCTTCTAATAAAGAATTCCCAAAAATCTTCTCAAAATATACTTGGGTTATTTGTCTAACCATGTAAAATTTTAATAATGAAATATTTATAGAGGATTTAATTTAGGTCATTTAAAATAAAATAAAACAATTTAATTATTTATTTTAATAAAATTCACTAGTCAATGGTTTCCTTAGCCAGACATCCAGTGTCGACCAAGCTTAGTTTACATCTTGGGTAAACCCCACATTCCAGAATCAACCATGGTGTTGGATTTTTTATTCAAGGTATTAAATAATTGTATAACCAAAAACATAGAAATGATGTTTGTGCATATAATAAAATATATTAATATTTTTAATATATTAATTCTAAGGTCCTGAGACTCCCAAACACCATGCCGACTATGAGGACAAATCTAGATATATACATAAAAATAATCAATAGACTTTTCCAATAAAACTAAAGTCGTTACACAATAAACTTATTTATTATAATATTTGTAACATTTCCTATAAAAAACTCATATTAGTACCCTTATAGACATATTATAACTAAAACCATCTATCAAAACCTAGAGAAAGAGAACATAAGAATGGGTGATATTTGATTCTTAATAAAGGTATTCATGGGATATATCAATCATAAGAGGGAATAAAATGATCATAAGGGTATGTTAATATAATCAAGTTTTTGTTAACAACATAAAATACTAATACAGAAAAAAATAATAGATCATTACTCCAAAATCATTTTATATCCATAAGCATGATGAATAATGGCGTCAAATAAGAAATCATCATTCATGGATCATAACATAGTTATGTGTTGTTATAAGTATAGGAAATCATAGTCTTGTAGATATAGATATTCACAATATTTTCCATACATAATCTTGTGAGAATATCTAGAATAAAGAATACTATCATATAAAAATGTGAACATAACTATTTTAAATCATGTATATCCATATTATTTAGAGCATAGCTAGTTTAAATCGTAACCATGCAGAAAAATGTAAACAAGACTATTTGAAATCATATCCATTACTGTCATCATTGTCTCATATTATATCTATATTACAGTTCCCAATTCTTCAAAGGAATTTAAATAACTCATACATCACATAACAAAAACCATACATATGTGTTCCAAAAAATTGTAAAAATATCCATCAATTCATAAACAACTTAACTCATGGAATGAAAATGGTTTTCATTAATATTTCATCATAACTTAATTAATAAATTATAAATAAATACATTTCACATAATAATCCTTAAATCATAATCCATCCATATAAATAAATTGTATTGTTTCATAATATTATATCCTTAGTGAAGCATAACAATATTTGAAGGATGTTGACGTGGATGAAAAATAACTTTAGAATACCATTTGTTTTTTTTTTTGAAAATAGGGAAAATAACCCTTTCATTTGGTGTTTCAAAAACAAAAAAAACTATAATATAGAGAAAAAATAACTCTTATAAAATAACTAGGAAAATATTAAAGGGAAGATTTAAGGAAATGAATATTCATGAATATAGGAAAAGATATTATTGCAGTAAATGTTGAAACAAAGATTATTTTCACAATTTTTGTAAAAAATCATAAATAACCAGTTTTGAAAAAATTATAAAAATTAATTTTAAAAAAGTTTAATTTAAATTGAAATATTTTTGAAAATTAATTTAAACAATCATTAGATCATACAATATTTTTATTTGTAGTGGATATGTTAATTTAAATTTCAACGTGTCTTAAGTGGTTTTTTGAGCCTTTTGATTATTGATTTTGGGTTTGTAATGTGTTGGAGGTTGTTGGAATATTATAAATAGGTGTAAGAACTTATTGTTCTAAAACTGGATACACTATGAATATGGTGTAGGTTGGGGTGGTCCTGGTGTGTATTGGTGTAAAATAGGGAAAATGGGGAAAATGGGTATGTCTATAGTGTGGTTCTATGGGAAGTAACATGTGGCTAATTTCATGGGAAAACTCACCATGCATATTTTAGAGCCTTTGTTGGAGTAACATTACATACTATAAAGAAACACACAGTAGGCAAAATCCACTTTGTTTTATGAGGTTCAAGAACACCATGACAGTGGTATGGTCATGATGGGTGCATGGAGGTGTTCACATCAGCTTTTAAATGGATAAAATTGTCACCTTATTCATTATAACATGATCAATTTAAAAAGGATACATTTGTGATGTTTATATAGGTCTTGAACATAGTATTAATTCATTCCTCCACTTTATTAATCGATCGTCTCTCTTCAACTCTTATATATTGGTATTTTTTATATGTTCATAGAAGATGGAAAATTGGTGTTTTAGCTTTCATCCAAGTCCAAATTTTTTCCTGGTTTGGATTGATCTTTATTTCCATTTGATCCATAAGAGGCCTTGTTTCATTCACCATTGTAAGATCTTCTAGTTTTGGATATTTTGGTGGGATACATCGATGAGTAGTCCTTCTTCAAGATGATTTATTTTATCCCTATTAGATGATCATGGAATGAGGTTTTTATGGATTATATTATGGTCAATTGTGTATTATTTCAATGGTATATCCAAATTCAGTGTAACAAAAGTCTTTCTTTAGGATCCTTGGTGTTCTATATTATCTTTGTGGTGATTATATTAGTGACTCTTCTTTCATGAGTCTCTTTACTTCTAGCCATGATGTTCCTCTCTTGGAATCTATGTTCTTAAACTTTTAGGAGATATTGGATATGGTTACTATGGTCTTTGGGTGTGAAATTTATTCAAGTTAATACCTACTCGGTGAACCTAGACATGACATATAATATCTTGAGGTGGGAATTTCCTTTCCATATATGGCCTCGTATATGTTTTTGTTATAATTTGATCATTGATGCTTGAAACCCATGCTTGATATATGTTGCATGTGGGTATGTGAGTAGCACTTGAGGCCAATCCATGATATGAGTTATTATTAATTTCATATATACTTTGTAACTCATTCTCAGTTATGTTTTCATGTGGTTGTGTATGTGTACCCCTTGAGGACTATTCATGATATTCCATATTGTTCCTCATTATGATTTGTTTCTCTTGTGGTATTTCATAGCCTATGGAACCTTACTTCAAGAGTCAATAGGAACAGGTGGATCAATATTGGTTTGCAAACCCCTTATATAGGAGCATGATGAGGTGATGAAGGATATAGAATAATCCTTATTTAATGGTTTCAATTTGAGCTGAAATATATCAGCTAACGTTGGAGTAGAGAATTCAGGGAAATTGAGTATCCTTATACTACATGATGATTTGGGTTATTTAAATTCATGGGTTAGGTACAAAAACTAATATGTCAAACATTTTAGGTGAAAACTTACCATCACCCAAGGATTATGACCCCCATCGGGGTAGGGTGTGTGGTGTTCCTTTTAATGACCAGCATCAGGTTGGTGCATGCGGTGCTCTTATTAACAACCACCATCAGGGTGGTGAATGTAGAATTCCTTGAATATAGAACTTTTATAGTGTCATGTGATATGTACTGATTGACACTGAAATCCTTACAAGTATTTTAATGAAGTAGGTGACACTGGGATTAGTGTTGTCTTGGTTAGCTCAAGACCACTTAGTGCATGTGTGAATGTATATTTATTAATTCATTTACTTTATATCATGAAATACATTCTTATATAATCATTTAAAACATGTTTTAAGGATTAATTTATAATGAACCAGTCATTTCATAAATATATATTAAATCTTAATAGATTAATATCCAATATAATTGACAAATACACACCCAGGGACCATAAAGGTTTAGTGTATTTTCAGATTAGATACACAATCTTCGCATTTCATGTAAGATCATAAAACTATCCCACAAATATTATCCCACATAGATCTCTCCTTATAAATTCCCTACTTAAAAAATTCTTCATATCCTTGGGAAAGGAAACATAAGAAAGGGTGAGATGAGATGCTCAGTAAGGGTAAATAAGAGATGTATCAATGATCACTTAAGAATATCTTGAGCATAAGGGTATGAGAACATGAGAATAAAATTTGAAAACAATAAGTTTCATGTAATAGATAACAATCCTAATTCATGGAATAAATCTATGATGTTTGTAAGATATTTACTATAAAGGAATAAAATATTTTGATCTTTGAGATCATAATATAGACATTGGAAGCTGTAAAAACATAGGCATATACCACTGTGATCATGTAAAAATAGAAACATGTTCACTCATTAAACTAAGGACATGAAATAAGACCCTATCATGAACTTATTAATAGAAAAATGAAGTCCATTAATACTTTTATGGACATGATATATTGGTTACTTCACAATATAATGGATTGAAAAACTTGTTCTATGCATAATCTAATAGATATCAAAATCTAGGTACCTATATAAAATCATGAATATGAATATAAGTTCACATATGACATAATTAACTAATGAGTGTTCCATATTTACCCAATTAATTTAGGGTTATAACCAATCCACCAACCACATAATCATAATCCATTCATATGTATTCCATAATATTATGAAAAAATCATTTCATCACTACATAACACATGGAAAATAAATGGGTTTTGTAAATGTCTAATCAACATAATCATAAACCACGCAAATAAATAATGAGGATTGTATCATTGGATCATATCCCCATTAAATTATAATTAACTTAAATGTATTTTATCATATATGAAAATTTTCTTTCAAATATCACTGGAATATTTCTTGAGTAAAATATCCTATTCATTTTGAAATACTTATATAAATATAATTTTTTTAAAAATGATATAGAAAACGTTATTTAAAAATAAAAATGGAAACTTTTTATATAATAAAGGAATAATATGATCATTCATGAATATGGGAATTTTTTTTCATTTTCTGTGCGTTAAAACAAGGATTCCTTACACATTTTTAAAAAAAGTACAAAACTACCTCATTTGAAAATTAACAAGAATATTACAATTAAATTTTTTAAAAAAATCAAATAATAGGTAAAATATAATTCAAAAAAAATAGTACTAAACACATTCATGAGAACATTTTAAATAAAACATGGACTTTGATGAAAAGTATTCCTGGCCAAAGAAGAAATAAAGTCTGTATTTCTTAAAAACATTTTTTCAGTCATTTTAATTGATAAATATTGGAAGATGGAACTATTACATAAAATTACATGAATTACCCAATAATAATAAAATTAATTATTTTATATAGAGTTATATCATGAAATTTCATCATCATAAACTTAATCATATAAATCCTTATAAAAATGATATTGAAACATAAAACTCTTACCACTTTGGTAACTTTTGAATTGTAATCCCCATGAAATAATAAAATAAAATAAAACATTAAATATCAGGAATATATTTATATTTATGATATAGCATATAAAATGGTTATTATATACACCACAAAAAATAAGTGAGTTATTAATAGGGTATATGTATCCTAGAAATAAAAGTGAGACTATAAGTCCCTTAACTCAGGTTTGACTTGCTTTGAAGGTCATCTAACCTACTACATAATAAATTTAAATTTATTATAATTATATAACTGAGAAAATTAAATAATTTTAATATGACATATTTTCCCTTTATAATATTTTAAGAACAATTTTTTAATAACCCCTTAGTAAAATCGTCATTTTTAGGTGGTAACTGTTTCGTTTTTCATGAGAATTTCGATTTAGTTATTCTAGTCCTTATAATTTTTTCATTATTACATAATCTTCAAATTTTAATCAAGATTTAAATACCATATATATATATATATATTCATTTTATATATAAATTTATATTCTTACATTAATGGTAGAGATAGATAACTGAATTAAATCGTTCATGGAGATGATAGTTCGTACATACGCATGAACGCAGTTTTCACTTTTTGATGGATGGAATGAAAGAATGTTAAAAAATAATTCACCATTAAAAAATAATTATTATATAATATATATCATATATAATAATTAAAAATATATTTATTACCATTCAAGTAAAATGGAAAGGAAAAAAACAAACCACATCACTTCGTTGACAAATAAAAGATTCAAGGACAATTTTCTCCCACCATGGTGAATTTATAAGTTCAAAAATATATCTATTACTACTCATAGCTTGAGATATTTGATTGAGTGTGGTCACAATATATTTCATCCCAACTCTTAATATATTTCGTTTCTCTTGAGGAAAAGCATTGCAATGGCCATCACATTCATTTTTAACATGATTCCTTTAGGTTCCAACCATAAAATAAACCCCAAAACTAGGTGTATGGATCAATATACAAAAATAAAATTAAGAAATCATATATTATGTAATGTCATTAATGATTTTCCCTAAATTATTCCACCTAGGTCATTCATGGTCATCAACTATTAAAATTATTCATAATTGTTTATAATTAAAAAGTCAATTAACTCATGAATATCTCCTTGGAGTATTAAACTGGGTGTGTAGTAAAGGAACACACATTATGCACCAGAATGATGGATGATACTCAAATAACTATTTTCAGGGTTATTACCCATAGATACATATTTTCTAAAATCATTTCCACTTGTAATGTCCATAATGGGGTGTATTTACTAGAAAATCACATACTCTCTTCCTTATAAAAAATTTAGGATATTATCATATACATTGACTTGGCACTAAGGTTTTCACCAAAGTTATCTAATCCTAATCCTCATAGATACACTAAACCATCCACTAATACCAACTATAATGACCCATTCATTTCATACATAGATATTACATGTTAATATATGAATATCCAATATATTTTATAAATACATGCATAAGGACCATAAAGGTTTAGTGTATTTGGATACTAGATACAATATATTCTCATTTATGAAATATCTTCAACCTCTCCCATAAATATCATCCCACACAGTATTATTTTTAAATATTCCCTATAAAAAAACCTTTTTCCATATCTGGGGGAAAGTATGAGAAAGTGTGATCTTAGATGCTCAGTAATTTTAAAAAAGGGAGATATCAATTATCACTTAATAATAACCTGAGAAAATGGTATGAGTATATATTCTGAAAATTTGAAAACACAATCCTATATGTCATGTATCACAATCCTAAGTCATGGAATAAATTTGGGAGTTTATAAGACATAAACCATAAAATAATAAAGGAACATGATCCATAAAATCATAACATAGACATATGAATGTGAAAAAACAAAATCTTATAACATTTTGAACAAGTATAAATAGAATTAGGTTCACTCGTTATGTTAAGGACATGAAATAAGTCCCTCACATAAATTTATGGACATGAAATCTAGGTTTATGTATAAAATTATGAATATAAAATCCAGGTCTACACATAGTATTATGTACATAAAAACTATGTCCACACATAATCTTATGGTTTTATAACAACCAAACCCATTCATAAAATTATTAACATGGAAATAGGTTCACTCATAACATAATTTACTCATGATCCATCTTTGACTAATGAATTAGAGTGTAATAACATATACAACCATTATATAATCATAATCCATTAATATGTATTCCAAAATAACATGAAATAATTTAACAGTTCATCATAAAATAACTAATGGAAAATAAGTGGCTTTTATGAAAATATCATCATCATAATCATGAACCACCCATAAAAATAATAAGGATGGTATCATTGGATAATATTCCCATTAATCATAATTGACATAAAAGGATGTTATCATAGATTAAAATTTTCTTTAAAAAAAACTTTAATATTTTATGAGTAAAATTCCCTTATCATTCTGAAATTAAATCACTAAAATATTAAAATTTCTAAAAAAATTATGGAAAACACTTTATTTGAAAATAACCATGGAAAATTTTACAGTAATCATCCAAGAATTTTTTTTTCATTATGATGGTAAATTCCATTTATGAAGGGTAAATTAATACAATTATTACTTTCACATTTTCAATAAAAATTAAAAATACCACATTTATAAAATGAAAAGAAGGTTCTTTTTAAACCATTTTGTAAAAAAGTAAAACATTTGAAAAAATTAAATTAAAAATCATAGGAGAGTATTTAAAACATTTTTGAAAACATTTTTCAATAATTTTAATTACCAAAGAGAGGAGAATTGTAATATTACATGAATATTACATTAATAACCATATTATAATAAAACTCTTGAGTTTCTTGAGAGTTATACCATGAAATGATATAATTTAAAACTTAATTATAAACAATCCTAATAAACAATGTGATTGTAACATAAAACCCTTACCACTATGGAAGCATTTTAATCAAAAGTCCTATGAAATAATTAAATCACATGAAATGTGAAATATAATTAATATAATGATATTGAAAACATAAAATTTTATGGGTGAATAATATACACCACACAAAATAAATGAGTGGAGAATATGACATATGTCTCTGAAGAAAAAGAGTGAGACTAAAAATATCTTACCTCAAGTTTTAAATTCTTACAAGGAACTCTAAAATCCAATATAATACATTTTAATTTATTATAATTCTATACTAGATTCATTTTCATACTTATAATATCTTATATGGTTCTATTATAAAATTTTAGCAACTATTTATTACTAATTCCTTATTAAAACTGTCATTTTTAGGTATTAAATATTTCATTTCTCATGAGACTTTTGGTTTGGTAATTTGTTTTCCTTGTGATTATTTAATGGTTACATCATATCTAGAATGTTACTAATGATTTAAATATCATATTTATTGCATATTTATATTTATATTCATCTATAAAAGGTATAGACATATAAATTACTTACATCGTTCATTGAGATGGTTGGTCGTACATACACAAAAATGTTGTCTTCATTTTTTGATGGATGCAATTAAATAATGATAAATAGAAATTCACCCTTAAATAATAATTATAATAACATTAATATAAAACATATTGATTATATATAATTTTATTACCATCTGTGAAAAATGTAAATTAAAAAAATCGCATCGCTTCAGGGGGAGGTAGTCCACACATACGCACGAATGACATTATCATCTTCTAATGGATAGTAAAGTTGGAAGGGATATGTGCTATTATAATTATAGAATAATAATTATTTAATAAATATAATATATAAACTTTAAATATACCATAATAACCATCCATGAAATGAGGTGATGAAAAATTATTTACAACGTTATGTCAAGACGGTAAGTCATACATGTGTAAAAGTGATGTTTTCATTTTCCATATGATAAAAAATGGGCAGAAAATGGTTTTATCCTAATCATAATAACTTTTAAGTATATTTATTGTAATAAATTTATTATTTTATTAAGTTTATAATAGATTTATATGAATTATAATATAAAAAAAATATTGAGTAAGTAAAGGAGATTACCTCTTCTTCGGTAGTCTTTCTTTAGATATCTGTTTAAAGGGACTGGGGTTGGTCTTTTGGGAAGACCATTATAGGTTTTTGTTTCACTAGATAGCTCAAATTGGTGTAAATAAAATGGATAATATGTTTTCTTATATAAGTGAGAGAAATGATGCACTTGGAAATACTAAAAATATTAAAATATAACTAATTAATTCTCAAGAGAAATGATTAAAAATGGGTATATATTCAAATAGAAATATTATAAATTCTAAATATCATTATGGAATGAATTTTTTATAGGTTTGTTTATGTAATATTTAACCTTATCATTTGGTTTAATACCATGGTTAGCCAATTTTAATCTAAACCATGGTAATAACTTTTTAATATTAAATGGTTATAATTTTTCCTTTAAGGTAAAAATTATCTAATAAATTTTAAAGGGATAAAATTTAAAACCATTTTTAATTATAATTTTCTTCTTTAAATATTTTTATTTTTTAAAATAATTTAATAATATATTTTTATAATAAAATACTATAAATGTCATTTTAAGAACTATTCATATAATTTGACTTTGAAAACAACATGAAAACAACTCAATTCCTATATAAAACTTTAAAACATCCCTAGTGTGTTATATTAATCCATTAAATTCATGTAAAACAATAAATAATCCGTGTTTTATTACTTTAAATATTTTTAAATTCAATTATTTCATTTTTATATCTATTGAATAAATATTTTGTGGCGTTGCGTAAGAATTTAAGGTAATTATTCAATCAAAAAAATTATAAAAAAATTACCATGATAAGAAATTAATTTAAATTTTTAATTAAAATTTATAACTAAACTTTTCTTCTTTATATCCTTATGTAAAAACATTTAGAGATATTAAAGTCAAGAGAGAGATATTTTGTATTTATTATTTTACAAAATTAATATAAAATTAATATCCAAAGAATTATGGCACCCAGTGTCCATATATTTGATACTTTAATAGAAATGGTCTTTATAAACTCATAAAATAGTACAAATATAAGTTTTGTAGAAAATGTTAAAGCCTTTTCAGAAATTTTTAACCTTATTTTAACCATATAACCCTTACCAAGGTGACAAAAATTTACTATTGTTGCAATTAATATTGACCAAAAATAAAAGGGACCTATTTAAAAAAATTACCAACTGATTCCAAATATGGTATCCATTTTTTAAGAATCAATTTAATAAAGTGTATTAAACTAATTTAATATAAAAATGAAAAATTTAAAGAAAAATAGTTTTTTCATAAAAATTTCTTTTAAGTATAAAAATGTTTTTATACCAAATTAAACCATAAAATTGATTAAAATTAACACAATTGAAATATTAAAAATATAATAGAACTAATTTTATTTTAAACCCATTTTAAAACCAAGTGGTACTTTTTAAATCATTAAAACATAAATATATTTTTTAAATGAAAATGGTATTTTCACTACTCACTTTAAAGTCATCCTTTTTGAAAAATCCCAAAAAAAAATCACCATAAGTTAATTTTGATTTTCTAATTTAAAAAATAAAATTATTTTTATAAAATAAATTTTTTAAAAGTAACCAAATTTAGTTATAATATTGACTCAATGATAACTATTTTTGAAGAAAATGTATTTAAAAAATAAAATGACTACAAAAAATTGAGTGCTTACTTTCTAAGAATTTATAAATACTTTTTTATTTATTATTAAATTTATATATTTTAATAATTCAGTTACTTATATTCATATTCTAAAATTAAAAAACTATGTTATAATTTTTATAATAATATTTTACGGTTCATTTAAGATCGAAGTTGTGTGTCATATACACTATCGAATATAGTGTTATTTTCAAATCTCAGGATGTTAATAGGATTGGAGGTGTCCAATTGGATTTGTTACTCACACCATGTATAGGAATTTTGGTTCACATACATACTTCATGTCCATGGATATAGTAATGTTCAAGGCTCCAGTGGAAGTGATTTAGGATACGAAGTATGTTTTTATAAGGTAGTACCAGGATAGACTCTTGAGGGATATTGTGGTGTTTTATTTACTCACATGATGTACTCATACACTGGTTGGACCTTCCACTTTTGGGGTCCTTTGTTTATTATTTTTATGTCTTTATATACTTTCCTTTCCATTATTATAGAATTTATTATTTATTATATTGTGCTATATTTATTTATCAACTTTACTAATACTAAGGGAATAGTCTCCCCACTGATGAAATTCAGAACCTCACTATTAGTCTGAAACCTCTTGCATATGAGAAGACATGCATGAGTACATGAGACACTCTAGGTCAGATTTGGTGATTCATGTTAGGGACTTTGAAAATGGTATCAAATGATAGGTTTTCCATTTTCTTTCTTCTTTCCTATGATTTCGGAAAAGGTACAATGGAATCAGGTTAATTGGGTGTTAGGCATGGGAGTTTCATGTTTTCATGGGTAGTACATGAACAACGGACCTCTATGTTACTATTTTTAAAAATATTATTACACTTATGGTTTGAATGTTTTATATTTATTCTTATTATATTATAATGTTATACTTTTATGGGATTTGGGTGCATTCATACATCATGAGCAGGTACATTGGGTCAAATACATGTTGTATTCTTCATAGTAGTTCTTTAATTAATTATCTTGACGTGTGATAATTATTTAGTGATATATATGTATTAATTATTATTCTAAAATATATTTTTTGCATTAGTAAGTTGAAATTGATAATGATTTTTTATATAAGTATAATACTATGACTAGAGTAATGGTATGGCGCACTTGGATTTGACTATGGGTAGTGTTAGGAGGGATATAACTTGGGTTTTATGTTTCCTCCTTATAGAACCTTTGTGTGATCCCATAGAATATTTGGGATATATCTTCAATTATTCGCTTTAGATATGTTAAATTTTCTTTCGGAATTTTAGAAATGTCTTCGTAAATATATTTTATGGGCCACCAAAAGAGGCATCTCAGGATACTCTCGATAGGGAGGGTGTTCTTGTACCATCACCAGTGGTGTAGGAGGACACACCCAAGCCATCACCTATACCATCTCTGGTGATTCAGGTTATAGTGCCAGTTTAGCTTAGAATTTTTCATATTGTTCCCATTCAAGTAAAAAGAATTCCAAGGTGCAATAATGATTTTTTGGGACTTATATCTCCAAAATCAATTAATATTTCTTAGTAATAGAGTCCCACATGATATATAAGGCAAGATAGACATCTTTGAGGGAATTGTTAGTCTAGTATAGACTCATGTGGATGGGAAAGTGATATTGGAGACCTCGAGGTTCCAGGGGAATTCCAAGAGATGGTGGACTACCATGAATCAAGCTAGAAGACAATAGGGTCCTACTTGGTGACCATTAAGGAGCTCTTCCCCATGTAATATTTTCCTAACATGATGTATCTAGACCATTGTTTGGATTTCATGGAGTTATAACAATTATGTTTGTCTCTTCATATTCTACTTGTTTCATGGACCTTCTTGGATTCACCCCTTATCTAAATGGAAATGAGGACCAAAAGACCTTTAAGTTCAAGATATGCCTCTATCCTGGTATCAAATATAATGTTAGGTTCTCTAATACTAAATCATACCTAGAGTTGTTTCAAAATGTCCTAATCATCAAGAATGTTCTAGAGGATAATAGGGTAGGAAGCTTACTTCCAGTACAAAGAGGATTAGTGACTTAACTTTCTCCCACTAATATGGGAGGGTCATTTGGTATGAGGAATATGAAATCATATTAGTAGTATTAGGGTAGTCTTTATATAGGTCAAATAAGGATTCCCTCAGTTTCCTTGGTGTTATGTGATTTGATCAGGTGCACCAACTGCGGGAAAAGATGGAATTTTAGAAATGATTGCATGAATCCTCTTATAGAGTACCATTGATGTGGTCAGGTTGGTTGTCTGTTGATTTTCTATTATAGGGAATATCATAATATTTCTGGGAGAACTAGGTAAGATAAGGGTATATGACCTTAATAGAGGATGCAAAATTCCCAAACTTCGGTGACATAGTGGTAAGGGCATGGACCTGAGGTAGGATGAATTTTTTAGTGGATCAAGCTCTAAATAGTGGAAGTAAGGGACTAACTGCATCTTGAGGTATGGTATTAATAAACTCTAAACTATTTATCTATTTTTTGATGATGGTACTTATCATTCCTTTATCACTCCTTGAGTGGAAACTGGCCTAGAATTACCAATCAAAATATCTTTAGAAATGATTTATCTTCCAAGACCCTAAGGGACTATGATAGACCATCTTTGGATGTATCTAGAATGTCCTGTAGTGATCATTGTATATAGGAATTTTTGGGATTTCATGATCCTAGGGATCACTAGGTTTGATTTTATCTTTGGTTTAGACTACATTAAAAGCTTCTATGCACACAAAGACTACTATTGGAGGTGATTATGATTTACCTCACCTAAGCAAGGGGGGTTTGTAATGTCTGGTGAGTGGGATTTTAAAATTAGTATATTGGGCCTATATTTGAGTCAAATTGGAGCTATTATAGCATAATCTATGAGTATAAATATGTTTTACAGATAAATGTTACCCCTCTAATCCTTTCCTCTAGTATAGAGACTTTATCAGGATATCTTCTTGGAAGAATTTTGAGGTATATCCTAAGGTGGGAATTGAGTTTGAAATAGAACTCATGCCAAGGGCGCATCTTATGTAAATACCTCATTATCTTATGGAGTCATAAAATTTGAAGGAAATGAAATTTTATCTTGATGTCTTAGTTAATAAAAACTTCTTAAACTAACAATATCACCCTTAGATGCTCTAGTATTGTTCTCAAAAAAAGAAGGATGGTACTATTCATCTCTGTATTGATTAAATAAAGTTTAACTATGTGAAAATGAATAATAGGTTATTTTTAATAATTATTGATTATATGTTAGATCAATTATAAGTATATTGTTGGTTTTTCAAGATCAACCATGTTATGGTTACCATCATATTCGGGTCATGGAGGAATACATACAAAAGAAAGTGTTTAGGAGCCTGTATGGGCTATATGAGTTCTTGATTATGTTGTTTAGTCTAATGAATTCTCCATAAATATTTATGGACCTCATGAATAATATTGTTCATCCATATCTATATTCATTTTTTATTGTGTTCATTGAGGAAATCCTCATCAATTCACATATCTTATAGTAGCATGAAAGTTAACCCAAGATAGTCTTGGGTATAATTCAAGAACATCAACATTATGTCATGTTTTCATAATGTTACCTTTAAATTTTTGAGGTGAATTTCCTTGGGCATGTGGTGTCATACACAAAAATTTATATAGACCCACAAAAGGTGGAGTAACTTGTGTCTTGGGATTTACCTTGGAATGTATTCAATATTAGGTGATCCCTTGGTTTAACATGTTACTACTGTCATTTTATCTAGGATTTATCACATCTAGAAACCCCCATGATAGATCAAACTAAGAAAGGTATGAAGTTTTTGAGGTTGTATTAGTGTTTGTAAGAGTTTCTTGAGATAAATATGAGATTTTTGAAGTCTCTAGTGCTAATATTTATAGAACCTAGGAAGGTATTTGAAATATTTTGTGATTACATAGTAGTTGGATTGGAATTTGTGTTCATACATGAAGATTGGGTAGTATCTTATATATCTCACTAATTATGACCCCATGTGAAGAATTATCCTACCCATGACCTAGATATTGTATTAGTGGTTCACACTTTGAAGTTTTGGTGACATTATTTCTTTGGAGAGAGGTTTGTTTTCTTTACATACCATAGAAGTATTCATTATATCTTCTCATAGCATGAACTGAATTTGAATTTGGGTTACTGGGTGGAGTATCTAAATACTTTTGAATTCAAGATAGATTATTAACCATGTAAGTGTAATGTTCTTAAAAATTCTCTAATTAGGAAGACATAGGATTCATGGAAACTTGTATAGAGGCCTTCATAGTAAGAGATGCATTTGATGTGATTGTTGGATGATTGGAGGATGGATTTGATGGATGGATGATGGGTAGAGACATGTAATCCCTTATTTATCATGTCAAAATTAGTATATTGAGTGAAGATAATACATGTGTTATATTCATAGTTTGTGGTGAGGTAGTAATGATTATTATGGGATGACTCCATTCTAGTTTGGTCCTTAGATTATGACAACATACTTTGTGTCCAAGGGATGGTTAAAGTTACTTCTCTTATCGGGGAAGATAATTTGATTTACTCACTTGCCTCACAGTTCACATTGTATCCTAGGTAGATGAAGATGTACCATGAAATCGTATGGTAGTTTTGGTATCCATGAATGAAGAGGTATATTGCTGGATTTGATTCATGATGTCTTACCTTCCAATGAAATCAGTATAAGAATAAATTTCTTAGTGGTTTATTCTTGTTACTTCCAGTACCAAGATGGAAATGCTATGATGCCATGATGAATATTTTCACAGCTTTACCAAGGACATAAATGAATCATAATATTTTATGGGTGATAATTTATTGGCTAAGGTGGAAAATTGTTTTCTAATCCAATAGAATCCTTATGTGGATGTGTTAGGAATGATATATTTCAGTGAGATTTTATATCTTCCTAGAGTTTCCATGAGCATTATATTATATATACATGCATGTTTTACATCACAGTTCTTAATGGGATTGTCAAATACATTGGGGACTCAGTTTATTTCTAGCACAACATGTCACCCATTGATATATGGAAAATATAAGAAGATGATTTCGATTTATTAATATATGCTTTGAGCGTAGTACGTATACTTTAGAGGATCCTGGGATGAAAATATATCCTTAGAGTATTTTCTTATAATAACATTTATTCGGATTATATCCAGATGGAAACCTATAAGGACCTCTATAATCGACCTTATCACTCAATATTATATAGGCATGAGGTGGTTGAGGCAATTATTTTGAGACCAAGCCTAGTTCATGATACTTTAGATGGAGTTTAGTTGATCCAAAAATGGTTGATCACCACTTAGATCAGATAAATATTACATGCCTACCATAATAGGATTTATTGAAGTTTTCTATGAGGGATATAGTTTTCTTCTGGGTTTCACCTCATTTGGGGAATCAATGTCTTTATAAGTAACGAAAGATAACACAAATATTTATTGGACCATTCAAGATCATCGATTTTATAGGGATGGTGGAAAAAAATTGGGCTTCCTTTATTTTATTGAGGTATTCATGATTTGTTCCACATATCTTAACTTTGAATTTACATGGTTGATCTTGTTCATGTTATAGACAATGAAGATATTGAATTGGATCTGAATGCATCATATGAAGAACAGTTTACCCATATAGTCGATTAGGGAGAGAAAGTGTTATGGGGTGAATATAGTGCCACTTATTCGTATCTTATAGAGGTACATATGAGTTTAAAATGAGACTTGGGAGTAATAGTGTTATTTTTAGGCACAATGGCCCAATTTATTTGAGCATGATCCCAAAGACGCTTCCCATGGATGTGAATTTATTCAAGGGGGATAATTGAAACACCCCCATTTCAATGTAAATGATAATATAAATTTTTCCATGTATTTAGTGGTGTTTTTTATCTTTTTATGGTTTAATTTGGGTATGGGATGTATTGAATTTTGCGTCTAAAACAATCTACACTATAGCTCTGTTGTAGTTAATGGTGGTCCTGGTGTGCTTCGATATAAAATGGAAAAATGGGAAAATGGGTGTGGCCATGGTGTTGTTATAGAGGAATAATATTGAGGGATATTACTTAGGATACTTCACCTGTAACACCCTTATATTTTATGAAATATTTTTTGGAATAAAATTAATTTCTTCGATAGCTTTTGTTATACACGACAAAGAGTTTTAACAAATCGTAAAAAACTATTAATATTATTATTTAAAAACAACCATTATTACCTAGGTTTTAAACTTCTAAGAATGAATAGTAATAACCACATTTTAAAAATTAAGTATAATGGTTTCATATAAATAAATTATATTGATAAAAAATAGCTTAATTTTTTGTAATGTCTTTATATGCTTTGAAAAATACTTTTTTCTAAAAAAATTATTTGTATTTTTTTAACAAATAATAAAATTAAATTTGACACTTTTAGAAAATATATTTGAAAAAATAAACAAAAAAATTTGGAATCAACATTTCAAAATTATCTTGGGGTGAATTTTTGGGATTATTCTAAAAAGACTAATGCTTTGATGAATAGTAAAATTATTAGTTTTATTGAAAACTACATTTCCATTTAAAGAGTTTATGAGGATCCATTTAAAAAAATAGTATGAAATGTAAATTTATCTTAATTATATTATATTTAATAAAATATTGGTAATTTAATCAATTTAATGTAATACCTTGAGTCTTTATGATTTATTTCCTTTCAAATAAATTTAATCTCTTTCATAACATGTGCTTCCTGAAACACCAGGTTTAAATTAAATGTGATTATATATTAAAATATAATTTAAATATGACTATTATACCTCAAAATTATATTTTAGGGTATTAATAGGAAAATTAAATTATGAAAATTTTGGTTATCTATGGATTAGAAATAAAATAAGACTCATTTGAAACTAAAATAAATGTTTTCTTAAAAAATATATTTTTCAAAGAAAATAACTTTTTCACTTCCTACACACTAATGATAAAATTAAGTTTTGAAACTTTTTGTAAATTTATTCAATAAAATTAACATAATTTTTTAAATAAATATATCCAAATTAAATTACTCTATATTTTTCGAATTTTTCTTAAAAGGTTCATTTTTTGATGAATAGTGAAAAATACTAATTTTTATTGAAAATTGTCTTTTTATTTATATTATTTAAGAAGATAAATTATATTTTAATTTTTTTTAAAGTAAAATTAGTTAATTTATATTATAATAAATACAATTTAGGTTATTTTAATCAATTTCATAAAGAATTTTTATATTAAATACTTCAATACTTGTGAGAGTTTTCTCTATGGAAGCCCTCTTTTCCATCATGTCTACTGTTATAATTTTAAATTGGATTCTACCACTTTTGTGAATTTAATTTTGAAAAAATGGATTAGATATTTTTTATAATATTAATTTCTTTTATCTTATAATTTCTAAATAATTTTCTATCTTTATGAATAGTAAAACAAGTAAAAAATAATTACCAAAATTAAGGTAACAACTGATTTATCAGGGGTTAAACTAAAACTATAAGTGTTAAGATGACCTATAAAAATTTCAAAAACCCATAGTATGGAAATATTTAGACCTTATCATTTATAAGGGTCGGTAATGACCCATTTTCGATTCCTTTTTAGGATAAAAACATGGGTGTAATTGATTCCTTTTAAAAATTCTTAAATGATCATTTAAATTTTACATCTTCTTCAACCTCCTTAAAATTTTATTCAATCATGATAATATAATAACAATAGTATCTCCCATATAATTATATATTATTATGTTAATATGATAACCAACATCAAACTCTTCTTCTATCAAATTGTAAAGGAAACCGTTGACTGTGTGTATGGCGAACTCCCGCCACACTAACAAATTTAGATTCTTTTTCATCAACACCTCTCGTGAATATATATAATGATGGGTTTAATATATATATATATCTGTGTGTGTGTGTGTAATATTTATGATATATTTATAATTATTTATTTATAGAATCACATGCACCTTCTTTCTTTCTATTCTTTTTAAAATATAAGAATGTTTCTTTTGTGAACAGATATCTACTGTCTCACGAAGTAATGCAATTCGTTTTTCACTTACGATTTACAAAGAAGGTAATAAGGATATATTTAATGAATTTATGTGGTATATATGACATGATCTAAATTTTTTATCATTATTATATTATACACTTCATTACCCTTTTACTCGTTAAGGGAATGATAGTGTCGCTCGTGTGTACGAACAACCTTCTGTCTCTGGGAAGCGATGTGATTCATTATCCATGATAAAATTTAAAAAATAGATCTAATAATTTATATAAGGAGTAAATATGATATTTATAACATTATTATAAAAATTGAAATTATGGATTTATATCCTATGTACAAGAACTGAATCTTTCATGATAAAAAGTAGAGTATAAAATAAGATAATTAACACTCACAAGAATGAAAATAATAAAATATTGTTAAAAATGGGTGGTAAAATATTTTAAGAAATAATATAGGTATTATAAATATGATTATAGTTATTTTATAGAATCATAACAGGAGAAAAAAAATAAACTGGTGGTTAAATCATATTCAACTAAAGGAAAGCATGTGGTAATAGATTGCATCTCAATTTCCATTTCATTGAAACATATTTGTTAATATACACCTATTCATTTTTATATGGTGTATATACTACACCATTGATGCGGTTAACATGAACTATTTATTCTTGATGGTTAATTTTTTGTTTCATGTTTATTATTTAAGTGGTTACAATTAAAATGTTACCTAAGTGGTAAAAAAAGTATCATATAATCTCATTTTCTTTTGTGATTGAATACTTTCTCTTGAAACAGTCACTTTATTATGATAATATTCCATTGTAAACTAAATTTATATTAAATATAAATATTATTTTATAGTTTATATGATTATTTCATAAACCATGTACCATTTCTACATATTTCTTTTACTTTAAATGATATTTGATTAACTTGTAAAATATTGATAAATCTGTATTCTTTACTCAATACTGATATTTGATGACAATGAATATTGATTCATAAATTAAATAGATTTTTCAATATATGATAAATTATTTGTACATTCATTTATGGGTGGTTCCATGTAATATATAACACTTAGATACATATAAAGGTCTCATGAGACAAATCAATTGGCCAAATCAGATGGGTTTTTACTTGTAGTTTTAAACTGTCCTATGAAAGGTATTGACAATAGAGATATTATGATGCTTGAGATCATGATGGATAATATTTAAGAATTTAATTAATTCATAATTTATTTAATATTATTATCCATTATATTTTTGCATTTATATTATCTATATATTCATTTCATTATCAGTTCATCAATTAAATGTAATTTTTTTTCAGTTAGTTACTTTTTTATATTGATTAGGCCTTATTTCATGATCAAGTTATTAATTAAATAGAATGTGTTTTCAATTATTTACCTTTCCATATATCATATTATTTTTTAAATAGTGATATATTCCACTATATGTGGCCCATATTGAGTATTTAAGATCAACCTTGTTTTTTTTCTTTCCCCAGGTTTCAAAAAATTATCCTTTGAATGAGTTTCAAGGATGTTGAGAATTTTCTTTTTATGTTTAATTTTATTTTCCCTATATAAAATTGGTATCATGTATGTCTATCTTTACAAGATATCCCAAATACCCTAGTACCCTTATACATGATCTGAAACCCATATATCCTGAAGGACATTCCAGATCCCCACAGGTTGGCTACAAGCACCTGGAATCACACAGGACAAAAGAGGGGATGAGTTTTTCACAAAAATAATAGAAGATAAAGATATATCAGTATCCTAAAAACTCCAAAGGGAGAACAGTATCAAGAATCAAAGAGGTATATCAAACTAAAAATAGTATATCATCAAAGTACCATAAATTAACAAGATAAAACACAAACATCCTGATGGTATCAACACTCTAAGCCCAAAGGGTAATAAAAATCCCCCTCCTCCCATAGGTACATTCCCTTTAATCGAATCTGCAAAAATAAAATATACAAACACCAAAAGGAAAATTAAGGGTGTGAGATAAATCCAAGTAGGGTATCCCTAGTAGTTCAATAATAAGATTACATAATAAATTAACCAAATCATGTTTTCAATTTAAAAACATAGGCATGGATGTACTATTTAATATTTAAATCAAAACATTATTTTCACTTCAAAAGATAGAAAAATTTCCAAAAATGGCTCAATAAACATTTTATTTAAAATAGTTTATATAAATCAATTGGTAATGAGTAAAACAGTTTCACAATTAATGGAATACATATCAAATTAATCACAACAATTCATAGCACAATGTTCAAATTCCCTATGTTATGTTATGTTAGTTTCTAGATATGATATTATCACACACATATTAGTGATCATAGAAAACATCCACTCCCACTTATGGTAAAGTTACAATCATCCACTCCCACTTAAGGTAAAATTACAAGATGATCATGGTTTAGTTAGTGTTTTCATCATCAATATGTTTATTTGGAATTACCATCCTAGAATGTTTATCCCAACCACCTACTAACTACCTAGGATCTCATCAGATTCAATCAATTAAACAATATTTCAAAATTCATTTCACTTCAAATCAAAACATCATTTACAATTCAATTTCTCAATTTATAATTTCAATATGTCAAATAAATTTCAAAACTAAATCCTATATTTTTAATCATTTCATGCCCTTACAAAATAAAACCAATCACATTTTTTAAATAATCACTTTAATCCATTTTCAAAAGTAAATTCTCTAATAAATTTACTATTTCCATCAATTTCCAATTATAGCCAAAATTCAAATTCCCTTGGAATTGGGGGTATTCCTCCAAATCAATACCAATTCAATTAAAATTCCAATTCTCATAGAATTGGGAATTAATAATTCCATTGAAATAATTTTAATTTAAATCAATCAAATTAAGGGCTTATCACAACGAAGATATCAACATAACCACCTACCTTTTTCACAAATAACGCATATAACAACACCTATAATAGGATTTTTCAATGAAGATCGATGAAAAAATGGATCATAGAATAAAACCTAGATTCAAGATCCAAGAAATTAGAACATATATCCCTCAAAAACTTTATGATCTAAGAAACCTTATGGAGAAAAGAAATATATAGAATGAGAGAAATAACCAAAGATGATCACTTAATAGAGGGATCAAACGAGTTTCTCCCAGATTTGAACCACCTAAGAGGGGGTGTATAGGAGGAAATATTATTCTTTAGGGTACTAAAGACCTTCTAAGAATTATATGGGTAGTTAGGGTTATACAAAAGGTAAAAGGGGGTTTGGGAATTTTTTTAATAATTTTTGTAAATAAAAATCTCATATGCACGGTTAGTTGGGTAGGACTGCACAGCTTCCCAAACTCTATGCCTTACCCATGTTTCCCTATAATGGGGTGTATGGTTTATACTAGTTGGGAACATAGTTTTGGAAACTGTACCCAAACCATGAATTACTAATTATCTAGGGGTTATACAATTTTTACTGGTGGGGCGCACGATTTGGGAAAACTATTCGTCAACCATGAACAACCAAGAATTTTCCAAAATATAAAAATTTCCACTTTAAAAAACTTGAGACCAAAACCAACTAAATAATGAGAAAAGGATGGTAGATTAATACCTGAAAACCGTAACAATATGTTATGAATTCCCCATCTTATAAAACTTATGCCCCCATAAATCGTATCAATAAGCTTTCATATAAAAAAATATGATGCCACTAAACTCTCATTAGTTCATCTATCTCTCATGTATCATGAGTATCAAAACTTTGAAACCATATAAGTCTAACAAAATTTATCTTAATCCCATGAAGTATTTTTGTTTTAGAATCAATTATCCTGATCGGACTATCAATCACAGATAAATCTGTCTCAATATCAAGATCACTCCAACTCAAAATAAGATATGGATCAAAAATATAACTATGTAGTTGTGATACATAGAACATATTATGTATCTATGTCAATTGTGTAGGAAGTTATAAATGGTGATCTATATTACCCACCTAAGAAATAACCTCACAATGTCCCATAAAAATTGGATCAAGCATTCCTTACCTCCTAAGTCATCAATGACCCAAAAATGGTGAAATTCTCAGGAACACCTAATCACTAACTAAAAAATACATTGCTCAATAGTGATGATAAAAATAAGACTTATACAGGTTCTATTCCATCAACATTTTATAATGAATCAACCGAATATTTTTTCCATCTCTAGTACCATGATCGGTCCAACCTAGGATCATTCACTGATCTTTCACCAATACAAAACAAATTTACATGGTCAGTCATACAAGGCCTCAAAAAGAGAAATTTTTTCACATACTAGTAACTATTGTTTTAATAAAACTCAACTAGTCCAAAATGGTCCTCCCAAGATCTACCAAAATCAAGGATGTAAGTACATAACACTTCTTAAATAATCTGTATAAACCTCTCTATGTGTACATCCATCTATAGATGGTATTTTATACTCAAATGAACCTGAGATCTCACTGCCTCTTGGATGCCTCTCCAGAAGAAATAAGTAAATTAGAAATATCTATTAGAGACATTAGTAGATGGAACTCTGTAAAAAATAAGAAGACTATCTCATATAGAGATTTATTAGCTCCTAAACATTAGTTGTATCATTAATGTGTACAATGTGATCCAATTTGGTCATCCTATTAATCACAACCTATATCCCATTAATCATTCTCCAGGTATGTGTAAACTCAACCACAAAGTCCACAGAGATCTCATCCCCCTCCAAGTTGGTACTATATGTGGATAAAATGAACTCAGAGGTCTCTGGTTCTTGTCCTTGACCTGTTTCCAAGTATAAGAATGATATAAAAAATCAAATATTCAATGTCTCATACATGGACACCATAATTGACTCTACATGTCATAAAACATCTTTATGGTTCTTGGGTGCACTGTCCATTGGGAATTATGGAAATCCCCCATCACATATTTCGACATATACAATGAAATGAAAACCCAATTTGAAAAAAATTGAAAACCCTTCATGGGGACCGACCACTCAGTAACAGTATCCCTATAAAAAAGAGTCTCTCTAATGCTATGTAATTTATCATCAATATGGTGTTTCTGAATAATCATCTTAGGAAGAGTAGAGGTCATCTGAACACTGGCCAAGGAAACCTCGGCCCCTGATTCACAATCTCTAATATTCAACTATAAAAACACATTACTAATATTTGAATTGGTGACACTCTTCCAAAATAAACTTTATTCAAGGAAATCCTTTGGGTTCTTCTGAGAAATTGGGCACTAAAATTTATGTCAATCCAAGAAGATAAATATGTAAAGAATATGTCGGTTGAAGAGATTACGATATCTCTCATAAACTATGAGATAACTATGAAGATACCAGATGAGAAAAGGATTAATTAAGTTAAATAGGTTAAAAATTAAATTTTTTTTAAAGAATATCAATGATGAATCATTCATAACGGACCTCAAAATCCCTTATCTTTCCAATAAGATGAACAATTTCATTAAAAAGAGAAAATAAAAATACCAAAATAAAATAGAGAATCAAGAATCGTAAGTTGTTTGATTCAACTAAAAAAGAAGTATCATATCAAGATAGATTATCATTTGGACAATAATAAGGATAAGGACAAGAAACAAGGTAATAAAGCACTTAAATTCTCAACTTGGAGTTCTAAAGGTGACTCAACTTCTTCATCCAAATCAATTGATGAAAGTGTAAAGTGTCTTATGACCAAAATTATGGTATGTGATGGAGTCAATTCAATTAATTCTACACATTCCTCTTCTTCTTCTACTTATTCAACCTCTTCTCTAAGTTATGAAGATCTAATTTATGTTAGATTTCAACTTCAAAAAGGTTTTTGTGAAATTACTTCAAAATTTAAGAATCTTAAAAAGAAATAAAATCTATTTTTTTAAAAATATCAACTTTTAAAAGAAAAAGATGATTTGGTCTTAAAATTAAAAGTACAAAAAAAATTGAGAATTTTTAATCTCAAATTAAATATATTAAAAAATATTTCATGAATCACACATGGTGGTTGATATTAAAATATGATTTTGGACTCCCAAATTTTTGTTAAAAGTAATTCTAGAATTGGTTTTTCCAAACAGTCTAGTCATTACAAAAATTATAAAAAGACTACTTTTGAAAAAGGAAAACTCCTAAAATAAATTTTTTCATTATTGTAGGAAATTAGGATATCTTATTTATGAATGAAATTTCAATAATTATAGATATGGTATACCGAAGTACATTCATCCCACTTCTCACATTCCTAAGAGAAAAACTTTTTATAAACAAATTTGGATTCCAAAGTCTTTATTAGCTAACTTAATTGGATCCAAAATATAGTTACCAAAAGCATCAGTCTCTTGATATTTTTTTAGGACAAGTGTATCAATAAAAAAGACTAAGAATATTATTTTTATATGGATAGTGGGTGTTCCATTCACATGTGTGGTTATCCTTCTAAATTAAATCATCTTGAAAAATTCAGCATAGGATATGTCACATTTATAGATGATTCAAAATATAAAATCATCAGTATTGGTATGATCGGTTTCTCCAGATATACTTTAATTAAAGATGCATTATTTGTTAATATATTTAAGCATAATTTACTAATTATTAGTCAATTATGTGATAGTGATTTATAATTACTTTGGGAAATTATTTTTTGTTTGGTCTTTAATTCTAAAGAAACACTTTTATCCACTTTATCTCATTTCCAAAATGCTTATATTATATATTTAAAATATAATTTAATAAAAAATATAAAGTGTTTAAGTGAAAAAAATAGTGAATCTTGGATTTTTAATAGATTTCATGGTTAATTCAACACACACACACACACACAAGTCAAACTCAACTATAACCATCTAGTATAAGATTTCCTAAATTTTTTTCAAATTTAACATTGTTTGTAAGCCTTTACAACTTAGTAAGAAATACATATCTTCCTTTAAATATAAAAAGGAATTTTCCTCCCCTAAATCTTTATAACTTGTACAGATTGATATTTTTTTAACAACTCAAGTTACTAGAATTAGAGTTAAATCTTAAACCATTGTAATTATTGATGATTATACTAGATATACATGGGATTATTTCTTGGATCATAAAAATGAGTCTTGTAAGTCCTTTATTAATTTTTTAGGGGAAGTTAAAAAATGAAAAGGGGTTCAATATATAATACCTTATAAGTGAATATGTTGGAGATTTAAATAATAAATACTTTTATGAACTTTATACTTCTCATAGTTTTCACTATTCCTTCTTTGCTCCTAGAACACCTCAAAAAATTGTGTTATTGAAAGATGAAATACGACCCTTTAGGAGTTTTCTAAAACTTTTTTGAATTAATTTAAACTCCATAAATAATTTGGGGCTGAGGCAATCAATATATCTTACTACATCATTAATTTAATTCTCATAATACCCATCCATATAAAAAACCCATATGAACTTTAGAAAGGAAAACTTCATAAATTTTGATATTTTAAGGTGTTTGGGTGTACATTTTTTTACTTAACACCATGGAAAAACTAGGAAATTTTTAATCCAAATCATTTAAGGAATGTTTATTGGGTAATCTAACTCAATTAAAGCCTACAAAGTCTTCAATAAGAGGACCAAACCCCTAGAAAAATCAATTCACATCAATTTTGATGAGAATCTACCTAAATATTATCCTAAGAGTGATGATGGTGTTGACAAAGATTGTTTTAATTTACCTAAACCTCGATATTCTACAGAAGTTCTTGGTGAAAAAGAATCCCCATATACTCCTTTACCCAAAACATTGGTTAAATCAAAAGACCATCCCTTAGATATTGTTATCAATGAATTGAAATTTAGAACTTGTACTAGAAGGTCAACCTTAAATGAGGTTCAACAACTAGATTTTATCTCTCAATATTAACATTAAACCATTGATTATGTTATTAATATTAAAATTTGATTCTTTCTATGAAATAGGGGTTGAATCAATTTCAAAGGATGAATATTCAGACTCTCATGGAAATACCCAATGATCTTCCCATTATTGGAACCAAGTGGGTTTTTTAAAATAAGTTAGTTGAGAAAAGAATTATCACTCATAATAAGGATATACTTATTGAAAAATTATATAATAAAGAAGAAGGTATATATTATGGGAAAACCTTTTCACTCATTTCTCAACTGGAATGCATTAGAATCTTGTTAGAATTCACTTTTTTCCTTAATTTTCAATATTTTTAAAGGGATTTTAAAAGTTTTTTTCAAAATGGATTAATTTTTAAAAAAAGAAACAACCAATAAGTTTTAAAGATCCTATTTTAAAAATCATATTTTCAAGTTATCCAAACCTATATATGGTTTAAAACAATCCCCTAGTGCTTGTAAAAATGTTTAACAAAATTCCCTCTATCAAATGGTTTTAAAATGGGAGAATATAATTCCACTCTTTTAATAAAAAATCGAATGATTTATTAATTTTTTAAATCTATGTTGACAATGTTATTTTCAAATAAACTAAAGAATATATTTTTAATGAATAATTTGATTTAATGAATAAGGAGTTTGAAATCGGATTTATGGGAGAACTCAAATTCTTCCTTGGTTTTCAAATTTTTCAAAATGTTGATTGAACTTTTCTAAACCAAAATAAATAAAATAATGATATTTTAAAATGTTTTGGCATGGATTATGCTATGAAAATAAGTACTTCTATGAGTACTAATTGTAAACTAATGTTGGATGAAGCTGGTAAACTGGTTGACAGTAACCTTTATTAAAGTATGGTTGAGAGTCTTATTTACCTTACTACAGCCCAGTCAAAAATCATGTTTAGTGTTTGCATTTGTGCACGTTTTCAATGAAATCCAAAGGAATATTATTTGAAATATCTCAAAATAATTTTTAGATATTTTAAAGGAACTAAAAAATTTGGATTATTTTATCTAAAGGATACTTATTCTGAACTTACTTATTTTTTATACAAATTTTGGATCATGAGAACTAGATAGAAAAGGAACTTGTGATAATTTCCAATTTTTAGTAAAATCCCTCGTATCATGGAGTATTAAGAAGTAAAAAGTTTCTAATCTTTCTACAGCTGAATATTGATATATAGCTATTGGGAGTTAATGTTCTAAAATTATATAGATGAAGCATACTCTCTTAGACTGTGGGATTATATACAATCATGTCCATATCAAGTGTGATAATAATAGTGAAATCAGTATCTATTGATATCTTATCCAACATTATTACACTAAACACATTGATCTAAGACATCATTTTCGTATATATCACTTTCAAAAAGGTGATACATTATTTTTTCACCAGCCTTCAATTAGTCGATATCCTCATAAAACCCTTTAATTTTGATCAATTTTAATTCATAAATGATGAGTTGGGTATGATTAAATTGTGATAATATTTCCATAACTTTAAAAAGCATGTGTTTTTACAAATAGTTTTAAATAAATGTTTTATAAATGTTTTCAAAAAAATATTTTTAAAAATATTTCCTTAAAAAAATTCAAACTTTTTTTATTTTTATAATGTTAAGTGTGTGTAATATTATATATAAAAAATTTCTATCTAAATACAAATAAGTGGATATTTTTTGGCATATATGAACCAATAGGTTATTACCAATAAAAGGGATGGCTAGGATTTTAATCTCATCTTCGCCCTAGGCATGAGTTGTGGGCCTATACTGCATACATGGTTTGAAATTCTTGGGGAAATTTATCTTAGTTTATTAATGTAATATTTGTTATAAATTAATAATGGAATGAAATTTATAAGTTAAAATATTAATTTTTTTACTTTCTAATTATTTATTTTACATGTGCTTTATTGATCTTAAAATGTTACCTTTTTAATCTCTTATATTGTTTTTTTTTTGTTTTTGTATCTCTTAATAAAAAAATTAAATGTCTCATCATATTTATAATGTATTAATTGAGGTAGATCTAATATTTTTATTACCAAAATTTACCTATAGGAGTCAAAATTTACCAAATATTATGATTATTTAAAAACTTTTTTTCTTCAAAGTGTTATTTCCATCTAGATAATTATTTTCATTTAAATTTGAAAAAAATATACTTTAATGTTATTTTAAATTGAGTGTATTTTAGTATTAATATTTGATAATGTAGATAGTTTTTACATGGACCAAAAAAAGGAATTATATGGAATTTAAAAGACCCTTTTGAATTCTCATTCTAATTGGGAATACCAGCCATCCGATACAGAATCATCCTTTAGCCGGTGGAAGTAGACATAATAGGAGTACCCTGACTACTTGATATAGGGAACTGTCTAGCCAAGTGTAGTATAACAGAACCAGTGAAACTATCCAAAGTGAACCAGACAACTACTAGTATATAGCGGTAAGCTAGTGGATGACTTCAAGATTATATCAAAGTCAGGTAGCACACTAGCTTCCTGGTGGTATCTAGCAGATACCTGGTAACTTCCATGACTCTGATTCAATTATAAAAGATTACCAGCAACCTTAGAACCTATAAATATACCCTTTGAAGGCATAAAAGAATATTCCAAACACAATTTTCAATGAAAAATATTTGTGATCATTAATTTTATCCTATCTATGCTTGAGTTCTCAATTTCAATAAAAATAGTGCACTCTTTGAAAATCATTCTCACTTATTCAACATTATTCTCTATCTCTCCTAATATTTTTTCTTGTTCATTGAGATATTAATACTGATATTCAAAGGAATTATTCCTAAATAGTTCTTTATCTTATTTCATCCTTCTATTTCATTTCTCATAACCATTAAAATTGAGGGATTCATTTTTCTTTTCAAACCCGCTAAAAGGAAAGGGATTTCTTTCTCTTTGAGATTTATAGCTAAAATTGTTAAAAATCCAGGTTCAATTGTGATTATCTAGTTTTTTACTATAAATAATTAAAAATAAAGGTATCTTCAGTATATTTTATACCATTAAATCTAAATACTAATACAATACACATCAATCCACATGGGTGGGAAACGTAAACGGTCGTCAAATAACTTTGGCCAAACTCCTTTATCAAATTGTTTTCCATAATAATTTTATTCTCTACTCACTTATTTATTTCAATTTATAATGTGATTAATAATTTCTTATTGGATACCCTTATTATAAATAAACTTAATTTTTATATCATTGCCATAATTATATATTTAAATTGTGATATTCCTAATCATTTCAATTTCATTGTATTGAAATGTTTGATTTTTCAATACAATTACTTATATGATTCTATTATTATATTTTTATATTTCATTCTTACTATTTTATTCAATATTTCATTTCAAAAATTAAATGGTTTATATTTTGTTTTTAAAAAAATAAATTCAACACCCCCATCCCCCCTCCCTCTTTCCATTTATCCTACTCCAACCTATACCTTTCAAGTGTAAGTCCCAACTTCTTGATCAATGATGGATTACTTCTATATCATATGAGAAATACCTTCCATATGGGCCTCCACTATAGGTATAATACCCAAATATTTACTCCTTCGCATAAACCACTTATTGGGTGATGGATATTTGAGAAAATCTATATGCATAAGTCCCACTCATTCCATTATTATCATAAATTTCGTGGCACAAACATCTTTATAGAATGATGTCAAATTTCATGGTCAACATCCTAGTTGTACGACATAAAACTACATGACAACATCCTTACCACATGACTTTAAATTGCATGGTATGGTCCTTCCACATGACCATAAATTGTGTCACTCAAACTACATGGACTTTGATTCCTGTTTCAATGGGATATATAAGATGCCTCCTCAATGTTCAAAACCAACATCATCAACCCTTTATTTCAATCCTTATAGGTTCATATTCCTCATGATATCACTTACATCCTTATCTCACCTAGATATATTATTGTGGTCCTAACTTCCCTTTCTCTAGGTCCATATTCCCTCTAAATATCTCCTTATTAGGTCATATTCCCAATAACATCATGATCCCTACCTATAATTCCATATTCCTTCAAGGTTACTACCACATATTTATCATCTTTTCCATATTTCTAATGAGTCCATATTTTTTTTAAAGATCTATATTCCTTTTGAGTTCTAGTTTATCTTATTGTTTCATATTCCCTTTAAGGCCAACAAGAAAGGTTCGCTCATGAATAAGTCCCACACCAACCATTTAAAGGAAAAAAAATTTAAACATCCATACTACATGACATTAAACTACATAGATAAGTCCTTATGGCATGAAATTAAAAGGTGTTATGTGCCCTCATTAAGCGTCCCTAAACTATGTGGGTTATGATTCCTTTTGTAAGGATATGTAGGAATCCCTTGTAATGATCCTTATCCCAAAATCATAAATATACACCACTTTCCTATATGATGATAAAATCTAGAGTGCCCATCTGTATAGTTTTAAACTATATCCCCCTTAAAATTAAACATCACTGAGTAATAATAAAACAAGATATAGAACAAATGATATATATAGATGGTGCCATTAATGTAAAAACTATAATATATATAGATGTTCACATTTATGTAGAACCTCTGATACATATATATGTTCACATCGATATATGATAACAACCAACTCTTGGAAAGGGGTAATTTAATTTGCACTAGGATGTGGGAAAATCACAAAAATAAATATTAAATATATAAGAGCATCTAAGAGTATGTTAGAATAACCTCAAAAAGGTGTGATGAGATTGACTTACCACCTAATCGACTAACGTGAATTTCAAAGAACCACTATAAAAACCACCCATGTGACTTCCTACCTTTAGAAAGTAGGCCCGCGAGAACTTTTACACTAAATTTTCATAGATACAGGAGTCATTGAATGTTTCCAATTACACAAACATCCTTCTCATCCAAAATTTACTGAAACAATTTGATTTTATTAATGATATCTAGTGTGAAAGATAATATGAACATTCAAATTTAACATTTTTTTCCCTCAAAGAATAATAGGAATTATATATAAATTATACCATAGGATTCAATGTATTATAACATCTATGATAGTCCTATAATATATTCATAGTCATAAAATGTGATTGCGATAAGGAAATAAAGTGATGTAATATATTACCCCTTATTATATATTTTGAGTATGGAATATTGTATGATATAATTATACCATGTATTATAATATAATTCATAATATAAAAAATTTCCACTTACACTCAAGATACATAAACTTTATTTCATTTCATCTTACATTGTGTTATATATAATAAATTGTGAAACCATATTCAATACTCCTTTTAGATATTTTATAAAACATTTTTGTAAATGTATCATTAAATTCACCATGTATCACATCATATAAAATACCTTTTAAATATCCATCCAAATCTCCTTTTGGATAAACTGTAAACTACTTTTATTTTATCTCTATAATTTTTATAAAACCCAATACCTATTAAATAATCCATAAAGTGTGACCCCACATGCCTTTTTAGTGTTTTCAAAAAATATGAATTTCTTAATTTATAAATTTAAGCAAAGATAATCCTCTAGAAAAGAATCAATTCTACTCAAGATACAAAGGGATATGATGTAATATCTATCAAACACATGTTTCATTATACCTGTGTCCACTGGTTGTATCATATACAAGCATGAATTTTTATATAATCTATTTTTCTAAGACATCAAGTAACTATGAGACACAGAGTATGTCAATCCTTTAAATCTACTCATTTTTTATTGATTCTCTTTGTATAGACTGGCCAGGTCGATGAATACATCACATGTAAATTAATATTATAGATGAGAACATCACATTACCAAATAATATAGATAATAACATCACATATATTATCTATTTATGACCATACACTTATCTAGTATATCTCAATTGAGTACCCATATGTCATACTCATCCTACAAGATAATAAATATCATATTGGTATAACCCCAACTGATGACATGATCACCAACATACCCAACCACCCCTTGATTAAATAATCCTTGAGGCTTTCATAAGAAAGGTATCAAAGTATGAAGATTCTCATTATAAGTATATTTCTAACCTCAGGTGTTGGGTAAATCCATGTTGGTTAGAGAATATCTATACAAAGACTCAACAGGGGGTGAATTGAGTTCTTGAAATTTTCACCACTTAAAACTACATTATTTTAAAATATAATATATATTGATATTTTATTATCATAATAAAGAAATTAAAATAACAATATTTATAAAAATATTAAACACATAGGATTTATAGTGTTTCTGGGCATAGAGATCCCCTATCCCACTCCATTACCACTTATTGGAACCAAGGTTGTTATTTATTAGAAATTATATATAGTATGTGTTTGTTGAAAATTCAATATAGGTTTATTAGAGAGTTTTCAATACAAGTGATATTAAAATACAAGCTGAAAACAGTGTTGATGATGGTGTCATTTCCCAGTGTTTTCCAGATTTTTGGGCTCAAAATCTAGAGGAAGAGGAGATCACCACAAAAGCTATTTTGTTGGGATTATTTCTTTATAAACATAGAAAAGTCATTAGTTTCTCAAATACTAGGTTCTCAAAGTCTGATATTCACAAATATTTTGAGCATCAAGAACAATCATCATAAATGGTGATATGGGTTGATGATAATCTCTACGACTATGATAAGCTATGCGAGCAAGTTTGATTTCACTAGAGCTTCATGAGTGAGGGATCTTCATGGAGAGGGTTTTATAGTTTCAAGAAAAAAATATCTAGAGGAATGGTAGAATTGAGAAAGGTCAATCCTATAAATATGAGGCTACCCCCACTTCATTAGATATGAAAAAATTGAAGAAAAGGTTGAATCACTCTAAATTCATGAAGGCCATGAGCTTCACGAATCAAGTATTCAAAGTGATATTTATCATTGTGAAAATACTATCTTAGTCTTGACTAATTATTAGGTATCTTGGAAAAAAGGAGTTTTGTGATGATGAGTTATTCTAAGATGACACGATGAGCTTCATGATGGAATTTTGTTTCGTGAAGGTAGTTTGTTCCATGAAGGTAGTTTATTCCACGAAGGTAATTTTCTTTGTGAAGGTAGTGAGCTTTGTGAAGGAGCTTCATGAATGGAAGTTTGAACATCAGGTTTAATTAAACAATTATTTTAATTTCTTACACTCATGACTTCAATGAAAGTATAGTCTCGTGTTATTTAGGTAAAAATACTAAAATTCCAATTTATTAAAGCGACCTTCAAGTCATTAAACTGAGTAAGACTTTTTCCAAATCTGTGAGCTAGGGGGAGTCGATGGAATTTTTATAAGTGTGGTAGTGTTATATACCTAAAATATTTTAAATATAGTGTTTCTAGAATAAATTTACTATGTATAACTTCTACATTCCACAACTATTAAAGATTGGTGGATTTAAGTATGACTGACACACTATCAGCATATGCTCCTTGGACTAGCCCTTAGTGGTGAACCAATTAAAAATGATGTGTTGTATCTCTACATTTGAATGTTTTAATTACTCCACATTACTATTAGACAAGTTTAATAGGATCTTACCAATGTGGTAACAAGATCCGTTACTTTAGAAGAAAAAAGTTGGAACACTGATTCACCCCTCTCCTCTCAAGGTGTTCTGGGATCCTACAAAACTCAACTCCTAGAGCTTGGATATTTCACTATAATCAATACTTTTCCTTATAACTTCCTGACTGAGTGAAAGAATCCATCACTTGGTACAAATCCAATAAATTTTTCAATACCCTATAATAATTTAAAAAAAATTATAGTCTTCAACACACGGTGAAAGGAGTGCTCACTTCTAGTAACAAGAAAGAATATTGAGATATTACAAGTTGTAGCACACAGTTGTAAGATGAAACTAATAGTGGAGAAGAGTACTACAATATAGAGTATAATAATGAAGTATAGATCAAAAATATTCTTCAAGACATGGAAAGGTTAACCATGAAATCATACCTATAGGAAAACTTTAATCTTCTTCTTTTTCTTATTACCATAGAGAAATAGCTTCACAGAAAGCTTCACGTGAGAGAGTGAGATTCATTTTTTCTATTATTATTCAAATACTACTGTGTATCTTCTCTATTACTACGGAATAACATGATATCCAATTAATTATTCCTTGATGAAAAACTCCATATGTATTTTTCTAAAAATTAGCATGATAAAAATCATAGTGCAATAACATAATTTTTTATATTTTCATTCTTAGTACTTATAACCTTTTAGAAATTTATTTTACCATAAAGAGGTAGTCTAATGTTTAATTCTTTGAAAAAAGTATTAATCTTCACTTGAAATACTCTAATGGTAATAAATACTTGAGTTGTAGAATGATGTGGTCAATTCTGGATCATCATTTAATTGAAATCCACATATCTAAATTCATATAGATGAATTGATCTAGGATTCATTCTTTACAAAGATGATTTCTTTACATACAAAAAAAATATCCATCTTACTCACATAGTTGAAATTCACATAACCAACTGTTGAGCAATGTATTGTTTTCAAACAATTCAAAATAATGTTTTTTTTAAAGGGGGAGATTATTTTAAATAATACTCTGTCTCTTTATGATGATTTTGATGCTCACAAATACCCTTAATTATTTACTAATTATTTCGTTGAGTATTTTGCAGGAATTTATTTTATTTATTTATTTCATATAACGAGATTTCATACTTCATTCATTCCGAGATCAATTTTAGCGCGTTCTGGAATCACTGTAGCGCGAGATCAATTTTAGCGCGTTCTGTAATCACTGTAGCGCGAGATCAGTTTTAGCGCGTACTGGAATCACTGTTCATACCCTACGTTGATGAACGTAACGTATGGATGAAAAGTTTACTTTTTATGTTAAAAGAAACGTATGGTTAAGGAACCTTACGTTATTTTGAAACGTATGGTTAATGAACCTTACGTTGTTGAAAAGTATGGAAGAAGAACATTACGTTTGGAAGGAACCTTACGTTTTTGTTGTTGGACAAGTATGGAAGAGAAACCGTACGTTAGTTTTCAGTGTTGAGTTTGTTTCTCAACAGTATAGATCATCAACCTTACTTTTATAATCAACCGTACGTTCTTTGGAGAGTTGAAGCAATACAAAGTATGGATGATCAACCCTACGTTTGAATGCTGAAGAGAAAGTATGTACGTTTTGAACCTTACGTTTGTGAACCTTACGTTTGTGAACCTTACGTTTGTGAACCCTACGTTTGGAGCCACGTCATCAACCCTACGTTTGGCGTCGGGATATTTTTGACAGACGATATTTCCTTTTGCATTGGTCAAACAGGCGGATTATTAAGCGGATTTCGAGCCGATTCTTAAGTACGACTTTGACTGAATTAAAGACGATTTTCAACGGATTAATGATTGATTTAAATGGAGCTTTTTATGCCGATTCTTCAGGGGAGTTACAACGGCTCTGTTATTTCATTTTTTTTTTTATATCGCGAATCTAAAGGAGATTTTCATGGATCTATTTATGCGGAAGATTTTCTCAGATTTGAATATATATGTTCTATCTTGGAAACTTCGGATATATATATACACAGGAAAGTGTATGAAATGTATAGATTGATCTTTTAACGAGCAAGAAATAGAGACTGTGTGAAGGCGTTCTTTTCTGGTGATCAAGAAGAAGTGTAAAACCTTTATTACCGAAGGAAGATCTTGATAGCAGATTCACGTGTTCTACATCGACTATCTGTTGTGAATCTACTGCTGCTGAAGTTGTGAAGTTTCTTGTAATATCTATTTCAACTGGATCGACTCAGAACTGTTTTGATTACAGATCTTTATTTTCTGAAGACGACGATCTATCTACTGTCGATTGCATTCTGTTGCAATTGTGAAGAACAACTGGAGAAGTGTTTTCTTTATCGAAACCCTTTTTATTTTTGAGTGATCAGCTTCTCGTTCTAAGCTGTGTGGGTTCGTGTTTGAACCAGGAAGGCCGTGTTTGCCTGAAACTTGTAAAGGTGTCAACTGCCTGTACTCAGTTGTGAACAGGTCTGTGGAAACGAGGACCAGATAGTGAAAATCGCCAAGCCCGTAGATTTGAGCGTTGGTGGAGTGGACTAGGGGCCTTCTGTTCCCCGAACCACTATACATCCATGTGTTCATGCTTTTACTTTTTCCGCTGCATATTTAATCGTGCTAAAGCATAGTGGACAGAATTTGTCTAAATTGAAGAGATTCTAATAATTTTGAAAAGACACAATTCACCCCCCTCTCTTGTGTGTAATCCGTAGATTCAGATCCAACAATTGGTATCAGAGGAGGAGCTTCTTATTTTTAAAGTCTTATCAAGCTAGAAGTATTTAAAGATTATACATAGTGTATCATGGCTGATACGAGAGAGGGAATGTCAATGGTCAGAGCACCTTACTTTAATGGAGATAATTATGGCTGCTGGAAATCACGTATGATTATTTATCTGAAAAATCTTGGTTACAAAGTCTATTCAAAGATTCTCACTCCCTATGAAATTCCTGAAAATCCCGATACATGGAGTGCTGCTACAGAGGCTGAGTATGACATGAATTCAAAAGCTATGAATGCAATCATCTGTGGTCTAGGACCGGATGAATTTAACAGAGTATCTCAATGCCCGACTGCATATGAAATGTGGCAAACAATAGCTGTTGCTTATGAAGGAACAGATAATGTAAGACAGATGAGATATGCAACTGCTAAATTAAAATTCGATACTTTCAGAATGATTGAAGGAGAGAGAATCACTCAGATGAATGGAAGATTGACAGAAATTGTCAATAATATAACAGCTCTAGGAGAACCAATCAAGCAGGCTGATCAAGCGTTAAAGGTACTGAGAGTACTTCCTACTCGATGGAATGGAATCTCTGCAGCAATCAGACAATCAACTTCTGTTAAAGATCTAACTATGAGAGAGCTGATTGGTACATTGATGATGTACGAGGCTGAAATGCAAGATGAGTTAAATGAGCATAAAGTCTACATAAAAAGGGAAAATACTGCTTTGAAAGTGACTTCTCAACAAAAGGATAGAAAGATGAAGAACAGAGAAGTAAGTGCTAAATCAGAAAGCTCTGATTCTTCAAATTCGGATGAAGAACTGGCTCAGCTAGCCAGAAAATTCAGAAAGTTCTACAGTAAGAAGAAAGACTTCAAGAAATCCTTCAAGAAGGATAGCAAGGAAGTGAGATGTTATGAATGCAAAAAGATGGGACATATCAGACCGGATTGCCCAAAATTGAAAGATACAAAGAAGAAGAAATTCTTCAAAATAGATGATTATGAGCAGAAAGACAAGAAAGCTATGAAAGCTACTTGGAGTGTTTCTGAAGACTCAAGTAATTATTCTGAATCAAGCTCAGAGAAGGAGGAAGCCAATTTAAAAGCAAATATGTGTTTCATGGCTGAAACTGATGAGGTACACTCATACTACTCCTCTGACTCAAATAATGAATCAAACTCTGAAACAAGCTTCTCAAATAAAAAACTTGCAGCTTACTGCAATATGCTTGAAGAAAGGTATGACTCATTATTTAAAAAATATAAATCTATAAAGAACTTGCATAAAGCTATTTCAGATGAGAGAAATACTTTGCTAAAACAACATAAGGAATTAATTGACAAATACAACTCTTCTGACTCAAATAAAATTAATTTTGAATCAAAAATAAAAACTCTACAGGATGAAGTAGAATCTTATAAAAAGGCTGCATTAGTTTTTACAAAAGGAGAAAACGCCTTAAATGAGATACTTGGAAAAACTGTAATTAAAAAGGAAAGGTTTGGAATTGGAAGTAAAGGAGAAAAACCTAAGTTATACAAAAATTATTTTGTTCCTAGCACTAAACAGGTTATTTGTAACTTCTGTGGAACAAAAGGTCATATAGCTAAAAATTGTTTTCTAAGACAACCTCAAATATGTGGAATTAAGAAAGCTTATATTTCCAATGATCTATATGATTCAATCAATTTTAAGAAAACAAAGCAAATCTGGATACCCAGATCACTGCTTGCTAACACTCCTGGACCCAACAAAATATGGGTACCAAAGTAATTTGTTTGAATGTCTTGGTAGGTAGCAAGTCACCAAAGAAAGAAAGAAATATGGTATATGGACAGTGGCTGCTCAAGACACATGAGTGGAACTTCAGCTAATTTCTCTTCTCTTACTCGAAAGGAAGGAGGACTTGTCACCTTTGGTGACAATGCCAAAGGAAAGATTATTGGTATTGGAATAGTTGGAGATCCAGAGACAGTCTCAATCAACAAAGTACTTTATGTACAAGGGTTAAAACACAATCTGATAAGTATCTCTCAACTCTGTGATGATGGATACACTGTTGATTTTACTAACAATAGTTGTACTGTTTCTAAAGATAAACTGTTTAAGTTTAGAGCACCCAGAACTGATAATGTTTATACTTTGGATTTGTATTCCTTGTGTAAACAACAAGTAAACTGCTTAACTGCTAATATAAGTGAATCATGGATCTGGCATAGAAGATTTGGTCATTGCAATATATATGTTTTACATAAATTATCTAAGAAACATCTAGTTTCTGATTTGCCTAGTCTCAAATTTGAAAATGACAGATTCTGTGATGCATGTCAGCTTGGCAAGCAATACAAATCATCATTCAAATCTGTTAATAAAGTTGCTACAACTAAACCTCTAGAACTTATCCATATGGATTTGTTTGGACCTTCAAGAGTAGCAAGTTTAGCTGGTAAATTATATGTTTATGTATTAGTTGATGATTATTCTAGATTTACTTGGATTTTCTTTTTGAAATTTAAAATTGAAGCTTTTAGTTTATTTGAAGGTTTTTGTAAATCTATTCAAAATGAAAAAGGTTTTAATATAATCTCATTGAGAAGTGATCATGGTGGAGAATTTGAGAACCAGGAATTTAATTCCTTTTGCTCAAACATGGGTATTAAACACACCTTCTCTGCTCCAAGAACACCTCAACAGAATGGGATTGTAGAAAGAAGAAATAGAACTATTCAAGAAATGGCTAGAACTATGTTAAATGAATATAGCCTACCTATATATTTCTGGGCAGAAGCTGTTAATACAGCTTGTTATATAATGAATAGAATTTTAATAAGACCTATTTTGAAAAAGACACCCTATGAACTATGGAATAATAGAAAACCTAAAGTAAATTACTTTAAAGTTTTTGGATGCAAGGTTTACATCTTGAATACCAAAGATAATCTTGGTAAATTTGATCCAAAATCTGATAAAGGTATTTTCTTAGGATATTCTGCAACCTCCAAAGCTTATAGAGTCTATAATAAAAAGTCAAGGATTGTTGAAGAATCAGTTCATGTGAAATTTGATGAATCTGATCCTTTTGAGAAAAGGTAGAACAAATAGATGAACCTGATTCTAATGAAAACATGAGACTTGAGAATTCAAATAATGATTTTGAAAATGATATAAAAGAAATTCAGTCCAGTTCAGAAGAACATGACACTGAAGAACCTTTGAATGTAATGCCAAGACAGTCTAGAACCTTAAAGAATCACCCTTTAGAATCTGTGATAGGTGACTTAGAGACTGGTATTCAAACTAGAAGAAACCTTGGAAACATAGTTGAATTCTCTGCTTTCCTATCCCAACAAGAACCTAAGACCATAGAAGAAGCCTTAGATGATGAGAGCTGGGTAATAGCAATGTAGGATGAATTGAACCAGTTCAAGAGAAATAAGTTTTGGGAATTAGTTGAAAGACCAAATGATTATCCAGTAATAGGAACTAAATGGGTCTTTAGGAATAAACAGGATGATCAAGGGATAATAACTAGGAATAATAGCAAGATTAGTAGCTAAAGGATATAATCAAGAAGAAGGAATAGATTATGATGAGACCTTTGCACCTGTAGCCAGGTTAGAAGCCATTAGAATCCTTTTAGCCTATGCATCTTATATGAATTTTAAATTATTTCAGATGGATGTTAAATCTGTCTTTTTAAATGGTTATTTAATGGAGGAAGTTTATGTTGAGCAACCTCCTGGTTTTGAAAATTCTCAAAAACCAGATTCTGTTTTCAAACTTACTAAAGCTCTTTATGGCCTTAAACAAGCACCTAGAGCTTGGTATGAAAGACTAAGTTCTTTTCTTTTGAAAAATGATTTTACTGTTGGACTGGCAGATCCAACACTCTTTAAGAAAACTGTGAAAAATAATGTTTTGTTGGTTCAAATTTATGTTGATGATGTAATTTTTGGATCAATAAATAAAATTCTTTTTCATGAATTTTCAGAATTAATGCAAAAAGAATTTGAAATGAGTATGATGGGAGAATTAAATTTCTTTTTGGGTCTTCAAATATTTCAAAAAGATTTTGGAAATGTTTTAAATCAATGCAAATACATTACTGATTTACTTAAGAAATTTGGACTTGAAAACAACAATCCATTTACAACTCCTATGTGTACTAATATAAAACTTGATTTGGATGAAACTGGAAAATCAGTGGACAACAAGTTATATAGAGGTATGATTGGTAGTTTGTTATATCTTACTGCTAGTAGACCAGATATAATGTATTCAGTATGTCTTTGTGCTCGATTTCAATCAAATCCCAAAGAATCCCATTTAACTGCTGTTAAAAGAATTTTTAGATATTTAAAAGGTACTATTTATCAATCTCTGCTTTATCCAAAAACCTCTGATTTTAATTTAATTTCATATTCAGATGCTGACTTTGGAAGCTGTAGATTATATAGGAAGAGTACTTCAGGAACATGTCACTTTTTAGGGAAGTCTTTAGTATCATGGTCTAGTAAGAAACAACACTCAGTTGTCCTGTCAACAGCCGAGGCAGAATATGTGTCTGCAGGTAGTTGCTGTGCACAGGTGTTGTGGATGAAAAACACTCTTATGGACTTTGGATTAAATTTCAATAATACACCTATTTTATGTGATAATACTAGTGCAATTAATATTTCAAAAAATCCTATTAGTCATTCTAGAACTAAGCACATTGATATAAGACATCACTTTTTAAGAGATCATGTGTTTAAAAAGGATATGTTTTTAGAATTTGTAAATACAGAAAATCAATTAGCAGATATTTTTACTAAACCACTTCCCACGGCAAGGTTTGAATTTATTAAGGGGGAGTTAGGTTTATTTAATTTTAAATAGTTTTTTTTTAAATCTTATTCTGTTTTCGAATTCTGCTTAATTTTTGTTTCCCGCTATAAGTAATTTTATTTTGTTTTAAATAAAAGTAATGATTAGTGATTACACGGGAATCAAGGCTGTCAGAACCGTTTCACCTTCTAAACTGCTTCACCTTTTTCGGAAACCCTTTCGAAAACCTAAAACCGCACATCTGCTCCAAAACCCTTTTCTGAATCTTCAAACCCTAAACTTACGAACCTTCAGAAATCGTTGTTGGAATGGCAAAGACTAAGCGTCCAGATGAAGCCGAGAGTAGTGCTGCAAAGAAGCCTAAGGTAGTTAGTCGGAAAATACTGCAAGGTAAAGTCATAGATTTAGAGTGGCTGTTTGAAACTAATTTACTGTTGAAGCAAGCGTTGTCATTTCAAAGCCTTGAGCAAGCTTTTAATAGTGAAAATTCTGAGTTTCTATATGAGGCAGAAATGAGACATTTCTTTAGAACTGTTCAGTTTAGTCTTGGAGATACAGAGGATAGTTTATTGGCTCAAATAGAGGATAAGGACTTTTCAATATCATCTGTAGAGATAAGTCAAATTCTTAACTGCCCTCATGAAGGAGTTTTTAATTTCGATTTACGGAATATTGGAGATTCTGTACATAAGTCTGAAGACATTATGTCTTTTCTGTTTGGAACCAGAGTGATAAAGAAGATGTTTATTAAGGATTTGGAGCCCGATCAGAAAATTTTGGTAAAATTTGTTCAGACTGGTTTAGCACCAAGAATGGATGAGATGGAGAAAATCCTATACCCGGACATGTACATAATGTATCTTCTGATGTGTGATATTAAGTTTAATTTTCCTCGGTTTATGATAAGATATCTGAGTTACTGCTGTCAGAGTGAAGCAAGAATGACCTTTTTCCCTTATGGAAGGTTCATTTCTTTGTTTTTGTTTAAAAGAGGAATGATCAGATTGGTAGATGCTGGGGTGAAATGTCACCACAGTAATGTTTTTAATGCTGGAACATTGAGGAAAGTAGGATATTTCTGGAGCACAATTAAAGGAAAACTCTTACCTGTTGGAGCTGAGGAAAACTCGGAGAGTGCTCAGGCTCAACCGGCTAAGTCCAAGGAGGGACAAGCAGAATCAAGAGTTAGTACAGTGGCAAGGAGAATTCGTTTTGAGATGGAGGAAGTTGAGGAAGAGAGAAGTCAAGAAGGACTTCAATCTAGAAGGAAGAGGTCAATTGATGAAGAAATTATCTCTCCTACCTTGAAATCCTCTGAACCGTTATTTTCTTATTCATTTGTGAGAGAAGCTGTTGTGGAGCAGACTGCACCGATAGAGGAACCAGCAGCTCAAACAGAAACTCAAAAAGAACCTCAATCTGTTGTTGTGGCTGTTGAAAAAGTAATTCAACAAGAACAACTTATGGAGGCAGTGCCTGGTGAAGAAGTGGCCCGACCTCAAGATTTACATGAAAATATTGTTATTGATCAATCAGTAGAAGTCAGAGAGACTACTGTTCGTGATGAACATACTTCTGAAGCTAATACAGAGGTACTTCAGGAAGAGTTTTCAGTGGAAGAGTTTCATGCTTCAAAAGATAGTTCAGTGGATCAACCTTGTCAGGACAAGGACAAAGAACAGTCAGATGCAGATTCCTTACCACTTGCCCTGCTTCATCAACCTAATTCTGGACATGAGAATCGAGCACAGGGTGCCCCTGATTCGAGAAAAGAAGAAGTTGTTGAGTTGTACAAGCGTATCTCTCAGTTAGAATATGAGAATGTTAGTCTCAGAAATTCTCTGAACTTAGAGCAGTTGAAGTTTCAGAAGCTGAAAAAATGTACTGTTTCAAGACAGGAAGTAGATTTGTTTAAGACTGATATGCTGCATGCTGTTGATCAGTTAAAATCAGAGATGGTAAAGAAAGAAGATTTGTCTGAGTTGAAGATTTACATGGAGAATAAATTTGAGTCTGTTGCAAACAGTGCTGTGAGTGGATCAGGCTCTTCACCTGATTTGATTCGGAAATTTCAAGCAATTACTGCAGCAATGAGCAATATGAGTGACAGATTACACGATCTTCAGTGTAATAGTGCCCCTTTTTCAGTTTTTCTAGATAATCAGAGATTTTTAGTGGATCAGTTGACATCTAGAGAGCAACCGATTAGGATTCTTTTGAATCAGTTATCAGAAAAACTGGCTCTTTTTGTTGAAAAAGAAGAAAGAATGCATGAGTTTTTCAGAGTTAATTTGATTGAAGATATTCATATGACTCAAGAGAACAGAGATCTTATCATCAAGTTAGGAGATGGGATGATGAAGAGGCTCAGAGAACAGTTTACAGAGATAAAGACCGCGATTCAAAGGAGATAGACACCTTTTTCCCTGTCTTATCTATGAACCTTGATTCCTCTGTATATCACAATCGTTTATATATAACAGCTTGTGAATGAAAATTCTTTTTTTTTTGTTTATTGATTTATGATTGAGTTAGCCAGTATAACAAATTCACTTATTCAGACACAGTTAATTATAGCATTTACTTATAGTTCAGTGCAATATTGAATGTGTTCAAATCCGTAATTTTTCATTCTTTTTGATATCACAAAAAGGGGGAGAATTTGGATAAACACAACATTTAAATTCATTTGTTTCCTATGAAGAAATTTGGATATATGGGAGAATTTGGATATATACGACATTTATCTTTTATCTATTTTTAGCTGAAAATTTATTTTTATGGGGGAGAAATTTTATTATAGTTAAATATTGTTTTAATCCTTTCAAAATTCTAAAATTTTATAAAACTAATTTTTCAATAAAGATTGCAATTAAATTAGTTCTATTATTTTATGGGTTTTGTGATCATCAAAAAAGGGGAGATTGTTGAGCAATGTATTGTTTTCAAACAATTCAAAATAATGTTTTTTTTAAAGGGGGATATTATTTTAAATAATACTCTGTCTCTTTATGATGATTTTTATGCTCACAAATACCCTTAATTATTTACTAATTATTTCATTGAGTATTTTGCAGGAATTTATTTTATTTATTTATTTCATATAATGAGATTTCATACTTCATTTATTCCGAGATCAATTTTAGCGCGTTCTGGAATCACTGTAGCGCGAGATCAATTTTAGCGCGTTCTGGAATCACTGTAGCGCGAGATCAGTTTTAGCGCGTACTGGAATCACTGTTCATACCCTACGTTGATGAACATAACGTATGGATGAAAAGTTTACTTTTTATGTTAAAAGAAACGTATGGTTAAGGAACCTTACGTTATTTTGAAACGTATGGTTAATGAACCTTACGTTGTTGAAAAGTATGGAAGAAGAACATTACGTTTGGAAGGAACCTTACGTTTTTGTTGTTGGACAAGTATGGAAGAGAAACTGTACGTTAGTTTTCAGTGTTGAGTTTGTTTCTCAACAGTATGGATCATCAACCTTACTTTTATAATCAACCGTACGTTCTTTGGAGAGTTGAAGCAAGACAAAGTATGGATGATCAACCCTACGTTTGAATGCTGAAGAGAAAGTATGTACGTTTTGAACCATACGTTTGTGAACCTTACGTTTGTGAACCTTACGTTTGTGAACCCTACGTTTGGAGCCACGTCATCAACCCTACGTTTGGCATCGGGATATTTTTGACAGACGATATTTCCTTTTGCATTGGTCAAACAGGCGGATTATTAAGCGGATTTCGAGCCGATTCTTAAGTACGACTTTGACTGAATTAAAGACGATTTTCAACGGATTAATGATTGATTTAAACGGAGCTTTTTATGCCGATTCTTCAGGGGAGTTACAACGGATCTGTTATTTCATTTTTTTTTAATATCGCGAATCTAAAGGATATTTTCATGGATCTATTTATGCGGAAGATTTTCTCAGATTTGAATATATATGTTCTATCTTGGAAACTTCGGATATATATATACACAGGAAAGTGTATGAAATATATAGATTGATCTTTTAACGAGCAAGAAACAGAGACTGTGTGAAGGCGTTCTTTTCTGGTGATCAAGAAGAAGTGTAAAACCTTTATTACCGAAGGAAGATCTTGATAGCAGATTCACGTGTTCTACATCGACTATCTGTTGTGAATCTACTGCTGCTGAAGTTGTGAAGTTTCTTGTAATATCTATTGCAACTGGATCGACTCAGAACTGTTTTGATTACAGATCTTTATTTTCTGAAGACGACGATCTATCTACTGTCAATTGCATTCTGTTGCAATTGTGAAGAACAACTGGAGAAGTGTTTTCTTTATCGAAACCCTTTTTATTTTTGAGTGATCAGCTTCTCGTTCTAAGCTGTGTGGGTTCGTGTTTGAACCAGGAAGGCTGTGTTTGCCTGAAACTTGTAAAGGTGTCAACTGCCTGTACTCAGTTGTGAACAGGTCTGTGGAAACGAGGACCAGATAGTGAAAATCGCCAAGCTCGTAGATTTGAGCGTTGGTGGAGTGGACTAGGGGCCTTCTGTTCCCCGAACCACTATACATCCGTGTGTTCATGCTTTTACTTTTTCCGCTGCATATTTAATCGTGCTAAAGCATAGTGGACAGAATTTGTCTAAATTGAAGAGATTGTAATAATTTTGAAAAGACACAATTCACCCCCCCCTCTTGTGTGTAATCCGTAGATTCAGATCCAACAATTGGTATCAGAGGAGGATCTTCTTATTTTTAAAGTCTTATCAATCTAGAAGTATTTAAAGATTATACATAGTGTATCATGGCTGATACGAGAGAGGGAATGTCAATGGTCAGAGCACCTTACTTTAATGGAGATAATTATGGCTGCTGGAAATCACGTATGATTATTTATCTGAAAAATCTTGGTTACAAAGTCTATTCAAAGATTCTCACTCCCTATGAAATTCCTGAAAATCCCGATACATGGAGTGCTGCTACAGAGGCTGAGTATGACATGAATTCAAAAGCTATGAATGCAATCATCTGTGGTCTAGGACCGGATGAATTTAACAGAGTATCTCAATGCCCGACTGCATATGAAATGTGGCAAACAATAGCTGTTGCTTATGAAGGAACAGATAATGTAAGACAGATGAGATATGCAACTGCTAAATTAAAATTCGATACTTTCAGAATGATTGAAGGAGAGAGCATCACTCAGATGAATGGAAGATTGACAGAAATTGTCAATAATATAACAGCTCTAGGAGAACCAATCAAGCAGGCTGATCAAGCGTTAAAGGTACTGAGAGTACTTCCTACTCGATGGAATGGAATCTCTGCAGCAATCAGACAATCAACTTCTGTTAAAGATCTAACTATGAGAGAGCTGATTGGTACATTGATGATGTACGAGGCTGAAATGCAAGATGAGTTAAATGAGCATAAAGTCTACATAAAAAGGGAAAATACTGCTTTGAAAGTGACTTCTCAACAAAAGGATAGAAAGATGAAGAACAGAGAAGTAAGTGCTAAATCAGAAAGCTCTGATTCTTCAAATTCGGATGAAGAACTGGCTCAGCTAGCCAGAAAATTCAGAAAGTTCTACAGTAAGAAGAAAGACTTCAAGAAATCCTTCAAGAAGGATAGCAAGGAAGTGAGATGTTATGAATGCAAAAAGATGGGACATATCAGACCGGATTGCCCAAAATTGAAAGATGCAAAGAAGAAGAAATTCTTCAAAATAGATGATTATGAGCAGAAAGACAAGAAAGCTATGAAAGCTACTTGGAGTGTTTCTGAAGACTCAAGTAATTATTCTGAATCAAGATCAGAGAAGGAGGAAGCCAATTTAAAAGCAAATATGTGTTTCATGGCTGAAACTGATGAGGTACACTCATACTACTCCTCTGACTCAAATAATGAATCAAACTCTGAAACAAGCTTCTCAAATAAAAAACTTGCAGCTTACTGCAATATGCTTGAAGAAAGGTATGACTCATTATTTAAAAAATATAAATCTATAAAGAACTTGCATAAAGCTATTTCAGATGAGAGAAATACTTTGCTAAAACAACATAAGGAATTAATTGACAAATACAACTCTGCTGACTGAAATAAAATTAATTTTGAATCAAAAATAAAAACTCTACAGGATGAAGTAGAATATTATAAAAAGGCTGCATTAGTTTTTACAAAAGGAGAAAACGCCTTAAATGAGATACTTGGAAAAACTGTAATTAAAAAGGAAAGGTTTAAAATTGGAAGTAAAGGAGAAAAACCTAAGTTATACAAAAATTATTTTGTTCCTAGCACTAAACAGGTTATTTGTAACTTCTGTGGAACAAAAGGTCATATAGCTAAAAACTGTTCTCTAAGACAACCTCAAATATGTGGAATTAAGAAAGCTTATATTTCCAATGATCTATATGATTCAATCAATTTTAAGAAAACAAAGCAAATCTGGATACCCAGATCACTGCTTGCTAACACTCCTGGACCCAACAAAATATGGGTACCAAAGTAATTTGTTTGAATGTCTTTGCAGGTAGCAGGTCACCAAAGAAAGAAAGAAATATGGTATATGGACAGTGGCTGCTCAAGACACATGAGTGGAACTTCAGCTAATTTCTCTTCTCTTACTCGAAAGGAAGGAGGACTTGTCACCTTTGGTGACAATGCCAAAGGAAAGATTATTGGTATTGGAACAGTTGGAGATCCAGAGACAGTCTCAATCAACAAAGTACTTTATGTACAAGGGTTAAAACACAATCTGATAAGTATCTCTCAACTCTGTGATGATGGATACACTGTTGATTTTACTAACAATAGTTGTACTGTTTCTAAAGATAAACTGTTTAAGTTTAGAGCACCCAGAACTGATAATGTTTATACTTTGGATTTGTATTCCTTGTGTAAACAACAAGTAAACTGCTTAACTGCTAATATAAGTGAATCCTGGATCTGGCATAGAAGATTTGGTCATTGCAATATATATGCTTTACATAAATTATCTAAGAAACATCTAGTTTCTGATTTGCCTAGTCTCAAATTTGAAAATGACAGATTCTGTGATGCATGTCAGCTTGGAAAGCAATACAAATCATCATTCAAATCTGTTAATAAAGTTGCTACAACTAAACCTCTAGAACTTATCCATATGGATTTGTTTGGACCTTCAAGAGTAGCAAGTTTAGCTGGTAAATTATATGTTTATGTATTAGTTGATGATTATTCTAGATTTACTTGGATTTTCTTTTTGAAATTTAAAATTGAAGCTTTTAGTTTATTTGAAGGTTTTTGTAAATCTATTCAAAATGAAAAAGGTTTTAATATAATCTCATTGAGAAGTGATCATGGTGGAGAATTTGAGAACCAGGAATTTAATTCCTTTTGCTCAAACATGGGTATTAAACACACCTTCTCTGCTCCAAGAACACCTCAAAAGAATGGGATTGTAAAAAGAAGAAATAGAACTATTCAAGAAATGGCTAGAACTATGTTAAATGAATATAGCCTACCTATATATTTCTGGGCAGAAGCTGTTAATACAGCTTGTTATATAATGAATAGAATTTTAATAAGACCTATTTTGAAAAAGACACCCTATGAACTATGGAATAACAGAAAACCTAAAGTAAATTAATTTAAAGTTTTTGGATGCAAGGTTTACATCTTGAATACCAAAGATAATCTTGGTAAATTTGATCCAAAATCTGATAAAGGTATTTTCTTAGGATATTCTGCAACCTCCAAAGCTTATAGAGTCTATAATAAAAAGTCAAGGATTGTTGAAGAATCAGTTCATGTGAAATTTGATGAATCTGATCCTTTTGAGAAAAGGTAGAACAAATAGATGAACCTGATTCTAATGAAAACATGAGACTTGAGAATTTAAAGAATGATTTTGAAAATGATATAAAAGAAATTCAGTCCAGTTCAGAAGAACATGACACTGAAGAACCTTTGAATGTAATGCCTAGACAGTCTAGAACCTTAAAGAATCACCCTTTAGAATCTGTGATAGGTGACTTAGAGACTGGTATTCAAACTAGAAGAAACCTTGGAAACATAGTTGAATTCTCTGCTTTCCTATCCCAACAAGAACCTAAGACCATAGAAGAAGCCTTAGATGATGAGAGCTGGGTAATAGCAATGCAGGATGAATTGAACCAGTTCAAGAGAAATAAGTTTTGGGAATTAGTTGAAAGACCACATGATTATCCAGTAATAGGAACTAAATGGGTCTTTAGGAATAAACAGGATGATCAAGGGATAATAACTAGAAATAAAGCAAGATTAGTAGCTAAAGGATATAATCAAGAAGAAGGAATAGATTATGATGAGACCTTTGCACCTGTAGCCAGGTTAGAAGCCATTAGAATCCTTTTAGCCTATGCATCTTATATGAATTTTAAATTATTTCAGATGGATGTTAAATCTGCCTTTTTAAATGGTTATTTAATGGAGGAAGTTTATGTTGAGCAACCTCCTGGTTTTGAAAATTCTCAAAAATCAGATTCTGTTTTCAAACTTACTAAAGCTCTTTATGGCCTTAAACAAGCACCTAGATCTTGGTATGAAAGACTAAGTTCTTTTCTTTTGAAAAATGATTTTACTGTTGGACTGGCAGATCCAACACCCTTTAAGAAAACTGTGAAAAATAATGTTTTGTTGGTTCAAATTTATGTTGATGATGTAATTTTTGGATCAACCAATAAAATTCTTTTTCATGAATTTTCAGAATTAATGCAAAAAGAATTTGAAATGAGTATGATGGGAGAATTAAATTTCTTTTTGGGTCTTCAAATATTTCAAAAAGATTTTGGAAATGTTTTAAATCAATGCAAATACATTACTGATTTACTTAAGAAATTTGGACTTGAAAACAGCAAGCCATTTACAACTCCTATGTGTACTAATATAAAACTTGATTTGGATGAAACTGGAAAATCAGTGGACAACAAGTTATATAGAGGTATGATTGGTAGTTTGTTATATCTTACTGCTAGTAGACCAGATATAATGTATTCAGTATGTCTTTGTGCTCGATTTCAATCAAATCCCAAAGAATCCCATTTAACTGCTGTTAAAAGAATTTTTAGATATTTAAAAGGTACTATTTATCAATCTCTCCTTTATCCAAAAACCTCTGATTTTAATTTAATTTCATATTCAGATGCTGACTTTGGAAGCTGTAGATTAGATAGGAAGAGTACTTCAGGAACATGTCACTTTTTAGGGAAGTCTTTAGTATCATGGTCTAGTAAGAAACAACACTCAGTTGCCCTGTCAACAGCCGAGGCAGAATATGTGTCTGCAGGTAGTTGCTGTGCACAGGTGTTGTGGATGAAAAACACTCTTATGGACTTTGGATTAAATTTCAATAATACACCTATTTTATGTGATAATACTAGTGCAATTAATATTTCAAAAAAAATCCTATTAGTCATTCTAGAACTAAGCACATTGATATAAGACATCACTTTTTAAGAGATCATGTGTTTAAAAAGGATATGTTTTTAGAATTTGTAAATACAGAAAATCAATTAGCAGATATTTTTACTAAACCACTTCCCACGGCAAGGTTTGAATTTATTAAGGGGGAGTTAGGTTTATTTAATTTTAAATAGTTTTTTTTAAATCTTATTCTGTTTTCGAATTCTGCTTAATTTCTGTTTCCCGCTATAAGTAATTTTATTTTGTTTTAAATAAAAGTAATGATTAGTGATTACACGGGAATCAAGGCTGTCAGAACCGTTTCACCTTCTAAACTGCTTCACCTTTTTCGGAAACCCTTTCGAAAACCTAAAACCGCACATCTGCTCCAAAACCCTTTTCTGAATCTTCAAACCCTAAACTTACGAACCTTCAGAAATCGTTGTTGGAATGGCGAAGACTAAGCGTCCAGATGAAGCCGAGAGCAGTGCTGCAAAGAAGCCTAAGGTAGTTAGTCGGAAAATACTGCAAGGTAAAGTCATAGATTTAGAGTGGCTGTTTGAAACTAATTTACTGTTGAAGCAAGCGTTGTCGTTTCAAAGCCTTGAGCAAGCTTTTAATAGTGAAAATTCTGAGTTTCTCTATGAGGCAGAAATGAGACATTTCTTTAGAACTGTTCAGTTTAGTCTTGGAGATACAGAGGATAGTTTATTGGCTCAAATAGAGGATAAGGACTTTTCAATATCATCTGTAGAGATAAGTCAAATTCTTAACTGCCCTCATGAAGGAGTTTTTCATTTCGATTTACGGAATATTGGAGATTCTGTACATAAGTCTGAAGACATTATGTCTTTTCTGTTTGGAACCAGAGTGATAAAGAAGATGTTTATTAAGGATTTGGAGCCCGATCAGAAAATTTTGGTAAAATTTGTTCAGACTGGTTTAGCACCAAGAATGGCTGAGATGGAGAAAATCCTATACCCGGACATGTACATAATGTATCTTCTGATGTGTGATATTAAGTTTAATTTTCCTCGGTTTATGATAAGATATCTGAGTTACTGCTGTCAGAGTGAAGCAAGAATGACCTTTTTCCCTTATGGAAGGTTCATTTCTTTGTTTTTGTTTAAAAGAGGAATGATCAGATTGGTAGATGCTGGGGTGAAATGTCACCACAGTAATGTTTTTAATGCTGGAACTTTGAGGAAAGTAGGATATTTCTGGAGCACAATTAAAGGAAAACTCTTACCTGTTGGAGCTGAGGAAAACTCGGAGAGTGCTCAGGCTCAACCGGCTAAGTCCAAGGAGGGACAAGCAGAATCAAGAGTTAGTACAGTGGCAAGGAGAATTCGTTTTGAGATGGAGGAAGTTGAGGAAGAGAGAAGTCAAGAAGGACTTCAATCTAGAAGGAAGAGGTCAATTGATGAAGAAATTATCTCTCCTGCCTTGAAATCCTCTGAACCGTTATTTTCTTATTCATTTGTGAGAGAAGCTGTTGTGGAGCAGACTGCACCGATAGAGGAACCAGCAGCTCAAACAGAAACTCAAAAGGAACCTCAATCTGCTGCTGTGGCTGTTGAAAAAGTAATTCAACAAGAACAACTTATGGAGGCAGTGCCTGGTGAAGAAGTGGCCCGACCCCAAGATTTACATGAAAATATTGTTCTTGACCAATCAGTAGAAGTCAGAGAGACTACTGTTCGTGATGAACATACTTCTGAAGCTAATACAGAGGTACTTCAGGAAGATTTTTTAGTGGAAGAGTTTTAGGCTTCAAAAGATAGTTCAGTGGATCAACCTTGTCAGGACAAGGACAAAGAACAGTCAGATGCAGATTCCTTACCACTTGCCATGCTTCATCAACCTAATTCTGGACATGAGAATCGAGCACAGGGTTCCCCTGATTCGAGAAAAGAATAAGTTGTTGAGTTTTACAAGCGTATCTCTCAGTTAGAATCTGAGAATGTTAGTCTCAGAAATTCTCTGAACTTAGAGCAGTTGAAGTTTCAGAAGCTGAAAGAATGTACTGTTTCAAGACAGGAAGTAGATTTGTTTAAGACTGATATGCTGCATGCTGTTGATCAGTTAAAATCAGAGATGGTAAAGAAAGATGATTTGTCTGAGTTGAAGATTTACATGGAGAATAAATTTGAGTCTGTTGCAAACAGTGCTGTGAGTGGATCAGGCTCTTCACCTGATTTGATTCGGAAATTTCAAGAAATTACTGCAGCAATGAGCAATATGAGTGACAGATTACACGATCTTCAGTGTAATAGTGCCCCTTTGTCAGTTTTGCTAGATAATCAGAGATTTTTAGTGGATCAGTTGACATCTAGAGAGCAACCGATTAGGATTCTTTTGAATCAGTTATCAGAAAAACTGGCTCTTTTTGTTGAAAAAGAAGAAAGAATGCATGAGTTTTTCAGAGTTAATTTGATTGAAGATATTCATATGACTCAAGAGAACAGAGATCTTATCATCAAGTTAGGAGATGGGATGATGAAGAGGCTCAGAGAACAGTTTACAGAGATAAAGACCGCGATTCAAAGGAGATAGACACCTTTTTCCCTGTCTTATCTATGAACCTTGATTCCTCTGTATATCACAATCGTTTATATATAACAGCTTGTGAATGAAAATTCTTTTTTTTTTGTTTATTGATTTATGATTGAGTTAGCCAGTATAACAAATTCACTTATTCAGACACAGTTAATTATAGCATTTACTTATAGTTCAGTGCAATATTGAATGTGTTCAAATCCGTAATTTTTCATTCTTTTTGATATCACAAAAAGGGGGAGAATTTGGATAAACACAACATTTAAATTCATTTGTTTCCTATGAAGAAATTTGTATATATGGGAGAATTTGGATATATACGACATTTATCTTTTATCTATTTTTAGCTGAAAATTTATTTTTATGGGGGAGAAATTTTATTATAGTTAAATATTGTTTTAATCCTTTCAAAATTCTAAAATTTTATAAAACTAATTTTTCAATAAAGATTGCAATTAAATTAGTTCTATTATTTTATGGGTTTTGTGATCATCAAAAAAGGGGAGATTGTTGAGCAATGTATTGTTTTCAAACAATTCAAAATAATGTTTTTTTTAAAGGGGGATATTATTTTAAATAATACTCTGTCTCTTTATGATGATTTTTATGCTCACAAATACCCTTAATTATTTACTAATTATTTCATTGAGTATTTTGCAGGAATTTATTTTATTTATTTATTTCATATAAGGAGATTTCATACTTCATTTATTCCGCGATCAATTTTAGCGCGTTCTGGAATCACTGTAGCGCGAGATCAATTTTAGCGCGTTCTGGAATCACTGTAGCGCGAGATCAGTTTTAGCGCGTACTGGAATCACTGTTCATACCCTACGTTGATGAACCTAACGTATGGATGAAAAGTTTACTTTTTATGTTAAAAGAAACGTATGGTTAAGGAACCTTACGTTATTTTGAAACGTATGGTTAATGAACCTTACGTTGTTGAAAAGTATGGAAGAAGAACATTAAGTTTGGAAGGAACCTTACGTTTTTGTTGTTGGACAAGTATGGAAGAGAAACTGTACGTTAGTTTTCAGTGTTGAGTTTGTTTCTCAACAGTATGGATCATCAACCTTACTTTTATAATCAACCGTACGTTCTTTGGAGAGTTGAAGCAAGACAAAGTATGGATGATCAACCCTACGTTTGAATGCTGAAGAGAAAGTATGTACGTTTTGAACCATACGTTTGTGAACCTTACGTTTGTGAACCTTACGTTTGTGAACCCTACGTTTGGAGCCACGTCATCAACCCTACGTTTGGCGTCGGGATATTTTTGACAGACGATATTTCCTTTTGCATTGGTCAAACAGGCGGATTATTAAGCGGATTTCGAGCCGATTCTTAAGTACGACTTTGACTGAATTAAAGACGATTTTCAACGGATTAATGATTGATTTAAACGGAGCTTTTTATGCCGATTCTTCAGGGGAGTTACAACGGATCTGTTATTTCATTTTTTTTTAATATCGCGAATCTAAAGGAGATTTTCATGGATCTATTTATGCGGAAGATTTTCTCAGATTTGAATATATATGTTCTATCTTGGAAACTTCGGATATATATATACACAGGAAAGTGTATGAAATATATAGATTGATCTTTTAACGAGCAAGAAACAGAGACTGTGTGAAGGCGTTCTTTTCTGGTGATCAAGAAGAAGTGTAAAACCTTTATTACCGAAGGAAGATCTTGATAGCAGATTCACGTGTTCTACATCGACTATCTGTTGTGAATCTACTGCTGCTGAAGTTGTGAAGTTTCTTGTAATATCTATTGCAACTGGATCGACTCAGAACTGTTTTGATTACAGATCTTTATTTTCTGAAGACGACGATCTATCTACTGTCAATTGCATTCTGTTGCAATTGTGAAGAACAACTGGAGAAGTGTTTTCTTTATCGAAACCCTTTTTATTTTTGAGTGATCAGCTTCTCGTTCTAAGCTGTGTGGGTTCGTGTTTGAACCAGGAAGGCTGTGTTTGCCTGAAACTTGTAAATGTGTCAACTGCCTGTACTCAGTTGTGAACAGGTCTGTGGAAACGAGGACCAGATAGTGAAAATCGCCAAGCTCGTAGATTTGAGCGTTGGTGGAGTGGACTAGGGGCCTTCTGTTCCCCGAACCACTATACATCTGTGTGTTCATGCTTTTACTTTTTCTGCTGCATATTTAATCGTGCTAAAGCATAGTGGACAGAATTTGTCTAAATTGAAGAGATTGTAATAATTTTGAAAAGACACAATTCACCCCCCCTCTTGTGTGTAATCCGTAGATTCAGATCCAACAATTGGTATCAGAGGAAAAGCTTATTATTTTTAAAGTCTTATCAAGCTAGAAGTATTTAAAGATTATACATAGTGTATCATGGCTGATACGAGAGAGGGAATGTCAATGGTCAGAGCACCTTACTTTAATGGAGATAATTATGGCTGCTGGAAATCACGTATGATTATTTATCTGAAAAATCTTGGTTACAAAGTCTATTCAAAGATTCTCACTCCCTATGAAATTCCTGAAAATCCCGATACATGGAGTGCTGCTACAGAGGCTGAGTATGACATGAATTCAAAAGCTATGAATGCAATCATCTGTGGTCTAGGACCGGATGAATTTAACAGAGTATCTCAATGCCCGACTGCATATGAAATGTGGCAAACAATAGCTGTTTCTTATGAAGGAACAGATAATGTAAGACAGATGAGATATGCAACTGCTAAATTAAAATTCGATACTTTCAGAATGATTGAAGGAGAGAGCATCACTCAGATGAATGGAAGATTGACAGAAATTGTCAATAATATAACAGCTCTAGGAGAACCAATCAAGCAGGCTGATCAAGCGTTAAAGGTACTGAGAGTACTTCCTACTCGATGGAATGGAATCTCTGCAGCAATCAGACAATCAACTTCTGGTAAAGATCTAACTATGAGAGAGCTGATTGGTACATTGATGATGTACGAGGCTGAAATGCAAGATGAGTTAAATGAGCATAAAGTCTACATAAAAAGGGAAAATACTGCTTTGAAAGTGACTTCTCAACAAAAGGATAGAGAGATGAAGAACAGAGAAGTAAGTGCTAAATCAGAAAGCTTTGATTCTTCAAATTCGGATGAAGAACTGGCTCAGCTAGCCAGAAAATTCAGAAAGTTCTACAGTAAGAAGAAAGACTTCAAGAAATCCTTCAAGAAGGATAGCAAGGAAGTGAGATGTTATGAATGCAAAAAGATGGGACATATCAGACCGGATTGCCCAAAATTGAAAGATGCAAAGAAGAAGAAATTCTTCAAAATAGATGATTATGAGCAGAAAGACAAGAAAGCTATGAAAGCTACTTGGAGTGTTTCTGAAGACTCAAGTAATTATTCTGAATCAAGATCAGAGAAGGAGGAAGCCAATTTAAAAGCAAATATGTGTTTCATGGCTGAAACTGATGAGGTACACTCATACTACTCCTCTGACTCAAATAATGAATCAAACTCTGAAACAAGCTTCTCAAATAAAAAACTTGCAGCTTACTGCAATATGCTTGAAGAAAGGTATGACTCATTATTTAAAAAATATAAATCTATAAAGAACTTGCATAAAGCTATTTCAGATGAGAGAAATACTTTGCTAAAACAACATAAGGAATTAATTGACAAATACAACTCTGCTGACTCAAATAAAATTAATTTTGAATCAAAAATAAAAACTCTACAGGATGAAGTAGAATCTTATAAAAAGGCTGCATTAGTTTTTACAAAAGGAGAAAACGCCATAAATGAGATACTTGGAAAAACTTTAATTAAAAAGGAAAGGTTTGGAATTGGAAGTAAAGGAGAAAAACTTAAGTTATACAAAAATTATTTTGTTCCTAGCACTAAACAGGTTATTTGTAACTTCTGTGGAACAAAAGGTCATATAGCTAAAAACTGTTCTCTAAGACAACCTCAAATATGTGGAATTAAGAAAGATTATATTTCCAATGATCTATATGATTCAATCAATTTTAAGAAAACAAAGCAAATCTGGATACCCAGATCACTGCTTGCTAACACTCCTGGACCCAACAAAATATGGGTACCAAAGTAATTTGTTTGAATGTCTTTGCAGGTAGCAGGTCACCAAAGAAAGAAAGAAATATGGTATATGGACAGTGGTTGCTCAAAACACATGAGTGGAACTTCAGCTAATTTCTCTTCTCTTACTCGAAAGGAAGGAGGACTTGTCACCTTTGGTGACAATGCCAAAGGAAAGATTATTGGTATTGGAACAGTTGGAGATCCAGAGACAGTCTCAATCAACAAAGTACTTTATGTACAAGGGTTAAAACACAATCTGATAAGTATCTCTCAACTCTGTGATGATGGATACACTGTTGATTTTACTAACAATAGTTGTACTGTTTCTAAAGATAAACTGTTTAAGTTTAGAGCACCCAGAACTGATAATGTTTATACTTTGGATTTGTATTCCTTGTGTAAACAACAAGTAAACTGCTTAACTGCTAATATAAGTGAATCCTGGATCTGGCATAGAAGATTTGGTCATTGCAATATATATGCTTTACATAAATTATCTAAGAAACATCTAGTTTCTGATTTGCCTAGTCTCAAATTTGAAAATGACAGATTCTGTGATGCATGTCAGCTTGGAAAGCAATACAAATCATCATTCAAATCTGTTAATAAAGTTGCTACAACTAAACCTCTAGAACTTATCCATATGGATTTGTTTGGACCTTCAAGAGTAGCAAGTTTAGCTGGTAAATTATATGTTTATGTATTAGTTGATGATTATTCTAGATTTACTTGGATTTTCTTTTTGAAATTTAAAATTGAAGCTTTTAGTTTATTTGAAGGTTTTTGTAAATCTATTCAAAATGAAAAAGGTTTTAATATAATCTCATTGAGAAGTGATCATGGTGGAGAATTTGAGAACCAGGAATTTAATTCCTTTTGCTCAAACATGGGTATTAAACACACCTTCTCTGCTCCAAGAACACCTCAACAGAATGGGATTGTAGAAAGAAGAAATAGAACTATTCAAGAAATGGCTAGAACTATGTTAAATGAATATAGCCTACCTATATATTTCTGGGAAGAAGCTGTTAATACAGCTTGTTATATAATGAATAGAATTTTAATAAGACCTATTTTGAAAAAGACACCCTATGAACTATGGAATAACAGAAAACCTAAAGTAAATTACTTTAAAGTTTTTGGATGCAAGGTTTACATCTTGAATACCAAATATAATCTTGGTAAATTTGATCCAAAATCTGATAAAGGTATTTTCTTAGGATATTCTGCAACCTCCAAAGCTTATAGAGTCTATAATAAAAAGTCAAGGATTGTTGAAGAATCAGTTCATGTGAAATTTGATGAATCTGATCCTTTTGAGAAAAGGTAGAACAAATAGATGAACCTGATTCTAATGAAAACATGAGACTTGAGAATTTAAAGAATGATTTTGAAAATGATATAAAAGAAATTCAGTCCAGTTCAGAAGAACATGACACTGAAGAACCTTTGAATGTAATGCCTAGACAGTCTAGAACCTTAAAGAATCACCCTTTAGAATCTGTGATAGGTGACTTAGAGACTGGTATTCAAACTAGAAGAAACCTTGGAAACATAGTTGAATTCTCTGCTTTCCTATCCCAACAAGAACCTAAGACCATAGAAGAAGCCTTAGATGATGAGAGCTGGGTAATAGCAATGCAGGATTAATTGAACCAGTTCAAGAGAAATAAGTTTTGGGAATTAGTTGAAAGACCACATGATTATCCAGTAATAGGAACTAAATGGGTCTTTAGGAATAAACAGGATGATCAAGGGATAATAACTAGAAATAAAGCAAGATTAGTAGCTAAAGGATATAATCAAGAAGAAGGAATAGATTATGATGAGACCTTTGCACCTGTAGCCAGGTTAGAAGCCATTAGAATCCTTTTAGCCTATGCATCTTATATGAATTTTAAATTATTTCAGATGGATGTTAAATCTGCCTTTTTAAATGGTTATTTAATGGAGGAAGTTTATGTTGAGCAACCTCCTGGTTTTGAAAATTCTCAAAAATCAGATTCTGTTTTCAAACTTACTAAAGCTCTTTATGGCCTTAAACAAGCACCTAGAGCTTGGTATGAAAGACTAAGTTCTTTTCTTTTGAAAAATGATTTTACTGTTGGACTGGCAGATCCAACACTCTTTAAGAAAACTGTGAAAAATAATGTTTTGTTGGTTCAAATTTATGTTGATGATGTAATTTTTGGATCAACCAATAAAATTCTTTTTCATGAATTTTCAGAATTAATGCAAAAAGAATTTGAAATGAGTATGATGGGAGAATTAAATTTCTTTTTGGGTCTTCAAATATTTCAAAAAGATTTTGGAAATGTTTTAAATCAATGCAAATACATTACTGATTTACTTAAGAAATTTGGACTTGAAAACAGCAAGCCATTTACAACTCCTATGTGTACTAATATAAAACTTGATTTGGATGAAACTGGAAAATCCGTGGACAACAAGTTATATAGAGGTATGATTGGTAGTTTGTTATATCTTACTGCTAGTAGACCAGATATAATGTATATAGTATGTCTTTGTGCTCGATTTCAATCAAATCCCAAAGAATCCCATTTAACTGCTGTTAAAAGAATTTTTAGATATTTAAAAGGTACTATTTATCAATCTCTACTTTATCCAAAAACCTCTGATTTTAATTTAATTTCATATTCAGATGCTGACTTTGGAAGCTGTAGATTAGATAGGAAGAGTACTTCAGGAACATGTCACTTTTTAGGGAAGTCTTTAGTATCATGGTCTAGTAAGAAACAACACTCAGTTGCCCTGTCAACAGCCGAGGCAGAATATGTGTCTGCAGGTAGTTGCTGTGCACAGGTGTTGTGGATGAAAAACACTCTTATGGACTTTGGATTAAATTTCAATAATACACCTATTTTATGTGATAATACTAGTGCAATTAATATTTCAAAAAAAATCCTATTAGTCATTCTAGAACTAAGCACATTGATATAAGACATCACTTTTTAAGAGATCATGTGTTTAAAAAGGATATGTTTTTAGAATTTGTAAATACAGAAAATCAATTAGCAGATATTTTTACTAAACCACTTCCCACGGCAAGGTTTGAATTTATTAAGGGGGAGTTAGGTTTATTTAATTTTAAATAGTTTTTTTTAAATCTTATTCTGTTTTCGAATTCTGCTTAATTTCTGTTTCCCGCTATAAGTAATTTTATTTTGTTTTAAATAAAAGTAATGATTAGTGATTACACGGGAATCAAGGCTGTCAGAACCGTTTCACCTTCTAAACTGCTTCACCTTTTTCGGAAACCCTTTCGAAAACCTAAAACCGCACATCTGCTCCAAAACCCTTTTCTGAATCTTCAAACCCTAAACTTACGAACCTTCAGAAATCATTGTTGGAATGGCAAAGACTAAGCGTCCAGATGAAGCCGAGAGCAGTGCTGCAAAGAAGACTAAGGTAGTTAGTCGGAAAATACTGCAAGGTAAAGTCATAGATTTAGAGTGGCTGTTTGAAACTAATTTACTGTTGAAGCAAGCGTTGTCGTTTCAAAGCCTTGAGCAAGCTTTTAATAGTGAAAATTCTGAGTTTCTCTATGAGGCAGAAATGAGACATTTCTTTAGAACTGTTCAGTTTAGTCTTGGAGATACAGAGGATAGTTTATTGGCTCAAATAGAGGATAAGGACTTTTCAATATCATCTGTAGAGATAAGTCAAATTCCTAACTGCCCTCATGAAGGAGTTTTTCATTTCGATTTACGGAATATTGGAGATTCTGTACATAAGTCTGAAGACATTATGTCTTTTCTGTTTGGAACCAGAGTGATAAAGAAGATGTTTATTAAGGATTTGGATCCTGATCAGAAAATTTTGGTAAAATTTGTTCAGACTGGTTTAGCACCAAGAATGGCTGAGATGGAGAAAATCCTATACCCAGACATGTACATAATGTATCTTCTGATGTGTGATATTAAGTTTAATTTTCCTCGGTTTATGATAAGATATCTGAGTTACTGCTGTCAGAGTGAAGCAAGAATGACCTTTTTCCCTTATGGAAGGTTCATTTCTTTGTTTTTGTTTAAAAGATGAATGATCAGATTGGTAGATGCTGGGGTGAAATGTCACCACAGTAATGTTTTTAATGCTGGAACTTTGAGGAAAGTAGGATATTTCTGGAGCACAATTAAAGGAAAACTCTTACCTGTTGGAGCTGAGGAAAACTCGGAGAGTGCTCAGGCTCAACCGGCTAAGTCCAAGGAGGGACAAGCAGAATCAAGAGTTAGTACAGTGGCAAGGAGAATTCGTTTTGAGATGGAGGAAGTTGAGGAAGAGAGAAGTCAAGAAGGACTTCAATCTAGAAGGAAGAGGTCAATTGATGAAGAAATTATCTCTCCTGCCTTGAAATCCTCTGAACCGTTATTTTCTTATTCATTTGTGAGAGAAGCTGTTGTGGAGCAGACTGCACCGATAGAGGAACCAGCAGCTCAAACAGAAACTCAAAAAGAACCTCAATCTGCTGCTGTGGCTGTTGAAAAAGTAATTCAACAAGAACAACTTATGGAGGCAGTGCCTGGTGAAGAAGTGGCCCGACCTCAAGATTTACATGAAAATATTGTTCTTGACCAATCAGTAGAAGTCAGAGAGACTACTGTTCGTGATGAACATACTTCTGAAGCTAATACAGAGGTACTTCAGGAAGATTTTTCAGTGGAAGAGTTTTAGGCTTCAAAAGATAGTTCAGTGGATCAACCTTGTCAGGACAAGGACAAAGAACAGTCAGATGCAGATTCCTTACCACTTGCCATGCTTCATCAACCTAATTCTGGACATGAGAATCGAGCACAGGGTTCCCCTGATTCGAGAAAAGAATAAGTTGTTGAGTTTTACAAGCGTATCTCTCAGTTAGAATCTGAGAATGTTAGTCTCAGAAATTCTCTGAACTTAGAGCAGTTGAAGTTTCAGAAGCTGAAAGAATGTACTGTTTCAAGACAGGAAGTAGATTTGTTTAAGACTGATATGCTGCATGCTGTTGATCAGTTAAAATCAGAGATGGTAAAGAAAGATGATTTGTCTGAGTTGAAGATTTACATGGAGAATAAATTTGAGTCTGTTGCAAACAGTGCTGTGAGTGGATCAGGCTCTTCACCTGATTTGATTCGTAAATTTCAATCAATTACTGCAGCAATGAGCAATATGAGTGACAGATTACACGATCTTCAGTGTAATAGTGCCCCTTTGTCAGTTTTGCTAGATAATCAGAGATTTTTAGTGGATCAGTTGACATCTAGAGAGCAACCGATTAGGATTCTTTTGAATCAGTTATCAGAAAAACTGGTTCTTTTTGTTGAAAAAGAAGAAAGAATGCATGAGTTTTTCAGAGTTAATTTGATGGAAGATATTCATATGACTCAAGAGAACAGAGATCTTATCATCAAGTTAGGAGATGGGATGATGAAGAGGCTCAGAGAACAGTTTACAGAGATAAAGACCGCGATTCAAAGGAGATAGACACCTTTTTCCCTGTCTTATCTATGAACCTTGATTCCTCTGTATATCACAATCGTTTATATATAACAGCTTGTGAATGAAAATTCTTTTCTTATTTTTTTTTTTGTTGTTTATTGATTTATGATTGAGTTAGCCAGTATAACAAATTCACTTATTCATACACAGTTAATTATAGCATTTACTTATAGTTCAGTGCAATATTGAATGTGTTCAAATCCGTAATTTTTCATTCTTTTTGATATCACAAAAAGGGGGAGAATTTGGATAAACACAACATTTAAATTCATTTGTTTCCTATGAAGAAATTTGGATATATGGGAGAATTTGGATATATACGACATTTATCTTTTATCTATTTTTAGCTGAAAATTTATTTTTATGGGGGAGAAATTTTATTATATTTAAATATTGTTTTAATCCTTTCAAAATTCTAAAATTTTATAAAACTAATTTTTCAATAAAGATTGTAATTAAATTAGTTCTATTATTTTATGGGTTTTGTGATCATCAAAAAGGGGGAGATTGTTGAGCAATGTATTGTTTTCAAACAATTCAAAATAATGTTTTTTTTTAAAGGGGGAGATTATTTTAAATAATACTCTGTCTCTTTATGATGATTTTGATGCTCACAAATACCCTTAATTATTTACTAATTATTTCGTTGAGTATTTTGCAGGAATTTATTTTATTTATTTATTTCATATAACGAGATTTCATACTTCATTTATTCCGAGATCAATTTTAGCGCGTTCTGGAATCACTGTAGCGCGAGATCAATTTTAGCGCGTTCTGGAATCACTGTAGCGCGAGATCAGTTTTAGCGCGTACTGGAATCACTGTTCATACCCTACATTGATGAACGTAAGGTATGGATGAAAAGTTTACTTTTTATGTTAAAAGAAACGTATGGTTAAGGAACCTTACGTTATTTTGAAACGTATGGTTAATGAACCTTACGTTGTTGAAAAGTATGGAAGAAGAACATTACGTTTGGAAGGAACCTTACGTTTTTGTTGTTGGACAAGTATGGAAGAGAAACCGTATGTTAGTTTTCAGTGTTGAGTTTGTTTCTCAACAGTATGGATCATCAACCTTACTTTTATAATCAACCGTACGTTCTTTGGAGAGTTGAAGCAAGACAAAGTATGGATGATCAACCCTACGTTTGAATGCTGAAGAGAAAGTATGTACGTTTTGAACCATACGTTTGTGAACCTTACGTTTGTGAACCTTACGTTTGTGAACCCTACGTTTGGAGCCACGTCATCAACCCTACGTTTGGCGTCGGGATATTTTTGACAGACGATATTTCCTTTTGCATTGGTCAAACAGGCGGATTATTAAGCGGATTTCGAGCAGATTCTTAAGTACGACTTTGACTGAATTAAAGACGATTTTCAACAGATTAATGATTGATTTAAACGGAGCTTTTTATGCCGATTCTTCAGGGGAGTTACAACGGATCTGTTATTTCATTTTTTTTTAATATCGCGAATCTAAAGGAGATTTTCATGGATCTATTTATGCGGAAGATTTTCTCAGATTTGAATATATATGTTCTATCTTGGAAACTTTGGATATATATATATACACAGGAAAGTGTATGAAATATATAGATTGATCTTTTAACGAGCAAGAAACAGAGACTGTGTGAAGGCGTTCTTTTCTGGTGATCAAGAAGAAGTGTAAAACCTTTATTACCAAAGGAAGATCTTGATAGCAGATTCACGTGTTCTACATCGACTATCTGTTGTGAATCTACTACTGCTGAAGTTGTGAAGTTTCTTGTAATATCTATTGCAACTGGATCGACTCAGAACTGTTTTGATTACAGATCTTTATTTTCTGAAGACGACGATCTATCTACTGTCAATTGCATTCTGTTGCAATTGTGAAGAACAACTGGAGAAGTGTTTTCTTTATCGAAACCCTTTTTATTTTTGAGTGATCAGCTTCTCGTTCTAAGCTGTGTGGGTTCGTGTTTGAACCAGGAAGGCTGTGTTTTCCTGAAACTTGTAAAGGTGTCAACTGCCTGTACTCAGTTGTGAACAGGTCTGTGGAAACGAGGACCAGATAGTGAAAATCGCCAAGCTCGTAGATTTGAGCGTTGGTGGAGTGGACTAGGGGCCTTCTGTTCCCCGAACCACTATACATCTGTGTGTTCATGCTTTTACTTTTTCCGCTGCATATTTAATCGTGCTAAAGCATAGTGGACAGAATTTGTCTAAATTGAAGAGATTGTAATAATTTTGAAAAGACACAATTCACCCCCCCTCTTGTGTGTAATCCGTAGATTCAGATCCAACACCAACTTGATCACAAAGCTAATTGGAACCACATAGCCAAATATTCCATGGATCCAAATCATGTAGCTAATTCAAATTAGTCATCACATCGTTGTAGTCCTTTATCATGTAACTAATTCATCTACATAGATGATTCTCACATAGTAGATTTTTGATGTAGTTGATTTCTCAACCTAGCCAAAATATACTCAGACAAAGTCCTTACATGGATTCTTTTTCAGACTTAGCCAAATTTTAGAAAACTTCAATACAATTATTTAATATAATAGAATTGAACTAACATTTAAACCTAATAAAAAAACATAAAAATCGGAATCATTAGAAACCTATTAAGGGTTTTTTGATATCTTTAGAATATAAATCACATGGGATATATTGTAAAACATCAGTAGTCAAACAATTTCCCCGTTTTTTATGATCAAAAATCCCATTAAACATTAAAAATGAAATTTTGAAAAATTTCAAAGAGTTTTATTAAAAACAATATAATATATAATTCTTTTAAAATTTGGTTTTTATCCTTTTTTAACCATTTATATGTCTTCCCCAACTTTTTTGAAACTAAAAATTAAGGTTAAGAAGAGAACAAAAACATTTATTATAGCACCTTGAGTTATGAATAGTTGATATGTGATGTTGAAACTAAAGTTTAATAAGAAGAACCGGATTTCAGAAATTGTATCAAGTAAAACATTCAAGAAGATGAAAGAAATTAAATGAAACAATCACTTCCCACTCAAACAAAGAGATAAATAGTAATTTTATTAAACAAGAATGTGTGTACAAAAAGAAAAATACATAACCTATACATAATACATATACAATAAATTAGTTAGATGATCAAGGATTGTGGATGGGTTCAAAATCAGATGGAGGTTTGGGTGGAGGTTTCTTAAAGGTTAGAGAAAGGAAGATTTGGTTGGAGGGTCAACCACTGGAGGTGGAGCTACTCTTATAAGCTCTAAATAAAAACGTTCTTCAGCTCTAAAACTAGATCTATCTCTAGGATTATGGGTAGAAATTATCAATGATTTTTCAAGGTTCTATAAATTAATAATAAAATCATAGAAACTAGAGATGATAAATTCCATCTTCTTTGTAGGTAATGAAGTTATAGGTTCTCATCTAGTAGGTTAGGTAGTACAAAGTATTGATTTCTCTATCTTATATATATTGGCTAGATCAAACACTAAATCTAATTTCTAATTGGAACCATTATAAATATAAGGAGGTGTTATTCCAAGGTCTGTTCTTCCTCTAAAAAAGTAAAGTGCATCAGAACACATATCTATTCACTTGATAATATCTGATTCTCAAAAGTCTAAAATAGTTGTCTAGATCTATCGATGATTCTAAGAAACTAAGGAGAGACTATTGTTGATCAAATCTTTAAAATACTTAATCTGTCTAGTAAAGAATCTATGGGAATATGCAGAAACTATAGCTTATGTCTAAGGACTACATTGAGGTGTGGGAGTTGATGAAAGCAACCAAGCTTGAATTCTTTAAATTGAGACTTACAACATTATCATCCTCCCTTCCAATGAAGTTAACTTTTGATCCATGTTGGATAAATCCTCTATAATCACTTGATCAAACTAATGGAAATTGTTGGAGGGTTATTGAGACACTAGAGAACTGGAAGCAATTAGGACAGGAGTAACTAGTCTGATCAGTCTATACATAGTAATTTATTTCCCTTTGTCTATAGTAGGTACAATAGGAGATTATTCATAATCTAAAGAACTAGAATAATATATAGAAGAGTTGTTGTAAAGATATGAAAGAACTTTATAAATATTTTCTGGTGTAATGATAAAGTTCTGATTATTTATATTGATTAGTCAAATAGATAATGAATCCATCTGCCTAATTTGTTTGGATACCTCCATAACTCATCCATCTTATCATCGACCAAATGAATAGATTTATAGATAAAATCATATATATCATTCAATGAAACAAAAGTATCAATACCTTTCCTTAAAACAACATCTCTATTTTCCTTAAAATCATCTAATAGATCCTTCCTGAACTTTTGCAGGAGAACTGGAGTGAACATGTCACGTTATAGTGATTGGATCTAGGAATAAATTGAACTCAGGTTAGAATAAAATTGATAAAAAAGATTCTAGATGTCAATAATCATTGAAGGTCCTGAAGAAGGTGTGTAATTTGGATGAAACATATTAATAAATTCAAAATGGATCACCATCATACTCTTCAATGTATAATATCTCTCCATCATTTCTGATTTGAGACTCTAAAATTCATCAAGGGAATCCATAGAATGATTTTATTAGACCACTGTCATGTTCTGTATCATGCCTAATTATGATTACACAATAACTATGATATCATTTACATTAAACTTTGTGTTATGTACAATTTTTAGCTCACTTTCCTAGGATCTCATAGCCTCAAATAATTTATCACTAAAACTAGAAGAAACTAGTTACAACGGTTGGAGATTCTCTATCAAGATGGTATAGGATTATATTATCTAAACCAACTTATCAAAATTAAATATATACATTGAGATTTAATTTATATTTCTAATCTAATCCTTGGAAGAGATCAACTCTTTCTTTAGTTCATCATAGTCTCTTCTGAGTTATAAAACTCAATTATAACTATTAATGAAAATTTCTACATACGTCTCTCATCATCAGATTCTTCAGAACTTTTTATCATTTTGGGTAAATCCTCTTGAACATGAGGAGGAGATAGAATAGGTCTCGGTAATGTGAAAGAACACTTATCTCCTCCATGATCACATTCCCACTTCTATCTCTATTTGTAGTAGTAGGAGATCTAGGGAGTGGATCGAATACTATGTGATTAGCAATATAATACACTCTATCTCCAGAAGTAGACACACTAGAAATATTCTCAATTGGACTTCCCACTTGAGATCTAGTAGTTCTCTTAATAGTAGTCAATTCTGGATGAACTGACTTACAAACACTAGTAGTTAAAACTTCTAGACCCAGATAAACTTCTACTATAGGTATGACTTCAAACATAGTAGTCTTAGATCTAGAAATAACTATATCATCCACTTCCATGGAAGGAACCATATCATCTAGTGTTACATCCCTAGGAGTTGAGTAACGGTTCTAGGTATAGTGGAAGTGTTAGATGGGTCATTCCCAACATTAATTTTTGTCATGATCTATGATCAATATGAAATATACATAACGATAAACATCATGATCAACAGAATTAAATAAAAAATAGATAATGGGTAAAGTGTCAAAACCATAGAGTATAAATACATGTTATTTATAATTAATTTAATAAATTAAATAATTACCTTACATGAATTCTTTCTTCATTGATGGATCTGACAACAGATTTGTGTTGAATGGTCATTGCAATATAGGAATCAAGAGAACATTCCCTCTAGTAGTGATCCACACATGTTCTATAAAACTCTGAACATCAGCGTAGGAATATTTGGGTGCTAACATGGAAGATCCTATTACATGAATTGTTTTCCTTTTATCTCCATGATAATCACTTCTGAAGCATTCTCCTTGATCTCTCTTGATTAAAAAGTGGGAGGTGGAGGAATATTTCTCTCTGTTCTTGGGAGAGTTCTTCGAGAATGGATCTCTATAGGTCTTGAGAGGATTCTATTGATTTTTTATTCACAAAAAAAATGAATTCACTCTTTAAGAAAATAATATAATTGGGTTTATATATCATTAGGGTTAGAAATAAATAATTGCACTATTTCCCATTATTATTTATTTAATCCCTTGCAAAACCCCATGTCTATAATAATATTATTTTATTGACATGTGCTTAACTTTATGAATTAAAATTAAATATTATTTATTTAAATAATATTCAATATATATTATTTCTCACTAGACCATTAAACTTAGTCCACTGTTCTTCAACAATATTTATCAAGCCTTGAATAATGACTATTTATTTATTAAATAAATATCAAGTCATTTTTAGCTGATAAATAAATAAATATTATATTCACTAAATAGAAAATAAATATTTATTAAATATTCCAATCACATTATTTTTTCTCAAATAACTGGTGACGGAATACATGAAATAAATAAAAAATGAATAATTTTTAAACCACATATAGGAATAATATTTATTTAACTTATTAAATAATAAATAATAATATATTTTTAACTAAGATTCTAGATACACTTAGTGTGTGACCCTATAGGTCCCTTTCTCAGTGGCATTAAGTGAAGCACCCTAAATTCCAAGGTTATCATCTAGTAACATGCCAAGGAACCCATAGAGAAATAAGTTAATACCATAATTGTCACGACCCGACCCAACAGGGCTCGATCCGTGACTCCCCAAGCCCACCTCCAATAGGCCAGGGGCTGGCGACTAGCGTTGAGTATGCTATCACACACATGGGAGGCATTATCCTAAGGTACCTGTACACACGCACCCGCATACACCTCCATGAAACAGTGCAGAGATATATAAAACTGGAAAGAAAAGGCATTCACACAACTATCCCACACCAGAGTGAAACAACAGTACAAAAAAGGGAAAAACAGGGCCCACCAAAGGAAAACTACAAAAGTGTCCAACCTGCTCAGAAGGAGGGAAAACACTTCCAAAAACATCCTTCGGTAAGCTCCTCGGCACAAATCTGGTAAACACCCCGGTCAAACCTGCTCACTAAGCTCCGCCTGCTCTGAGTTCTCCTGGAACTCTATCGAAAGGCCTCTGGTCTGCACAAGACACAAACATGTGCGGGCAAATCCCGTGCAGGGGTGAGTATAACAATACTCAGTAGGCACCCCAAAAACCCAAAACAAAAGAGAGCAACTGAAAGGTAACAGTCCACTCATCCCAGCTAGAGGGAACCCATATGAGATAGAAACTCCATATTGTGACCATCCTTGGATAAACACAACTAGTTAGCTCAACTCAGTTGTATGCCCATACATACACCATGAACAATCCAGATATACTCAGCTCACGCGCTAAGCTACATGAGGTACCGACCTCATCACCAGAAATGGTTCACAACTAAGAGAACACACACCATGATCATTGTCATCCCAGATGACACCCGTCCAAGAGATACACTCCATCGGGTCCCACACAAACACCTCAGACGCTCACCCGAGAGATCACACTCGTCAGATACCGTCATTGAGAAAGTCACGCTTAAACAACAAAAACACAAAACTCCATGGATAGGGGATCACTCCTAGGTTCCTCTAGGGGATACTAGAACCCACACCGGTATACAAAGATCTCACAGATAGGGGATCACTCATAGGCTCCGCTAGGGGATACCACAACCTGATCTGGAATTCGACAGAAACACATCACTCAGATAGAGGATCGTCACCTGTGTCACGACAGTCACAACGATATTGAAACCCTATCTGATAAATCTCATGTTGTAGGGGATCGAACTAATGATGTCGCAACCCTACAGAAACCACGCGCTGAGTAGGGGATCGTATAACAAACGATATCACAACCCTACTAAAATCTTCATGCTGAGTAGGGGATCGTATACCCGACGATGCCACAACCCTACTGAGCACGGCCCACTGCATAGGGGATCATATTCCTGAGGATGCCATAAACCCTACGGGGTTAACCTGCTAGATAGGGGATCGCCGCCTGTGGATAAGTGGTCACAGCGATACCAAGAACCCGATCTATGGAAATGATGCTAGAGGATCCCACTTCGGGCCCACCAGAGGGATGCCACAACTCTAACAGATTAAATATCTCATTTAGAGGATCACAAACCTATAACAAGGTTGTGATGCCACATGAACCCTCATAGGAACAAACCAAGGGAGTACCCTCAACCATTGCTGGTCCAAACGTCGCTAACCCGAGCGACCCACCACAATGATACACCGCGCACCTCCAAGGCCGATACCGAGGCTACCATTGCGATCCATGTGGAAAAACATGCAGGATAGGCTATTTACTCACCCAAAACAGACAACCAGTGAAAAAGGCACTATTCAATGTAGCTAGCCCGTGTGGTGCCCACACTACAATCATAAAACTCATCAAGCAGATCATACCACTACGATCCCCTTATAAAAACACGTAGAATTGACTACTCGATCGTCCCAAACGGACACCAGGTGAAAAAGGTATTATTCACTGAATCCACCCTAGGTGGGGCCCACGCCTCGATCCCGAAACTCATCAAATGGATCACACCATTTCGATCCTCTCAGAAAAACACATAGGATCGACTATTCATCCACCAAAATCAGACTTCTGATGAGAAAGTTACGTTTCTCCGTAAACTCCCAAACCCGGCCTTGTGGGGGCTGCACCCCAATCTCAGTCCCAACACCTGAAAACCATCAAGAAAAGTCCACCGTACCATCAGGGTCTCTACTCCACTAACGTCACATCAATCGGACGCTTCGGGTAGAAGATACAATGGCCCGAAGTCAAATAATAATAAAAATATTAATATTTTATTCGACATTTCAAGCACCCGGGCCACGATCCCAAAACTTTAAACTCCCAAACCCACCTCAAAGGGTTTTCTGTATCGCCAGGGTCATGTTTCCATAGACGGCATGCGATTCCAACCTCCAGGGAGCAAAATATGGGGGTTTTAAAATCCCCCGTATACACGAAGAGGGTTGGACCGACCTGAACCTATCGGCCCAGCCGGCCTAGGTCGGCCCGCACCGGCCGACTCGGCCGCCGCCGCCACCGGCCCGCCCTGGCTAGAATCCCTCCACCACGTGGTGGCCCGCGCCGCCACACTCTGTTGGCGAGGTCATCGCACCGCCGTCCCGGGCGACCGATCGTCATGCTCTGTCGCGGACCGCCGCGGGTCTGCTGGGGGAACTTCCGCGGACAGCCGGGGTCACTCCGGTGGTCCGTTTTGCGATCTGTGACCTCATGCGTGACCCTCAAGACCCAATATTCCATGATAGGACAACAAAACAAAGAAATTAAAAGAAAAAAGAGTATCGAGGAATTAAAACTCAAACCACATACCTATAGGCAGATCCCCGAAGCTTCAGGTGTAGAACGACACCCGCGACACGCTGGAGCTCGATCTGCTAACAATCGACATTGAAAACGGATGCACAAGGCTCGATTTGGAAAAGAAAAGAATGAGTAGTGGAGGGGTTTCATCATCCGTGTGCTGGAGGAGGGAGGTAAGGGATGAGGGATTTTCTTTTTTTTAATAAAAACTCAATTTCATCTCCCCGCCAACACGCCTCCGACCCAGCACCCGGCACTGACTAAAACTATGTCACACCTTGGGTAAACACAGAATTTTGAACGCAAAGGTGCACTCATAATTGCGATCTGAGACTCCATTCAGGATTTATTCAAGTTGACGCTTGTAAATTAACTTTTCCACTTATTTATGAAAACACCCCTAGTGGATTTTATCACAACAAGCTCGTGCCCACAAAGTTTACACACCGCCTAGGGTAAACGGCACACTCCGGACACAACCGTCCCCTCATATTCCCATTCTGAACAACTGTTTAGGAGATTACACACCCCCACCACGTGCATCGTATAAAAATACTTAATATTTTTATAAAATTAATTCCGGGCACACCGGGCCTCCAAATCGCATGTCTTCTTCACGCCTAGCTCTGGAATTATTCATAGGAATATTCCAAAGTCCAACAGGGCCAAAACCTGAGTCGCTAAAATAGTAAAATAATAACTTATACAAATTCATACTATATAATGTAATCCTTTTATCATGATATCTCTAATCAAGTAGGTTGAACGCTGGTGCCATCAACCTATGTGCTTAATGTCTCTTTATTTGGATTTCCAGAAATCAAACTTTCCTATAGAACAGCATGTACAAGAATTTATTTAGGCTATATCATTTCCATCAAAGGTCCTGAGATATCATATTTCATTAAATAATATAAAGTAAAAATCCTTTCTCACATTACTCATTAATGAAATATTACACGTGACACACCCAATGTATCCTACCTCACCACGAACATATGTCATCACAGTTTTCTTCAATACATAAAATTACGTGACTCATAATAATCATTAATAATAATATTAAAGTCTATGGATCAATACACATATCAGAAAATAGGAACATCCAATAACACATATAAATGTGGATTTCTTATTGGTGGGTCTTGTTCTCGTAATATCTTACACTGGATATTACCAAGGGTTTACACCATCAGAAGGTGCCTTTAAAGTCTTATGAGTCTCCACCCCCGATATCATGTATCATTTATGTCTCTAAAATGATATCATCTGACTATATATAACATATATTTAAGAATGGTGTCATAGAACATTCAGGTTCTCATCATAGTGGGGAACCACTATTACCTTTTAGTGTAAAAACTACTCTTAGGGAAACATCACATACTATGTTACATAGAAGAATAGTCATTATATGATAATGAATTTATTAATATTCAAAACTATGAATATAGGTTATCATAAAGTACACGTAAGTTTGTTCTAGGGAACTAACTCCAATAGTGAGGTCCTAGACTACTCCCCCTGAGTTGGTGAAGGATGTGGTATAACCACCTGAGCATCACTCTCCTATCCAATAGGTCTGAAGGAGTTTGAGGTATCATCCTAGTTGAATCTAAAAATATTTATAAGCACTATAGATGAGGTGTTTCTCTTGTAGAACTTAATAGCTCCTCATTTATTCAAGTCCACTTCCTTCTACTTTAAGGCTAAATAATCATTCCATAGCGGTAAAAATTGACCTCCCCCTTTCCCTTGAAATAATGGTTCATGAACCTCATCATTTACGTTGGTATTTTAAGTTTAACATCATTGATTATGACATATAATAGATACATGTACTGAAATAACACATTCTTCATTTCTCCTTCTCTCTAAGTAATTCCAATCTAAATTAATTTTAATAGAAAGATCAAATAAACTTATAAATCATTTACCACCTTATTATCAAAATCATATAACCAAAAAAATAATCTTAAAGTCATCATAGGGTCCTAATGATCTTGTTTTAACAAAGTTCTAACTGAAATTGTACTCACCTTCATGAGGATAGTGCATGATATATTACACCTCCACAAAATATACCAACATGGATTTCACATTTACATTAATCAAAAACCTTCCTCTATTTCTTTGAACTAGAATTCAAAATTTCTCATAAACTCATTTACCACATATTTAAACAAGAATTTGTATTTATTCTTATCAAAAACTCTTAACCTTGAAATTGGAATACCTTCTTTAGCAACACCTTTGTTCCTTTCAACCATTCCATATCCATATATTTCTCTATAAGCACTCGATATAGAATACCTCCAACCTTGGATTTCTTCAAATATCTAGAACCACTTTTTACACCATTCTTAGACTTCCCCATCTCATAGAGGTTTGTTGAAGGATCAGAGAATCAAGAGGTGGTGATTTAGTTTTAGGAGATAAAGGATGTAGCTAAATGGTGTGAGCGGAGAGGGTCAATTTTAGTGATAGGTTACATACCTGATTTGGGAGAGGGATGTGTAGTCGAGTGATTTTAGGGTGAAATTTGGATTAAAATAATCAATAAAAGAAAATAAATTAACAAAGAAATTTTTAAAAAAATAAACTTTATTTTTAAAGAAGAATATAAAAGTAAAATAGATATTTAGAATAAATTAAAATCAAATAAATTCATTTAAATTTCACAATTTATTATAATGCTAAGAAATTAAAATTAAATATAGAAATTTAAATATAATTAAAATAAATAGAAATAAAATATTTCAAAATAATTTGAATTCATATAACCTCAATTATCACTTAATAAAATCAAAACGCTCACAAGTAATGGGCATAGTAAAAATATCAGCTAATTGATTTTTACTAGAGATAAATTCAAGAGATATAACACCTTTATGAGCATTCTCTATCAAGAAAAGATGATGTAAATCGATATTCTTTATTCTTGAATTATTTATTGGATTCTTGAAAATGTTGATATCATTAGTGTTATCATATTTGATTGACACTTGATTAAAATTGAATCCAAAATCCATCAAGGTTTTTTTCATCCACGGAACTTGTACACAAAAAATACCAATAGTTATGTACTCTACTTTAGTAGTAGATAATACAATTGAGTGTTGTTTCTTACTATACTAGGATAACAAATATTTACCTAGAAATTGAAAGGTTCTTGAAGTACTCCTCCTATATAATCTACACCCACCAAATTTATTATCTAATTATGGAGTCAAATTAAAATCATAAGTTTCTAGAAAAAGTAAACAAAGAGAAATTATTCCATTGAAATACCATAAAAGTATTTTGACGGTTTTTAAATGATATTCCTTGGAATATACCACATAAGAACACCAAAAACATAATTTATAGACTACTACAGTATATACCCAATTATTTCGTTGTACAACTTATTGTCAAGTGGTTTCTCGACATCATCCAAATCAAGTTTTTCATTAGAACTCATAGTAGTTTCGTGTATTTTATGATTTTCAAGTCCAAACCATTTAAGTAATCAAAGTATGTATTTTGTTTTTGATTCATTATATTCCCAAAGTCTTTTTGATAAATTTAAAAACCAATAAAAAAATATTTAACCCATCATACACATTTCAAATTATTTTTTCATGAGTTTTGAAAATTCATTACATAATATTTTATTTGTAGAACCAAAAATCATATCATCAACATATATTTGAACTAAAAATATATGTGAAGATGATGTTTTATTGAAAATATAAGGATCTTCTAGTGCTGCTAAAAATCCATGTGATAAAAGAAAAGAACTAAAATTCTCATACCAAGCTATGGGTGCTTTTTTATGATCACAGAGATATTTAGTAAGTTTGAAAACATAATTTGGAAAGTGAGAATTTTAAAAACCAGGAGGTTTTTCAACATATACTTACTCCACAAGAAAACCGTTTATAAATGTAGATATAATTTCCATATGATATAATTTTAAATATATAATAGATTCATAGTGTATGAGAATTATAATGACTTATAATATTTTTATGGATGAAAAAGGTTTATTAATGGTCTATTATTTCCTCTTGATTGTTCCCTTTATCCACTCATCTATCCTTATCCATACTCATCACATCATTATCATCTTGTTTATTTATAAAAACTCACTTTGTTCCTATAATAGGGTAATCGAATAGTGTATCAAATAATTCTCAAACCATGTTCCTTCTGAACTATTTCTGAAATTCTTTCATAGATAAAACATAATTTTCATCAGCTAAAGCTTCTTATAAGTTTTAGGTTCTAGCTGTGATAAAAAATGCATATAATTCTACAATGTTTCCTATACTTATTCTAGACCTAATCCCTTCATCTAATCATCCTATAGTTGTATCTAAGGGATGATTTTTCAAGTTTTTAGGCTTTCTATGTAGAGCACTTTTAGGTTCACTAGTATTTATTCTTTCCTGATTGGTTTCACTAAAACCATGACCCAAATCAGCATCCTTTCTATTTTCAGAAAGTGTATCATGTCTCATGTTTTCAAAATAATCACATAACTCATCAAATTTATTCATTTTATGATCAAATGTTTTACTTTCATCAAGTTTTAAAAGATTTAATTCTTCAATAATATTTTTCCTTTTATTAAAAAAAATTATAATCCTTAGAAGTGGTATAATATCCAAGAAATATTTTTTAATTATCCTTTGGATCAAATTTACTAAGATTTACATGGTGATCAAAATGTAAATTTTCATCCAAACACTTTAAAGTATCTGAATTTTTGTTTTCTATTATTATATAGATCAGAGGGTGTTTTATTTAAAATGGTTTTAATTTTAACTTCATTAATGATATAACATTTTCTATTTATAGCTTCATCCAAGTGATTGGGTGGGTTATATTCATATAACATAGTCCTAGTAATTTCTTACAAGGTCATATTCGTCCTTTCAAAAACACCATTATTTTGAGGAATCCTAGGGGATGAAAAAGTATGTTTGATACCATGTTTTGAACAATAATAATTGAACTCATGGTTTTAAAATTCTCCCTCATGGTCACTTCTCAAAGAAATAATCTTGGCATCTTTCTCTTTTTGAACCATTTTATAGAAACTTATAAAAATAAAACAATCTTCACTTTTAAGACTAAAAAAGAAAACCTAAGTAAATCTATAAAAATCATCAACTAACATATAAATAAATGATTTTCCACTTATGATTTTTTTCTTTATGGTCCAAAAAATCCATGTGGATAAGTTCCCAATACCTAGATATACAAACCTATTTATTTGATTTAAAAGATGAATTTTGTTTCTTACCCATTTAGCATAAGTCACGTGGTTTCTATTTATTTAATTTAAGTTGATGTAAATATGAAATTTAATTTTTATTAGACTATTTTCTCAAAGAGTAAAAAATAAAATATTCAAGTCTTCTATTCCAAATTCAAGATTCATTTGTTCAGCAATTAAATAGTTCACTTTCTATCTATTCAAATAATTAAGATCTAAAGTATATAAATTCTCAGTTCTAGGTACCTTAAACTTAAGAAGTTTATCTTTAAAAATAAATCATGAATTATTTGAAAATATATTGATTAACCTTAAACACAAATTTTAGAAATAAATATCATGTTGTGTTTCAATCCTTCCACATAAAGAACTTTATTGATGATAACTGATATTGTATTTCCAACTGATCCAAATCCAATAATTCTTCCCTTAGAATTGTCACTAAATATGACATATCCTCTATCAATTTTAGATAAATAATGGAAATTTTATAAATCTCTACTCATATTCCTTGATAATCCACTACCCATATACCATTTTTCATTAATTCTATTGTAAATTTTTTCCTATAAGATAAATCAACCAAGAAATTATTTTGGTACCCATACCCTCTTGGGTCTTGAAATTTTAGCAATCAAAGATTTAAGAATCCAAATATTCTTGTTCAATCTATAAATTATAACTCTAGATTTTGATAAATTTACTGAAATAAAATCATCATTAACATTGAAAAACTTAGGGTTTCTTATATTGTAACTATTAGAAATATGTATATGTTCTCTACAATGAAAAAAAAAATAACTTAAGGAAATTTTTTGTTCTTTAAACTAGGAAAAAAGTTATACAACTTTAGTTTTTCACCTTTTCTTCTTATTCCAATATTATTTCTCTAGATTTTTTTCCCCAAGGATTTTATTTAGGTAATTTACCCTTTTATAAAAATAATAGTTGTATCTTTTAAGTCTTGAGATTATTTTTGAAAGCTTTAAATTTTATTACCATGTTTAGAACAAGATGGAGTAAAATATGTTCCATCACTAGAATATAATTACAAAAGATCAATTTTTATTCTTCAGATCATGAATCTGATTCCAAAAGATCAATTTTTAGTTTTGGAATCAGATTCATGATATGAAGAATAAAATGAGTGTACCTTATCATATTGTGGTATAAATCACATGTAGGTATTTTTATTTGATATTTCAACATCTTATTCAAAATATGTTTCATCACTATAATCATTTTAATCACTCTATGTGTCATTCATATATCTTTTAATATTATTCTTGAATTATGGTTTCTATTTATTTTTCTTTACATGTTTCATTTTATCTTTAGTTTTTGTAAATTTTGGTTTGATATGTCCAAGATATTTTCACTCATAGCATATGGAATCTTTATAAATTCAATAATATTTTTTATTATTAAAGGATTTACTAAATACTCTTATATTATTGTATAAATTTTTAAATTTATTGGAAAATTGGGCAAGATTTATATCATAATCAGAACTATTTTAATTACTTTCATTAGATGATTTATAAATTTGTATACCTATTCTCTTCATATCATCCTTTGAAGTATAAAGTTTTAAAGAATCATTTTCCTTTTTAAACAATTTATGCTCACCAGCTTCAGCTTCCATTTCTACCGTATACATCATGAGTGTTATAATGAGATTTTTTTATTTTAAATTCTTCACATCAGTGGATTGACTAATGGAAGCTAAAATTACACTCAATTTGGAGGGTAGGACTCTGAGAACTTTTAGATATTGATCTAGTTCTACATAGACTATTCTCACGTAACCGATTCTGAAATGTAGATGATTTACATAGGAAATTATATCATGAATCTAATTAACATAGTAGATTTCTTGATTCATCCAAAGTCCTTACATAACCGATTTTTCAAACTTTACCAAATTTAAACAAACTTTAATAAAATTGCAGAATACAAAAGAATTGAACTAACTAAGATTAAAACCTGATAAACACACTTAAAACATAATCATTAGAAACATATTAAAAGTTTTTTTTATCATAATAACAAAAATTACATGGAATATATTGGAATAAAATCGGTAATAAATCAATCCAAATATAAAACATGCACCCCTATTATACCAAATACATAGTTTATAACACTCTATGTGGTATAATTGGTGGTTCATCCAACACACACAAAATCTTGTTTAGCCACATGAACATATTTTATATCTCTATACAAAATCCCATTCATACTAACCTTAACATTTCATTATAAAAAATGATATTCCATGAATAACATTGATTAGGGATAACTCAAAGTCATACTTTGAGAGGTTAATCATCATTTCACTTCATGTAATTTACTCATCCAATATGAAATAATGAAAAAATGAAAAAATGAAAACTTCATTTTGTATAACATGATATATTTTATATTATTAAACAAATTTAATAATGTTAAAAAAACCATAGATAAGAACCCATATTAATCGTATCTCATAAGATATAAATGTGGTGAATGGGCCCGTAAGGGGCTCCTCGACTTAGACTCTCCCCTCATCACCGCCTCCATCCTCACCTAGGGTTTGTGTGGCACCCTTCCTCCAGGATTGTGGTGGTGGATTCTCAGTTGCAGTGGAGTCAACGTCCTCTGGGAGTCTGTCCCGGCCTTTCGCACAATGCTTCCTCTCCGCCCGATTCCTTCAGATAGGTTTCTTTGGATATGCGGTGCTGGTCAAAAGATTTGCTCCGGGCTCTGCGGCTTGAGTGATTCCACCTCTTATCCGGTATTTTTTGGGCGATTTGTTGCAACCCCGATGAGTGACTTGGATGGCGGTGATGGGATCTTTTCTACGGCGACTCCGAGATCTGGATATGGTGATTTTTTCTAATTCCATTCTTTATAGTTGTTATTGTTCGTGATGTGTTGATGATGGATTTGTGGTTTTCATGAGTTTGGTTGGTGATTGTTGGATGATTTTGGTTTGCGGTGCATTCGGTCTTTTGGGATGCAATCAATTGAAGGTTGCTCGCTTCTGGTTTTGGTTTTTTGTTGATGATTCTTGGTCATATCGTGTCTGTTTGATGTTAGGGCTACCATCACGATGGCTGGATGATCTGTGTCTCTGAGGATGATACTATCACCGAGGGGAATTCCGGAGGGTTTCTTCAGGATGGTGATGTTGGGGAGGTGAAGACCTGTGATAGGCGTGTGGGTTGTGATTCTCCAGATCTGAAATGGGATTGATGTTTTTGAATTTGGTAATTTGATTTTGAACTTTGTGGTGGTCATGACCCGTGTAAGGTTTCCCTCTTCCCTTAAAGCGGCTTTTTGAAAATGAAAAAAATGATTTGTAGTCATTCATAAGATATACCACTAGATAAAACTTCTTTTTACTCTATATTTAAGGTTTTTAAACATATTGCATTGCTATATAATTCCCACCACATATTCGTGTGACCATCTGATAAAAAACTCCCAATAAAATATTTTAGTGAGTAATATCTATGAAATAATATAGTTTGAATAATGGAGAGACTTATGAATCATATTCCTGATGTTAAACTCTTTGAACATAGAATTCAAACTCCCGTAATTAACAACATATAATGTTATGATATTAACAAATTATGTTTTTGAATTAAAACCCTTTCTAATTTCATCATCCATATATTTATTGGAAATATTTATAGCAACTTAGATTTTTTTCAGTCAAGACTATGCTTGATTTTGAGTTTCAAAGCCTCGAAAACTCCCTAGGGGTAAAAAAGTAAATTTACCCTAGTATATGACATTGTAAAATTTTTCCTAAGGTTCTCATTGATCAATTGGAATGATATTTTCCTTCGAGATGAGTTTTGGTTAATTTAAGAGCATGACTAATTTAAGTGGTATTTAATATTTATTATTTAAATAAATATTTATCCTATGAATGTGGATATCGAGATCACCTTAATGGATCATTATATATAAATTTATACACCAATGTTGAGTTTGGAATGGTAGGTTTACCATGGGGTGATATAAACTATATTTCCATTATAAACCCTCGAGGTGACCCTTACGAGTTTATTATAAAAATAATCAATTAAATTATTATTATTGTGTGAACCCTAAAATACCTTATCCCCACCATTATTATTTCTATCTATAATGAGATACATTTTTCATTGAAACCAATCCCATATTTAGAGAGGTGAGAGGTACTAGATATTAGAGGAACTGACATCATATCGATGGAATGGGGTAGGATCTGCGACGACATCAATGACTGGATCACGTGGTGGTGAATAATGGAACCATAGAATCAATAATAGATTAAATTGGTGGTTAGTCTTCATTAAGGAAGGTATTTGATTTTTATTTATGAATTTTCCTTTTTATTTTCCTATTGGATTCATGAATTTGTATCGTTCACGTGACAAATCATTTATCTCACAATCGAGTGTGTTTACCCAATAATTATTTTATGATATTTATCTCTCCAATAGAGATTATAATGGTTATTCATCCATTATAATATAATTTATGGAGTCCCCAACCTCATTTTAATGAATATTCTAGAGTTCTTTATTTCTTTCATTAGTATTTTTCAATAAAATCTACCTTGATGAAAACTTTGAGTGTTCGGGTTTGCACTGTCCATGATTCTTCCTCCTGACTCATTCATCTTGATCCCTTATGATTAAGTATATCACTATCATCATTAATATCCAATAGATCAAGTTTTGTGTGTATATTGTGAGTATATGATGGTGGGGAGAGGTGATAGTGAGTGAGTGCGATAATGTTCTATGCACATGGAGAGACTTTTAGGTGATTGTGTGGCATGGATTTGATTGAGAGATAAAGAATCAGTTATACAATGGTGTGATCAGGATGAGAAGATCTCTAGTAAGTAACCACAATTGTCTTTGATGGTGATGGGTGGTTCGATTTTCTGAGTAGGGGTGATTTTGGGTTATGGTAGCCTGAAAATTGGAGGAATCTATAAATATGGGTGAAGAACTCAATTACATGGCATGTAGTTCAAAGGAGCACATGTAGTATACCTCATTTGTTACAGTGTTAGGGTTATATATGATTATAAAAATCACATGGTGTGTGGTATAAATTCAGACATCATGTACTCTATGTGACATTAACTTTCGTGTGTATGTGATTTAGTTGGGTGGTTGAGTACATGTCCAACCACATGATGTGTAGTTTGAGTACGCGCCATGTATAGACTACATGACATGAATTGAGCATCAGTACACACCCAAAGTGAAATTTTTGTACTACATGCCATGTTTCCATAGATACACGTCATATAGTCAGGGATTTCATGACTCGTTTGATTTTAAATATACATCGAGTACTCACACGGAAATCACACACCATGTACCACCTCAGACATGTCATGCACCCCAAGACGATAGACCCGTGTATTAGGGATATGCATAAAATACCACATTAGTCCCATGTGTTATGTACATCATAGTACACACCATATAGGTTGACTTCAAACTCCATGTAAATGGAAGTATACAATGAGGCTTCCCCATAGTGGATACATATTGTGTACCCTTGTAGTATGCATCATGTAGCTTTTAAACCTTAGTTAATTTTCATATTTCCTTATTTGGGAATTAAGTTTGGGTGTGTGAGTAACCCATCTTGATAATTTTTCTATATAATAAATAATGGTAAACTTATCTTCATCATCATAGGTGAGATGTGAGGTGATACAATCACTTTAGTCTTCTTATCTATATAGGTCTATCAACTTGGTTTGTGTGAGATGAATGGAGTGTACATGGGTTCAGATCTCTCTTGGTGAGGTGTAGTTGATAGGAAGTTAGTCCCACATATTATTCATGGAGTCAATACTCCCCCCACATAGTTAGTGTACAGGTCTTATAGATCAACATGGGGTTAGTACCCCCTCAGCACCAATGAGGTGTAGATCCCCCACACAACTAATAGATTTTGATACTCCCCAACCTACTCTGGGTGTAGGTCCTCTATCCAAAGAGTTAGATACTCTCTTGTGTGTTGTGTTCCACTCAACAAGGTATAATTCCTCTATTATAGATCATTTGAGGTTCATGGGTTTCCATGCCTAAGTAGTTATGATATTATGGGTTAGTAATCCTTTGGAAAAGATCTATTATTGAAAAAGGTGTGGGTTCCCATATAGGTGTTGAGAATAGTGACATGGTGATGATGGATGGAAAGGTGTGGTACTCCCTTAACAAGTTAACTTACCTCAGTGGGGATTTGTTTCTCTTTTATAGTTTCTATTAGTGATGTGGAAGTTATAGATGTTGGGATATCAACTTCAAAATTTGTAATCATTATCATACTTTGAGAATCCCTAGTTACTCATGAGGTATGGTCCTTTATGGATTAGAGATGATATGATTGGGACATCTCAAAGTCCTTAAGACTTCTAGTGGTAAAGAATCTATGGATTTATTATCTTTCTCTCAACTACCATATTGTTTGAGATTATTATATAACTTTTTTCAACATTTTTCCATTATGGTATTAAGGCATCCTATTAAGTATGTCACCCATTAATGGGATTTGATCCCACATATGTTATGTTTGTGCTGATGATGTATAGGTTGGAAATAGTTGTAGTGAATCAGGTTTTTATGTACCTATGACTTTTCTTGTTTTGGAGTTGTGGAGAACTAAGCCTTAGAGAAGGGTAAAATGGTAAATTTACCTTATAAATGTACCTTGGAAAAAATTTCTAATGGTAATATTGTTTATGGGATATAACGTATTCCCTTGGGATAAATTATGTTGATATTACCATCCAGGTGAATTATACATGATATATAATATTTATTTAGTTAAATATTATTTATTAAATTAAATATTATTTATTATCATGGGTTAAAACATCAGTATCTCTTAAAAAATCATCAGATGGAAATTTTGACTCTGGAGTTGATTCTAGAACGAGGTTTTTTTCCTAAATATGGTGTAAACATCATACGGGTCATGGTCCTTAGGTAGGGAACATTTAATGGGTATTAATTTTAATTAAAGAGGGTTTTATTAACCCTATTCTCCTCTCTATCCTCTATTTATGTTCTAACCTATCCCCCTTACCCTTCATTGAAATCATAGTTGGAATCAAGAGGAAGTGGTCAATTCAATATATCTAGAGGTGATCAAAGGTGTGGATTCAAAGTTCCATGATCATGAATCATGAATCTAGATCATAAAATATCAAAGATATGATAATACACCATTATGTAGGACTTTTTATTCTCATATTACACCTTATTTTAAATCAAATATTAATTTTTCATATTTTTCTACTCTATATTGTGCATGTTGTCTTTCTCTTATTTATCTGCCGATTCTTTTTAGGGTGTTTTAGGAAGAGATGGGTTTACACGCCATTCTGTGTCTTGAATTCCTGACTACACAGCATTTTGTCTCAAGAACACATGTTGAGTAGCCAATCTATGTGCCTCAAGTTGAATAATATTCCCATATGATGTGTTTTCCATATATACATGTCGTGTAGAACCATATGGGTACACAACACCAGGTCTATACCTAAACATGGTCATACACCCATGTCAAGCACTCGATGTGTATGGGTACACGTCGATCCAAGGTTAAAAGACATGGACTGGTTAAGTTGTGTTTCCAAGATCCCATGTACCCCACACACCATGTGTTGATAGAACATTTCATGTACCTGATAAGTGCATATCGAGTTGGGTTGAAGTACAAAACTTGTTAAGACTTTATGTAGACATGTCATGTACCATCTTCCTGGTTAGGTTTTGAGTATTTTATCTCCCTGGATCCAGATTTAGAAAATTAAGCAATCCATTTAAAGTATCTTTCTATGTATAACATGATTGTGGGGTTTCCATTATTATTGGATACTATTATCATGATGGTTTTGGCATTGGATGATGACCTTTAATATGTGGTGATGATGATGAGATCTGGATGATGGAGCTTAATAGCTATGATGGTGGTAGGTTACTTGTAGTACATTTCGAGGATTGGGCATGGGGATCTTGTATTATTTAAATATTGTTACCTCTAGGATGTTAGTGGATAATTTTTCTTATAGGATGGAGTATTTTTAGACTTATAAGTTTTGCTAGAAATGGAAATATACTCTTCATTATAAGGAAGTTAAATGGTACTCATATTTCATATGCTTTCGTCGGGGCGTGCGCGTCTGTCTTGTTCAAAGACGGTGGTGCTGTTTGTTTCCCCGCATTCCCACTTTCCAAAGGTGGGTAGCATCCGTTCCTTGTTCAGGGATGTTTGATCCTTGATCGAAACAAGATGATGGGATTTTGGTTCTTCCTTCTGGGGATTCCTCCTCAAAACTCATCACCTAGTCCAGGTCTCCCTTATAGATTTAAAACGTTGTTCGTGAAACTTTTCCTAGTGTTATATCTTCATGGACACCCATTAATTACACTGCTTATGTCGGGACATTCCAAGGGGTCTAGTCAAGGCAGCAACCTTCAGTCAGGGGAGTAGTCACGTTGGACATCACAGGCAAGTCTGGATGCTGGGACAATGGCACGTCTGGGTTTCTTCCATTATTATAGGGCTTCTCGAGGGCGCGGAAACCCAAGGCATCCCACATCGAATGAGAGGAATCATATTCCATAGGCATATATCTGAGGTTTTCCTCAACTTCCCATGTTTAACATAGGGTATGTCGTGAGTTTAACGTCTAGCAGAGAGGGATAGAACTAATCAGAACACTGATTAGAGAGGATCAGATGGGTGCAACCCCTAGAGGGAATACTGATGTTGGGGCCAACATGTGGTTAGCTTCCTAGTTTTTGTTAAGGGGAATGGGGAATAAGGTGGCATGATCCCACTGGGATGTGGAATCCTGGGTAAGAATCAGGATGGATGATGGGGGATTTAATGAAGTAAGTGGAGAATGAGATGGAGTCGACCCGAAGACGATGGTGATATAGGTCTTGAGTCTCAAAGAGACCTCCTACGTATCCCCATAGTAGGGAATCAAAGTCCTCATAGTTCATCTGACGATGGCTCACCTCTTATTGGGGGTTTCAATGGCTTACCGTTGGATGGTGGATCACAATTTCTTACCACTGGATGGGGTCACAACGGCTTACTGCTGGATGGGGTCGCAACAGCTTACTGATGGATAGGGTCACAACGGCTTACCGCTAGACGGGGTTGAACCTTAGGGATACTTCCTACGTACCGTATCAAGAATACAAGGATTAAAACCACTTAGTTTCTATGGGATGGGGGTCGGTAAATCGACATGGAGGAGGACTTGGGGTCCAATGGTTGTTGGTCTTGAACCTCAGGGAACTGTCCTACGTACCTTGCCTTGGAAGGGATCAAAGTCCTCGTAGTTCGGGTGGGTGCAATGGCTTACTGCTGACTGGAGGAATAACGGCTTACCGATGATTGTGGTCCATAGTTTAACATCTTGCAGGGTGGGGGTGAACTGACATGAAGTGGTCAGGACCAATGGGTGTCAGGCTTGAACCTCAGGAAGGCTTCCTACATACCTCACCTTAGCAAGGATCAAAGACCATGTAGTTCATGTGGGTTTGGGCCAACCGACGTGAAGGGGGTTGGAGCGACCGGGTTTTGGGATTGAACATCAGGGATGCTTCCTACGTACCTTGCCTTGGCAAGGATCAAATATCGCATAGTTTAGGTGGGTTTGGGCAAACCGACGTGAAGGGGGTCGGAGCGACCGGGTATTGGGCTTGAACCTCAGGGAGGCTTCCTACATACCTTGCCTTGGCAAGGATCAAAGACCATGTAGTTCAAAAGGGTTTGGGAGAATTGACGTGAAGGGGGTCGGAGAGACCGGGTGTCAGGCTTGAACCTTAGGGAGGCTTCCTACATACCTTGCCTTGGTAAGGATCAAAGACCACGTAGTTCATAAGGGTTTGGGTGAACCGACATGAAGGGGGTCGAAGCAACCGGGTGTTGGGATTGAACCTCAGAGAGGCTTTCTACGTACCTTTCCTTGGCAAGGATCAAATACCACGTAGTTCAGGTGGGTTTGGGGATTACACTATAGGTTTCCCGGAGAGGATGTCATGGTCGATGCTTTCTCTAACCCAACGTGATTCATGCTCGGTGTGAGAAACAAGAGACAGAAAAGACCTGACGATCACATCATGGAAGGTGTGTCTGTGGGAAGTATAGTGGGGTTGATGCGTAGGTAGTGGACTAAAAAGGAAACAGGGGATTACATGTGGTTCACAACCCAAAGAGTAAACAGGGGCTTACGCTTGGTTAGCAGCCCAGGGAGGTGGATATTGGTACTTAATCCATGATGGAGGCCTGGGTGGTGACAAAGCCTAGAGGGAGAGGTATTTGGAACCTAGGAAGAGAGGAGGGGCAAGGGTGTAGCCTCCTGTAAGGAAAGTTAGGGCTTACACCAGGGTGGTTTCCCTTTCCCCGTGGATGGACACTGCTCTGATAAAGAGTATTTCATTCCATGTGAGGAATGATCTCACTCTCGTGGAGACCAGTGGGATTAGAGAACATCCAAGGTGGGGTTCCCCGTGTGCAAGTCACAGGGAAAGGTCACAGTTTAACATCATGTGCCGAGGAAGATGGGGCTTGGTAGTTTAACATCCTGCAGCTCGGACAAAGCGGGTTCACTCCACACCCCTAGGACTTACATAACCAATACCCACCCACCCTTGAGGGAAGGAAGGCATCAGAATTTTAGTGGTTGGGGGTGTCGAGAGGTGATCTCATTGGGGGTCCACGTTATCTTAGCTATACGAAGAAGCAATATCCATTAGCGTGCCTATGATAAAAAGCATGAGGCAAAGCAACACAATAGAAAGCATCGCCCAAGGGACTTTGAAATTGCCTGTGCAAACCTGAGGGGCCACACAAGAAAAGATCATGTGATGCAGGTGTGTTGCGCATAAGAGAGGCTCAAACAAGGTGCCTCAAGGTGAGGGAAGCACATAGAGAGCACGTAAGAGAATGGGTAAAGGAAATATAGAAGGTCCATGATCAAGATGTAAGTTTTGTACACAAGATAAAGAGGTTGTGCGCAATAGGTACAGGTGGTGCGCAAGACGGAGGGGTTTCACGCAAGACGGATGGTTTGCACACATGTTGGACTGGAGGTGTGCAAGCCCAAGGGGTTGTGCGTGAGACGAATGGTTTGTGCATAGGTTGGACGGGTTGCATGCAAGAGTGCCTGACTTATAGGGAACTTGCATGCAATATGGGACCCCTTGCGCGCAAATAACTTTAAGAAGAAATGAAATTCACGAGGATGAGAGGGTCCATCCGAAGGCACCCTAAGGGGACCTATCACGCAAAATCCAATACCTGAAGGCCATGGGTTTTTTCACGTGGTCATGGAAGATGAGGTTTTCACGTAGCAGAGCGTCGCTTCGTCCTCTGTGCTTTCCTGAAGGGCGGGGATTTGGTTCGTTTTATAGATGGATTCCTCAGAGTGGTGCACAAGATCCTGGCGTGCAAACTCCCATCGGTCATCGGTTTTTGCGTGTAGAGGGGGTCGGGTGTGCAAATTCCCGCTCGATGTCACCTTGTGCACGGATATTTCATTGGGCATCCAAACGCTCATTCACTATCGCCTTGTGCGCGGAAACGGTTTTGGGCATGAAAAGCCCCATTCAACGTCACCTACGATGTGGAAATGGGTCAGGCGCACAAATCCCATTCGACGTCAGCTTCAGTGCGGAAATGGGTCAAGGCATGGCCAGTTGTGGAGGATGATGCTTTGGGCGTAGAAGGGGAGGTCGGAGTACAAGAGTTTGCACATCAGAAGTCCTCTTATGCGTGTCTCTCCAGTCTTGCGTGCACCCACCTCTCGGGCCCCGGAATCTCCTATTTTTCATCCCAGATTAATTAATTGCACTCTTATCCACCTAATGTGGCCCTTCTCCAAATTTTTTCATCAACAACTCATATGTTCAAGGGACTCATTGAGGTTTCCCTTATTGTTCTCATGCACCCTGGAGTATATATAGGTGCATGAGGGTTAGTCCATAAAGGCTTGGAATTTGAATTTCCACCCCTTAATTGACATCATTCTTCATGTTCATGCTTCCATTTAAGATGTTAGACGTCCTCTCAATTATCTGATACTTTGAAAGTGATGGAAGAGAGAGTAGATTAGTGTTTTTGGAATGTTCTTGATAGTACCTTCCATCAAACCGTAGTTCTAATGTCCTGATGGTATTATTTGAATGGATCTAGGGACTTAGATTCTTAATTTAGATATATGGCATGAGGTGGAGTGAGCATGGATGGCCACATTAGCTTTTTAGATATCAGGCTTTAATTTTGGGTGCTCTTAATAGTCCTTCTCATTAGTTGGGTTGTGAAAGGGCATGGTTTCCTCTCATCACAACTAGGTAGATTCTTTATATCCATCCTTATTTTTATGGAGTGGGATCCTCGATGTATGGTCTAGGTAGAGTTGGTATCTCCCCCATGGTTTTAGGTAGAAATATCCTCTACATATGTATAAGATAGGGTCAGTATCTTTCCTACATACATGGGGTGTGAGATCCTCTATCTGTGGAGATAGTTGTCCAATTGATTTAAGATCAGTATTGGGATTTGGAATAACATGAGACCCCTAATTCATATTCATCATTATCAAGATGATGTCAGTTGTTGGTGTACATAGATGGGATGATATCTAGGGTCAGTATTCTTCTTAGTCGGGTTGTGGATCCCATCAAGGCAAGGATCCCTCATGAAAAGTGTAGACTTTATGTCTTGGATATATAGGTAGTTTTTCTTCATGGATTGTTCATCTTGGAGGATCATTGAGTATAGTGTTTATTAGTTTTCATCCTTACCTCTAAGGAGTAGTTTTGGGTTAAGGTCTCTCCTTTTTTTATTAATCCCCTTTACCTTGAGGGAGATTATGACATTGGTCATCTGTATTAGGTGTTAGTTGGTTGATGTAATATACTCTTTCCTCCTATTATCTAGTGGTGGTTCATCCTTAGGTCTATGTAATGGAGTTTCTTCATGTTGGGATTAAGTTTTCTAGGTTTTGTGATTTGAGCACCTCGTTGGTCTTTGGATGTCATGGGACCTCATTCAAGGAATGATGGATTATTATTAGTTTCCACTATTACATTAGGTATGGGTTGGTGATGACCTTGTAGTAGTTAGAATGGTTCATCATTTGGATTCTCCCTCTAGTAAGGGACCTTCCTTGTTAGATTCTCAAAGTATGGTTCTACCTATAGAGTTTCTATTTCCTCCTCTTCCAAACTGAAAACTTCTGATCTTTTAATCAGTAGTAGGACAAAGAGGTGTTTCCCTAAGAGTATGGGTAGAGAGGTGACTCCCATTAAGGATAGGTGGATTGGGATTTGTTTTTCCCATGTAACCCATGATATAGGGAGGTGTCTTCCCCTATGTGAGAGGTTTGGTCACAGAACCCTCATTTCATAGATGTTAGGGAAATATTTTGTCTGTGGTAGGTATTAGAGATGCCGGTTGGAGATTTTCATGAGTTTTGAAGTGGTTGTTCCTCCCCTAAGTGTTCCCTCTTCCTTTATGGAGTCAGGAAGCATTGTGGTTTGACCTCACTTGGGTGTTGATCTATCACCATGTTGCCCTTTTTTAGGGGTATCCTACTTGGTATTTTTATACTCACCCCTACACAAGACTTGTTCCCACACATATTGTGTCTATGAAGATGATTTATAGGTTAGTAGTCCTTCAGAATTGGTCCATACTATGTTAGTTCCAAAGTTTCGTTAAACTCAGTGTGGTTTGAGGTAGTAATTGTTTGAATAATGGATGAAAAAACACAAGGAATTCCCTTCTAGGGACATGAGGTTAGTATATTTCATACATACTTTACTTTTTAGATGGTCACTTATGACTTATGTGGTTGTTCATTTCTATACTGTATTGGTGGTATATCTTATTAAAGGATGTTAAGATGAGGCATCCCATGTTTTTATAGTCCTTATTGATTCTATTTGATATCCCCAATACTATTGTAATAGGGATTGGGGTAGCACACTCTACCTATCGACACCTAGGAGGGGTCTTGATGGGTCAGGTCATGTCAAAGTGGTATCAGATTGATGAATTTGTCCTAGTTATGGATTTTAGAGATAGATTCTATATGTGTTTTTTCAGGACATATTGGGAGACATTACTTATAGGTACTTAGGTCTAGTTTTCAAAAAAAGAAACATATCTAGTATGTAGCATCTAACGCAATCCTATTCCAGGACTCTAATAATCTGATTAAATAACTTGAGTGATTAGGTTATTGTCCATGGGGTGCATTTATATAGGTTCATAAGTTATATAGTGGGTCGTTCAATATTATTTATATATCATGATATCTTAATAGTGATATTAATGATATTCAATGAGGTTATTGATTTTCCATTAGTGGGATGCTTTTTCTAGAGGGAAGATATGTACCTTATATAGATGAGAGATCCCTAGGACTACTCACATACATGTGGGATGACTAGGAGTATCTCTCTTCAATAATATAATGGTTGAGCCTAATATGGAAATAGAGTAGGTATCAACCTCATTATTCAAGGCATGTGATCCTTTATCTCATTATATGGGTAGGTTCAGTATCCCCCTTAGGTGATAAGGGTGTGGGATTCTCTATCTACAGGTGGTTAATGGATGGGGTCTATAATCTCTCCCACCCACTCCCTCAGTGTGTAGGATCCTTTTTCTCTGGACTCAGTATTCCCCTTATCCTGAGTGCTCAAATAGTGGAATGAAATCCCCTACTAGAGTTGGTAACCCCTTATTTACCTAGGGAAAGAGATCCTTTACTACTATACTAGTGAGGTTTCATAGGTTAGGTATGGTGGGAATTCCCCTGATCACCCCAGGTGTGGGACCCTCTATATCTTCTGATGGGTGGGGTAGGAATCTCCCTCATAGAGGTGTAGGATCATCCATGTTAATTTGTAGGAAGGTTCAACTGTCTCCCATATTAATTGAGGGGTGGGATCCCTTATCTTTGATTCATAATCCAATGGATGAGGTGTTTTCTAGTGAGACATAGAATCACTTTAGTAATTCTTTAACAACTGCAAGGGTTTTCCTTAAACACCTAGTGAGTAGGGTATCCCTTCGGTTAGTCCATTGACTCCTAGTGAGGTGTGGGACCTTCACCGTGGATTCATGATTTGATGATATATATTATGTATGTTATTTGGTTTTGATTTTATTATTTAGAGAATATCCTATTTTGATCCTTGATTACTATTGATAGTTCTTGTTAGGATCCTTGGTATATAGATTGGTGAGTAAGAAGAGCATGACACCAAGGATTTGTGATCCTTGTATGGGAGAGATATTCCCCCTATTTTGGGTGGTTCATCTAAGTATGGTATATTCATCTTATGGGTGGTGACTACAGTGAAGTATGTCCCTTGGAGTGTACATTGCATGAGCTTATCAAACTGTGTCAATCATGACCAATCATGATACGTGACCCTGGTTAAGATCGATTGGGTATATTAGCATTTTCACATGTTATCCCTTTAGCATTGTGAATGAGACTATGTACTAGATATTCAAATGGAGCTATCCAACTGACATAGCATGGCTAGTAAACCCTTCCAAAAGAAACAATTTACCCTTTTTTATACTATTAATGAGAGACTATTTTGGTGGTGAGTTCCCAAGGTATCTAATTATGATATGGTGAAAATATAAGGTACCATCTATGGAATATGATTAATCTTGTGGACAAGCTCAGTTCAATGGTCAATGTTGTGGAGTATTTTGTTACCAAGTTGGTGAATTTATAGTTACTTCTCTAAGAATCAATTCTAATATTGTAAGATGAGATATTCTCTTGCCTTTAATTTAGAAGGGAATGGATACTTGCATATATTTCTCAGTGTCATCACTTTCATTGATCCTAGTTATGAGTTGAGGTTTTTGTGATCTATTCAATGTAATTCTAACTGATTGACTCTCAGACTGAACTTCAATTGATCATTCTATTTGTGTTCCTTCAAGGTCATTGTGATAATTTCTAGCAGGAGGATTTGATAGTGTCCAGTTCAATGAGTCTATAATGGCATGTGGTGAAATTTATCTAATGAAATTTAAGAGAAGAGGTTAAAACGATTTGATTATATTATAAAGATAGTCATTGGATCAGCCTTATAAAGTTGGAGAATATAACACCTCTAAGTAATACCTTTGTAAAAGAACCATATTTTATGGTTTGTGGTATTAATTTATGTTAGGATCACTAAGTGTTATGTGGAAGAATGATGAAGGTTTTTGGTGGAAATCCTAGGTGATTCATCTGAGAGATGAGTTTCACTCATGTTGGAAGCTTCCCTTGAAATGGTTCAAATGTGTGTGGCGATTCCAAGGAGAGTGAATCTCAAAGGTATCACCCCTGTGTTCCAAAAGGGGGATGTTTTCTCGAGTAGGATGTGTTTGGGATCCCTATTTTTTTAGTGTCTCCCCAAAGGTAGAGAAGCTCATATGAAGGTGAGCCATTTTTCCACATGATGATGAATTAAGGGCTTCATAAAGATCCATCTTCGCTATTTTCTTTTCAAGGGAGAAAATAATTAAAGGTGGGGACCCAGGTTTTTTCGTACATCTGACTTCACTTATTTTGGAGTTATAGAGCCTCAAGACGTGGTGAAGGGTAAAATGGTAAATACCCCCCCCCCCCCCATCAAATGACCTTGAAAAAATTTTCTAATGGTACTACTATTTGCAGGACAATATTTCGTCCCTTGGGCTAAATTTTGGAGAGATTCTGAGCCAAATAAATTTATACAATAAATCTAATTTTTTGAAATAAGATATTATTTATTCATATAGGTTAGAACATCAATATAACCAAAATTAAGTTTCAAATAGAAATTATGATTCCATGGTTGAGTTTGAAATGGGTTTTTTACCTAGATGAGGTGTAAACATCATGAGGGTATCCGAACCTGGGTTGGGCCCATTTAATGGGAATTATTTTTAATTAAAGAGGTTTTTATTAACCTTATTCTCCCCCATCTCCTCACATTATGATATAACCTATCCCCCTCCACTTTTATTGATGATTCGGTGGGAACTAATTGGAAGTGATTGAGGAAATCCATTCAAAGGCTATCAAAGGTGCAGATTTAGAGTACCATGATCTCGAATCACACATTAGGATCATGTAATATCAAATATATGGGGATATAACCTGAGTTAGGACTCATTATTTTCATATTATGCCTTTTTATTATTCAAATATTTTAATTTTTAGGTAAAATTGCAAAAGCAGAACATACGTAAAGAAGATAGAGGTAAACCCACTGGCCTAGAAACTTGACCCCATGACCACATCCCAAATCCCTCCCCACCCCTACCACCCTAACTGAGTGTGGGGGGATAAAATATTAGTTATTCCTCTTTTTTTGGTGTAATATGGTGGTAGGATTCTTAAAAAATTATTATCAAGCATGGGGATCTCATGTGCCTAAAAAATGGTAACCTCAAGGAGGTTGGTAGATGATTGTCCTCAGAGTATGGCACATTCGTGTACTTTGAAGTTTAGAAAGACTTGGAAACTTACTCTTTGTTATAGAGAAGTTTGATGGTACTCAGATAAATAGGGGACTCATGGAACTTTCCATTATTGTTCTCATACACATTGGATCATAGGTAGGTACATGGGGGTTAGTATACAAAGTCAAAGAAGTTGGACATCCACCCCTTCCTTTTCACCAACCTTTATGGACAAGATTCTATTTTAGATACTATATATCCTCTCACTTCTCTGATACTTTGTGAGTGATGTAATATAGAGTATAGTGGAGGTTGTGGAGAATTCTTGATAGTCCCTTTAATCAGACTGTATTTCAAATTTCTTGATGGTATTAGAAGTACAAATCTAGGGAATCATATTTTTTCTTCATAGATATGGCATTTAGTGGAGCGAGCATGGCTGAATGCATTGTATTTTTAGATATTGAGATTGTATTTTGTGTGCTCTTGGTAGTCCTCTTAGTTTTTTGTTTTGTGTTAGGTCCCAATTTCCTATAACCATCCCTAGGTATGGGGAGTGGGATACACTACATATAGGACAGGTAGAGTTGGTATCTCCCCCTTGGCCATGATGTGTTGTTAGATATCTCTCATGGTCTATGGGTACGACTCACTGCCATCAAGATAAGGGCCAAGAGGGTCACATAAAAAGTGTATTTAGATGCTTTTAAATTCTAATTAATTAGATTTTAGAACACAATGGGCCCCATATTTGGGGTCAGTATATGTGTGGGTTTGAGAAATAAAAAGGAAATAGATAAATTAAATATTATTCAATTTTAGAATAATAATTGATTGAATTTATCAACACATTTTATTTATAGGTTATTTATGGAATACAAGTAATAATATTTTATGAATTAATTTTTTTATGCAGGGTTAATTTAATATTTTTTAAGATAGACTAAAAAATATAATGGATTATATTTTATCATGTAACACAGTTTAGATGTTATAAGTAACTGATAAAATATTTATGAAATTTTTTATATGCTCACTATGTCATATGTCATGAATATGATTTGATTTAAAGGGTTTCATTTATATAAAGATCAAAGTTTTATTTTCACAAATGAAATTCTCCTATTTAAAAAAATCAAATCCACTGTTAATGATGATTATTCACCATATGATTTAATAGAATCTCTCTCCACTGTCATGATTCCTATAGATAGGAATGAGTAATCAGAGCATCATGATTCTAGTTTCTTTCCTATATTGAAGGTGTGGTGCTCCTATGATCATCATAATGTCAAAGGCATCATTGATTCTATATGATGTCACCCAAAAATAAATTATCAATGCATCCACAAGCATTTGGGGCATGTGTAGGTGATCTAGGGGGATCTAAAGTCAGTTCCTTCAAGTAGTGACTTCCAGCAACAAGAAAAACATGCTTGCATCTTCAAATCGAATGAGCTAATGGTTCAATTTTATTTTTATGCCTTTTATTTATCACATGGGATCCTCAACTTGTACTGGGATATTATTAAATAGGTAAATATGTTATGATGGAAATCAAAATTTAAAAATTTTAATTTCACATTATTTCATGCTTTTTTTATGTGATTAGTACGAGCAAGTGGTATCAGAGTGATCATGTGATTATTTAAGACAAATTAAAATTAATTTTGAATGGATTCAAGTAGAGGGCATTGTAATTGTGCTAACACCAAGAATGGCGCTTCAATCCAAGGTTGAGTGACCAAGTTACGGTTTTTTTAAAATATAAATGTCATTATTTAGGATAAAAATGAATAACATGTTTATATATATATATTGCTTTCGGTAGGGTGGAGTTTCATCGGCACTAGCCCCGGTGCCTGATGAATAGTATATTAGGGGTGGATCTAAATCAAAGGCACACAAACAAAAAAATAGGGTTTAAATCTTACATTGTAGTCTTGAGAAATAAAAAATAAAAGATAGATAAAAAGTATAGGGGTTGATCTCTCATGACACATGGAAATATAAAAAAATGAATTGAAGGTGACAAATTCACCCACATGAAACACTACCCCCCCTGTTTCCCACTAATTAGGGAGTGTTAACCCAAGGATAGTCAAACTCAATTAAAGTTGTTGTTTTAAAAAAAAATAAATTATTTTTTTATAAGAATCTAAAAATTCCCGCAAGAACCACCCCAAGCCCCATGTGGGGTGTTCTACTCTTCCAACCTGACAGTCCAGCCAAGCCAGGTCAGGTCCTACCCAACCCACACATAACCCCTCTAGGGTATGTTTTAAGGTATGGGGGTCCTAATTAACTATAAAAAAATTCTAAAAAAATAAGAATATTATGAATGTTTTAAAAAAATTGTAAATGTGAAATTTATAAATTGTGAATTAAGAATAGACTTATTTATTTTAATTCATAATTAATTACTTAAAGAAAAATTAATTGAAAATTTTATTTTATTGTGTAATTTTATTTCATGTAAACTGATCATGATTGATCCCATTCATTGTGTGTATTATATTTTTATTTATTTATTTAATTATTGAAATGTGTGTGATGTTTTTAATAATTAAATTATAATTAATGGTATGTGTGTCATCCCTCAATATTGTTATATGTATAAGGGTATGTGTGTCCACTGGTGCTAATATTTATTTGTATCATGCATTCCTGAGACCCACTCACCTATATGTGAGTATTTATGTATAATGATTAAGATGAATGAAAATGTTTTTTGGGATGAGATTTAGTGAAATACCAAATGCGAGTTGAATACATTGAACAGGGTGAGCATTGCAACTAAAGTCATATGTGACTTGAGGAGTTACCCCTAGGGTTTCATTTGATCCATTATCTACTCAATGGATCAACCAATAGTAAATGCTCATGATCAATCTCTTTATTTATTTATTTATTAATGGTTTATTATTTTAATGTTTATATAGTTTATATGCGATCATATAAAATAATAAACGAGCATGCATAGATAAAATGAACATGTGTAGTGAATGTTTTCTATTTATTAAAGGCTAAGTTATGATTATTATCATATTGAGAAAACATTATAAATAGTAATATATTTCATTCACTGATAATAATTAAAATCTATCATAGAAATATTAATTTGTTAACACCTTCCATCACTTGAATTTGAACAAAATTGTATGTTTGAGGGGATCATTGAACCTAGTTGAGGGTTTCTCTTACTACTAGGATGTTTTTATTAAATTTATGTATTAACTTAACTAAATTTGGAATCAATGAAATATCCATATCTAACTTGGTTAAATTTTAGAGTAAAATAATTGACTAAATAAAGGTTATGATTTTTATGATATGGTACTTCACTCAACAAATCAAGAAGTCATGAGTTAATACAATTTTAAAGCCAAAATACTACCTTGAAAATCTCAAATTAGTGGTGTATACATATCTTGGATTATAATGAGAGGTTTTAAGGATTATTTCCACTAGAATACTCAAGTGACAAGGTATTTTGAATCTAGTAGTTGAGGGATACAAAGATTTGATAAATTATTGGGAGGAATTTAAGATTAATAAATATATAATGTCTAATAATCAGTAATCATGATAAAAGTATTGATCTTATAAAGGTTTTTTGTTGATAAATGTAAATTAATACCACAATTTTACAATTATCAATACTTGAAAATGAACACATCCTAACCAACGCTAATTTTCAAGAGTGGTACAGGAACTTGTGCATAATACTATGATATGAAAGTAAATTTCATTAGTTGGAGTTCCCACTACCTCATGAGCTACCTAATGAATCTATTGAGGGTGAAAAGGAATATTATAGAATAATCATGGATGACACATTTGATTTTTACATCATAATTTTGTCATCAATTTTCATTGAGTTGAAAAAATAACATGAGGGCATGTATGGCAATACCATGTTTTCTATTCTCTAAATATTTTATGGGGGTATTGAAGTAATAGAATGATGAGATTATGATTACAATTATAACATGTAAATTAAAATATAGAATTTAGGATGGTTTTCATATACTCAGGATGATTGGGTATATTAAAGAATTATAAGAATTGGGATTCAATACAAATTATGAACATTCAATTCAACTAATTCTCTCATCCTTATCACCTGGTTACTCTAGATTCAATTAGAAATATAAAACAAGATATATAGAGAAACTTCTTCAATATCTTTTGGAAAAGGTTCACCAAGAAGATGACAATTTAAAGAAAGATAAATCTTCTATTCTTATGAACAACAAGAAAGACAAGGGAAAAGCTCTAATGGAAAGTATGCCATTAAAGTCACCATCGCAATTTCATTCTAAGAAACCAAAGATAAAGAGGGATGGGATATAATATGGTTCTATATGATTCACATGTGGAATGATATGTCACTATAAGATAAATTACATTGTATTGAAGAAAAATAAGTTGGGGATTCTTCTTTAGGTATATTCATCATTATATGTTAGATATCTATATTAATTCTTGGGTATTAGATACAATATGTCTCCTATATAAATATATCTAAATTCAGGAACTGAGAGCGTATAGATAAATTATAAGAAGGTAATGGAACTTCAAGTTTCTGATAGATCTTGACTCTAACGTCAGCAAGAGAAGAACAAATCTTAATAATTTCAACCAGACGAATTTTTTTATTTAAAACTATTTTATATAATTTCACACCCCAACCTTTGGAATTATTTTATTTTATTATTTTATTGTATTTGGATATTCTAGTTGAGGTTAGGTCTAAGTCCAAACTTATTTTTTTTTTTGTTTTTGTTGAAAAAAATGGATTTTTGGGCTCGACAGCAATCGGAACATGACCTGTGCATGGTTAAGGGAAATTGTACGCCCTCACTTAGGTAACCATGTGGATGGTTTTGGGGTCTATGGGTAAGGTTCACAGTTTTCCATGGTTTTAAAAACCATGAGGAAACTGTGTGAGAGGTTTTTTCCATTTGGATAGTGAAAATCACATGGTTTACGTGCAATTTGGAAAACCATGCGAGATTCCTGGATTTTTAAAATTTTAAAATTCCAAGTTTTACCTTTTGGTTTTTTAACCCTATTTCAGGTTTTCCTCCCCACCTCAAGCCTAGGTTCACTAGGGGTCTCTCTAAAACCCCTCTCCCTTGCACCTCAACCTCCTTGGATGTTTCTTGAAGGTTTTTAAGGTGAGTTATTTGGGATTTTAGTGTATTTCCGCCTCTCTTATCTTTCCCCTCTTGAGTTCTTGGTCTCTATTGATGGTAATTCTCTTTTTCCAAACCCATAGGGGTTATGAATTATGTGTGTCTCGATTTCTTTGATTCTAGGGTGTGTGGTTTTTTGATTTGAACTTTTTATTCCAACTCTATGATTTTTTTTTGTGTTTTCACATCATTAAGGTAGGTGTTTCAATCTATTTCTTTTCCAACTCATTCCATTTGATTCTTGTATATTTTTAAATAAATTATAAATGTGTTTCACATTCTTGTGGTATGATTGTTTAGCTTGGTAATGTTTTTTTGTGCTGACAAAAATTGATGGAATTGGTTTTAAAAGGGGGTTTCTTTAATTATGTTATATAGTTATGCACACAAGGTGTTTGCTAAAATTTAAATTATTCCTTTAAAATGAAATTGTGTGTTTTGAGTGGTGTTTAACCTTGTTTGTGTTATGATATCATTGTTGGATAGTGAATTTGGAATTGTGTATATGAATTGGTGATTTTATGGAATTAATATTACATGTGGTTGTTTCATTATTTCAAAAAAATGATGTTTCTTTAAAAAGATGTCTTTAAATTTAATTGATGTGAACATGTGTTAAAAGTGGTATTTTTAAAAGAAATGGGTTTTTTTCTAGTGATATTTTTTTTTGTTCTTTATAAATGCATCTTTGAATTGTGAAATAATCATGAAGAATGTTAAAAAGTGTTTTAATGTGAATGTGAATTTTAAAGGTGTTATTCCCGTGGAAACATTTGGTTTGCACAAGAATTATTCTATTAGTATTTTAAAATGGACTTCATAAATTTTTTAATAAGTGAGAAATGTATTTTCAAAAAGATTTGGTGTGTGTACAAACTTTGTAAAGGTCTTTTTCCTATGAGAATGGTTGGTTTTCATATGTGTACTTCAAAAAGGTTGTTTAAGGGTCCATTTTTCATGTTTTGATGTGTCTTGGTTTCTAAAATGATATAAGGTCCTGTTTGGAATTTTTTATATTGTTACATGTTTTACTCAAGTTTGGAAATGGTTTTGTAAATGTATTTGGATTTGAAATGTTGAAGGCCTGGTTGGTATTTTATAATGTTTGGGAAAGTGTTTTTAAACTCAAATGATGTGAAGGCACAATTGGAACTTGTGAATGGATTGTTGTGAGATGGGAAAACCTATGAAGTATTTCTTAAGATGAGGGTTATCGTGTGGGTAATGTTGGTGGTTGGGGTAGTCAAGTGCAGTGGTGGTAGGTCAGGTTATCCATTTGTGCGAGGGCCTCTATTTCCACTGTGTATTTCTATTACTATCATGGGATTCATGGATTCCCTTTAGAGGGTCAAGTGAATGTTGCTTATTGACCCCAATTAGACAGGTTGGTACCCCCCTTGACTTGATAGGGCTTGGTGGGATGAGTCGCTGGATTAGATAGTTTATAGAAACTAGTTCATTATTAACTACAGATTTGCACCATATGCCAGTAGGTGAGTCCAAACTGAGTAAATCTAGGGATCACACTAGGTCTATTTAGGAATTCCCATGATTATCTATATGTATATTCTATTTATTTCTGATAAACTTTGGATATTGGCCTTGTTAATTTCTACCTACTTGTTTGGTTACCTTTACTTTCTGCACAACCCATTTTTATTTCCTCATATGGATTTCACTTGGGTTTTGGTTTGGGAACTAGGTTGTGGAAAGTGAAACTATTTTTAAAAAAAAAAAGTTTCATGTGTTGTTTTAAAAATAAAGTTTATCGAAATCTATATTTAGTTGTTTTAAATGATTAAAATCATGTTTTTGGAATTTGTTTTCAAACTAGTTTTGTGGACTATTTTGGGAAATGAAATTTATGGAATATTTGGTGATTACCTACCGATCAATTATGCTCACACCCTACTTGTGTCACTCAACATCGATAGACCAGATATATTTTGTAGGTTTGGGTTTTTGTTTCAGTTTCTCTTAGATAAGTTTGGTTTGAGGATAGAGGTAACAAATAGGTCACATAGTGATCTTGCTAGTGTGGTTGAGTTTTAGTTTGTATTCAATTTTTGTTTTGTTAAGTAGTTGTTGTATGTGGATTAGTTTGTTTATTTATTGATATTTAGTTATTTTTGGTTATCTTTGGGTTCATTTTATTTAGTTTGATCCTAGTTTGATTTGGTCAAAAATGGTTCCCTTTATGATTACTTTGATTCCTGACACTAGTTTCTAGCCTGTGGGGATCGGGAATGCCCATCGGGCCATATCTCGGATCGGGTCAGGTGTCGGGTTGGATGGAATCTCAGTTTGTTTCATGAAAAAATGGTATCAGATCAGGCACTTGTTATTTGGGGTTTCATGTAGTTAGAGATTAGGACTTTCAGGACTCAAGAGGTAGGTATGGAAGGGACGTCATGAGCCCTTTCTAGTTATAATCCTTGAGTTTACAAGGTAGTTTAGGGGTTGAGTCTTTTGTCTTTTTTTGGGATTTAGGGATGATAAGGGAGGTGAGTCGATGTCATGTCATGATCTTACAAGGTGTAGTGACCCATGTGGAGTCTGATTTCATGGTTCAAGGTCCTCTTATTTTTCTATGCTTACTTAGGGAATGGTCCACTAACCATTTTTCTAGGATATGCATCACCACTAGTTCCTCATTCTGTTGGTTTGCTGTGAGTTGTTATTTTTGGTTGATTTTTTTTTTGTATGATTGGATTCTCAAAAGGGAAATTATTTTCAAAAAAAAGGGGGATTTAGAGGAAAATGGTTTTGGGTAAAAAAAATTCCAAAAAGGAAAATGATTTTTAGCACGGGTTTTTTGTGAAAGATAAATTTAGTGTTTGATTTGAAATGAAATTTTGTAAGGTTTGAAGAAATGTGGAGAAAAAGGTGAAATTAAAGTGTGGTAAGTGTTTGGTTTTGATGAGGAAATGGAATTTGTGACCCTTGGTACTCCTTATGAATGTTCACATATGTACGTGTGTGTATGGAATGTCCATGTGGGAACTCTTGCTTGGATGATGTAAGTGTAAGTGGATGGAAACATATGTGATGGTTCATAGGATTCCATGGGTGAGTTTTTTTAAAATCTGAATGTTTAGGGATTGATTTTATTTGGAAAATTGGGTTCTTATTTTGTAGAAAATGGAATCCGGTATTTGAATAGTGGCCTTGAAAGAAGGCGGTTTTGAAAAATTAAAATGGAAATTGTGATTTTGAAAAGCGGTTTTTTATTTGTTTATTATTTTTGGCTTGTAGGCCTGTTTTTTTGGCTTGTTGTGTTCTTTATAGTTATGTTTTATGTTGATTTTAAGCCAAATTTTGTGATCCTTGTGCTGTTCAAAACATTCCCTCTAGAAAGGTACCCAAATTCACTAAAGGTTCTTTCCTAGTTTCGGGTTCTTCTCGATCGTTGTCTGTCTTTCATGGTAATTGAGGTTTGTTAAAGGCAGTGGAATGGTTTGAGGAAATTGAGAGTGCCTTTTTATCGTTGGGAACTCCCAAATAAGTGAGGGTGTGTTGTGTTCTAGGTTTGTTTCAAGGTTCAACTTTGGACAAGTGGAAGGTGATTGGTCTGTCATCAATGAAAGTTGGGACGATATTCGAGGTGTTTAAGAACACATTCATATGATGGTTTGTACTTATAGAGGTGAACATTAAGAAAGTGGAAGAGATCTTGAATGTTCAGTAATGTTAATGGATAGTGAAGGCTTATGTTGATAATTTCAAGGAGCTGGTCTCTTTCTCTTTTGAGATATCATTGCAGGAATAGTCGAAGGTTCCTCTTTTGGTTGGGGGTCTTTATCCAGAGATCAAGGAGGGAGCTCTCTTCTCCAAGGATATTCATTTTAAGAAGTTTTTTAATGAAACATTCTTCGATGAGTTGGTTTCCAGGGTGTAGGTAGTAGGAAATCTAGAATCTCTTTCTGCTCATAAAGGTTCCCTATCTAGCTGGAGATGTGTGTCGGAGGATCCTATATTTGAGAAATATCTTTTGTTAGTTCTATCATCTCATCCATCAAACTTCTCACTTGTGTTCCACCAGTGTGGTAGGTTAGAGAATTCGAAGTCATCCTATGACAATCCTATGAGGGTTTTTTGAAGTTGTGGCTATTTAGGTCTTCTATAGAAGTTTTGTAGGAAGCGTTTTCTAAAGAATAAGTCTTGATTAGAGTATATAAGTTCCTATCTATGGGTTAGTAGATGCTTCAGATATCAGGGCTCCATCCTTAGGCCCTGGAGTGAATCTTTTCATGAAATCAGGAATTTTCAGAGGGTGTGGGGAAACCTGGCCCTATTTTTACCTCCAGTGTTGTTTTGGAGGTGTTTTAAGTTTCTTATTATAATTTTTACTAATTTTTTTAGTTTCTATTTTTTTGTAAGAAACATGGTGGTTATATTTATCTGAACGTGTCTCTTTGAATCATTTTTTCTTCTTTGAGTGTGCTTAGTCCTTGTGCGAGTTGGTCTCAATTTTAGCTATGCTCATTTGGAGATGCTTGAGTTTTTTGGAATTGATGGATTGTGTTTCAGTTCTCTATTTGATTGGTTTTATTCCATGGTTTCATCCCCTTATGTTAGGGTTTTTTGTTCAGTTGTTATATCTATGTGTTGTTGGGAGTTTTAAAGTTCCTGTGTTAGTAGAGTTCTTGTGGTGGGGATAACCCTTTCGTTTTCTCCCCTTGTTCTTCATGTTGTGGAATCCTCTAGGATGGGTCAGGTGTGACTTGTAAATTGGAAGGTCACCCCAAGGATTGTGGTTTTTTTTACTATTCTAGATTTGGGACCATGTTTTGTTACCTTTCAGCTGGGTGAGTTTCTGGGGGAAGAAAGTTTTTGTGGTGGGGAGAATTGCCATACCTCGACCTTTGGAATTATTATATTTTATTATTTTATTCGGTTTTTATATTATGGTTGAGGTTCAAGTTGAGCATCGGTTTAAAGTTTTTAGTTTTCATTGAAAAAAATGGATTTTTTGGGCCTATCAGCAGCCAGCGCACAGCCTACGCATGGTTAAGGGAAATGGTGCACCCTCGCCTAGGTAACCATGCAGTTGGTTTTGAGGTTCTGGGGTAAGGATCATGGGTTTCACATGGTTTGGGAAACCGTGTAGCAAACGTGTGATGGGTTTTATCCATTTGGACATTGGCGAACATATGTTTTGTGTACAGTTTGGAAAATTGTGTGGCCAAACCAAGTGAACTACCAAGATTCTTAAAATTTTGAAATTCCAAGTTTTCTCCTTCCTTTTTTTAACATTGTTTCGGGTTTTCCTCCCCTCCTCCAACCTAGGTTCACTAGGGGTCTCTCCAAGACCCCGATCCCTTGCTCCCCACCTCCTTAGATGCTTCTTAAATGTTTCTAAAGTGAGTTTTTTGGGTTTTTGGTGGATTTACTCCTCTCTTATCTTTCCCATCTTGATTTCTTAGTCTCTCTTGATGGGTTTTCTATTTTGGATAAACCATAGGGGTGAGGAATGATGTGTGGATTAATTTATTTTATTCTAGGGTGTTTATTTTGTTCATTTAGACATTTTCTTACTTATTTGGGAGTTTTATTGTGGTCACACATCATTGAGGTAGGTGTTTCTGTCCATTTTCTTTCTGGATCATTCTATCTTATGCTTGTGGAATTTTAAATAAATTATAAATTTTTTTGCATACTTTTGGCATGGTTTTTTAAATTGGTATAGTGTTTTTTGTGTTTAAAAAAATTGGTTGAAGTGGTTTTAAAATGGGGTTTCTTTAATCATGTTATATAGTTATGCACATAAGGTATTTATTAAAATGTCAATTGTTCCTTTAAAATTAAATTGTATGTTTTGATTAGTGTCTAAACATGGTTATGTTAGGATATCCTTGTTGGATTGTGAATTTAGAATTGTGTGTGTGAATTGGTGACTTTTATGGTGTGACTCTTATGTGTGGTTGTTTTATTGTTTCAAAAAAAAGAGATTTTTCTTTGAAAATATGTCTTTAGAGTTAATTGATATGCACATGTGTTGAAAGTGGTATTTATAAAATAATTAGGTTTTATTTATAGTGAGATTATTTGTTGTGATTTATAAATAAATCTTTTAATTATGAAAGAATCATGAAGAATATTAAAAAATTGGGCTTTTAATGTGAATATGAATTTTAAAGGGGCTATACCCATTGAAATGTTTGGTTTTCACAAGTGTTATTCTTATAGTGTTTTAAAATGGACTTTATAATTTGTTCAAGTGGTGTGAAATGTATTTTCAAATGGATTTGGTGAATGTATAAACTTTGGAAAGAAGATTTTCCCATGAGAATGGTTGGTTTTCATATGTGTACTTAAAAAAGGTTGTTTAAGGGCTCATTTGGCATGTTATGATGTGGATTGGTTTCTAAAATGATATAAGGTCATGTTTTTTATTTTTCATATTATTACATGTTTTACTCTAGTCTATAAATGGTTTTGTAAATGTATTTTTATTTGAAACGTTAAAGGCCTGGTTGGTATTTTATAATGTTTGGGAAAGTGTTTTGAAACTAAAATGATGCGAAGGCTTAGTTGTAACTTGTGAATGACTTGTTGTGAAATCGGAACATCTATGGATGATTTCTCAAGATGTGGGTTATCATGTGGGTGGTTTCATTGGTTGGGGAAACCAAGTGCGGTGGTGGCATGTCAGGCGATCCATACATGCGAGGGACTCTCTTTATACTGTGTATCGCTATTACTATCATGGGATTCATGGGTATCTTTTATAGGGTCGACTGACGGTTTCTTGTCAACCTCGATTAGATGGGTTGGTACCCTCTTGAATTTATAGTTCATTGTGAGACATTCCACTGGATTGGATAGTTTAGAGCATCCATTTGATTATTTACTATGGAGATGCACTATATACCGGTAGGTGAGTCCAAACCGAGTATATATAGGGATCGCTCTAGGTATGTTTAGGAATGACCGTGATTATCTATCTATATGTTATGTTTATTTCTGATTCACTTTGGATATTAGCCTTGTTAGTTTCTACCTACTTGTTTGGTTACCTTTACTTTCCACACATCCTATTTTTATTACTTGGTATGGATTTCATTTGGGTTTTGGTTTTGGAACTAGGTTGTGGAAAGTGACACTATTTTTAAAAAATAAATATACATGTATTGTTTTTAAAATAGAGTTTGTGGAAAACTATATTTAGTTGTTTTAAATTATTAAAAACTTGTTTTTGGAATGTGTTTTCATACTAGTGTTTGTGGGTTGTTTCAGGAAAGTAAATGTATAGACTCTGTGGTTATTACCTACTAAGCTATTAAGCTAATTACCTACTTGTTGGCATGGTTTAGTTTTAGTTTGTATTCTGTTTTTTTTTTCAAAATTTGTTATATCTGGATTAGTTTGTATATTTATTAATATTCAGTTATTGTTAGTTATCTATAAGTTCAGTTTATTTATTTTGATCTTGGTTTGATTTAGGGAAACAATTGTTCCTATTGTGATTACTTTGATGAATGGAACTAGTTGTCAGCCTGTGGGGATTAGGAATTCCCTTCGGGTCATGTCTCGGACCAGGTCAGGTGTCGAGTTAGAAGGTATCTCATTTTGGTTTGTGACATGTAATGTGTGTTAATAAACCATTATCTCATGTCACGTTTAGACATAAAGAGATTTTATTTCAAGTTTTAACTAAAGTTGTTATGGTATACCATAATTAATTATAATTTTTATTATATGGGAATTTTAAATGTCCTATATTGGTAATAAATGATTAATATAAAATATAAGACTCTATAATACCTAATTATGGAAAGATTATTCTTGTTCAAGTTAATCTTGAAGAAAATGTCAAGGAAATACCAATAAGAGTGTTTAGACTCATCATGAGTTAAAACTTTTAGGTATTAAACATGATTTATTACATGGTATAATGACCAAGATACCTTAAGTGTTAAAGGTGATAAATCCATAAAGATTATATAACTAGTTTAACAAGATACGTTTGAACTATTTAAAGTAGAATCTGGAGATAAATTCATTTTCTTTATGAGATTCCTTTAGGAAATTTAAGGAATGTAAAAGTGAGGAAAGGTATGCACTTGGTAAATGATATTATATCCCTTAGGTGGGGTTTTTCAGAGTATATCTTAACCAATAATTCATCTATCATGAAAAATATAGGTTGTATTTTTTCCTAAACTCACATTTCCTAATACACATCAAAGTCACGATGTTAGTAAAAGTAGGATCGATGATGAGTCTTACATGAATTCATTGATAATTAAAATGTAGAGTGGATTTATTCCTAAACTCACATTTCCTTATACACATCATATCCATGATATAATAATGAGGAAGATCAATGATAGAATTATAAGTTAAGAAAGGTCTTTCCTTATCTTTTTTAGGAATGTTTTGTAAATAGTAGGGTTAACCCATAACCATATGCCAACTATAATTAAAAAATTGATATCATATAAGTTATAATATGAAATAAATCCATTATATCACAAAACATGTGTTTAGGCATAAAGATTTTATTAAGGCTTAGTCAATAAGTAAACATGCATCTAGAAAAACACAAAGTGTATGTCAAGTAATTATCCTAAAGTTTATATAGGATATTAAATAAATTCCTAATATATTAAATTTATAATCAAGTAATAGAGTATATTTCTATAGGAGGGTTCACATATCCATTTGATATAGTGGGAGGGATACTGAATTGGATAAAATTTAAGTCTTGAGATTTATAAGTAGTTGGCATTGGAACTAGTTCTACAGGAGCTTGTAGAAAAAGGAATGTTCCATAGACACATACTACATAGGATGATTAGAACCAAAAGGTTAGTTTTATATTCACAATGGTGGGTGATATATTTTCTGTAATGAGTAACGAATCCTACAAGGAAGAAATGTAATGCAACATGCTATGATTGAAAAGTACATGTGAATTAAAAAATGGATTCCATGTACCAAAATCAATTCTGTATTTTGGGATTTTCTCTAATTTATTTAAATCCATTGTTGGGTATTCAAGGGAAAATATACATGCCTGATACAAGCTTGGTACCAATAAGGATTAATTGGTTGTATCAATTCATCATGATTAAATCCATTAGAATATTACGTATCATAGAAACTTTTGATTATCGTTATATTCAGTATATGATGTCAAGACCACCTTCATTGATGGTAACCTTATAGAAAATGTCTATATGACACAGCTAGAAACAGTTTATGACACTATATAATTCCAATAAGGAATAAAATTCAAAGATATACAATTATGGGTTAATTCAAGCATCGTGATCATAGATTATTTTTATGTAATGATAGTTTTCCTTTTTTTTATAAGCATTTAGTGGGAGAACCATAGTATTCCAAGTAAAATATATTGATTATGTATGGAAAAAAATATTATTCTTATATCTAATTAAGAATATATTGAAAATAACTCTCCAAATATTATCTAAAAGTAGTTACATAAGCTATAGCTAAAAAATATATATATTGTTATATATAAGGGTATATTAGACAAATTCAAAGTCTATATACTAATAAGGTATTGAAAAATTAAAGTTTTAACAATTAAAGAGAGAATTGTTCTTAATGTCACATGACATAAATCTCTCCAACAAAACATGTATGAGACATGGTAGGAGATTATAATAGTGAGTATAACTCCATATGATTTAGTGATGAATTTATCACATATATAATGTTATGTAATGGATATTATATTTCCAACACAAGAATTATGGTAGAAAAATATCTGATAAATCTAGGAGAATTACATAGGAAGCAGTCAATACTATCCAACTGTATTTGATAAAGTACAAGGGATATGTACCTAGTACCTATAGAGAAAGAAATACTAACTATAAGGGGACAAAAACTAGTCTTAATATGGATCAGTTAGTTCTGATGTCATATTTAGGCTAAGTTAATGAGCAATATTGGATCATTAAAGTCAGTGGTAACCATATCTACAAATACTGAGTATTTTGTGGCATCTGATATAGTTAAAGAATCTATATAAAATATGTAAAAAAATAGTTCTTATAATCATACCAAATGTACTAGATAATATTCCAAGATAATAAAATAAGGAAAAAAGGATATACTCAAGGCTATCATATCTTGAGGGTCTTTACTCAAGAATCTAAAGTCACGAATAGTAGAGTTTCCATGTAGAAAAAAAAGTGTCACACTCATTGGATAAATTAATTACTCAGTAAAATCATAATCTTATCATGTGTGAGATAATGGATCAATAGTTAGAAAGTTTTCTATAGTTCAAGTGGGAGTGTTGTAAAATTGAGTTCCCTAAACCCAACTTGAATGTTACAATTAAATTACCATGTCATGTATACAGTGAGTTATGTATGATGTACTCTTACCATAATAGTGTTGATACTTTTTTTACTATTTACATAGTAATTTTCTTATATTATTTTTCATATCAATAGGTTATATCTGTTCACAACTATAATGAGAACCTTGAGATATTATAATATTAATCTTAAAAATATGTCATAGGGGTTGGATATATCATAGTGACTGAACATAAATAATGTATGACTATATAGTGTTGGGGGATCATAAGATTTTGGAATTTTTATTATGAAGTTCCCACTTAGTGATATCAATTAGAGGTGATCACGAAGAATAACCCTCCAATAAGAACCCACATGTTTTGAGTGCCATTGGTTGTTCCTATTTACGATTTCATGTGTTGGTCCCTCAACTTGAGATCATTATAAATGTGTACTATTTGATCATGCACTTTGATGTAAGATGAAAACCATGATATTTATGTTGTGGTGAGGTAACTTACATTGGGTGTATCATTGGTGGTGTGGAATTTATTGAATGATTAAGATAGGATTTATAGCTTCCATAAAGAATTATATATCATAGGATCAATTGATTAGGATGGTGATGCTTATAGGTTCCGAGAATAGTGGAAGTGATTGTTGGGGTCGATCCTGACTCATAAATTTTTGGATTTAATGAATAGTTCATTGTGTTCATGATGTGAGAGAAATGACCAATAAAATTTTTTTAAATGAAACTTGACAGACACTGGAACCAAGAGGATATTTCATGTTAAATTTATAATTAATTTAAATAAATTGGAAGAAATAATACCTTGGTATTGAGATATTTCTTTGATGCAGATATTTATCACACAAATCCCTTTCATTCTTCCATCATTTCATTTATTGTTGGGGGAAAATCCCTCAAGGTAACATTGCAGTATTTTTGGGTTGATTATGTTTGTTGACAATGCCGGTTTCCATGGGGAATTGTCGAGTTCCTAAGAAGTTGTTGAAAATCCATGTTGAAAAATTACGACAACAAAGGAATGGATGATCAAAAGGCGGTACAAAAGAGCAGTACAATGTGGCGTCGTTTCGCAGTGTTTGCCAAATTTTTGGGGTCCAAAATTTGGAAGTTTGGTGAGCATCACGAAAATAGGATTTCCATGAAGATCATAATTTAATATGGAAAAGGCATGAATTTCTCGAAGAAAAGCTTCATGGTTTGGATTTTGAGAAGACCATAAGAATGGAGGTGGTGATTCTTCGCGATTATGACAAGCTTCGCGAACGACAGAGGCTGAAGCGCATCGCGGCGGTGAAGGGATTTGCAAGGGAGCTTCGCGGCGATGAAGGGCATTACAAGGGAGCTTCATGGAGAAGGTGCAAAGGAAATTGACGGGATGCTCCGCGATTACGACGAGCTCTGCGATTGGAAAATTGTCGTGCTGCTTCGTGATTTTGAGAGAATTCCGGCGGGAACTTCAGAGCTCCACGATTTGAGATGACATGGCTTTAACTTCACGTGGAAAGTTAGAGGGTCGGTGGAATTGCCTATAAATAGAGTTCGACCCCCTCGAGCGAAGTAGAGAGAATTTTCAGAGAAAATCATTTGCTCTCGTTTCGCAAAGGTAGTTCGTGTAGCATGTGTGCTTCTCAAAAGAAGAGCTTCGCGGCGGTTATTGTAGCTCCGCGAAAGTTGCGCACTCCACGTTGGCTCAGTGAGCTTTGCGAGGGAAGTTTCTTTACAATGACTTGTGCTTCTCTGTAGTACTTCGCAGTTTTGCTTCGCGGTTGTGCTTCGTGAAAAGGTAGGAGCTTCTCGAAGGCTTGTTTGAGCTTCGCGAAATTGGGAGCCTAGCAAAGTAGGGTGCTTTGCGAAGGTGTTTCAAAAGTTAATTGCCCAGTGGTTAAGAGGAAAAGTGGTATTCATTAGTGGATGAAAGTTGGACTATAACAGAATATCCATCAATAGTCAAGGATGCATGTATTCATGCAAATCAAGAGACCTACAGGTCTATAAACTTTGAGTGGATTCCCTTCCAGAGAAGTGAGCTTATGAAGAGGAAAAAGGTGATCCTCTCCACCGACAGTGAGCCAGAGAGAGAAATAGACAGTGACCCTTGGGAAATCAGTGAGCTGACCCTAAACCTTGAAAAGGCGGTGAGCCTGGGACAGAGTGACTGTACCCAAACATTGTAATCCATAGATAGTGAAGTATAGTGGAATTTGGTACGACCGAAAACTTGTCGGCGTATGCTCCTTGAACGTAGCCCAGTGAGGGTGAACCAAGTAAAAATCTCGGTGTCTACCTATTTTCTTCCCTGCATTACATTCAAAGCATCATCATTAGATAAAGAAGTAAAGAAGTGATCATAGTTTACATACAAGAGAAAACAAAGTGACCCTTGTAATAAAGAGTTCAAGATCCAGTGGGGTAGTAAGAACTTTGAAAAATAATATCCATACCCTGATTCACCCCCCCCCCCCTATCAGGGTATATAGGCCCCTATTGGTCCCAACAATTGGAATCAGAGGGCTGGTTTCTTTTATCAGATTTGTTTGCTACGACTTGGTGTAGTCGATCTGTGTGGTTGAAGATACAGTTTGCTCTTATCTCAGTCTGACATGGGAAAGGGAAAATCATCAAAGAAGAATCAGAAGTCCGGTAATTTCCCTCAGTGTGGAAGTGTGTATGGAAAAAGTATGATTCATTTAAAAGAATCAAACAATTTACTGAAAGAAGGTCTGGATGATTCTGATAGGGAAAAGATTGATTCACTCAATCATGATGTAGGAATGATTGAAGTACTCAAACATCAAAGTGATACCGAAACAACTGATGATGAAGAAGTTCCAAGAAGGAGGCCAGTAGTAGATGTTGTCAACATGACAAAGATATTAGACCGGAATTTGGATGAAGAAGTCAAATCTAAATATATCCGGATCAAAGTATTGGAGATTGAGGTCAACAAGATAAGAGGATTAAATCAAAGGCTTATTGATGTGGTTACTGACCTAGAGGAGAAGAATGATTCTAAAGGTGATAAACCAAAAGAAATGGAAAGAATGAAAGGAAAAAAAGGCTGGTGGTTGTGAAGAAAATCAAAATTCTAATGAAGTTCAAAATATGAAATCCAGAATTGATGATCTAGCTACACAGCTGTCTGAGCTAGTTCAGAAGAATCAAAGGCTACAATAAGAGAATGTATGTTGTTCAGATTCTGTTGAAGAAGAAAACTTGAAAGTGAAGGAGAAAAGTGACATGGTGTAAAAGCTCACACAAGAACTAGAAGATGAGATGAATAGTGGAAAGAATCTCAGTAGAGAACTCAATGCCCAAATTGAATCAAGGGATATGAAGATTCAAAAGTTGGAAGAAGAGCTAGAATCAGTGAAGAAGGAAGAGGAGAAATTCAATGCTAAAAGAAATCCCAAAATAAAGGATGTCTTACACTTTATATTTGATTATCCTTCGACAGGTGATGACGAAATGAAAAGAAAATTTGTTATTTCTGAAAAGAGGCAAGAACAAATTTTCTTAGCTTAAAGACCATACAGTCTGGGAACAAATGGTATCGGATTTGATGAATCCCCTACCGTAAAAGATAGAAAGAGAGTTGTGAATAGTTCCAGATGTGAAAGAAATCCTATAGGTGTTGTATATAGGCCTAAGAGGACAGTTACAAAAAAGTAGTGATGACATGTTCTTTTTCTGTGGGATTCATGGCCACACATCAAGATTCTTTTTAGAGGCTCATGAATACATATCAGGCTATGAAAATAGAAACTTTTCTGAATCTGAGAATAAGAAGACGTGTCCTAAGAAATCAGAGAGTAGAGTCCCTCAAAGGAAAGCATTCATAAAATTCTATTACTGTGGAAGAATGGGACACACCATGAATATGTGTCAGGAAGATCAGGAGATCAATGTCAGAGGAATATCTCTAGCTACATCAACATCTCGACATAGAAATGATGAAATGAGGTATGTCTTTGATGGAAAATGTTTCATATGTTCTGATCATAGTCATTTGGCCAGACAGTGCAGCAAGAAGAAAGCAGGGAAGGAAAAGGAACCCAGAAAGAGAATTTCAACTCCAGTGATGCATAATGAAAAATTATACACTGGAAGACAAAGTGGTAAGGTGAAGAATAGGCTTAGAGAATTAGGGGAATCACATGGAGCTGAATGAAAGGTGTATCTTTCACCTCCTCTATCACACTCACAACTTCCCTCTAAGAATGAACATTAACATATCTGGAAGAAAAAGGGAGGAAGCACAACAGTTGTGAGTAAGGAGAATGTACGTTGAGTAGAGGACCCACCACCAATGAAAAATAGGGTGGCGACTCATAAATCTGATAAAACGCAGATAAATAAAGAATGTGTTGAAAAATTCACAAGTCATGTGCCATAGAGAGGAATGAAAGAAAAAGGAAAATCCATGCAATGGTGGAAGAATCAAGGGAAGATGACAAGCAAGGAGATTCCTGCTCAGAGAAATAATCAAGGAAAATGGAATTTTGGAAGAACCTCAAAGAAGGAAATGTGTACTAGTGGGTCTATACCCTAAGTGATGAGAAATGTCGGGCCTACAGAATCTATATATCAGAAAAAGGCTCAGTATGTGGGTAATGAATGCTTAGTCATATGGCCAGAGCAGTTGAAGTTGGTCAGGCAGTTGGAGGAAGAAAGAAAGGAGTGTGATGCACTCCAAGAAAGAATCAAAGGGTTGACCCATCAGGATCAACCAATACCCTCATCTTGAGGATTCGAGAAATAACCCTCTCCCTATGTATATAAATTCTATTAACTGATGATTCAAATGTTTTAGGTTTTAGGGAGATACGATCCAAGTGGAAGTGGCATCTAAAGATGCAAAGTGGAAAGGTGATATGATTCAGAGTTTCAATTGACTCAAATCAGGTTCCAAAGTCGAAGAATAAAGGGAGCAACAGATCATAATAAGAAATGATTGTGTTATTAACTTTATCACTTGTTTCCTACACCGAGTTCCAACTCAGTAGGCGTAGATATTTTGTTAAGGGCTCAATACCGAATGCCAGACTGGTATAAATGATGCAGGTGGAAAATGAGAATAGATGGTGTAAGAGAAGAATAATTTTTATGGGCCTAACCCCAGGAAATGTTGCATAACATAGGGGAGCATTTAATAACAAAATCAGATGCAAGATCCATGAAAGAAATAATTGGATGACTCAGCTCAGGTGTTACCTATTGAGGGAATAATGAAACACAGAGAGAAGCAGCAATAATCATGCATCTCATGCTTATCATTTTTTTATCTAACAATTTGGTATCAACTGACTGCTTTTAGGATACCAAGAAGATGCGAGGGAAAATAAAAGGCGTGTCAACAAAAATCTGAGAGAAGAAGTTCAAAGAAATGACATCATTGAACAATGACATAGTGACAAGTTTTCAGGTGAAAGAAATGAAGCCACCAAAAAATTAACCAGTGAGAAAATTCCTGATGAATGTGCTGAGGAACAAAGCAACAAAAGGGGAGCATAAGTGATTGATTTCAATTCAGAAAAGAATTTGACATGGGAGATTTTTTCGAGGTTAGCAGATAAAAATTTCATCGGCACTAAATGGATCTTTCACAATAAGATGAACGAATATGGAACAATGATTCGAAACAAAGCATGACTGGTGTGCAAATCATACTCTCAAAGAGAGGGTACTGATGTTAATGAGACATTTGCACCGGTTGCAAGGCTGGAGAAAATCAGATTATTCCTAGCCATTGCAGTGCAAAGAAAGTTCAAAGTGTTCCAGATGGATGTCAAGTATGAATTTCTAAATGGGTTTCTGGAAGAAGAGGTGTACATTGAGTAGCCAGATGGTTTTCTCATTCATGAGTATGAGAACAAATTTTGCAGGCTGAAGAAGGCGTTATATGGGCTGAAACAAGAACCAAGATCATGGTACTAATGGCTATATCAGTATTTGAAGAAGATTGGTTTTCATTTTGGGAGATTTGATTACAATTTGTATTTCAATAATAACAGTAATCAAAGGATGATGAGGCTGGTCTAGGAAGAAGACATTATATTTGGAAGATCAGATGAAGCATAGTGGAGACAATCTTCTTAATTCAAGAAACATGAGTTTGAAATGTCTATGATTAGTGAGCTAATGTTTTTCCTTGGTTTACAGGTTACACAAAGCAGTAATTATAAATTCATTTCTCAATCCAAATATTCCGAGGAGGTTTTGAAATGATTTGGAATGGAAAATTCCAAGGAGATGAAGACTCTGGTTGCTACCCAGATAAAATTATCAAATGATGATAATGGCAAGGCAATTAATATCACAGAATACAGGCATATTATTGGGAGTATATTGTACATGACAGTGACGAGACCTGATATCGTTTTTTCCACCTGCCAAGCAGCGAGATATCAAAGCAATCCCAAAGAAATCCACATGCTTGCAGTGAAAAGAATACTTTGGTATATCAAAGGCACTGTGTATTTAGGTCTGATGTATAATGACAAATCTCAATCAGTGTTATTGGGTTACACAGATGCAGATTGGGCTGGATCAGCAGATGACAGAAAACCAACGTCAGGAGGTGCATTCTATCTTGGTGGATTGTGTATTTCTTGGCTAAGCAAGAAGCAAGATTTCATTTCATTGATCACCACAAAAGCTGAGTATATTGAGGCCACTCAAGCATGCACACAGTTATTATGGATGAAGAAGTAGCTTGAAGATATGGGAGTTGAGGTGAAGTCTCCGATCAGAATCTAGTGCGATAACTCAAGTGCTATAAATCTCAGCAAAAATATCGTCCATCACTCAAGGACAAATAAAATTGAGATAAAGTATCATTTCATCAAGGGGAAGGTGGAGAAAGGCATTGTGAAGTTGGAGTATGTGCCTACAGAGATATAGGTTGCAGACATTATGACAAAGGCATTACCCAAGGAAGCTTTTGAGAGACATCGACTGGCTCTGAGAGTTCAGTTGACTCCCCGCACTTGAAATAGTGTGGATGAGGACACCCCCTCTCCCAGAGGTATGATTTGTTTTTCCCTACTGTGATAATGTGTTTTCTTACCAATTTCTCATACCACAGAGGAGTGACCTTTGGGTTCATTGACAAATGGGGAGAAATAGTGACCCCTCAAGGGGGAGAAACTGTGGATAATAAAGGGAGAAAATGTCCTTGTCAAGGACATGGGTAGAAGCTGACAGGCGGAGCAGCGATATAGGGGGAGATCTGTAACGCCCCGACCCCAGCTACCCAGAGTCGGTGCATTATTACATAACATTGGCATGATCACAAGAAAGATCAAATCCCGAAAGACCGATTGGTTTAGTAGCCTTGGGAACACTAGATATATTCATAAGTTTTACATTACATCATAAAATGAAAAACTACTACAACAACATAATGTTTCCAACGTCCACACTATAAACCCCTCATAATATCCCTGCAAGTCAATCATAATTTACTTCTTCACTACCTGGGAAAAATAAAACATAGAAAAGGGGTGAGCTCAAATGCCCAGTAAGGATAACAATATAGCGGAACATTCAAAATAAGCATAAACATTTAAGGCAATGCATTACTAAAACAAAAGCCTTTTAAAATTGAACTTCAACATGGTATGGCAAAAGTAAAATGAAATAATGCCATTTACTTATTCACATGGATATTCTACTAATCGAATAATCACATGCAAAAATCAATAACCACTTTCATAATGTTGGAATGCATAATGCCAGACTATCATAACCACATAGCCAAGGCCTCGTACCAAGACTACAAATAAGATTTTGTCAAGGCCTTGTGCCAAGACACTAGTTTGTCTCATGAGACCTACCGATGCATCGAGGAGCTATAGCGGGCTCCACCCGTCACTTATTAAGTCCAATGCATTCCCATATGAAAAGGTTTAAACATAACATAAACATTCGTATTAAAACTAGCATACGAAATGTCAATAATTTCACCATAAACTATGAATGGTATAAAAATAGCACATCCACAGTCAAACATATCACAAAACCTTCAATACAATATAGAATTTTTGTATCATAATAAATCAACTTCAAATAATCTTAAAATCCATCAAAGGATGTTGACATAGATGAAATCAAAATTCTTTTTAAAGAAGTATCTCCTTTTATTTTGAAATCATTTAAGATCCATATAAAATAAAACATTTTCTTTGAAAATATTCTTATAAGCTTGTAAGGAAAGCTTTGAAGATTTTATAACGGCGTAAAATAACCGCACCCGCCGTATAAGTTAAAAAAAACATTCTTACCTCAATTCTGTCGAAAAGGTTAAAAAGGACCTTGTTTTGAAAACGACGGAAAGATTCCTTTATAAACCTCTTATAAAAAGTCAAACAAGGGTATAAATGACTTTAACCCATATTCTTGTAAATAGTAAAAATGTTTTGAAATAAATTTCGAAGAAACATGGATGTGGATGATAAAGAGATCCCAGTAGATTATTACGTATAATACAACCTCGGATAATGAAGAGATTGTGAAATAACCCTTACCTTGTACTTTTCCTTGGTTGTGGTAGGTTAACCTCCTGTATAATGGTGAAATAATTGTTATTAAATTATACAAGAATCATATACATTAATATGATATCATATATGATCTTTTAATATTGATTTGATAATAATATCTTAGTATTATCGTTGTTTCGGGTGTTAACTTACTTGTTTTCTTTCATATGTTTTGTTACGTAAGACATGTTTGTAAAGGATAGGTTGTATATTATTCATATCTAGAATGATATCAAGTCCTTAAACATCATTTTTAAATCATAAAATGATAATTACGCTTTAATGGTTACGATGGAGAATGAATCTCATCGCGTTCGTGGAGACGGTAGTCCGTACGTACGCACGAGCGACAATATCATTCTTTTGATATTAAAATAATATATAAATGGATGGTATATCATATATACAGAATCATTAACATGTTATATTTATTATTTACATGAGTTACACATCATTATTATACCCATCCAAATAATATTATATTGAATAACAATTACACCACGACGTGGAGACGGTAAGCCGTACGTACGCACGTATGGTGACATGTTATTCAAAGGGTGGATAGAATACTGAATATGATTGTACCATATTTATAATAACATCACAGTATATGTGAGATACTGGAGTTATTATTTCAGAATGGTAAGAACAAAGGAAGAAGAAGTGGAAGAAGAAATGAACTTAGAAAAGGGTGGTGAAATCATTACCTCTTCTTCGGGTTCTTCCTTTTGATTTGATCAAAAGGGCTCCTTAGGTTGGCTTTCTGATCAAACTAAGGCCTCTAGGTTGTATTCAGGGTTGTTGGGAGAGTATTTGGGCAGATTTTGGCCGAACAAAAAGGCTTTGAAGGTGTGAAGAAATGAGAAGGAGGAGTGCCCTTTTATAAGAGGGGTGAGGGGCACCTTTGGAAAAGCTAGAAATATTAATTTATAATAAATTCCTATTCGGTTTCTAATGGCTCCAAAGTTGACTATTCAAAGGATAAGGTGGGGATAGGTCGAAAACCACTCAACCAATAGAATTTAGACAGGTTTGGGTACTTATATTAACCTTATCTTTAAGTATTAACTCTAAGTTAATTAGTTTCACTTTTACAATGTCTTTTTGTATTTTTATATAATATGGTTAATAAACTTACTATATACATCCAAGAGACCCCCAAGTGGTCCATTAATGATTAACCTATCATAATATAAGTCTCTTGGCCGAACCTTAGATTTTTAGGAATTTAATATCAATTAATAATATAATATTTGTTTTAAGAACTCTTTTATGTCAATTTTGACACTATTCAATAGTTGATTTTTGTGAAACTCATAACAGATTGATTACTTCGAACAAAGTCAATTAAATCAATCCTAATATATCATATTATCCTAGAAAATTAGTTTAATTCATTAAAAGTTTCATATTATATTTATTTGGGTATTTATAATATCAATTATGTTAATTTTTTACTATTTTAGTAATTACTGCATCATCATTGTGTCATAAATAAAATAAATTATTTAATGTCTAAAAATTATAAATAAAATATCATTATGTAGGAAATCTTTTTAGCTTTATAATGAATATTTATAATCGAAAATCCAACATGTATAACCCTATGTAAAAATTGTTCTTCTAAAAGATGTAAGCTTATGCCATTTTTATTTTTATTTTAACTTTATTATTATAATGTGTCCCTACCACATACAAGTGGCTTCAAGGGGTCCCCAAATTGACCCAAGGATGCCCATGGTCGGGTATGTGTCCACCAATAAGGTTAGGACACGTTTTAGGGTAATTTTGTATTATTATAATATTATTTTTTTTAACCCTTATTTACCGGATTTACCCTTTAACCATGGTAAATAAAATATTTACCACAGTAACTATTCAAAATGCCTAAAAATAAAAGTTACCTATTTACACAATTTGAACATCCTGATTCCAAATATGGAATCCATTTTCCTAAATTCAAAATACAGAAGTGGCAGAAATTAATTTAAAATTAATTCCCGCTGTTAAAACAAAAAGCGTGTTTTTAAGAGATAATAACTATCAAAAGATTGACACTTGTTTATGTTCGGTTTAATTGTAAAATTATGTCCAATGACCAAAATTATATTAAATGGTAAAAATATATTCTAAATATACTTTAAAACCACTCAAATTCATAATTTATCACTAGTAATTAATTTGATTAAAAAAGTTGTTTTTAATTAAAATTTAGTAATTTTCACTATTCATCAAAATATGAAAGTTATCCGAAATGTACCAAAATTTCACCCTAGGATAAATTCAATATTCCGAATCCAAAAATGAAGTCCATTTTCAAATATAAAATATATATAATTTCAAAAAGTAGGTATTACTATTCATAACAGCTAGTTTGATTAGTTATGGTGTGTTAGAACTCGGTGTTGCGTACAACACACGCTATCACATTATTCAAAGAGAAGCGTACCATAGAAGCTTGGGGTGTTACAAGATCAATGAGATAGGGGGAGAGTTTTAAATCTGACGATGCTAGAAGTGATCGATAAAAGTATAGAAATCACGACAGCTGAGGATCATGATAAAAGCAGAACAGTGGTGTTGGAATGGTGAGAGAAGGTTTCTAGCTATCACAAATTGGGATCAGTGTGGTTCAACAATTGGTATCAATTTAATAATTGGTATCAGGTTGGAATCGACAATTGGTATTTGACATGAAGTGATTCATTGATTAACTTTTCATACTACTCTTGTTTCTCACACCGAGCATTGCTCATGTGGGCTTAGAGTACGTGTTATGTGAATCCCTGAACGCTATCAGAATCGCAAGAGGTGAATGGTGGTAGCGGCTAGAAGAAGACTTAGTGAGGTATCAACATGCATAAAATATTTTTGAGAAGAGTTATTAAGAATTGTCAACAAACCCAAAGGGGGATATTGTTTTGAAAAAATCCCTCAATGTAACATTGCAATATTTTTGGGTTGATTGTCTTTGTTGACAAAGCCGGTTTCCATTGGGAATTTTCAAGTTCCTGAGAAGTTTTTGACAATCCATGTTGAAAAAGAACGATGACCAAGGAATGGACGATCAAGAGTCGGTACAAAAGATCAGTACAAGGTGGCGTCGTTTCCCAATGTTTGCAAAATTTTTGGGGTCCAGAATTTGGAAGTTTGGTGAGCATTGTGAAAATAGGATTTCCATGAAGATCATAATTTAATATGGAAAAGGCATGAATTTAGTGAAGAAAAGATTCATGGTTTGGATTTAGTGAAGACTAGAAGAATGGAGGCGGTGATTCTTCGTGATTACGACAAGCTTCGCGAACGACAGAGGTTGAAGCCCATCGCGGTGGTGAAGGGCTTTGCAAGGGAGCTTCGTGACGATGTAGGGAATTGTGAGGGAGATTTTCAGCGAAGGCATGAAGGAAATTGATTGGATGATCCGCGATTATGACGAGCTCCGCGATCGGAAAATTGTTGTGGTGCTTCGCGATTTGGAGAGAGTTCTGGTGGGAACTTCAGAGCTTCGTGATTTGAGCTGACATGGCATTGACTTCGCATGGAAAGTTGGAGGGTCAGTGGAATTGCCTATAAATAGAGGTCGACCCCCTTGAGCGAAGTAGAGAGAATTTTCAGAGAAAATCATTTTCTCTCGGTTCGCGAAGGTAGTTCGCGTAGCCTGTGTGCTTCACGAAAGAAGAGCTTCGTGGCAGTTATTGTAGCTCCGCGAAAGTTGCGCACTCCATGTTGGCTCAGTGAGCTTCGCGAGGGAATTTGCTCTGCAACGACTTGAGCTTCGCGGTAGTACTTCGCGGTTGTGCTTCGCGAAAAGGTAGGATCTTCATGAAGGCTTGTTTGAGCTTTGTGAAATTGGGAGCCTAGTGAAGTAGGGTGCTTTGCGAAGGTGTTTCCAAAGTGAATTTCACAGTGGTTAAGAGGCAAAGTGGTATTCATCAGTGGATGAAAGTTGGACTATAACAGATCATCCATCAATATTCAAGGATGCATGTATTCATGCAAATGAAGAGACCTACAGGTCTATAAACTGTGAGTGGATTTCCTTCCAGAGCAGTGAGCTTAGGAAGAGGAAGAAGGTGATACTCTCCACCGGCAGTGAGCTAGAGAGAGAGAAATAGGGAGTGACCCTTGGGAAAGTAGTGAGCTGACCCTAAACCTTGAAAAGGCAGTGAGCCTGGGACAGAGTGACTATACCCGAACATTGTAATCCACAGATAGTGAAGTATAGTGGAATTTGGTACGACCGGAAACTTGTCAGCATATGCTCCTTGGACGTAGCCTAGTGAGGGTGAACCAAGTAAAAATCTATGTGTCTGCATATTTGCTTCCCTGTATTACATTCAAAGCATCATCATTAGATAAAGAAGTAAATAAGTGATCATAGTTTACACACAAGAGCAAACAAAGTGACCCTTGTAATAAAGAGGTCAAGATCCAGTGGGGTAGGAAGAACTTTGAAATATAATATCCATACCCTGATTCACCCCCCCTCTCAGGGTATATAGGCCCCTATTGGTCCCAAAAATTATAGTATCCAAGTGTATAATCCCTCTAGTGGTGATCCACATGTGATCCTTTGATCTATGAACAGTAATGATGGATTTTTAGGTGCTAGCGTGGTAGATCGATCATCTTGCAGTGTTCATATTTATTATTGTGGCAATTACTTCATGCTTGAAAAAAAACATCCTTGAACTCTCATTATTGAGAAGATAGATGGGGAGGAGAATCTCTTAGGCTTGAGATAATAAACTCTAGAGTGTTCTTCAATCTTGATAGAGAGTGATCTAGATTTCATTGTGCATAACTATTTTCTAATTTGATCAACTCTAGAACAATAGACATGGAAGTATATATATAGAGTTATGGGTTCGGGTTAAGTATTATTTAATTGCATATAGGCCCTTAATAATATATTAAACCCTTAAATAACCTCATTCCATGTAATAATAATTTTATTATTATTTTTTCATTATGTGCACTTATTGGCTTAATGAAAAATATTATTTTACCATGTTTCAAATTAATATTTATTAATGGAAATTCTATTGGTTAGCTTTTCCTCCTTGAAATTTATAGAATACCTAAATAAATATTTAATTGAATATGTATTCATTCAATGAATAAATAAATAAATAAATATTATATATTCTCATAATTAAATAATTAAATTGTGAATAAATATTTATTTAATTTATTAAATCAATAAATCTTAAATTAAATTGTTCTTTGGACTTGAGAATAATATTTATTCTAATAATTAAATTCAAATATAATTTAATTTAAATCAACGAAAAATCTTAGTGTGTGGCCCTCTAGGATTCTTCCTCATTGGCATTAGATGGGCTTGCCTAAAGTCTAAGATTACTGTCTACCAACAATTCAAAAGCACCCAAGATAAATAAGTTAATGTCATAATGTCAACAACCATATAAAAGCATGTATTGTGTGTAATATAATCACTTTGTCTTGATATCTCATCAAGATGGTTGTATACTTGTGTCATTAACCTTAATTATTGATATATCTTTCTTTTATTGCATGGAATGAACATGTTTTCATCATAATGGCAATGGAATTGATTTTGACATTCCATTCCAATCAAAGGGTCAATATATTAACTTCGATAAATGAAAGGGAAAAATACTTCCTCAAATTATTCATTAATAACATACCAATTGTGACATACCCAATGTATCCTATTTGGATTGAACATAATGAATCATGGGTTTCATCAATACATCAAAGTAAATGAGTCATGATATGTATTAATAATAATCTTAAAGTCAATAGACCATTACACATACTCGCATATAGGAATATCTGATGATACACAAAAATGAGGAATTCCTATTAGCATGTATTTCCTTACAATATATCATCATGGAGATCATCAAGTGTAAAATTAATGAGATAAAGCCTTGTCCTCTTATGAGAAATCACACCTGATAGTTAAAAAATATATTCCCTATCATACTTCATCATTCTGGGCATTGCAAAAAATATTTAGGATATTTCATCATATAATCTCAAGGTTTTCATCATAACAGGAAACTTATATGACATTTTTTTATGAAACATATACCCTAGTAAATTATCACATTAAATTTATGCAAAATAATGATCAATATGTGATAAGATATATTTGATATTCACTTCTTTGAATATAATCGGTAATTTAAATTACAAACTACTTAGTTATAGGATACCAACTCCAACCAACTCCTACTTGTCCTAGATCCAACCAATAACAAATTTTAGTCCACTAGATATCACATTAAGATAATGTTTCTACTTAGATATGGGTTTTGTTAATGGATTAAACAAATTTTATTATGTGGAAATGTTACTCGCTACAACTTGACCTCTTTAAGAAAAAACCCTCAAGAGATGATATTTTCAGAGTAAGTGTTTCATCCTCTGAAGTGACCCTATTTATTCGGTGATATAAACCACTATAGAATTATCACAGTAAGCTATGATAAGGTATTTACTCCTCGATACCACATCTAGATCTTGTAAAAAAAATTGTATCCATGCTACTTTGTTAGTTGCATCAGAAGTCTCAATGTACTATAACTCTGTATTAGAATTGGAAACCATGGCTTACTTTGAGATCTTCCTTCTTACAACCCCTAAATTGATGGCGAAGACTCATCTTAAATGTAACTTTATATTGTCATTATCTATTTGGAAACTAGAATATTCATATCCATTGATAATTATCTCTTCATCTCATTCATATATCGGGAACATATTCTTAGTTTTCCTCAAATACTTAAGGATAGTTTTGATAGTTATCCAATGGAGGTCTTTAGGATTTGTCTTATATCTACCTAATATACTTAAGGCGTAAGTGAAATATATCCTATTACACAAAATGACATATGTGACAGACCCAATTGTTGATGCATATAGAATCCTTAATCATTCTTTGTCTCTAATCATGTGTTTGAGGAAGCATCTTCTTAGAAAGATGAATACCATATGATATAGGCAAAAATACCCTCTTATATTTTTTAATATTGAATCTCCTCAGAATCTTGTCAATATATGTACCTTAAATTAAACTGAGTAGCCTCTTAGATTTATTGCGATGGATCTTGATCACACTTTGCCTAAGTATTCCATAGAGAAGTAGGTATTTAACTATTTATTAATGTTTTGTAAGATTGGTATCTCATTTACAATAAGTAAAATGACATCAACATATAATATTAGAAAAATTACCACCCTCCCTATAAATTTTTTATAGACACAAGGCTCACATCTGTTTCTTAAAAAACCAAATTACATGGCTTCATCAAAACGAATTTTTCATAACCTGGATGCTTTCTTTAATACATATATTTATCTTTTCAACTTTCACACTTTATTAGTATTACCTATAGTTACAAACCCTTCTGTTTTTTTCATATATAAGTCTTCTTGAAAGTTTCCATTAAGTAAGGTTGTTTTGAAATCAATCTAAAAAATATTATAGTCGTGTTATGGTGGTATGGAATGTAGAATTATAATGTATTTAAGCATATTGGATGATTAAAATGATTTTAGTAGTCTATTCCTTGACATTGGTTATACCCTTTTACAAATAGGCATGATTTATAGGTTCTGAATTAATCATCCATGTCCATTTTCTTCTTGAATCCCCATTTGGAACCAATGATATTTACATCAACTAGAGGATCCACCAAAATTCAGACTTGGTTTTGGTGCATGGAATCTATTTTAGAATTCATTTATTCTTTCCATTTAGAGGTATTTATGCCACTTACTATTTCCTTACAGATTAAAAGATAATTATTATCGACTAATAATGATTCATCATCCTCAATGGCTATAAACCATACCATTAGTTTCTTTAACCTCTATAGTACTCCTACATATTACTTGTGTCTCTAGAATAATTTCTTCCATGGGGATTTGTGGAACTTGTTCCTTTACCAATAACTTTGTATCCTGTGTATGGAATTTATTGAATTTTATCTTTATCCCACTATCTCGTTTAGATATTTTCTCTCTCTCAAGAAACATGGCATGTCCTTTCACTATTACTATTTTATCTGATGGGATGTATAGGTAATATCCATTTATTTTCTTAGGGTATCCTATAAAGATACACTTTGTGTCTCGGGGTGTAAGTTTGTTGTTTAGAGAGGCCTTAACAAACACCTTTAATACCCAGACATATAATTTTGATAGCTTGAGTTTCTTTCTACGCTATAATTGGTATAGTATACCATCTACCGCTTTAATTTGTGCTTGGTTTAGTATGTGCACTATTTTTTGTAATGCATATTCCTAAAATGATAGTAGAATATTTTCATGGCTCGTCATTGACCTCACCATGTCCAAAAAGGTGTGGTTCCTCCTTTCACTTACACTATTCCACTAGGGTGTATAATGAGGAGTGGGTTGAGATAAAATCTCATACTCCTATAAATAGTCAATCACTACAAGAAAAGTAGACATTTGTGATGAGTTATTTATGATGGATAGGAATTTGTTTCATATAATTAATAATAAGTACCTTTTGGGATAGATATTAATATCTATTACAAAAAACTTTACTTGCAACGGGTAATAGAGAAAGAAAAATTTTTTCACCGCAAAATGTTTTTATGAAATTTTTCTTTTATGATGGATAACATGATCCATTGCAAAATCTTTTCTTGAAATTATTTTTTATTATGGATGACATGATTCATCAAAAAAAGGTTATGCCAATAGAATATTTAGTGATGGACTATCCATCACTATAATTCCATTGTAAAATCATTAATTAAATAACCCTATGGACCTTTTCACTTCTTCTCCCTCCTCCTTGATTCTTTCTTCCTCTATGTAGCATCCCCTGTGTGTGCCTCATCAAATAAATTGACCATGAATTATTCCATCACACTTAATTTTTTTTTTGATTGAGGTTTTAATTCCCCTGTGACAAACTCCTCTTCTATCCTCCTTCCTTCTTTTTGTGATATCCCCTTCCCTCTCTCTATAATTGATTTTATTGAACCCTAGTTCAACAAATTTACCCTATTTTATGGTTTATTTTGTATTTAGGGATACTATAAGTTTATTCTTCCATATTTGGGTGTTCTCCGTCAAATAAAATATGTTTCGGCTCTAAACAGGTTGATTACAATTGATTTAAGGTATTTTGGCCAATATTTAACCTTTAGATTTAAGAGATTTTTCTATTTGGGTATTCGTCTTTGTTTATTTTGAGGTATTACTGCCCTGCTAACTCCTGATATTCCTGCTCTTTTTAACTGCTCACACACTTCATGTGTGTGTGTCTATATAATCATATATATATAATTGAAAAATATTTCAAGTTGTATATATATATATATACAAGGTGACCTTTTAAAATTATATATATATAAAGTTTAAATGCTTTTTTAGACCTATATATAGATATATATAGTTTTGTGAAGTGTGTGTGTGTGTGTGTGTTTCTAATCATACCAAATGTGGAAATCATTTTAAATGGAATAACAATGGATTTAATTCTTGATTGATTAAAGTAAGTTGAAGTTTTATGATTAAAATATTAATGTTTGAATTAATATTATATATGTAAGGGATATTATTGGCGATACCATGAGGTAAAAGTTGTTTTTTTAGTTGTATCAAAATAATTTTTATTTGGTATTTTATATTATTGTTGGATATATGATTATTATGGAAATTATTTATAGGGTGTCTAATATTTATATAAATGTTAAACAAGTTCGATCTATTTAATTGATCAACTATTGTTATTGCATGAAATATAAATTATGACATTTAATTTATGGAATGATTATTCTATATAATTTTAAATCATGGGGAATAGTGGTTGAGTATTTAATAAATTCCAAATAATTCTCAAAAATTGTAATATAATATTTCCTGAAGGAAAAAAAAGGTCGCACCATTATAAAAATAAATATAAAATAAATCATAATCATATTAAAAATCATGTTGAAATGAAGCATTTAATTCAAACATAGTGAATGTTGTTGAATTTTTTTAAAGTGATTATTGAATTCTATGCCTTATTGTGATTATTTTGAAAGCATTATAATAGTGATATAATTTGTAACTAATTATGATAATGTTTGGCTTGTGATTGTGATGTTAAACCATGTTTTATTATTATATTATGATTGGTTTTTATTTATTTAAAACATGTGAATATTGTTTTATAAACATTTGGATATATATATATATGTGTTTGTAAATATACATAAAAACATGTATGGTTTTTGATATGTGTGTGTGTGAGTATTTGATAGGTATATTTGTTTAAAAAAATATTTAAAAAAATATTTGATTTATATATATTTGATTAAGAAATTAGATAATATATATATAATGTATGAAATAAATAGGAAATGAGTGTTTTAGAAAAATGATGAGAAATTAATTTAAAGAAAAGGTTTTAAGAAAAGGTTTTTTATAAGAAAAAAAATATAAAAAACATTATAAAAATTATTTTAAGGAAAAAAACAAAAACTATTAAAAATAAGTAATACTTATTTCAAAATATTAGACATTAATAATTAGTAAATTTTTTGAATTAACTTGTAAAAAATATAAAAAATACTAAGAATTAATAAAAATCCGTAATAATTAGTAAAAATGTGGTAATAATTTATATAATTGGTAATGATTATTAAATAATTTTTAATAATTAATAAATAATTATTCAATATTAGTAATAATTATTAAATGTTAGTATTAATTACTCAAAATTATTAATAATTTTTAAATATGAAAAAATTATGATAATTTGTAACAAATTTTAGAATATAATATATGAAATACTAAATAATATTAAAAATAGGTAATATTTATTGAAAATTCAGTTATATTTGATAGATAATTAGTATTACTTAATAAATAATAGTTAAATTATTAAAAAATAAAAATTAATTGTAATAATTAGTAAAAATTTGTAATACCTTGTAAAAAAGTATAAAAAATACTAACTATTAAAAAATTTAAATAATCATTAAAAATGTATAAAATAATTAAAATAATTGTTAATAATAAGTAAATTATTTATAATGGTTAATAAATAAATAGTCAATATAAATAATAATTAGTAAATGTTATTATTAATTTCTAAATATTAATAATAATTTTTAAATATCAGTGAAATGTGATAATTTGTAATAAATTGAAAAACAAATGTATGAAATACTAAAAAGTATTAAAAAATAGTAATATTCATTAAAATTTAGTTATAATTAATAAATAATTGTATTAATTTTTTAAAAATTAAAAATTATTTGTAATAATTAGTATAAATTAGTAATAATTTTTTATAAGTAGTCATAATTATCCATAATTAAAATATAACAATAATTTGTAATTATTCACATTGAGTAATAATTATTCTTATTTATTTTGTTTTTTATACAACTATGGACTCAAGAAGTTCATATAAGTTTCTATTATGTGATCTTGATTGGGTAAATCATCACAAAAATCCCAATGGATTTGGTATAAATCATGTCTACATTGAGGGTGTTGAAACATTTATATCATTTTCATCATTAAATTCAAAATTTGTTTCTAAAAGAAAAATTAAATATCCTTGTAAGGAATGTTATATTAGGAGATTTGAAATATTTTACAATGTTGTACTTCATCTATTGTGTTTTGGTTTTTAGAAATATTATATATTTTTTATCAACATGATGAATGAAATTAGTAGAAAATACTATTTTTTTAGTTATGAATTCATCATTTCTAAATTTAGTACATGAGGTTGTTGGCTCATCTATTTAGGAAACAACAACTCATAATGATATTCTAAATCCTAAATCAGAACCATCTAGATTTTACAATTTGTTGAATCTACAAAGGAGGTCATATATCTAGGATGCGAGATAAGAAAACCAAAATTTGTTGCAAAATTTTTGTCTATTAAATTAGATTTTATAATTTCAAATAGTTGTTTTGATCAAATATTTTATTTGGTTAAATCATTGTTTCTTAATGGAAATAAATTATCGGAAAGTTTTTGTGAAAGTAAGAGGTTGGTCCATAATTTGGTTTTTAGTTATCAGAAGATCCATGTGTGATCAAATGACTGCATCATATATACGGTTGAGTCTTTCTATTTATAGTTTTTTCCATTTAGTTCTTACAGTAGTCAATATTCTTTTTGGCCTATTTTCATAACTCTGTAAAACTTACCTCCATGGTTTTTGATGAAGGAAACATATATATATTTGGTTCTATTAATTTTAGGAAATCCTAAGAATAATATTGATGTTCATTTGGAGATACTAATTGATGAGTTGATTTCATTATGAAACAATGGTGTAACTACATATGATATAGTTATATATTGGAATTTTACACTAAAGGTTTCATTAACATGGTCAATCAATGAATTTTTGGCATATGGTATATTATCTGGATGGAGTACATATGGTGTAAAATCATGATCGTACTTCATAGAAGAAAGAAAATTTATTTTAAACATCATCGGATATTTCTTTCTATGGATCGCCCTTTTCAAAGAAATAGAAGTGTTTTTACAAAATTTAGTATTTAAAGAGACAAAACTACCATAGTGCTCTCAGGTATTCAGGTAAAATATATCATCTCTTAATTACCTCTTATTATTTTTGGACCAACTATAAATGAACAAAAAATATATGGTTTTGGGAAAGATCATAATTGGATAAAGTGGAATATTTTTTGGGACCTACCATATTGGTCTGATATGTTAGTTACTTACATGTTACATGTAATGAATATTGAGAATAATTTTTTTGATATCATATTTTATACCATTTTGGACACAATAGGTAAGACCAAAGATAATGTAGAAACATAGTTATATCTTGCCCAAATTTGTAGGTGTCCTAAACATTAATTATTTAAAGATGAAATATCATGTAATTTAATGAATCAAAAAGAAACTTATGCACTTTTTGAAGAAATTAATTTTTTATTATGTCAACGGATTATATATTTGAGGTTAACAGATGATTATTGTAACGCCCCGACCCCAGCTACCCAGAGTCGGTGCATTATTACATAACATTGGCATGATCACAAGAAAGATCAAATCCCGAAAGACCGATTGGTTTAGTAGCCTTGGGAACACTAGATATATTCATAAGTTTTACATTACATCATAAAATGAAAAACTACTACAACAACATAATGTTTCCAACGTCCACACTATAAACCCCTCATAATATCCCTGCAAGTCAATCATAATTTACTTCTTCACTACCTGGGAAAAATAAAACATAGAAAAGGGGTGAGCTCAAATGCCCAGTAAGGATAACAATATAGCGGAAACTTTCATAAATAAGAATAAACATTTAAGGCAATGCATTACTAAAACAAAAGCCTTTTAAAATTGAACTTCAACATGGTATGGCAAAAGTAAAATGAAATAATGCCATTTACTTATTCACATGGATATTCTACTAATCGAATAATCACATGCAAAAATCAATAACCACTTTCATAATGTTGGAATGCATAATGCCAGACTATCATAACCACATAGCCAAGGCCTCGTGCCAAGACTACAAATAAGATTTTGTCAAGGCCTTGTGCCAAGACACTAGTTTGTCTCATGAGACCTACCGATGCATCGAGGAGCTATAGCGGGCTCCACCCGTCACTTATTAAGTCCAATGCATTCCCATATGAAAAGGTTTAAACATAACATAAACATTCGTATTAAAACTAGCATACGAAATGTCAATACTTTCACAATAAACTATGAATGGTATAAAAATAGCACATCCACAGTCAAACATATCACAAAACCTTCAATACAATATAGAAGTTTTGTATCATAATAAATCAACTTCAAATAATCTTAAAATCCATCAAAGGATGTTGACATAGATGAAATCAAAATTCTTTTTAAAGAAATATCTCCTTTTATTTTGAAATCATTTAAGATCCATATAAAATAAAACATTTTCTTTGAAAATATTCTTATAAGCTTGTAAGTAAAGCTTTGAAGATTTTATAACGGCGTAAAATAACCGCACCCGCCGTATAAGTTAAAAAAACATTCTTACCTCAATTCTGTCGAAAAGGTTAAAAAGGACCTTGTTTTGAAAACGACGGAAAGATTCCTTTATAAACCTCTTATAAAAAGTCAAACAAGGGTATAAATGACTTTAACCCATATTCTTGTAAATAGTAAAAATGTTTTGAAATACATTTCGAAGAAACATGGATGTGGATGATAAAGAGATCCCAGTAGATTATTACGTATAATACAACCTCGGATAATGAAGAGATTGTGAAATAACCCTTACCTTGTACTTTTCCTTGGTTGTGGTAGGTTAACCTCCTGTATAATGGTGAAATAATTGTTATTAAATTATACAAGAATCATATACATTAATATGATATCATATATGATCTTTTAATATTGATTTGATAATAATATCTTAGTATTATCGTTGTTTCGAGTGTTAACTTACTTGTTTTCTTTCATATGTTTTGTTACATAAGACATGTTTGTAAAGGATAGGTTGTATATTATTCATATACAGAATGATATCAAGTCCTTAAACATCATTTTTAAATCATAAAATGATAATTACGCTTTAATGGTTACGATGGAGAATGAATCTCATCGCGTTCGTGGAGACGGTAGTCCGTACGTACGCACGAGCGACAATATCATTCTTTTGATATTAAAATAATATATAAATGGATGGTATATCATATATACAGAATCATTAACATGTTATATTTATTATTTACATGAGTTACACATCATTATTATACCCATCCAAATAATATTATATTGAATAACAATTACACCACGACGTGGAGACGGTAAGCCGTACGTACGCACGTATGGTGACATGTTATTCAAAGGGTGGATAGAATACTGAATATGATTGTACCATATTTATAATAACATCACAGTATATGTGAGATACTGGAGTTATTATTTCAGAATGGTAAGAACAAAGGAAGAAGAAGTGGAAGAAGAAATGAACTTAGAAAAGGGTGGTGAAATCATTACCTCTTCTTCGGGTTCTTCCTTTTGATTTGATCAAAAGGGCTCCTTAGGTTGGCTTTATTATCAAACTAAGGCCTCTAGGTTGTATTGAGGGTTGTTGGGAGAGTATTTGGGCAGAGTTTGGCCGAACCAAAAGGCTTTGAAGGTGTGAAGAAATGAGAATGAGGAGTGCCCTTTTATAAGAGGGGTGAGGGGCACCTTTGGAAAAGCTAGAAATATTAATTTATAATAAATTCCTATTCGGTTTCTAATGGCTCCAAAGTTGACTATTCAAAGGATAAGGTGGGGATAGGTCGAAAACCACTCAACCAATAGAATTTAGACAGGTTTGGGTACTTATATTAACCTTATCTTTAAGTATTAACTCTAAGTTAATTAGTTTCACTTTTACAATGTCTTTTTGTATTTTTATATAATATGGTTAATAAACTTACTATATACATCCAAGCGACCCCCAAGTGGTCCATTAATGAGGAACCTATTATAATATAAGTCTCTTGGCCGAACCTTAGATTTTTAGGAATTTAATATCAATTAATAATATAATATTTGTTTTAAGAACTCTTTTATGTCAATTTTGACACTATTCAATAGTTGATTTTTGTGAAACTCCTAACAGATTGATTACTTCGAACAAAGTCAATTAAATCAATCCTAATATATCATATTATCATAGAAAATTAGTTTAATTCATTAAAAGTTTCATATTATAATTATTTGGGTATTTATAAGATCAATTATTTTTATTTTTCACTATTTTAGTAATTACTGCATCATCATTGTGTCATAAATAAAATAAATTATTTAATGTCTAAAAATTATAAATAAAATATAATTATGTAGGAAAGCTTTTTAGATTTCTAATGAATATTTACAATCTAAAATCCAACATGTATAACCCTATGTAAAAATTGTTCTTCTAAAAGATATATGCTTGTGTCATTTTTGTATTCATTTTAACTTAATTAAAATAAAGTGTCATTATCACTTACAAGTGGATCCATGGGGTCCCAAAATTGACACAAAGATGCCCATGGTCGACCATGTATCAACCAATAGGGTTAAGACACGTTTTAGGGTAATTTAGTATTATTATAATATTATTTGTTAACCCTTATTTACCGGATTTACCCTTAACCATGGTAAATAAAATATTTACCGCAGTAATTATTCAAAATGTCTAAAAATAAAAGTTACCTATTTACACAATTTGAACATCCTGATTCCAAATATGGAATCCATTTTTCTAAATTCAAAACACAGAAGTGGCAGAAATTAATTTAAAATTAATTCCCGCTGTCAAAACAAAAAGCGTGTTTTTAAGAGATAATAACTATCAAAAGATTGATACTTGTTTATGTTCGGTTTAATTGTAAAATAATGTCCAATGACCAACATTGTATTAAATGGTAAAAATATATTCTAAATATACTTTAAAACCACTCAAATTCATAATTTATCACTATCAATTATTTTGATTAAAAAAAGTTGTTTTTAATTAAAATTTAGTAATTTTCACTATTCATCAAAATATAAAAGTTATCCGAAAAGTACCAAAATTTCACCCTAGGATAATTTCGATATTCCGAATCCAAAAATGAAGTCCATTTTGAAATATAAAATATATATGATTTCAAAAAGTAGGTATAACTATTCACAACGGCTAGTTTAATTAGTTGTGGTGTCTGTTAGAACTCGAGGTTGCGTACAACACACGCTATCGCATTATTCGAAGGGAAACGTACCGTGGAAGCTTGGGGTGTTACATTCTCCCCTCCTTCAAATAATTGCGTCCTCGCAATTTCTAGGGTATTACTGCATAAAAAGACTCGGGTGGTTCTTCATCATAAGTTCCTCGGGTTCCCACGTTGCCTCTTCCATCTTATGATTCCTCCACAAAACTTTTACCAGACGCGTCGTCCGGTTTCTCAGCACTTGTTCTCTCGTATCAAGAATCTTGATGGGCTCTTCGCAATAAGACAGATCGGGTTCCAGTTCTAAATCTTCATAGGTGAGTACATGCGTTGGGTCAGGCATGTATTTCCTCAACAGAGATACGTGGAACACATCGTGAACTTTGGAAGGACTTGGCGGCATTGCCAATCGGTAAGCTACAGCCCCAATTCGTTCTAGAATTTCGAAAGGTCCGATGTACCTGGGACTCAATTTACCTTTCTTACCAAAACGTATGACTCCCTTCCACGGAGATACCTTCAGGAAAACATGATCACCGACTTGAAATTCCAAATCCTTCCTTCGATTATCGGCATAGCTCTTCTGCCTACTTTGAGCTGCTTTGATGTGATTTTGGATTACTTTCACCTTTTCCACTGTTTCCTCCACCAGTTCTGGGCCTACAAGTTTTCTTTCACCAACGTCATCCCAACAGGTTGGTGTACGACATCTCTTTCCGTATAACGCTTCATATGGTGCCATCTGAATACTCGAATGGAAGCTATTGTTATAGGAAAATTCTACCAGAGGTAAATATTGATCCCACATACCCTGAAAATCAAGTGAGCAAGATCTCAACATGTCTTCTAAGGTCTGAATAGTCCGTTCTGATTGTCCGTCTGTCTGAGGGTGGTAAGCAGTGCTCAAATGAAGTTCAGTATCCAGGGATTTCTGAAGACTTTTCCAAAATCTTGAAGTAAAATGGGGATCACGATCAGAAACAATTGATAAGGGTACTCCATCAAGTCTCACAACTTCATTAATATATAGTCTTGCTAGACGTTCCAAGGGTAGATCTTCTCTTATAGCAAGAAAATGTGCTGACTTGGTAAGACGATCAACAATAACCCATATTGCATCGTTCCTTCTAGGAGTCTTTGGTAGCCCCATGACAAAGTCCATCGTAATATTGTCCCATTTCCACTCCGGTATGGGAAGAGGTTGCATGACTCCTCCAGGCTGTTGCCTTCCAGCTTTCACTTGTTGACAAACCATACATCTTGACACAAAATCAGCAATCTCCCTCTTCATGTTGTCCCACCAAAAATGTTCCTTCAAATCTCTATACATTTTGGTGCTCCCAGGGTGTATAGAGAAATTGGAACTATGAGCATCATCCAACAATTCCCTTTTCAGATCAGGTAAATCGGGAACACAAAGTCTCTTCCCGAATTTCAAAATTCCATCTTCATACACAAAGTCTCTCAATCTCCCATCATTCACAGCTTTAATCTTCTTCTGAAATTCTTCATCATCGGTCTGAGAACTCTTAATCCTTTCTAGTAAAGATGGTTTGGCAACCATTTGAAAAAGCATTGATGTTTCACCTTCCCTGGTTATTCCCATGTCCATCTTCACTAGATCCATGAAAATTGGATCCCTTTCAATTCTCATCATGTTCAGAACTCCATGGTCTTTTCTGCTCAAAGCATCTGCTACTTTGTTTGCTTTCCCCGGGTGGTAGTGTATCGTGCAATCATAATCCTTGAGTAATTCAAGCCATCTCCTTTGCCTCATGTTGAGTTCTTTTTGTGAGAAAATATACTTCAAACTCTTGTGATCAGTATAAATCTCACATTTTTCACCATAGAGGTAGTGCCTCCATATCTTCAAAGCAAAGATCACAGCTGCTAACTCAAGATCATGAGTAGGATAGTTTTGTTCATGAATTTTCAACTGTCGTGATGCATAGGCAATAACTCTATCATTCTGCATAAGGACACAGCCAAGTCCTTTCTTCGATGCATCACTATAAATAACGAACCCATCATTCCCCGATGGTAGAGTCAATATAGGAGCATTGACTAATCTTCTCTTCAGTTCTTCGAAACATTCTTCACACTCTTTTGTCCAAACAAATTTAACCCCTTTACGTGTGAGCTTCGTTAATGGGTTAGCCAATCGGGCAAAATTCTGGACGAAACGTCGATAATAACCTGCCAAACCAATAAAACTGCGTACCTCAGTTATACTCGTAGGTGCTGGCCATTCTTGGATTGCTTTGGTCTTAGAAGGATCAACAGAGATTCCATCTTTAGAGACAATATGGCCAAGAAAAGAAATCTCCTGAAGCCAGAATTCGCACTTGCTAAACTTCCCATATAATTCATGCCTCCTCAGAGTCTTCAAGATAATGCGCAAGTGATTTTCATGATCTTCGTAGGTTTTGGAGTATACCAAGATATCATCAATAAATACCACCACAAATTCATCGAGATACTCCTTGAAAACTCTATTCATCAGATCCATGAATACAGAGGGTGCATTAGTCAATCCAAACGGCATTACAGTAAACTCGTAATGCCCGTACCTGGTTCGAAATGCTGTTTTCGGAATGTCTTCCTTCTTCACACACAACTGATGGTATCCAGATCGAAGGTCAATCTTTGAAAAGTATTGAGCTCCATGCAGTTGGTCAAATAAATCATCAATACGAGGTAGGGGATACTTGTTCTTTATCGTTATAGCATTGATCTCCCTGTAGTCAATACATAACCTCATAGATCCATCTTTCTTTTTAACAAAAAAGAACAGGGGCTCCCCATGGAGAAACACTAGGGCGAATAAATCCCTTATTACTCAATTCCTCTAGTTGTTTCTTTAGTTCGACTAACTCTACAGTGGCCATTCTATAAGGGGTCTTCGATATAGGCCTTGATCCAGGAATCAAATCAATAGAAAACTCAACTTCTCGTTCTGGAGGATGTCCAGGTAAATCTTCCGGAAATACATCTACAAATTCTTTCACAACAGGTACATCCTCTATTTGAACATTCCTTTCCTCACCGATAGTTACTTCATTCTCTTCCTCCCCAATAATTGAATTAAGTTGAGCTACTGGGGGTGGGTCTAAATAAGAATTAGGTGGTGACGATTCTGCTCTAAAAATAAGGTGCTCCTTATCATTATCATCATGAATCGTAACCTCTTTCTTCTTACAATAAATCTTCGCATCATAGTCCGAAAGCCAGTCCATACCGAGGATTATATCAAACTCAATCATAGGTATGACGATGAAATCAGCAGATAAAGAAAATTTATGTGCTCTAATGGGGACTGATTCACAAAACTTTGTTGCAACGATACTTCCCTTAGGAGTTTTAACTGACAACTCCCTTATTAAATCAAATTGGAAATATCTAATTTTCTTAGCAAACTGGGAAGATATGAAACAATGCGATGATCCAGAATCAAATAATGCATTTGCTAAACTTGAGGAAACCATTAAATTACCTGCCACCACGTCTTTCGGAGTTTCTACCTCAGCAGTAGTGATAGCATAAGCCTGGCCTTGATCCCTTGGCCTTTTCTGAGGTAAGTTCTCCTGACGCTTAGGACATGCATTTGCATAATGCCCCATCTCCCTACAATTGTAGCACTGAACGTTGGTAGCTTCCTTCTTCCCCTTGCAATCATGAGCTTGGTGGCCTTTTTCACCACACTTGTAACAGACTCCCATTCCTTTCAAGCAAGTACCAGGATGTTTCTTCCCGCATTTACCACAAGATGGATATTCAACCTTTCCCTTCTTCCCCTTATTTCCATTCCCAGATTGATCAGCAGGTCTCTTCTTCTCTTGCTTTGCTTTAAAGTCATAAGACTTAGAGAATTCCTTTTCGGTCTTGATAGCACATGAGACAATGTCTTCGTACGATGAAAAGGATTGTGAGACTAATGCTCGACGGAGAAATGGTTTTAACCCATCAAAGAAACGATCAATCTTACTTCTTGGGTTGCGAATATAATCACCAGCGTACCTCGCTAACCTTGTAAAGTTAGCCTCATACTTTGTGACATTATCATCCTCCTTTTGTCTCAGACTCAGAAATTGCCTTTCCATATCTGCTCGATGGTCGCGAGGAAAGTATTTTTCTAAAAACAGATCTTTGAACTCCCTCCATTCCATGTTTGATACTTCATCATCTTCCTTCATGTTTTGAATCAATGACCACCATTGATCAGCATCTCCAGTGAGGCGGTAAACTGCCATGGTAACTTTTTCCCTTTCACTACTCCCCAAAGCCTGAAATATTTTCTCTAGGGAAAATATCCATTGCTCAGCTACTAAGGGATTTGTACTCCCATTGAACGTTGGTGGTTGTTGTCTCATGAATCGATCTAACATTGATCCTCCACGCTGCGGATCAGGGTGCTCCATACGGGTAAGGTTATTATTCATAACCTGAGTAAGTTGTCCCAGTATGGTGATTAGCTGATCGGAACCAGTTGCATCACCAGCCCCACTATAATTATCTTGAGCAGGAGGGCAATCCCTACATGGAGTGCGCGCATTGATACGGTTTCCATTTCTTCCACTAGGCTCCATTTCTAAACAATGGCATAAACTAGATCAGTTTATGAATCAAAATACATAATCCCATACTTATAAAACACTTAACATAAATTGAACTATTTATGGATATAATCCATAATCATAAAAATGTTTTTCTTTGAGGAAGTATATACTCATAAACCCTTCATAATGATTTGTAAAGATAATGAGAGTTATCCTAAGCATATCCCCCGGGAGTGTCGTAACCAAGAGTGCAGCAAGGCCCGTTGTCGTGCACCAGTTCCCGTTCGAGTCTAGCTCAAAGCGGTGTTTTCGGGTTTTACCCCTAGGTACATCTGTGCCAGAGCCGCCTCTACCTGCTCGTATCCAGACAGGGATGTATTGCTCGGAAAACTCACAAAGTCTCTACAATACCAAAATTCTAGGAAGTTCTTCTATACTAATCCTCAAAGTTCATCTTAGGTCTATGTGCTCTAATTAGAGTTTATCTAAATCTAGCTTCCAAGGTTTGTACTAAACTTCCTCTGATACCAACTGTAACGCCCCGACCCCAGCTACCCAGAGTCGGTGCATTATTACATAACATTGGCATGATCACAAGAAAGATCAAATCCCGAAAGACCGATTGGTTTAGTAGCCTTGGGAACACTAGATATATTCATAAGTTTTACATTACATCATAAAATGAAAAACTACTACAACAACATAATGTTTCCAACGTCCACACTATAAACCCCTCATAATATCCCTGCAAGTCAATCATAATTTACTTCTTCACTACCTGGGAAAAATAAAACATAGAAAAGGGGTGAGCTCAAATGCCCAGTAAGGATAACAATATAGCGGAAACTTTCATAAATAATAATAAACATTTAAGGCAATGCATTACTAAAACAAAAGCCTTTTAAAATTGAACTTCAACATGGTATGGCAAAAGTAAAATGAAATAATGCCATTTACTTATTCACATGGATATTCTACTAATCGAATAATCACATGCAAAAATCAATAACCACTTTCATAATGTTGGAATGCATAATGCCAGACTATCATAACCACATAGCCAAGGCCTCGTGCCAAGACTACAAATAAGATTTTGTCAAGGCCTTGTGCCAAGACACTATTTTGTCTCATGAGACCTACCGATGCATCGAGGAGCTATAGCGGGCTCCACCCGTCACTTATTAAGTCCAATGCATTCCCATATGAAAAGGTTTAAACATAACATAAACATTCGTATTAAAACTAGCATACGAAATGTCAATACTTTCACAATAAACTATGAATGGTATAAAAATAGCACATCCACAGTCAAACATATCACAAAACCTTCAATACAATATAGAAGTTTTGTATCATAATAAATCAACTTCAAATAATCTTAAAATCCATCAAAGGATGTTGACATAGATGAAATCAAAATTCTTTTTAAAGAAATATCTCCTTTTATTTTGAAATCATTTAAGATCCATATAAAATAAAACATTTTCTTTGAAAATATTCTTATAAGCTTGTAAGGAAAGCTTTGAAGATTTTATAACGGCGTAAAATAACCGCACCCGCCGTATAAGTTAAAAAAAACATTCTTACCTCAATTCTGTCGAAAAGGTTAAAAAGGACCTTGTTTTGAAAACGACGGAAAGATTCCTTTATAAACCTCTTATAAAAAGTCAAACAAGGGTATAAATGACTTTAACCCATATTCTTGTAAATAGTAAAAATGTTTTGAAATAAATTTCGAAGAAACATGGATGTGGATGATAAAGAGATCCCAGTAGATTATTACGTATAATACAACCTCGGATAATGAAGAGATTGTGAAATAACCCTTACCTTGTACTTTTCCTTGGTTGTGGTAGGTTAACCTCCTGTATAATGGTGAAATAATTGTTATTAAATTATACAAGAATCATATACATTAATATGATATCATATATGATCTTTTAATATTGATTTGATAATAATATCTTAGTATTATCGTTGTTTCGGGTGTTAACTTACTTGTTTTCTTTCATATGTTTTGTTACGTAAGACATGTTTGTAAAGGATAGGTTGTATATTATTCATATCCAGAATTATATCAAGTCCTTAAACATCATTTTTAAATCATAAAATGATAATTACGCTTTAATGGTTACGATGGAGAATGAATCTCATCGCGTTCGTGGAGACGGTAGTCCGTACGTACGCACGAGCGACAATATCATTCTTTTGATATTAAAATAATATATAAATGGATGGTATATCATATATACAGAATCATTAACATGTTATATTTATTATTTACATGAGTTACACATCATTATTATACCCATCCAAATAATATTATATTGAATAACAATTACACCACGACGTGGAGACGGTAAGCCGTACGTACGCACGTATGGTGACATGTTATTCAAAGGGTGGATAGAATACTGAATATGATTGTACCATATTTATAATAACATCACAGTATATGTGAGATACTGGAGTTATTATTTCAGAATGGTAAGAACAAAGGAAGAAGAAGTGGAAGAAGAAATGAACTTAGAAAAGGGTGGTGAAATCATTACCTCTTCTTCGGGTTCTTCCTTTTGATTTGATCAAAAGGGCTCCTTAGGTTGGCTTTCTGATCAAACTAAGGCCTCTAGGTTGTATTGAGGGTTGTTGGGAGAGTATTTGGGCAGAGTTTGGCCGAACCAAAAGGCTTTGAAGGTGTGAAGAAATGAGAATGAGGAGTGCCCTTTTATAAGAGGGGTGAGGGGCACCTTTGGAAAAGCTAGAAATATTAATTTATAATAAATTCCTATTCGGTTTCTAATGGCTCCAAAGTTGACTATTCAAAGGATAAGGTGGGGATAGGTCGAAAACCACTCAACCAATAGAATTTAGACAGGTTTGGGTACTTATATTAACCTTATCTTTAAGTATTAACTCTAAGTTAATTAGTTTCACTTTTACAATGTCTTTTTGTATTTTTATATAATATGGTTAATAAACTTACTATATACATCCAAGCGACCCCCAAGTGGTCCATTAATGAGGAACCTATTATAATATAAGTCTCTTGGCCGAACCTTAGATTTTTAGGAATTTAATATCAATTAATAATATAATATTTGTTTTAAGAACTCTTTTATGTCAATTTTGACACTATTCAATAGTTGATTTTTGTGAAACTCCTAACAGATTGATTACTTCGAACAAAGTCAATTAAATCAATCCTAATATATCATATTATCATAGAAAATTAGTTTAATTCATTAAAAGTTTCATATTATAATTATTTGGGTATTTATAAGATCAATTATTTTTATTTTTCACTATTTTAGTAATTACTGCATCATCATTGTGTCATAAATAAAATAAATTATTTAATATCTAAAAATTATAAATAAAATATCATTATGTAGGAAATCGTTTTAGCTTTCTAATGAATATTTACAATCGAAAATCCAACATGTATAACCCTATGTAAAAATTGTTCTTCTAAAAGATATATGCTTGTGTCATTTTTGTATTCATTTTAACTTAATTAAAATAAAGTGTCATTATCACTTACAAGTGGATCCATGGGGTCCCAAAATTGACACAAAGATGCCCATGGTCGACCATGTATCAACCAATAGGGTTAAGACACGTTTTAGGGTAATTTATTATTATTATAATATTATTTTTTAACCCTTATTTACCGGATTTACCCTTAACCATGGTAAATAAAATATTTACCGCAGTAATTATTCAAAATGTCTAAAAATAAAAGTTACCTATTTACACAATTTGAACATCCTGATTCCAAATATGGAATCCATTTTTCTAAATTCAAAACACAGAAGTGGCAGAAATTAATTTAAAATTAATTCCCGCTGTCAAAACAAAAAGCGTGTTTTTAAGAGATAATAACTATCAAAAGATTGATACTTGTTTATGTTCGGTTTAATTGTAAAATAATGTCCAATGACCAACATTGTATTAAATGGTAAAAATATATTCTAAATATACTTTAAAACCACTCAAATTCATAATTTATCACTATTAATTATTTTGATTAAAAAAAGTTGTTTTTAATTAAAATTTAGTAATTTTCACTATTCATCAAAATATAAAAGTTATCCGAAAAGTACCAAAATTTCACCCTAGGATAATTTCGATATTCCGAATCCAAAAATGAAGTCCATTTTGAAATATAAAATATATATGATTTCAAAAAGTAGGTATAACTATTCACAACGGCTAGTTTAATTAGTTGTGGTGTGTGTTAGAACTCGAGGTTGCGTACAACACACGCTATCGCATTATTCGAAGGGAAACGTACCGTGGAAGCTTGGGGTGTTACAATTATGCTTCTCATTTGTCTCATTATGTTAAAAATGGACATATTAATGACTTAAAAAGTCATGAATTTCATGTCATAATGGAAAGACTACTTATTGCTGGTCTTAGAGAGCTATTGAATTATTATATTTTGGATATTTCGACCAAAATATCATATTTATTTTGAGATATTTGTGTGGAAACATTAGATTATGATGCATTGAGTATGATGTAAAAAAGATGTTTTAATTTTATGTAAATTGGCAACAATATTCCCATGAGAATTATTTGACTCAATAGAACATTTAATATTGCATTTGTCTATAAAGATAAATGTGGAGTTATGGTATATTTATGATGGATATACATATTTTAGAGATGTATGAGAAAATTAAAGAAGAAAGTATGTAACAAAGCATTGGTTGAAGGGTCAATTGTAGAAGCATACTTGAAAGAGGAAATGTCAAATTTATAGAATTTTTTATTTTCGATTAGAATATACTTCAAAACATAATCACATGGTTCATAATGAGGAAAATATTAATGATTTCATATACTATCAATGTTCCGTTTTTAATCAGCTCAATCTTAGTTTTGTTGGTTATCATGAACGATGGATTTCATATGAAAAAATGAATAGAACTCATATATATGTTCTTCTCAATTATAATGAAATGGAACGATTTATGTAGTAAGTTATACTTTTCATTATTTTTTTTAAAAAATAATAGACAAATTTATTTACATTATTTGTTTTATAGACTATATGATGTCCATATCAAAAAATAATTTATACAAATTACCCCTACTGCTCTTGAAGAACATCACCAATATAATTTTTTCTATTGGTTTCAAAGACTGGTAAGTTAATTTGTTTAAAATTTAATATCAAAACAATTTTATAATTATATATATTATTGATAATTTTACTATTTTCAAGAAGCACAACATTAAAGTAAAATTGATAGTCGAGTATGTGTGCTCAAAAACCCTCCATCTAAATTGGTAAAATCTTATAGAGGGTATGTGGTTAATGGATTTCAATTTCATACATGAATATATGGTGAATAAAAGAAATTAATTAATAATGAAGTTTTTTTAAAGGATCTCATCATAAAGAAAGTGAAGTTTACTTTTATGGTATTTTAGATGAAATAATTGAGTTATGTTGTCAAGGATGAAATTATATAACAATGTTTAAATTTCATTAGTTTGATAATGATTAAGGGTTATGAGTTCATCCATGATATGGAGATGTTGAAATTAAATATAATAGTATTCTTTCCTCAAATGAACCATTTATGTTGGAATATCAAGCACGTCAAGTTTATTATGAAAATTACTATGTTGTTTTTAGATATTTAAATGACTGGTGGGGTGTAATAAAAATGAAATATCATGAAAAAAAGTTTCTTGAAAATAAAAATGGTTATATATAAGTGTAACACACTGAAATTTTTCAAGAAATTTCCCCAAATATATCTCTTACCTGAAGAGATATAAATATTGATGATGAACCCCCCCCCCCAGTTAAGGGCTAATGATATTGATAATGTTGATGAAGTAATAAGGGGTGATGAAATTGAAAGTCGTATGAAAGTTAACGATAATAAAGATGAATATAAAGACAATATCATTGATAAAGATAAGGATGACGATGATGAATGATGTATTATATTCAAGTATTTAAGTTTTTTATATTTGATATATGTAATAACAATTATTTATAGGTAATAATTTTTGTTTTAGATGGATGCAAATATTCCCGACGATCTATTTTGTTCCCTCACTAATGCCAGTATTTATTAGATTTTTATATTTGATATATGAATTAACAATTATTGATAGGTATGAATATTATATTTTTCATGGTATTTATTATTTTCTTATATTTTATATACATATTAACAATTAATTACCGGTATGATTATTATATTATGATATTTATTTTCAAATAATTATTATGTTCTGGTATTTATTAGTTTTTGACATTTGATATTTTTATTACCAATTATTTACAGGTAATATTATTATATTTTAGTATTTATTAGTTTTTTATATTTTATATTTGTATTAACAAATTTTTATAGGTAATATTATTTGTTTCAGATAGTTGTAGATGCTTCTTATGATCTATTTCATTCTCTCACTAATGTCAAACTTCCTGATGATGATTCCAATTCATCTAGAATGCAGGATGCAGCTATAGAACTTCCTATCAAGAGGGGGTGAAGCCTTTCTAGATTGATGATTCTTTACTCTGTTCCAAAAAGACATTCATCTCTTGATTTTGATCCTCGTTTATAGAGGTATGTTAAATTATTTAAGGTATTTATTTTATATTAAGTTTTTGTATTAATTTTGGTAATAATATTATGATTCTTTTTTTATTTTCACAATTCTTCACATTTATCTATTGGGAAGGCTAGTGAGATTCTAAGAAATTATTTTTCTAGGACATGGGTGTCATGGGATTAGATTCCCATTTTTTTTCAACATCAGATGTTCGACTATTGAATTGTTTATTAATAAATAATATATTTTATTTTAAATTTATTTCATTAATAAAATTTTTATTAATTGTATTGTAGAATTTATGGTCTCTAATAGATGATATCATGAGAGATATTATCTGGGAAGCATGGTAGATTTGTATGCATGAGCATTTTCATCAGTTTTAACACAAAATAAGAAAGAGAGCCATGGATAGATATTTTGTTACTATTTTCATCCATTTTTGCTTCTCTCATCGACCTGACTATATCTCAACTCAAGTATGGGGTGTATTGTGCTCATACTAAATATAAGAGACTTTTAGGAGGAGTTCATCATTTGTACATTAGAACTAGTGGAGGGAAGGAGGTCACGCATAGGGTTGGGAGTCATGCATTTGGTATATATCAACGACATATGGTAAGTAATGTTATTTGTTAATGTATATATACTTTAAATATAAAATTTTTGTTATAATATACAGGCCACTAATGACCCCTCTATTATGGAGTTTGAAGTCTACAAGAAGATGTACACTAATTTCCATGAAAGAAAAATTGACGACGATAGACAACGTCAGATTATGGTTAGTGTTTTTATTTAAATTTTACTTATATTAATTTTTTCATTGTTTTAATTTCAAATTATATTTGAAGGAAGTGTCTGAGACTATTACTTATAATTCATGAGAGATTCAATCCAAGAGTGAAATAGATGCCACTTTCGAGTTGGGTTTTGATGAGGGGTCTTGGATACAGGAAACTTTTAATAGTGTCGAGAAAGGTTGGGTGACCGGTATTGGTTCACGATTAACACCTATTAGTTATTATGGTACTTTTGAAATGTCATCATTCAGATTGAAGGGAGATCATGCAAATTCATTGTCACCATCTATTTTATGGTATTAAGAGAGGTTTCAAGGTCAGGATGAGATGATATAGCGAATACAGAGAGAGTGGGAGGAGGAGCGTGAGCAGAAACATCAGAAGATGAGTATATGTTGGAGTATATGTGACATCTTGTGTGTGGTGTTGGTATTGAGTTCCCCTCACCTTCCCCTTTGGTTGATCATTCTCCCATTGATACTACTTGATTTTTATTGTGACTATTATGTATTTTGGTTTGCTAAAAATATTATGTGTGAAATGGTGTAATAATGTTATGCATGATTTTATTATATGTAAAAAATATATTTTTTATTTTTTATTTTTTATTTTAAATTATTTTTTTATTTTTTAAAATATATAACTAATTACGATTAATTACCAAATCTGTCACAATTTTTTTAAAAAAATTGTTGAACTATTTTCAATAGAGTGTTGTTCCCATTGTAAAGAGAAGTAATTGTGATGGCCCATCGCAAATAGTTTTTTTAATTTGAGTTTATTTTTTATGGTAATGATGGTATGTTTCAATTAAAAATTATTTTCGATGGGGCATCACAGATAATCATATTTATGATGCCATTTTTTCAAGGTTATTTTTACGACGGATTCTCGTTCCAAATGGATTTTAGCAATGAGACTTTGTCACAAAAAACCCATCAAAAAAACATTAAAATAAAGTTTTGAATGGAGTATTGATTAATATATTCTATAACATAGTTTGAGAAAAGTTTCATAATCTTCTTAACAAGATTCTTCTCAACCTAATTCTTGAATTGTTTAAATTTCTCAAATTATTCCGACTTGTACCTCATTAAGTAGGTATATCTATACCTACTAAAATCATCAGTAAAAGTTATAAAGTATGAGTACCAACCTCTTGCTTCAACTGGGAATGGTCGATGCACATTAGTGTGAACAAACTCTAGATTCTCTATGTACCTTTCACCGTTTTCCACTGAATGAAGATTTGGTCATTTTAATGCGTAAATATGCTTGAAAAATACCAACTGGTTTTAGTTAAAATGAATATAAATAACCATATTAATTTAACTTAATAAATAGTTTCTCATTTAAATATCCTAATTTGTGATTTCATATATGGTTGTGGTATAATTCATGTGAATCAGATTCATTATATATTTCTAACACTTGGTTCTCATAATCTAATTCATAAAAAACATTATGTAAATGTTCCTTTCTATAACATATGTTTTCTTTATAAAAGAATTAAATTTTACTTAGAAATATGAAAATAAATCCTTCCATATCTGATTTAGATAAAAAAAATAGTGGTTTTGGTAATTTCTGACACATATTAACAATTATGAAAAACCAAGATCATTCTCATCAGTAATGTGAGGAGGTAGTCGCCAATGGATAGTGGTGCCAACTTAGCACTATTTTCAACATGCAAACCCACCTCACCACACAAAACTTTTCAAAATCTATTAATATCCTTCATTTGTATAAAAATTTTACAACCACATGCGGTATCCAATAACCAATTCATAGAAATTGAAATGCTTCACTTGATAATGAACATACCTAAAGCATCACATTTCTTACTTACCATAATGCATTTTTTCTTCTAATATCCCTTCTTACCACATCATAAATAGATATCATTCTACTCCCTTATTTCCCATTTGATCTTCCTCTTCTTGTAAGAGAAATTCATAAAATCCTTTGACTTGGACTTAGTCCTAGTACTCTTTTCCTTGAATTTCCTCTTATTCATCACAAATATAGAATAATTTTTAGGGTTCAATTCCTATCAGTCTGAAAAATTAAGTTGAAGATAACTAAGAGTCATTTATCTATATTATTCATGTTGAAATTCATAATAAAAATTGAGAATCTTTGATGAAGGGAGGTAATAATTATATTAGTTCACAATTCATTAGGTATTTTAAACCCTAGTATTTCTAGATGGTCAATGTTGTTAATCATTTTTACTACGTGAGGTCCAAATGGTGCACCTTCTCTAGGATTTTATGTGAAGAGTTACTTGGATATATTAAATCATTGTCATCTTTCTCTCTCATAATAAGTATTTCATAGATGAATGATAATTTCATAATAATTTATAGTCTTGTTTTATTTTTTTAGTTAACTGGACATAGAATATAACATTAAATGTTAAACATTTAGAAAATAATACAAGTGTTTCTCATATATAAGTAACTCTTCCTCAATCACCTCCACAATGGGTGGATTAATAATTAGGGACTCCATCACAAATAACTTTCACCTCTAGTGTAATATTATGTACAAGCGCATGTAACATTCTTAAAACTTTGTGCCAGTAGGGATATTATCTTTATTCAAGATAATTCACAAGGATATTGTTGTAGTTATTGAAATTTCCATTTGATTATACTATAATATATATCATATTATTAATACTTTATCTAATTACTAATAGTGAGATTAAATAATTAATTATATGTCTCTCACTATTTTATCAAGTCCCAAAACACTTAGAATGTCTAGTGTATGGATATTCTAATTGAAAGGGTCTATATACGCCTTCTTATAACACAATAAAGGGATTGGTCAATTACTTGAAGGTATTTAGCTAGGTAAGTCTTTTCTAACTAAGATATTGAAACTCTTTGATCTTTTGAGTGGACTCCCAAATCTAGAAACCATCACTCACTTTTTCTCAACACTTTCCTCCATGTTACATCAAGTCTGACAAGGGATAATCCTCTTGATGTAAAATGGTTGAGTCATCCCAAAACTTTCATAATAACTCCCTGATAAAATTAAGTGTCCAAATAAGGGTTATGCCAACACTTAGTTCTGTTGTTTCATTTTTTTAAGTAATGGAAGGCTCGGTCTAACTATATTTAATGGAGGTATTTTGTTTATTAAGAATAAAATTTTCTTGTTTTATCCTTTACATGTCTTATTAATATTAAGTGTATTTTACTTTAGGGATTAACAATGTCCTGATAAAACATTTATGTATAATCCATTTATTTTAATTTCATATTTAAATATCAGTGCATTTATTTACATGATCACAATATTTCATCCATAAAATAAATCATTCATAAGATAGAAATAAAATAAATAAATAAATGGAATGATCATGATATTTATATAATGGTTGATTTATTGAGTGGACAATAAATTAACCTATGACCATAGGGGAAAACTCTTTGTGTTGATCTTGTAATGAGTTACAACATCTCACTTGTCCACGTATGTATTGTCCAGGTTGGTTTCACCTCGGTTCCACCCTAAACCAAATCTATGAGCATTAGAATACACCTTTTATTACATATGTTTTATAACTCACATGTAAGTGAGGGGAACCAAGGGTTGGTTAAGGAGAACAACATAAAATAACCTTGTACACACAGATCCTAAACAATAAAAATGAGAGGGATGAGATGCAAGTCATCATATTTAATTTAATAATAAATAATTCCAAACGCAAGTAATATAATTAAATTAAATTAAACCAACACATACATGGGTTGAGTCAAATATCATGATCAGTTGTGCACATGCAACAACTATGCATTTAAAACAACTATCTATCATTCATTTCAATTCGTTATTTGATAAGATAAAATGTGCACAAATTAATCTGATTAATTATTTTACTAATAAATTAATTCATTTTATCTTATTCCATCTAATAATCCTAGAGATTCCCATCTACTATGATTTTAAATAAAATAAATTATTTTATTTTATTTTAAATATAATAAAAATAGTACACAACTTTGTACTTGTAAGAAACTTGGTGGATACCTATCTGAGCTACTTAGTGTGGTCCTTGTTGTATATAATACACTCACATGAAATATTACATACATGACATATGTCATAATTTCACAGTGTGTACTATAAAATTAATGACATGTGGGACATGTGAAAATTACATTGTCTGTGAAATTTAATGCATGATGAGTCTTTAGTATGCAATGACCACACATTACTTGTAGTTTTGAATATTACAAGGAATTAAATAATCATTTAATATAATATGACACCATATAATCAATGTGTATTTTCAAATTAATAACTCAAAGAATTTAGGTCGATGAGGTTTAATAGAGCAATAAATTAATTTCCTTTTAGTATAAATTAATTTATTAAGTGTATAGAATGACATGGCATGTATCTTATATAAATGGGTATAAAAGAATTATATTTTATAGAATTAATTTCATTTAATGTGAATTAATTATGTGGAATATGAATTAATTATGTGGCATATGAATTAATTACACCCCATGTAAATTAATTACATTTTGTTTGAATTAATCATATTGCATGTATATTAATTACCCATGTGTAAATTAATTACCCAGCATCTATTGACCACACAACCACCGTCTCATGTGGAGTTACACATCATGTTGGAAGCTACATGTTGGGTAACCTTTACACTATGCACCATCTCCATATGGTTCTTCAAACATTATTCATTTTTTTCAATATTTCTAGGTTATATAAATAAGAAATGAAGAATGAAAGAAGATATATCACTTCCCAAATTTAAGAATTCATTTTTATGAAATGAAAAACTAACTTTAAATGTGTATAATGATCAATAATAATTAATTAACTATAAATTTAATGTGACCGCTATGATTCCACTTATAGGTTTCAAATGCAGTAGAAGTGCTTATAGGGGTTGGGCACGACTCAATAATTATCAAATTCAATTTATATTTTATGATGTACATGAGTGGGAGTCATAACCATTGAATGAATTTATGATTGAACTTGGAAAGCTCATTAGGACTAAGGGGATCTTTCATGTTAAATTTATAATTAATTTAGATATATAGTACGAAATAATATCTTGATCATAAAGTATTTCTTTGATGAAGATGTTAATCATCTGAAACCCTTTCAGTCTACCTCTATTTCTCTTGTGGGATCCAAGTATAGAATCCCTTTAACATTGATTCACATGTGCCCTTTTGGTCTCCAAACAATACCGATGGATTATCAGGTGCTAGTATGGTGGATTGATTATCTTGTGGTGTTTGTCTTTATCACTATGAAGATTCTTTCAGGGTTGAAGAATTTTCCCTGCACTCTCATTCTTGAGAAGATGGAGGAGGGACTAGAATCTCTCAGGCTTGAGAGAAAAAACTCTATATCATTTTTTTATATTTATGGAGATATATATTTATATTTCATTGTACATGACAATTCTAAAATCCAATTAACTATAGCACAATAGACATAACAATATATTTAAAGAGTTATGGGTTAGGGTTAAATTTTATTTAATTATACATAGTCCCTTAATAATATATTAAACCTGTAAATGACCTCATACAATGTAATAAAAATTTTATTATTATTTTCTCATAGTGTGTGCTTACTGGAGGAATGAAAAATATTATTTTACCATCTTGTAAATTAATATTTATCATTGGACCTTATCTTGGTCTACTCATACTCCTCGACATTTATCAAATACCTGAATAAATATTTATTAATTTAATAAATAAATAAATATTATATAACTTTATAATTAAATAATTACCTTTTGAATAAATATTTATTTAATTTATGCAATCAATAAATTTTGAATAATATTATTCCACAGAATTGAGAAAAGTTGTTATTCCAATAATTAAATTCAAATGAAATTTAATTGAGATCAATAGAAACACATAGTGTGTGGCCCTTTGGGATTCTTATTCCTTGTAATTAGGTAGGTTTTTCTAAAGTTGAATATTATTGTCTAGTAATAGGTTAAGGCATGGAGGAGGAAGAAGTTAATATCACAATATTGACAACCAAATACGAGCATGGATTGTAGGTGATATAATCTCTTTGTCTCAATATCTCATTAGGGATATTTCATGATAGTGTCATAAACCTTAATGCTTGATACATATTTCTTTGATTATCTGGAATGAACATGTCTACATCACCATATACATGAAATTTATTTAGATAGATCTATTCCAATCAAAGGACCAAGATATTAATTTCTATAATTGGAAGGGACAAATACTTCCTTAATTTATTCATTAATAATATATTGATTGTGACATACCCAACACATTCTATTTAGGGTGAACATAGTGTGTCATAGGTTCCACCAATACATCTAAGTACATGAGTCATGATATGTATTAATAATAATCATAAATTTCAAGGACTATTACACATTCTCATAGATAGTAATATCAACATGAAAACATGACAAATTTATATTGGCAGGTATGTACCTATAATATCCCTTCTTAGAGAACATCAAGTGTAAACTTCATGAGATGAAACCTTATCCACTTACGAGAACTTGCACCTAACAATCAACAAACTATGTTCCCCATCATAGTTTTCCATCCTGACTATAGAACAAAATATTTAAGAGATCATCATAGAATTTCAAGTTTATTATTATAGAGGAGAACTGTTATGACCCATCTTGATATGAAAGATACCCTAGGACATTATCACATTAAATTCATATATAATGATGATTGATATGTGATAATATATATTTAATATTCAATTCTTTAAATATAAATTATAATATATATTACAAACAAGTTGGTTCTGGGACACCAACTCTAATAGTACCTTTATTATACCCATGGCCATTGTATAAGAAGGTATGTCTATCTATAAAGGTCATAAATTAATAAAGTAAGAGAGTATTATGACACAAAATGTACATCTTTCTTTATGAGATATCATGAGATAATGATATTATATTACATGGATTGTGCCCTTATGATATTTTTGTTTCCTTGAATAAACATTATCTCCTAAGGGGGTATGATTTGTTTCTAGATACCACTCTTGGTTAGTGGTAATGACTCACTACTATCAAGATAAGGTCCTATATGGTCACACACAAAGAGTATTCAAATTTTTGGCTAATTATAGTGAATTGGAGTTTAGGACATGGAGGGACCATGCTAGAAAATGAGATATGTCCAAGTTTGAATGATCATAATAAAATAAATAAATTAAATATTATTAAAGTTTAAAATAATAAGTGACTTAATTTAATAACATGTTTTATTCGAAAGTTATTTAGTGAATATAAGGAATAATATTTTATGAATGAATATTTTTATTCATGGATTGTTAAATATTATTGGGGGAGATAGGTCAAGATAATGGATTATATTTTATCATAAACCATAGTTTACATGTTACAAGTAATTGATAAAATATTTATGATTTTTATGACATTCTTGTTATGTCATACACATTGAATACAGTTTTATTTAAAGGGTTTCATTTATAGAAGGTCCAAAGTGAAAATTTTCATAAATGAAACCCACCTATTTTATGAAATATAATCCACTATTTGTGAAGACTGCTCACCATATGATTTTTTGAGTATATCTCTATAATCTATTGAATATTAAATAGAGGAAGGAATGATTGAAGAATCATGATCCAAGTTTCATTTTTTGCTCGAAGGTGAGTTTCTCCTGCAATCATTAGAACATCAATGGTGTCATCGATTCTCCACATCTGCACCCAAAAATTGATGATTGATGAATCTGCAAGCATTTCAAGTGTGTTTAGATGATCTAGATGGATCCAACATTGGTTCCTTTTAGAAGTGATCATTTAAAATGTATAGAACACACCCAAATATTCAAATCAAATGAGGTAATCATTCGATTTTATTTTTATTTTTATTCTTAGTCACACAAGATCCTTGGGTTTTATTGGGACATGATTACACTGGTGAAGATGTTTCAAAATTGATCGTTGTGTAAAAATTTTAATTTCACATGATTTCAAACTTCCTTTATGTACCTAGTACCAACATGAGATATGTTTCTATTTCTGATTGATATAGGATAAGGCCTTTCATATTGTGTGATATGTCTACTTTATGCTAGTCACTAACCAATGGCCTATTAGATGTAGGATTGGGGTAGAACACTCGACTTATGACTAGCCTAGGTGGGGCCCTAGTGGATTGGGTCATGTTAGAGTGGTATCAGAGTGGTCGAGTTTAAGGGATGGAGTTTAGATCTAAGAGTCATGTGAAGACTGGTTTGAGAATTTATGGAAGTGGTTTTAATAGGTTCTTAAGGTTATTTATCAATCTAAGAAGACTAGAATAGGTGTGGGGGCTAACATATCCTTTCATCTGGACTTTGATAACCTATTAGTCAACCAAAATCTCTAAGAAATCAATTTAGGGGTAGAATCTAGTCAGTAGATTCATAATGTAGTGATTAGTTGTGATATTTCATGTCCTTCCTATGTCATATCATCTATATATGCTCTAATTTTTTATGGGTTCATCCTATAAAATGAAGGGTGTTATATATTTATAACATGTTTTTGTATAGAGGTAGGGATATGGTGAGCTCATTCATGTAGTATGGTCCCTATCCACTGGTCAATGAGTGATGAGGTGTTGATTTAGAGACTCAATTGAGATATTTTCTCAACCCACATTATGGGGAAGATTATCTCCCCCATCATGCTTAGTGTAGGTATTCTCATAGGGTGGATGGTATCTCCCACTGATGAGGCTATCAGGGGTTGGATATGTTTTGTATGTTTTGACGATTTATGCCCAATTGGTTTTTTAGGTGAGCCTAATCCTCGGGTGATAGAGGTTTGGTTAGAGTTTGAGGATCTCAATTTCATCTAGTTCAGAAATTCAATAACCAGATGACGATTCTTATGTTGAGATTTCTATACAGAATAGTGATCCAATAATGGATTATGTTTTTCTTAAACTCAATATTGGATCACTCTATTGTGGTTATAGTTTGAGACCTTGTTTGGGAAGGTATTATATATGAGGGTGTTGGTCCCTCTATAGTGTAGAAAAACTATTTCTGAGTACACATCAAGGTCCACAGACCTCATGATGTGTTCCTTGTATATATTTTGTAGTGGAATTATTCAAGATAAGTAGTTAAAGTGAATAATTAAGATAAAGAGGTTTCGATTTGGGGTTTTATTTTCATACAAAAAAACCTTTATCAAATTCCCCTAGGTAAGAATTATAAGATGGGTATTCTTGGTGGAGATACATCATAGCCAGGGTAAAAGTTTTACCTTTATCCTGAAGATATCTAAAGTGGTTTCATGGATAGACCTTCATGTGGAAGATAACATTGAGATCAGAGGCCTCCCTATTATAAGCCTGGTTTTCTATTAGGTATTTTTCTAATAGAAGAGAAAATGGTGTGAGAGAAATCACATATGGATAATGCATCGATCTACTCCCACAATCAGTACCTTCAATATGTTCCTATCAATCACAGACTATTAATGGTCATAGATTCTACAAGATACATGTGATGTATGGATTTGGTTAGGCATCAATAGGTGTAGTTTGGAGTGTGATTAATGTCCTTTTTTCATGAACCCGCATACTAGATGTGTGAGTTATTCTTCATGTACCATGTGGTTTGGAGTTGAAAATTTTAGAGGAACCCCTAGCCAAACCCTTATCAGCTAGATAATTTCCACTAATGGTGATTTTATTTCACTCACCCCTTATAGTGGAGTGAGTTTATACTTAGTTGGGAAAGAGGTATTCCATGGGATTCCTTTGTACCAATGATAAGATATAATGATACCATCCTCATTATGGATTGGTTACCCATTTCTACTACTATACGGTAGCAAGCGGTTGAGTAAATGAGGTGAGGTCCAACCCAATTGTGAGTGGGATCCCCTAAAGTGTGGTGAATAGATCCAACCCTCAAGAAGTTCAAGTCATCTATCTATCAAATGGTAAGAATGGATTTATCTATCACAAACCAACCGAGGTAATCCCTAAACCAAACACCTAAGTTAGCCCATGGCATGGCCTGAAGGTCATTCTCGATACCACAGATTGGTGACAAACCATAGATAATCAAGAACTACCTTTGGGAATGATTTATCCCATAATAAACCAAAAAATGAATAGTTTTCATATATAAAATAAAGAAATCATTTCAAAAAAAATTCAATAATGAAAGTCATATAGTACAAGGAGAAATATGTGCCAAATCAAAATAGGTAAACTAAAGTAGATGAGACTAACAATAACTCATATCCATGTGATATGAGGGAAAACACCCCACCATGATCATTTCCAAACTTCCACACCCCACTACAATGAATACCCATCACCACCATGAGGCTCTTTTCCTTTACTTACATCAGATAAAACAAGATCTACACATGCCCAAAGGTATATTCACAGTGTGAGAAAACAAGACCAATAGGATCCCATTAGGTTTTTAAAATTATAATTTATAAAACAAAGAAATTATTCTCATTTAAAGAAAGACAAGGCATGGAATATATCTTTACATAGTTTTTAATAAAACACATAAAATCATCCTTTTTAGAATAGTTTATAAATAATTAATAAACAAACCATTTTCCAAGAATTTACCAATAAACCATTTCTCATTCATTTATAAATAAAAAATAAAAAAAGAGAACCATAGAAACTAGTCCTAGGGTAGGTTGGGTTTATGTTATCTAGGATCATCACTCCTCAATGATCAAATTAATAAGTCTATGCATATACCTAAAACATGAGCCTAGGTATGAGTGAACACCCTAGAAAGTGATCCTCATATCATAAAAAAAAATTAGTTAGAGTAGTAGATTATGTCCATGTATAGTGGATATAAACCATCCTAAAATTTTTTCCCAATATATCCCCCTCCTAAGTACCATAGGTTCTCATGTTTCATATACCACACTTGGAGACTTTCAATTTCACAAAAAACCCACACTTGGTGGATTCTATTTTCATGGTTCAAATTATTTTAAGGGTATATCACACATCATTAATCAAACTTCCCAAATTCATAATAAAAACACTTTTAAATCCATTTCCATTTTCAATACAAAAGTGGAAATACATTTTATGAAAGATCCTAACTATTAAATTTCAAGAATCATAAATCTTATCATTAAACAATTTAGAAAAAACAATTTAAAATGATAAAGTGAGCATAGTTTATAGACAAAGGATTTTCATGAAACCAATCACCTTAAACACTTGGTATTTCCCAAAAAAAAATGTTATCCACACACCAAGATGGGGGAAATCTCCAAAAAAATATGACACTCATATCAATAAACTTGGATTCAATAAAATCTAGATCAATTGAGATAAGGGAAACCATTTACCAAGAAAATTCTTGAATAAGTGCAGAATGACTAATATAGATCGGCTATCTTTCTTCTTTCCTTACAATGGATATAATAAAATTATTATTAGATAATGACACAAAACATAGATCCAACCATAAAATCTTTGATATACATTTCTTTTAAGAGAAAGAGCGAAGATATAGAAAAATAATGAAGAATGATGAAGAATAGACTCTCACCTTGAGTTTCCTAGATCCAACACCAAAAGATCCATTAGAAATGCTCTCTAAAAGGGTTAGGACTATTGGAGTTAGTGTTTTAGAACAAATATTTTATACTTTGTATTACATATATAAATTCATATATGTGAATATTAATTAAACATATTATTACATAGTGTTAATTCATCTATATGAACTTAATTTAATAATGTCCTAGAGTATCTATCAAATTGAAAAGGGAGCAATAGTTCCCCACTATGATGAGAACCTTGAACTTCCATGATGATATTCTTAAACCTAGTTCTTTGTTCGAATAACATTATATAATGGTGTATATGGTATGTTGATTGTCAGGTATGAGTACTCGTAAGTGAATGAGATTTCATCTCATAAATTTTTCACTTGGTAATCTCCAAAATGAGAGATTATAATAACAGACCCTCTAGTGGGAATTCTTTATGTTTTTGTTTTATCAGATAATCTTATCTATAAGTTTGTGTGTGTGTGTGTAATGATCCTTAAACTTTATGATTATTATTGATTCATTTCATGAAACGTGCACTTATATTTACTGACCAAAATTTCTATGCCATATGTTCATAGGAAGTAGGGTGCTTTGGGTGCGTCATGAATGAAATGTTATTAATTAATAAGTCGAGGAAGGATTTTTCCATTCCATATTTATGGAATTTAATATCATGTCCATTCGATTGAAATAGGACTATCTCGTTAAATATCATATCCATGGTTTAACGGTGATTTTATTTCAAATAGTCAAAGAAAGACGTATCAAGTATATAGGTTGATGACATAGGTGTGAAACCTTCTTGGTGAGATGTTGAGACAAATAGATTATATTACATAGAAAGTTCTTGTATATGGTTGTTAATTTTATAGCATTAAATTCGTCCTCTTGGGTGTCTTGACTCGTTGTTGGATAGTAATCTTGGTATTTAGTCAAGGTCTCCTAATTCCAATGAGAAAGAAGCTTAGAGGATCACACACTAAGTGTTTTCATTGATCTTAATTAAATTAGATTTAAATTTAATTATTATAATAAATATTATTTTCAAGACTGAGAAATGATTTTATTCAAGATTAATGATGGCATAAATTAAATAAATATTTTTTCACAACGTATTTGTTAAATTAAATGGATATATAATATTTATTTTATTTATTGAATATTTAATAAATATTTATTCTACAGACTATGAATATAATATTTATTTATGAATAAATGTTTAATAAAATATTTATTCAAGTATTTGATAAATACCATGGAGGATGTGCAGACCAAGATTGTGTTTAGTGAAAAATATTAATTTGAAATCTGGTAAAATAATATTTATCGTTATTATAGTTAGTACATGATATGAAATAAAATAATATTATTATTTAAATACATGGCATGGGGTCAAACATTGATTTAACATTTTATTAAGGGAACCTGTGAAATTAATTAAATTACAAACCCTAACCCTAGGTCTATAAATAGACTACTTATACATTCTAAGAGAGGTTAATTGAGAATCATTGTGCATAACAGATTCCTCTCTAAAATACTCTTCTTCCTTCTCACATACTCTCAAGAACGATAAGATCAATAGAATTTCTTTAAGTTTGAAGAAACATGAAGTGATCAAAACAAACTATGCAAGATGATCAATCGACCATGCTATCACCTAGTGACTCATCAGTGTCATTTGAAGATCATAGGATCATGTTTGGATCACTGCTAGATGGATTCTACACTTGTATCTTCAAAGCGCAATGAAGGATTATCAAAAATGGTTTCAGATGATCGACATCTTATAGGTTCTAGGCACAGCGGAAGCGTAGGATGGTCGTGTACCCAAATTTGAAAATTTCCATGATCAATGATTAATCTAGGATCAATATGATGATAAACACCAGTATACATAGAATTGAATCAAAGAAAAAAGACAAAGGAGAGAACCTAGAACCAAGAAGAGAGGATCGGCATATTTTGTTTATAATTAATTTAATTAAATTAAATAATTACCTCCAAGGTGATTATTTCTTCATTGATGTATTTGACCATGGGTCTGAGGTGTGGCTTTGTTGCGATGTAGAATCCAAGGATAAGAATCCTCTAGTGGTGATCTACACGTACTCCATATATCTTCAGACTTCACTAAAGGAGTCTTCCAGTGCTAGCACAGAATATCCTTGTGCTTGCGATGTCCTCCTTTGATCGCCTTGAGAATCGCTTCCAAATCATTCTTCTAGATTCGGTGGAGGAGGATCTCTCTCGTTCTTGAGAGAGTTTTTTGAGAGGGAAGAGTTTTCTAGGCTTGAGATCTTTTCTCCAATGATGTTATGCACACAACTATTGGTTATCTGGTGGAATGACCCCTTGGCTAATTTAGAGAATAATAATATAATGGGGAATTTAATTCACTAAGTAATAATAAATAATTAGCAAAAGTGTCATTACTTAATTTATTATTCCATTTGAAACCCCCATGTCAAATAATAATATCAATGCTATTATTTCCATGAAATATTATTAACTTGCACATTATATTTAAATATTATTTAAACAAATAATATTTAATATTATTTTTCACTGGACCCATAACTTGGTCCACCAATCCTCCTCAATATTTATTGGGCCTTGAATAATGACTATTTATTTATAAAATAAATATAACAACACTATTTTCTAATAAATAAATATTTCATCCACAATATATTCTCTCGAATAAATAATGATGAAATAAATTTGATTAGGCATACTTGAATAATTATTAAACCACAACCAAGAATAATATTTATTCAAACTATTAAATAAATAAATTATTTAACTTAGATACTGGCTACACTTAGTGTGTGACCCTCTAGGCCTCTTTCTCATTGGCATTAGGCAGGCTTGCCTAAAGTCCAAGATTACTATCTAGAAAAATGGTCAAGGAACCCAAGAGAAAGAAGTTGATGTCGCAACGACATGTCACCTCATACGAACGCTTACCATGTAATATAATCTCTTTTTCCATATATCTCCAATCAAGAGGGTTGCATGCAAGTGCCATCATCCCATGTTCTTGATTTCTCATTCATTGAATTCTCAGAATTGAACTTTCCTAGAGAACACCATGGCCATGGATTTAGTTAGGATATATCATTTCCATCAAAGGTCTTGAGATATCTACTTTTGTATAAGTGACAAATCCTTTCTCACATTATTTATTAATGCAGTATTACTCATGACACACCCAACATATCCTACCTCTCCATGAATATTTGTCGCCATAGTTTTCATCAACACATCTGAATGAGAAAATAATAATGCCCATTAATAACAATATTATAGTCTAAGTACTGATACACACATCCACAGATAGGAGCATCCAATGACACATATGAATGTGGATTTCCTATTGGCGGGTCATGTTCTCATAATATTCTCCTGGATATTACCAATGGATTACACCATGATAAGGTGTCTCAAAGTTTCATGATTCCCCACCCTTGATATCCTGTATCATTTGTGTCCCTTAAAATAATATCATCCTGACATAGAACATATATTCAAGAATATTGTCATGGAATTTTCAGGTTCTCATCATAGTTGGGATCCACTGTGACGTTTTAGTGTGAAAATTATTCTTATGACATTATCACATACTATGTCACACAGAAGAACAATCATGATGTGATAAAGAGTTTATTAATATTCATCCAATTAATATAGTTTTATCATAAAGTACAAAGAAGTTGGTTTCTAGGGAACCAACTCCAACAAACTATTGTTGAAATAGTGGGTGCCCTAGACCCAACTATGCAGTGTTTTTATTACCATATCATGTGTACAGTTAGTTATACATGATGTATTCTTACCATTATAGTGTAGATATTTCTTCATCCACTATATAATGGTAATTTACATAGATTAATTGTCGTGTCGGGAGGTTAATATAAGATCCAAGGCTATAATGAGAACCTCGAGATACTATGAAATTAATCATAAATATATGTTATATAGTCTAGATACATCTTACTGACTGGACATAGTAAATTTTTTACTCTCAGGTGTTGGGAGATCATAAGCATTAAGACTTCTTCTCATTAAGTTCTCACTTGGTGATCTCTAGTAGTGAGATAATGAGAACAGACCTTCCAATAGGAACACCATATGTTTTGGGTGTCATTGGTCATTCCTATCTACGGACATGTGTATTGGTCTCCTGACTTGAGACCATTACCAATGTGTATCATTTTATTGCGTACTTTGATGTACGGAAAAAACCATGGTATTGAAATCATGGTTAGGTATCTTGTGTTGGTGCATCGTTGGTGGTATGACATTGGTTGAATGGTCAAGAAAGGATTTTTCACTTCTAAGTTTAGGAATTTGTATATCACAGGCCTCATTGATCAGGATGGTGTTGCCTTCATAATTTGTTGGCCAAAGCAGTCTAAATCAAAATCCATCCAATTATATAAACAAATAGTAAATAAAATAAAAGGAAAGGACTATAACATAATTGTGCAACCTACTTTATGAGATATTTAAAGACAAAGAGATTATAGTACACAGTCAGTGTTCGTAAGTTGGTTGTCATTACTATGACAATCCTTATCTCTTTAGGGGCCATGATGGGTTGTTAGACTCCTCTCTTGGTCTATGGATCTTATTCACCACTATTGATATAAGGTCCAAGAGGGTCACATGCGATAGCATATTCAAGAATCAACCAATTTTAGTTGAATAGGTATATGGACATGGTGGGCCCCACCACAGGGTTCGAGTGTTGTCCAAAGTGTCAATCATCGATAATTAAATAAATTTATTATTATTCAAGTTATGAATAATTGGGATTGAATTTATTTAATGTATTTACAATTTAAGTAAATAAGAGGAAAATATTAATTGAACAAATATTATTTTAATATTCAATGTTTATTTAATATTAAGCGGGATATCGAGTCGAGTTAAATGGTTCAGTTTTTATCACGTAATATATTTTATATATATTACAAGTATGTGATAAAATAATAAATAATATTGACGCAGTTTAGTTCATCAGAATTATTTATTAAGTGGATGTTGAAATAAATAGGGGTCGGGGAACCCAACCGGGTATTTAGCAACACCACTATAAATAAAGGAGGAGGTTCTCTCCCATGGTACTATTCATTCATTTCATGGAATGAAATCTAGAGCATCTCTCTCCTCCCGCTCTCTAGAGAGAGAAGCTCTTGATCCAAGAGTTCGAATCAAGATCTCCCTCAAGCATCGAAGGAATCTCGATGCGGTGATTATTAGGACATCAAAGGCATTGTCAGATCTCCGAGCTAGCACCCAGAATTCGACGATCGATGCTCCTATGGGTTTTTGAAGTGCATGTGGATGATCTAGACGGTTCTTACTTTGGATCCTTTTATAAACGATCATCATCAATGGGTTACAGTCAACCATGGCTTTATATCTCAACATGTATGTATTCTATTTATGTTTTTGTGCTATTTATAATTTATGTGAGATCCTTGGACCTTACCGTGTCTCAGATCGTTGGTGTTAACTCCCGTCAACCCGTCAATGAAAATTTTTAAAAACCCCATCCCACCAGATTCCTCTATAGGCCCCAGAACCTATCATTGGTATTAGAGGGGTTACATAGATTTTCTAAGCCAAATATAATTAATTTTCATAAAATTATGTAGAGGGTTCAAAATCGGCCCCAATGGTTCAACTCGCGCGTCGATCCAATGCTGAATGGCCGAGTTATGGTCATTTTAAATTTTAGGATTGGATCAAATTTTTGGTTTGATCTTGGGTATTAAATTTTAATTCATACCGAAAAACCGATCAAGTTTCAATTGGTTTCGGTTAATTGGAATTAGTTCTAATAATGTGAAAATTATAATTTGACAAATTAAATAATTTTCACAATAATTTTATTATTATAATAATTATTATTTAATTATTATAATAATTTAATAATAATAAATTATTATTTTATTATAATAATTATATTATTATTTAATTTTAAAGGCTAATTTTAGCATTTAGAAAACCAAAAGAGAGGAGAGTTGGAAAATATTTTTTGGGGAGACCTTGACTCAAATTAAAAAAAAAAGAGGTGACTTTAAAAAAATGGTCAAAGGGGACTTGAACTTTAAAAGAGGAGGAGACTTTAAAAGAAAACAAAAAAATAAAAAACCTAAGTGGGGGGTACATGAGGAAACACAAAAAAAAGATTTTTTTTTTAACAGGGAAACAACAGGGGGTCCACGCAGACCCCCTTCACCTTCATCCTCGGCACACAAGGTTGCCACCCAGCTCCCAATAGAACATTGTTCCATTCCTTGGTCGCTGCCCCGCACAGGCACCACCGCGCCCCTACCCAGGCTAGACACGCGCCGCACCCACCTTGCATCGCAACCGGCGGCCACCCTCCCCGCTCGTGCCAGCCACCCAGCCAGTACACCGTACACCCATGGCTTCCTCCTCCTGGTAGGTCGATGGCTCCCACATGGCACATTGGCCAGCCTGCACCTCCACCAGCCCGCCCCCTCTCTCAATCCGCAGTCAGTCGCCACCCCATCCAGGTGCCGGAACCCCACACATCACGCCCTTATGGCCAGATCCAGGCCCCTGTCGTCCCGCCTTCCCCGCAGTCGTTGCCCTTCTCTCGCGCGCTGCCCCGTCCCAAATGTCACACCCTAATATTATTGGTTGTTTCCCTCGGTTCCACCTCACCTCAACCGAGGTCGCGTAATATTCTTCGTCGACCGCCCCAAGTCCAGAAGTCATGCAACCTTCCTTACCTGGTCATCTACAAACTGTCTTTCCTCCTCCTGATCAGCGGTCGACACGCCGTCGTGCCCCTGTCCAGGCTGGACACAGCCGCCACCCAACAACTGGCCACCATGATGCCTTCTTCTGCTGGTCGGCTCCCAATTGCCACATCTCTGGCATCGTAGCCTTCGGTCTAGACCAAGGAGGTACCCCTTTTACCAGAAAGTTATTTTTCGCAGGGAAAAATTGGACCTGAAACGGTCTGGGTGGATCTGCCCAACCCGAAATGAGTTTGGGCAGATCGGCCCGGCCCAGTTTGGCCCTTTCACGTCCTGGTATGGCCCTGCGTGGGTTTGGACCAACCCGCACAGTCTATACAGTGATGTTTCAGGGACCATCCATTAAAATTAATCAAAATAAATTAATTTAATTAATTTAATTTTAGTATCTAAATTAAATTAATTAATTTTGGCTAATTATTTTAATACCCAGGGATATAAATTAATTTAATTTTTAATTTAAATTAAATTAATTAATAGATCAATAATTAATTAAAATATTTGAATTATTTAATTCATTTAATTTAATTAAATAACCCTTATACTTATTTAATGCAAATTTGTCTTATCGTGTATTGATTTTACCCATCTACTGGTCTTGAGAACCAACCCTTGTATGTATGTATTTAATTATTTATTTATTTAATTATCTTAACTACGTGTGATCATTGTAATTAATTAAATAGACAGCATGCACATCATCTTTCTTTTTGATTTAAATGTATAAGGACCTGCATGTCCAGTTTACTTGATGTACATTTATACCCCTAATCCCCTTACCTGCACGTGAGTATTTTTTACTACGTATGAAGATGGTGAAAGATGTAGACCCCACCAAGATAAGGCGGTGTGCGTTGATGAAGACAGTGCAAGACAACACGTGGATTCTGCCAAGATGAGGCAGTACTCCAAGACGTGATGTGGACCCTGCCAAGACGAGGTGATACTTCATAAGAGAAGCGAACATACAAGACAGGGGAAAGCTGCATTACGAGTCAAGCTTCGACTCACATACGATGCCCTTACATCATTTATATTCTCAAGACTAGTCGAGAAATAGTTTACCTTTATGAATTTATTTATTATTTTATGCATTTATAAATAACAGGATAAATACATAAAATAATAGATAATAAAATGCATAAAGAAGTGGCATATGTTTTTCTATTAATGTTTAGTTGTGAACACGACAACATAGATGAACAAGATTAATATAAATGGATTACATTATTTGAGAGAAAAACTCAAAACCCTCAAAGTATTATTAAGTCATTATGGCCTCTCATCATTCAAGTTTGAACAAAAATGGGTGTTTGTGGTGTAGGTCATGCCATAGTTGAGGGTGCCTCTTACTACCGGGGAGTTCTTATAAGAGTGGTGGGTCGACTTAACTAAAATTGTAGTAAAGAAATAGCCATGGCTATCTTGTTGTAATTTTAGAGTAAATCATTGAGTAAATAAAGTTAAGATTTTTGAATTTGGGACTTCACTAAACAGATCAATGAACTGCTAGTTAATGCGGTTGGATGGTCAAAAGCCTACCTTGAACCCTCTGAGTAGTGGTGTAGCCATAACTTGTAGATTATGAGGGAGGTTTAGGGATATTTTCCATGAGAATACACAAACAATAAATTATTCCTATTCTAGTATAGAGGGCTCCTAGAATTCGATAAAAATATTGGTAGGAATTTAATGATCAAATTAATCAGTAATGTCACATTCGGTAATCAACATAAAAAGTGCTAATCTACTAAAGTTTATTTTTAGAGAATGGCAAGTAATACTGCAAGTAAAAACTATAATAAATATTGTAAAAAGTTAATATCCAAACTAGCATGAATTTCAAATATAGTATAGATTCTTGTGCATAATATTACTATATCAGAAATTCAAGGTGCTGGTGTCCCAGCCTGTTAAGCTACCTCGGGAAGAGAGAGTGAAAAATTTCTTATGGGAAACTCATGAATTAAGCATATGATGGTTCTGTCATAATTATATCATCAATGTATGATGTTATTTGTGGTCTCTACATCATGACATGGATTATGTTACATGTAGTCTCATCTCTGAGAAGTTTTCAAGGAGAAAGCTAAGCAAGATTTGAATGTGATGATTGCACTCACTTTATGTAAAGTGAAAGAAAGTTCATAATATTTCATGGAATTCCATTCTTATGCCTTTTACACCCAATTTATTTAGTTTTGTTTAAGGATACAAACAAATCATATAGATTAAGTGTTTCATTACCTTTAAGGTAACATTCTCCAAGTAATAAGAATATTAAGGATAGCACCATCTTTTGTTTTTATGGAGAATATATTGAAATACAAGGTGAAAAGACCTATGGAAAGTTATTCCAAAGGCACCTTCATCATGTCCTTCAAATAAAAGTGGTTGGTTATTTAACAGGAGGTTATTTTCATCACATATTGAAATAAATTCATGGACGTTTAAAATCGAAATGAATTGAAATACAAAAAACAAGTACTCGCTTCTCATTCAGGTATATTCATCAATATAAATTAATGTTTCTAACATACTTCTTGGGTATTGAATACAATATGCCAATAACATATGTGTATTTAAATACAGTAACAAAGTAAGTATAGGAACATTATAAGAAGTAAAGTGTCTTCTCCAAGTGGCTGAGAAAGGTAGATTCCTAAGTCAGTAGTGAGAAACACATTACTTCTATTTTCCAAGTGAATGATTATATATGAACAAGTTGATGAGTATAACCAAAACATTTATCTCACATTCCCTTTTTGGTCATATTGATGCATTATTCAAAATTCAGGAATGAATGTTGTTTGTGGTGTAACATACTCAAGAAATAGTTCAGACATACTTGAATCATAAGAAAAACATGATGAATATAAAAATGTAAGACTTATCCAATTGTGGCAAGATGATTCTTTGTTAAGTAAAACTAAAATTGGATGTCAAGAATATACCCAGTATGGTATTTAGGCTTGGAATAGCTAAACACTTTTTGTTTTACTAACATCTTTAGTTTAGACAAGGAAACCTTTTGAAATAAAGGTATGCCACAAAGCTTTTTGGGTTAGTTCAATAAGTGAGTGTGAACTATTCCAAAGGAAATCTAGAGGTAAATATATCATAAGATTCCTTTAAGTTATTAAGGAATTTAATAGTGAAGTATATGTATGGTCATAAGATATGAGTTACTTCAAGTCGGTATACCAAAGAATATCTTGACCATGCAATCGTCGATCATAATAATATAGCGTGGAGTAATTCCTAAACACATGTTACCTTATCTACATCATGATATAGATGTTCATAAGGAGGATCAATGATGATTCTTACATATTAACATTGATTAAAAAAATTAGTGTGGAATAATTCCTAAATGCAAATTTTATACATCAGAGTTATGATGTATGGAGTATCAATGTTGCAAGTTTCAGAAACTTCCATTATATTTCATAAAGTGCTTTGAAAATAATGGCTTAAACCTATAACTAATATGCCAACTAAAATGAAAAATGGATATCATACGAGTCATTGTATGACGAAAATCCATTATGTCATAGATCATGTGTTAGGATTCAAATAGATTATTAAGATATAAACAAACATGCATCAAGATAAACACATGGTGCATCTAAGTAAATATCCTAAAAGTTGTTTAGGATATTACATAAATCCCTAAGATAGAAAAGATGTAGTCAAGTATTAGACTACATTTCTATATAAGGGTTAACATCTCTATTAGAGATAGTGGGTTCTTAATTGACTTGGACTTAGTCAATACTCGAGATGCACAAATGGTTGACATAGGAACAATTTTCACAAGTTTGTGAGGAAGAGGCATGTTCCAGTGACACATACTGCATAAGAAGGGTAAAAACCATGGTGATGGTTTTGAGTTCACCATGGTCGGTGATACATTATTCATTGAGAATAATAAATACAAGTAAACAGTTTATGGAAATTATCTAAGATTGACAAGATCAATTAAAATCCAGTAATGGATTACATGTATCAAAATGAAAATGGGATTATAAATTGAATACTACGGTGGGTATTCAAATGATATGATACATGGATGGTACCAATAAGGCTCGATTAGTTATACTAAGTCGGTATTCCTAAATCCATTAGAATTTTAATTTTCATAGCTAAACTTATAAGATCATTCTATTGGTCATTGGATTTCAATATCATATTTCTTAGAAGGTGTCTACTTGATGCAACTAGAAAGGGATGATGACACCATCAAATGCCAATGTAGGTTTCAAGTTAATGAGATCCAGTTCAGGATTAAAGTAAGCAACAAGATCTTAGAGTATTCATTTCAAATGAATCTTTTCCTTCTTTCTACCAAAGGTTAGTGGGAACGCCAATGTTTTCCAAGAAAAATATGTTTGGAAACATATGGAAAACCTATATTGGTATTATAGTTAGTTAAGACCAGTTTAAAAGTAATTCTCTAGTGATTGACTTAAATAAGAAACCTAAGTTCTAGGGAATTGGATCTATCAAAGTAGATCTAACAGTTTCTTGGACCTATTCAATCATACATAAAGTGACATTGTATTGAAAAATACAAGTTTGAACAATTCAAGTTCATAATTGTTGTTAATGTCACATCGATTAATTTATTTAGGTTGACATGTTTAGAACATGGGAAGGGATTAAAGTTGTGAGTTTAGTTCCACATGCTCCAGCGATGGATCAATCATGTATGCCATAATATGTACAATAATTAATATTTCTAGAATATAATTTATTGTAGGTAGATATCAATTTTATCCAAGAGCACTGCAAGTTTAGCAGTCAAAACTATCATCTTGTACTTCAACAATTACAAATGATGTGTACCTGGTATGTGGAGAAGAAGGATACTAGTTATGGTGGGACACAAACTAGTAATCCTTAGATCAATTTGATCTAGTATTGAAGTTAGGTGAAGGAGATGAGTGAGTAAATCTCATAATAGATAGTGGTAGCCATATCTACAAATATCGAGTATGTTGTAGCTTCAAAGGTAGCTAAGAAGCAGTTATCAATCACAACAATTTGTTCCAATTCTTGGAATCGTACCTAGTAAGTAAAGTATTTTTATAATTTAAATTATGATATTCTTACTAGACAAGATGTCAAGCTATGACAATGGACAAAAGGGATATACTCAGGGATAACTTATCTTGAGAAGTTTTACTCAAGGATATGAGGTCGCATACAAAAGATAAGCCACATGGAGAAAACATGGAAGGCCCAATAGTTAAAGCCATTACTCAGCAGTAGCATGATCTTTATCATGTGAGTAGCTAACAAGTTTGGTTAGAAAGTTGGCTCTAGTGAAAGTGGGAGTGTTGAAATAGTGGGTTCCTTAGACCCAACAATGTAGTGTTTTTTATTACCATATCATGTGTACAATTAGTTATACATGATGTATTATTACCATTATAGTGTAGATATTTCTGCATCCACTATATAATGGTAATGTCTACAGATTAATTTTCATGTTGAGAGGTTATAGAAAATCCTAGGATATAATGAGAACCTTGAGATACTATTATGTTAATCTTAAATATATGTTCTACGGTCTAGATACATCTTGCTGACTTAACACAGTAGATGTTTGACTATCAGGTTTTGGGGGCTCATAAGCATTGTGACTTATTCTCAAGAAGTTCACACTTTGTGATCTCTAGTAGTGAGATCATGAGTACAAACCCGCCAATAGGAACACCACATGTTTTGGGTGTCATTGGTCGTTCCTATCTATGGACATGTTTATTGGTATCCTGACTTGAGACCATTACCAATGTGTATCATTTGATTGCATACTTTGATGCAAGGAAAAAATCATGGTATTAAAATCATGGAAAGGTAGCTTGTGTTGGGTGTGTCTTTGGTGGTATGACATCGTTTGAATGGTCAAGAAAGGATTTGTTGCTTCCAAGTTTAGGAAGTTGTATATCTCAGGCCTGGTTGATCAGGATGGTGTTGCTATCATAAGTATTTGTCCAAAGTAGTCGAAAGGCCAATCCATATGGTTATATCAACAAATAATAAAGCAAATAAAAGGATGATAACACAAGTGTGCATCCTTCTTTATGAGATATTGAATGAAAAAGAGATTATAGTACACAGTCAGTGTTCGTAGGTTGGTTGTCATTGCTATGACAATCCTTATCTCTTTAGGGGCCATGATGGGTTGTTAGACTCCACTCTTGGTCTATGTATTTTATTCACTACTATTGAGATAAGGTCCTAGAGGGTCACACACAATAGCATATTCAATAATCGGCCCTATTCAGTTGAATAGATATATGGACATGGTGGGCCCCACCATAGGGTCTGAGTGTTGTCCAAAGTGTCGATCACCAATAATTAAATAAATTAATTATTATTCAAGTTATGAATAATTAATATTGAATTTATTTAATGTATTTATAAGTTAAGTAAATATGAGGAAAATATTAATCGAATTAATAGTATTTTAATATTCAAGGTTCATTTAATATTAAGTGGGATATCGAGTCGAGTTAAATGGCTCGGTTTTTATCATGTAATATATTTTATATATATTAAAAGTATGTGATAAAATAATAAATAATATTGACATATTTTAGTTCGTTAGAATTATTTATTAAGTGGATGTTGAAATAAACGGGGGTCGGGGAACCCAACCGGGTATTTAGCAAAGCCACTATAAATAAAGGTGGAGGCTCTCTCTCAAGGTACTATTCATTCATTTCATGGAATGAAATCCAGGTCATCTCTCCCATATTACTTTATAGAGATAGAAGCTCTCAATACAATAGTTCATATCAAGATCCCCCTTAAGCATCGAAGGCATCTCGATGCGGTGGTCGTCGGGACATCAAACGCATCATCAGATCTTCACACTAGCACCCTGAATTTGACGATCAATGCTCCCGCGGGTTTTTGAAGCACGTCTCGGATCCTTCAAGCAATGATTTCCATCGATGAGTTGCAGTTGATCGTGGCTTCAGATCTCAACAGATATGTATTATATTTAAGTTTTTGTGCTATTTATAATTTACATGATATCATCAGACCTTACCAGGGCTCAGATTGTCAGTGTCGACATGTCCTGTCAACCCTTCAATGAAAACTTTTAAAATCCATGGCCTGACAACTTCCGCTGCAGGCCCCAAAATCTATCAACTCCCACCTTCACTAGATCCAACTGTTAACAACCTTCAATCTTCTATCTCTCACATAATATTCATGCTTCTACTGAGATAGGCCTTTAGTCAAGGGGTCCTCCACCTTCTCTTCTATAGAAACTCTGCTCACTGCAACTTCACCCCTTTGATAGAAACCCTTCAATAGGTGATACTTTTGGAGTATGTGATCTTTCTGTTGATGTGAACTTGGATCCTTTCCAAGATCCACCACTATAACATTATCACTATACAATATAATGGGATCCTTACTGCTAGGTACCACATCAAGATCCTAGAAAAAGTTCTGAATCCAAATGGCTTCCTTGGATATATCAAAAGTCACTATATATTCAGACTCTATTGTAGAATCAGTGACAAATGGCTGCTTTGAACTCTTCCAAATAACATCTCCTCCATTGAGATAGAAAAAATATCCTAATTGTGACTTCATATCATTCTGATCTGTCTAAAAACTAGCATCATCATACCCTCTGATGACAAGCTCATCATCTCCTCCATACACCAGGAATATATCTTTAGTTCTTCTCAGATACTTAAGGATAGTCTTTAAAGTAGTCTAATTTTGTTCTCCTGGATCTTCTTGATATCTTCCTACCATGCTCAATGCATAGGAAACATCAAGTCAGGTATATAACATGGCATACATGATAGATCCTATCACTGAAGCGTATGGAATCTTACTCATCCTATCTTTCTCATGTTGTGTCTGGGAACACATTTTCTTAAAAGATGTATACCACGTAGAACTGGAACTAATCCCCTATTGGATTGTTCCATGCTAAATCTCTTTAGTATCTGGTCAATGTATATACTTTGAATTAGTCCAAGAAACCTCTTGGATCTATCACGAATGATCGTGATCCCTCTAATGTATGATGATTTTTCTAAGTCCTTCATGGATAATCACTTGTTCAACCAGTCCTTGACTTAATGAAAGACTGGTATTTCATTTCCAATAAGAAATATTTCATCAACATACACTACTAGGATAATTACTGCACTCCCATTAAACTACTTGTAAACACATGGCTCACATTCATTGTTAATGAAACCAAATTCTCTTATGGATTTATCGAATCAAATATTCTATGACCTGGATGCTTTCTTTAATCCATAAATGGATCTCTGTAACTTTCATAGCATTTTAGCATCACTTAGTGTCACAAATCCTTTTGGTTGTGTCATATAGACATCTTCCTAAAGGTTCTCATTAAAGAATGCATTTTTGACATCCATCTTCCAAATCTCATAGTAATGGAAATCTGTTATGGAAAGTATGATTCTTATGGATTTAAACATGGAAACTATAGAAAAGGTTTCATTATAGTTAATTCCTTAATGCTATTTAAAACCTTTAGCCACTAGCCTTGCTTTATAATTAATAACTTGATCTTCCATGTCCAGTTTCTTCTTGAATACCCATTTACACCCAACAGGATTTACATCAACTGGAGCATCGACCAGAACCCAAACTTTGTTTTTATACATGTAATTCATCTCAGAATTCAAATCTTTTAGCCATCTTGTAGCTTATAAGCTCTCTACTGATTCCTTGTAGGATATAGGTTCATCATTTTCCAACAATAATGAGTTTCCATCCTCAGTGACAAGGAAACCATATCTCTCTAGTTCCATTACCTCTCTTGTGCTCCTACATAGTACTTGTGTTTAATGAACTACCTCTTCCATGGGGATCTGTGGAACTTGTTACTATACCAACTCCTGTGTATCTTGAGCATCAACTTCAAAAAGTCAATCTTGCTCCCACTATACTTTTTTGAGGATGTGCTCCCTCTCAATAAATACATCCTATTTAGAAACAATCATTTTTTTATCTAGGGGGTTGTATAGTTATTATCCCTTTGTTTCCTTGGGATACCCTATAAAGATATAATTTGTGCCCTGAGGTGCTATCTTATTTTCTGATAAATCCTTAACAAATTCCCTGCATCCCCATACACATTTATGTGACAAATTGGGTTTCTTTTTACTCCATATCTCGAAGGGAATCCCATTTTCTGCCTTAATAGGTACTTGGTTTGATGTGTATGTCGTAGTTTGTAATGCATATACCCAAAAGGATAATGGAAGATCTTCATTACTCATCATTGACCTTACCATTTTCAACAAGGTATGGTTCCTCCTTTCACTAATATCATTCCATTATGGTGTATAAGGTGGAGTGAGTTGAGATGGAATCCTAGACTCTCTTAAAAGGTCGATAAACTCTTGGTTAAGATATTCTCTACATCAATCCAATCAAAGATTATTTATATTCTTACCAAGCTAATTATATACTTCATTCTTAAACATATTGAATTTCTCAAAATACTTGTACTTATACCGCATTAAGTAGATATTTCAATATCTACTCAAGTCATCAATAAAAGTAATAAAGTAAGAATATACGCCTCTAGTTTCTAATGGAAATGGTTCACACATATCAGTGTGTACCAATCCTAGAATCTCTATGGCCCTTTTACCCTATCCACCAAATAGTGGTTTGGTTATTTTCCCTTGTAAATAATCATGAAATCTATCAAGTGGTTTTATCTCAGAAGAGTCTAAATAACCATCTTGACAGAGCTTTGTCAAACACTTCTCGTTTACATGACCGAGACGGTGATGCCACAATTGGGTGTTTTATGAGTAATGTGAACTTGGTTCGTTATCAATTTTTAACACTTGGTTCTCATAATTTAATATATATAGACTATTATTTAAATGTGTCATAACATTACATTTGTTTTCCTTAGAAAAGTAACAACATTTATTTCTGAGCTTGAAAATAAATCCATCTGTATCTAAACTCGATACAAAAATTGTGTTTTTGTTTAAACTAGGTACATAATAACATCCATGTAAACCCAAAATCATTCCCATCGGCAATGTGAGGTGTTAGTCACCAATGGAAAGAGTAGTCAACCTCACACTATTGGCAACTTGCAGATCCACCTCTCCTCTTAAAATTTTCTGAAATATAATTTGTTTCTGAATTTGAATATAGATGTGATAACCATAAGATGTATCTAATACCCAATGTGTAAAAATGGAAATATTTCACTTGATAACAAATTCACCTTTGTCTTCCCATTGCCTCTAGGTTAAATTACTCTTCCAATGGCCTGACTTTGCACATGCAAAGTATACTGCCTCCTTTTCATTGCCCTGTCTCTAGATCTTCTTCTTCTTGTTCGAACTTTGCTCGGAGGTCTTAGATTGTTTATAAATCTTATTCCCCTTTTCCTTGTATTTCCTCTTCCTATTCACCATAAGGACTATAGGTTTTTCATTCCCTATGTCCTTATAAACTTGGCGAATCATGTTAAGAATCTCTAATAGACTCTTCTCATTATTTCTCATATTATAATTCACAATAAAACTAGAGAAAGTCTTAGGAAATGATGATAGTATGAGATATGTATGCAAATCATCTATGAATTTAATCCTTAAGATGTCTAGATGATCAATGTAGCTAATAAGATTGACTACATGTGGTCCAGCTGGTGTAGACTCTCTAAGCTTAGTAGTGAACAAAGCATTAGAGATCTCAAATGTAATGGCCTGGACCCACCTGGTCCATTACTTTTCCAAAACACGGCTCCACCGAAATGGTGGCACCAGTCACAGGGGCACCGGTTACGGTGGCACCATGATGATCGCACACCGGTCATGGTGGCACCGTCACGGTGGCACCATGAAGGTCGTGCACCGGTCACGGTGGAACCGTGACGGTGGTACCGGTCATGGTAGCACCGTGATGGTGGCACCGTGAGGGTGATGTCGTGATGGTGGCACCATGAGGGTGACACTGTGACGGTGGCACTATGACGGTGGCACCGTGTCCTCACCGAGGGTCTTCGTTCTTTTTCCGACTTTCAACTTTTTCTGCTCCCACAACATATCTTTTAACGTAAAGACGATTTAATACCCCTTTCAAATCCATTTAAAGCCTATAAATAATATCTAAAATCCCCCAAGATTAGGGAAACCCTTAACTTACTAAAACGTGTGGTTTTTCCTCGGTGTCACACCCTTTCCCGTACCTTACAGTTCCACCCATGTTGCGTGTTTCCTTTTTTATTAAATAAAGTTGTTTAACGCATAGCCATTATGACCACCCCTCCAAGGAGAATTGTTAAATGACAATTAATTCCATCGTGCGTAACTGCCCAACCGCGTGGAGAGCCACGATCTGAATTTAAATCCCTTCAAATTTCCATATCCCGTAACAACCAGATCACATCCTTATATCGCATGAGAATTCATTCTTCTTCTTTCTCTTAGCAGGTCTCCTTTTCTTCCTGGTGAGTTTGGAGTTCCCCTTCCCGAGGCAAGTGGTGTGCCTATGCCGGAGCATTTCTCCTCACCCTTGGAGTCCCCAACGTTCCTCCCCTGCAAGTCACGCATCACCAGTTCTTGTCATGTAGAGAAGAACTTCGATCCTTGATCAACCAAGTAGGGTTTTCCTTCGTCTCTCTTTACTGTGTAACATGCGGGGTTGGTATGCTACTCTTTCTATGGTAATGGATGAAACCAAACATTAACAAAGATAATAAACAGACTGCTAAAGAATGATGGGGTGCGTTGGAAAATTTTGTTGTACTCTTTTATAATTTCTATATGTTGTGAACTGTATGGGCTTATGCCCACTGAAAATCATGGTCGTTGGTGGTCTTTCCTTGCACACTAATGAACCCTTGTCTTCTGGGTTAATTGAATGGCTCCAACATGGTAATTTGGTTAATTACGTAAACTCGGCCGATTAAATGAATATCCAGTTAACAACAATCCTTGTGTGATCACCCCAGTTAACCAATAGAAAGAAGAACCTAATGAATGATGTGCTTGAACCTGGAAATTTATCTACTCTGTTTTGGTAGTAGGTGTGTTGTTCTGCTTGATGATTATGGGGTGAAGTGGATAGGGATGGGATCCTCTGTTGTGGCACAGTTTTTGGTCATGAATCTGAAGCTGTGTGGGGCTATATCTTGAGTCTTGGTTTGGTTCCAGTACTTTGAGGGATATCACTGATCCCTTTGTTGTTGTGAATTTACAAGAGAACTGGGTGTGAATGCTTAAATTTTTGTTTGGATGTTTCTCTTTCTCTAGTTTGTGGTTATGTCTGTTAGTTTCCCAGTAGTGCATAATTTACTTAAATGGGATCACTTGAACATGAAACCAAGAATGGGTTAAATGGGGTGTTGGTTTTGGGAATGAGTTGTGACTTGGTCATGAGTGTTGTTCCTTTCTTATATGAATGAATAGTAATGAGGGTGTTTGTGCTTAGGTTGCTTTTGGAAACCCTAGGTTGGGATGAGTGCCTATTACCTATACATATAATTGTAGTTCTTATGTTTCTTATTTTTACCCCAACCAAGTTGAGAACTTAGTGTCGAACACCCCCATTCCATGAGGGAGGGTGTTTTTTCCAACACTCCAATTAGTGGCTGGTTATTAGATCCTTTCTGCTCCATTTCCCGAATAGACCAAGACTCTTTAGGTAGGCTGTGATGGCCTGAGTTCCATTATAGCCCAAGATTCTTCAGGCAGGGTAGTTGTGGTGGTTGGTGTAACACCCGAGACTTTTATGAGAAATATTTTGTTTTTATGTTATATAAATCATCAAAGGAATATTTCACTACACACAACACTATCTTGGCTTTCTTTACACGCAATCGCGACCTTCCTCGATAGCTTTCATCATACGCAATACCGAGTTTCACTAAACAATGATATGCTATTAAAATATTACTAAAACTAGCCGTTATGAATAGTAATAACCACTTTTTGAAATTTTGTAAATTTTATTTTTCAAAATGGACTTCATTTTTGGATTCGGAATATCGAAATTAGCCTAGGGTGAAATTTTGGTATTTTTCTAAAAACTTTAAATTTTTTATGAATAGTGAAAACACCAGGTTACTATTTAAAACCTGACTTTTTATTTAAATAATTATATATTTTATTTAAATTTATTTTAGGTCAAAATTTATACATAATACCTATATAAGTTCAATGCAATTCATTGGAGTCATTTTATAATAATTTTATATATATATAAATTTTATTGAACTTTTCACCGTCTTTTACCCACCTCCTAAGAGAATTTGTAAATTTACATAAAACTTAATTTTAACGCTTCTGTGAGTGGAATTTTGAAAATCCAAGAGACGCGGTTAATATCAAGGACTAAAATTTTGTTCAATGAGATGAAAATAATTTTTGGAGAATAGTAACTTTTTACTTTTTTTACCACGGTTAAAAGTAAATAGGGTAATTAAGGGTAAAAATGTTATTATTATTACCCTAAAACATGTCCTAATTCTATTGGATAAGTTTAATTCGACAAAAAACAACCTTAGGAATAAAAGATGACCATTTAGGCCCACTTGTATTAGATTAGGAAATTTATTATTAATTTATTTAAAGAAGGGTTAAAATAGTTAAAATCAAAGTTTAATAACTAAATCATTTTTAATATAGGGTTATACATAAGATAAATTCGACTATAAATATTAATTATAAAGATAACAATATTTCCTACATAATTTTATTTTATTTTTAATTTTTATACTTTAAATAATTTAATTTATTTATGATACAATGATGATGCAGTAATTATCTTATTAATGAAATATTGACATAATTGATGTTATAAATACCCAAATAAATGTAATTTGAGACTTTTTATGAATTAAAATAATTTTATATGTTAATATGACATGTTAGTATTGATTTAATTAAATTTATTCTAACTAATAATTCTTTTATGATTTTCACAAAAATCAATTACAAAATAGTTTTAAAATGGACATAAAATAGTTTTTAAAAACATATTATATTATTAATTGTTATTTTATTGCTAAAAATCTAAGGTTCTTCAAAATGACTTAGATAAGGTTATTTATATTAATAATAAACAACTTGGGGTTAGTTTGTCTTGTTATAGTAAGTTTATTAACCTTATAGTGTAAGAAAACAAGAAGACACGGTAAAAGTAAAATTATTTAACTTAAAGTTAAATCTAAATGATAAGTTTAAAATAGATACCTAAACTTGTCTAAATTATATTGGATGAGATTATTTAGACCCATACCCACCTTATCTTCGAAATAAATTAATTTTGAGCTATTAAAAACCGAATATGACTTTATAATAAAATAATATTTTTAGTTTTTCCTAAGGTGCCCCTCTCTTCCCTTATAAAAGGGCACCTCCTCCCTCTCTTCCTCACACCACTTTGAGCCTTCAAGATCGGCCAAACCCTGCCAAATTCTCTTATCCACTTCCACAGAAACATCCTAGAGGTCCTGGTCTTCTTCAAAGACCAATTTTAGTGCCCTAAGATGAGGTCTCAAAGAGGCGCTTCAAAGAAGAGGTAATGTCCGTTACCGATTCATTCAACTTTATTTCTTCTTCAACTTATTCTTCTTTAGTTGTTTCATTATGAAGTAATAACATCAGTATTAATCATATAATTATATGTTATTATAATTATGAAACAACCCTATTTCACCATCTATCCATCCTACGGAAAACGAAATCATCGTGCGTGCGTACGTACGGAATACCGTCTCCACACCGTGGTGTAATCTATTTTCCACCACCACGTTACTTGGATGGGTATAATGGTGTAAATAATATCTATATATGATTATTTTAAAGTGATATTGATTCTGAAATAGTATACATACACTCTAATACAATTCCACGATCATGGGAACGATATCATCGCTCGTGCGTACGTACGGAATACCGTCTCCACGATGTGATGTGACTCGTTCTACATGATATTCATTGCATAATTATTATATAAATGAATTGAATAAATTAATATTATATATATTACACTAATAACATTCTGGAAATTAGGTATATATAACCTAAATAGAAGAATAAGAATTTATTCGACAAAACACGCATAAGAACAAAAAGTAATAAACACCCGAATAACAAGTAGCAATGAAATATTATTAATAAGAAGCTAATAATATGACCATATACGATATCATAAAAATAAGTATGATTCTAGAATAAGTCAATGACATTATTTAAATCATTATACAGGAGGTTCGGACACTTACGAATCAAATCGGACCTAAGGTAAGGGAAAATCTCACAATCTTATTTTTATCCGAGGTTGTTTATACTTCAGAATTTACTGGGGAATATTTATCATCCACATCCATGTTTCCTCAATATGTAATATTATTTCCATACACCTACAATTTTTTAAATCCAATTTTACCCTTTGGTGAGTTTTTAGTAAAATATATGAAAGGAATCTTTTGGCATTTTTCATACGAGGTACTTTTTGACTTTTCTGGCCAAAGTACGGGAAGAATGTTTCTTTTAACTTATATGGCCTGAATGGATTTTTAGAACATTATTTCCATGAATCTTCCTTTACAAGTTTTCAAGTTTATTTTTAATCAACTTCTTTTAGTTCAAAATTATATGACATGTTAAGAAAGGAAAATGTTTTTGAAGTAGAAAGGATATTTTCCTCAAGAATGGAGTTCAAGCGTTTTATCAAAATTATTTTCCATATAAGATAATATAGGGTTATGTTTCTATCCCTATTTTTACATTGATTTGATTATGTTATGATGGAATTATTTTTATGATGTCCTTTTATATGGATTATGTTATGATGGCATGATGTTTAAGATTCCCATTTTTATTACATGGGTTATGCTATGATGTATGATTTATGATTTTGTGGCACGCATAAGAATGATATCATTATGAGGTGGGTGGGACCTATATATCCCTCCAATGCATTGGGTAAAGATTTATATCTCATGAGATAGACATGGCTGGAATGGAAGGTTAAACCGGTTCAGTGAAACGGGACTGAAACAAGGAGTGAACTCAGTTCAGAAATGGACTTTGTCTGCTAAGATAGTCTTGGCAATGAGTCTTGACTAATAAGAAATTATTCTCTATGATTATGTGTGTATGCTACAAAGTTTCATGTTTTAAGTTATGATTATTGGGATTACATTTCACTAATATGATTTACCTCATGTTATGAAATTATGATCTCTTTTGCAGGTTAAGATTTCCAAAATGATATGTTCTTATGAATATGATGTGATTGATATTTATTTTGTTTACCCTTACTGAGCATTTGAGCTCACCCTTTTGTATGTTTTCTTTCCCCAGGTTAGGAAGAAGTTTATTAAGTAGGATATTCCAAAAGGGACTCTAGATATGATGAAATAAGTGTGAGACAATGTAGATGCTTTATGAACCAGTTGTTTATGTTTCCCAGTTTCAAAAGACACTATACCTATACGGTCCTTCAAGGTTTTGTTATATGTTGTAATAAGTTTACTTTAATTTTGAATTATTAACAATGTATGTAAAGTATGGGTCGTTATAGTTGGTATCAGAGGGAGGTTATAGTCAACCTTTGGAAACTAGGATGTGAAATCCTTAGTAAGAACCCTAAGGATAAGTCTAAGCATAGAACACAATCTTATTGTTTTAGAAATGGACATGAAAAACCTATGATAAGACCTTAAGTGTGAAATTTTATTCTTGATTATGTGTTTTTCCTATTATAATTAGTGTTGCTCACACAATTCTTCTTGGTTTTAGTCAATGGTTGGAACCCGAAGGAACCGTGTTAATGTGGAATGTGACGGGAAATGCAATGATTGTCCCCCTAAGCAACCAAATGTTATGGGAGCTGGAATGAAAAATCTTGTAGCCATGCTCACACAACTTTCTCAAGCTATGAATCATGCAGGACTTCCAAATGATCAAATGAAGGACCAACATTCTGTTGAATCCTTCATGAGGCAGCTTCCACCTTCATTCAGTTGGTCTTTTGATCCATTAGTGGCTGAACAATGGATCAGTACCACTGAAAAGATATTTTTAGTTATTCAATGTTCTGAACATGATAAAGTCAACTTAGTAGTGTATCGTTTGGAAGGAGATGTTGATCAATGGTGGAATCTTATCAAGAATATGAGTCAAAGAGATGAAATTGAGTCCATGGAATGGGATGAGTTCATGAACTTATTTTTCAATAAGTACTTCCCTAGTATTCTCCGAACAAAGATGGAGAAGGAGTTTCTTGAACTAAAGAAAAAGGATGATGAATCTGTTGGTACCTATGAAGAAAATTTTACAATACTTTCAAGGTATGCTTTTGGTATTATTATCCAACCTGAGAGTAAGATCGATCGATTCTTTAGTGGCTTAAAACCAAGTCTTCTAAGGGAGTTAGCCATAAGGGACTTCAATAGCTATGAGGAAATCGTTCGATGTACTCTCAAAGTTGAGATGGAGATTGGAGTAACCCATCAGTCATATGGGTTTGATAAGAAGATGAAAATGGAATTCAAAGGAAAATCTAAAGAGTACACTGAAAAGAATATGAGTTTTCCCTTATGCTCAAAGTGTGTAAAGAAACATGGAGGGAGTTGTCTTAAAGGGACAATTAAATATTTCAAATGTAGAAAGGAAGTTCATAGGGCATTTGAATGCCGCAATGATAGGAAGAATGTGTCTAGTGATGCGAACAAAGAAAAGGCTACACAGAGTGCACCTCCTACACTTCAATGTTAGAAATGCAAGGATATGGGGAATTATGACAATAAATTCCCTAATCTAAGGGTTATTGATGATGATCGACATCAACAAACTCTTAAGGCTAAAGACAAAGGAAAGTCACATGCAATTTCTATCAGCGATGTGGAGTACGATAACGAAGTGGTGAAAGGTACACTTGTCATCCACTCTAAATTAGAAAATGTTTTATTTGATTCTGGATCCACCCACTCTTTTATTTATAAAGAATTTTCTAAGGGTATCACCGTATTACCTCAATAATTAGATGTTTAGTTGGCTGTGACAACTCCTAATGGCACAACAGTCACATCAAAAGTTTATAATTCTTCTCTGATTGAAGTTTGTGGGAAAGTGCTTCCTACAAATCTTGTGATCCTTCCAATAGTGGAATTTGATGTGATTCTTGGCATGGATTGGCTTTCTTTATATGGATCTCATATCAATTTCCAAAGAAGGGAAGTCACATTTAATATTCCAGATCAATATATGATCATCTATCGATGCAAGGATAAACATAACCTTCCAGTGGAAATTTCTTCCATCTTATGGGTCTTGATTCCACTAAATGAAGGTTATTTATCTCAAATGGTTGGTGAGAAACTCACGATTAAGAATATGCCCATTGTACGGGAGTTTTACGATGTCTTTCCAGAGGAATTTTCGGGTCTTCCACCAAATCTTGAAGTTTATTTTTCAATAGAACTCGTACCAGGTGATTTACCTATTTCAAAGACACCTTGTAGAATGGCCCCAATTGAGTTGCAGGAATTGAAGAAGAAACTCCAAGAGAATCTTTATAAGGGATTCATACTCCCTAGTGTGTCACCTTGGGGAGCACCTATTATGTTTGTTAATAAGAAAGATGGATCAATGAGACTCTGCATTGATTATCGATAACTTAACAAGATCACTATCAAAAACAAATATCCTCTCCCATGAATTGATGACTTATTTGACCAACTACGTGGAGTTCAATACTTTTCCAAGATTGATCTTCTTTTAGGTTATCATCAATTAAGGGTCAAAAGTAAGGATATACCAAAGAGGGATTTCCGTACAAGGTATGGACACTATGAATGTATAGTGATGTCATTTGGTCTTACTAATTCCCCTGCTATCTTTATGGATCTGATGAATAGAGTCTTTAGAGACTATCTTGATCAGTTTTTGGTAGTCTTTATAGACGATATTCTTGTCTATTCAAAGAGCAAGGAAGAACATGAAGATCACTTGAGAATTATATTGAAGACCCTGAGAAAGGAGAAGCTTTATGCCAAATTTACCAAGTGTGAATTTTGGCTTCAAAAAGTTGCATTTTTGGGTCACATAATCTCAAAAGAGGGGATATCTGTGGATCCAGCAAAAACAGAGGTTATCGAAAGATGGTCGAGACCGACAACAGTAACTGAGATCCGAAGTTTTCTTGGTTTGTCTGGATATTATCGAAGTTTTGTGAAAGATTTTTCATGATTATCTAATCCACTCACCAAGTTGACTCGAAAAGGAGTTAAGTTTGTGTTGATGGAGGAATGTGAAGAGAATTTCAAGGAGTTGAAAAGAAGGTTATCCAGTACACCTGTACTCACACTTCCTTGTAGTGGAGAAAGGTTTGTGATCTACAGTGATGCATCCAAGAAGGGGCTGGGGTGTGTTCTTATGCAAAATGATATGGTGATAGCTTATGCCTCACGACAGTTGAAAATCCATGAGCAAAATTACCCAACTCATGATTTGGAGTTAGCTGTGGTAATTTTCTCATTAATGATTTGGAGGAATTATCTTTATGGAGAAAGGTGTGATATTTATACTGATTATAAAAGTTTAAGTATATTTTCACACAAAAGGAGATGAATATGCGCCAAAGAAGATGGTTGGAACTGATTAAGGATTATGACTGCTCAATTCATTACCACCCTGGGAAAACAAACAAGGTGGCAGATGCATTAAGTTAACAAGACCATGCTATCTTATCCATGATGAGGATCACAAAAGATCCAATATTTATGGATTTATAAAGGATGGATCTTGGAATTATAATGGAAGTGGAAAAATCATATCTTTCTCAATTGAATGTTCAACCATATATACATGTGAAGATTAAAGATGTGCAAAAAGAAGATGTAGAGTTACAAAAGAAGGTGAGAAATATTCCTGAATTCAACCTTGATTGTGATGGGATAATAAAGTTCAGGAATCGGGTTTGTGTTCCTCCCATCCTAGAATTAAAGAAGGAACTGCTGGATGAGTCTCATAGTTATTCATTCTCTATTCATCCTGGAAGCACGAAGATGTATAGGGACCTGAAAGAGTACTTCTGGTGGGATGGCATGAAAAGATATGTTGCTGAATACGTCTCTCGATGCTTGGTTTGTCAGCAAGTTAAAGCTGAGAGACAAAAGTCTAAGGGGATGTTATAACCATTACCCATACCAGAATGGAAATGGTAAAACATCACTATGGACTTTGTCACTGGACTTCCTAAAACATCCAAAGTCAATAATGCTATCTAGGTCATAGTTGATCGTCTTACAAAGTCGGCACACTTCATTGCTATTAGAGAGGATTTCTCTCTGGATCAGCTTTCCAGGATATATGTAAAGGAAGTGGTAAGATTGCATGGAGTACCACTTTCAATTATATCTGATTGGGATCCGAGGTTTACCTCAAAGTTCTGGCGAATTCTTCAGCATACTCTGGATACAGAGTTGAGTTTCAGCACTACTTACCATCCTTAGACAGACGGTCAGTCTGAGAGGACAATTCAAACTCTAGAAGATATGTTGAGATCCTTCTCTATGGATTTCAAAGGTGGTTGGGATCAACACCTACCTTTGGTGGAATTTTCTTATAATAATAGCTTTCACTCCAGTATTCAGATGGCTCCTTATGAATCTCTCAATGGAAAGAAATGCAGGACTCCAACTTGCTGGGATGAAGTTGGGGAAAGAAAGCTATTAGGACCAGATCTTGTTGATGAGATGGCAGAAAAGGTCAGATCTATTCAACAACACATTAGAGCAGCTCAGAGTCAACAAAAACGTTATGCCGAAAACCGAAGAAAAGACCTAGATTTTGAAGTGGGTGATAAAGTGTTCTTACGAATATCTCCTTGGAAGAGAGTAATGAGATTTGGAAAGAAGGGAAAGATGAGCCCTAGGTATATCGGTCCTTTCGAAATACTGGATCATGTTGGGAAGTTAGCTTACCGATTGGAACTTCTACCGAATCTCTCTCAAGTTTACGATGTGTTCCATGTATCTCTCCTGAGAAAGTATATACCTAATCCTTCACATGTACTCAGCTCAGAAGTTGTACCGTTGGAGCAAGATCTTTCTTATGAAGAACAACCGATAGAGATTCTCGATCGTAGCGAAAAAGTCCTACGGAACAAGACCACTCGCTTGGTGAAAGTTTTATGGAGGAACCACCAATTTTAAGAAGCTACATGGAGCTTGATGATATGATTAGGGAGAGGTATCCTCATCTCTTTGATACAAAGTGACAAATTTTGAGGGCGAAATTCATTTTAAGGGGGGTAGAATGTAACACCCAAGACTTTTATGAGAAATATTTTGTTTTTATGATATATAAATCATCAAAGGAATCTTTCACTACACACAACACTATCTTGTCTTTCTTTACACGCAATCGTGACCTTCCTCGATAGGTTGTGTCGTACGCAATACCGAGTTTCACTAAACAACGATATGCTATTAAAATATTACTAAAACTAGCCGTTATGAATAGTAATACCCACTTTTTGAAATTTTGTAAATTTTATTTTTCAAAATGGACTTCATTTTTGGATTCTGAATATCGAAATTATCCTAGGGTGAAATTTTGGTATTTTTCTGAAAACTTTCAATTTTTGATGAATAGTGAAAACACTGGGTTACTATTTAAAAACCGACTTTTTATTTAAATAATTATTTATTTTATTTAAATTTATTTTAGGTAAAAATTGATACATAATACCTATATAAGTTCAATGCAATTCATTAGAGTCATTTTATAATAATTTTAGATATATAAAAAAATTTTTGAACTTTTCACCGTCTTTTACCCACCTCCTAGGAGAATTTTCAAATTTACATAAAACTTAATTTTATCGCTTCTGTGAGTGGAATTTTGAAAATCCAAGAGACATGGTTAATATCAAGGACTAAAATGTGGTTCAATGAGATGAAAATAATTTTTGTAGAATAGTAACTTTTTACTTTTTTTACCACGATTAAAAGTAAATAGGGTAATTAAGGGTAAAATGTTATTATTATTACCATAACACAGGTCCTAATTCTATTGGATAAGTGTAATTATACCAAAAACAACCTTAGGAATAAAATATGACCATTTAGGCCCACTTGGATTAGATTATGACATTTATTATTAATTTATTTAAAGAAGGGTTAAAATAGTTAAAATCAAAGTTTAATAACTAAATAATTTTTAATAAAGGGTTATATATAATATAAATTCGACTATAAATATTAATTAGAAATATAAAACGATTTCCTACATAATGGTATTTTATTTTTAATTTTTAGAATTTAAATAATTTAATTTATTTATGACACAATGATGATGCAGTAATTATCTTATTAATGAAATATTGACATAATTGATGTTATAAATACCCAAATAAATGTAATTTGAGACTTTTTATGAATTAAAATAATTTTATATTTTAATATGACATGTTAGTATTGATTTAATTAACTTTTTTCTAACTAATATTTCTGTTATTATTTTCACAAAAATCAATTACCAAATAGTGTCAAAATGGACATAAAATAGTTTCTAAAACAAATATTATATTATTAATTGTTATTTTATTCCTAAAAATCTAGGGTTCGGCCAAATTACTTATATATTGTTATATATATTAATAATAAACAATTTGGGGTTCGTTTGGCTTGCTATAGTAAGTTTATTAACCTTATAGTGTAAGAAAACAAGAAGACACGATAAAAGTAAAATTATTTAACTTAAAGTTAAATCTAAATGATAAGGTTAAAATAGATACCTAAACTTGTCTAAATTCTATTAGATGAGATTATTTAGACCCATACCCACCTTATCTTAGAAATAAATCAATTTTGAGCTATTAAAAACCGAATATGACTTTATAATAAAATAATGTTTTTAGCTTTTCCTAAGGTGCCCCTCTCCTCCCTTATAAAAGGGCACCTCCTCCCTCTCTTCCTCACACCACTTTGAGCCTTAAATCTAGTCCAACCCCTGAAAAATTATCTTCTCCACTTCCCTAGAAACATCCTAGAGGTCCTGGTCTTCTTCAAAGACCAATTTTAGTGCCCTAAGAGGAGGTCTCAAAGAGGCGCTTCAAAGAAGAGGTAATGTCCGTTACTGATTCTTTCAACTTTATTTCTTCCAATTCTTCTTATTTAGTTGTTTCATTATGAAGTAATAACATCAGTATCACTCATATACTGATATTTTATTATAATTATTAAAGAACCCTATTTCACCATCTATCCATCCTACGGAAAATGAAATCACCGCGTGTGCGTACGTACGGAATACCGTCTCCACGTCGTGGTGTAATCTATTTTCCACCACCACCTTACTTGTATGGGTATAATGGTGTAAATAATAACTATATATGATTATTTTAAAGTGATATTTATTCTTACATAGTATACATACACTCCAATACAATTCCACGATCATGGGAATGATATCATCGCTCATGCGTACGTACGGAATACCGTCTCCACGATGTGATGCAACTCGTTCTACATGATCTTCATTGCATAATTATTATATAAATGAATTGAATGAATGAATATGATATATATTACACTAATACCATTCTGTAAATGAGGTATCTATAACCTAAATATAATAATAAGAATTTATTTGACAAAACACACATAAGAACAAAAAGTAATAAACACCCGAATAACAAGTAGCAATGAAATATTATTAATAAGAAGCTAAGAATATGACCATATACGATATCATAAAAATAATTATGATTCTGGAATAATTAAATGAAATTATTTAAATCATTATACAGGAGTTTCAGACACTTAGAAAGCAAATCGGACCTAAGGTAAGGGAAAATCTCACAATCTCATTTTTATCCGAGATTGTTTATACTTCAGAATTTAATGGGGAATATTTATCATCCACATACATGTTTACTCAATATGTAATATTATTTACATCCACATACAATTGTTTAAATCCAATTTTACCCTTCGGTGAGTTTTTAGTAAAAGATATGAAAGGAATCTTTTGTCGTTTTTCGTATGAAGTATTTTTTGACTTTTCTGGCCAAAGTGCGGGAAGAGTGTTTTTTTTAACTTATACGGCCTGAATGGATTTTTAGAACATTATTTCCATGAAGATTCCTTTACAAGTTTTCAATTTTATTTTTAATCAAATTCTTTTAGTTCAAAATTATATGACATGTTAAGAAAGGAAAATGTTTTTGAAGTAGAAAGGATATTTTCCTCAAGAATGGAGTTCAAGTGTTTTATCAAAATTATTTTCCATCTAAGATAATATAGGGTTCTGTTTCTATCCCTATTTTTACATTGATTTTATTATGTTATGATAGAATTATTTTTATGATGTCCTTTTATATGGATTATGTTATGATGGCATGATGTTTAAGATTCCCATTTTTATTACATGGGTTATGCTATGATGTATGATTTATGATTTTTGGAACACATAATAATGGTATCATTATGATATGGGTGGGACCTATATCTCCCTCCAATGCATTGGGTAAATATTTATATCTCATGAGATAGACATGGCTGGAACGGCAGGTTAAAACGGTTCAGTGAAACAGGACTGAAACGAGGAGTGAACTCGGTTCATAAATGGACTTTGTCCGCTAATATAGTCTTGGAAATGAGTCTTGACTAATAAGAAATGATTCTATATGATTATATGTGTATGCCACAAAGTTTCATTTTTTAAGTTATGATTATTGGGATTACATTTCACTACTATGATTTACCCCATGTTATGAAATTATGATCTCTTTTGTAGTTTAAGATTTCCAAAATGATATGTTCTTATGAATATGATGTGATTGATATTTATTTTGTTTACCCTTACTGAGCATTTGAGCTCACCCTTTTATATGTTTTATTTCCCCAGGTCAGTAAGAAAGTTATTAAGTAGGATATGCCAAAAGGGACTCTAGATATGATGAAATAAGTGGGAGACAATGTAGATGATTTATGAACTAGTTGTTTATGTTTCCCAGTTTCTAAAGACACTATACCTATACGGTCCTTCAAGGTTTTGTTATATGTTGTAATAAGTGTACTTAAATTTTGAAGTATTAACAATTTATGTAAATTATGGGTCGTTATAGTTGGTCCAGGTGTGTATGGACAGGTTATTTCCCAAGAGTCTTCGGGATGAGGCCCACGTGTCTTCGGGCATGGCAGTAGTTATTCTGGCCTAGGTGTTTGTGGGCATGGTTACGCATGGTGGTTGTGGCCCAGGTGTTTGTAGGCGGGATGTGTGGTTGTGGCCCAGGTGTGTGTGGGTGGGGTGTGGCAGTGGGACTGCAGTGAGAATGGCAGGATTGGTTTGATGCATAGGATGTATTCAATAACTAGTGGGAAAGTGGCGCGGGGTACCCAAACATCGATGTGATATTTCTATACATTACTTGACTTGAGTTATTTGGGGAGTGAGCCTTGGTGAGTCTTGGGTGGATAGTTTTCCTTGCTAGGTTCTTTGGTTATCTCTTTTCTCACAGGGCATTAGAATGTCTCCCCATTTGTGCATGAGAGTCTTTGGTTTTCCCTACTGAGTATACTTGTATGCTCACCCTACATATATAAAACTGCTTTCAGGTTTCCAGGAGGACTTCAAGGATCCTGCAGGGCAGTACTATCTTGGACGTTGGGACAGTTGTAGTTTCTGTTTTTCTTTTCTTTGTTACTCTACCTTTTTAGTCTCCTTTTACTTTGTGGCATTTACTTTTTAACATGCATATGGGAATGGTTTTCTTTGGATTTACTTTTAGCCCCTAGTTTTGGTGTTGTTGGGATTTATTATCTTAGCTTCTGATCCCAATAAAGAAAAAGGGTAATGCCTTCCATCTTGTGTGTGATTCTATACCCTTGGTGCTAGTTTCCACTCTGGGTACGATCATTTTGTTGATGAAGGCGTTTTTTTCTTCTCTTCGATGGTTTGATTTTCCCAGAATGGGGTCATTATCTCTCCTTCAACTTGAAGAAGGAAGGGTTTGGCAGTTTGTTGTGCCTTCTCTCATCTTGGTGAAGGCGGGTCATGATAGAATGGTATCAGAGTGAGAGGTTGAGAGATAGGATAAAGTATGGGGTTAATCACAGTGAGGATTTCATGGGATGGTAGGGCAACATTGTTGGGTGATCTTGGTGCGTGAAATAGGCCAGGGAAGTCCAGCAAGGACATGAGATTTTAGGGGGCCCCTTGATCCAATGCAAGGACTCTGGGCCTACCGAATGACCAAGTAAGGCTACATTGATTGCAGGGTAGATACCCTAGGGAAGGTAAATGCATCATAATGACTTGTGTTCTTTTGTTTCATGGGTATTTGGGGATTTAAAATGAATAAGAAGTTTAAGAAAATTTAAGAACAATATTCTACACTACTCGGGCTTAGGCACTCCTTCTTTACCTTGCAGTTATGGCACCTGGGAGACGACCATGAGTAGTGCGGGAGATCGAGGCCCAGGAGGTTGACTTGGTTGATCGGAAGAGGGCTGACCGAGAGGAGGAGGACGATCAGTGGTAGAGGACACTTTGTGCCTTTCAGCAGCAGACCCTCGGGAAGTACAGGGGTAGCATCTCAGACATGGAGAAAAAGAGATGGCTAGAGGATCTGGTGATAGATTTCAGCTTGATTTGGGCTCTGACGGAGTACTAGGTTCCTCTGGCTATGATCCAGATGTGTGGAGTAGTGCGTCAGTGGTGGACACTTTATCTTGGGGAGAATAGGGAGGATGAGGTTATGTGGGATGACTTCGAGAAGGAGTTCCGGGTGGAATTCCTCTCTTATACAATGAAGGCTAAGAAGAGGCTGGAACTACTCTCCCTCCAGTAGGGGAGTATGTCAATGAGATATTTGGGGATCAAGTTTAAGGATCTCCTTTGATTTTCTCCTGACCTCTTTCCGAATGAGGAGTCTCGGGAAAGATGTTTGGAAGAGGCACTTCGACCTTCTCTCCAGTATGTTGTTACTCCCTTCACCCTACCGATGTACTTGGAGGTCCAGAAGAAGGTTGAAGTGGTGGAAAGTATGCACGCACTGGGAGGTGTATCGTGAGAGGGAATCCAGTTGGGCTCGTCGAAGGGGAAAGTCGTCAGCAGCAGGCCTCCAGCGTCAGGGCCCTCTAGGTTTCTACTAGTAGGAAGTAGTCCTCAGCAGTTCCAGTTCTGATCCCCCAGACCTCGCCTTTTCCTTTCGGGCCCAGGACTGAGATGCTTCATCTGTGGAAGCCATGGGAACCTTTAGAATTAGTGCTCGGACAGAATACAGTACAGCGGGGGTGGGCAGGTTCAACGCCCACCTCAACAGCAGCAGTTTTCAGGTAGGCCCTTTCAGCAGCAGAATCAGGGGCATCAAGCTCCCGCTCCTCCAAGATAAGGCATTGTAGGAGGGGGCCGACCTCAAGATGCTCCTCAAGGACCTTGACCCGGGCTTGGTTTGGGATATGGCCGATAGCTGAGAGGCAGAGGAGGTGGGCGTGGGAAGTTGTACACTGCAGAGGCAGCAGTTCTAATAGGGCTAGAAGTTGTCTGAGGTATGATCATCTTGTTTAGTACTCTTGCATATGAATTGTTTGATACAGGAGCTTCGCACTCCTTTTTTCACCCATTCTGTCTCGTGCTCTAGGTTTAGATGCTGAGAGACTTCTAGTTCCCCTGGTGCTGAGCTCATCAGTAGGAGGTCAGACTGACTTGTTTTATGTTTGTCGAGGGTGTAGACTGATGATAGGGCCACATCAGTCTATCAGGTATCTTCTACTATTGAAGATACCTCCATATGATGTCATCCTAGGCATTTATTGGTTGTTCTATGTATGTTCCATCATTGACTGCTTCTGAGGAAGGGTCATGTTTTCAGATTTGGGTAGACGACGTGTAACTTTCATCGACGAGCGGGGTTTCCAGAAAAGCAGCAGGCGAGAGGAGCCCCTCCTTTCCTTGTTAGCTGAGCTATCAGTGGAGTCGGTGGGTGCAGAAATGGTGGTAGTTCTAAGGATCATCAGTGAGTTTATGGACATCTTCCCTGAAGATGTGGTGACTCTATCCCCTCGGCGTGATGTTGAGTTTGGGATAGACTTGCAACCTAGTGCCCATCCGATTTCAATGTCACCCTACCAGATGGCACCTTCTGAGTTATAGGAGTTGCAGATTTAGATTGATGGTCTGATGAAGAAGGGTTTTGTTTGACCAAGTGCGTCACCATGGGGTGCTCCAGTCTTATTCACAAAGAAGGCAGATGGTGGTCTCAGGCTGTGCATAGACTACAGGAGACTAAACCAAGTAACGGTTAAGAATCGTTACCCCCTTTCGAGGATAGACGATCACTTTGACCAGTTGAGGGGAGCAGGTTGGTTCTCTAAGATTGACCTGTGGTCGGGATATCACCAGTTGAGGGTGAAGGAGGGCGACATCTCGAAGACTACCTTCAGATGTAGGTATGGACACTTTGAGTTTGTAGTCATGTCGTTCGGTGTTATGAATGCTCCAGTTGTGTTCATGGGGATCATAAACTCCGTCTTCCAGGAATACCTGTATTGGTTCATAGTCGTGTTTATTGAAGACATCCTGATCTACTCAAGATTAGAGGAGGATCATGCTGAGCACCTAAGAACGGTTTTAGAGGTCCTCTGACAGCACCAACTCTATGGGAAGCTATCCAAGTGCAAGTTCTGTATGTGAGAAGTGCACTTCCTTGGGCATGTGGTGTCCGAGCAGGGAATATCGGTGGACCCATCAAAGGTCGAGGCGGTTGTTTCTTGGGAAGCACCCAAGAATGTGGTAGAGGTTTATAGTTTCCTTGGACTGGACGGTTACTACCGGAGGTTCATACCCAACTTATCCCAAGTTGCAGCACCCTTGAAAAGTTTTACCAAGAAGGACCAGGCTTTCGTATGAGAGGGGCAGTGTGAGGAAGCCTTTAGCTATCTGAAGGAGAAGTTGGTAATTGCCCCAGTGCTGAGGTTTCCAGAAGAAGGGGTGACGTATGAAGTATTCTATGATGATTCAGGACAAGGACTCAGGTGTGTGTTGATGCAACAACAAGGGGTGATCTCTTATGGGTCTAGACAGTTACACCCCCATGAGCGAAATTATGCTACCCATGATTTAGAGCTTGCGGTGATCGTTTTTGCACTGAAGTTGTGGGGGCATTACCTCATCGGGGAGCGCTTCGTGGTCTTCACGGATCACAAAAGCTTAAAGTATGTCTTATACCAGTGGGACCTGAACTTACAGCAGTGAAGGTGAATGGAGTTCCTTTAGGACTATGACTTTGAGATTTCCTATACCTCAGGAAAATGGAATGTGGTGGTCGATGCCTTGAGCAGGAAGTCACAGAAGGATGCAGTTCGAGAGTCGGCAGATGCTTGGAAGGCGATGGAGGAGTTGGCTACCTGCACCTAGATGCGAGGATGGATGGCGGAAGAGGTTTACTGTATCATATGATAGTGAAGTCTTCTCTACTACAGCGGGTGGAGGAGTCTCAGTGGGGAGACAAAGAGAGTGAAGTGATGCGTGATCAGGCTAACCAAGGCAATTCTCTGGAAGGATGGTCGGAGGATGGTCATAATTAGATTCTTTTCTGAGGGAAGGTGTTTTTCCTAGAGGTGATGCACGAAAGGGTTCTTGGTGAGTTCTAAAAATCACCCCTAGTGGTGCACCTGGGAATTTCCAAGATGTACCAGGGCCTGAGGAATCAATTTTGGTGGCTCAGGTTAAAGAGGACAGTGGCAGAGTTCATGTCCAGGTGCCTAGTGTTTCAGCAGGTGAAGGCTGAACACCGTGTTCCAGGTAGACTATTACAACCTTTATATGTCCCCAAGTGTAAGTGGGATGACATCTTGATGGATTTCTTCATAGGGCTACCCAAGGTTCAAGGAGGTCGTGACGCTATCTGGGTAGTGGTGGACCGGTTGACGAAATCAGGTCACTTTCTGGCAATCAAGGATTCAGGTGTAGTGGATGCCTTAGCACAGAGATATGTGGATTAGGTGGTGTGGTTTCATGGAGTTCTTAGGTCCATATTCTCGGACAGGGATGCACGGTTTACCTCACGAGTCTTGAAAGGACTGCAGCATGATTTTGGCACCCAGCTATGTCTTAGCACTGCTTTCCACCCCCAGACAGATGGACAGACAGAGTACATCATCCAGACAATGGAGGATATTCTACAGGAATGTATTCTGGACTTTGGAGGATCGTGGGTGTGACACTTGCCTCTGGTAGAGTTTGCCTATAATAATAGCTATCACTCCACCATTGGCATGGCTCCATTCGAAGCCTTGTACGGAAGGCCATGTCGCTCACCCATGTGCTAGACCGAGGTTGGGGAAACAAGTGTTCTTGGCCTGGAAGTGGTGCAGAGCACGACAGAGAAGGTTCATCTTATATAGGAGAGGATGAAGGTGGCTCAGGACCGGCAGAAGTCATATGCCGATAATAGGAGGATACCCTTGGAGTTCGAGGTCGGGGACCACGTATTCTTGAAGGTCTCCCCTCGGTGTGGACAATGGAGGTTTGGCATGGGGAGTAAGCTTTATCCAAGGTTCATTGGACCCTTAGAAGTGTTGTGGAGGGTCAGAGAAGTGGCTTATCAGCTAGTCCTACCACCACCGCTACTAAGAATACATGACGTCTTCCATTTGTCATAACTCTGATGGTATCTACACGGCGTTTCACACATCCTCAACTAGGGAAATTTGGATATCGAGGATGACGTGACTTTTGTGGAAAGACCAGTGAGGATCGAGGATCGTGAGGAGAATGTGCTTTGTGGATGGACCATTCCTTTGGTTCGTGTGTTGTGGAGGCATGGAGGGAACGAGGAAAGTACCTAGGAACGGGAGACACAGATGTGCTCCCAGTACTCAGAGTTGCTTTGAGTTTTGTTCTGTTTTGTTTGTACTTTTTGTGATGGAATGATTTACTTTGTTAACTATGGAATGTGTGGTTTTCCTTATTCTATGGATGTGTGTGAAGAGTCCTGACTATGGGGAGGGGAGGACCTGATCCCTAATCAAGACTCATTAAGGTGGATGCGATTAAACCCATGCGGGTGAGTCAGCGCCACCCAAAGCGAATAGTATCTTGATATGGAGGAAGAAACTCTCTAACCCATATGACTGGACAATTTGAACCTCAAATGTTGCCTGGTTACTTGAGAAAGAGGTATTCCTAGATTTCTGGGAGGTTCACTCCTAAGAGGTATCTTTTGAGGTGGTTGTTCGAAACCCCTCTTTTCTTCAGGTCTAGTTTTGATTCTCTAGGGAGATAATAGTTTGATAGGTATCTAATGTAATGTCCCGGACCCACCTGGTCCATTACTTTTCCAAAACACAGCCCCACCTAAATGGTGGTACCGGTCATGGGGGCACCAGTTATGGTGGCACCATGACGATCGCACACCGGTCATGGTGGCACCATGACGGTGGCACCGGTCAAGGTGGCACCGGTCACGGTGGCACCGTGATTATGGAACTGGTTACAGTGGCACCGTGACAGTTGCACACCGGTCACGGTGGCACCGTGATGGTGGCACAGGTCACGGTGGCACTGTGATAGTGGCACCGTGAGGGTGACGCCATGACGGTGGCACCGTGATAGTGGCACCATGAAGGTGGAACTATGAATGTGGAACCGTGTCCTCACCGAGGGTCTTTGTTCTTTTTCTGACTTTTGACTTTTTTCGCTCCCACAACATATCTTTTAACGTAAAGGTGATTTAATTCCCCTTTAAAATCCATTTAAATCCCATAAATAATATCTAAAATCCCCCAAGATTCGGGCAACCATTAACTTACCAAAATGTGTGGTTTTCCTCGGTGTCACGCCCTTCCCCATACCATCCAATTCCTCCCATGTTACGTGTTTCCTTTTTTATTAAAGAAAACTGTTTAATGCATAGCCTTTATGACCACTCCTCTGAGGAGAATTATTAAATGACAATTAATTCCATCGTGCGTAACTGCCCAACCGCGTGGAGAACCACGATCCGACTTTAAATCCGTTCAAATTTCTATATCTCGTAACAACTGGATCTCATCCTTATATCGCATGGGAATTTCTTCTTCTTATTTCTCTTAGCTGGTCTCCTTTTCTTCCTGGTGCGTTTGGAGTTCCTCTTCCCGAGGAAAGTGGTGTGCCTGTGCCAGAGCCTTTCTTCTCACCCTTGGAGTCCCTGATGTTCCTCCCCTTCAAGTCGTGCATCCCCAGTTCTTGGCGCATGGAGAAGGACTTTGATCCTTGATCAACTAATTAGGGTTTTCCTTCATCTCTTTTTACTGTGTAACATGTGGGGTGGGTACGCTACTATTTCTATGGGAATGGATGAAACCAAACCTTAACAAAGATAATAAACATAATGCTAAATCATGGGGTTCCTTTGACTATTTTTTTGTACTCTTTTATAATTTCTATATGTTGGTAAATGTATGGGCTTATTCCCACTAAAAATCATGGTCGTTGGTGGTCTTTCCTTGCGCACTAATGAACCCTTGTCTTCTAGGGTAATTGAATGGATCCAACATGGGAATCTGGTTAATTATGTAAACTCAGACAATTAAATGAATATACAATGAACAAAAATACTTGTGTGATCACCTCGGTTAACCAACAGAAAGAAGAACCTAATGAATGATGTGCTTGAACCTAGAAATTTCCCTACTCTGTTTTGGTAGTAGGTGTGTTGTTTTGATTGATGCTTATGGGGTAAAGTGGATGGGGATGGGATCCTCTATTGTGGTATGGTTGTTGGTCATGAATCTGAAGCTGTGTGGGGATGTATCTCGAGGCTTGGTTTGGTTCCAGTACTTTGAGGGATCTCACTGATCCCTTTGTTGTTGTGACTTTACAAGAGAACCAGGTGTGAATACTTAAATTTCTGTTTGGTTGTTTCTCTTTCTCTATCTTGTGTTTATGCCTGTTAGTTTCCCAGTAGTGTAGAATTTACTTAAATGGGATCACTTGAACATGAAACCAATAATGGGTTAAATGGGGAGTTGGTTTTTGGAATGAGTTGTGACTTGGTCGTGAGTGTTGTGCCTTTCTTCTATGAATGAATAGTAACGAGGGTGTTTGTGATTAGGTTGGTTTTGGAAACCCTAGGTTGGGATGAGTTCCTATTACCTATACATATAATTTCAGCTCTTATGTTTCTTATTCACGCCCCACCCAAGTTGATCACTTAGTTCCGAACACCCCCATTCCATGGGGGAGGGTGTTTTTTCCAACACTCCTATGAGTGGCTGGTTATTGGCTCCTTTTTGCTCCATTTCCCGAATAGCCCAAGACTCTTTGGGTAGGCTGTGATGTCCTGTGGTCCATTATAGCCCAAGATTCTTTGGGTTGGGTAGTTGTGTTGGTTAGCCCAGGTGTGTGTGGGTAGGTTGTTTCCCAAGAGTCTTTGGGATGAGGCCCAGGTGTCTTTGGGTGTGGCAGTTGTTGTTATGGCCCAGGTGTTTGCGGGCATGGTTACGCATGGTGGTTGTGGCCTAGGTGTTTATGGGTGGGATGTGTGGTTGTGTCCCAGGTGTGTGCGGGCAAGGTGTGGTAGTGGGACTGCGGTGAGAATGGCGGGATTGGTTCAATGCGTAGGATGTCTTTAATAACCAGAGGGAAAGTGGCGCGGGGTACCCAAACATCGATGTCCTATTATTATACATTACTTGACTTGCGTTATTTGGGGAGTGAGCCTTGGTGAGTCTTGGGTGGATATTTTTCCTTGCTAGGTGCTTTGGTTATCTCTTTTCTCATAGGTCATTATAATGCCTCCCCACTTGTGCACGAGAGTCTTTGGTTTTCCCTTCTGAGTATACTTGTATGCTCACCCTACGTATATAAAACTACTTTCAGGTTTCTAGGAGGACTTCAGGGATCGTGCAGGGTCGTACTAGCTCGGACGTTGGGATGGTTGTAGTTGTTTTTTTTCTTTTCTTTGGTACTCTACCTTTGTAGTCTTCTGGTACTTTGTGGCATTTACTTTTGTAACATGCATATGGGAATGGTTTTCTTTGGCTTTACTTTTACCCCCCAGTTTTGGTGTTGTTGAGATTTACTATCTTATCTCTTGATCTTAATAAAAAAAGGTAATGCCTTCCATCTTGTGTGTGATTCTATACCCTTGGTGCTAGTCGCCACTTCGGGGCCTATTGAAGGCCGGTCTTGGGGGTCATTATCTCTCCTTTAACTTGAAGAAGGAAGGGTCTGGAAATCTGTTGTCCCTTCTCTCATCTTGGTGAAGGCGGGTTGTGACATCATACCTCTCCTATCTCACTTCTCTCGATAGAGATCCTCAAGTTAAGACATCATGCTATAAGCATCCATTTCCTCATGTTGCTTCAAGAGCTCATTGGTCATGGATAATATCATGAGGCACTTAACATACATAGAGTTATTCATATGTTTCTCATACATAGAGAGTTCCTCATCACTTGCCTCATTTCTAGGCACAACTGGTAAAGGCTCTTCCATCACATAAAGTTTCCTCTCATGGTGAAGGATAACTCGAAGGCTCCTTTTCCACTCCTGGAAATTAGTGCTAGTGAGAAGGTTTTACTTCTCGAGTATGGATCACAATGATATGTTTGATATAATTTTGATTTATTTTTCTACAAATTTATATGAACATATTTTTATTACTTTATCTTGATAAATATAGACAAATAAATTAATTAATATTTATTAGTCTCTCACTATTTTTTCAAAACCCAATAGCCCTCACCATTGGCTTCATAATATCCTGTTTCTTGGATATTCTAGTGTAAAGCATCAATATTTCCCTTTTCATTACCCCAACTAGGGTTTGTCAAGAAATTTAAAAGGTTTTAGGTAGGTATTTCAAATTCCAACTACATTAACTCAAATATCCTTGATATGTTGAGTGGACTCCCCAATACTGAAATCCTTAATTTTGGATTTCCTCAACCCTTGCCTCTCAGTTACACAAATTCCTACTGGGGAAGTCAACCCTTGATGTAAACTAAGTTAATTTAACCCAAAACCTTGAATTATAATTCCTTGATAATTGAAATCACCCCAACTAGGGTTGGTCAAGAACTTTGAACTATGATTCAATTCTAACTGAAGTAATGGAAGGTTATACTGACTTAATATTTAATCGAGGGATTTTATCCTTTATGCATAAATTTCCACTTATTATCTTTTCACATGATTGTTAATATTAAGTGGGATATACTTAAGTGGTTAACCATGTATAGATAATATCTAAGCATAAGACTTTTTATTTTAGTTTCATCTTGTATGCTTGTTAGTTCATTAATTATGTGATCGCATCAGACATTCATAATGAACAACCATACAACTGATAGAAATAAAATAAAGGGTATGATCATGATCATTACTGTTGGTTAGTTTATCTATTGGTTGATAAACTAACCCTAACCTAGGGGAGAAACACATGGAACAGTTTAAGGTTCATGTTTATAGCTTTCCACCTATCCACCTTTGTATCTCCTTGGATTGGTTAGGCCTTGGCTTCTAACTTAAACCACCTCCACTAACGTGGGAACTCCATCCATTAAATATTATTTTAACTCACATACAGGTGAGGGGTAAAAGGGGTTTTACATAAAATAAACCATGGGAATGCATGCCCTACATATTAATGAGGAGAAGGCACACAGGCCAATAATTTTAATTTAATGAATAATTTAAAAGGGAACCAATCACATACAAAGGTCTAGTCTATCTCATGATCATCCACATGCATTAAATGAATTACGCATTTAATAAAACTATAATTCAATTATTTAATCATTCATTTTAAGATAAATTATACTCGAATCGATTAATCATTATCTTTAATTAATTAATCCTTTTTATCTTAATCATTTTCTGAATTTCCTTGAGATTCTCATCCATTACCTTGTACATAACTTGTAACTTGAAGGCAACCCGGTGAATACCCATCCAAAACTAACCAACATGTATCTATATTTTTATACACTTTATTCATCGTGGCATGTAGCATGCATGTAGAATTATAATTGTAATATAACTCATACATGATGTGCAGATATTTGAACATTACATAGATGTTGATTAAAAATTTATATATATATATATATATCAAAAAACTATCACATGTTGTGTCCAAAAGTTACATCCACACAAAGGTACATGTCTCAAGGGTTACATAATATGATAATAAATTTTTAAATCTATGTAATATATAAACAGTACACGGCGTGTAGATCCAACTACACGGCATATACCCTCCTCAGCATCCATCCAAAGTACACGCCTGGGGAAATGGCATGTGAGGTGTACTTTGGAAATATTTGGAGTACATGTCATGTCTAGTGTACCACACACCATGTAGACTTCATGTTACACAATCACCAACTAGGAAAGCAGTGTATGGGATACACGACTTGACCCTGACCTGAAGGGACTACACGAAGTGTCCAGTGGGCCACACGATGTGTAGTCTGGCTGACCATGCACCAGTCTATCCTATTCAACATGTGTTGTAAGAATTAATTACACCGTGTTTCATTAATTTACATGGCTTGATTAATTTACGAATTACTCTGGGTGCATTGAACACAACTACACGGTGTGTAATCTGGATTACACGGTGTGTGTGGCAGATTACACAGCGTGTAATTCTGAATACATGGCGTGTACTATCGTGTTACCTAGAAAGAATCATCAGCGCCTCCTGATGAGATCTTCAATTTAAGTTTAATCATAAAATTATCTGTTTATGTTAAATATTTGAGAAATGATAAGGGTGGAATAGATCTCCAAATTTAGATTACAAGAACAATTAAACATGAATTGAAAAAATAAATTATTGAAGCATAAATCATCAACGAATTATTTAAATAATTATAAAAAAATATGACCACACTGATGCCACTTGTTGGTTTTGGGTGCAGCAGAAGCACAGGATTGGCGTGTACCCAACTTTGAAAATTGTAATGATCAATGATTAATCTGGGATCAATACGACAATAAATGCTAGTATCCACGGAATTTAATCAAAGATAAAAGACAAATGAGAGAACCTAGAACTGAGAAGAGAGGATCAACATATTTTGTTTATAATTAATTTAATTAAATTAAATAATTACCTCCAAGGTGATTCTTTCTTTGTTGATTCATTTGAAAATGGTTCTGAGGTGTGGCTTTATTGTGATGTAGAATCCTAGGATAGAAATCCTCTAGCAGTGATCCACATGTGATCCATGTATCTTCATACATCACCGAAGGAGTCTTTGGGTGATAGCGTGGAAGATCATTGCACTTATGATGTCCGCATTTGATTGCATTAAGAAACGCTTCCAAATCATTCTCCTAGATCTAGTGGAAGATTATCTCTCCCATTCTTGAGAGCGCTCTTGGAGAGGGAAGAGTTCTCTATACTCGAGAGCTTTTCTACAATGATGTTGTGCACACAACCATTGGTTATCCAGTGGAATGAGCACTTGGCTAATTTATAGAATAATAACATAAGGGGGAATTTAATTCACCAGGTAATAATAAATAATTATCACAAGCGTTGTTACTTAATTTATTATTCCATGTGAAACCCCCATGTCAAATAATAATAGCAATGCTATTATTTCCATGACATGTGCTTAACTTTCATGTTATATTTAAATATTATTTAACTAAATAATATTTAATATTATTTTTCACCATACCCATAACTTGGTCTCCCAATCCTTCTAAATATTTATCGGGCCATGAATAATGACTATTAATTTATAAAATAAATATAATTGCATTATTCACTAATAAATAAATATTTCATCCACATTATATTCTCTCAAATAACTAGTGATGAAATAAATGAGATCATGCATGCTTGAATAATTATTAAACCACAAACAGGAATAATATTTATTCAAATTGTTAAATAAATAAATTATTTAACTGAGATATTGGATACACTTAATGTGTGACCCTCTAGGCCTCTTTCCCATTGGCATTAGGTGGGCTTACCTAAAGTCCAAGATTACTGTCTACCAATAGGTCAAGGCACCCAAGAGAAAGAAGTTTATGTCGCAATGATATGTCACCTCATATTAATGCTTATCGTGTAATATAATCCCTTTGTCCTGATATCTCTAATCAAGTGGGTTGCATGCAAGTTCCATTAACCCATGTGCTCGATTTCTCATTCATTGACTTCCTAGAATTGAACTTTCCTATAGAACACCATGGCCATGGATTTATTTAGGCTATATCATTTCCATCAAAGGGAATGAGATATCTACTTTTTTAGAAGTGAAAAATCATTTCTCGCATTATTCATTAATGCAGTATTACTCATGACGCACCCAACATATCATACCTCTCCATGAACATCCTTCATCATGGTTTTCATCAATACATATAAGTGCACTATTCATAATACCCATTAATAATAATCTTAAAGTCTAAAGACCAATACACATGTCCGCAGATAGGAACATCGACTAACACTTATGAATGTGGATTTCTTATTGGTGGTTCTTATTATCATAATATCCTCCTGGATATTACTGAGGGCACACACCATGAGAAGGTTCCTCAAAGTGTAATGACCCGGACCCGTCCATCCACCCAAACAGTGCCAATCGGGTTGGGTGTCACTACCTTAGGCGCACCTCCCCTAAACACCAAAGGCTATCGACTAGCAGCGAGGGTTTGAATAGGTATAGTGGGGAGTCTATACCATCTCGGAGGAATAAAATGGTACTGGTCTGAGTATAATACTAAATGTTCAGCGAAAATAAATGACTCAGCAGACTCAAACCAGACCCGTAGAGAGGAAGCATATCCAAAATCGATAAACCAGCAGAAGCAATATTGAATCAACAGCAGCGGAAAGTAAACAGAACAACAAGCTAAAGAATACAAGCAACTACTACTGTAAGCAAACAACACATGCATCTAAATCAATTCATACATATCATTATATAAACGGCGCCAATGGCTAACCAACAGTTGATAAATAATAAAGTAAGAATGTTGATACAAAAAAAAACTAAACAAAGTAACTCCATCAAGGCATGACCTCAAGGTCCATACCAGTCTCTATGCCAACAGCACTAAATTCCAGCTCCTGAGGCTGACCCTTTACCTGCACGCAATTTCATAAAGTCTACACACATCCCAAAGGGCCTGTGTAGGGTGTGAGACAAGTCTCGGTATGAAACCACCCAAGGGTGCATACCTAATATAAGTGTTTAGGCAGACATGCTTATATAAGGAAATCAGTAAATAGTACAATTCCCAAAAGTAAACACAAACTTCACTGGTACTTAGCAGCCACCAGGAAGTGTCACCTACTTCGGCCAATGTCGGAATTTATGTTCTGTAGCCCGGCACCTCGTGCCACCTGACAACATGTGTCTCAAGTACCGACATATTAGAGGCATTCCCAATGATCGTTACCCAGCTCGAAAGCTCAACCTGCCCATGGCACAACATCCAGAGGAACAGCGATACCTGTCCTTAAATAATAACTGGAGGGACAGTGATGTCTTCCCTCAAATCAGAGCGAGCCTCTGCCCCCAACCTGACCACCTCAAATCTATCTCCTAAAGGCTTCTCACCTTCCATGTGGATTCCTATGGAAAGCACCCACAAACCAAAAATACCTAACCACATCTACCAGGGGCCTTTACCCAGCGAGTGGTCGTACCACCTCATCTCAGAGTCTATCTGTGTACACACTACTCAAAAGTACCCAGTGAGCAGTAATCTCCTCATTATATCCCCAATCCACAACACATCTAACACATCGTGCCCCTGCAAACCTGTCGCTCAAGTCTGATGGCCTCGCCATCCAAGTAACCCGGGCTAAGCCCAACTCGACAGTCCAACTGCCTCAACTGACGTCCATGACGCCCACTCCCGTGGTAGCAACCACCCAAAGTAACCCGAGCCAAAGCCCCAATCTATGATCCCCATCACTCAACAATATATCCAGGCCACACCCAACACAACAATAAGTTCAACACAGGAAATATCACACATTTCATATTCATACTTGGAAGCATCACTTTAAATAGGAAAATACTAAACAGTCAAATTGCACTAACTTGTGCTAATCCATACCAGCACCTAATGTCTTAAATTCCTTAAACAAGTTACTAAAATGATTTAACAAATAAACTCAGCAGTTTAATCCAACAGTATCAAAATCAGTCTAAATTCAGCAGTTTAAATACTGGTCCAAATCATACACATTTCGGAACCCTCGGCCGAATTTCCCCAAACAAGCTATGACCTCTTACCTGGCCTCACTCAAGAACAACAAGGGTCAAGGAATACCCAGAGGCATCCCACAATGCAGATAAACTATTAAAGATAAATAAACAAGGGTTTCCCTCAATACCCAACGTTGTTCCCGAAGGTCGCAACCCCCAAAAGTCTACGAAAACACGAAAGAAGGTATGCACCACCCAACTCGTACTCGTACAATGACACTCCTTTGATACCAGCCTTTGATTCGGTCTAAATTGCGGTAGAAATAGGTTAGGGATCAAGGAAGAAGAAGGGCGTGTGGGGTTAGCCTTTCTGATGTGGTCCTGTTGCCACCGACGGATTGAAGAACGGAGGTCGTATGGTGGATCTGGGAGGATTTCTGTTTTTGGAGGTTTTCAGATGAAGGGTTCGTCCAACGGGGAAGAAGAAGATTTTTCTGGAAATAAGACATGATGGCGTCTCAGACGATCAAATTAAAATAAAAGTGCACAGCATGTGTTTTCAAAGTACTTGCCATGTAGATGGGTTTTTGTACTCTGACTTAAGTAGAGTCCAGCACATGGTTTGGACCGTGTACACGGTCAACACACAGCCAGGGACTCGGCCTCTACATGGAACAAAGTTACATGGTGTGTCAAGGAAGACTACATGCCGTGTATATGGAAATATACATCTGGGCACCACACGGCATGTACTTGGCCTCGCATGGGAAAGGGTACACAGCATGTCTATAAATACACGCCGTGTAGTAAGAATTTTCTACACGGTCATCACACAGCATGTACTCGGTGAGCACACATTCGGTCACTCGGTTAACACATACACGGCGTGTACTTAAAGTACATGGCGTGTAGTCTGGAAATTTCTAGAACTGTCTAGATTTTTCCAAACTTCTCAGGAACCAGTCAAAAGTTCAAACAGGGGGGGGATTTGACCCGTTCTAAAAACTCGGATTCTTACACAAAGTTTCATGAGTCCCTACCCCTGATATCATGTATCATTTGTGTCCCTTCAAATGATATCATTCATCCATAGAACATATATTCAAGAATATTTTCATGGCACTTTCGGGTTTTCATCATAGTATGGATCTGTTTTGACCTTTTAGTGCAAAAGATATTCTTAGGATATTATCACATATTATGTCACGCAGAAGAACAATCATGATGTGTAAATATTTTATTAATATTAATTCAATGAATACATGTTTATCATAAAGTACAAAGAGGTTGGTTTCTAGGGAACCAAATCTAACACATATACTATTAAGAAAGATCTCAAGAATGAGGTAATATTTCTTCCATTTAATTAAATTGATTATAAATTTAATATTAAAATATATCCTCTTGGTTTTTATTCCTTTATTATCAATATTTGATTGGAAAACTTTTGTTGGTCATGAAATTAATGTCTTGAAAAATATGCAAATGATCCATAGAATCTGACATTTTTTAAGTCAGTATCATCCCTAATAAGCACTTCCACTAAACTTAGAACTATCAAGTGATATCATAGTGGTCACATTTAAATTTATAATTATTTATTTGATTATTGATCATTAAGTGTTTAAAAGTTAAAATTCATTTTAAGTTTTAATTCATTCTTGATCCATCATCAAAATATCTTCTTTCCCTTCTTTGTTTCTTTCTCATATTACCAATATTGGTTAATAATTGAACAAAGAACATATCTGAAGAACTCATATGAATGTTCCAAGAGTTCTGGCTAGATAAGAAAAGACTACATGATGTGTACTCTATTTTTACATGATGTGTATCTTTATTCATTGCACAAGGACTCCTGTGTGGATTCTGGGTCATCATGTAATTAGTACACACCAAATGTAATTAATAAACTACATATTGACTAGCTATGGTGGCACATGGATTTACTTGATTACATGCCATGCAGATTGACTACACACTGTATTGTCCACATGTTTTCAAGGAGGAAACCACAAGGTCAAACAACATTGTGTAAATACTATATAGTGTTTATTTAATACATGGAACATATAGACTAGAATCCATGTAACTTTATGTACATGTCATGTATCCTTTATACATTTCGTGTACTTCATTAATGTATATAATAAGTATATGTTGAGTCTCATGGCATGTAATGTGGATTTTTAGTGAAGAGAAGTATGCACCAAGTGTCTAACTTTCACATGTTGCGTATTTTACCTATTTTATAGAAATATTAAATTTAATTAATTACTCCATTAAACCCTATCGACCTGAGTTTTGTGGATAATTAAGTTGACAGTACATGTCGGTCATTAGGTTTTATATTATACTAAATTATTAATTAATTCTATGTAATATTCAAAACTATGAATCATTTATGGTTATTTTATATTATAGACTTAATGCATTAAATTATACAGGTTATATAATTTTCATGTGATCTGTGTGGAATAAACTTTGCAGTGAAAATCATAAAATTATGACACATTCCATGTACACAATATGTCGTATGAGTTCATTGTTTAAAATTAAACCATGATGAATAGTTTAGATAGGTAATCACTAATTTTCTTCCAAGTAAAAATTTGTATACTATTTTATTGAGTTTTAAATAAAATAAAATTATATATTTTATTTAAAATCATAGTATATGAGAATTTCAAGATGATTCATTGAAATAAGTTAAAATGAATTAATTTATTAATGAGATAATTAATCGGATTAATTCATATGCATTTTATCTTATCAAATAACAAATTGAAATGAATACTAACTAGTTTTTTTAAATGTGTAATTTTTTCATGTGTATGACCAATCATGATCCTCGCCAGACCTATGTATGTGTTGATTTTATTTTATTTATTTTTATTGAATGGTTTTTCAATTAATTATTATTAAATTAATTATGATGGCCTATGAGCCATCCCTATATATTTTATTATGTAGGACCTATGTGTCTAATATTATTTTATATAGTTCCATTAAACCAATCCTTTAGTTCCCCTCACCCACATGTAAGTAAAAAACATATGTAATAAAAGGAGTATCTGAAGACATATAGAGTCGGTTCAAGATAGAGCCGAGGCGAAGGCAGTTCAATATAGACTCAATACAAAAACAACATGGTAGGTACATAGGTGTATAGGTGGGATGTTACAACTCGTGTCAAGATTAATACAAGGAGTTTATTCCTAAGGCCTTAGGTTGATTTATTGTATTCTCACTAAATAAAACATTAGATAAATATTATGATTGTGGAATTTATTTATTTTATATCTATCTTATGTATAGTTTATTTTATGGATGAAAGAATATAATCACAAAATAAATGAATTAATATGAAAATATAGAATTAAAATAAATGGGTTGTGCATAAATATTTTATAAGAACATGCTTAATCTCTAAAGTAAAATCTAATTTATAATAACAAGACATTTTAAAAATAAAATAAGAAAATTTACACATAGTAAATAAAATACCTAAACTTAATATTAAGTTACACTAAGTTGTCTATTACTTGATTAGGAATAAAAAACATGGAACTAATTGTTTGACCAACCCATGTTATGACATGTTCTTTTATCATGGAGTTCTTATGAAATTTTTGGGTTGACTTAAACAATTTACATAAAGAGAAGTAGCTTGTTCTAGACATTATGAAATTTGGAGGCAAGTATTTAGGAAATTTGAGTAAGGGTTTCTGGATTGGGGAGTCTACTCAGTGGATCAAGGAATTGTAATCCTATAGTTGGAAAAGACCTATCTACCTAAATACCTTCAAGTAATTGACTGATCCCACACTTGGGTTATGAGAAGGGGAATATGGATAATTTCGGCTAGAATTTTTGAGAAAATAGACATTCTGATTCCAATGGTGAGGGCTATTGGGACTTGATAAAATAGTGGGTGACTTAATTCATTTTGTATCACATAAATTATAATAAAGTGAAGTGCTGATAATATAATATTATAAAATTATATAAAAATTGAAATTTTTTCAAACAAATTATCCTTAAGATTGTTTTTAAATAAAGATCATATCCTTACTAGAAGTAAATTCCAAGAATGGGTCAGACACCTACGGTCAGTGTTACACCATGAATAAAAATATTACATTCTAGAATCCTCACTACCTAATATACCTACTAAGGAGGTGAGTGATGGGAATTTTGAGGTATATGATAAACACCTGAGTGATGTGGTCAACATTTAGTGTTTAATACTTTAATTCATGTCTAGTGAACTCATTAAGTCACATGAAGACATGAATGTTTATATAAATATCTAGTATTTTTATGGTCTATATTAGAGGAGAGTTGGGCATGAATGGTTTGAGATATACAAGGTACACTTTTAGATTAATATTGGTGGAGGTTTGACAATTAGGATGCATGCAGTCAAAATCATTAGCTACATTGATCACCTAGAGGTTTTAGGGTTTAAGTTACCTAATGAACTGTGCACTGATCTCATTATTTCATCAATCCCTCATAGATTCTCTAGTTTTTCTGTTAATTTCAATATAAAAAATAGAGAATTATCTCCCAGATCTACTCACTCTAATTTTCTAGTTTGAGAAGGATATAAAGTGTGAAAATCCTTCTGTCCTTATAGTGAATAAAAGAAAAGTTCAAGTGAAGATCCCTAAGTCCAAATCTTCTTTGCAACAACCTTCCAAAAAGTGAAAGATCAAGGTGAAAGATAGGGAATAGGATACTGTCTATTTTTCATCTAAAAATAAGGGACACTGGAAGAAAGGTTGTACCCAGGAAATCAAGTAAGGGGAAGCTTCAGGTGTGTTCATTATCGAATGTAATTTATCTTTTTCTAATAATTGGGTATTAGATATAGTATGTGGTACTCACATATGTATTCACATACAGAAACAAAGTAAATTCTAGAAAATTTTCTAAGGGGAGGTAGATTTAAAATCAACCAATTGATATAGACATTTTTTATGGATATAGAGTTTTACCACCTCACATTGCTAATGGGAATGATATTGGTTTTAAAATATTGTAATTATGTATCTTCAGTCACCAAAAACATTATATCTATATCCAAACTTGATATAGATGAATTTATTTTAAAATTTAGGAATAAATATTAATTATTTTATAAATAAATAATATGTTATGGTAAATCATATTTAAATAATAGTCTTTATATGTTGGATTATATGATCCGAGTAATGTTAATCAATGATGAAACTTGTTTACATGACTCATACCACACCCAACTATGGAATAATTGGCTACATCATGTAAATGAAAAGTGTCTGACTAAATTACACCAAGATAGATATTTATATTTATTTGAACTAAAACCAATTGGTATATATCATGCATGTTTACAAGGTAAATTGACTAAATCCACATTTAGTGTAAAAGGTGAAAGGGTCATTGAGCTTCTTGAGTTGGTTCATACAAATGTGTATAGAGCATTTCTAGTTGAATAAAGGGGTGGGTAATCAAACTTCATAACTTTTACTTATGATTTTAATAGATATAGATATTTCTACTTAATGAGGTACAAGTTAGATTCCTTTAATAGATTCAAGGGGTATAAGAATGAAGTTGAGAACCAGCTTGGTGTGACTATTACGAAACTTCACTCGGACTCTGGCAGAGAATATCTTAATCAAGTATTCATTGATTATTTATAGGATTTTTTTATTCTATATCAACTCCCTCATCCTTATACACCATAATATAATAGTGTGAGTGAATGGAGTAATTATACCCTATTAGACATGGTGAGATCAATAATGAGTCATGTGAGTCTTTTATTATCCTTTTGGGGATACACAGTACAGATAGTAGCATACATAATAAACTAAGTTCCAAATAAAGTATAATATGGTATTCTATGATAATTGTAAAGTGGAAAGGAACTCGTGTTGTCATAAATTCATGTGTGAGGGTGTGAATCATTTTTTAAGTACTCTTCAAGTAACAAGCTTTCACCTTGAGGAAAAAAGTGTACCTTTATAGGATACCCTAAGGAAATAAGGGGATATTACTTATATGACCCCTCAGGAAAAAAGTTAATTATGGAAAGACATGCCATATTCCTTGATAGGTATCACATCTAAAAAAGATATAGTGGGATAGAGATAGTATTTTATGAAGTCCATACTCAAGGTATATGAGAGTTGGAATTAGAATAGATTCCACAAATCCCCATGGAATAAAAAGTTCTAGAGACACAAGTACTGTGTAAGAGTATAAGAGAAGTTAGAGAACCTTAAAGATATATTTTTATAGTCACTAAGTATGGTGACTTATTATTAGTTTATAATAATGATCCTGTTACCTACAAGGAAGTAGTAAGTGGAAAATATGTTTCCAAGTGGAAAGAAGCTATGAATTACAAAATGGATTCCATAGACCAAAACCAAGTCTAGATTATAGTAGACCCTTTAGGTGATGTAAATATCATTGGTTTTAAATTGGTATTCAAGAAGAAACTAAACATGTATGGACAATTCAGTACTTATAAGGCATGACTAGTTGAAAAAGGGTTCAAACAGCATTAAGGCATTGACTACGTCAAAACCTTTTCACCAGTTTCTATGCTGGAATACATAAAAATTCTACCTTCCATAGAGTCTTACCATGATAATGATATTCATAAAATAGATATCAAAACATCCTTCCTTAATGGGAACCTTCAAGAAGATGTCTATATGATGCGACCCAAAGGGTTTGTGACTCTAAATGATGGTAACAAGGTATGAAAATTGAAAATATCCATTTATGAATTAAAGAAAGTATCCAGGTCATGGAATATTTAGTTTGATGAATACATAACATAATTTGGTTTCATAAAGAATGTATGTGATCCTTGTGTATATAAGTGGTTTAGTGGGAGTGTGGTTATTTTCTTAATTGTTTATATTGATGAAATTCTAAATATTATAAACTAAATACTAGTCTTACATTCTATAAAAGCCTATTTAAATACATGCTTCTCCATAAAGGGATTATGTGAAGAAACATATATTCTTGGGATCAAGATACATAATGATAGATATAAGAGATTACTTAGTCTAACTCATAGTATATATATTAACATGATACTAAAGAGATTCAGTATGAACAATCCAAGAGGGGTTGTTACTAATGTCACATGGAATTCATCTTTTTAAGAAAATGTTTCCTCAAACACATGAGGAAAGACAAAGGATATCAAAGATTCCATATGCATCGATGATTAGGTCAGTCATGTATGATATTTTATATACAAGGATAGATCTCACCTATACATTAAGTGAGATAAAAAGATATCAAGCTAAACAAGGTGACTTCCATTGTATAGAAGTCAAAAATATTATTAAGTATCTAAGATGAACTAAGGATATGTTATCGATCTATGGAGGATATAAGGAACTAGTCATCAAAGGAAATACATATGATAGTTTCCAAATAGATCAAGTTGTTCTAAAATCACAATCATGATATATCTTCACCCTCAATGGAGGTGCTATGAGTTATAAGATCTCAAAGAAACCTTTGGTTATATATTCAATAGAAGATTCTAGGTATATTGTAGCTTATAGGGAAGATAAAGAAGTAGTTTAGATATATAACTTTGTCTAAGATCTTGATGTGGTACCTAGCAGTAAAGACCCCATCACACTCTTTTGTGAAAATACTAAAGTGATGGATCTTGAAAATGATCCAAGGTCACATCAGTGGATGAAGCACATACTTTAGAAGTATCATCTCTTGAGGGATTTTCTCAGAGGGGTGAAGTTACAGTGAATAGAGTTTCCACATATAACAACATATATTTGTGGGAGTCTATTGTAGTTGGTTTTATAGAAATAATTGTTTTTACTTTGGATTACATATATATATATATATATATTCAAAGAAGTGAATATTAATTAAACATCTTATTGGATATTGTTCATTGTTCTTCATGAATTTAATGTAATAATGTCTTAGAGTATCAAACACATTAAAAAAGTCATAGCAGTTCTCCGCTATGATGAGAACCTTGAAATTCTATGATGATATTCTTAAACCTGGTTTTGCGGTTAGATAACATTCTATAATGGGTCATAGAGTATTTATCAGCTGAGATTACTCATAAACATATGAAACTTCATCTCATGAATTTCATACTTATTAATCTCCAATATGGGATATTATGGTAAAAAACCCACCAGTAAGAATTCTACATGTTTACATTTCATCAGATATTCCTATCTTTAAGTGTGTGTAATGGTGCTTAGAATTTAATATTATTATTAATTCATGTCATGAATCATTCACTTAGATCTACTAACCAGAACAGTGATGCCATATATTTGTGGGAAGTAGGGTATGTTAGGTGCATCATGAATGACATGTTATTAATTAATAAGTCCTGAAAGGATTTTTCCCTTTCATATTTATGGAATTTGATATATCAAACCTTTGATTGAAATAGAATTGTCTCATTAAATTCCTCATTCATGGTGTATTGAAGAGTTTATTTCAGATAGTCATAGAAATATGTATTGAACATATAGGTTGATGACACGAGTGTGAAACCTACATGATGAGATATTGAGACAAATGGATTATATTACACAGAAATTTATCATATGTAGTTTTTAACATTGCAACATTAACTTCTTTCTATTGGGTTCCTTGACCAATTACTAGACAATAATCTTAGACTTTAGGAAAGACCACCTAATGCCCATGTGAAAGAATCCTAGAGGGTTACACACTATGTGTTTCCATTAATCTCAATTAAATTATATTTGAATTTAATTATTGAAATAAATATTCTTCTCAAGATCAAGAAATAATTTTATTAGGGATTAATGATTGTATAAATTAAATAAATATTTATTCATAAGGTAATCGTTAAATTACATGGATATATAACAATTTTTTTATTTACTGAGTATTTAATAAATATTTATTCATTGAACTATGAATAAAATATTCATTTATGAATAAATATTTAATAAAATATTTATTTAGTTATTTGATAAATATTTAGAAGGATTAGTGGACCAAGATTGTGTCTGATGATAAACATTAATTTAAAAGCAAGTAAAATAATATTTATCATTGTGTTGGTACATGCAGTGGGATAAAATAATATTATTATTTTAATACATGGCAAGGGATCAGACATGGGTTTAACATTTTATTAAGGGTATTTGTGTAATTAATTAAATTATAAACCCTAACTCTAAGTCTATTATTTCTTATTCATTCTAAGAGATGTTAATTGAGAATAATTGTGTATAATGAATTCCTCTCTATAATCCTCTTCTTCCTTCACATATCCTCTCAAGAATGAGAAGATCAATATAATTTATTCAAGACTAAAGAAACATGAAGTAATCAAGATAAACAATGCAAGATGCTCAATTGACCATGCTAGAACCTGGTGATTCATCACTATCATTCGAAGATCATAAGAGCATGTGTGGATCACCACTAAAAATATTTTACACTTGGATCCTATAAGTACAATGAAAGATTACTAAAAAGGGTTTTAGATTATCAACATATACTATGAAGAAAGATATCAACAATGGGGTAATATTCCTTGTGTTTAATTAAATTAATTATAAATTTAACATGAAAATATATCATCTTGGTTTCAGTTCTTTTCTTTTCAATATTCTATTATAAAAAAAATATTGGTCATGACATTCACATCTTGCACAATATGTGAATGATCCATTAAATCTAACATTTACTGAGTTGGGATCGGCCTTGATAAGTTCTTAAGTTATGATCATAACCATAAGGGACCAGAAAATTCTCCAAGTAGAACCCCTATATTTCAGAGCCTAGGTTATATGAGGAATAATGAGAGTAACGAGAGGCCTATCAGGTTAAAAATGAATTTTCAAATTAATTAATTCATGTCAGGTGGTTTGGTCACACGGTTTAACAAACTGTACGTCCATTTCTATCCACTTGGAGAATTCACATAGTTTGGTCATATGATTTGACTAACCATGTGCCAAATATGTGAAACACCGCTATCCCAAAACACCAAAAGTCACATAGTTTCCTGGGAATGCTATGTGATTGGGCCTAACCATGCACCAACTATGAGCATGACTAAAAGAACCAAAATTTCCCAAAAATCACATGAAACAACCCAAGAAAATTTTAAAAAAATATGTGGTCAAAACAAATGAATATAATAACATAAAAGTGATATTTGGTTGTCAAAATTCTCCCCACCATATAACTTTATTTCCTTATAAATTCAAGCCAAAGAAGACTAATTAAAACTACACAATTAAGAGAGTCTTGGCCTGAAGTAGTGGTAGGATGGGTGACCTCCTAGGAAGTTACTCATGGTGTGTGTAATTGAGGTAAAATCACACTAAAAGAACATTTTTTAGCATGTGGGTACATTCATTAGTCTGATGATCCATTTAGGCACATTAGTGGGCCCCGGGGAGGGGACAACACTTATCTATGGGGAAACTGGTGGTGCCTAGTGGGCCAAGACCCAAAGAACATGTTAAGGTGGGGTGTTTTCTCTATCAATGAGACTTAGTTGTTACATTATATTCTATGTTCATGGATGATAATTCACTTCCAATGAATGTGTAAGAATTCATGAATGCTTTTGAAGACATATTCATAGTTATCCTTTGATGGGAGATCGATGTATGCATCATTATGCATTTTGGAGATAGTGTTATGGTGTTTCTAAGTAGAATGATGAACACCCTAACTATATTTATAGAATATATAGACTAAACCTTTTATTAATTTAGTTTAGGGATGATCATATTAAGGATTTGGGTTGATTTCCCTAGTCTTACTACGAGAGTACTAGTTATGTTATAAACTCTCATAGTGTGAGATTTAGATTAATAGATTAGTGGTAAAAATTCTTGAAATTGAAGTTGTGGTGGATAATGAGATCAAAGTAGCATGTAAGTGGCATGGTGGTTTGTGATCTTAGAATATCATTTGATGTCTGATTGATGGATGAGGTTCTTAAGCTACTAGCCTTGGAGCAGTTGATTCTCATCTGGAGAAGGATGCATTGCTAAACTTCAATTAACAGTGATAACCCCAGTTTATTTATTTGGTAGGGAGAGAATTATGGTTTTGATTCCTATTTAGTGGTCTCATGTGACTAGATGTTCTCAGGTGATGGACTTGAAGGGTTTTCCTGAAGGTGGATAGAACATCACCACTTCTTTGAGTGGATAATGGTTTTCTATTGATGTTTTTGTTCAATATTTTGATGGGCATCCTGATAATAGACCTCACTAGTGGATCATGAGCCTCAGGGTGTTATTTCTAGAGGATCTTTGTAGAAATAACCATTACATGGAAACTCTTGTTATGTAGTGAGGAGGTTTTTTGTCTAGAGGTTATGGTTCTTAGTCACCCAAGTTTTAGTAGGTTTCATCCGGGGGTCTGGAGCCAATAGATCAGTGTTAACTAAATGATCAAGACTGTCCAATTTGAATTGTTGTGTATTGGTCCACCCAACAAGTAGTGATGTGATTCTAAGTAGTTTGTTGAGGTTGGTGTTGTTTCCTAATGTACATGATGGTATCTTTTGTGAAGGATTTATGGAAACACAATTGTTTTTTCATTGGAAATGGGTGAAAACATATTTGTGATCTAGTTATAGATGGTGAATTTTCATGAGGGGGTGGTAAAAGAGTCTGATGTTTCCTTTTTTCCATGAGCTAACAACATTGGTTCTTATGCCTTATTTTTAGGATATGGTATAGAAAATAACATATATTCATAGGATCATGTTACCTTGAAATGCTTCTAGTGACATTGTGACGCACGCCTGTTGCGGGGTGTGGACAAATACAATTAATTTTTTCCTAGTGTAGCACAGTGGCTGACCAAGGTCATCTCACTTGAGGAGCATTTCAGTTTGGTTCACTTACTTTATTCTAATTCACCTAAACTATCTATTTTTGTGGTTTTTTTAAAATGAAATCGATTAAAATATTTTTTGGGTTTTTGATTATTTAAAACTTATAAAATGATAATTTAAACTATCATGAAAATCTAAATAGAATGAGTTAATAAGAAAGAACTTGGTTTTGGGGGTTGGTTTAATGTTCAATCATTATTATCCTTTATATGTTTTATTTCAGTTTGATAATCCAAAAATGAAATCTCATGTTTGAACTACTATTCTTTATTTATAAATTGTGTAATATCATTGAATGTTTGAGCACTCTCAATTTCACCTCCTCCTTTAATCCAAGTTGATGACACACCTTTGTCTAGGATGTGTCATCTTCCAGGACCCGGTTCAATCAAAACCATTTCAACCATTGATTATCTTAACTCCAATGTGTGAAGAACTAACCAATGTATAGAGGGAAAAATAATTAAATAAAATAATAGAGATATTTTGAGTTGCATGACATCGGAGGCAGTCACAACATCGGGGACATTCGCCTTACCCGTGCATTCTACTCAATTCTATCTACAAACATAAAATTAAACATTAAAGAAAATTCATGATCACTTTAACCTCCCCCCAATCCAAGTCTCAAGTTAGCCTCTCATTTCCGAGAGTATGATATTACTTGGTGGAGTGGGTGGAAGAAGATAGAGGGAGAGAGAGAAATGAAGAAAAATGGATGGAAAAACACAAATGCATGGATTAATAAAACTAGAATATGAATTACAATTTAAAATAAAACTAAAATTAAAATGAAATAAAAAGAATAAATGAGGGGTAAAATAGAAGAGAAGTATTGGCCCATGCCCTAGTGGGATCCCTCCTTGGCTTTGGGTGTCGAGCTGATGGTTTTGGAAGGAGGAGAGGGACTCCTTTTATAGGAAGATTTCCGTCTCCCGAAATATTGCGCATTGTTTGACTCTTAAATGTCAGATTCATGTGTATACCCCTTCTTCAATATTGTTCATAAATGTTTTGTCCGTTCACCCTCCAAATTCCATCATATTTTAACTCCGGATGAAGGAGTTATGAATTTTTCATTGAAGGCTTCTGTTTCTGGACGAAGCTTCAAGGAAGGTTCCTCGAAAAGTATGTCATTCAATGGCCACCTTAATGACTTTAAAACTCCACAAAATTTGGTGTAGATCCGGCCATCTCTGTCCTAGTTCTATCCCATGTGTAATAACCTCATTTGGATACGTGTAGGCCACGTTTGGGTTCCATTACAGTGGTGTGGTCCACGTTGTCCACCCGGAAAAATGTCAAACTTCGATAACTTTTTAGGACCACTAGATGGCCGAATCACCTCCAGGTCCAGAATACAAAGATGAAGGAAATAAAATAATGATTCTAAAAAAATTATATTCACTGAATTTTAAATTATATTTTTTAATAAATGATAATAATACCCTTGTGGTAAAAATCTGTCCAAAAATCCAGAATTGTGCACTTTTCACAATTTTGCACATTTTTATTCTAAAATTCAAATTACCCTTATTTTAATAAAACAATGAAATAAATGGGTTTTATCATTGAAAAAATTAGAAAATACTCATTATTTGATCAAAAATATGCAAGTAAATTTACTTTGTCACATTGCGAAATATTTTTGAGGCACTCATTTATGGAGTGTGGCGTAGATGGGTTATTCTCATGAAAAAACCATCAATAAAAATCTTTAAAGGTGGGGATAGAAGCACTCCTTCCAAAAGTAAATGTTAGTGTTTGAACTTGGAAAATTAATGTTTAATTAATTATTTTTGTTTTTTTAATTATAATTACCTAACATTTAAGTATTTTATATGTTAAAAGACCTCACATTTTTATGCTTAATGTTTTTAATTATCTTATATATCAATGTTTTATTTCATTATCACATGTAAAAAAAATTAATTACCTAACAATAATATTTTAATATGTTAACTATTATATAAATTTTGATTTATATTTTTATACAATATAAAACCTCTTCTTTAACTATTATTTAAAAGTGGAATCAAAATTCTGGATTTTTATACGGGTAAGAGGATATTTTTATACACTATTTAAGGGTATCCCCATCGCTTCGTAAGGGTACTAGTGAGTTTCTTATACATTTGTAAGGTTGACCCATATAAGGGTAACCCATGAGTTGTAAAACATGTGTAAAGGTATATCCCATCCCATGTGAGGTTAACCTATGAGTTTTAAATCTCACATAAAGTTTGATCCCAACTCACGTAAGGTTAGAATGAGTCTTTTATTACCCACATAAGGGTAAATCGATACCTATGTAAAGTTATATTCGAGTGCATCTTCATTTTTTACCACAACATGGGTATCCTCCATGACTTCTTCATCTATAGCACACCAGTAATGCTTCACACTTAAAGACCTCAATGGTATCAAGATTTTGACTGGTAGTGGTAGCACCACTCACATATAATGGTATATCACCTAACACTAGTAGTGAAAGAATCGTCGACACACAATGGTAATAGCCTTCAACCATCAAAAAGGTGGTTTAGGATGCATGGTGCATGCACAAACATATCTATATGCTTGTATTTATGTGTTGGTTCATCTCAAAGATATCTTGTCTTCATGCACACAATATAGTAACACCCATGACTAACAATGATAGTATGCACATTTATTCTAGTGGCAGCACTCCCCTCCTTCTGGTGAATAGTGGTGGTGGTAACTTTCTTCTTTAATGGAAGCATATTATTTTAGCGGTAGAATCTTATTTTACTGATAGAACCTCTTTATTAATGGTAGCTTCTTATTCAAGATATATTATCTCCTCACAATATCATGAAAAGCAGTGTTGGAATTTCTAGAATCTACAACCATCACTTAAAAAAAATATTTGCTTTTTTTGTTATAAAATGTGTGACTGTTGAACAGAATCACAACATCAACTAATATTTATTTTTAAATTTCTATAACTTATAAAAAAATTGTTATTTTAATTTATAAAATAATTATATTTTTTAAAAAAATATTAATAGATGATTGATTAATTATTTTGTGAATAAATTTTATATTAAAAAATAAGTGCAGTATATATTCCTCTGTTTTAATTTTTTAATCAGAAAAATCATTCAATTTATTTTAATAGTTTTATTTATTTTTAAAATAATTGTATGATCTAAATTATTACATTGAAATTTTTTTAATATAAAGATTTCATGGGAAATATTTCTAGAATAAATGAGTTAAAAATTATTTTTGTTTATACTCTGTTTTTATATTTTAGGATTATCAAATTACTCTAAGTTTTTCAAAGTGGTTTTTATTGATTTACTTATATTAAAATATTTCATATAATATAACGTGCATATTGGATTTTTTTTTGTGATTTTAATGTAGGAATTATAGGGTTCCAAAATTATTCATTGATTATGCACCACATTTAAATAGGTAACTTCATGATTCCATATTTTTTATTTCTAATCATTAAATGGTGGTGATATGTTAAGGAAACTCTCATTAAATGATAACTAAAGTAGTTTGATGACCATTGGTGAATTTTCTATAAATAAATACCATGGCATATAGTGAGATGTCAACTTTACACATGACTAAGATCTTCTACAACTATTGTTTCACTTGTGTAATCACAAAGTAACTTAAAGGTTCAACTCTCTAATACTAAAGTGTTTGGAGATCAATGCGATACATAAACTTCCATATCCTTTTCACATATATTTTAACTTTTCATTGGTTTTTATTTTTTAAATATTTTCTTCTTTTATTTATTCTAAAGTTTTGGTTTATTATTTTCCCAATAAAAAAATTTAGGTATTGGTTATTCTTAAAAATAAAAATAAGGCATTTGGATTGTGACTCCCAAAAAAAATTCAGGTTTTTATAGGTTGTGACACATGTCAAAAGTCAGGTTAGTTGTGTCTCCGAGTATTGTAAAAGGTAGGGTCTGTAAACAGGTTATCACACCTTTAAAAGAAAGGTTTTATAGTGGGTATTGATCTTCTCACATAGTATAAAAGATTGTAGTGTTGAGTAGTATAACACCCTAAGATTTTATGAAGTATTTTTTTCAAATAAATTTAATTTCTTCGATAGCATACATTACACGCAACACTGGGTTTAAACAAACCTCGATATATTATTAAAATATTATTATTTGACCATTATAACCTATATGTTAAATTGAAAGGTATGAATGGGATTAAGTACTTTATTATAAATTTAAAAAAATCTCACTCAATATAAATATATTTATTAATTCTTATGAAATAAGCATTCAGTTTTTAGAAAAGTTATATTATGCTTAAAAATATATCTCCTTCAAAATAATTTTTATTTATTTTTGTGAGAAAATATTATATTTAATTTTTGAAACAGTTAAAAATTTTATTTCATAAAACTAACTATATTTTTGAAATTTTCATATCAAAATTATCTTTGGGTGAAATTTTGGTACTTTTCTAAAAAGATTGATTTTCCAATGAATGTGAAAAATACTAATTTTTATTGAAAACTATATTTTTTCTTCAAGAATTTACAAATTTCTATTTTGTTTTAAAATGGTTTAAAAGTAAAATTAGTTATGTTATATTTAAAATAATCCAATTAAGTTTATTGGAGTCAATTTTATGTTTGAATTTGGTATAAAAACATTTTTATACGTAGAAAGGCATTTTTATAAAAAAATTGTTTTTATAAGAGTAATGTTTTTTAATATAAATAAATTAAATTAATTGTTATTGGTGAATTGTTTTAATTAAATTAATATATTATATATTCAATAAAAAAATTAAAATTTATTTAATATTTTTCTAATAATGGGATAAGAATAAACCATATTTTATGCTAAAAATGTATTTTTCTAAAAAGTAATTTTCATCGTGTGTTGTGTGATTATTTTAGAATTAATTTATTTCATTTTATAAATTGAATTTGATAAAATAAATTCCTTATTTTGAATCAACAGGTTCAAATTTGGTAAATAGGTCCCTTTTATTTTTGGTCAATATGAATAGTAATCGTGGTAAAATTTATCACATCGGTAAAGGGTAAATCAGGTTAATATAGGTTAAAACTAAGTGATAAGACCATATATTTTATTAATGATTATTATTTCATGGATATAATTATACCATTATCACTTTAATCTAGAACTATAATTGTTTAATGGACACTTATCTATAAAAATGACCTATATAATATTTAAATCAGAGAAAGTTACAAAATACCACTCTCTTAGTTCTAAATATCTCTTAAGTGTCCATATAAGAACAAAAGAAATTTATGAATGGATATAAGTGTATATTTTTATCTTAATAAAATTATTTTCATGATATAAATTTATTTATAATTTTTATAAATTATATAACGACCTTAAATTTTTATGCAACACTAATACAGTATTTCCCTAATTAATAAAAAACATAATAAACGATTTCAAAAATATTAAAAGTAATATAATTTGAGTGAGTTAATATGTTACATGAATTTTTTAGTTTAATATGACATATTAAATAAATATATTCTAATTACAAGTTTTTTATGTCTTTTAAGTCAAATTAAATAAATAGTGTCTAAATCGGCGATAATGATATTTTATAAAAATAATATTTTATTAAATTGATTAAAAATCATAAAAAATATTACAAAAGGACAATGGGGATAATATATGGTCAAATATTTCATACATTTTTCATTTATAGGCCATTTAGAACCATTTTTATTGAGAATAACTTTAATATATTTTAATCTTTTAAAAAAATTCAAGAGTACCCCTACCCTTAATTATAAAAGGGCACCCCTCCTTTCTCTTATTCATGCCATTTTGAGCCTTCTATATCAACCAAACTCTACCAAGTTATATTCTAAACATATATATCCACATTTTCTAGGTTCATTTATTCCAAAAATACCAACCCTATAGACCTTAAGAGGGTATCTAAAGGACTTATTTCAAAGAAGAGGTAATTGCCTTCACCGATCACTTTCTTTTTAATTATTCTTTAAACACCTATATATATATTATATTCTGTATAAAATAATAAATTAATTATATTAAATATACTTAAATTTTATTATTATTATTAAACCCTCTTTATTCACCCTATTTTTATCAAATGGTAAGTGAAAGTATCGCTCATGCGTACATACAACTTACCATCTCTACGTAGCGATACAATTCATTTTTCATCACCATTTTCAAATATGGTTATTATGATGGTTTTAATGTTTATATATGATATTTATTATAAAATTGAACTTTTGTACTAATAATATCATATCAACCTTCTTACCTTCCAAATCATTGGAAAATGATAACATCGATCGTGTATACGTGTGAACTACCGTATCCACAAATCATTTTGATTCATTTTTCACTTATGTTTTACTTGGATAGTAATAATGATTGATTTAATGAATATATATGATATATATGATATAATAATGATTTTTTAAAGTTTATTTATTATTTACCTTTACTTTTTTCCATCCATAGAAAAAATTAAAATGATGTTCATGCGTACGTACGGCCTACCGTATCCATGAACAGTGTAGTTCATTTTTCTATCTCTAATTTTATGAATAAATATAGACATGTATATAAAGAATATTTATGATATTTATATCATGATAAAAAAATTATATTATGGAACCATGATTTAAATACAAGGACCAAAACTAACGAACCAAAACATACGTGAAAAATGTAGATATCACCCGGAACAGTGATTTTAATAAAAAATTGTTAATAAACAGGTGATGAAAAGTTATAAGTAAATAATATATGGTATGAAATATATGATTATGGATATTTAATATATTTATAATAAATATATATTTATAATAAATATATATATATATTAAATAGGATATCCCAACACATATGAAGAAAGCCATAACTAAGGTACAGGATTTCTAGTCTCTCTTTTATTTCTGGAAGACATATGTCATATACACCACTCATTTCTTTTGTATAGTGTATATACATACCCTTGTACATGTTATATAATTAATATAATTATTCTAAATATATTTAAAGTTTAATTTTATTCTATTATTTAATGGGGCTTATGATTTAGATGTTTTCAAAGTGGTAATGGATTTTCGTCTTACTTTTATTTTTATTGGACACGTGCCTTATACACCACTTATTTATTTTTTGTGGTGTATATACTACCCATGAATTTATTTTATTATGTTTATTATTGAAATTATTTGTATTTACGTATACATATAATCCTATTTATTTCATTCAACTTATTATTCAAAAGTTATCAAAGTGGTAAAGGTTTTATGTTACAATCTTATTATTTATTGAGATTGTTTATGATTATGTTTTTGGTGATGAAATAGCATGGTATCCTTCTCAATAATCTCATGAATGTTCTTATACTATGTTTATTTCTTTAAAATAAATTTTTTTCCATTCATTTTCTGTAACACCCCCGAATGATAAAGGTTTAAATGGCTAAATGATATGACTCATGTCAACAAGGTGCACCTTCCTTTTCAGGAGACTACTTGATTAGAACTCCACAGTTAAGTGTTCTTGGTCTGGAGTAGTGATCAGGATGGGTGACATTCTGAGAAGTTTCTCAGGGTGTTTGAGTGAGGAAAAAACTCATTGAAAAGGTCATGTGTTGGCATGTGGGGACTATCATTAGTCAGATGACCTGTATGGGCACGTGGGTGGGCCCAGTAGGGTGGGGATCACGTGTCTGCGGGGAAACTGGTGATACCTGGTGGGCCAGGACCTGACGACCATGTTAAGGCAGGGTGTACGGGCACGTGGGTGGGCCCAATAGGGTGGGGACCACGTGTCTGTGGGGAAACTGGTGATACCTGGTGGGCCAAGACTTGATGGCCATGTTAAGGCAGGGTGTATGTGCCATCACCAGGGCCCAGTTGTTATATTTGGTATTAGAGGTGGTACCCAACCTTAAGTGTGGTGCACTGCCCGGGTTGAGATGTAGGGCCCATAACGAGGATGTTGTGCTCTAAAGGGGGGGTGATTGTAACACCCCTGAATGATAAAGGGTTAAATGGATAAATGATATGACTCATGTCAACAAGGTGCACCTTCTTTTTCAAGAGTCTACCTAATTTGAACTCCATAGTTAAACGTTCTTGGCCTGGAGTAGTGATCAGGAAGGGTGACCTTCTGGAAAGTTTCCTAGGGTGTGTGTGAGTGAGGAAAAAACACACTAGAAAAGACATGTGTTGACCTGTGGGGCCTTTCATTAGTCAGATGACCCGTACGGGCATGTGGGTGGGACCCAGGGTGGGAACCACGTGTATGCAGGGCAACTGGTGGTACCTAGTGGGCCAGGACCTGACGGCCATGTTAAGTGTGGTGCACTACCTAGGTTAAGATGTAGGGCCCACAATGAGGATGTTGTGCTCTAAAGGGGGGGTGATTGTAACACCCTCGAATGATAAAGGGTTAAATGGATAAATGATATGACTCATGTCAACAAGGTGCACCTTCTTTTTCGAGAGTCTACCTGATTAGAACTCTGCAGTTAAGCGTTCTTGGCCTGAAGTAGTGATCAGGATGGGTGACCTTCTGGGAAGTTTCCTAGGGTGTGTGTGAGTGAGGAAAAAACACACTGGAAAGGACATGTGTTGGCATGTGGGTACTTTCATTAGTCAGATGACCCGTACGGGAACATGGGTGGGACCCAGGGTGGGGACCACATGTTTTCAGGGCAACTGGTGGTACCTGGTGGGCTAAGACATGACGACCATGTTAAGGTGGGGTGTATGTGCAGTCATCTGGGCTCAGTTGTTACATTTTCCCCACTTTAAGTACTCAAGATACTGAAAATATGTTTTTAAGAAAATTCGTCTTTATTTCTCTCTTTAATCAAAAAATTTTTTTCTTCTATATCTATGTTTTATAAAAATGTTTTAAAGAAGGTTTTTATTATTCTCTTATGATTTTTTAAAGTACTTTTTACCCATTTTTTAGTTTTTATAAAATTATTTAATATGAATATTATTGTTGTTTTCCAAACAAGGTACTTTTTGACTTTTTCTATAAAAATGTAAAGGGAATGTTTTCTTTTAACTTATGTGACATGAACAGAATTTCCTAACATCATAACCATTCAAGGTTTTAAAGATTAATTTATAATTTTCCAAGTCCCTTTTCAAAGAAAAATTTTTCCATAATATTTTGTAAATATTTTTATTTTAAAAGTGATTTTTAAAATGGGAATTTTGTTTTCCTTGAGAAATATTTCAATGATATTTTAAAGGAATTTTCATATATTATAATATATTTTTATGTTAATTATTATTTATTGAGGATATGATCTAATGATAACATTATTCATCTTTATCTGTATGGTTAATATTTATGTAGATGAGATGTTTATGAAACTCATTTATTTTCCATGGTTTATGTCATTGTGAATTGACGAAATGTATATAAAACTCATTTTATTTTCACAAGTTATGATGTTATGATATGATGAGTGTTTTATGATCTTATGGAACACATATTTATGATTTTAATTATGTGGTGGTGGTTATATTATAACCAAGGAAGGTGGTTACGTTATAACCAAGGATAGTGGTTACATTATAACCAAGGACAGTGGTCATGTTATAATCCACAATGGTTGGGACCTATATCTCCCTTCAATACATTGGGTACAGATTGATATATCATTAGATAAATAGTATTGGAATGGAGAGTGAACCTAATTTGGTAAGGAATTTTTTCCACTATGATAGTTTTGGGAGTGAACTTTTACTACTACAACAGTTTGGGGGTGAACCCGTTCCACTAGGATAGTCTTGGTAATAAGACTTGACTACTAAAGAAATGATTTTCTATACTTATTTGTATTTCACAAACTTGTGTATTATGCTAATGTTATTCTCTCATGGATCATTTTCTTTGATTCTATCATAATTCATGTCTTATTAACTACCAATATTTATGCCTTGACTCAAGATTATGATCTATGATATGCAGGGTATGATTTTCAAATGTTATGATCATGTTATCATACCCTTATGTTCATGTTATACTCAAATGATCATTGATATCTCCCTTTTTTACCCTTATTGGTCATCTAATCTCACCATTTCTTATGTTTTCTTTCCCCTAGGTTGGGAAGAATGGTACTAAGTATGATATGTTTAAGAAGGATGGTAATTATAAAGAACTTAGTGGGAGAGGATGTATATCTTTTATAATCCAGTTGTTTATGGGTCCAAGTTTCTAAAATTACTAGATCTATATGATTTTGGTGTGGATTGTTATGTTATCTTATGAATATTTATCTATTAAGATGTGATGTCTATGTATGAAAAGTATGGGTCACTATAGTTGGTATCGAAGTAAGGTTTCGTTAACCTTTGGAAACTAGGATGAGATAACTTTAGTGAGGACCCTGGGGATAAGTCTAAGTATAGGGTAAAATACAATTTTTTTGGTAATGATCATGAATGACCTTGGTTAAACCTAAGGTTTCATAGAAGAATGTATCATGATTTAGACATCCTGTAAGTGATTTTTCATGATTATGTGGTTTCCCACTTTGATTATTGTTACTCACACTATGCTTTTTTATTTTATTCAATGGATTGAACCCAAAGGAATCATGTTAATACTGAATTTGATTGACAATGCAATGATTTTCCTCCTGAGAAACCAAATGTTATTGAATATAGGATGAAAAATTAAATTATTATGCTCACGCAACTTTCTCAAGCTATGAATCATGTTGAACTTCCAAACGAGCAAAGAAAGGAACAATGTTTTGTTAAGTCATTCATAAGGTAACGCACATCTTCATTTAGTGGTTCCACTGATCCACTAGTTGTTGATAAATAGATCACTTCCATTGAAAAGATAATTTCTATTCTTTGATGTTTACAATATGAAAAATTTATTTTGATTGTCTATCATTTGGAATAAAAAGTAGATTAATGGTAGAATATTATCAGGAATATAAGGAAACAATAATAAATTGACTCTATGGAGTGAGATGAGTTTAAGAGCCTATTTTTCAATAAGTACATTAATTAAATTCTTTATATGAAAATGGAGAAGTAATTTCATGAGTTAAAATAGAATGATGGTAAATTTTTTGTACTTATGAGGAAAATTTTATAATACTTGTGAGGTATTCTTATAGTATTATCATCCAACCTAAAATTAAGGTTGATCGATTCTTAATTGGCTTAAAACCAAGTCTCTAAAGGGTGTTAGACACAAAGGACTTCATTAGTTATGAATAAATCAATCAATGTTTCATTAAGGTGTAGATGGATATTGGAGTTACCCATCAATCACATGGTTTTGATAATAAAAGAAATATGTAATTAAAAGTGAATTCAAAAAAACATGGAGATAATAAGATGATCCTTCATTTATAAACAAAGTGTAGAAAGAAACATAGAGTAAATTTTCTTAAGGTAATTGTTAAATGTTTCAAGTGTTTAAATTAAGGTCATCGGGAAATTGAATATTGAATTGATGGGAAGAAGTTAGATAATGATGTGAATAGATTCAAAGCTCTATATAATTCACCAATCACACTCTAATACTATAAATGCAATGAGTTTTGTAATTATGTGAATCAATGCCCTAATACAAGGGATAATGAGGATAATAATCCACAATAATTTTTAAATTCAAAGGAAAAAGGGAAATCTTATGTTATCAAAATAGTTTAATTGAATCATGATAATTAGGGCACATTTATCTTCCAATCTAGGGTTGGGGATTTCATGTTGAAGTTTTTATGAATTCAACCTATGAAAATATTGTTGTTTATAATTTAGTAAAATTTGATGTGATTATGATAATTTATTAGATCTCTCTATATATTATTGTTAGAGGCCAAGGACCTCAACTTGAGCCACCCCTTGGGTGTTCCATTCTTATACCTATGTAACTTTTATATTTTTATAAATAAAATGACTTTGTTTTGTTTGGTTATACTTACTCAATGATTTAATTGATTCAAGTGGATGAATTAAAACCTTGTAAAATGTCAATCATGTTTATCTTAACTCTTATGTAATTGGAAACAAATGATTAATGGTATGACACCCTCTATAGCCTTTTTAATTGTTGAATGAAAAGGTATGGACTTGAATTATATATATAAAGTGAATAAATTTTCATTATTATCACATGAATTGATTATTTCATTAAACTTAATGTGATTTTTACTATTAAGGACCTTTTTTTATTATAGGAGTGTTCTAACTTGATCCAGCCTTGAATTCATGAGGGAATGCCTTGAGCACTAATAGGACACCACACTGATTCATTGGTTCAGTTTCAAGGGAGATACCCACCTTGAAATTTTTTCAATGTATTATTATACATGAATGCCTTGGTGTAGTCTGATGATTCACTTGAACCTTTTCCAAATATTAGAATGCCTCAGATAAACTCCTTGGATTTGTTTGATGTATTAGGACAGGAGATGTCTTAGATTATCCCCTTAGTCCTAAATCATGCTTAGCCTAGGATTTACTATGGACATGGTCCATGGACTCAGTTAGACACTATTCTGGTGGAATTCCTAGGGTGCACCCCTTGGATTACACTTAGACCTACATATCTAGGATGCACAGTTTATGTACTATAAGCTGGATTCACCTTCTAAGGTCAAGGATTACTTGATTTCTCATGGGTCTTGCATTTCTATTATTATGAATTGTAAACCATATTTTTACCTTAGGTCCTATTTATAATTACTTACATTGGTATGTGTTGGTTATACATGATAGACCCTAAAATCTTATAGATTTCTTGTTCAGACATTACCAGCATGATCCGAAGTGGGTATGGTCGGTTGGGCATCCCATGAGGAGTCCAAGACCAATGTGATTATTATTTCACATATGTTATTCCATTGATTATCTTCATATTTACACATTTTTACTTTTATACTCGTATACTAGACTTGTATAGATGTTATTAGTAGTGTCCTGCTGAGTATATCTCTCACCCTGTTTAGACTGTCATCTGGTACTCGAACAAAGTTCATGGATACAAGTAGGTACAAGGGAAATAGTTTGGTATTTGATGCTTGATTGATTATAGCATGGGATCTTGGGAGCACAGAACTAAGCCTTAGCTCGTGATGCTATTGGATAGCCTTTCTGGTCTTTTGTTATTTGGTTATACATGTATGTACATGTGCCTACATTTTGTATAGATTTGTGACATCCTCATCATTTTGTATATGGTTCCATTTTTTTCTTGATATATTATTATTGTCTGGATGATTTAATTATGTTGACCTATCTATCATTATTATTATTCTGATATTTATTTATTTATTATACTTATATGATACTTTGATCATGAGCTTATAGTCTCCCCACTGTACCACCTTGGACCCTCAATGTTATTCAACAGCCTCTGGAATATGGGGAGGTGCTCTTGAGGTCTTGTGAACAACCATGTTCGATTTATTATGAGTGAACTAGGTTCGAGACATGACAAATTGTTATCAGAGATTTTTTTTCCTCTTATCTTATTGTTTGGTTTATTAGAGTGGAGGCTATGATGTATTGGAATTTGGTAATGAGCATGTGTCTAGGAGTAGCTAACCCATGTATGAGGGGAAATCCAATTTCCTTGGATGGGATTCGCTATTCTAGATTATTCTTGTTGTGGTTGTAATTATTTCACCATTGGGAGATTCACATATATTGTGGATTTTATTATTATTATGGAAATTATTTTTACCCTTGGCCTGGTACAGTAAGGAGGTAGTGTTCTATGCACCATTATAGGCACATGAGTATTTATATGTAATTCATTATGCCATGCCATGTTTACTTACAATGTGCATCATCTTTTTCATACTCCTTATGCCTTGATATTTATATCTGATATTGCTATAACGTTTCTTACTGGGATAGATAATTGTAATGATTAAAGTGTTTTCATCAACCTAAATGGTGTTTTCCCTTATAGTGTGATGATGGCACTTTAATTAGCCAATTATATTGAGTTTGATCCTTGAACCATTAGTTACATGAGCTAAAAAAATTATTTAGTTTAAATTTTATGTATTCCAATTGAAATTTAAAGAGTGTACCCACCTCTATAAATTGGGAATGGTGATCCATCTAATTGAACAATCTTGAAAACTTGGTTGCAGTTACATGTAGTATCATTTTCGATTTATAAAGTGAAATAATATATAAATTGGTAATGATATATGCATCTAACTGGACCTTTCTATATATATACATATTTATATACATAATGACATATTTAAGGACTATTGAGTTCTAAGTTTAAATGGAAATGGTTTCCGTTAAATAGTGATTCCAATTTCAACTTGAATGGAATTTTCCTCTATAACTTGCAAATGAAACACTATATACTGGAACCCTGATATAAAATAGAGAATGTAACCCATACCCAACCTTAGTTGTGGGTAGTAGGTAGTATCTCTAGTGATTTATATCAGTATTATACAATGCTTAGGCACAGCTCTACGAGCAGATAGAGGGGTGTGAATCTTATATAAGAAGTCTTGTACCTATCTTATTCTGGTATCTACGGTGTTATCATTGTTAAATATTATATGAGTAATGTGTTTCAAATTTTTATAGTTATTCCACCCTAACATCCTTAGGTCAAGTGTCAGGAAGGTGGTGATGACCATGTTCCTAGAGTGGTGGCACCTAAACCGCCAGTAGTGCCACCTATGGAACCTCCAGTTATACATGACATGGGAATTGATGCCTAGTTTCAAGAAGGTTTTATATGGTTTATGAAAAATATTTAGGGAGATCCATGGATTTCCCTTACTATGGTAGAGCTAACATGAGAGTTTATACAGCAGAATTTTCCGATGTTTTTAAGGAATAGTGGTCCACAACCTGTTAAGGCATGGATAGAGTCTATTTTGTCTCTTTGAGCATCTGGAGATGCCTCTAAAGAGGAGGGTCAAGTTCACTACTTATATGATTTTTGGTTCTTCCAAGCATTGGTTGGATGTTATTACTCATGTGGGCCAACATCGAGATATGGTTTAGAGAGATTTTTAGGCTACCTTCTATGACTATTTCTTTTTGAAGATTCTAAGAGATAACAAAGATAGGGATTTCCTACATCTAGAGAAAGGATTCCTTTAAATTATGGATTATTCAGATCAATTTACTAAGATTTGGAATTTTTTCACCTTTCTTTTCTTTTGGAGATCTTTCAAGAGTGAGACACTTTGAGGATGGGATCAGGTATTCCATCCGGTCTCAGATAAATGTTTTCTATTTGACTATTATCTTAGGAATTATGAACTAATCCATTAAAACTAAGTATAATTTAAGGTAAGTCAATAGTATAGGATACTATAGTTCAGTGTTGAGGAAGTTTGGTAGTTCATATAGTGGTGGGAAGTGTTATCTAGAGGATTCTCAATAGAGTAGTGGTAGCCAGGGTATCTACACTATTAGTTTTGTTATATGTCATCAGTACAGGAGATATGGTCATGTAAAACCTCAGTGTGAATGAGACCTGGTTGAGTGCCAAGATTACTATATAATGGGGCATCTTTTGAGGTTTTTTTGGACCTTCCTATATATTCCTAGTGGGATAGTATCAACACTAGCTCCACATTTCAGAGTAGGATCAATAGTTCCACATCAAGCTAGAAGTTGGACTACCACTTTCTGTATCGGCTAAGGAGGTGGATGTGGTTAATGAATCCAGACCCAGGTTATGCAATGTTAGCTGAGTGTAATAGCTTTGGGTAGTTAGGTTATAGCTCAGGGTTGTGGATCAAGCTAGATGTATGTAGTGCAATCTTTACCTGGGGAGTAGTGTGTTGGGTCATCTACAATTAGAGGTATAATCTTAGTAGCCTTCACTTTAGTATCTACACTTTTTGATATAGGCTCTTTTCATTCTTTTATCTCCATGACTATCTTGTAAATACTTGGGCTCAAAGTTAAATATTTCTATAGATTGATGACTCTGAATACTCTGTTGGGGGTACGATTAGAAATTATACTCCAATGAAGAGAGTTCCCTCTTTATATTGGTGGGAATCATTTATTATGGGACCTCTTTATACATGAGATTAAGGAATCTAATTTCATTATTAAGATAGAATGTTTAGTTCCTTATCATTATTACATCAATTTCTATCACTAGAGGGTATCCTTCACATCATAAGAGGTAAATTGTTATATTCATAAGGGTGAATAGGATCTCTAGGAAAGTATAGATGGACCAGGACATCATGGGCTAGGTAGAGTGACATCCCAAATTGATAGCCTTTATATAGATGATCAAGGAACGCATCAGGATGATTTGTATCTTTTAGTAGATCATTTTAGGGATATGGTTCCTCGTGACTTTTTTACATTGCCTCTATAGAGAGAGATGGAGTTCTCTATTGAGCTAGTTCTAGGTGAAACATCGGTATCCATTCCTTCTTACATGATAGCTACTACTAAGTTATAGGAGCTCAAGAGGTAGCTTGAGGACTTAAAATCTCAGAGTTTTATATAGCCTATTACTTCAACTTGGGGTTCACCTATTATTTTTTCTAAAAATGTGGATGGTACCCTCAGGATTTGCATGGAATAATATCAGTTGAACCCAACTCATGGTTAAGAATTAGTATTCACTTTCTCATATAGAGTACCTCTTTGACCAGCTATTATGATCAAGGGTTTTCTCTAAGATTGATTTGAGTTCAGGTTATCATCATGTATGAGTTAGAACTTCAGAAATATATCATATAGTGTTTCATAACTGGTATGGTCTTTATGAGTATTGGGTTATGTTATTTAGTATCATGAATGCACTAGTTGTTTTTATGGCTTTGATGAATCTGGTTTTCCACCCATATCTAGATTCATTTGTGGTAGTCTTCATGGACAATATATTAGTGTAATCTCGCACTCGACATGACCATGTAAAACATCTTGAGATCATACTGAATACACTAATAGATCACCAGTTGTATGTTAATCATACCAAATTCCACTTTTTTATTGATAAGGTTCACTTCCTAGGTCATATTATTTCAGATTCAGGAGTGTATGTTGACCCGTATAAGGTGAGTGTCATGGTTTCTTGGGAGAAATTCAAGAACCTATTTGACATAAAAAATTTCTTGGGGATGTATGGATATTATATGAACTTTATTTAGGAATATTTACACTAATAATCACCTATTATGGGCTTGAATAAGAAGTTAGTGAAGTTCATGTGGTTGAAATCCTATGAGACATCCTTTCAATTTCTAAAAGGAAGACTGAATTCAGCACCAACCCTAATTCTACTAGATCCAAGAAGAAGCTATATGGCTTATTGTGATATATCATGCATTATGTTAAGAGTATTTTTGATATGTGAATATCAATTCATGATTTATAGGTCTTTTAATTTGAGTCCATATGAGAGGAATTGCCCGATGCACTATCTCAAGCTGGAACTTATAGTTCACACCTTATACTGTCGGAGGAATTATCTCCTTGGAGAGTGGTTTGTGGTGTTTAAGGGCCAAAAAAGCCTCAAGTATGTCATTACATAGCATGGATTAAATATTACACAAAGGAGGTGGTTTGAAGACCTGCAATAATTTTACTTGAGCTTTCTTATACGCCTAGGAAGGGTAATGTTGTAGCGGATGCTTTGAGCTAAAGGACTCAAACACTGATAATACAAGAGTCCAGCAGTGAGTGGAAGATGATGGATCTATTATTTGATATGAATTTAGAGGTTAAAGGACATCATGGATATCCTACCCTTATATCTTTAGTAGTGACCTCTGATCGCACTATGATTCACTATTTTATTTCACCCTTACACCGTTGTATTAAACTAGTTTTGAATTGAAAATTCCTAATACAATAACAAATTGAACTTTACATTTGAATAAATTATTTAATTTTTATCACTGTTTAAAAGGAAAATTTTACTTTTTTGATAATTACATTGTAGTAGGATATTATTTGAGGGCCAAAGATGATGTAGAAGGAAAATGGGTTAAACTACGTAAGATTTTAAGCACATATATAGACTCAAATGAACACTGAAAATAAACTATGAATCCAATTGAGATGAAATTTATGGTATGGTCCAAAATTTATTGGTATATAACTCTTATGAAGACACATAATTAAAATCCTTCTATTAAGGGTCCCAACCTAATTGATATATCCAATAAATAGAATCTACTTGGAGTTAAAAGTTTGGTTCTATATTTTGGAAATATATCCCATTTTATATATTAAATAGCTACCAAAATTGAGATATATATATATTCAAGTGGTGGTTAAATAAAATTTATTTTTTTTCAAAGATAGATAAGGATTTATACCCACCCATAACCATGATCCAAGTGGTATCTTGAAATTTGTGTTCACAAAACCACCTTCCACTTTTCCAATAAAAGGGAACCTTGGACACCTCATTTGGGTGCTCAGCCAAGGAGAAAATCTATACCATTTTGGAGACCCAAATGATTCCTCTACTCATCCAATAATTTATGGAGGCCCCTATCCTTATAGGGAGATCAATGATGAAGTCATAGTTCCACACGAGCTTCCTCCTCCTCTTGATGGCCAGTTAAATGGTGGATGGTCATTTCGAGGGAGCTACACACACTTGGAGAGGGAGTTCCAACACTTGTTCCTTTACTATTTTTGTTTAATTTGTGTGTGAAATATTTAAATTATGTTTTATTTTAACATGATTCTCCTCTGAATTCATTTATTTGGTATAATCAAGTGAAACATTTTTCATTTCAATACTGATTGGGTTGAGATTTAAATGGGAATCTTGGGTTGTTTCGATTGGACAAGACAATCATCCTCTTTCTATAACATATACATGAGATATAAATATGATTTGGAAATCCTAAATATATTCTATAGGTCCAAACCTTGAAAACATGATTTTTGTGTCAAGGTATGGTTCTTTATGAATCATTTTAAGAGGTAAGAGGGGAATTGAGATCTTGACAACCCTTAACCAAAGGATTTCAATAACCCATTTGTATTTTTTGGAATGATGAACTAATCAAGAATTGTAGTAAAATTAAAAATAAATCCTTTTATCATAAATTATAAAAACCTCCCCAATGTTTTTCAACTATTAAACTCTTTAATTAAGTCATTTTATTTTATTTTTTAAAGTTTTCAAAAACACCACACTCTTTTAGTCCTTTTTTATTAAAGATACACACTGTAAACCTAAAACTATCCTTTAAATACAATCTAGGGTACACCATTTTCTATAAATAAATATTAAAAATATAATCAATTTGACATTTCATGACAACACTATCGAATTTTGGCACTGTTTTTATGGAGCGGTTCGATTTTTAGTGTGTTTTTTATAAAAACGTTGTGTATTTTGTAAATATTTGTGTATTTTTTTCTTCCTTAATTTTTTAAGTTTTTTTCTTAAATATTATTTTTTTAATCCTTTTTCATGACATGATATTCATTGGATGAACTACTTACTTTCAAACATAAACTAGAGAGGATATTGTGTCATCGACACCAAGAAGCATCGAACAATCCCTTAAAGAAGGACACACAAAACATTAAAACTCTTCTTGATCCTTATTATTCTTCTAAAAATAACATCAATACTAAAATAAGAATGCATAATATGGATGAAAATAATCAGACATTAAAATAACTAACCTCACCTGATGTATAGATCCACCCCATATACATGCAAATATAAGGCGAAGCATCTAATTTTGAACTTAAATCTGAACTCATTCACTTATTACCAAAATTTCATAGACTAGGTGGAGAATACCCATGTAAGAACTTAAATAAATTCTATACTATATGTTCAAAATTAAAACCTAATAATGAGGATAAAGGATTTTTTAAGATTAATGCATTCTCATTCTCTTTATATTGCACTGCAAAAGACTAGTTATACATTTTTAACTCCCCAATTAGAGGCTGGGTGGACATGAAACACTTTTTTTATTGAAAAATACTTCCCAACCTCTTAAAATAAAACTATAAGAAATGAAATTTGTGTAATAATACGATCATAATGGGGAACACGTCATGAATACTATGAACGATTTAAAAGTTTATGTTCAATATGTCCATGCCATCAAATAAGCAAGAAACTTTTAATACAATACATTTATGAAGGTTTAATGCTAATCAATAATAACATAATTGATTCTAATATATGTGGTTAACTAGTGGAAAAAACCCCTATCATTTTAAGGACCCTTATTGAGAACATGGAACAAAACACACAACAATTTGGTTCAAGGTCCAGTATACCCATTCAAGGTGTCCATTGGGAGAAAAGTTCTGAATTCAAGAAGAAGGTGGAAAAAATGTTGGAAGAGATAAGTACCCTAATTTGACAACTTTATCTTTCACAATGGAAATATCAACCTCATAATATAATTAATTTTGGTATCTATGCCACATACACCCACTAATCTGACCAATTCCCCCAATTGAGAGAAACTTCTGAGAGTTGTGAGGCAGTCTTCCCAGGTCACCACTATAACCAACCTATTAGGAAAGAATCCAAATTTTTATGTAAGGATAATCAATACTATATGCAAGGGGGTACTATAAAAAATCTCAATAGTCTTGAAACTACCAAGGTAAGGGTAGTCCATCCTAACCATCACCCAGAAATCCTTAACCATTACAAATTCCTTTCCAATAGTCTCCTCCAAAACTTGATCCTAGTCTTGAGGACATGATGAAACAAATGGATAAAAAATACCTACAATTCCAAAAAACCACCCAATAGTCCATAAAAGACCTAAAAACTCAATTAGTCCAACTTGAAAACTCGATGGGTGAAATCTCAAGTTAGGGGTATGGACGACTACCATCCCAACCTATTACCAATACCAATGATAAAGGTAATGTATATGATATCACACTTTGAAGTGGTAAAGAACTTTTTCATTCTTGTGATTCAACACATTAGGTATGTCCTCCTCCTAAAAACTCTCTTTCTCTACCATCAAAATATTTAAATAAAGAAAAAAAATAAAAAGGGTAAAAAAGTTATCAATAAAGATTCCCCTAAATAATCAATTCTTATTCCCTTTCCTCAAAGACTCTAAATCCAAAAAAAATAATGAAATTGACAAAGATATCATGGATACATTTAAAAAGGTACAAGTTAACAATCATCTCTTGGATACAATTAAACAAATTCATCACTATGTCAAATTTCACAAAGAACTTTATGCCCATAGATGACAACTGAAGGGAAGTGAGAGAGTAACCTTGGAAGGAATGTCTCAACCTTGATACAACTAGTGATTTCGACCAAATGCAAGGATCTGAGAACCTTTATGATACCTTGAACCATAGGGGAGACTTTATTTTCTAATGAGATTATTGATTTAGTTAATTAGATAAATGTGATACCTCACTCTATGTATACTTATCTACTGTTTATAGAGATTACACCAATAGTAATATTCATGAAACTTTCCAACTAGTTCACAACACACCTAGAGGGAGTGATAGAGGACATCATCATGCATGTAAAGAATATAATCTTCCCTTAAAAATTCTACGTTCTTGATATGGATGATAATTAAACCCAAGGAAATTCTCTTCTCATACCTAGAGGGCCTTTCCTCTAAATAGAAAATACAATAATCAACATTTACAATGGTACACTACCCATGGAGTTTGGGGGATAAAAGGTAATTTTCAATATCCTTGATGCTATGAAACACCCTATTGAAGATAAATCCACCATTCTTATCTATTAAATGGAAGTTCTATCTAATGACACACAAAAACAACATTCTATACTTGACCTATACTATGATATGTTTTCTCTTCTTTACACTTTGATTATTAGGGTTGTGATTCATATTTTGAGTGTTGTGTGAGTTTATAAAATTGTAAATATTGTGTTTTAATTAATCATTTCTTGAGCACTGAGGATCCTATGACCATTGATGACACTAATCATCTTGTAAAATTTTATTCCTCATCTCGGGATATTACCATTGAGTAGTTATATGAGGTCATTGATCTCTCACTTTCACATTCACTCCCATCAATACAAAATACCCCTGACTTGGAAATTAAACCATTACCTCAAATTTTGAAATATTCACATCTTGAGAATGGAAACAAGTTGTATGTTATCATTACTAGTTAAATCCCTCACAATCATGAATTAATATTGCTTAAACTTTTAAGGGGGTATAAATAAGCATTGGGATGGACACTTTCTGACATTTCTGGTATTATCCCATTAATTTTAATGCATTATATATAATTAAATGACGGTGAGAAACCAGTGAGGCAGGCATAAAATTAACTTAACCCCAAAATACTAGATTTTGTTGAAAAGGAGATAAACAAATTATTGGTTTTTGGAATCATTTACCCCATATCTGACATTCAATGGGTTAGTCTAGTGTAGGTAGTTCCTAAGAAAATTGGTCTTGCGGGTAATTAAAAATGAAAACAATGAATTGGTTCCAACCCATGTGCAGAATAGTGGGTTTGTCTATATAGACTAAAATTAACTAAACCAGTACACTAGGAAAGAACATTTCCCATTTTCTTTCATTGACCAGATGTTGGAGAGGATTATGGGGAATCCCACTACTACTTTCTTAATGGGTATTCTGGATACTTTCAGATCCATATTTCTCTCAAGGATCAGGAAAAGACAAACTTTATCTTCCCCTTTGGCACATTTTCATATAGGAGGATGTTATTTGGTCTATTTAATGCTCTAAGTACTTTCCAGTGATACATGGTTAGTATTTTTTGGATTACTGGAATAATTTTATGAAAGTATTCATGGATTATTTCACTATTTATGGTTCATATTTTGATCAATGTTTGAGTAGTCTTAGTTCTTTCCTACATCATTGTATTGAAAATAATCTTGTATTAAATTATTATAAATGTCATTTCATGGTTCAAAAAGGTATATTACTTGGGAATTTCATTTTTGTGGATGGTATCCAAGTAAATAAATCAAAAGTAGACATCATTTCTTCCCTAACATTCCCCAAAAATGTTCTTGATGTGAAGTCTTTCTTAGGTCATGTTGGATTTTATCGTTGTTTCATTCATGGATTTAGTAATATTTCACTCCCCATATCCCTCTTAATATAAAAATATAAAAAAAATCTTAATAAATAATATGAGTATGATTTTAAAAAATTAAAATGGAGTATCATATCACCCCTAGTATTCAAACCACCTTGGTAGGATTTACTATTTGAGATCATGTGTGACACATCTAACTATGCATTTAAGGTTGTCTTATCATAAGAAAATGAAACCAGAAATAAAAAATAATTCCTTTACATTGTGTTCTCCTTGGATAAATTCAGGTCATTCCTTTTCAGATCCAATGTAATTGTGTTCTCAAACCAGGTATCCCTCTGTTATCTCCTTAAGAAACCGAAATCCAAACCATTTCTCGTTCATTGGATGGTCCTAATTCATGAATTTAATATAGAAATTTGGTATATAAAAGGAGTAGATAATGTGGTAGTATATCACACTAGTAGGATTTCCCCACCATTGGACCACCATGTTGACTCATCCCTATCCATTAGAGAATTCTTCCATGATGATCACCTTTGAGATATTGTGGACCTTACCCCTTGGTATGCGTACATTGTGAATTTTTTGGCATCATTTAGGGTACCCATGGATTTTATCACTTCACAATACCAAATAATTAAGCATGAGTCATGATGGTACATTTGGGATGACCCATAATTGTGGAGAATTTTTAGTGAATAGTTTGTTTGTCGGTGTGTCTATGGCCATGATTTCACCTCTATTTTGAGCTTCTGTAACACTTTATCTTGTGGTGGCCACTTTAGATCTCAATTTATATCTCAAAAAGTCATTGACTCTAGAATTTATTACCTATAATTGTATAGAGATTCCCATCAGTTTTGTAAGCCATGAACATGATTTCAATTCACTAGGAATGTCTCCAAGAAGAATGAAATTCCCTAACAACCCATGTTATTTTGTGAGATCTTCAATGCATGGGGAATTGACTTTATGGGAAATTTTCTAAATTAATTTATATTCATTTACATATTATTGGATATTTAATATGTCTCTAAATGGTTGGAAGAAAAGGATACTAGGATATATGAATCTCTAGTGGTTGTTGATTTTATGAGATCTTAGAATTTTAGTAGGTTTCTTTTTCCAAGATTCATCATTAGCAATTAGGTTTCACATTTTTGTAATTGAAACATGAAAAACATGATTTGTAAGTATGGGGTTGTACATAAATTCTCTACTTCATATCACCCATAAACTAATGGGTAAGAAGAAATTTGAAATTGGGAAGTTATGTAAATCTTGGAAAAAAAACATGCATCCCAATAGGAAGGGTTGGAGTTTATATTTAGATGATTCACTTTGGGTATACCGTATAGTTTTTAAAACCCCAATCAAAATGTCATTGTATTAGATTTTTTTTGTAAAGGATTTTCACCTTAGTGTGGAGGTAGAACATTGTGCATATTGGGTTGTTAAATAATGTAATATGAACCTCTCAGATGTAGGTGAGAATAATAATTTTCATATTTAGGGGATGGAGGAAACTTAAAGTGACTCATATGAGAACTCCTAGATTTATAAGGAGAGAACCAAGGATGCCCATGACCACCTCATAAATAATCATCAATTCCACATTGGGAAGAAGGTCCTCATTTATAATGCAAGCCTAAAGTTACACCCAAGTAAGATTTATTCGCATTGTTTTGGCCCATAAACTATTACTAATGTCTATCCTTTTGGTGTTTTGTAGGTTCAAAATGAAAAAACAAAACAAACATTCAATAATAATGGGAAGAAACTGAATAAATTTCATAAAACCATTCTTGATTACCCTGTGGAGGAACTCCAACTTTAAGAAGCAATATATAAATGACATCCACTAGGTTTTATCCATCCTTACCGCATTCTATTTTATAATAATGAGGACATTGCACACACTAGGTGTAGAAAGGTGGATACATTTCTGACTTTGTTAGGATTTTTATTATTCATTTTCTCTTTTTTCTTATTGTATAGTATTTTTACTTTTCCCCACATTCTTAAGTTTGTTAGGATTTTCATCATCTTTCTTCTTCTTCTCTTTTTCAATTTTTGCATAGTATTTTTACCTACCCCCCCCCCTTTTGTTTATGCTGAAATAATCATTTTTATTACCACATAATCAGGGAAATTATTGAAACTGAATGATGAATTTCCCTATTTTATGTTGTTTTAACATTTAAATAAAACATCATTCACTGATGGCATGTGATTTTTAGCAATAATTTATCATTAAGGTGTGATTTTTTTTATTAAATTTGTTTTTTTTCAATTATATAAATGTTTGTATCTCTATGAATCCTTTGAGATGATTGATACCCTTTGTGTGAGTAATTTATGGGTTAATAATGTCACTTAATATCTCCACACCATATTACACTTGACCATGAAGTGTGAATATTTTTTACTTAAAGAATGTAAATATAAGTTAGGTTGATCTTTTTTAGCTTTATAAAATGATTTTTCCATATGTTTGTTCCTTATCTAATCTTTTTCATTACTTTACCAGATTGACCTACGCAAGTGTACCTATTATCTGACTATTATACTACCTCAAAAAAACAAAAATAATAACAATAAAAATACAAATAAATAATGAGGGGAGTGATGAAATTTACAACATATAGGGATATCTAGGTCAAGATCTTTTGGTATTACTTTTTTGAATGCTTAAGTGAGTGGGACTTTAAATTTGATTATAAAGGATATAGGGAAGGTTCAGTGTAATGAATTAGGTGAGTATAAATTTTTTGAAATAACCTATATTTACAAGATATAAAGTGGAAAGAATAGCATGAAATGGTTTTCACATAAACACATGGAGAGTTAGTGACATGTTTGACTTGTGAATTCATTTCTAAGACTAGTATCATACTTATCCTTGAATTTTGTTTTGATATGATTTATGAGATATATTTTTACATGATCATTGAGAATAAATCCTTGGTCTGGTTTTTTATTTGATCACATCTTCAACATGAATTAAATATTCTTTGTATGTGAAATCTTTATAAAGTTGGGAATATCTCCATGCATCATTTTTTAGAATGTGACTTTGGCCATGAGTGAAAATGTTTAGGTGTGTGGTTGTGATTGCACCATGATTCACTATTTTATTTCACCCTTGCACCAATGTATTAAATTGGTTTTGTATTGAAAATTCTAAATATAATAAAAAAATCACATTACATTTGATTAAATTAGTTAATTTTTATCACTGTTAAAAAATTAGATTTTACTTATTTTGATAATTACATTGTAGGGGTGATTTAGAGGTCCAAATATGATGTAGAAGGAAAATGGACCAAACTGTGTAAGATTTCAAGCACACATGTGGACTCAAATGCACAATTAAAATAAACTATGCATCCAATTGGGATGACATTTTGTGGGAAGATCCAAAATTAAGTGGGATAAATCTCTTATAAAGACACCCAAACCTTATTGGTCCATAAAGGGGCCCAAACAAACTAATTTTTCCAAGAAATATAATCTTCTTGAAGTCAAAAGATTAGTTCTATATTTTAAAAATATATCTTATTTTATACATTAAATGGCCACCAAAATTGACATAGAGATATTAAAGTGATGGTAAAATAAATTGTTAGTTTTTTCCAGAGTGAGATAAGTATATATACCCACCCAAAGCCATGGGCCAAGTGGTATCTTGAAATTTGGGTGCCCAAAACCACCTTACACATTTTCTATAAAAGGGAACCTTGGGAATCTCATTTGGGTGCTCGACCAATTAACAAATCTCTTCCATTTTGGAGACCAAAAGTATTATTCTACTCATCATAGAAGTTTTGGAGACCCCTATCCTCATTTGGGAGATCAATGATGAATTCATAGTTCAATACGAGCTTCATCCTCCTCTTGATAGTGAGCTAAATAGTGGATAGTCATTTTGGGGGAGATACACACACATAAATAGGGAGTTTCAGAACTTGTTCTTCTACTGGTTTTTTGTAATTTGTGTGTGAAATATTTCACTTATGTTTTATCTTAACATGATTCTCCTATGAATTAATTAATTTGGAATAATCAAGTGAAACTTTTTTCATTTCAATACCGATTGGTTTGAGATTTAAGTGGGAATCTTATGTTGTTCTGATTAGACAAGAAAAGAATCTTATTTCTCTCACACATACATAAGATATCAATATGATTTGGAATCCATCACTCTATGATTGAGGTCCAAACCTTGACAACATGATTGTTGTTTCAAGGGTCAGTTCTTTATACATCATTTTAAGAGGTAATAGGGGAATCGAGATCTTGACAACCCTCAACCAACAGATTCCATTAAAACATTTGTACTTTTAATAATGATAAACTAACCAAGATATGTAGTGAGATTGAAATTAAATCCTTCTATCATAAATTCTAAAAACCTAAAAAAAATTGTCAACTATTAAACTCTTTAATTAATTCGTTTTATTTTAAAAAAAAGTTTTCAAAACCACCCACCTCTTTTAGTCTTTTTTATTAAAGATACACACTTTAAACCTCCAATTCTCCTTGGGAGATAATATAGGGTCCTCAATATACTATAAATAAACATTAAAAAAACAATAAATTTGATGTTCCATGACAACATGATCAACCTATTCACTCCTAGAGTGAGTGAAAATGAGTAAGTTATTGGATCTTGAGGGTCTAGTCCTAAGGGAGAATTTTCTGGGAGAGGATCCACTACCAGGCTGGATCATTGAAGAGTATGAAGTCTTATGCATCCATGTATGTTTTTAGGTTCCTACATACATCTACAAGGAATTGATGCAAGATTGTTATGCTTATAATTGGGTGGTACACCCTGGGATTATAAAGATGTATCATGATTTACATCGCCAATACTGATGGCCTAGTATGAAAAGGGAGATAACTGGATTTGTTACTAAGTGTTCCACCTGTCAGTAGGTGAAATAAAAACACTAGAAACTAGAAGGAATTTAATAGACATTTCTCATTCATAAGTGGAAATGGGATTATTTCACCATAGACTTTGTGACTGGTTTACCGATATCCCCTCGAGGAAATGACGCGGTATGGGTGATCATCGATAGTCTCACAAAGGTCTCTCAATTTTTACCCATTAAGGGGAATTTTTCTATAGATTATATTGGAATTATATATGACTGAGAGATTATTCATCTTCATGGAGTTCCATATACTATTGTATTAGACAGATAAGCTCATTTTACTTCTTGGTTCTTGCAAGGGTTGTAGAAGGTATTAGGTACATAGGTACTTTTGAGTACAGTATACCACCCTCATACCAAATGGTAGTATGAGTAAGAAATTTAGGTCTTAGAGGGCATGATTAGAGAATGATTTGTTGATTTCAGAGGTTCTTGGGAGAAACATATACCCCTATATGAGTTTGCCTACAATAATATTGTCTAAGAGATGATTAAGATGGCTCCTTATAAGGCCTTATATGGTAGGCCATGTTGATCACATATTTGGTGGTTAGAGGTATAAGAGGAAGCACTAATTAGACCTCATCTAATTTAGTAGACTATAAAGTAGGTTTAGATGATTAGTAAATGGATGGATATGGATAGTTCTAGGAAGAAGTCATGTGTCGACCGTCATCGATGACCACTAGAGTTTGAGGTCAGGGATTGGGTATTCTTGTGTGTATCAACTGGACTGGGGTATTGACATTTTATGTTGAAAGGTAAGATATATACTCATTTTATTGGAAATTTTTAGGCTTTGAAGAGGATTAGATCAATAAATTATCATATATCACTCTTTGAGAGATATAGATCTATGCATGATGTGTTTCACATTTCTCAGTTATGTTGTTACTATTCAGAATCATCTCATGTTTTCCAGCCTGATGTGGTAGAACTCGATATTGATGCTTCTTTTGAGGAGCACCCTATCTACATTGTTGACCATAGAATGAAGGATCTCTATGCCAGGTCAGTTCCTTTATTCTATATTTTGTGGTAGTACAACCACATGCAATATTATATCTAGGAGAGAGAAGTCTACATGCGTGCTTAGTATTCAGATTTGTTCTCAGATGAATATTTACCCCCATTTAAAGGGAAACTCAAGGATGGTTTTTTTAATGGGGTAGACTATAAGATCCTAGATTTTTCATATGATTTATGGATTCTTTAAATTTTGGTAAACCCGCATTAAGTTTGTCATTTTGGATTAGACCTGGTAACCGTGCCCTTAGGTCGATCTATTTGTTTTTGGGAAGATGGTAGAAGGGGGTGAAGCCTAGCTGTAGAATCAATTCACAATGAAAATTAAATTCACTATGTGAATGAAAATAATTGTGTGAATTGGTATAGAAAAACCCCATGAATTTATCACAGGATGTGAATTTAATACTTGATGGGAATATTGTTCATGATGTGAACTGGTTTTTCCTATTAGAAAAAAAAAGAAAGAAAACTTGAGGAATTCATGAAGTGAATTCCATTAACATCATGAATATTTCATGGAACCTTTTTTTAAATGGTTATAACCCCTTATTTTCTCAAACTCACAACATCCATCACTATAGATCTCCATTTTCTTCTCTTGTAGGAGTTCTCATTTTTCCTAAAGGCAGGCATTGAGGTATCTTATCCATCCGATGTCTGAATCAAGATATGTTCATATCTTTAGAATAATATTGGTTATATATTTAATATGTTCCCTTAATTTCATGATTTATATCGATATCTTAAGTGTTATTTTGGTGTGAGCTAATATGCCCTATTTTCAATGCATTTGTCTATTCCTCTATTTTATCTTGTTCTAGTTTGATTCGGAAGTCAATACTGGACGAGTACCCATTTACCACTATAAGGTAGGTGTTATATCACTTTTCACTCAATTATTGCCAATTTATAATTGTATTTATTGTGTCATGTGTTGGTTTCACCTACGCTTTAACCCTAAAATCAATTTGCCTTGAATTAGTTGTTAAATGTTGAATATAAACACCCTATTTGACCCCTTTATTATGGCCAAGGACCTCAACTTGATCCACCCCTTGGGTGTGCCATGATTATACCTATATGAAATTTATATTTTAATAATTGAAACACCTTTAGTGTGTTTGGTTATACTTCCCCAATGATTTAATAGATTCAAGTGGATGAGTTGACACCTTGTAAAAAGGGAAAGTATGTTTATCCTGGCTCTTATTTAATTGTAAACAAATAATTAATGGTATGACACACTCTATGGACTTTTTTATCATTGAATGAAAAGGTATATACTTGAATTATATATATAAAGTGAATGAATGGGAATGATTATCACATGGCCTTGATTATTTCATTAAATTTAAGGTGCATGTTTCTACTAAAGACATTTTTATTATTATAGGAGTGGCCTTACTTGATTTATCCTTGCATTCCCAAGGGAATTCCTTGACCACTCAGTGGACACCATACTGATTCATTGGGCCGATTTCTAAGGGAGATACCCACCTTGGAATTTGGTCAATTCCTTATTATATGTGAATTCCTCGGTATAGTCTGATGATTCACTTATCTATTTTCTAGATATTAGAATGCCTCAGATAAACTCCTTGGATTCAGTTGATGTCTTAGGATAAGAGTTGCCTTGGATTCTCCCCTTAGGCCCCAATCATTCTTAGCCCGATATTTATTATGGACATGATCTATGGACTCAATTAGACACTATTCTGGTGGAATGCCTCAGGTGTTCCCCTTGTATTTCACTTAGACCTGCATAGAAAGGATGCATAGTTTATGTAATGCGAGCTGGATCGACCTTTTAAGGTCAAGGATGCCTTGATTTATCTTGGGCCAAAAATTTGGACCTACGGGCTATGTAATGGCCTACAAGACCACTGGGCCTTTGGGCTATGTAATGGGTCTCCCTCTACCCAGTTAAAAGAGTTCTTTTCTTTGATTTAATATTAAAATGAGGCTTCGGACCCAACCTTTAAAAATCATGAGTTAAATCAAGTGTGGTTAGTCGGGTATCCCATGAGGAGTCTGAGCCCAACGTGATTATTATTTCGTGTATGTTATTCCATTAATTATCTTCATATCTGCACACTACTATTTTTATACTCATGGATTAGAATTGTATTGATTTAATTTGTGGTGGCCAACTGAGTATATATCACACCCTATTTGGGCCACTATCTAGTACCCATAGAGACTTTATGGATGCAAGTAGGGACAAGGGAAAGAGCTCGGTCTTAGATGCTTGATTGATTATAGTAGGGATCTTGGGAGCACAAGACTGATTTTTAGCTCATGATGTTATATGGTGGCCTTTTGTTCTTCTGTTATTTTGGTTATTCATGTATGTACATGTGCCCACATTTTTTATAGCTCTATGAAATAGTCATAATTTTATATATGGTACCACTTTTGGATTGAGGTATTATTATTATCTAGATGATTTACTTCTATTTCCCTACCTGTTATTATTATGGTTCCACTATTTATTCATTTATTATACCATTGTTCTACTCTGATCATGAGGGTATAGTCTCCTCATTGTTCCATCTTGGACCCACGCTACTAATCAGCAGCCTCTGGCATATGGGGAGGCACGCTGAGGCCTTGTGACCAACCAGGTTCAGTTACTTATGAGTGAACCAGGTTTAGGATGTGACAAAATTCAAACAACTATATAAAGAAAATAAGGAATTAAGGAATAATAGTATCAAGATTATAGAAAAATATTGTGATATAAAATTTTAAAATAATAAATTGGTTAAGTAAAATGAGAAGTTAAAAAGGGAATGTGAAAATATAAATACTATTGTTTACTAGAATGAGGAATATAAAAACAATTTTGATTCTGAGATATTGAAACTAAAAGAAGAGAATGATCAAATTAAATATTTTCTTGCAGTAAATGATAATGATTATAAAAAGAATATTTGATTCAGTATTAGAGGATATGAATAAAGTTGATAATTAGTGTAATAAACTTAAGCAAGAAAATAAAAAATTAAGATATACAACTTCTGGTTCTAATGAGAAAGTATATACTGATTTAGAAGCTATTCAAAAAGATAATTTCGATTTGAAAAAGGAAGTTTCTAATATTAAAGAAACTTTATCTATTTTTTTCAAGGAAAAGAAAAATATGATAAAATGGTGTCAATGATGAAACCAAACTATAATAAGAATGGTTTTGTTTATAACATATTCTTCTCCAAGTATGAATAATACTACTTTTATTAAAATTTCAAAAGGAATTATTTCAAGTTTAATATTATTTAAATATAGAATGCATGGTGTGTTATGACAATGAATGTTATTTGAGATTTACAAAATCATTTTTTCCATATAAAACATTTATTATTAAATATTTTTTTCTAAATAGATCACAAATAGATGTGTTAAATCTACTTAGATTTCAAAATGTTTTGATACTAATCTAATTGGACTCAAAATAACATGGGTATTAAAACATTATACTTAAATGATTAATTTTAAGAAATCTACCTTAGAATTATCAAATATTCATGGTATCTTAAATGTAATATTTGAAAATGATGAATGTATAGTTTTAAAAATAAATCTATTCTATTTTATAAAAACATGAAAGATAATGTCTAAAAATTTTATTTTTCTTATATAACCAAACAGAAAGTTAAGTGTAATATTTGAAAATGATGAATGTATAGTTTTAAAAATAAATCTATTCTATTTTATAAAAACATGAAAGATAATGTCTACATAATTTATTTTTCTTATATAACCAAACAGAAAGTTAAGTGTTTAAATGATGTAGAAGTAGATGATATTTTGTGGCATATTAGACTAGGAAATAAAAATTTTAGACTGTTTCACAAGTTTTCAAAGTATGAATAGGTTCTATAATTTCCAAAGTTAAATAAAAGTAATTATTTTGTGTGTGATTAGTTTTTAATGGGTATGAAATTTAAATAAAGATTTAAATATGTGAATGATGTTAGTACTACTAGATGTATTGAATTACTATATCTTGACTTATTTTGTCTTATACAACTTACTAGTTTAGCTGGAAATAAATATGTATTTGTAATAGTATATGATTATAATAGATTTATCTGGATTTATTTCTTATCCCATAAAAGTGAAACTCTAACCAAATTTTGTGTTTTTTGTAAATTTATATAAAATTTTAAAAATATTTTAATTAACTACATTAGAAGTGATAGAGGTGGTGAATTTTTTAATTTATAATTTCATAAATTTTATGAAGATAATCGATATAAGTATTATTTTTGTTCCCCTAGGGAACCACAAAAAATGGTGTGGTTGAAAGAAAGAATACTTCAATTCATGAAATGGATTAATCAATGATTATTGAGTTTAATGTGGAAAAATATTTTGGGCTAAAGCTATTAACACATCTTGTCATATTTAAAAAATATTTTTTATTAGGCCATTTTTACACCTTATGAATTATTTAAAGGGTTTAAACCCAAAATTAGATATTTTAGGGTGTTTGGTTGTAAAGATTTTATTTTAAATACAAAATATAATTTTGAAAAGTTTTATTCTAAATGTGATGAAGGAATATTATTAGGTTATTATAATACTAGTAAGGAATGTAGATTTTTTAATAAGAGAACTTTAGTTGTTGGAGAGTTTTTTCATGTAAAATTTTATGGAAATAACAATAATAAGTAGAATTAAAATTTAAATAAAGATGATGAATAATTCAAGGAATTTAATTTTGGTGAGATAATGATCAAGAAAATTAAAATTCATTAGTTGGGGGGGAGAAAATTTCTTCTCAAATGGGTCTAAAAGAGTAAAAAACTCATGAAGATCATCTAATTGAAAAAATAATTATAAATGTTGAATATGGAATACAAAACGGGAAATCTATTTTGCATTATTGTGCTAATTCTATATTTGTAGATGAATTTGTGTCGATTAATATTGATGATGTTTTAAATGATTAAAACTGGATTAATGTTATGCATGAATAATTAAATCAATTTGAAAGAAATAAATTATGGAATTTGGTTGAATTACCAAAAGATAAACAAATAATAGGAACTAAGTGTATTTTTTATAATAAACTTGATGAATCTAGAAACATAGTTAAGAATAAAGAAAAACTACTGGCTCAAGGTTACTCTTATGAAGAGGAAATTGAATTTGAAGATTATTTTTCTTGTGTTATTGGGATGGAGGATATTATAATTTTAATATAGTTTTCTTGTTTTCATAATATAAAATTATTTCAAATTGATGTAAAGAGTTAATTTTTAAATGTAATAATTTATGAGGAAGTATTTGTTAAACAACCCTCTGGATTTGAAAATGAAAAATTTTTGAATCATATTTTTAAACATAATAAAGTTTTGTATAGTCTTAAACAAGCTCCCAAATCTTGGTGTAACGCCCCGACCCCAGTTACCTAGAGTTGGTGCATTATTACATAACATCGGCATGATCACAAAATATCAAGTCTCGAAAGACCGATTAGTTTAGTAGTCTTGGAAACACTAGATATATTAATAAGTCTTACATTACATCATAAAGTAAAAAAACTACAACAACATCTTGTCTTTATATCCTCTCATATTATCCCTACAGTTCATTCATAAATTACTTCTTCGCATCCTGGGAAAAATAAAACATTGAAAGGGGTGAGCTCAGATGCTCAGTAAGGATAACAATATAGCGAAAAATTTCATAAATATGCATAAACATTTAAGTAAATGTATAACTAAAACAAAATACTTTTAAACTTGAACTTCAGCATAATATGGCAAAGATAAAATGAAATAATTCCATTTACTTATTCACATGGATATTCTACTAGTCGAATAATCACATGCAATATCAATAACCACTTACATAATGATGGAATGCATAATGCCAGACTATTATAACCACATAGTCAAGGCCTTGTGCCAATACTACAAATAAGATTTTGTAAAGGCCTTGTGCCAAGACACTATTTTGTCTCATGAGACCTACCGATGCATCGAGGAGCTATAGCGGGATCCATATGTCACATATTAAGTCCAATGTATTCCTCATATGAACAGGTTTAAAAATAACATAAACATTCGTATTAAGACTAGCATACGAAATGTCAATAATTTCTCCATAAACCATGAATGTTATAAAAATAACACATCCACAGTCAATCATATCAAAAAACCTTCAATAAAATATGGAAGTTTTGTATCATAATAAATAAACTTCAAATAAGATTAAAATTCATCAAAGGATGTTGACATAGATGAAATCAGAACTATTTCAGAGAAATATCTCTTTTTTTAAATCATTTAAAAGTAAAATAATAATAAAATAAAACATTTACTTTGAAAATATTCTTATAAGATTGTAAGGTAATCTTCAATGATTTTATAATGGTGGAAAATAGTCTCACCTGCCATATAAGTTAAAAAATATATTCTTACCTTAATTCTGTCAAAAAGGTTAAAAAGGACCTTGTTTGGAAAACAACAGAAATATTCCTTTATAAACTTATTATAAAAAGTCAAAAAGGGTATAAATGAATTTAACCCATAGTCTGTAAAGTAGTAAGAATTATTTTAAATACATTTTTAAGAAACATGGATGTGGATGATAAAGAGGTCCCAGTAGATAATTACGTATAAACAACCTCGGATAATGAAGAGATTGTAAAATAAACCCTTCACTTGTAATTTTCCTTAGTCGATGGTATGTTAACCTCCTGTATAATAGTTAAAACATTGTTATTAAATTATACAAGAACCGTATACATAATTATGATATCATATATGATCTTCTAATAATTCTTTGTTAATAATATTTTAGTATTATCGTCGTTTCGGGTGTTAACTTACTCAATTTCTTTTATATGTTTTGTTACATAAGTCATGTTTGTTATGGATAGGTTGTATCTTATTCATATACAAAATTATATAAAGTTCTTAAACATTACTTTTAATCATCAAATGAGAATTATTCTTTAATTGATACGATGGGTATTGAATCTCATTGCGTTCGTGGAGACGGTAGTCTGTACGTACGTACGAGCGACAATATCATTCTTTAGATATTAAAATAATATATAATTGGATGGTATATCATATACAAAGAATCATTATCATGTTATATTTATTATAATTTGATGGTATATCAAATATAATTGAATGACACATCATTATTATACCCATCCAAATAAGAATGTATTTAATAACAATTACACCACGACGTGGAGACGGTAGGTCGTACATACGCACGTATGGTGACATGTCATTAAAAGGATGGATAGAATACTGAATATGGTTATACCATATTTATAATAAAATCACAATATATAGAAGATACTGGAGTTATTATTTTAGAATGGAAATAACAAAGAAAGAAGAAGTTGAAGAAGAAAGGAACTTGAAAGATGGTGGTGAAAACATTACCTCTTCTTCGGGTTCTTCCTTTTGATTTGATAAAAAGGGCTCCTTAGGTTGGCTTTATGACTAAATTAAGGCCTCTAGGATTAATGGAGGATATTTTAGAGGGTATTTTGGCAGATTTTGGCTGAGCCCAAAGGCTTTGAAGGTGTAAAATTGATAGAATGGAAAGTGCCCTTTTATAAGAGGGGTGAGGGGCACCTTTGGAAAATCTAGAAATATTATTTTATAATAAATTAATATTAGGTTTCAAATGGCTCCAAATTGGATTATTTAAAGTTTAAGGTGGGTATGGGTCTAAATAACTTCAACCAATAGATTTTAGACAGGTTTGGGTCATTATATTAACCTTATCTTTTAGTTTTACCTCTTAGTTAATTAGTTTGACATTTACCATGTCACTTTGTATTTTTATATTATATAGTTAATAAAATTACTATATACATCCAAGAGACCCCCAAGTGGTCCATTAATAATACACCTATCATTATATAAGTACTTTGGTCTAACCTTATATTTTTAGTAATATAATATCAATTAATAATATAATATTTGTTTTAAAAACTCTTTTATGTCAATTTTGACACTATTGGGTATTTTGTTTTTGATAATTTTATAACAGCATTATTACTTCGAAAAAAATTTATATAATCAGTCCTAATATGTAATATTAATCTATAAAATTAGTGGAATTCATAAAAAGTCTCAAATTACATTTATTTTGATATTTATAATATCAATTATTTTAATATTTCATTAAAAAGGTAATTACTGCATCACTATTGTGTCATAAATAAATTAAATTATTTAATGTCTAAAAATTATAAATAAAATATAATTATTTAGGAAATCTTTTTATCTTTCTAATGAATATTTATAATCTAATTTATCCTATTTATAACCCTATATTAAAAATGTTTTAGTTATTAAACTTTGATTTTAACTCTTTTAACTCTTCTTTGAATTAAATAATAATAAATGTCCTAATCGAATCCAAGTGGACATAAATGATAATATTTTATTACTAAGGTTGTTTTTGTTCGAGATACACTTGTGCAATATAATTAGGATGTGTTAGGGTAATATTAATATCATTTTTACCCTTAATTACCCTATTTACTTTTAACTGTGGTAAATAAAAGTAAAAAGTTACTATTCACCAAAAATTATTTTTATCTTATTGAACCACATTTTACTCCTTGATATTAACCATGTCTCTCGGATTTTCTAAATTCCACTCACAGAAGCGGTAAAATTAAGTTTTATGTGAATTTTCAAATTCTCCTAGGAGGTGGGTAAAAGACGGTGAAAAGTTCCATAAAATTTTTATATATCTAAAATAATTCTAAACTAACTCTAATGAATTAAATTGAACTTATATCGTTATTATGTATCCATTTTGACCTTAATTAAATTTAAATAAAATAAATAATTATTTAAATAAAAAATCGGTTTTAAACCATGACTCAGTGTTTTTCACTATTCATCAAAAATTGGAAGTTTTCAGAAAAATACCAAAATTTCACCCTAGGCTAAATTTGATATTCCAAATCCAAAAATGAAGTCCATTTTGAAAGATAAAATTTATGAAATTTCAAAAAATGGTTATTACTATTCATAACGACTAGTTTGATTGGTTGTGGTGTGTGTTATAACTCAAAGTTGTGTACAACACACGCTATTGTATTATTCAAAGAGAAGCGTACCGTGGAAGCTTGGGGTGTTACATTCTCCCCTCCTTCAAATAATTTCATCTTCGAAATTTCTAGAATACTACCTCATGAAAATACTTGGGTGGTTCTTCATCATAAGTTCCTTGGGTTCCCATGTTGCCTCTTCCATCTTATGGTTTCTCCATAGAACTTTTACTAGACGAGTTGTCTGGTTTCTCAGCAATTGTTCTCTTATATCAAGAATCCTGACGGGCTCTTCGCAATAAGAAAGATCGGGTTCCAGTTCTAATTCCTTGTAAGTGGGTACATGCGTTGGGTCAGGCATGTATTTTCTCAACAGTGATATGTGAAACACATCGTGAACTTTGGAGAGACTTGACTGCATTGCCAAACGGTAAGCTACAGCCCCAATTCTTTCTAGAATTTTGAAAGGTCTGATGTACCTGGGACTCAATTTACCCTTCTTACCGAAACAAAAAACTCCCTTACATGGAGATACCTTTAAGAAAACATGATCTCCTACCTGAAATTCCAAATCCTTCCTTCGGTTATCGGCATAGCTCTTCTGTCTACTTTGAGCTGATTTGATGTGGTTTTGGATTACCTTTACCTTTTCCATTGTTTCCTCCACCAGTTTTGGGCCTACAAGATTTCTTTCACCAACGTTATCCCAACAGGTTGGTGTGCCACATCTCTTTCCGTATAATGCTTCATATAGTGCCATCTGAATACTCGAATAGAAGCTATTGTTATAGGAAAATTCTACCATAGGTAAATATTGATCCCACATACCCTAAAAGTCAAGTGAGAAATATCTCAACAAGTCTTCTGATGTTTGAATAGTTCGTTCTGATTGTCCATCAGTTTGAGGGTGGTAGGCAGTGCTCAAACGAAGTTCAGTATCCAAGGCCTTCTGAAGACTCTTCCAGAATCTTGAAGTAAAACGGGGATCATAATCAGAAACAATCGATAGGGGTACTCCATGAAGTCTCACAACTTCATTAATATATAGTCTTGCTAGATGTTCCAGTGGTAGATCTTCTCTTATAGCAAGAAAATGTGCTGACTTGGTAAGACGATCAACAATAACCTATATTGCATCATTCCTTCTAGGAGTCTTTGGTAGCCCCATGTCAAAGTCCATAATAATATTGTACCATTTACACTCTAGTATGGGAATAGGTTGCATGACTCCTCCAGGCTATTGCCTTCCATCGTTCACTTGTTGAAAAACCATACATCTTGACACAAAATCAGCAATCTCCCTCTTCATGTTGTCCCACCAAAAATGTTCCTTCAAATCTATATACATTTTGGTGCTCCCAGGGTGTATAGATAAATTGGAGCTATGAGTATCATCTAACAATTCCCTTTTCAGATCAGGTATATTGGGAACACAAAGTCTCTTCCCAAATTTTAAAATTCCTTCTTCATACACAAAGTCTCTCAATCTCCCATCATTCACAGCTTTAATCTTCTTTTGAAATTCTTCATCACCGGTCTGAGAACGCTTAATCCTTTCTAGTAAAGATGGTTTAGAAACTATTTGAAAAATCATTGATGTTTCACCTTCCATGGTTATTACCATGTCCATATTCACTAGATCCATGAAAATTGGATCCCTTTCAATTCTCATATTCTTCAAAAATCCATGATCTTTTCTGCTCAAAGCATCTGCCACCTTATATGCCTTCCCTGGCTGGTAGTGTATCATGCAGTCATAATCCTTGAGTAATTCAATCCATCTCCTTTGCCTCATGTTGAGTTCTTTTTGTGAGAAAATATACTTCAAACTCGTGTGATCATTATAAATCTCACATTTTTCACCATAGGGGAAGTGTCTCCATATCTTTAAATAAAAGATCACAGCTGCTAACTCGAGATCATGAGTAGGATAGTTTTGCTCATGAATTTTCAACTGTCATGATTCATAGGTAATAACCCTATCATTCTGCATAAGGACACAACAAAGTCCTTTCTTCGATGCATCACTATAAATAACGAACTCATAATTCCCCGATGGTAGAGTCAATATATGATAATTGGCTAACCTTCTCTTCAGTTCTTAGAAACATTATTCACACACTTTTGTACAAACAAATTTAACCCCTTTACGTGTGATATTTGTAAATGGGTTATCCAACCGGGTAAAATTTTGGATGAAATGTCTATCATAACCTGCTAAACCAATAAAACTATGTACCTCAGTTATACTCGTCGGTGCAGGCCATTCTTGGATTGCCTTGGTCTTAGAAGGATCAACAGAGATTCCATCTTTAGAGACAATATGGCCAAGAAAATAAATCTCCTGAAGCCAGAATTCACACTTGATAAACTTCCCATATAATTCATATCTTCTCAGAGTCTTCAGGATAATGCGCAAATGATTTTCATGATATTCGTAGATTTTGGAGTATACTAATATATCATCAATAAATAACACCAAAAATTCATCGAGATATTCCTTGAAAACTATATTCATTAGATCCATGAATACAGAGGGTGCATTAGTCAATCCAAAATGCATTACTGTAAACTCATAATGCCTGTACCTAGTTCAAAATGCTATCTTTGGAATTTCTTCCCTCTTCACACACAACTGATGATATCCAGATCGAAGTTCAATCTTTGAAAATTATTGAGCTCCATGAATTTGGTCAAATAAATCATCAATGTGAGGTAGGGGTACTTTTTCTTTATTGTTATAGCATTGATCTCACTGTAGTCGATACATAACCCCATAGATCCATCTTTTTTTTAACAAAAAGAACAGGGGCTCCCCATGGAGAAACACTAGGGTGAATAAATCCATTATTACTCAATTCCTCTAGTTGTTTCTTTAGTTCAACTAATTCCACAGTGGACATTATATAAGGGGTCTTCAATATAGGCCTTGATCTAGGAATTAAATCAATGGAAAACTCAACTTCTCATTCTAGAGGATGTCCAGGTAAATCTTTCGGAAACACATCTACATATTCTTTCACAATAGGTACATCCTCTATTTGAAAATTTATTTCCTCACCCACAGTCATTTCATTCTCTTCCTCCCCAATAATTGAATTTAGTTGAGCTACTGGGTGTGGATCTAGGAAAGAATTTGGTGGTGATGATTCTGCTCTAAAGATAAGGTGTTCCTTATCATCATCATCAAAAATAGTAACCTCCTTCTTCTTACAATAAATTTTTGCATCATGGCCTGAAATCCAATCCATACCAAGGATTATATCAAATTCAATCATAGGTATGACGATGAGATTAGTGGATAAAAAACATTTATGTGCTCTAATGGGGACTGATTCACAAAACTTTGTTGCAATGATACTTCCCTTAGGAGTTTTAACTGACAACTCCCTTGTTAAATCAAATTTTAAATATCTAATTTTCTTAGAAAACTGGGAAGATATGAAACAATGCGATGATCCAGAATCAAATAATGTATTTGCTAAACTTGAGGAAACCATTAAATTACCTGCCACCACGTCTTTCGAAGCTTCTACCTCAGCAGTAGTGATAGAATAAGCTTGGCCTCGATCCCTTGGCCTTTTCTGTGGTAAGTTCCCCTGATTCTTAGGAAATTCATTTTCATAATGTCTCATCTCCCTGCAATTGTAGCATTGTACATCGATAGCTTCCTTCTTCCCCTTGCAATCACTAGCTTGGTGGCCTTTTTCACCACACTTATAACAGACTCCCATTCCTTTTAAGCAAGTACCGGGGTGTTTCTTCCCACATTTACTGTAGGATGGATATTCAATAGATCTCTTCTTCTCCTGCTTTTCTTTAAATTCATAAGACTTAGATAATTCCTTTTATGTCCTGATAGCACATGAGACAATATCTTCATACGATGAGAAGGATTGTAAGACTAATGCTAGACGGAGAAATGGTTTTAACCCATCAAAGAAACGATCAATCTTACTTCTTGGGTTACAAATATAATCTCTAGCATACATTGCTAACCTTGTAAAGTTATCCTCATACTTTGCGACATTCTCATCCTCCTTTTGTCTCAAACTCAGAAATTGCCTTTCTATATCTGCTTGATGGTCACGAGGAAAGTATTTTTCTAAAAATAGATCTTTGAACTCCCTCCATTCAATATTTGATACTTCATCATCTTACTTCGTGTTTTGAATCAATGACCACCATTGATCAGTATCCCCAGTGAGGTGGTAAACTGCCATGATAACTTTTTCCCTATCAGTACTGCCCAAAGCCTAAAATATTTTCTCTAGGGAACTTATCCATTGCTCAGCTACCAATGGATTTTTACTCCCATTGAATGTTGGTGGTTTTTGCCTCATGAATCAACCTAACATTGATCCTTCATGCTGTGGATCAGGGTGCTCCATACAGGTAAGGTTATTATTCATAACCTGAGTGAGTTGTCCCAGTATGGTGATTAGCTGATCAGTACCAGTTTCATCACCATCTCTACTATAATTATCTTGAGCAGGAGGGAAATCCCTACATGGAGTGCTTGCATTGATACAGTTTCCATTTCTTCCACTATGCACCATTTCTGAACAATGGCATAAACTAGATCAGTTTATGAATCAAAATACACAATTCCATACTTGTAAAACACTTAACATAAATTGAACTATTTATGGATATAATCCATAATCATAAAAATGTTTTCTTTGAGGAATTATATACTCATAAACCCTTCATAATGGTTTGTAAAGAAAATGAGAATTACCCTAAGCATATCCCCCAAGAGTGTCGTAACCAAGAGTGTAGCAAGGCTCATTGTCATGCACCAGTTCTCGTTCGAGTCTAGCTCAAAGCAGTGTTTTCGGGTTTTACCCCTAGGTACATCTGTGCCAGAGCTACCTCTACCTGCTCCTATCCAGACAGGGATGCATTGCTCAGAAAATTCACAAAATCTCTATAATACCAAAATTCTAGGAAGTTCTTTTATACTAATCCACAAAGTCTATCTTAGGTCTATGTGCTCTAATCAGAGTTTATCTAAATCTAGCTTCCAAGGTTTGTACTAAACTTTCTTAGATACCAACTGTAACGCCCCGACCCTAGTTACCCAGAGTCGGTGCATTATTACATAACATTGGCATGATCAAAAAAGATCAAGTCTCGAAAGACCGATTAGTTTAGTAGTCTTGGAAACACTAGATATATTCATAAGTCTTACATTATATCATAAAGTAAAAAAACTACAACAACATATTGTCTTCATATCCCCTCATATTATCCCTACATGTCATTCATAAATTACTTCTTTTCATCCTGGGAAAAATAAAACATTGAAAGGGGTGAGCTCAGATGCTCAGTTAGGATAACAATATAGCAGAAACTTTCATAAATAAGCATAAACATTTAAGGCAGTGTATAACTAAAACAAAAGACTTTTAAACTTGAACTTCATCATAATATGGCAAAGATAAAATGAAATAATTCCATTTACTTATTCACATGGATATTCTACTAGTTGAATAATCACATGCAATATCAATAACCACTTTCATAATTATCGAATGCATAATATCAGACTATCATAACCACGTAGTCAAGGCCTTGTGCCAAGACTACAAATAAGATTTTTTCAATACCTTGTCCCAAGACACTAGTTTGTATCATGAGACCTACCTATGCATCAAGGAGCTATAGCGGGCTCAACCCATCACATATTAAGTCCAATGCATTCCTCATATGAACAAGTTTAAACCTAATATAAACATTCCTATTAAAACTAGCATAGGAAATGTCAATACTTTCTCCATAAACCATGAATGGTATAAAAATAACACATCCACATTCAAACATATTACAAAACCTTCAATACAATATAGAAGTTTTTTATCATAATAAATAAACTTCAAATAAGATTAAAATCCATCAAAGGATGTTGACATAGATGAAATCACAACTATTTGAGAGAAATATCTCTTTTTTTAAATAATTTAAAAGTCGCATAATTATAAAATAAAATATTTACTTTAAAAATATTCTTATAAGCTCGTAAGGGAATCTTCAATAATTTTATAAGGCGTAAAATAGCCTCACCCTCCGTATAAGTTAAAAAAGACATTCTTACCTTAATTCTGTCGAAAAGGTTAAAAAGGACCTTGTTTGGAAAACGATAGAATGATTCCTTTATAAACTTCTTATAAAAAGTCAATAAGGGTATAAATGACTTTAACCCATAGTTTTTAAAATATTAAGAATGATTTGAAATACATTTTTAAGAAACATTGATGTGGATGATAAAGAGGTCCCAGTAGATAATTACGTATAAACAACCTCGGATAATGAAGAGATTAGAAAATAAACCCTTACCTTGTACTTTTCCTTAGTTGATGGAATGTTAACCTCCTTTATAATAGTTAAAAAATGTTATTAAATTATACAAGAACCATATACATAATTATGATATCATATATGATCTTCTAATAATGCTTTGTTAATAATATTTTAGTATTATCGTTGTTTTGGGTGTTAACTTACTCGTTTTCTTTTATATGTTTCATTACATAAGTTGTGTTTGTTATGGATAGGTTGTATATTATTCATATCCAAAATTATATAAAGTTCTTAAACATTAATTTTAATCATCAAATGAGAATTATTCTTGAATGGATATGATGGGTATTGAATCTCATTTCGTTCGTGGAGACGGTTGTCCGTACGTACGCACGAGCGACAATATCATTATTTTGATATTAAAATAATATATAATTGGATGGTATATCATATATGCAGAATCATTATCATGTTATATTTATTATTTACATGAATTACACATCATTATTATACCCATCCAAATAATAATGTATTTAATAACAATTACACCACGACGTGGAGACGGTAGGCCGTACGTACGCACGTATAGTGACATGTCATTCAAAAGATGGATAGAATACTGAATATGGTTATACCATATTTATAATAACATCACAGTATATATAAGATACTGTATTTATTATTTTAGAATGGAAATAACAAATAAATAAGAAGTTGAAGAAGAAAGGAACTTGAAAGATGGTGGTGAAAACATTACCCCTTCTTCGGGTTCTTCCTTTTGATTTGATCAAAATGGCTCCTTAGGTTGGCTTTATGACTAAAGGAATGCCTCTATGATTAAGGGAGGATATTTTAGAGGGTATTTGGGCAGAGGTTGGCTGATACCAAAATCTTTGAAGGTGTGAAGTTGAGAGAAGGGCGAGTGACCTTTTATAAGAGGTGTGAGGGGCACCTTTGGAAAAGCTAGAAATATTATTTTATAATAATTTCATATTCGGTTTCTAATGGATATAAAGTATATTATTTAAAGTTTAAGGTGGGGATGGGTCTAAATCCTTTCAACCAATAGATTTTAGATAGTTTTGGGTCATTATATTAACCTTATCATTTAGTTTTAACTCTTAGTTAATTAGTTTGACATTTACCATGTCACATTGTATTTTTATGTTATATAGTTAATAAAATTACTATATACATACAAGAGACCCCCAAGTGGTCCATTAATAATACACCTATCATGATATTAGTCCTTTGGACAAACCTTAGATTTTTAAGAATATAATATCAATTAATAATATAATATTTGTTTTAAAAACTCTTTTATGTCAATTTTGACACTATTGATTATTTTGTTTTTGATAATTTTATAAAAGCATTATTACTTCGAAAACAAATTATATAATCAGTCCTAATATGTCATATTAACCTATAAAATTAGTTTAATTCATAAAAAGTATCAAATTACATTTATTTTGATATTTATAATATCAATTATTTTAATATTTCATTAAAAAGGTAATTATTGCATCACCATTGTGTCATAAATAAATTAAATTATTTAATGTATAAAAATTATAAATAAAATATAATTATGTAGGAAAGATTTTTACCTTTCTAATGAATATTTATAATTGAATTTAACATATGTATAACCCTATATTAAAAATGTTTTAGTTATTAAACATTGATTTTAACTCTTTTAACTCTTCTTTGAATTAAATAATAATAAATGTCCTAATCTAATACAAGTGGAACTAAATGATAATATTTTATTCCTAAGGTTGTTTTTGGTAGATATACACTTTTACAATATAATTATCATATGTTTTAAGCTAATATTAATATCATTTTTACCCTTAATTACCCTATTTACTTTTAACTGTGGTAAATAAAAGTAAAAAGTTACTAGTCACCAAAAATTATTTTTATCTTATTCAAACACATTTTACTCCTTGATATTAACCGTGTCTCTCATATTTTAGAAATTCCACTCACAGAAGCAGTAAAATTAAGTTTTATGTGAATTTCCAAATTCTCCTAGGAGGTGGGTAAAAGACGGTGAAAAGTTCCATAAAACTTTTATATATCTAAAATTATTCTAAACTAACTCCAATGAATTACATTGAACTTATATAGGTATTATGTATCCATTTTTACCTTAATTAAAATTAAATAAAATACATAATTATTTAAATAAAAATTCGGTTTTAAACCATGACTCAGTGTTTTTCACTATTCATCAAAAATTGAAAGTTTTCAGAAAAATTCCAAAATTTCACCCTAGGCTAATTTCGATATTCCGAATCCAAAAATGATGTCCATTTTGAAAGATAAAATTTATAAAATTTCAAAAAGTGGGTATTACTGTTCATAACGGCTAGTTTGATTGGTTGTGGTGTGTGTTAGAACTCGAAGTTGCGTACAACACATGCTACTGTATTATTCAAAGAGAAGTGTATCGTGGAAGCCTGGGGTGTTACATTCTCCCCTCCTTCAAATAATTTCATCCTCAAAATTTCTATAATACTACTGCATGAAAGGACTTGGGTGGTTCTTCATCATAAGTTCCTCAGGTTCCCATGTTGCCTCTTCCATCTTATGGTTTCTCCATAGAACTTTTACTAGACAAGTCATCCGGTTTCTCAGCACTTGTTATCTTGTATCAAGAATCCTGATGGGCTCTTCTCAATAAGACAGATCGGGTTCCAGTTCTAATTCCTCATAAGTGAGTACATGCGTTGGGTCATGCATGTATTTTCTCAACAGTGATACATGGAACACATCGTGAACTTTGGAGAGACTTGGCGGCATTTCCAAATGGTAAGCTACAGCCCCAATTCGTTCTAGAATTTCGAAAGGTTCGATGTACTTGGGACTAAATTTACCCTTCTTACCAAAACTTATAACTCCCTTCCATGGAGATACCTTTAAGAAAACATGATCTCCTACCTGAAATTCCAAATCCTTCCTTCGGTTATCGGCATAGATCTTCTACCTACTTTGAGCTGCTTTGATGTGGTTTTGGATCACCTTTACCTTTTCAATTGTTTCCTCCACTAGTTATGGGCCTATAGTCTTTCTTTCACCAACATCATCCAACTGGTTGGTGTGCGACATCTCTTTCCGTATAATGCTTCATATGGTTCCATCTGAATACTCGAATGGAAGCTATTTTTATAGGAAAATTTCTACCATAGGTAAATATTGATCCCACATACCCTGAAAGTCAAGTGAGTGAGATCACAACATGTCTTCTAAGGTTTGAATAGTCCATTCGGATTGTCCATCTATTTGAGGGTGGTAAGCAGTGCTCAAACGAAGTTTAGTATCCAAGGCCTTCTAAAGACTCTTCCAGAATCTTGAAGTAAAATGGGGATCACGATCATAAATAATTGATAGGGGTACTTTATGAATTCTCACAACTTCATTAATATATAGTCTTGCTAGACGTTCCAGTGGTAGATCTTCTCTTATAGCAAGAAAATGTGCTGACTTGGTAAGACGATCAACGATAACCCATATTGCATCATTCCTTCTAGAATTCTTTGGTATCCCCATGACAAAGTCCATCGTAATATTGTCCTATTTGCACTATAGTATAAGAAGAGGTTGCATGACTTCTCCAGGTTGTTGCCTTCCAGCTTTCACTTGTTGACAAACCATACATCTTGACACAGAATTAGCAATATATCTCTTCATGTTGTCCCACCAAAACTGTTCCTTCAAATATCTATACATTTTGGTGCTCCCATAGTGTATAGAGAAATTAGATCTATGAGCATCATCTAACAATTCCCTTTTCAGATTAGGTATATCGGGAACACAAAGTCTCTTCCCAAATTTTAAAATTCCTTCTTCATACACAAAGTCTCTCAATCTCCCATCATTCACAGCTTTAATCTTCTTTTGAAATTCTTCATCATCGGTCTGAGAACTCTTAATCCTTTCTAGTAAATATGGTTTGGCAACCATTTGAAAAAGCATTGATGTTTCACCTTCTATGGTTATTCTCATGTCCATCTTCACTAGATCCATGAAAATTGGATCCCTTTCAACTCTCATATTGTTCAAAACTCCATGATATTTTCTGCTTAAAGTATCTTCCACCTTATTTGTCTTCCCTGGGTGGTAGTGTATCATGCAATAATAATCCTTGAGTAATTCAATCCATCTCCTTTGCCTCATGTTGAGTTCTTTTTGTGAGAAAATATACTTCAAACTCTTGTAATCAGTATAAATCTCACATTTTTCACCATAGAGGTAGTGTCTCCATATCTTCAAAGCAAATATCACAGCTTCTAACTCGAGATCATGAGTAGGATAGTTTTTCTCAGGAATTGTCAACTCTCGTGACGCATAGGCAATAACCCTATCATTCTGCATAAGGACACAACCAAGTCCTTTATTCTATGCATCACTATAAATAACGAACCCATCATTCCCCGATGGTAGAGTCAATGTAGGATAATTGACTAATCTTCTCTTCAGTTCTTCAAAACATTATTCACACTCTTTTTTTCAAACAAATTTAACCCCTTTATGTGTGATCTTTGTTAATGGGTTAGCCAACCAGGCAAAATTCTGGACGAAACTTCGATAATAACCTGTTAAACCAATAAAACTGCATACCTCAGTTATACTCGTAGGTGCAGTCCATTCTTGGATTGCCTTGGTCTTAGAAGGATCAATAGAGATTCCATCTTTAGAGACAATATGTCCAAGAAAATAAATCTCCTGAAGCCAGAATTCACACTTGCTAAACTTCCCATATAATGCATGTCTTCTCAGAGTCTTCAGGATAATACGCAAGTGATTTTCATGATCTTAATAGCTTTTGGAGTATACCAAGATATCATCAATAAATACCACCACAAATTCATCGAGATATTCCTTGAAAACTCTATTCATTAGATCCATGAATACAGAGGGTGCATTAGTCAATCCAAAAGGCATTACTGTAAACTTATAATGCTCGTACCTGGTTCGAAATGTTTTCTTCGTAATGTCTTCCTTCTTCACACACAACTGATGATATCCAGATCTAAGTTCAATATTTGAAAATTATTTAGATCTATGCTTTTAGTCAAATAAATCATCAATGCGAGGTAGGGGATACTTGTTATTTATTGTTATAGCATCGATCTCCCTGTAGTCGATACATAACCTCATAGATCCATCTTTCTTTTTAACAAAAATAATAGGGGATCCCCATGGAGAAACACTAGGGTGAATAAATCCCTTATTACTCAATTCCTCTAGTTGATTCTTTAGTTCAACTAATTCTACAGTGGCCATTCTATAAGGGGTCTTCGATATAGGCCTTGATCCATGAATTAAATCAATGGAAAACTCAACTTCTCTTTCTGGAGGATGTCCAGGTAAATCTTCCTGAAACACATCTATATATTCTTTAAAAATAGTTACATCCTCTATTTGAACATTCCTTTCCGCACCCACAGTCATTTCATTCTCTTCCTCCCCAATAATTGAATTTAGTTGAGCTACTGGGGGTGGATCTAGGTAAGAATTAGGTGGTGGTGATTCGGCTCTAAAGATAAGGTGTTTATTATCATCATCATAAAAAATAGTAACCTCCTTCTTCTTACAATAAATTTTTGCATCATGGTCTGAAATCCAATCCATACTGAGGATTATATCAAATTCAATCATAGGTATGATGATGAGATCAGCGAATAAAGAACATTTATGTGCTCTAATGGGGACTGATTCACAAAAATTTTTTGCAATGATACTTACCTTAGGAGTTTTAACTGACAACTCCCTTATTAAATCAAATTGGAAATATCTAATTTTCTTAGAAAACTGGGAATATATGAAACAATACGATGATCCATAATCAAATAATGCATTTTCTAAACTTGAGGAAACTATTAAATTACCTGCCACAATGTCTTTCAGAGCTTCTACCTCAGCAGTAGTGATAGCATAAGCTTGGCCTGGATCCCTTGGCCTCTTCTAAGGTAAGTTCCCCTAACTCTTAGGAAATTCATTTCCATAATTTATCATCTCCCTGAAATTGTATCATTAGACATTGGTAGCTTCCTTCTTCCCCTTGCAATCACGAGCTTGGTGGCCTTTTTCACCACACTTGTAACAGACTCCCATTCCTTTTAAGCAAGTACCAGGGTGTTTCTTCCCATATTTACTAAAGGATGGATATTCAAAAATTCCCTTATTCCCCTTATTTACATTCCCATAGTGATCAGCATATCTCTTCTTCTCCTGCTTTGCTTTAAAGTCATAAGACTTAGAGAATTCCTTTTCTGTCTTGATAGCACATGAGACAATATCTCCGTACTACGAGAAGGATTGTGAGACTAATTATAGACATATAAATGGTTTTAAACCATCAAATAAATGATCAATATTACTTATTGGGTTACATATATAATCCCCATCATACCTTGCTAACCTTTTAAAGTTAGCCTCATACTTTGCAACATTCTCACCCTTCTTTTGTCTCAGACTCAGAAATTGCCTTTCCATATCTGATCGATGGTCACGAGGAAAGTATTTTTCCAAAAAAAGATCTTTGAAATCCCTTCATTCCATATTTGATACTTTATCATCTTCCTTCGTGTTTTGAATCAATGACCACCATTGATCAGTATCTCCAGTGAGGCGGTAAACTTCCATGATAACTTTTTCTCTATCACTACTCCCCAAAGCCTGAAATATTTTCTCTAGGGAACTTATCCATTGCTCAGCTACCAATGGATTTGTACTCCCATTGAATATTGGTGGTTATTGCCTCATTAAGCGATCTAACATTGATCCTCCACGCTACGGATCAGGGTGCTCCATACAGGTAAGGTTATTATTCATTACCTGAGTGAGTTGTCCCAGTATGGTGATTAGATGATCAGTACCAGTTGCATCACCAGCTCCACTATAATTATCTTGAGCAGGAGGAAAATCCCTACATGGAGTGCGTGAATTGATATGGTTTCCATTTCTTCCACTAGGCGCCATTTCTAAACAGTGGAATAAACTAGATCAGTTTATGAATCAAAATACATAATTCCATACTTGTAAAAAACTTAACATAAATTGAACTATTTATGGATATAATCCATAATAATAATAAAAATTATTTCAGGAAGTATATACTCATAAACCCTTCATAATGTTTTGTAAAGAAAATGATAATTATCCTAAGATATCCCCCGGGAGTGTCGTAACCAAGAGTGCAGCAAGGGCCGTTGTCATGCACCAGTTCTCGTTCGAGTCTAGCTCAAAGCAGTGTTTTCGGGTTTTACCCCTAGGTACATCTGTGCCAGAGTCGCCTCTACCTGCTGGTATCTAGATAGGGATGTATTGCTCGAAAAACTCACAAAATCTCTACAATTCCAAAATTCTAGGAAGTTCTTCTATACTAATCCTCAAAGTCTATCTTAGGGTTATGTTCTATAATCAGAGTTTATCTAAATATAACTTCCAAGGTTTGTACTAAACTTCCTCAGATACCAACTGTAACGCCCCGACCCCAAATACCCAGTTTCGGTGCATTATTACATAAAATTGGCATGATCACAAAAGATCAAGTCTCAAAAGACTGATTATTTTAGTAGTCTTGGAAACACTAGATATATTCATAAGTCTTACATTACATCATAAAGTAAAAAAAACTACAACAACATCTTTTCTTCATATCCCCTCATACTATCCCTATAGGTCATTCATAAATTACTTCTTTGCATCCTGGTAAAAATAAAACATTGAAAGGCATGAGATCAGATGCTTAGTAAGGATAACAATATAGCGGAAACTTTCATAAATAAGCATAAACATTTAAGGAAATGTATAACTAAATCAAAAGCATTTTAAAATTGAACTTCGGAATAATATGGAAAAGATAAAATGAAATAATGTCATTTACTTATTCACATGGATATTCTACTAGTCGAATAATCACATGCAATATCAATAACCACTTTCATAATGATGGAATGTATAATTCCAGACTATCATAACCACATAGTCAAGGCCTTGTGCCAAGACTACAAATAAGATTTTGTCAAGGCATTGTGCAAAGATACTAGTTTGTCTCATGAGACCTACTGATTCATTGAGGAGCTATAGTGGGCTCCACCCGTCACATATTAATTCCAATGCATTCCTCATATGAACAGGTTTAAACATAACATAAACATTCATATTAAAACTAGCATATGAAATGTCAATAGTTTCTCTATAAACCATGAATGGTGTAAAAATAACACATCCATAGTCAAACATATCACAAAACCTTCAATACAATATGGAAGTTTTGTATCATAATAAATAAACTTCAAATAAGCTTAAAATCCATCAAAGGATGTTGACATAGATGAAATCAAAACTATTTGAGAGAAATATATATTTTTTTTAAATCATTTAAAAGTCACATAATTATAAAATAAAACATTTACTTTGAAAATATTATTATAAGCTTGTAAGGGAAGATTCAACAATTTTATAACGGCAGAAAATATCTGCACCCGCTGTATAATTTAAAAAAGACATTCTTACCTTGATTCTGTCGAAAAGGTTAAAAAGGACCTTGTTTGGAAAACAATAGAAATATTCCTATATAAACTTCTTATAAAAAGTAAAAAAGGGTATAAATTACTTTAAACCATAGTCTGTAAAATAGTAATAATGATTTGAAATACATTTTTAAGAAACATAGATGTGGATGATAAAGAGGTCCCAGTAGATAATTACGTATAAACAACCTCAGATAATGAAGAGATTGTGAAATAAACCCTTACCTTGTAATTTTCCTTAGTCGATTGTATTTTAACCTCCTGTATAATAGTTAAAACATTGTTATTAAATTATACAATAACCATATACATAATCATGATATCATATATGATCTTCTAATAATGCTTTGTTAATAATATTTTAGTATTATCGTTGTTTCGGGTGTTAACTTACTCATTTTATTTTGTATGTTTTGTTACATAAGTCGTGTTTGTTATGGTTAGGTTGCATCTTATTCATATCCAGAATGATATAAAGTTCTTAAACATTACTTTTAATCATCAAATGAGAATTATTCGTGAATGGATTTGATGGGGAATGAATCTCATTGCGTTCGTGGAGACGGTAGTTCGTACGTACGCACGAGCGACAATATCATTATTTTGATATTAAAATAATATATAATTGGATGGTATATAATATATACAGAATCATTATCATGTTATATTTATTATTTACATGAATTACACATCATTATTATACCCATCCAAATAATAATGTATTTAATAACAATTACACCACGACGTGGAGACGGTAGGTCGTACGTACGCACGTATGGTGACATTTCATTAAAAGGATGGATATAATACTGAATATGGTTGTAACATATTTATAATAACATCACAGTATATATAAGATACTGGAGTTATTATTTTAGAATGGAAATAACAAAGAAATAAGAAGTTGGAGAAGAAAGAAACTTGAAAGAGGTTGGTGAAAACATTACCTCTTCTTCAGGTTCTTTCTTTTGATTTGATCAAAATGGATCTTTAGGTTGGATATTTTACTAAAGGAAGGCCTCTAGGATAAATTTAGGGTATTTGTTCAGAGTTTTGACGAGCCCAAAGGCTTTGAAGGTGTGAAATTGAGAGAAGGGGGAGTTCCCTTTTATAAAAGGGTGAGGGGCACCTTTGGAAGAGCTAGAAATATTATTTTATAATAAATTCATATTCGGTTTCTAATGGCTCCAAAGTAGATTATTTAAATTTTAAGGTGGGTATGGGTCAAAATAATTTCAACAAATAGATTTTAGACAGGTTTGGGTCATTATATTAACCTTATCTTTTAGTTTTAACTCTTAGTTAATTAGTTTGACATTTACCATGTCACTTTTTATTTTTATATTATATAATTAATAAATTTACTATATACATCCAAGAGACCCCTAAGTGGTACATTAATAATACACCTATCATGATATAAGTCTTTTGGACGAACCTTAGATTTTTAGGAATAGAATATCAATTAATAATATAATATTTTTTTTAAAAACTCTTTTATGTCAATTTTGACACTATTGAGTATTTTGTTTTTGATAATTTTATAACATCATTATTACTACGAAAAAAAATTATATAATCAGTCCTGATATGTCATATTTACCTGGAAAATTATTTTTATTCATAAAAAATCTCAAATTACATTTATTTTGATATTTATAATATCAATTATTTTAATATTTCATTAAAAAGGTAATTACTGCATCACCATTATGTCATAAATAAATTAAATTATTTAATGTATAAAAATTATAAATAAAATATCATTATGTAGGAAAGATTTTTACCTTTCTAATGAATATTTATAATTGAATTTCTCTTATGTATAACTCTATATTAAAAATGTTTTAGTTATTAAACTTTGATTTTAACTCTTTTAACTCTTCTTTGAATTAAATAATAATAAATGTCCTAATCTAATCCAAGTGGACCTAAATGATAATATTTTATTCATAAGGTTGTTTTTGGTCGAGACACACTGTCCAAAAGAATTAGGATATGTGTTAGGATAATATTAATATCATTTTTACCCTTAATTTCCCTATTTAATTTTAACTGTGGTAAATAAAAGTAAAAATTTACTATTCACCAAAAATTATTTTTATCTTATTGAACCACATTTTACTCCTTGATATTAACCATTTCTCTCAAATTTTCGAAATTCCACTCACAAAAGCGGTAAAATTAAGTTTTATGTGAATTTCCAAATTCTCATAGGAGGTGGGTAAAAGATGGTGAAAAGTTCCATAAAATTTTTATATATCTAAAACAATTCTAAACTAACTCCAATGAATTACATTGAACTTATATAGGTATTATGTATCCATTTTTACCTTAATTAAATTTAAATAAAATAAATAATTATTTAAATAAAAATTCAGTTTTAAACCATGACTCAATGTTTTTCACTATTCATCAAAAATTGAAAGTTTTCAAAAAAATACCAAAATTTCACCCTAGGATAATTTTGATATTCTGAATCCAAAAATGAAGTCCATTTTGAAAGATAAAATTTATAAAATTTTAAAAAGTGGGTATTACTTTTCATAACGGCTAGTTTGATTGGTTGTGGTGTGTGTTAGAACTCGAAGTTACGTACAACACACGCTACTGTATTATTCAAAGAGAAGTGTACCGTGGAAGCTTGGGGTGTTACATTGGTATGAGATACTAACTCAATTTTTATTATAAAATGATTTTGTTAAAGTAAAGTTTGATCTTAAATTATTTATAAAGAATGTTTCTAATGATATTTTGATTGTACAAATATATATTGATGATCTAATATTTTTATCTACAAATTATTTATTTTGTAATGATTTTTCTAAATTGATGACTAGTGATTTTGATATGAGTTTAATAGGATAGTTTAAATTTTTTATTGATTTTTAAATTAATCAAAGAAAAGATGGTATTTTCTTAAATCAATCTAAGTATGCTAAAGAAATTGGTAAAAGGTTTGGCCTTGATTCATGCAAGTCTATTAAAACACCAATAAGTACAAATTCCAAATTGGATTTGGATGAATCTAGAAAGTGTGTTGATGTTAAATTGTATAGAAGCATAAAAGTAATTTTACTGTATTTGAATTAATATAGACCAAATATAATGTTTTTAGTTTGTTTATGTGCTATATTTCAATCAAATCCTAAGGAAAGTCATCTTAAAGATATTAAGATAGTTATTAGATGTATCAAAGGAACAGTTAGTACTAGTTTATTTTATTCAAATCGTAATTTTTTTATTTATTATCATATTTTGATTTTGAATTTGGAGGCTATGAGCTTGACTAAAAAATCACAATAGGTATGTGTCATTTTATTGAAAAGAATTTAATTTCATGAAGTTCTAAAAAACAACTGACAATGGAATTATCTACACCTAAGGATGAGGATGTTTTTGTTTCTAGTTTTTTTTCTTAGAGTATATATATTAAACAAACTTTATGGGATTTTAATATTATCTTTGACAAAATTTTAATTTTCTATGATAATTATAGTGTTATTTAAATTTCTAAAAATCCTTTGAAACACTCTAGAACAAAACATATAGATGGTAGATTTCATTTTTTGAGGGATCATGTATTAGTTTATAATTTGTTACAAATGGAAAATAATTTGTTGAAATATTTACTAAACCATTAGATTTTGTAAGTTCTAAGAAAATGAAGTTTAAACTTGGTATATTAGAAGAATAATATTTTTATTATTTTGATTATTTTTTGTTTACTTTATGTTAAAAATTGAATGTATATTTTTTGTTTATGGTTTATTAAATATACTTATTTGTGTAATGTTATTAATTGTTAAATTTTCTTAGTAATGATCTAATTTATTTTATAATTCATATTAATTTTATTTAACATATTCTAAATACTGATCTACATTTCATAACTATTGTATATGAATTTATAAAGGGGGGATTTATGAATTTTAAAACTAGGTATTTATAGGACCCTGGAACACCCTGAGAGGGGAGGGGTGAATCAGGGTGTCAAATTTTTCTTTTAATGTGATGGATCTTGTTCCCACATTGGTAGGAACTCATTAAAACTTTATGATGGATCCGATTAGTAGTCAAACATTCACATGTATAAAGACAACAAAGTAGTTTTACTAGGTTCACCACTAAGGGATAGTCCAAGGAGAATACGCTAATAGTGTGTCAGTCATACCAAAATCCACTAATATTTACTAGTTTTGCAATACAAGAGTTCATACATAGCCACTCTATACTATGTACACTACCTTTACAAGATTTTAGGGATAGCACACCGCGTCCCTCGAAACACTTCTGTTGACTCCCCCTAGCTCACTGCTTTGAGAGAAGTCTATAAATTTATTGACTTGAAGGTCGCTTCAATGGATTAGAATTAAAGTATTTGTGCTTTTCTAGAATGAGACTGTACTTTCACCATAGACCTAATTTGATGCACTCTATAATCATTGTTCACTAAAAAACTGATGTTCAAAACTACCTTTTGCAAAGCTCTTTCACGATGATCAACCCTTTATGAAGCTAACTACCTTTACAAAGCTCACTAAGTCAACACAGAATGCCCCATCATCATGAAGCGCCCTTTACTTAGAATCATTGTCATTAGTCAATACTAAACTAGTCTTTTCATGGTGCTTAAGTTATCATAGAAATCCAGATTCATGGAGCTCCTCTAGCTTCGCAAAATTAAAGAAATTTTAGATTTTCCTCGAATAATATCATGTCAAATAGATTGGGATTAGCCTTATATTTATAGGCCCGCCCTTTCTCGATGATCCGCCGCCTCAATCACATTTTCTAGATCATTCAAAAATATCTTTGTGGTGCTCCTCCAATCATGAAGCTCCATTGATATTTGACATTGTTTCGAAGCTTTCTGTCAAACCATCATGCACTCGCAATGTTCTAATTCTCATGATCATAGAGAATTCCATCACCATTTGAGATGCTCCATATCTTCATGAACATCAACCTAGTCTTTTCATAACCCATTCCTTTATCATATTTATGAAGATCTCATTCCAGAAAACAACCCTTCGCGTTGTTATCCATTCCTCCAGATTTTGAGCCCAAAAATTTGACAAACACTGGGAAACAATGCCACCTTCAACACTATTATCAGCATGTACTATAAGAGAATTTATCTTTCACACTCCTTGATCAACCATGTGATAATTGACAAAAAAACACAAACCATACTCCATTTCCAACAAATAACATCCTTGGTTCAAACAGTATTTTTAATTGTTTATTATTTCAGAGGGAAAACAATTTTCTTAATATTTTTTCCTTTTGATAAATTTCAAAAAGGGGGAGAATATTTTGAGGATGGTTTTAAATTTTTTTAAAAAAATTGTTTTTGTAATTTACAAAAAGGGAGATATTGTTAGCATTTGAACTTGGAAATTTAATATTTAATTAACTATTTTTGTTTTTCTGAATTATAATTACCCCAAATTTATTTAAACTTAATTACCTAACATTCAAGTGTTTCATATGTTAAAATACCTAAAATTTTCATACTTAATGTTTTTAATTATCTTATATATCAGTGTTTTATTTCATTATCACATGTGAAAAAATTTAATTACCTAAAATTTAAATTTTAATGTGTTAAAAATTATATAAATTTGGATTTATATTTTGTTTGACATAGTAAAACCTATTTTTGAACTACTATGTAAAGGTATCTTCTAAATTATAGAGTTTCATAAGGATAAGAATACATTTATATATGTTTTGTAAGGGTATCCCTGCTACTATGTATGGGTACCAACAAGTTTCCTATACTCATGTAAGGGTAACCCATGTAAGGGTAGCTCGTGAGTTCTAAAACTCACGTAAAGGTTGATCCCAGCCTGTGTAAGGGTAACCTATGAGTTCTAAAGCTCATGTAAAGGTGGATCTAAACTCTCATAAGGGTATACCAGGTCTTCCATTACTCGCATATGGGTAAATGGATACCTATGTAAAGGTATAACTGAATGAATCTTCATCTTCTACCATAACACGGGTATCCTCCATGAATTCCTCATCGGTAGCACACCATTACCTCTTCACACTTCAAGACCTCAACAATAACAAGATTATGACCAGTAACATTACCACCACTCACCTCTGACAATAGTGCACCTGAAACTGGTAGCATAAGCATCATCAGCACATAATGTAATCAACCTTCAATTGTTGAATAGGTGGTGGTAGCGTGCACGATACGTGCACAAAAATATCTTCATGCTTGGCTTCACGTGTTGGATCATCTTAATGGTAGCTTGTCATTATGAACACGGGACGGTAGCACATGTGACTACTAACGATAGGAAGTGTATTTTTTTTAGTGGTATCATTCCCCTTTTTCTAGTGAACAGTAGTGCTAGCATCTTTCTTCTTTAACGATAGCATGTTATTCTAGCAGTAGTATCTTCTTTTACTGGTAGCACTTCTTCATTAACAATAACTTATTATTCTAGTGGTATTATCTCTTCACTATAGTATGAAAATTAGTGGTTATAGTAGCAAGCATCTTCTATTGTTAGTTAAAAAAATATATTCACTTTTGTTATTTATAAAATGTGCGATCATTGCACAATATCATAACAAACAGTGTTTAATTTTTAATTACTACAACTTATATAAAATTTATTAATTATTATTTTAATTTATAAAATAATTGTATTTTTAAAAAAATATTAATAGATGATTGATTAATTATTTTGTACATAAATTCTTTATTGAAAAATACATGCATTATATATTGCTCTGTTTAAATTTTTTTAATCTGTGATATTATTCAATTCATTTTAATTGTTTCATTTATTTTGAAAATAAATGTATGATATAAAAAATTACATTGAATTTTTTTTGATAGAAAAAAATAATGGGAAATATTTTTTGGAATTAATGAGTTTCAAATTATTTTTTTATACTCTATTTTTATATTTTTATATTATCAAATTACTATAATTTTTTCATAAGTTTTTATTGGTTTACTTATTTGAAAATCTTTCATATAATCTAATAATCATATCAGAATTTTTTTTAAAGAGTTAAATATAGGAAATAGAATGCATAAAAATTATTCATTGATTATGGGCCACATTTAAATAGTTAATGACATGTTTTCATATTTTTTATTTTAATTGTTGAATGTTGGTGATAAGTTTAGGAAAATCCAGCATAATGAGAATCAAAGGGGTTTGAAGACCATATGTAATTTTTTTATATTGGTCGGATTAGATTACTCAATAGGGGGTGAATTGAGTATCTATAAAAAAAATTGGTTAAAAATTATTCTTAAATAGTGTCCCTAATAAGGTTAAATACAGCCCAGTTAATCAAAGTAATACAGTTATAAAGGTTTGACTATTTAAATAACTTCTTAGAAGATTGATTAATTCTCAGTAATCTTAATGTCAGTTATTAATATTACTTTTGAATATATTCTACTAAGACAAGACAATTATAACTTCTTTCCAAGATTAACTATCAAAGTGAATTTAGTGATTTCTAAATTATACAGTAAAGTAGTAAAATAGAGAATACTAAATTAAGCAGCACAACGGATATGAAACAAGTGGTTCAGTCTCAAGACGATACCTAATTCAATCCACTTGGTGATCACCTTCCACCAAGCAGTTTATATAAATAAACTTGATTCACACCCTAGATTGGGGTTAAACAACAGTACACAAGAATGTCCAGGTCACACAGGGACCTATTCCATAGTTATTCGTGGGTAAAAACAACCAGGACACATAGGGGCCTCTTCCACACTTATCAGTGAGTATACACAAGTGCACAAAGATGTTTGAGTAAGGATATCTTGTATCCTTCAGTTTAATGCAGGAGATAGATTGTATTTTTATATAGATACACACACTGCTTGAAATATAGTAAAATGATATAAAACAGAGCAGAAATATTGAGATAGGTTTAGAAATGCTCTGAATGTTAGTCTTTGTAGCTTTAGACTTCTGAGATGAAGCAGATGCAGAAATCAAGTCCTCGTATGCAAAACAGAGTGTCACAAGTCAGACAGATCTAGTTTGTGTTCTTCGTGATGTTTGACAGTGCAAATATGTTCTCGATTCTGGGATTCAATTGTGCTTTCTGTGTTCTCATCAGCGTTGAGTTACATGGGAAAATTATTTATTCAAATTAATTCTCTGAGTGAGTTCTTCGTTATTGTGCTTATTCCTTTTTTTCCTTGCTTTCATCTATCATGCCACACACATTTTGTTTCTGGGCCGCACTACTCTTTTATCTTGGAGTGCATGTGTTTGAGCTGACAGGTTGCATGTATTCTGTACCCCGTACCTCGTACTGTCAGATGAAATGTCTACAAATAAATATTAATTATGTCATTGCATTTAAAATCTTCAAATATGACCATTAGAGATTAAATTGAAAGACAAAAAAAGATATTAAGAAACGGTGTCACAATATGTCATGGGAACGGTGTCTCATTCACAGTGTCTAGTTCATGGTGTCTGGTTCATGGTGCCTGGTTCACAATGTTTGCTTGTTCACGGTGTCTCATGGTCATGGTGTCTGCTTGTTCACAGTGTCTGCTTGTTCACGGTGTCTGCTTGTTCACGGTGTCTGTTTGTTCATGGTGTCTGCTTGTTCACGGTGTCTCATGCTCACGGTGTCTACTCTGGAACTCTCTTTATAGATTTAAGTTATGTTCGTGAATCCTTATTACATTACCAAGTATGAAAATGAGCTTTCCTTTAGATCTGACAATCAATAATTAATATGTATGAGATTTAGAGAATCTTTTATACGTATTTGAGGTTCTTCATCGATAGAGAATCATCTGTATTTGTTAGAGATTCTTAGTCAATGGTATCCTTCGACACATTATATAGAAATCTCTTGGTCATTATGATAACCATACCAGTTTTAAAGCCACTCAGCAGGGCACTTGAAGTTTATTGTCATTCAGAAGGACATCAATTATTTCAGAGTTGGGATCGTACCCGCAGATGGGCTACCTACGTGTCCTTTATTTTGGAAAAGGAATCAGAACCCACGTAGTTCGAATAAGGGAGTATGATGTTTATGCATGATTTATGGCTCAAAGAAAGATGTCGTAATTAATTTAACACTCTAAGCTCATGTGATTCATGCTCGGTGTGAGAAACAAGAGGTATTGGTAAAACCAGACAATTGTACCATGATAGATGCAATTATAAGTAATGATGTGGGGCTTATGTATGTATGACTGCCCAGATAGATGAAGATTAGGATTTACTTCAGAGAAGAAACCCGAGAACAAGGTCCATAAAGGTAAATGTGCTTTATGGAAATTTGGATACTTAACTTAGGACTTAATCCTAAAAAGGATGCCCAAATTAGAGAGGACTTATGATTGGGTTTTACTCCTAAGAAGGAAGACCAAATCAAAAGTAAATTAATACTGGTTATAAGAAATTATGACTGGGACTTACTCCTAAGGAAGAGGCCCAGGTTAAAGGGAATTATGACTAGGGATTACTCCTGAAAAAGAATCCCATGTTAAGGGAATTTGGATTTTGGGAACTCGGGGCTTAATCCTAAGGAGGATTCCCATATTAAAAGAACTATGGTTGGGGCTTACTCCTAAGGAGGATGCCCAAAATTATGGGAACTTGAAGACTGGGGCTTACTCCTAAAAAGGAGGCCCAGGTTAGGGGACTTGGGGATTATTCCTAAGAAGGATGCCCATATTTCGGGATTTGAGATTGGGACTTACTCCTGATAAGGAGGCCCATTTGTTAGGGAGACTTGAGACATAGGACTTATTCCTGAGAAGGAGGTCTAAGTTAATGGAATTTATGAGTGGGGATTACTCCTAAGGAAGATGCCCGATTTAGAGAAATTATGACTGGGGATTACTCCTGAAAAGGAGGCCCAGGTTAGGGAACCTCTCATCTTTAAAGGATGAGGTTGAATGAATGAAGTCTCTCACCTTAGTGACATGAAGATATGTGAATCACTAAGTTTTGAAAGATGTTCCACAGAATTCCTTTCAGATAAGGAAGCCAACCAAGAAATCATGCCATTAATGGATTTGAAGAGGGTTCTGAAGGCTTAACCTTGGAGAGGAGAGGTGGATTTGAATAAGAAAGGTGAATAGGAAGGAGGGTCACCCAAAAAGAGAAAGGTGTGTAAGTCCTGCGTGGGTTTGCAAGTCCTGGTCGTGCAAGTATACTTGCATGACACATGGGTACTTGCGCGATAGTCAACCCTTAGGGTAATACTTGGGTGAGACTTGGCTCAAGCCCTTAGTATTATCCCTAAAGGATTCCAAAAGAGTTGCATGCAAGTTTTGTTTAAGGGATAAGGCGGTGTGCAAGTGTGGCCATTTCCCTTAAGGGCTGGCCACTTAGGCGCACAAGTGTTGATGAGTTTCAACACTTAGGCCTTGTTTCCCCTATTTAGACCTTCCATTCTAAGTAATAAATTACCTTAGAAGTGTTCGGAAGACTTCCAGAAGAGACTTGGGCGACCAGAGCTCGAATATGATTTTTGGAATTTTTTTCGTCCTGAAATGGGGGGCCCACCAGGGGTATTTATAGGCTGCTGAAGACCTTGGGAGAAAAATCAAAGAGGGCGCGCAAGTCACCTGCGCGACCCAAGTGTGAAGAAATCCTTGTTCATGCCTTTGTCAATTTTTGACGTTTCTTCAAAGGATGAATCACTTTGGACTAAAGTATTTCCCTTTTTTAGTCATTAAACTCTGTGATGTAAAGGAGCATCAACAAAAGTCCCCCCTCAGAGTTGGATCCGAAAGAAATAAGAATGTGACTCTAAGGTAAAGAAGAAATCCAAGGAACATGCAGCGTGCAAGTGTTGAGCGTGTGAATGGTGGCACGCAAGTCTTGAGCGCGCAAATGACGGCACGCAAGGGTTGAGCGCGCTGGCTTTAGGCATGCAGGGTTGCAGCCTGGCCTATATATATGTGGCCATTCTCGCGCAAATCACTCGGATTTCAAACTTTCGAGCTCTCTCCATGCAAGTTACTCTCTTTTTCACTGCTTCCTTTTGTGTCGCACTGATGTAGAGGTATTTGGACTTGCGCAATGATACCCGCACGCCAAAACTTGCGTGACACACTTATACTTGCGCGCCAACTTGGGACTTGCATGCATTAATTCCTTAGCCATTTTTTCACTTTTCATCACAAATTTTATGAAAAATCAACTTACTTAAGAGTTAATTATTCAACCTTTGTGCAGATTAAATGGCTCTCGGGAGAATCGGAATGGCTGAAAATTGGCTAGCAAGCGAATTGATGATATGATGAGCATCGTTGGCCATGATTATTATACTATTTGTGATAGTACTCTTCTAGATTTGGCTAAGTATTTGAATAAGTATCATCTTCACTTCCCACAAAGCATTTATCTACCTCTGTATGGTTATGGTCATCTGTGAGAAGTCACAATTCCAGAGGCAAATAATTATCTCCCGCATTCTAGGTTTCATAATTACACCAACTTTGCTTCAGCAAATATCTCCAATGGAGGAGAATTTATAAATACTGGAACAATGGAGAAGGCCTACATAATGCATCATAGCCCATCACTACTGGAAAACGGGCCTATACCCACGGTTTTCGAAAACCGTGGGTATACGGATAATATGGAGACCTATACCCACGGTTTCAGAAAACTATGGGTATAGGTAACCTATACCCACGGTTTTGGACAAAACTATGGGTATAGTTTATTTTTAAAGACTAATACCCACGGTTTTGCAAAACCATGGGTATAGGTGTTTTTTCGGAAGACCTATACCCACGGTTTTGAAGAACCGTGGGTATTGGGGGGGTTTGAAGACCTATACCCACGGTTTTAAAGAACCGTGGGTATAGGTTTTCCACCATAAGGCGGGAAAAAAAATTATGCGGGACAACGAAAAAAAAATTGGCGGGAACACGGTTTAAATTAATATATATAGATATATACAGAAGTTAAATAACAAAAATTCTGTAGATGAGTTGGTCAGTTGGCGGTTTGTGTTCTGCATTTCCGTGAGATCGAATCCTTACGGCATCAATTTTTCTAAAATTGAGAGTAATATTAATATATTAATATAAATATAGATATAGAGAAATAGAATTATGATTTCTGGGTTGGTTAGTTGTCAGGACTGTGATGTCAAGGTCGCAGGATCGATACACACTGTTTTCTGTTTTCTAAAATGGGTATCGATTATTATTTTTAATGAAATATAGATATATATAAATATAAGCCGCTTAGCGTGGGTGGTCAGGTATATTCAGTTTGAGAGGCCGGTCGTGGGTTCTGATCCTGTGACTGCAATTTTTGTACAAAAAAATTTATACCCACGGTTTTATAACCGTCGGAGTAGGGCTTTGACACCATGGCGGGGAATTGACAGCATGGAAATAAAGCTTTGCCCATGGTTTTTAAAAACCGTGGGTATAGGTTTCAGACCTATACCGACGCCACTCAGCCCCACGGTTCCCAAAACCGTGGGTATATCCTATAACCACGGTTTTGGGGGATATACCCACGGTTTTGAACCGTGGGTATAGGTTATTTTTCCATTAGTGCATGTACATCAAATCTGAAACCTCACAAACCTGAGTTGCAACCACATTGTTATCCCTCAATTTTATGAAACTCTCAAATGGATCAATCCAAAGGCTGGAAGAAGAGTTGGGACTTTCATCCTGGAGGAGGTGTGAATCCAACTTGGATGTGGGCATACTTGGTGAGAAAAACTTGCATAGAGTTTGTTGAGGATTTAAAAGGATATGCAATATATGAATTCGTCTGGGCTGGGAAAACATATGTTTACATAAATGATGACTTTGTGCCAGAGATACTCATCCATTGGAGCCTAGAAACCAATTATTTCCATCTGACTCATGGAGAAGTAGGAATCAGTCTGTGGGATGTCCATAAGATCTCAGGGGCTCTAATTTTGAGTGATATGTATGATGAATTCATCCCCCCAAGGTGACTTGGAATGATTCGGAGAAGACCCCAGATTTGTCTCGGGAATTATTGAAAATATTCCACAAGATCAAGAGTTCAGAGACTTCCCTAACTCATTCTAGAAAGGATATTCATCCAGAGGAGTGGATGAATATGTTTCTTACCAAGAACTAGGACAAGAAGCTGAAGGAGAAGGGATCAAAGGGGAAGGGGCCCAAGGAGAAGGGTCCCATCTGTACTCGTCCTACTACCTACCCCAAAACAGAGAAGAGGGGTGCTCCTGGTACATTTTGGATGACCTTGGAAGCAGAAGAATTTGAGAAGTGGGGATATGAATTGAATTATAGAATCCCAAAGAAGACTCTTCTGGAGGGATTCTTGGCCTTGTGGCTCAGTGTTTATCTTTTTCCGGTCAGGGACTCGAAGGGAGGTGTCAGGTCAGGGGTCTTCGTTTTTGTAGCCAAGTTGGCTGAGGGGAAAATTGTTGGGTTGGCTACCCCCATTTTAGCAAAGATTCATAGGATCTTACTCCATGTCTTCATGGGTAAGTCTCCTTTGAGAATATTGGGACCATTACAAGTTTTGTGGGGATGGATCGCCACTCACTTCAGGACGTATAATGTACAGAACGGAGTACAGATCCCCGGAAGTTCTTTTAGGCCATCAGTGCAAGCATTCTCTGAAATTGTTTCACTAGCTCTCAATTCCTATGACATGAAGGTGAGGCTGATCAGGTATAAGGAATTAAATTTATTTCCTTATGTAAATCTACAAACCGGTCAGTTTGTTAACGATGGAACAGCCATCTTGGAATTAAGGGCATACATGCTAGCCTACAGAGATGGTGTACTGGTCACCAGGATTGATGGAGAGATTATATGTGAGGCCTATGCTTCATATAGATTTGCACATCAACTTAAGTGTTTACAGTAGACTGTTGTATCTCCCATTGTGCATGTCAGGTCAGATAAACATCTGATGGTTGTCCAACAACTATGGTTGCTGACATATAGGGAGAATACTGGGGCAGTATTTGATCTACCAGTTGATAAAGAGGCGAGTAACTTGACCACATGGTATGCCGAGAACTGGATAGCATCATACCCTGAAGGGGTACTGAATCACCCGGTTTACCAGGTGGGTAGAAGGAAAAGAACTGTAGAGAAAGAAACCCCTCATCTGGGAGGTGATTCTTCTACACCACCTGGAACTGATTTTCCAGATTCCCAGGATGGGGATGATGAGGCACCACATGCGGTAAAGAGGCCTCGTTCCAGATATAATCCTCTCGTCAGAATCAAAAGACCAACTCCATCAACTCCTAGTGGGTTACTTCATTTAAGGCACTTTAATCACTATTACTTTATAGAGCAACAAGTCTTATTTTCTTATTCACTATTTGTAGTTGTAGGAGATGGGAAGAAGCTGAAGTCCAAGATTTTAGTACCTTCCTCGCAACCTTCTGGTACACATACTGAATATCTATGAACAGAGGTTGTCTAAACATGGAGTAGTTTATACTGCAATGCTAAAACTTCCTAGATGGATTTGTGCGAGGGGATACACATACCTGGAATAGGGAATATTCTAGCCTCTACAGATATCTGTTTCAAGGATAACCCCGATGAAGTGAGGGATTACATCAGAGAGCTAGAAATGCTCATATATTCCACTGATGATTCCATTCCTGTCACCAAGCGGGTGAAGGAAATGATATATCGTGTCACCACTGAAGGGATTGATGCTTCCGGAGATGAGGAGTGGCACAATTACGTGGATCCTGAAGATGTAAGTTTCTTTCCTTATTTTCTTTGTAACTTGATTCTAGTTAAAGATTTGTTACCCAAGGAAATTATTCTCTTCATCCTGCAGCTTATAAAGAAAGGAACTGTTGAGGTTCCTTTACCACAGTATAGCCCTGGTGGTACTGCCATTGGGGCTAATGAATCTCCTCGCGAGTCGGGTGAGATATCTCCAGGCCAGCAAGCCATGGATGAGGATTTGGACATGGCTTTCCATTCTCCAATTCATATACCTGTAAAGTAGAATGTCAACACTCCCAAAAAACCAAAGAGACAAAGGCATAGAAGGAAGAATTCCACAACTAAATGCTTCATTAGTAGTGGTAAGTCCTTCGGATAATCATGAGTCTTAAACCATGAAAAGGTTTCTCATACTTTTTGGGATTGTAGGGGCTTCTTCAATTTCCCCTATAAGGGAGAGAAATGATCCTCCTTTGAGGACCACAGAGGTTACTGGTGAACAATCACAAGTTCAGGCTGACTTGGCTACTCCTGGAGAAGAGCCAACGTCTGTTCCCAGTATCCCTCCTGCTGTTGTTGCAAGAAGAGAAGAGCCTTCTTCTGGTAAGTTAAAAATGATTCATAAAATTTTGAATGAAACATCAACTGACTTCCATTCTATGATACTTTAGGTTCAACCCCTGTGCTAGAGCTTTTGGAGGCCATTGCAACTGATGCCGTTATTTTATCTGAAGAAGCTGTTCAAGGTCAGAGGCTGCAGAATGAAGGCCGTCAAGAAGACATATCGAATTCTCCCACTGGTGAGATTAACCAGGATTTTGAGATAACATTGGATGAAATTATGGAACTTGGAACATCTTTTGAATATTTTTTAGATCATGTTGAATTACCATGTAATTTAGAAGATTATGGACATGAGTGTTATCCTACGTCCTATTAAAAATAACTTCTTATTACATCTCTGATCATGATCGGTTGAAATGTGTAGTTTTATCTAAGCAAGCTGCTGAACTACCAATGCCTGAAGGGGGTACAGAAAACCCTACTATTGCAGAGACATTAGCTCAAGTGGAGCTTAACCTGGAAAATATTCCTGAAACTCATCTTGAAAATCCTATTGAAGCCAGGAAATATGGGGAGGAGCCTTCTCAAGTTACAGATCTACTGTTGGGTAATAGATAACAATATTTGAGACTGTACTTAATTTGCAAGATATCCAATCAACCTTTTTTGTCCTTTGAAACTAACCAAATCTTTCAATTGATTATGCAGGGCCATCAATTTCAGTGGCTAGATCTGCAGGTGAAGCCTTAGCCTCCACCCCAACAGGAATAGAGAGTGAAGAAACACGGTTTAGGGGGGAAGGAGCAGAACAGGGCACTTCCCTAAGTGCATTAATCCCGGATTATATTTCCCCCTAGTGATGTTGAGTCAGACCCTGAAGTACAAAAGGTGCTCCAATTTTCATGACGCAAGGCATGGCAGAACATATGTAAGATCATATCCAAAGTGCCTTTAGAAGAGCTGTCATCGAAAATTCCCCGACTGTCTCCCCTGTTTGTCATGCTGGGACTTGGCGGTTTTGGATATCAATAGATCCATGCCTCAGTGAAACAAGTCATCTTAAGAAGGGAGCAGGAGAAAAGGTTCCATCAAGATTTGACTCGGGTGAGGCTGTTAGTCAACATCAATGAATTTGAGGCTGCAGTGTCCCGAGCTAAGGCTGATCATGCTGCCAAGTTGAAGGAGTTGAAGCATAAGATTAAGGAGAAAGTTTTCCATCAAATTCACCTTCAGCAATAGTTAGATGTTGTTACTGGGTAACTTGACCGGCTTAACAATTAATTGGAAGAAGTTAAAATGAATGGTATGAAAGCCATTGAAGATGCTAATAAAGCACTCCATCAAGTTGAAAAGAGTGAATATGTTCGAGTGCATGAGATTCAAGTGGCTACTGATGAAGCTCGGGATGCTGTAAATCAAATGAATATTTATGTTGACAGCCTTTTGTAATTCTTGGAAAAGAGAAGAGACCCCAATCTATGGATGTCCTTCTAACTCTTGTGTATCAAATGAAAAACACTTTCATCTTTGATCATTTGTGCATGCCTTCTTTTGCTACATGCTTTAAATTTTACCTAAGCCAATGGTCCTAGTAAGCGTAGTTTGATTTTTTCTAGGATTATTATAAATAACCCTAAAAACTTTGAATCTTTTTATTACTCAATATTATCTAAAATCATACAAAATGTATGTTTAGTGAGCTGTAACTTGACTTTTGTTCAGAGTTCCCTTGTCTTTTGTGATCAATTTAAAGTCATGCATGTTGGACATAAAAAGGATAATGTTTAAGGTCAAAATAGCTTTGACCAAATGGATTATAATTGACTCAACTCCTTGATAATTTATCTAAAAACATATTACCATGTTCAAGTATGGGGGGGGGGGGGAATGTAAACGATGACTTAAGAAATTTTGAATCTGAGGAATGATATTAAAAATGGCTAAAAGGCATTAGAATAAGTAGTTACCTAGAATAAAGTTACCACTATTTAATAAACCCATTATGGAGTTGAATTATGCAGGGCCACCTAAGGGCATTGGCTGCATAGTCAAATAATAGCATCTTTTGGCTGACAGGTCTGTTATGTAGACTACTTATGCAAGGACACCTAAGGGCACATGCTGCATAGTCAAGCAAAAGAACTCTCAGAAATTTACTCTTCTACTGCTAAAAAGCCAATGGAAGTTTATAGGGATTCAAATTTTCCAAAGCATAGAGTTTGTTGTATGGAGAGAGGTACTTGAATATGGAGAAGATATTTCCAAACAAGATTGTTTAAGAACTAGATGAATGTCACTCCTACGAAGGTCTGACCCAAACGTAGGGAAGGGAAATATAAACCCTAGACTTGAATACTTTCAGATCATGAAAAAGAGTATGGGACAAATATGTTAAAGATGACTATTTTTGCGGATCCCTACATATTGTTGTTAAGACAACTAAGGAAAAAAGAGGCTTTATTCCCAAGAATGAAGTTACCATTATTTAACAAACCCGTTAGGGGGTTGGATTATGCAGGGACACCTAAGGGCATTGGCTGCATAGTTAAATAATAGTATCTTTTGGATGAAAAGTCGGTTATGTAGACTGGTTATGCAAGGCCGCCTAAGGGCACGTGCTGCATAGTCAGGAAAAAGAACTCTCAAAAATTGTACATTTTGTGGCTAGAAGCCAAGAAAAGGGTTATGGAGATCTGGAAGTATTTAAGGTTAGGAGTATGACACATGAAAATGGGTATTGTTCAATGCATGAAAGAGATACATAGATCAATGCTAACCATAATCATGTTGTGGCTGGGTCCTAAATTGAGGTGTTGTACTTCACTATGTATCCCATAAGGATGGGAATCAAGCCATACGTAGTTCTTGAAATACATTTTAATGTCATGTGGTACAAAAGTATGGGAAATATTAGTTTAGGGTCATAGAACTCAGGCCATTATAATGAATACATTGTGTATGTTTTCACAGGGATTTTTCAGCCAGGGGACTGAAAGTGGAATTTGGGGTTAGGCCCAAAGACTTGGGACTAGATTCGAGGGATACTCAAACGTTCCTACGTATCCCATAAGGATGGGAATTAATCAGCAAGTAGTTTTTGAAATACCCTCTGTACAGATTTGGTTCGTACATATGAAGGGTGAAAAGGGGACTTTAGTGTAATGATGGTTTGAACTAAGATAAAAGGTTTAGGCATTTCCATATATGCACGTAGTCTTTGGAATATAACATGATTGGAAATCAATGTAAATAATGATTCCCTCTCAGGTGAGGGTATCAAAGAATGTTGTAGTTTATTGTCGTACAGGACAAAAGTGTTGTATATTTTAACATCATGTAGCAAGGACAAAGGTTAACCAATGTGAAAATATTGATTCTGGGGGTGGATTCACAAATCAACATCATATGAGATGGAGGTGAACCGATGTGAATAGATTGGTTTTGGGCTTAAACCTTAGAAGGTTGCCTATGTACCCAGCCTATAAGTCAAGGATCAAAGTCTACGTAGTTCAATTAAAGAATAAATTAGTAATCAAGTTGTTTTTTTAGAACAACTACCTAAAAATGGTGTTGGGACTTACACATGGTTAGAATCCCAGAGAGAGTGTTATGGTTGAAGTTTACTCTAAGCTCATGTGATTCATACTCGGTGTGAGAAAGAAGAGGTAGCAACAACCTTAACGATGCACAGTTTAATGTCATGTAGGACATATGAAGGGATTATGCGGTTTAAAGTCTTACAATGAGGACTATTGGTGTTGCACAGTTCAGTGTCAATAGCAGGGAAAAATATAGTTTAACATCATGTAGGACATATTAAGGGACTTATGTACAGTTTAGCGTCATGTAGCTAGGACGATGGGGACAATACAGTTCAACGTCATGTTAGACAAAAGGGGGACTGTGCAGTTTGATTTCATGCAGTAAGGACAAAAGAGTACATAGTTTAACATCATGTTGGATGTATTAGGGACTTTTTCACAGTTTAATGTCATGTTGGACGTATGGTGCGAATAGTTTAAGGTCATATGCATGGACCAAGGATGGTGTTGTTTAACATCTTGCTGGACGTAAGGGACTATGCAGTTTAAAGTCTTGCAGCAAGGACAACACAGTTTAATGTCATATTGGATGAAATGGGTGCAAATAGTTTAAGGTCATATGCTTAGACTGTCGATGATGTAGTTTAACGTCTTGCTGGATGATAAATTATTTGTGTTACACAAAATAATTCTTCAGAAATCTAGCATTGGTTGGAGTAGTGATGAGTTATCCATCCATTGAGATTAAAGAATATGCTCTATTAGAGTAGACCTTATGTATTGAATAAGTTCCTTCTCATTTTGGCTCAAGCTTGGGAGGTTTCTTTCCTGGTATCATTGGAGTTCTGAGAACTAATATCAATTCTCCCTGAACGAATGAATGAAGACGAACTTTTTTGTTGAAATCTCATGCTATTCGATTATGATAGACTTCCAAGTGGTGCAGGGTGCACAATATTTTCTTGTCTAATAATTCCAATTCATCCAATCGCTTTTGATATTGTTCATCTGTAGATGACTGATCACAAATGGATACTCTAAGAGAGGTTAATTGAACCTCAATGGGCAAGACTGCTTCTGTTCCATATACCAATGAATATGGAGTTGACCGCGTTGCAGTGAGGGTGGTAGTTCGATAATCCCATAAAGCATGAAAGAGTTTATCAGGCCATGATTTCTTATCTTTATCCACCATGTTTTGGAGTATGTTTGAAAGAGTATTGTTTAAAGCTTCTATTTGGCCATTGGCCACTGCATGATACTGAGAGGAATGATTGGATTTGATGTTGTATTCTTGATAAAACTTCCTCACCTCGGATGAATAGAAGTTGGTGTCATTTTCTGTCAATATGGTATGAGGGACACCAAATCTGGTAATGATGTTAGACTTGATGAAGCTAACAATGCATTTAGAACTGACTTCTTTGAGGGATATTGCCTCTGCCCATTTGGAAAAGAAGTCAGTAGTAGTAAGAATGTACTTAAACTGCTTGGTTGTAGCTGAAGGATAAGGTCCCACTACATCCATTCCCCATGTGGAAAATGGCCACGAGTATTTAGTTGTATGAAGAAACTCTGGGGGTTGATGAATGAAGTTGGAATGTACTTGGCATGAATGATACTTCTTTGTGAAATCAACACAATCTTGTATCATTGAAGGCAAAAAGTATCCAAGCCTTCGAATTTGATCAGATAGTCTGTGTCTAGACTGATGGGCACCACAGACTCCTACATGCATTTCTTTCATGATAGCCATTGTCTCTTCACCATCAATGCATCTGAAGAGAATTCCATCAAAACCTCTTTTGTAGAGAATTTTCCCTAGGTGATACGGGCTATCATAAAGAGTAAAATTGACCACAAATCGCCGGATTTGTTCTTTCCCAGCTCTATCAGGTGGAAGTGTTCCATTTTGAAGGTATTCCATGATAGGTGTCATCCATCCTGTAGTATGACCATATGGTTCAGGAATGGGACTAATTTTATTGATTTACTCTATGCTAGTTTGAACATAAGGTGAAATTGTACGACGGTGGGAAATACTGATGATTGTATCTTCCCGATTTGGATCTTCTAGAGCTATGGATATATTATCCAATGCATCAGCTTGGGAATTTTGTGATCTTGGGACATAAGAAAATGTCGGTTTCGAAGGAAATTATTCCATTAACTCTCTGACGTAATCATACAAAGGGATTAGTTCTTCTTTTCTAATTGCATAATCCCCATTGGCTTGTTTGATTACCAGGTATGAATCATCTTTCACCTTTAAGTGATTCACTTGTGCTTGAAGAACCAACTCCAATCCTGTGATAAGAGCTTGGTATTTTACTTCATTATTTGTACAGCCTCCCAACAATGAGAAGGAATAAGGTAGCACTGCCTTTTCTGAGGAAATGAGTACAATTCCTAACCCAACTTTGTTGAACTTAGGATCTTCCATTTTCTTTCATGTTGGACTTCTGGAAGCACCATCAAAGTACGTTTCCCATGTTTGAAGACTATCTTGAATAGAAAAGACTTCCTCATCAGGAAGTTCAATATCTGAATATGTATCTTCTACTGAAGGATGTTCAGCAAGGAAATCAGCTAGAGCTTGGCCCTTTATTTCCTTTTGAGACACATACTGAATATCAAATTGCTGCAAAATAACTGCCCACCTTGTCAGATGTCCTATAAGCATTGGACAACTAAGGATGAATTTGAGAGGGTTATTGTGAGATACCAATTAGACCTTGTGATGTTGTAGGTAGTGTCTCAACTTCTGAACTGCAAAGATTAATTCTATGCATCACTTCTCAATATTTGAGTATCGGGTTTCTACTTCAAGCATATTCCGACTGAGATAGTAGAGGCTGTTTTCATTCCCAGCATCATTCTTCTGAGCAAGAAAGGCACCCAATGATCACTCTAAAGTTGTCACATAGAGGATAAGTGGTATTCCTTCAACATGTGGCATTAAAACCGGTGTTCTCGAGAGATATTTCTTAAGAATATCGAATGCTTATTGACATTCTTCATTCCACTGGTAAGTGACTCCCTTCTTCATCAATTTGGTGAAGGGTAAACTTTTTCCTGCCAAATTGGTGATGAAACACCAAATATAGGCTAAGTTTCCTTGAAGTCCTCTCAATTATTTAAAATTATGAGGAGGTTACATACCAAGGATTGACTTTGTCTTCTCAGGATCGACTTTGATACCATGAAGGTGTACAACAAAGCGGAGAAATTTTCCTAAGGTTACCCCAAAAGAACATTTTAAGGGGTTCATCTTCAAATTATGTTGCTAAAGTTTGTAGAATATGACTTCCAAATCATCCAAGTGATTAGAACGTTTCCTGGATTTAACCACTAAATCATCCACATAAAATTGAAAAAACTTCCCTAAAAATGGTTTGAAGATACGATGCATGGCACGATGATATGTTGCGCCTGCATTCTTTAGGACAAAGGGCATTACCCGATAGCAAAACACACCCTGAGGGGCTCTGAAGGCTGTAGATTACTCATCTTCTGGATCCATTCGGATTTGATTATATCCTTAAAATCCATCCATGAAGTAAAGTGCTTCATATCCAACTGTTGCATCAATTAAGAGTTCTGTTATCAAAACTGGAAAATCATCCTTAGGACAATGCCGATTAAGATCTCTGAAATCAATGCAAACTCTAATTTGTCCATTCTTCTTTTTCACAGGGATAATATTAGCCAACCACTTGAGATATTGAACTTCTATGATGAATTTAGATTTGATAAGCTTATCCACTTCAGCTTCAATTTTGGAAGCATAGGTTGGGTGTGTTCTTCTTGCGGCTTTCTTAAATCCTCGATGTTCTTCTAGAAAACCCAAACGATGAGTAACAACATCAGGATCAAGCCCTAGCATCTATGTATAGTACCAAGAAAATATATCTCGATTTTTATTTAAAAATGAAATATACATCTCTTTCTCTTCAAGATTCATGGCCACACTAATTAAAGTGGGACGTGGATCTTCTTTTGTACCTAGATTTATTTCTCTGAGTTCATCCATAGTGGTAGAGATACCCTCTTCAAATGCTGGAGGAGCATCCCTGAGATATTCCTCTTCTTCTTCAACATGTGTTATTTCTTCTGTTTCTACTTGCACAGTATATGATGAAGTAGAATTTCCATTATTAGAAGAGATGTTAAAATTTGAACATCTTGAAGAAGAGGCTTCCATTTCTGACCCGATTAATGATGAAGGGTCTTCCTTGGGTAATATAAAGGAGATGATGGATTGAGAATCAACATCATCGTTCACCTATGACATTGATATAACTTCTTCTGGCCTAATTGGTGAATTATATACTTGCTGGATTTCAGCGGATGAAATGAAGACATCTCCATTTGAGCTTTCGTCATTGCTTGGTGGATCACCACTTTCTCCCATGTTGTCTGGCTTGATTGTCATAATTGACATTATGGAACTTTCCATAAGAGTACTTGGATTTGGGTCTATCCTTTCAATTTTACTGATAGGAAATACATAATCTGTACTCACATGTGTGAATGGGTTTACTGGAATATTTTCCAAACCATATAGAGCATTAACTTTGGTAATCTCCCTTGTTGTGGATTTCTCATTTCCCTTCATGTGATAAAATTCCACCTCAATTTATTGAGATTCAAATGTCTTGAATGGGGGAATTATCACTATACAATGTCCCAATTTGACCATTGAAACAATATTTGAGACATTGATGGTATGATGAAGGGATAACCGCATGTTGATGTAGCCAGGGTCTTCCAAGAAAGATGTTGAAGGCTGAGTCTTGATCAACATCCACGAAATCTAAATTGGATACAAGATCTCCAAACTGAGTTCTGAGTGTAATCTCACCCAGTGGTTCTTGGTCATTTTTATCATATCCTTATAACATCAAAGTAGAAGGAGATAAATCAGATTATGTGAGGCCCAATCGACGAAGTGTACGAATGGGGGTGAGGTTGACTCCTGAACCATTATCAATGAAAACTCTTCAGACATCTACACCATTGACCTTGCCAGATAAGTACAAAGGTCTAATATTTCCATGAACGACATCATTTTAATCTTCATCTATGAAAGATATCACTGCATGGAAATCTGTAGGATTATTTTCTACATGGTAGACTTTAGCTTCAGCAATTTTAGTTTCAAATTCCTAAGGACTTGACAAAGCCTCGATGAGTGCCTCCCGAAGATCCTTTGATAAATTAAAAGCATCCAGAATTGATAACTTGGCTGGTATTTGGGCCAAGTGTTTCAATACATCATAATTTTGATCCAAAGGTCTGTGTTTCCCAATAGGAACATGTGGTTTCACATGTTCCTTAGAAGTTGATGCTTTTGAAGTTGATGCATCTTGTATCGAGGTAGGAGTTGGTAATACTCCTGGATTTGGAATATTAGACCGATTAGGTCTATTCACTTGCTGAGAGGAAGAATATGGAACCTCCAACCAATCTTCCAGAATAATTGTGCCAGGACTGAGTCTGATATTGGTGGAAAAAATTTCTTGTTCTTGTTGAGCCCATTGAAGGGCTCTTCCACGAGCTTCTACTGCATACACAGTTCTAACAGGGGTGGAATTGGAATAGTGGACTCTAAAAGATCCATGTCTTCCCCTGTACCCTAAGCCTCTAGAACTACCTCTTATTCCTCTATTTGATACAGGGAACTCGGGCTCATCAAAATAGAAACTGCGACTGACATATGGATCTGTTAAGTGAATCATGTTAACAGAACCAAAGATCAACTCTTCATCTGATGAAGACTCTGCCTAATTAGCCAGTTTAGGCTGTTCCATTTGGTGCAATGGTGCCCGTGGCTTCGAATTAGATGGCATAAAATATTCCAGAGTCAAAGACAATTTGGGCTTTGACACTATCTCATCTTCTTATGATTGCTCTTCTTTCTTTGAATTATGCCGCCCCTTTGAGGATTTTTCCTTTGATAAAGAGGGTTTTGTTGTGGAATTCATAGTAGAAGACACAATTGGTTTCTTAAATTATGTTTGAAAAATGGAATGAGTTCGGTTGATCGTCTTTCTGACCATCTAATCATCATATTTTTGCACATTTTTGTTCTTGACTTCTTGCCACTCACCTTCTTCCTCTGGATTTGTAGAAGTAACACATACTACCCAAGCTGAAGAACCTTTCAGTTTGAATTTTGCTGAGTCCACCATATTTTACAGGAGGTCTTTGAAGACAAAACACTCCTGAATGGGATTCCCCAACATCTGATGAAATGGGAAATAATTGGGACGGTCTTCATCTCCTTCCTTATTCGGCCTCTTGGGCCTTGGTAATTGAACCAAATTATTTTCCAAAGCTAAAATGAAGTAACCAGGAACTTTTTAATTTTAGAAAGAGATCCTCAAATTGTTTACTTCTTTGATCTCTTTGATCATCTTGACGAAATGGCCTCTGTTGTTGATGCTCAGAAGGTGGAGCCCTTCAGGAAGATGAAGGTTTTGAGGTGAAAGCAGGTACATGTGCTTGTTTAAGCGTAATTGTAGCAGTCTCTGCTTCACCCATTCTTCTTCCTGGAGCTGATGGAATTACACTAGTTTTATCCTTAGTCTTCATAAGAGAATATTCAATATGATAAGCGATCGAAGTAAGGTCTCAAAACCCTCCTGTGTATTTCACAGGGATCAATGGTGTGCGCAAATCATCACGCAAATTTTCCACATAGATTGGTAACCATTCCTCTTAAGGGAGTGCTAAGCTTAGGGAATATGTTAATCCCTTCCAACGAGCAATGAAATCCAAAACCCTTTCATTATCCCTTTGCTTACAGTTTGTAAGATCAAAAATTGTTTTCTTTGGCAAAGTTGAGCTGAATTAAAGAAGGAATCGTTGGCGGAGATCCTCCCATCTGGTAATTGATCGGGATTTCAAGATTGTGTACCAAACAAATGTAGGCCCTTGTAATGACTGTACAAAACACCTGAGCTTAACTGCTTCTTGTTGCTGAGGGGTTCCCATCATAGGATCACAATGAGAAACAAAATTTGTTAAGTGTTGCTCTGGGTCTCCCGAACCATTAAATATTAGGAATGTGGTACTTGCAAAATTTGATGGGGGAAAAATTGCATCAACCCATTCAGGGTAAGCTCTCTTTTCTGGTTGAATTTGAGCACGATTTCCCTCCATAGCTTCCAACCGAGCTGTTAATGACTCAATAGTAGTTATTAACTTTTGAGAAATATCCAGTTGAGCTTAGACCTGAGCTGGTGCAATAACTGGAGCTTGGACAGATGTGGTGGCTGGTATTGCAACTGATGGTAGCACTGCCGATTGTTGTTGCACATGACCCGTAGGATTAGACCTGTGAGGGTGTAATGGTAGAGGAGGATATTCTTGATCCATCTCAGTAACTGCAACAAATTCCCCTAACTGACTGACTCCAGCATGATTAGGAGGAAGACTACCTTGAAGTAGTTCTGCATTCAACCTCCTCAATTCCTTCATTTCTTCCTCCTGTTGTACAAATCTTTGCTCTAGTGAGAGCGATTTTCTTTCTCCAGATGAAGGGTATGTAACCTGATTCTTTCCTTTCCCCTTATTGGACACCTTTTGGAGAGGTGGAAGTGGGTTACTTGAAGGATTACCTAGATTCTGGGTAATCCTTTGATTTTGTATACGCACACCTTCTTCATTTGTATCTATGTGTACAACTTCTTGAGCAGGAACCTCTTCATCTGATCCCTCAGAGTGAGCCTCATCTGGGGGATCTGAAATAATGGCATTAATTACATTGATTGATGCATAACAAATTGCATCCATTCTATCAGCATTTCTGTGATATTGTCTACTTCCATGTCCCTGATGAGATATTACTTTTTGTCGATTTGATCCCTCAGGAACTTCTTGACGAACCGTAATTTGGAGGGAATATCCTGATAATTTGGCTCTTCGTTCCTATTGTGGATTCTTCCCTAATAGAGAGAATATTGACTTTCTCTGAGGGAGAGATTGAGGATTTGAAAAAGTCCCCAGTCCTGTGGACTGGGGTTATTCCTACTGTTTCTGCTCAACTCCTCGAATCCTATTTGTTGATTATGAGGGTTGGGTTAAAAGAGTCCCCAGTCTAGCAAGATGGGGTGGTTCTTGAGCTATTATATCTGAGACTTTCTTGAAATCTCTCCTGATATTATGGACTTTAGTCCAAAAATTGGCTAGATGCATCAACCTACATCCACTCTTATCACCCGGCTCAAAAGACCGTTGGATGATTTCTGATACTTCTGTCACTTGATGATGTGTTTTCTCCAAACAAGAGGTCTGTTCAATATTCTCATTTGCTTGATGAAGGAGTAATTCAACAACTTGTTCTATATATTCTTGATTTTTAGAAGAACTAGTTGAGTCATGTTCTTGAGCGAGCCTTTGATTACAAACAAAGCCAATTGGTTGTGTCTAGCCATGGGAAATAACATTTCATGAGACCATTTTCGGTGGGCTTTGCTGAATGGAGAGTACAGTGAAATGTAGTGCTCCATGAACACCCCATCCCCTGATATGAATACCAAATGGTGAATTGGCAATTAACTATCACAATCTTCTTAGTGTGCCAAGGCATGAATGCTGAAGGGATATCTGCTACTTTTCAACCTTCAGATATCAAGAAACTGAGAGAGATGCCAAATCAATTTGGCATTGTAACCCTTCTATTATCTTGACATGATTTTCATATTCATCATAAGATAATATTTTCCTTTTCAACTAACAAATATTTTTTCATATGTTGAGACAAATATCATGAATTCTATCTTCCATCAACATCTCTGGAATGTCATACTGAGAATCAGCCAAAGGCCAAAACATAACTGGCACTTAACCTTTCGCCAGTTGTTTTCTCATATTCAGTACTTCATCTTTATCATTCAATGAAGATTCTTCTACCTGGTTAGACCAGAGCTGGTGCTTCCTTTTTGCTTCATCAGATTCAACAAAATTGGTAGAGAACTCACTGATCAAACTAGAAGATGATTGACCCAGGGGTGGTACAAAGAATGACCTACACCCCAAGCTATCTTCTGATTGAGAAAATATTTCACCTGCTAGAGGTAAAGCATCAGACATGACTGTATTCACATTTGCAAGTTCCTCAAGATAAGATGGCTTTCTCTTCACTACATTGTCTGTTAGAGCATTTTCCAGGCAATGTGAATTACTGCTGCGGAGAAGACTTTCGCAACTAAATTCATCATCATGGGGAGGACCACCATGGTGGGTTACAGCAAAAGATTAAACATTTTTCTCCTTGGTCTTCTGGCCACACAGAGGGTTCCTGTGGCTCTCATCTGAAGATGAAACTTCAAGATCGACCGAATTGTCATGAAGCAAGCCTTCATAAGGAAGTATCTGATGCAGACCTTCAGAATTAATATTCCCACTATTGGGAACTAAGAGATTAGAATCTTGAGTTGCAACAGATAATTGTATGAGTGTATCAAGAACTCTAGCATCGAGCAAGGCCTTATTACAGATTAGCCCTTGAATTATTGATTTTGCTAGGCGGGTCTTCTTCTTAGATGCCTTATTACTCACTTTAGGAACCACTTTTTGACGAAAGTGGTCATTATGGGCAGGAGTATGTGCCTACTCAGAAGAAATGATCAGGTTAGGATGATTATCTCCACTAAAATCAGGTGTGTGTGCCTGACTTGGTTGTCTGTATGATATGGGGGAGTACGCCCCACAACCCTCTTGGACTGGAACAGAGGTGTGTGTCTATTCTGGAGTGAACTTTTGATGTGTCTCTCCACTGTTAGGGATATATTTTCATTTATTTCCCTTTGATACTGCTGAACCTGTTATAATATCCTGGAAGGCATCCAGAATATGAGCAGAGATTTTCTTCTGCTCTTTCACCATTGACAGAATATGTTTGGTGACTTCAGCTACCGGAATGGGGATATACGTCCATTCCGTACTTGGAGTAGGTGTGTGTTCCTACTTCTATCCTCCTTTTCCTGTCAGTGAATTCTGACAGTACTCATGTTTGGGGGAAAATATTTGAGTCTGCCTCCTATTTGTTGTCAGAACTTTCCGAATGACTTCTCCAAATGCTACCAAACGAGACTGTTGGTAGGATTGATCAATACTAGTAGGTGTATGTGCCTGCTGATTGCACTCTGCCGAACGTGGTTGGCGAACTTCCTTAAATACTGACAGATGAGGCTGATGGTAGGACTGGTGAGTGTAAGCAGGTGTATGTGCCTGTTTACCAGTTGTCAATACATTGGGTTGGAAGGATTCATCGTATGTAGTCAAACGAGCCTTCTGACTAGATGATGATTTATAAACAGGTGTATGTTCCTGTCTATAGTACTCCTCCAGAATTACCTGACGGGATTGGCGTGCTGCTACCAGACGAGTTTGTTGGAAAGCGGAATTAAAACAGACGGGTGTGTGTTCCCATTCGTTGCTTGCCACCAAGTTAGGTTTGTGGACTTCTCTGAAGATGGCAGAGATAAGGACCTGCTCACTGTTGACCGGATTTCACCTCTGGCGGTTCATCTTTCCTGCTCAGGTTTGAGGAACCTGAGCCGAATGCCTGAAGACGATACCCTCATCATGTTGAGGGTGCACTGCCGCACGAGTCTGGCGGCGATTATTGATGGGAGCCCTTGGGAAGGACTCCTGTCTCTTTTAATTAAGGCCCCGAGGGACCTGCTCATTCACCTCTCCAGAATATGGTAGGGACTTGTGATTGCGTTCTGGGGATAACGACCCGAAACGGTTGGAAACAGTGGTTGGCCCACCTGCTTCTTGATCGTTGGTCGTCGCTGTCCGGACGACCAGGGTGAATTATTAACTTGGAGGGCTTGTTGAGCGGCCTCTAGAGTCGGAATAGTACTATTTTGATGGTACTTCTTAACCAGCACATTTGATACCCAGCGTTGAAGATGCTGAGTAGTTGATGTCGTCCTCAGAGCGGACGACGATCCAGCAGGAGTAGCAGCAGAGGCATCCACAGCAGAGTTATTCACAGGCATGAACTTAAGAGAATCCATTTCTGTAACGCAGAAGATCTTGAACAAGAGTGCCTATTTGATATAATAGACATAATAAAGATAAGTTCAGCCACTACATCTTTTGGATGAGCACATATGTTATTGATTTTTCTGTTGGCCCTCTCATTGAGTTTAAATAGGGCCCTAACAAATAAGTAAAACGTCATTTTAACTTCGTTAAGGATTCACGTCGGGTTCACTGTTTTTCATTTCCTCTGGAATTGGGGATAACCTTATTGATTTAAGGTTCAAACATTACAAGTAGTTTCTAACAGGTTTGTTTGTAGAACCGGAAACATCCAATGATTCCATATCCATTTGGACCTACTTTCCAAAGGTAGGTGTTAATTAGTTGTGAACTGATGAGGCTTAAGAATTTTCATTGGTCGAGAGGATGGGAGGTCGGACTCATCACACCTTTTTGAGGGGAATTATTGTCTACTCCGAGACTCTATTTATAGATTGAAGTTATATTCATGAATCCTTATTACATTACTAAGTATGAAAATGAGCTTTCCTTTAGATCTGACAATCAATGATTAATATGTATGAGATTTAGATAATATTTTATATGTATTTGAGGTTCTTCATCGATAAGGAATCATATTTATTTGTTAGATATTCTTAGTCAATGGTATCCTTAGACATATTATATAGAAATCTCTTGGTCATTATGATAACCATACTGGTTTTAAAGTCACTCAACAGGGCACTTGAAGTTTATTGTCATTCAGAAGGACATAGATTATTTCAGAGTTGGGATCATACCTGCAGATGGTCTACCTACGTATCCTTTGTTTTGGAAAAGGAATTAGAACCCACATAGTTCAAATAATGGAGTATGATTCTTATGCATGATTGATGGATCAAAGAATGATGTCATGATTACTTTTACACTCTAAGCTCACGTGAGTCATGCTCGGTGTGAGAAACAAGAGGTATTGGTAAAACCAGATAATTGTACCATGATAGATGCAATTATAAGTAATGATGTGGGGCTTATGTATGTATGACTTCCCAGATAGATGAATATTAGGATTTACTTCAGGGAAGAAACCCAAGAACAAGGTCCATAAAGGTATATGTGCTTTATAGAAATTTGGATACTTAACTTAGGACTTAATCCTAAAAAGGATTCCCAAATTAGAGAGGACTTATGATTGGGTTTTACTCCTGAGAAGGAAGCCCAAATAAAAAGTAAATTAAGACTGGTTAAGAGAAATTATGACTGGGACTTACTCATAAAGAAGAGGCCCAGGTTAAAGGGAATTATGACTGGGGATTACTCCTGAAAAGGAATCCCAGGTTAAGGAAATTTGGATTTTGGGAACTTTGGGCTTACTCCTAAGTAGGATTCCCATATTAAAAGAATTATGGTTGGTGCTTACTTCTAAGGAGGATGCCCAAAATTATGGGAACTTGAAGACTGGGGCTTACTCCTGAAAAGGAGGCCCAAATTAGGGGACTTGGGGCTTATTCCTAAGGAGGATTCCCATATTTGGGGATTTGATATTGGGACTTACTCCTGAGAAGGAGGTCCATTTGTTAAGGAGACTTGAGACATAGGACTTATTCCTGAGAAGGAGGCCTAAGTTAATGGAATTTATGAGTGGGGCTTATTCCTAAGAAAGATGCCCGATTTAGAGAAATTGTGATTGGGGCTTACTCCTAAAAAGGAGGCCTAGGTTAGGTAACCTCTCATCTTTAAAGGATGAGGTTTAATGAATGAATTATCTCACCTTAGTGACATGAATATATGTGAATCACTAAGTTTTGAAAGATGTTCCACAGAATTCCTTTCAGATAAGGAAGCCAACCAAGAAATCATGCCATGAATGGCTTTAAAGAGGGTTCTGAAGGCTTAACCTTGAAGAGGAGAGGTGGATTTGAATAGGATAGGTGAATAGGTAGGAGGGGAACCCAAAAAGAGAAAGGCGCGAAAGTCCTATGTGGGCGCGCAAATCCTAGTCGCACAAGTATACTTGCACAACACATGGGTACTTGTGCGACGGTCAGCCCTTAGGGTAATACTTGGGTGAGACTTAGCTCAAGCCCTTAGTATTATCCCTAAAGTCTTCCAAAAGAGTGGAGCACAAGTTTTGTTGAAGGGATAAGGCAGCACACAAGTGTGGCCATTTCCCTTAAGTGCTAGCCACTTAGGCCCGCAAGTGTTGATGAGTTTCAACACTTAGGCCTTGTTTCCCCTATTTAGACCTTCCATTCTAGGAAAGAAATTACCTTAGAAGTGTTCGGAAGACTTCCAGAAGAGAATTGGGCGACCAGAGCTCGAATATGAGTTTTTGAATTTTTCTCGTCCTGAAATGGGGGGCCCACCAGGGGTATTTATAGGCTGCTGAAGACCTTGGAAGAAAAATCAAACAGGGCGCGCAAGTCACCCGCGCGACCACTATGTGGTGCGCAGGTATACTTGCACGACCATGATGAAACTTGCGCGACCCAAGTGTGAATAAATCCTTGTTCATGCCTTTGTAAATTTTTTATTTTTCTTACAAGGATGAATCACTTTGTACTAAGGTATTTCCCTTTTTCAGTCGTTAGACTCTGTGACAGAAAGGAGCATCAACATGGTGTCTCATGGTCATGGTGTCTTAGACTTAGGAAAATATCTATATTCAGACTTAGGTAGTGATATTTATGGAATGTATTAAACTTAATCATTTATCAGAGAAATCATTATAAAGTGAATCAAAAGATTGTGTACAGTAACCAAGTTGAGTGTATATCACTTAAGAGCTTTGGATAGCTTTTACTAAACAACTGTTCATTTGATGTGAGATAGATTACATAGAGTTAACATGGTTTGTAGACTGAACAAGATTTTTGATCATTAAAACATGATTAATACATGAGGAGTCCAACAATCTCCCCCTTTTTGATGATCACAAATCATGTATATTTAGAGTGTATATTTGTTCTAACAAAATATTTCTAATGTGAATATAACATATATAGAGTGAGTGTTCTCCTATAGAGAGTGTTCTACTATAGAGATTGTTCTCCTATAGAGAGTGTTCTCCTATAGAGAGTTCTCCCCCTTTTGGGATTATCAAAAATTAGCAAGAAAAAGAAATAAAAAAGAGACAAGAAAAGTGCATAACATATTAGATTAAAAAGAGGGGCATTACAAAAAGTAAAACAAATGTAACAAGATTCCTATCAAAAGAGAGTATGCACTGTCCTTCTTCACTGGCTGGTCTTCTCTTTTCCCTTAGCATTAGTAGCAAAAGAGGAAACCATATGAGCATAGGTTGAGGTAGAATAAGGGAGTGAGATGGTTGAGAAAGAAGATAAAGGAAGACCTTCAAAGATAGAGGGAGCCAGTGTAGGTGTAGTAGAAGACCGAGGCAGTTTTTGATCAAGGATCACAGGCCTGATCTGACTCAGTTACTGACTTATAGACATAGAAGTGGAGGCAAGGGTAGAGGTGAATGTAGGAAAACTAGATTTCAGAGGTGCAGCCACAGGAGAAAAAATGTTTGTACTTTGGACATGAATATAGGGCCTCAAGAGCTTGATAAAATCAGCAATGATCTCTCCACCATACTGCATAGCTTTCTCAAAGTCATCCTTGTTTTCCATAAACATATCCAACAAATGAGTGAATTCTGTGAGATTTTGGATTTGAGTCTTGAACACTTGAGTAACAGGAGGAATCCTCGGATTTTGTACAAGATATTTGGAATGATTTGTTATGTCAGTCTTTTATAAGATTCAGTTGAAGTGGAAATCCACTTTCTTGGAAATTTCTTGCTGAGCATCATTAGTAATTTTTGAATGGATTTGGACTAGATCAAGAACTCTGTCATTGTTCTTGATAACTTTAGATAGAGAATCTTTATTAAAAACACTAAGCATAGTCTGAAGTTCTTCTTTGACCATTTTTTTGAGCAGGTCACTATCTAAGGAAGGTTGAGATGATTGTCCATATGATTTAGAAGCAGTGATAGCTAAGGTAAGATATTTCAGTTGATTTATCACTTTTTAAGGCACTATTTATACTCATCAGTGAGCTTGTTAAGATTAACAACAAGCTCTCGCATATCTTTAACAATATGTTTGTTTCTTTCACTGACCTTTGTAGCTAAGGAAGCTAAATGAGGTTGAATCAGAGAGGAAATATTATATGGGGTTTAAGGAACAACAGGATCCATAGGATGGGAAGCAATCTCTAATCTCGAATTCATCACTTTATTCATGTCTTCAATCATACCTCTTAGAGTCTTTATTTCATCACTAAGTAGTTTGTTTTCAACTCTGAATTCCTCAATCTCATGAAGCATTTTGGGTTGAATCTGCCAAATATTTTTTTCCAACAACAGTGAGGAATCTCTCTCACTTATATTTGTTATAGGAGATGGTTGGATATTTTTTCAATTCCAGACAAAAGGGTAGATCCAAATTATTTCAGATCATCTTTACTCACCAAGGATGGTTGTTCTGGTAAAGGTTCAGAGATAGGGACTGAGACAAGCTTAGGTTCTTTTTCAAGGACAAGATTAGAGATAGATTTCAATTGGAACATAGTGGAAAGGTCAAGGCCTTTTACTGAGACTTCCTGAGAGTCATTCACATCATAAAAACTGGGGAATTTATACCAAGTGTCTACAGGGCTTGGATCAATCGGATTTAGTACTTCAATAGATTCCAGATTTGGGGGATGCTCCCCCTAAACAGTTTCATCCTTCTCAGGACTGAGAGGCTTAGGGTCTTGATCTATTTCTATGAATTCATCTCTTAGTTCCTCACCCATTTCCTATCTATCCAAATGAAAAGCCAGCTCCAGCCTTTCCTTAGCTAAAGGAATGAATTCAGGAACATATTGTTCCACTAGTAGTTCCTCAAGGTCAGCTTCTTGAATAACAGGTAATTCTTCTACTATAAGATCTTCTATAGAATTCTTTTCGATTTCTTTTCCAACAGATTCTATTTCAACTTCAAGTTGATCTTCCATATTAACAACATGTTTAGGAATAGGGACTTCTTTTTCAATTACTACATGAGGAACAAGAGTATTGTCTTCCTTATTAGAAATAGTTTCCCTAGGAGGCAAAGTAGCCTCTTCTTCTTCTTCTTTAGAATACTCAACAACTTTGGATGGTTCTAAACCAAGATCAGAAAAATCTTTTTCTCTTGAGGGATGTTCCACTGGATTGAAATTTTCATATATCCTATCATTGTTTTCCACCCATGACTTTTTCCAAGGATTCCAATTGATTTTCATCCTCTTGATAATGACTTTTGAAAGACAGAACTCACAGTACTTGATAGCTTCTTCATTAGATCCAACCATACATTTTTCATGAAGCATGTCTGAGATAAGCCGAGAATAAAATAGGGAGTTTGACTTGGATGTGGTTTTGATCAGCTCACACATATGGTTTATGACATACTTACAAAGGTTGATATTGTGCCCATTTTTTTATAAGATGAATCAGAAACACATCCTGATATTTTAGTACAGCGAAATCACCTTTTCTGGGGCTAATAAAGTTCTAAATAAACTTAAATAGAAGTCTAGATTATCCATCCATTTCAGCAGCAATGGATCTCCTCTTGGTGCCATTTCTGATTAAGCTTTTCAAAGAATCTTCCAAAACAAAGAATTCACTAGAAGGTGGAGGTCCTCTATGATAGTCCTCATAGATTCCTTCATGAGGTATCCTAAGGCATTCAGCCCATAACCTCGAAGAGAATGTGAATCTATGTCTATTTATCCATCTTCTTACATCATAGCCATCACCAGAATCAAAAGAGAACTGAACATACTGATAAAATTGAGCCACTAGCTTAGGGTGGATAGGTCTATCTTTCTTCGAAAACCATTATAACTAGCCTTAATATTTTAAAACTTTCAAAACTAGAGACTTACTTGATAGAAGTCATTTAGGGCATATCTCTTTCTCAGGTACTACTACTTGGTTCACCATATTTGGATTTAGAGGACCTTTGGGTGCTAACTTAGGTGCAATCTTCGTCTTCTTTGAGCTATATTTCTCAGGAGTCAACGGCGAAGGGCGTTTTATCCTGTTAATTTACCGAAGGTTCGAGAGAGAAAAGGGTTTTAGGATTGAATAAGGGTTATGAATTGAGTGAATAGAAGAAAGCTCAAGTGAAGAAAAAGTGACACTTCCTTTATTTTATCATTTAGAAATACTAAACGTCACAAAAAAAATAAAAGCACGGGAAAGTAGAAAAGGTGAAATGAATAATTACCTCGATATGGTTTTTAATTTGTAAATAAAACCCATAAAGAATATTTACGGTGAGATCATGACTGAACCTTACGGTGAGACAGTGACTGAACCTTACGGTGAGACAGTGACTGAACTTTACAGTGAGACAGTGACTGAACTTTATGGTGAGACAGTGACTGAACTTTACGGTGAGACAATGAATGTCAGAAAGTAATCACAAAATAAAAAATATGAGACTGTAAACATGGAACAGTAAGATATAAAATAGTAAGACATTTACTTAAGATTTATCATGCCTAGTTCATATATGATGTAGTCTATTCTATCAGAATTTAAGGGTTTGGTAAATATATCTGCAAGATGATATTTAGTACCAATGAATTCCAAAGTGATATCACCTTTTTGATAATGATATCTCAAAAAGTGATGTCTTACATCAATATTCTTTGTCCTAGAATGTGAAACAGGATTTTTTGAGATGTTAATAACACTTGTGTTGTCGCAATTTATAGGTACATGCCTGAATTGGTGTCCATAATCTAGTAATGTGTGTTTCATCCATAAGATTTGTGCACAACAACTGCCAGTAGCTATGTATTCAGCTTCTGTAGTAGATAATACAATAGAATTTTTTTTATTACTACACCATGATACTAGTCACTTGCCTAAAAAGTGGCATGTTCCAAAGGTTATTTTTATATCTAACTTACATCTACTGAAGTCAGCATCAGAATAATTAATTAATTCAATTGATTGTCCTCTAGGATAGAACAGTCCTAGATTGGGTGTATGCTTGAGGTATTTGAAAATTCTCTTTACGGAATTTAAATGAGATTCCTTATGATTTGCTTGAAAATGAGCACACATACACACACTAAACATAATGTTAGGTCGAATAGAAGTTAAGTAGAGTAAACTTCCAATCATTCCTCTATAAGTGGTTTGATCAACAGATTTCCCATCTTTATCAAGATCTAACTTACAAGTGGTACTCATGGGAGTATCACTACTTTTATTTCTATCCAATCCATAACATTTTAGAAGATCTCTAGTATATTTACTTTGAGTTAAAATAATACCATCATTATTTTGAAAGATTTGAATTTTGAGAAAGAATTTTAGTTCACCCATTAAACTCATTTCAAATTCATTTTGCATCATTTTAGAAAAAATCAATACATAAATAATTTCTTGAAGATCCAAATATAATGTCATCTACATAGATTTTAAAAACTAAAACATCATTAGAAATTTGTTTTATAAAAAGGGTAGGATCAACTATTCCTTTTTTAAAACCTTTAAAAATAAGAAAAGTACTCAACCTATCATACTAGGCTCTTGGAGCTTGTTTTAAACCATATAAAGCTTTTGATAATTAAAAAATATGATTTGGAAAATGGGGGTTTGTAAAACTAGGGGGTTGTTCAATAAAGACATCCTCATCTATATACCCATTTAATAATGCACTCTTAACATCCATTTGATATATTTTGAAATAGATGTACAGCATAAGTAAGCAGGATTCTGATGGATTCAAGTCTAGCTACTAGTGAAAAGGTCTCCTCGTAGTCAATTCCTTCTTCTTAACTATAGCCTTGTGCAACTAATCTATCCTTTTTTCTAACTATGTTACCAGATTCATCTACCTTATTTCTAAACACCCATTTAGTGCCTATGGTGAATATGTCCTTGGTCCTTTCAACAAGTTTCCAAACTTTGTTCCTTTCAAACTGATTAAGTTCTTCTTGCATAGACATCACCCAAAATTCATCATTGATAGTATCATTAATGTTTTTAGGTTCAAGTTGTGACAAGAAGACTTGATGTTCAACCTAATTTCTAAGATAAGATCTAGTTTGAGTTCCTTTCTCTAGATCTCCTACAACAGCATCTAAGGGATGGTTCTTAAGAGTTATAATAGCTCTAGAAAAGGAGGGACTAGTGATTTTAGGTTCATCAACAGGTTCAGGTTCATTGTGACTTGAGTCTAAGGAATTTATAGAACTAGAAGTTTTCACTGATTCTTTCATAGAATGGTTTGAGGATTTTGAATTAATGTTCAGATTTGATACATCATCCTCCAGGTTCTCTAGAATGTTTTTAGGCTCGTGTGGGTCTGTTTCATCAAATTTGACATGGAAAAATTCTTCCACACATTTAGTTCTTTTATTGAACACTATATAGGCTTTACTAGACATGGAATATCCTAAAAATATACCTTCATCACTCTTGGGTGAAAATTTGTCAAGATTGTCCTTAGTATTAAGGATATAGGCTTTACAACCAAAAACTTTGAAGTAATTAACCTTGGGTTTTCGATTGTTCCATAACTCATAAGTATTCCTTTTAAGAATAGGTCTAATCAACACTCTATTGATTATGTAGCATGTTGTATTGACAACTTTAGCCCAAAAATTAATAGGTAGTCCATATTCACTAAGCATTGTTCTAGAAATCTCTTGTAGAGTTCTATTTCTTCTTTCTACAACTCCATTTTGTCGAGGTGTTCTAGGGGCATAGAAATTGTGGCTATAACCATTTTGTGAGAAAAAGGATTCAAACTCTTGATTTTCAAACTCACGGTCATGATCACTTCTTAAGGATTTAATTCTAAGTCCACTAAGATTTTCCAAAAACTTGGTGTATTTAGTAAAATAAGAGTAGGATTCACTTTTGTGAGCCATAAATAAGGTCTAAGTATATCTAGAAAAGTCATCTATAATAACATAAACATAGTGATTCCCATTTAAACTAGAAAATCTAGATGGTCCAAACAAATCCATGTGAACTAGTTTGATAGGTTGATAAGTTGATACTTCTTTCTTTGGTTTGAAGTAAATTTTGTGTTGTTTTCCCTTTTGACAGGGATTACACACTTTTTCATTTGGAAACTCAAGTTTGGGTAAATTTTTAACTAATCTTTTTCTAGTTATCTTTCTAAGGGAGTGAATATTACAGTGTCCTAGTCTCCCATTTCAGATCCAAGACTCTTTATGAAATACACTTAAGCATGAAGCATTTTGAGAAGCTAAGGAATCTAATTTAACAGAGTAAACATTTTCATTTCTTAATGCAAAAACACTAATTCTTCTTTAGAATTAAAGACATTGCAAGCATAATTTTCAAATCTAACGTGAAATCCATCATCACATAATTGTGAGATGCTAAGTAGATTATATTTTAATCCATCAACAAACAGTACTTTATAAATTAAAACTGAGTTAGAGTTACCGATTTGGCCGAGACCAATAATCTTTCCTTTGGAATTGTCACCAAATGTGACATGTCCTCCATCTATTTTTATTAGGTTCTTGAAGCATGAGTAGTCTCATGTCATGTGTCTTGAACATCCATTGTCCAAGTACTATAAACTTTTACAGGAACTATTTAAGCGACTTTCATACAAAATGATTAAGAAAAAATAGATTTTGGTACCCATACTTGTTTGGGTCCAGTAATATTAGTAATAAGTGCTTTAGGAACCCATATCTGCCTCATAGGTTTCCTATAAGTATTATGTAAAGTATTTGAAAAATAAACTCTATTTGGTCTAGAAAAACTTGAAACAGTAGAAAGTGTATCATAAATTGAACTAGTTGATTTGTGTTCAGAACTGGGAGTAAAACTATATGTCCTAGATTTAGAAACAAAATTTGTTCTACCAATGTTTCTTTTTCTCGGTTGATAACCAATGCCAGTGTTGTATTTAGGGGAAATTTGTTTACCTAGAATTTGAGTAAGGGTATTTTTCCCATTGGTAAACTTTTCTGGGTCATTCTTCAATTGCTCATTAGATATTTTTAATTCGTTTTTCTCTTTGAGCAGTTGAGAATTTTTCTCCTTTTTAGTTGTGAGTTCATATTTAACAGCCACAGTAAGAGCATATTGTTTCTTTAATGATTTATATTTTCCTTTTAGTTCATTTAATGTTTCCTCAAGCATGTTACAATATTCAAACATTTCTTCATTAGTCATATTTTTAGAGTCACTCTCATCTCCAGAATAGTATGAATTATGTTTAGGAGAGTCTAGTGTTATCTCAGATGTGTTTGTCATAAAACACATATTGAATTTGTTATCTTTTTCATCATGTGATGTTTCTGAGTCGCTTGAATTTTCCTCATAAGCACTCTAGGTTTCTTTCATTTCCTTTTTATACTTCCTATCCTTGTCCTCATATCTCTTTTTGTACTTGAGATTTGGACATTCAGCCTTGATATGTTATTTGTGCTTACATTTATAGCAGACAATCTCATCAGTATTGTCACTTCTTTTCCAATCCTTCTTCTAACTTCCTTTTTTGTCATATCTACCCTTGAAGCTAGGATTTCAAAAAAAGTTATTATTCTTGTAAAATCTCTTGAATCTTTTGGCTAATTGAGCCATCTCCTCATCTTTTTCAGGTGATGATTGTTCACTACTGGAACTTTCTACAGATGCTTCCAATTTCCCTTTGTCTTTGTGTTTAGAGGTGGTGGTATTGAATGCAATATATTTCCTTTTTGGTTCATCCTCCTCTTACTTGTTGACTTTCATCTCTTCTTCATACATCATCAGTTTCCCAATGAATTCTTTTACAGGTAGCTTTCTGATGTCACATGATTATCTAATAGATATAGAGGTTTCTATCCATCTGTTAGCCAGACATTTGAGAATTCTCATGATCTTTTCCTTGGCAGTGACATCTCTTCCAAGAGAAATAATTGTGATGAGAATCTCATTGAACCTAAGATACATGTCAGAGATAGGCTCATCAGGTTTCATTTTAAAGTTATCATATTTAATATTATAAGTATTAAGTCTCATTTCTTTTACACTAGATGTTCCTTCATGTGAGGCAGATAGGGTATCCCAAATTTCATGGGCAGTTTTACAAGAAGAAATTCTATTGAATTCTTCATCTCCCAAGGATCACTATAAAGCATTCATAGCTTTGCAATTGTTATTATAGGCAGTTTTGATAGTTTCATCCCATGTGATTCTATCAGTAGTAGGAATCTTATATTCATATATAATAGAAGACCAAATTTCAAAACTCATACTCTCTAAATGCATTTTCATTTTAATTTTCCATTGAGCATAGTTGGTTCCATTAAAGAATGGTGGTTTGTTGGTTGCAGAACCTTCCAATCTATTATCCATAATATAGAAATACTTTTAAAGAGCTAGAAATTTAGAATTAACAGAAATTTACAGATCGTTAAAGTATAACTACAATCACAGTTGAATAAGGTTAAACAGAGTTTTTAACAAACAACCTTTGATACCAAATGTTGGTCGGAGTAGATTACTCAAGATGGGGGTGAATTGCGTATCTATAAAAAATTTATGGTTAAAAATTATTCTTAAACAGTGTCCCTAATAAGGTTAAATACATCCTAGTTAATCAAAGTAATATGGTTATGAAGGTTTGACTGTTTAAATAACTTCTTAGAAGATTGATTAATTCTCAATAATCTTAATGTCAGTTATTAATATTAATTTTTAAGTTAGTCTACTATGAAAATACAATTATAACTTCTTTATAAGATTAAATATCAAAGTGAATTTAGTGATTTCTGAATTATATAGTAAATTAGTAAAACAGAGAAGACTAAATTAAGCAGCACAGCAGATATGAAACAAGTGGTTTAGTCTCAAGCCAAGACCTAATCCACTCCACTTGGTGATCACATTCCACCAAGAAGTTTATATAAATAAACTTGATACACACCCTGGATCAGGGTTAAACAACAGTACACAGGACTGTTCAGGTCACACAGGGACCTCTTCCATAGTTCTTCGTGGGTACAAACAACCAGGCCACACAGGGACCTCTTCCAAACTTATCAGTGGGTATACACAAGTGTACAAAGATGATTGAGTGAGGATATCTTGTATCCTACAGTTTAATATAGGAGACATAGTGTGTTGCTATATAGATACACACACTACTCAAAAGCTAGTAAAATGATATACAACAGAGCAGAAATATTGAGATATGTTTAGAAATGCTCTGAATGTTAGTATTTGCAGCTCTGGACTTCTAAGATGAAGCAGATGTAGAAATAAAATCCTCGTATGAAAAATAAAATGTCTCAAGTCAGAAAGATCTGGCTTGTGTTCTTCGTGATGTTTTTCAGTGCAAAGATGTTCTCAATTCTGGGATTCAATTGTGCTTCATGTATTCTCTAGCAGTGCCGAGTTTCATGTGACAATTCTTTCTTCAAAGGAATTCTCTGAGTGAGTTCTTCATTATTGTGCTTATGCCTGTTTTTCATTGCTTTTATCTATCATGCCACACACATTTTGTTTATGGGTCGCACTACTCTTTTATCTTGGAGTGCATGTGTTTGAGCTGACAGGTTGCATGTATTCTGCACCTTATACCTCAAACTGTCAGATGACATGTCTACAAAGAAATATTAATTATGTCAGTGCATTTAAAATCTTCAAATATGATCGTTATAGATTAAATTGAAAGATGAAAAAACATATTAAGAAACGGTGTCATAGTATGTCATGGAAACGGTGTCTCATTCACGGTGTCTGGTTCACGGTGTCTAGTTTACAGTGTCTGGTTCACGGTGTCTGCTTCTTCATAGTGTCTCATGGTCATGTTGTTTTCTTGTTCACAGTGTCTTCTTGTTCACGATGTATGCTTGTTCATGGTGTCTGTTTTTTCATGGTGTCTGCTTGTTCACAGTGTCTCATGGTCACGGTGTCTCATGGTCACGGTATCTCAGACTTAAGAAAATATTTTTATTCAGACTTAAGAAGTGATATTTATGGAATGTATTAAACTTAATCATTTGTCAGAGAAATCATTATAAAGTGAATAAAAAGATAGTGTACAGTAACCAAGCTGAGTGTATAGCACTTAAGATCTTTGGATAGCTTTTACTAAATAACTGTTCATTTGATGTGAGATATATTACATAGAGTTAACAAGGTTTATAGACTGAATAGGATTTGTGATCATTAAAACATGATTAATACATGAGGATTACAATGGTTTATAAATAAATATAATGATTGTAGTAATGTATCAACTTGACACATGACTAAGATCTTCTGTGACTACGGTTAACTTTTTGTGATCACAAAGCATCTTAAATGTTCTACTCTATATTTATAAAGTGGTTGGAGATCAACAAGCTATATTAACTTCTACATCCTTTTCTCATCTATTTTAAATTTTTTTTCTTTTTAAAATATCTCCTTATTATGTTTTTTCTAAATAGACAGTTCATTCTTTTCAATCAAAAGTAAGTCTGATGTTGGTTATTCTATTAACCAAAAGGAAGGTCTTTGGGTTGTGAGTCTCGAATAAAAATAAGGTTTTTATAGGTTGTGACTCCTGTAAAAAGTCAAGTTGGTTGTGCCTTAGAGTATTGTAAAAGGTAGGGTTTGTGAACATGTTATCACACCTTTAAAAGTGAGGTTTCATAGTGGGTAAAAATCTTCTCATCAAGTAGAAAAGATTAAAGAGTAGAGTAGGATCTTGGTGATCTAAACTGCTATAAAAATATTGTGTTCATATTTTATTTCTACAGCATCATATTATGAACACTGCAATAGATTGATACTTTATACAATAATAAACTCTAATTGACTATTTGATTTAAAAATTTTAAAGGATTACTCACCCCCCCCCCCCCTCTATAGTCCATTATTTATATCTATCCCAAACCAATAGTAACCCTAGCAACAAACCATTTTGAGGTGGATATATGTAGTTCTTGGTTTCATTTCCTCCCACATAGCTGGATGACCTTTGAGTATGAAGTCTTTATAAGACTCGTGTAGGGTGAACTTAAGCTTAATTTACTCAAGATATATTTCAATACCATCACAATTATAATAACTAATATGTATAAACTAAAATTAGTTTCTTAATTCGAGATCACAACCTAGTACAGGACAAATTCAAGGTAGAAGAAAACTAAATCAATTATCATACCTAGTATGAAACTCTATAAATTCATGTATGAAAATTTATAAAATCATTTTTAACTCTTTAAACTAAAGTATAAAACCATTCATAATATAATAATTATATTCATGAATAAAATAGGGAATATACTTAAACAAAAGAACAATTAAAATATTTATACATGATATCAAAAGTTTATGAACAATTCAATAATATAGAAATTATAATCACTTTATAATTTATTCATACATTGTGGACATTCCTTAACCAAATAAATATTAAATATTTATATTTATTTCCAACATGAACTCCTTTGTATTGTCCTTTTATATGGAATTTACTTTAAATATGTGATACTTGAAATATAAAAATTATATATATGAATTATTCATATATTATGTAAAAATTCAGAATACGGAGTATTTAATATTATTAAAACCTTGATAATGTCAATTATCAAAACTATTTTTGATGTGGTTTAATGTAACATCTTGTTACCGATATGACAGGTATGTCTTTAACCTTATCATGGATTTTTTTCTTTTCATTGACTGGGTAGGGTTGAGAATGAATTAGGAGGATAACTATAATGGTTAAGTAAAAGATTGTTGGGTTCTCAGCTTAAACCAATCATTTATGTAGCCTGCTGAAGAAATTCATGGTGTCTAAAATGGTTAAATATCATGTAATTCCTAAAATAAAATAAAATATGTTTTAAGCAAGAGGCGGTGAGTTTCTCGGTGCACATGAGACTTAACAATTTCACGGCATGTAACTGGGTTGCATGTCATGTAATTGCCAAATAATTGTTTTTAAAAAAGGCAACACGACTTAATTCTATTCTGATCCTCTCCATTTTTCATTTTCTCTCGACCCTAGAGGCTTTCCCAGGCAATTTTGGAGTCCTCCAAACCTTATGGGTCATTTTGTTCAATTTTTAATCATCGATATGGTCATGGTGTGATTTACCAGATAAGCATTCTCCTCATATTGGTGTCTCTTTCTCTATTATTTCCTTGGATTTTGATTGATCATCTTATGATTGGATGATCTAAACTCCATGACATCGAATCTCATTTATAGGTTAAGTTTCAAGGTCTTTTGTGCTTTCGCTCTTATTGGTGGGTTTTGTTGTGGACGTTGAGTTTCGGGAAAAAAGTTAGGTTATTCCATTTAAATTGGATAAATTAATTAACCTTAAATTGCTTGATTTATTTAAATGGTTGATTTAAATTCAATTGTTTGAAATTGATTTCAATTGGTTTTGATTAAAACCCAATTCAAATGAATTGGGAGTTCTGAAATGGTTTTGAAAAGAAATTGGAAAAAAAACCCAATTCTATTTAATTGGGACATGTTTTCAAATGAATGGAAATAGTTTCGATTAAATTTCTAGATATAATTATTGATACAGAATTGGTGGAATTTGTTAAATTTTGAAAATGGATTAAAATGTTTTGATAGAAACTCAGTGGTTTTATCTTATTAAAAAGGCATGTTTTTTTATTAAAACCTGTTTTGGTTTTAAATGGAAAATTGCCATTTGGAATGAGGGAATGGGATTTAATTATATTTTAAGCAGTCTTAAAATAAATTGTCCATCATTGATTATGTAAGAACACATGAAAGCATTAGGTGTATTGTGAGTTATTTGGACAGACTCTACGATTATATAATGTTCTAAAATATAAATGTATCAAGTCACATCCCTTAGTGATGGTGACAAGTCCTCTTTAAACAATGTCCAGAGGATATGTGTGTACACATATTTTCATGATCACTTAGATAGTGTGGATTCCTATATCTTGGAACTTTCATACCTATTTGGAATATGGCCATGTTTATCGCTTGTTTATATTTGAGATATAAATGTATTTCATTGTTGTTAAACTATTTTGCATTCCCTTATGAATTTATATAAAATCTTTTATATAAAATGTTTTTTAAGACACTATTTTAAAAATATTTCATCACTTGTAAATCCTTTTCTTAAAGTATTTTCCATCATTTGAACTGTATAACATGATTTGTTTAAATATTCTTTGAAATGACAAACCTGTTTATTTTAAAATTGAAATAATTCCTTTGGTTAATTTATTATTGGAATCTATTATGGAATTCTTGGTGAGACCCTACTGGTGTTTTTATCTCATGACCTACTTGTGTCTTCGAGTGTTTGTAGATTATCTCCTTCTAAGTTAGAGCAAGGGGAAAGGATATATTGGAGGTGGATCCAGTTGTCCTTAGGAACTTGGGATATTTTACTCTATTTTGGTACTTGGTTTGTAGTACCTTAGTCTTATCTATGCCTTGTTGACTTCTGGTATACTACTCCCAGTGGAGTTTCTTTTGATATGCATACTATCTTGTTTATTTTGATTCTGCATTGTTAGTGTAAAAATTGTTATCACTTTCAGTTTGTATGATGTCAGGTGCTAGTCACTGACCTGTGGGGATAGAGAATGCTCTTCAAGCTATGTTAGGGTTCACTCAGTTATTGGGTTACCAGGGTACTCAATCTAGTTTGTGATAAAGTGGTATCAAATGCATGTTCAGGTTGAGCTTTTGTCTTGAAGTCAGTATTCATTTGTGAAATGTTGTCAGGACTTAAAAGGTAGTTTCAATTGAGTTCCTGATATCTCTAAAAGCACAGTTGATTTTCGCCTATCGATCGGTCAAGGTTCTGGTGCTCAGCTAATGTGTATAGTAGCACTCGGGTCGAATCCTCAGCGATGATGCTTTTTAATAGTCGAATGTTTTTAGTTGATTATATTTTTGATTGGGGGGTTTCTTTGCATAGCTTAATTGAAATGATTGATTGATTGAGATTGATTTAACAATTTGATAAATATTTGGATGTGTTCATCATTAGGTAGTTAAGCTTGTGATATCCTTGAGCTTTGCTTTATATTGCATTAAATTAACACTCATGTCACAAGTTGACGTGGATTGGAATTCCTAAGTGTTAAGGCATTAATACAAGCCATAACTTAACTAGGATTCTAATCTCAATCAGCACTTGATTTTGGTAGTGTATTTATGGTTTCAATAATCCATGGAATCCATATGTTAAACAAAACAAGTCATTAATCCATGACATATTAAGTCTAATATACACAATGTTAATTTAAATAATATTCATCGAGTAAAAGCTCTCAATCGCTTAACATATCTAAATAATGACTCACCACAATGGTAGATTTACTCAGCCATTAAGATGGTTATTAATCTAGTAATACATTTTTATGGTGATTAACTAATAATTTAAGAAAAATAAAGGGATAAGAAAAGATTTTTACGTCAAACACACACACACGAACAGTGATAAGAATTAAAAACGAACTTTAGATTGAATGAGAAAGCAAAAGAAGGGAAGAGGTTTCAACTTGATTTAAAATATTTTAAGAACATTAATATTAAACAACAGAAGGTGGATGAGAATAAGAGATATTAAAGAAAAAAACTTTCATTAAAATAGAATTACAAAAAAAAGACTTACAAGATTACAATAATGAAGAACGCAAAAGTAAATGAAAACAAAGAGAGGAGGAAGGGTATCTCAAGTTAAAAATTGAGTATGGAAGGTCCTCACAAGATTTTTTCAAGTCTTTTTTCATGAAAATATGTTCTCCTATCTTCTGAAATTTCAACCCTTTTTAAAGGATATGAGGGGATGTATTTATAGCCCAAGGTAGTGGGCTGTTTGCATTCCAAAACTACCCCTCCACTTGGCTCAACAATTTGGACATTCAAACAGCAAAATCACAAAATATCCTCTTCTTAAAAGATATATATAATAATGTTGGATGACTAATCTCAAAATTGGGAGGCATTTGGACTTATTGAGCCAAAGTTATGGAAATTTTCATAAACAATGTTAAACTATCCATTTCTATCCATGCTTTTTTGATGGACAAAATGTGAATGGGTTTTTGAATAGGAATATGCCTTAAATTCTGAATTATTTCTTCAACAAATTAGTCCGTCCATATCTCCTATTTCACACTACAAAATCTCAGCTTGAATTTATGTGTAGATCAAGATAAATGTCAAGAATACTGTACTGATTTTAATTCCCGTACAAAATGATGGGCTGAGTTTAAATGAATAAGTTGGGCCCCTTTTATTTGAATTTGAGACTTGAAATTTTTATCCAAGACTCTTTACATTGTCTCCTGAAAATTTTATGAGAATAAAAGAATTTGGAATTCTGGATTGAGCTCAATAATTCAATCTTCATAGATTTTCCAGTTTCTTCACAAATTATTTGGGTCTTCTTGTATGATCCATATGGCCCTTAAAATGGACGAATTGGCCCAAAAACCCTTCTAATGAAATGTTGTATATTGAATTAGAAATACTAAAAAGGAACCATACAATTTGGATTAGTAGGGTGATAGTTATAAATAAAATAGTAAACTGACTCAATTGGACTACTTCTAAAAATGATCAAAAATTATATTTAATATTAAAACATTAATATTTCACACAAATTATGAACATTTCATATAAAATCAGTAAAAGGGGTATATAATAAGTTATGAAAACATTAATAACATCAAACCCCCCACACTTAGTCTTGTGCATGTCCTCATGTGCAACAAATTTAAAAACATGACAAAATCATTTTCACTCACCAACAAATATTAAAATTTAATTTTCCCCAATCAGGGGAGGTTTAGAAAATTTCACTCATCCATATTGAATTTCACTACAATTTTTTACAGAAACAATGTTCCAAAAATAATTCATTTTTTTCATGCTCAAATTTAGAAATGGAAAATGGCGGCACACAAAATTTACTCTTCTAAATATGATAAAATTAATTTATAGAGCTTCACTAATTCAGCAACCAAAAGTGAAAATATTAGAATTTGCAAGAGCTCTCAGATTCCATTACCTATCATAAAGTGAAAAAGAATAAAGAGGTCTTTTTAGGGGGTTTTCTGTGGCTATGGGATGGTAGGAAGATGATACCCAAAATATATTGAAAAAGGGGTAAAACACCAACATGGAAAGAGAAATGCACATTTTTTTTGAAATGAGACGTGAAAGGAAATGGAAATACATATCTACGAGGGAATGAAAATGTGAAATAAGACACAAAAGTGGAAAGAAATTTGAAGTGAATGAGAAGATGGAATATTTATAAAACACGAAAATTCTTCCAATGACATAAGTGTTCATTTTTTTTCTTTTTTTGTGTATTTTTTCGAAATTTGAACTTGAAACAGATCTTACACTCATCTCCCAACCCATGTTTGATCTCCTCATGATACTAATTGTAATAGTTATAACAATATCAAAGATTGATGAAGAGTGATTTTTGACCCACCCAAAACACAACCCATTCCTTTTTTGTTCTTTTTTTATTTTTTCTCTTTTTTTTGAACACTTTTCAATAACATTTATAAAATTACATAAATGAAAGTGCATTCCCCAAAACTCATTGAATAAAAACCTCTCCCCCACACTAAAATGTATTATTTCCCTCAAGAATATGATAACACATTAAAAATCAATAAAAGGGCACCCAAAATTAAATCCATTCCCCCGCATTTAAATTTCAAAAAAAAATATGCAATGAAAATATATGTTGATATTGGGTGGGATAAGGTATTGGGCTTGTAATATGGATATCAAAGAAAAGGTTTTCATAGGCTCAAATGGGATTTCAAAAGGAGGATTAATGTACGGTTAATGGGAATCTATTTGGCTATTATGATTCTCATGTGGTTCATAAAATGCCTTTATCATATTAATGCACACTGAAGTAGTAAGTTCAGCTCAAAGGTCCACAAACTCAAGACTCACAAATGGGGGTAAAAAACATACATTTTGAAAAGATGGTCATAGGTGGCCATGGCATGAAAGAAAATATTACTCCTCACGGGTGGGGAAAATCATTTTCCAAATCAAAAATTGAGCATTCAAAATTTTTTGGTTTTGACACAATATTATTTATCAAAATTTATGAAGAAACCAAAAAAAATTTGAGATTAAACCATGTCTTTTGACTCCCCAAAATTGTTGGACAAAATTTTCAATCTGGAAGGTGAGTAAGCATGACTCTTTATTTTTCATATTATTTTTTAAATTATTTTTTTTAGTTTTTTAGGGTTTTTTAGTTTTTTATAAAGACACACCCACACAAAAGAGGAAGAGTAAATAAAAAAAGTGTTATGAGGAAAGTGGTAAAAAAATGAGGAGGGGGAAAGAAGAATAAAGATATAGAGATATAGGGTAGAGTTAAAGGGAAAAAGGTGCCCCCTGGTTTGGATTTAGTGGTTTGTCATCTCCATATGGTGGTGGGTTAGTGGAAGTTGATGTGCCTCGTGTGGGATGTTACCTGAAAAAGAAAATTCATTATTCATCTAATGAAAAACTAGAAAAAAATTAAAATTTCATAAAAGTAAAAGAAAACACGGGTTTCCTCCCAAGAAGTGCTTCATTTATTTTGTCTGCAGCTGGAAAATTGCATTGAACTACCCATAGTCTGATGGTGGCCACCGTATTTTCTCAACTCTAGTGTGCTTACAAAAAAACTTCTCCTTTGAGATACCTGATGATTCATTGGATAATTTCAACCCTTCCTTGTTGTGGTGCTTGAAATTCAATGGGGTGGAAGAAGAATATGACTATCCTCCATTTGGTCTTCAACTTGAGGTATTATGCAGCCCACTGAGTGTTGTTTTTCTATACTAGGAAGTTTAGGAAGATGTTTCAATTCTGATGGTATATTTATATAAGTATTATATAACACAAAACCAGAGTATGAGATCCCAATTGTTTTTAACTCATTTATTTCATCACTTACCAATGTACAGTAATGAGGATCAGTGGAGTCATAATACTGAATAAATTTTTCAATATCCTTTATATCAATGTTGTTTACCAGAGAATGGTAAATTTCAACATCACCAATGATCACTTTATTAATTAGGGAACAAATATCACAAACAGCACTACCATCAGGACAATATAAACACATTGGTTCAGGGTTCACCTCACATATAATAGAATTTGTAGAATCATGGATAAAAAATGATGAATGTTGGATAATAATATATGAATCAAAAATTGAACATGCTTGTTCATTTTCCCCATTACCATCCATGTTGGAGCAGTGGAGGTCAGAGGTGATATGGGATTCCAAATATTTTTCAAGATCCTTTAGATTAATGGAGTTTGCATTTGTAATGTTAACATCAACTTCTCCATTTATGACTTGGTTAATGAGGATGAAATATTCAAAAACTCATCTATCAGTAGAACAATAATAATATGATTGATTGGGATTCAACACACTCTCATAGAGACTTTCGAAAGCATGGATAGAGAATACAGATTGATTCTCTGATGGGTATTGCATGGATTGAAAAATATTTAACTTGAACAGTTGTTCACCAAATTCCATGGATAATATGCCAGTATGGACATCAATTTTGGTTTTAGATATCATAAGGAAAGGTATTCATATAATAAGAGTAGATTGGTAATAAGTTGTCTCACCTTCCATGTTAAGGGCGTAGAAGTCAGGTGGGAAGATAAGATCATTCACATGAACAAATACATCCTCAATTATTCCCTCAGGACTAGTTTTGCTTCGATTGGCTACCTGGATGAAAACACTCATTTGATGTAAGGGACCTAGACCAAGGTTGGAGAATATGGATTTGGGCATGACATTAATTGAGGATCTTAGGTCTATGAGTGCATCATTGAAGTTCGAACTTCCAATTTTTCATGGAACCGTAAAGGTATTTGGATCTTTGCACTTAATGGGAATAGACTGTTGGGTGGAAACATTTTTGAAGTTCCTAAGTTGCCTCTTTTGGGTGCACAATTCCTTAAGAAACTTGTAATACTTAGGGATTTTTTATATCCTCTAAGAGGGGAATGTTGACTTCAACACATCTAAACATGTCAAGCATTTTAGGATCTCATTCAAAGGAATTATTTGGCTTATAAACAGCTTGAGGAAAAGGAATTGTATTCCTAAGTGGAATGGAAGGAGGTGAGAGAATGGATTCAAATTCTTTTTCAAGTTTCTTTTTCTTTTCATTTTCTAGGTAAACATTCAAAGGGGAGTTGGAGGACTTATCTTGAGGCATAGAAATTTGTTTTCCCGATCTAAGTGAAATTTCACTTACATTACCCTTAGGTTTGGGTAATGGTTAAGCTGGGAGTTAGGAAGAATTTGATTGTTGTTTCTATCTCAGGTGGGAAGCAAGTTGAGCAATTTGGGTTTCAATGTTTTTGAGGCTGGAACGAGTGAAGGAGGCAAGATCTTCCACTGCACTTTCCCATGGTTTCTTAGAAGAAGAGGCTTTTCCAAAATTGGGATTGCCTTGATTTTGGTTCTTGGGAAAGTGATTGTATTGGTTTGGGAATTGGGAAGGCTCACTAGGATAATGGAATCCAGGAGGAGTAAGAGGAGGATTGATCCTTTGAGGTTGAGGAACAAAATGGTAAGGTTGTTAGAAGTTACCAACACCTTGACCATATTGGAATTAGTTTGGGTTTTGATGAGGGTATTGAGGATGATTAGAAATGGTATTACCATATCTCAATTTAGGGTTATATATAGAAGAGAAGGGCTCAGAATGGGGTTGGTTGAAGTTTCTAACAAACTGACCTGGTTGTTGAGGGTTGGGGTTCCGCTAAGCATATGCTGCATTGAGCTCCATTGGTCCAACTGAATCTAAGGGATCCTCATGAAGTTGTGGACATGTGTTAGTTGGATGAGATGGGGAGATGAAGATTCCACAGTTCTTGATAGGTCCAGGGAATAGATATTGTGGAGAAGATGAGGTTGGGGACTTGGAAGCCATAGCTAGTTGCCGCACAAGACCTGTAAGTTCACTCATCCACTTGGTCATCTTTTTTGTCTCTATGGATTGATTCTCTTGGACTTGTTTGACTTGAGCATGTGATCGATTATGGAATTTTTGTGTGTTTTCATCCACATTGCTTATGAGATCACTTGCATCTGTGTGAGTTTTATCAACAAGAGAACTGCCACTTGCGGCATCAATGAGAGTTCTCTCCATAGCCAATAACCCCTCAAAGAAGTATTGGATCAAGATTTGGTCAGGGATTTGGTGGTGTGGGAAGTTTGAAACAAGATTTTTGAACCTCTCCCAGTACTCATGGAGTGATTCATTTTTGAATTGACGAATACCACTTATTTCCTTTTGGATATAAGCAGTACGAGAAGCACGAAAGAATTTCTCTAAAAAGAGTCACTTCATGTCATTCAGTTTGGTTATGGAACCAGAAGTGAGGTAGTAAATCCATGACTTAGAAGTGTCATCTAATGATAAAGGTAATGCTTAAAGTTTTATTTGTTCCTCAGAAACCCCTTGAGTCTTCATGGTAGAGCACACCACTTGGAACTCTTTAAGGTGGAGATGTGGATCCTCACCGGCTAGCCCGTGGAAATAAGGTAGAAGATGAATCAAACCCGATTTGTGTTCAAAGTCATCCTTTATGTTTTGATATTGAATACCAAGGGGTTGGTAATTCATATCAATGTAAGGAAGTTCTTTAAGATTTTTTTCCCTAGGATTAGCCATATCTAATTCAATTGGTTGGACAAGGATAGGTTATTGAATGAGTTGATTATCTCTTATGTTCCTCCTAAGTTGGCGAAGTTTTCACTCAATTTTAGTGTCAAATAATCCAAGTGATTGTTTAGTAGGCTACAGGGAATTCAGAGAGATATTGGAAGAAAGAGAAAGGAGAATTTTTCTTCGTGTTTTTTTTAATTTTTTTTAAATTTTGTGTTTTTTTTTTACAATAACCAGAAACTAACGACTACTTAATTGCACCATTCCTAGAAAAAAATTCATTTAAAATCGTGGATTATTGTATCCTATTGACCATTCAAGGTTTTGGTGCTCTTATAATGTGTATAATAGCACTCGGGCCGAATCATCGGTGATGATACTTTTTAATAGTCGAATGTTTTTAGTTGATTGTATTTTGATTGGGGGGTTTGTTTGCATAGCTTAATTAAAATGATTGATTTATTAAGATTGATTTAATAATTTGATAAATATTGGCATGAGTTTATCATTAGGTATTTAATCTTGTGATATCCTTGAGCTTTGCTTTATATTGCATTAAATTAACACCCATGTCACAAGTTGACGTTGATTGGAATTCCTAAGTGTTAAGGCTTTAATCCAAGCCATAAATTAACTAGGATTATAATATAAATAAGAACTTAATTTTGGTAGTGTGTTTATGGTTATAATAATCCATGGAATCCATATGTTAGACAAAACAAGTCATTAATCCATTACATGTTAAGTCCAACATACACAATGTTAATTTAAAGAATATTCATCGAACAAAAGCTCTCAATCGCTTAACATATCTAAATAATGACTCGCCTCAATGGTAGATTTACTAATCCATTAAGATGGTTATTAATCTAGTAATACATGTTTATGGTGATGAACTAATAGGTGAAGAAAAATAAATGGATAAGAAAAGAGTTTTGCGTCGAACACACACACACGAATGATGATGAGAATTAAAAATGAACTTTAGATTGAATGAGAAAGAAAAATAAGGGAAGGGGTTTCAACTTTATTTAAACTATTTTAAAAATAGTAATATTAAACTAAAAAATGTGGATGATAATAATAGATATTGAAGAATAAACTTTCATTAAAACATAATTACAAAAAAAGACTTACAAGATTACAACAATGAAGAACACAAAAGTAAATGAAAACAAAGAGAGGAGGAAGGGTATATCAAGTGAAAACTTGAATATGGAAGGTCCTACCATGACGTTTTCAAGGATTTGGTCATGAAAATATGTGATCCTATCTTCTAAAATTCCAAACCTTTTGAAAGGAGAGGAGGGGGTGTATTTATAGCCTAAGGTGGTGGGTTGTTTACATTCCAAAACTATCCCTCCACTTGGATCGACTATTTGTACATCTAGACAAACTAATCCTGAGATATCCTCTTCTTAAAAGTTGTATATAATAGTGTTTTCTGACTACTATAAAAATTTGGAGGTATTTTTACTTATGGATCCAAAGTTATGGCGGTTTTAATAAACAATGTTAAACTATCCATTTCTATCCATGCTTTTTCAATGTCCAAAATGTGAATGGATTTTTGAATAGGAATATGCCTTCAAATCCAAATTCTTTCCTCAAAAAAGTTGGACGCTCATATCTAGTATTTCACAATGAAAAATCTCAGCTCTAATTTATGTGTAGATCAATAGAAATTTCATGAATATTGTACTGATTTTAATTCCTGAACAGAATGGTGGGCTGAGTTTAAATGAATCAGTTGGGCCCATTTTCTTTGGATTTGGGCCTTGAAATTTTTATCCAAGACTCCTTTAATTTTCCCCCTAACATTTTAAAAGAATAAATAAATTTGGAATTTTGTATTGATACCCGTAATTCAATCTTCATAGCTTGTACAGTTTCTTCACAAATTCTTTGGGTCTTCTTGTGTGATCCATATAACCCTTAAAATGGAAGAATTGGACAAAGATACATTCTAATGAAATGTTGGATATTGAATTAGGAATCCTAAAAAACAATAACCATACAATTTGGATCAGTAGGGTGATATTTATAAATAAAATAGTAAACTGGCTCAATTGGACTACTTCAAAAAATGATCAAAAATTATATTTAGTATTAAAACATTATTATTTCACACAAATTGTGAAAATTTCATATAAAATAAGTAAAGGGAGTATATAATAAGTTATGAAAACATTAATAACATCAATATCTCAACACAGTGAACCTTAAGTCGCCAGGGGTGGTTAGGGAAAGATGTATTGTGGATTAGTTCTAGTCTTCTCCCTATTTTGATTTGGATAGAGTGAAATCCAAATATTGTTTGTTCTATCAGTCATGATTATGTTTCCCTTATTTCTCTATTTGATAATTATCTAATGTCTTCAATGTTGTATTTTGATGTTGTGTAAGCATCATTCCTCTAATAAGACATATGAATCGGATCCAGGAAGAGGTTGTTGTTGAACCTCAATAATCCAATCCTGTTGTAGATCTGAAACTGATTAAGGTGATTGTGTGTATTGTCCAAGATTTGGGATAGGAACCACCATCAGTTGCCATTCGAGCTCCAGTTTTGGAACCTTAGGATGTGTTCTTTGGAATCATTCCCAAGAGTTCCTTCACCAGAAGCCACTAGTTTTCAAAGGATCCACTTATCCTAACATGCTAAGGAATGGTGGGGTAGGATAGAATGTATGTTTGTGTTCTTAGAGACATCAGAAAAGATCATGGTGAAGTGTTCCACCTTCATACTAGAGGGACCGGGTAGGATATGGTGGGGCATGATGGTGACGACTAAGAAACATGAGGGCTTAGGGTGGAAGGACTTCAATGTTCTTTTCATTGACTAGTTCTATCCAGAGTCAATGGTCTTAGCCAAAGCTTTGGAGTTTTTCAAGCTTGAGCAGGCTGATAGAACCATGACTTAGTATTCAAATCGCTTTGATAAGATTGTGAAGTTTTTTCTTGAGATTGTATATAATGAGAGGATGAAGGATTGACAGTTCGAATTGGTACTTTGATCATATATCCATTCTCAGGTTTTCTTGTTGAAACTGGCCACTTATGATGATGTGCTAGATAGGGTGATAATGGTTGAGATGGATCTGGCTGGTAAGTCAGGGTTGAAGGGAGTTCCTTTTTCTCCCAGTGGTAGTGTGAGTTAATTTAAAGTAAATATGAAGTGTGATGACTCTCGTAGTAGTTCTCAACAACAGGGTCATTCCAAACCTCATGTAGTTCCTAGTAGAGGCCCTTTGATATGCTACTAGTGTGTTCATCCAGGGCATTCAAAGAGGGTTTTCATTGAGGCACCTAAGAACTATGGCTCCTACGTACATTCAGGGAACTTACAGAATGTCTACCAAAAACTTTTCCACTCCACGTAGTGGAATAAGATCATCATCACCTCCAAAAACTAAGGGTAAATTAGATGCTTCACGTATAAAAGGGTTCCAGCCATAGGAATCTGAAATAAAGATTCTTCACGTAGTGGAAGAGTCTCTAGAGTAATTGTATATGGGTCCAGTGACTATGATAGGTACCATTACTATAGATTTTTCATTGGTGACTGCTTTATTTGATATTGGTGCATCTCACTCATTTATTTCAACATGCATTGTTAATCTTATAAATCTTTCAACAGAGCTTTTATCTTATGTAATGGATATTTATACACCCCTTGGATTGAAGAAAGATCAAGTTATCCATATTCCCTCTTTTTCTTTCTCTTTGGCTGATTTCGAGCTTGCGTGGGACTTTCTAGTTCTCAACATGAAAATGTTTGACATCATTCTCGAGATGGATTAACTCATTATCTATAAAGCTTGGATTGATTGTTATCTTCAATGGGTCTCCTTTAATACACCCGGTAGGTTTTGTCGTATTTTTAGGGAGAATGGGACCCCCAAGGTAGATCAGAGTCAAACCTTTTTATCTAGAGTTAGGGGAAGTGATATTTGTGTTTTCTTTTGATTTGGAGCGAGAATCTTTGGGTGGTGATCTCCCTCTAATCATCATTGAGTTTCCTGACGTGTTTCCTTATAACTTCTCTAGTTTCCCACCGGTAAGGGTGGTATAGTTTTCTATTGATTTTGTAAGAACCCGGATCTTCATTTCAGGTATAGATCTTGATTTCTGGTGTTTTTTAGGGAAAAGGATGAAATATAAATTTTCTAAGTAAACATTGTGTACTCCTGAGTACACGTCGTGTACCTGGTTGTCGCATATAGCCATGTACTAGCTGTGTAACGGTCGAGTACATGGCCATGTAGGTGACCTGGAAGACTACCTAAAGTAGGGGCCAGTTGAGGCTAGTACACGATGTGTACATTAAATGAACACGTCATGTACTTTTCTTTTTATTTGATGAATCAGAGTGGGGTCGTGTCTCATCTCCATAACACACTTCTTATACCCATGTTTCATACAAGAGAGCAATGAATAGATAAATAACTTCTAACTCCTCCTGTTCCTCCATCTGAGTTCTGACTAAGACTCTGCTTGGTGTGTTGGATTCTCACTGGTGAGTTCTCTCTTTCCCTAGAGCCTCTCTTCATGATTTCTCCTCTCTCATGAGTTATCAAGGGTTGATCATTTTTACCCTTTTCATATATCTATGTCATTCTAGGCTGATTCAAGTGCCAATATTCAAGAGTGTTGATCGTACAACATCAAGGTAGGTGGTTTGTGCCTTTCTTTGATTGTATTTGGATTATATATGCTTAAAGTGTCGAATTCCCATGTTGGGGTATTCCGTGTTTTGGGATTTTGACCCTGTTTAATACCTACTGTGGTTACATATGCATAAGGTTTTATACCTTGTTATGGGACACTCCATGGGCGCGTTCTCCTGATTGATTTTTTATGGCCATTTGGCATAGGGTGCCTATGAGGCATACCTTGTTTCCATGCCTCTAATTGTTTAGGATGGAGTTTTACTGATTATATGAGATGCATGTGTTTCACATTTTGAAATTTTGACCAAGGGTAATTGACTACGAGAGCTTCCTAAAGTAGGGTCATTTATGTATGAATTCTAGTTATGTTGACCTAGAGTTATTGAGTGTGAGATCTGTCGGGTGGTCATAGACTAGAGGGGTTAGACCGTGAGAGCTACCTAGAGGGTCATTATTAAATTAATGTTGGACCCTAGGGAATTTACTATGAGCGCTTCCAAGTGGTCATTTTATTTTATTGTTTCTATGCAGACTAAGGGGGTATTGACTATGAGATCTGCCCAGGTGGTCATTTGTAAATGTTTAGTGTTACGTGGGACCAAAGGGGTTAGAATGTGAGAGATTTACCAGAGGGTCGTAATTTATTGAATTAATGATATGTTGAACTAGAGGGGTTATTCTATGAGAACTTTCCTAGAGGGTTGCTTTTGAATGATTGAATGATCACGACGAGCCTCCCAAGCCAAAGCACAAGCTTAAACTCGGTCTTACTTGATTTTTTAGATAGTATTTTGAGACATCTATTTGTTATTATTATACAAGGGGATAAAAATCTTAGGCTAGATCCCAAGGTTATATTATTCAATGGATTGAATAATTAATAAATGTAAATGAATGTAATTGGAAACTATAGGATTGCTTACTTTTGAGTACTTCCTAGTTTATTGCTTCATTTTTCATATTTTCTGTTATATATATTAATTGATAGTTAGGCATAGATCTTTTGGTGGTTTCCTATTGGTATTCGTCTCACACCTCATTTGGGTTATGCTTTTAGAACCAAACAGATTATATGGTTGCAGGTGTGGATAAGGGCAAGTGTCCTTCTTCATCGGGTACTTGATTGTTGATGGAGCTGGAGAGCATGAGACCAAGCTGAGGCTTGTGATGCTGTTGGAGTTTACTGGGTTTTTTTGTACTTTGGTTTAGAATTTTATTTCCAACATTGTGACTTGTTTGGATATTTTCCTAGACACATGTGACATGCATCATTTATATATATGCTCTAGTTTCTTTATTGTTATTAGTATTTTGTTGTTTAATTCTATTGTATGGTATTACTACTTTCACTACTGTTTACTATTGGTTTTCCACTATGTATACTTTTACAATGAGGGTATATTTTCCCCATTATCATACCTTGGCCCTTTCTACTAGTTGGAAGCCTCTAGCATTTGGGGAAATGCAATTGAGGTCATGTGACCAACCGGGTTTGGGGCACTTTGGGGTGGCACCTAGGTCTGGGACATTAAAAAGTGGTATCAAAGGAGTTTATTTTCTACTTTTTATTACTATTTAGATCCTATAAATAATGATAGGAAGTAATAGGTAGTTGGTAATAAGTTTTTCCCGAGAGTAGCTAACCCGTGTATAAGGAAAAGCCAAATTTACCTCGAATATTATAATTTTTTTGGTTTTTCAATTGTTACAATTGATTTGATTTCACCATTGGGTGACTCACTTGATTTTTTATATTATGATTTATATCATTGTGGTTATATTACTATTGTAACCTGATGAGATGAGGGTATACCATCTCATGCATCATATAGTCACTTGATAGAGATCATAGGTCATGCATTCTTGTCATGCCATTTAGGGTGCATCACTAATTACATGTTGTTGTGATAGATGTTGTGAAAGATAGGAATACTATTATGATAGATTCCATGATAGAATACCTACTATTTTTATAGGGTATTAGAATATGTAAAGTTTCAATTGGATGGATTCCAAACTTTGGTCCCTGAGGTGTTATGGGCCCTATTGGATCAGAATTTGGTGTATTATGTATGAACTTTATTTGAATTATGTTATGATATGACATGAATAAGGATGATAAACTTTGATTTTCAAGGATTATGGGCTCCCACAGGTCGTAATTTCTCATTAATTGGACAAAAGTTTGAGTTTTTAAGGGTTTTGGAGGAGTTTCATAGGCCTACTGTCCAAAAACCCACACAACACGGCATGTGATGTTATAAACACATGCCATGTATTCTTCTATTCTGGAATAACAGACTTTTCTTAAGTACATGTCGTGTACTAGGATTACACACTGTGTAGTTCTTGATCGTGTGACTGACTGTGTGATCAGAGACACGGGGTTGGGAAATATTTAGTGGAACACACTATGTATCAGGAGTACACACCGTGTTGTAGAGAACTGTGTATCCAACTATGTGACCAACGACACGGGTGGATGAAACTTAGGTTGTACACGTCGTGTCTCATTTTTTTCATGTCATGTAGTTATAAACCATGTATCCATCCATGTGACCAATGACACGGGTGGATGGGACTTAAGTAGTACACATCGTTTCTAGCGTGAACACATCATGTAGTTTTACCCAGGAGACGGGACTTGTGTGAATATGGCTGTGTAAATGGACATGGTCGAAAGGGAGGACTTGAGTACACGACATGTTCCTAGATGGAACGTCGTGTACCTATGATGTTTACACACCTAGGTAGGTGGGGGTAAACACCTATGTAAGATTGTGAGTGTACACACCATGTATGAATGTTACATGTCATGTAGTCATCTTTTGTACCCTTTGAGGTTTTGTTCCTTTTTTATCCCATGATGTCAGTTTTGGACCCATGAGTAGCCTTTTCTGAGTATTTTTCCATGTATATCGTGATAGTGGAACCTATGGAGTGTTATGAGGACTCCTAATATGTGTTTTGGGGTTTCTTTTCTAAAGGGAGAGGTTCTTACTCCAGTTACCATTTGCAGTTGTATCCTGGGAGTGAGACCAATGCGTAAATGATTGGTTGGGTGTTTGGACCAACCTAGTTGAGACCTTTAATATGATATGAGATATGAGATATATCTCGTGACATTTTTCTCTTTGAGGATGGTTCTGGTGTGAGATTTTCCTTCTGGACTATGAGGTCATGAGACCTATTGCTTATAGGGAGTCCCTAGTAGGATCCCTTATTTGTGTATCATTTTGAGGATCCCTATCGTGGGATACCCTTACTATTTACCATTCAAAGATATCTTGTGGGATTCCTCTGTTTACGTTATTTTTAAGGTGGTTTTAATAATAATGAACTACTTATGTGTTCATTCTTTGAGTGGTTAAACAACTGCTATTGGGTTCCCTTTTTGAGGACCCAGGTTAGTTTAACAAGATCCTTGTAGGTTACCTTGGTTGTTAAAAAAAGGGATATTTTTTTCTAACTTGTCATTCATGATGGAATTTTATAGATGTTAAATGTTTTAAAGGAAATTTGGTGATACTTTCCTATTTTACTTTGAGGTGTTGAGCTAAAGTAGTTTCCTAGGGGCTTTTGAGCCTAGTGAATTTGTTTTGCATAACCTAGTAGTGGAAGTTGATGATTATGCTTTGTAAAATGATAGTTCGTGGTAGGTAGCACTTTTAGATCTAGTTGTATTGTTTTCCATTGAGAGATTTTTACGTTGGTGGGTTCCAGGTGTCGTTGTCCCAAACTTTTGGTTTTAAATGACATCCTTTTTCGGAGAGGTGGTCATTGTGCCTTGACTTTTGATATGGGAACAAGCTTGTAGATCGCTTGGTTCTCTAGGTTAGACATGCCTCGGGCAGGGTCAATGATTAGGAGGTCGTGTAAACCTCCCTTTTCTTTAGTGATGTATGACTCGGTATGTTTTCACCCAAGTTAATGGTTGTGTAAATGATGTTATTTTGATCTAGTTCTTGTGTAAGTCGTTTGTCACTAGGATGCATAGGGTGGACAATTGATGCATAGTATACCAGAATTTATCATTAATCTTGTAAAATTGGGGTATTTTATGTCTACATACATGATACCCATCGAGTGTTAAATGTTTAAATGATTCATTGAGTTTGGTTACATCATTGAGCTTTGAGCTATAGTGTATATTCTTGGATTACCTCTGGTGTAGAATGATCTAAGAGTTATGGAACCTTTTTCATCCCACTACACGGGAGGACTTTTTGGGACACGGGAGTTTTGAAATGTCGGTAAGTTTATATTTTCGGCTTTATTCTAAGTGATGTGACATGGTGATCCCGGTTCATGGAATGACACATGTGAGTTTAAGTTTCTTCTGAACTAGCTTGTTTGATGGAGGCTAGTCCTTCTCAGCGTATAAGACTCTCCTAGGTAGGGGGCATCATGTCAGTTTTATTTCAAATGTGTTTTTTCCAGGTAGAAGTATCATAATAAAGGACCGCTCAGAAAGGGCTGTTTTTACTTGCATACTCTTGAGGCTTTAAAGTCTTGTTTCATGTTGTTGCTTTCTAAGTATCACAATGTTGTTGTTTTTAGTTAAATGATGATGTGTCGGTAGGTAAAGCTGAGTTTCCTTCAGGAGGTCGACCAATAGTGTTTTGGCTATCCTTTTATAGTAATATTTGAATTCCACTTAGTGTTCTATTTCTTAAGAGGTGAGCATGTCCTCTATCTTGACGTTATCCTGGGTGCACTAAGAGAGCATCGATTATATGTCGTGCTGTAGTTGGAAGTTGTTGGACTGGTTCTTGATATTTTTCTATGTTGTGTGCTAGATGTGTGGTTTCAGTAGATGCTTGGTTAATCTTAAGTAATACTAGAGTTATCGTGTAGGAACACCTTGGATATAATCTTGATGATTGTCAATTCCTTGACGTGAATTCCATGTAGATACCATTCTGGGTTCAGTCAGTTTACTTATGTGGACTTTTGAGATTCACACCAAAGTCTCACTTGTACGGGGAGTATGGACCACCTTGGTGAGTTCCTTAGACTCCAGGTTGATTAATATGAGGTTATCTCTGACATTTAGTTGGGCTCAGATGTAATGCTTAAAGAGGTAATAATTCCAATAGGATGGATCTGGAATTTCATTTTTTCTCATGTTGTGGCATTCATTTTTTAGTGATCAAGAGATGGTGTGGCATAGAAGTGTCACTGAGAGACAGGTGTGAGCTTTGATGAATGGGTTCATTGTGAGCACGTGGTGCCTTGGTAAAAGGAATTTTGTTTCTGTCGCAATACATCGACTTTCTAAGCCATTATTTTCTAAGATAATTCATCTGGTGATGGTTTGACATGTTATCTTTCTTGTTTTGTGATTATGGTTTGAATGAGCCAGCTAGAACACCCCACTAGTTAAGGATGGGTGTACTGTGAAAATTTGAAATGTCTTTCAAGGAAAGATTGTGTGACCAATTTGGCAGATGTCATTTTAGGTTTGACCTTTCCTTGCTGTGAGGTCACAGTTATGACCTCATTTGTGTTTGGGTTCACCCAGTTAAAGGAAAACACACCGGTATCATCGCTGGAATTCTTAGGGGAGAACTTTGTGGAGTTTTCAAATGTTGGAGGTATTTTGGTAAAGATACCATGGGAGTTGATCTTGAAAATCTCACGAATGATTCACACTTCCTACCGATTAAGGAAACCTTCAATGTTTATGAGCTTGAAAGGTTGTACATCTGAGAGATTGTACATTTACATGGTGTTCCGCACTCTATCATTTCAGACAAGGACACCCGGTTTACTTCTTATATATTGTAGGAACTATAGAGGGATTTGGGTATACAGGTACTTCTGATTATAGCTTACCATCCTTAGAAAGATGTCCAGTCCGAGCGCAAGATTCGTCTTTTGGAGGAAATGCTTCAAGCATGCATCCTAGATTTTAGGGGGATCTTGGGAGAGACACATACCCCTAGTAGAGTTTTATAACAATAATAGTTTTCATGAAAAGATTCATATGGCACATTATGAGGCTTTGTATGGTAGGCCATGTCGATCACCCCTATGTTGGCTGGAGGCAGGAGAGGCAGCTATGTTGGGACCTTGTCTTGTCTAGGAGACCACTAAGCAGGTAGAGTTGATTCAAAAGAGGATGGATACTGCATAATCTCAGCATAAATCTTATTCTAATTGGTGGATACAACCTCTGGAGTTCAAGGTCGGAGATTAGGTTTTCTTACGTGTCACACTGAGGTTGGGACACAATAAGATTAGGATATAGGGGAAGCTTTCACCGAGATACTTCGGGCCATTTTAGGTTTTAGAGAGAGTCAGGACGGTTTCCTATAGGTTGTAGTTACCTCATAGGTATCAGTCTATACACGACGTCTTTCATGTTTCTTAGCTACGTCGATACTTTTTTGACCCACCTCATGTTTTTCAACCTGAGGAGGTTGAGTTGGAAGTGGATTCATCCTTTGAGGAGCACCCTATTCATATTTTGGATCACAGCATGAAGGTTCTCTGTGGTCGGTCTGTTCCTTTGGTATGGGTGTTATGGCAGCATGGGTGATTACATGATGAGACTTGGGAGGGGGAGGCCGACATACGATCTCAGTGGTTAGAGTTGTTTGAAGTTTCTTCTTCACCACCCTTGAAAGGGAAATTTGAGGATGAATTGCTTTAAGGGGGAGTTTGTAAGAACCTGGATCTTCATTTCAAGTCTGGATCTTGATTTTGGGTGTTTTTTATAAAAAAGGAAGAAATATAAATTTTCTAAGTACATGTCATGTACTCTTGAGTACACATTGTGTACCTGGTTTCTGCATGTTGCCGTGTAATGGTTATGTAATGGCCAAGTACATGGCTGTGTAAGTGACCTAGAAGGACACCTAAAGTGAGGGACAATTGAGGCTAGTACACGGCTTCACATTAAATGAACACACCATGTAATTTTCTTTTTATTTGATTAATTGGAGTGGGGTCGCATCACATCTCCATAACGCACTTCTTCTCCCTATGTTTCGTACAGGAGAGCGACAAATGGACTAAGAACTTTGAGCTCCTCCCATTCCTCTGTCTGATCTCTGATTGAGATTCCTCTAGGTGTATTGGATTCCCACCAGTGAGTTATCTCTTTCCCTAGAGCCTCTCTTCATGATTTCTCCTCTCTCATGAGTTATCTAGGGTTGATTATTTTTACCCTTTTCATAGATCTATGTTGTTCTAGGCCGATTCAAGGTATGATGTTCAAGATTGTTGATCATATAACATTATGGTAGGTGGTTTGTGCCTTTCTTTGATTGTCTTTGGATTATATATTCTTAAAGTGTCAAATAACCATGTTGGGGTATTACGTGTTTTGGGATTTTGACCCTGTTTAATACCTACTATGGTCTGTTTGTTTGGGAAAGAATAATTGCTTATACATAAGGTTTTATACATTTTTATGGTACATCCCATGGGTATGTTCCCCTGATTGACTATTTATGGCCATTTGGCCTAGGGTGCCTATGAGGCATACCTTGTTTCCATAACTTGAATTGTTTAGGATGGAGTTTGACTAGTTATATGAGATGCATGTGTTTTTCATTGTGAAAGTTTGACCAAGGGGAATTGACTATGAGAGATTCCCGAAGTAGGGTCATTTATGTATGAATTGTAGTTATGTTGACCTAGAGGTATTAACTATGAGAGCTGCTGGGTGGTCATATACTAGAGGGGTTAGACTGTGATAGCTACCAAGAGGGTCATTATTAAATGAATGTTGGACCCTAGGGAATTGACTGTGATAACTTCCAGGTGGTCATTATATTTTATTGTTTCTATGAAGACCAAGGGGGTATGGACTGTGAGAGCTGCTCAAGTGTTCGTTTGTAAATGTTTAGTGTTACATGATACCAAAGGTGTTAGGATGTGAGATCTTTCCCAGAGGGTCATTATTTATTGAATTGATGATATGTTAAACCAGAGGGGTCAGACTATGAGAAATTTCCCAAAGGGTTTCTTTTGAATGATTGAATGATCGTGACGAGCCTCCCAAGACAAAGAAAAGGATTGGACTTGGTCTTACTTGATTGTTTAGATGGTCTTTTGAGATGTCTGTTTTTTATTATTATACAAGGGGATATAGATATTAGGATAGATCCCAAGGTTACATTATTCAATGGATTGAATAATTAATGAATGTAAATGAATGTAATTGGAAACTGTAGGATTGTTTACTTTTGAGTACTTCCCAGTTTATTACTTCATTTTTCATATTGTCTACTATATATATTCACTAACAGTTAGGCATAGATCTTTTGGTGGTTTCCTACTGGGATTCATCTCACACTCTATTTGGGTCATGATTTTGGGCCCAAACAGATTATATGGTTGCAGGTATGGTTAAGGTAAATCACCCTTCTTCATTAGGTATTTGATTATTATTAGAGCTGGAGAGCATGGGACCAAGCTAAGGATTGTAATGCTGTTGGAGTTTACTATTTTTTTTTACTTTGGTTTAGTATTGTATTTCCATCATTGTGACTTGTTTGGATATTTTCTTAAACACATGTGACATGAATTAGTTATATATATGCTCCAGTTTCTTTATTACTATCAGTTTTCTATTGTTTACTTATGTTGTATGGTATTACTACTTCCTCTACTATTTACTATTTTTTTCTACTATGTATACTTTGATAATGAGGGCACGGTTTCCCTATTATCAAACCTTGGACCTCGATGCTAGTCAGCAGCCTCTGGAATTTGGGGAAATGTGCTTGAGGTCATGTGACCAACTGGGTTCAGGGCACTTTGGGGTGGCACCCAGGTCCGGGACGTTACAGATTTGGTACTTTGTACTCAACTAGTTTCTATTCCCTATTATCGAATGGCTCTAGCTGAAATGAAAGAGATGAAGTTCAATTTGGTGGTCTTTTAGAGAAAGGATTTATATGCTCGAGTGTGTCACCTTGGGAAGTGTTTTTTATATTTTCCAAGAATAATAATGGTTCACTTTGCCTATGTGTGGTTTAATAAAAAATTTATTGAGTTACAGTAAAGAACAAGTATATGTTTCCATGGATTAATGATCTGTTTGATCAATTAAAAGTGTTTAAGTGGTTCTTAAAGATTGATCTTCGGTATCATTTCCATCAATTGAGAATAAAATAATCTAACATTCAAAAAACTATATTTCAGATCAGGTATGGTCATTATGAGTAACTTTTTATTCCCTTTGGTTTAACCAATGCTTCTGTAGTCTTTATGGAATTAATGAATACGACTTTTCATGAATATATGGATACCTTTGTAGTAGTCTTTATTGATGAAATCCTCGTTTAATATAAAACTGAGAAGGATCATGTGCATCATCTGAGAATAGTTCTGAGTTTGCTGAGAAGTCACCAACTTTATTCCAAGCTTTTGAAGTGTGATTTTTAGATTCAGGAAGTGAAATTATTGGGATACGTAGTGTCGAAACAAGGAATTTCAATTGACCCTAAAAAGTTAAAAGTTGTTATGACATGGGAATAACCACAGAATATTTTTGAAATTTGGAGCTTCTTGAGTTTATATGGATATTATCATTGGTTCATCAAGGATTTATCAAAGTTTGCTTCTCCAATGACTTGTCTAACTTGGAAGGGAGTGAAGTATGCTTGGAATAATAAATGTCAGAGTTCTTTTGTTGAGATGAAATTTATTTTGACTATTGTGATGGTTTTGACTCTTCCAAATGTTGTACAAGGCTATGTGGTCTTTTGTGACACATCAAGTTCAGGTTTGGGTTGTGTTCTTATGCAAGGTAATCATGTTGTTACCTATGGATCTTGTCAGATTAGGCCTCACGAGAAAAATTATCCTACCCATGACCTTGAACTTGTAGTTGTAATGCACACACTTAAGAGTTGGTGGAATTACCTTTATGGAGAAAGGTTTACTATGTATTCAGACCACAAGAGCTTGAGTCATATCTTCTCTCAAAAATATTTGAATTTCCACTAGAGGAATTGGGTCGAGTACCTATAATCTTTTGACTTTCACATCGCCTACACCCCGAGGAAATGGAACGTCATTGTAGATGCTTTGAGCTGGAAACTTCTGACCCAGGTAGTGAAATAATATTCAGAAGAGTGAAATTTTATGGATCTTTTTGCACAATTTCATATTGGAGTTCAAGATAAAGGGGGAAAAGTTTCTTTAGGCATCATCTAGTTGATATATGCTCTTCTCAAGATGATTATTCAGGATTAATATCTTGATGATGAATTCTATAGCATTAGAGGATTCCTTTTATGGTAGGGATATAGTTTCCCAGTGGTCATTCTCCAAAGAGGGTGTTCTATGTTATTGGAATCACTACCTGGTGTCGTTAGAAGAAAGGAAGGATGTGATGGAGGATTGTCATAGTTCCTAGTGGGCAGTGCACCCAGGAACCATGAAGATGTTCTATGACATGAGGTAGTAGTTCTGGTGGCCAGGTATGATATGGGGCATTGCTAAGTTTTTTTCTCACTATTATACATTCCAACAGGTTAAGGTTGAGCATCTGAAAACTTTGGGTTTGCTTTATCCACTTCCAGTCCCTACGAAGAATTGGGATGAAATAGCTATGGAATTTTTGGTTGGGTTGCCTCATATCCAGATAAAGAAGAATTCGATATGGGTTTTTATCGATAGCCTAACCAAGTGGGATTAACTCATACCCTTTAGTGATATATCCAAAGTAGAGGATTTGGGAAATCTCTACATGAAAGAGATTGTCCATTTGCATGGAGTTCCATCTACTATAGTTTCTGATAGGGATCCTAGGTTCACTTCTCTCTTTTTGAAAGGTGTTCAGAAAGAACTGGGGTCTTAGGTCCATTTGAGCACGACCTACCATCTGTAATTAGATGTCCAGATAGAGAGAGCTATAAAGATTCTTCAGAATATTATTTGTGCTTATGTTCTTGACTTTTGTGGGGATTGGGATGATCATTTGGGGTTGATTGAGTTTACTTATAACAATAGTTACCAATCTACGATCAGAATAGATCCTTTTGTGGTCTTGTATGGTTGGCCTTGTAAATATCCATTGTATTGGTCAGATATTGGTGAAAGTTCCTTGGTTAGACCAAGTTTGGTGCAAGATATGATAGAAAATATTCATTTGATTCATTAGATAATGTTGACGAAACAAATCCAATATAAGTCTTATGTTGATCATTGTCATGGTCCCTTGGAGTTTATAATTGGTGATCAGGTGTTATTGAAATTTTCACCTCGGTTGGGTCATCAATAGCTTAGGAAGAAAGGGGAGCTTTCTCCTCATTTTATAGGACCTTTGAGGTTGTTGAGAAGGTGGGGAAAGTTGTTTACCATTTAGCACTTACACCGTATCTAATTTCAATACATAATGTATTCCATGTATCATAGATGAGGAATTATCTCTCTGATCCATCTCACGTTTTGAGTTAGAGTGATCTTAAGATTGAACCTAATTTATCTTTGACTAAGTGACCAGTTGGGATAGTTGATTCTGAAACTAAGGTACTTCGTGGGAGGATAATGCCTTTATTTTGTGTGTTATGGTAGCATGATTCTAGTTCTAATGATATGTGGGAATGCGAGCCACTGATGAGAGAGTAGTGGCCTTGTCTTTTTGGCATGGAATCTTCTTCATAGGCTTTATGGGGATAAAAAAAATTTATATTGGGGATGTTGTAACATCATGTTACCGATCTGATAGGTACGACTTTAAAATTGTTGTGTATTTTTCCTTTTCTTTGAATAGGTAGGGTTGAGGATGAATTGGGGGGATACTTATAACGGTGAAGTAAAAAATTGTTGGTTTTTCATCTTAAACTAGTCATTTCTATAATGAAGAAAACCATAGCATGTAATATAGTTAAATATCATGTAAATTCTAAAAATTAAATTAAATTTGTTTTAAGCAAGAGCCGACAGCTTTCTCGGCATACATGATACTTAACAATTTCATGATGTGTAACTGGGGTACACGACATGTAATTGCTTGATAATTATTTTTAAACAGGAATCATGTCTGAATTATCTTCTTATCCTCTCCTATTTTCATTTTTTATTGACCCTAAAGGCTTACCTAGGTGATTATGGAGCCCTCCAAACCTTCTGGGCCATTTTTTTGGCATTTGATCATTAATCTAGTCATGGTATTATTTACCAGGTAAGCGTTCTCCTTGTCTCATCATCTCTTTCTATATTCCTTCATTAAAGTTTGATTGGTCATCTTGGGATTGGTAGATCTAAACTTCATGACATTGAATCTTGTTTCTAGGTTGAGTTTCAAGGTATTTTGTGCCTTTATTCTTATTGGAAGGTTTCATTGTGAGCGTTGAGTTATAGGGAAAAGGTAGGTGATTCTATTCTAATTGGCTAAATTTATTAGCCTTAAATTGTTTGATTTATTTCAATTATTGATTTAAATTTAATTGTTTGAAATTTCTTTTAATTTTTTTTTGATTAAAATCCAATTCCAATGAATTGGGAGGTTTGAAATGGTTTTGTAAATAAATTGGAAAAAACTCCCAATTTCATTGAATTGGGGAATGTTTTCAAATGGATGGAAATAGTTTTAATTAAATTGTTGAATTTAATTATTGGAAAGAATTGATGGAATTTGAGAAATTGTGAAAATGGATTAAAATGTTTTGATAGAAACCCAGTGGTTTTATCTTGTTAAAAAGACATGTTTTTTATTAAAACATGTTTTGTTTTTAAATGTAAAATTGACATTTGAAATGGGGGAATGGGATTTAATTATATTTTAATCAGTCTTAAAATAAATTACTCATCATTGATTGTGTAATATCACATGCAATACTTAGGTAGATTGTGAGTTATTTGGACACACTCTATGATTATACAACGTTCTAAAACATAAATGCAGTAAGTCACATCCCTTAGGTGATGGTGACAAGTCCTCTTTGACCAGTGTCTAGATGACATGTGTGTACACATATTTTCGTGATCACTTAGAGAGTGCAGATCCCTATAGCCTAGAAATTTTGTACCTATTTGGAAGATAACCATGTTGTTCGCTTGTTTATATTTTAGATATAAATATATGCCAATGTTTTCAAACTATTTTACACACTCTTCTAAATTTATATAAACTATTTTATAAAAAAATCTTTTTTAAGACATTTTTTTAGAAATATTCTATCACTTTTAAAGCCTTTTCTTAAAGTATTTTCCATCATTTGAACTGTACACTGTGATTTTTTTAGATATGATTTGAAATGAAAAAAACTGTTTATTTTAAAATTGAAATCATTCCTTTGGGTAATTTATTATTAGAATCTATTATAGAATCTCTGGTGAGACCCTACTAGGCTTTTTAGCTCAAACCTTACTTGTGTCTTTGGGTGTTTGTAGATTATCTCCTTCCATGATCAAGAAAGGGGAAAGGATCTCTTGGAGGTGGATCCAGTTATCGAACCTCGAACTTAGTGAGTTGTTTCCTTAGGGACTTGGGTTGTTTTCCTCTATTTTGGTACTTGTGTTGTAGTACATTGGGATTTTCTATGCCTTATTGACTTATGGTACATTACTCCCAATGGAGTTTTTTTATATGCATGTCATCTTGTTTCTTTTTCTTTTGCATTGTTAGTGGAAAAATAATTCCCACTTTCAGTTTGTATGATGTCAAGTGTTGGTCGTCGACCCGTGGAGATTGGGAACACCCTTCAGGCTATGTCAAGGTTGGCTCGATTATCGAGTTACTAGGGTAATTGGTATGGTTTGTGACATTTAAATAGATTTCTCAAATAAATCCTTTAATTTGAATATTTCAAATTAATAATTATGAACAATTTATAATATTAAATATAAAGTCTTTTATATTTAGACTTGTTTTTTGTAATTTATAAACACTTTATAAATCATGCTTATAATTTCTATATAAAAACTTTATATCCAAATTTCAAGTCATGTCATATAATTTTAAATTTAATTTAATATTAACATTTAATATTATTGATATTTATTTATTAAATGTTTCAAAAACACTTAATAATTAATTATAAACATTTTTATAATTAATTAATTTATAAAAATTTTATAAATTAAATAAATATCCCAAAATACCTTTTTCATAATTTATAAACATTTTATAAATTATATTATCTAATTCATTGTTGAAAAATAGAAAAAATAATATTTTTATCATATAATTTTTAATGACAGTCTATATCATAATTAGTGATTGATAAGCCATGATGCTAAAAACCCCTTTTAGTGTTATCAATTGTACCCTATGATTGAATTATATATTATAATTCGTGATACTATTTATAAAAAATATCATGTTTTATGATGGGCACTTTGTGGCTTACATAACATCAACTCAACACTTATCATACATTATCTATTGTAAGTAGCGATATCACCTTCAACTATCAGTCAGTTATATTTTATGTTATGTAATAATATCATCGAAGCGATGTGATGCTCAATTTTTATCACATGAGACAGTAGTGTCCAGGGATATCGTACCCTATGATACCCATAATGCACCTTATGATACATTGAAAACCAAAGGAATTATGATGTATTTTCTATAATGATATCACATATCATATTAGGTGATTATATCACAACTTACAGTATCAAATTTTGTAAGACCAATCATAGTTTAAATTCTATATCATTGTTTGTGATATCACATATCGTAATATAGGACATGGTTTTATTTCTATATCATTTTTAATGATGTCAAATAAAACATTAATATGATATGAAGGTTTCTTCATTTTCAACATGATTTTGAGAATTAAAGAATATGGTATGGATCTAATACCACTGAAGTGTTTATAAGGATCTAAAAATACATGTTCATTGTAGTGAAAAACATTAAGAAAATCAAAAACTAGGATCACTGTGAATAAAACTGAAATCATATACAAATTTTAATCGAAGAATATTGTGTATCATACACCATAAATGGTTACTATTGTTGTCTTCATTCGTATTCTTGATAAATATCCCTAAGAGTAAACCAACGAACTCCCTCTTCTATGGTGTGTCAATGGAATATATTTGAATAACCCGACATTTGGGAAGAATTCTCCATAACTCTCACAGTATGATAATACTTCTCGGTGGAAAAGGGATGATAATAAAAAGTGACATGAGATAAGAGGAGAATCAACAAGAATAAAAGATATTCTCGGACTAATCTCACATCATTGGCATGGAATCCTTATATAGGCCTTGAGGACACTCCTCGGTCCTTTATATCATTTACTCATACGTTAAACAATGTATGAGTAAATGGAAATGGTTTACAATGATTGTAAACCCCTATTCCAAACATGCATTCATTGTATAAATGCATTTAAGATTCTTCATGTGTTTACATGTATTAATTAAAGCCAATGTGGAAGATGATATAAACGTTAAAGTTTAACATTTGGTTGCCTTAACAAATTGTATGGCTTCTATATAAATTGTACCATACGATTCAACATATCATAACATTTATAACAGTATTATGATATAGTCATTGTTGTAAAATATGATTAGGCTAAGGCAGTGGAGCGATATCATATATCTCACCTTACAACATGCCTTTAGTTTTGAGCAAGACATATTATACGATACAGGCATATCGTATCGTATGGTATAATTCATAATACAATAGATTTATAAATACTTTAGGGTACATGTAACACCCCAGGTAAATAAAGAATATGACATTTCATATTTATATATATTTGTGAATAAAATATTGAAATGACTTTAAAGGGGAAGCTATGCTCGATGGTGTACCCAACACGCAACAACGAGTTTCTTGGGAATCTTACGTTGCACTCTAATAATAAAATAATATTATTTTAAAAGGTAGTTAATATGTAGCCATTGTATTGATGGGAATGGATAGAAATAACTAAAATATGATTATATATGTTCTTCAATATTTTTACATTTATAAAATAAAAGATAAAGGCTTAAAATACGGAAAGAATTCAATTTTTGGCGTATATGCCCTAGTTTTCACTAAAGGTTCACTTATCACCTTTTGATGGAGAACCGTCATTAAATATAGTTTTGTTCACTCTTAAACATTCTTTTGGACCAAATAAAACTCTTATTAAGAATCGGGACATCAAAATTTACTTTGTGTAAATTTTTGGTATCTTTCTGATAAAGTTCATTTTTTTAATGAATAGTGTAAAATGTTGTATTTTAATTCAAAACCACTTTTTAATCTAATTTATTTATATGATTAGATTATATTTTGAATTGTTTTTAAAGTGAAATTAGAAAATATCTTTACCATTAAATCCAATAGTGATCGTTGGAATCAATTTCACTTTGAAATCAGACTTAAACTAGTGTCAATCTTTTGATACTTATTGTTTCATAAAACACGCTATTTGTCATGACAGCGGGAATTAATTATTAAATTAATTAATGTGACTTATATGTTTTGAATTTTGTAAAAAGGAATTAATTTTTGAATTCAGAATATAAAACATAGCTTAGGGTTAATTTTTGGTAATTTTCTGAAAAACTTCAATTTTTGATGAATAGTGAAACCACTAAGTGGTAATCAAGCAAACTGATTTTTCAGTTAAATGAAAGTTTACCACTAATGTGTATTGAATTTTTAAAATCCTACATACATGTTTGTCATTAAGAAGTAAAATGTGGTTCAATGAGATTAAAATAATTTTTTGGTGAATAGTAACTTATTAAGTTTTTAATCGCGATTAGTGGTAATTAGTGTAGTTTAAGGTATAAATAATGCTTTAATGATATGAAATGACCTAGACACATGTCCCAACCTTATTATTTGTGTCATTGCTGACCAATACAAGCCATGGGTAAACTTGGGGACCCCATGGATCCACTTTGGTTGGGAAATGACATAAATAACATTTTATTTAATGTAAAAGTAAAATTCACACAAACATGATATGTTTTACTAAAACAATTTTTAAGTGGGGTTATACAAGTCATATTTTTGATTATAAATATTCATTGGAAAGCTAAAATATTTCCTAAATAATATTATTTTTTTATAATTTTTAGACATTAAATAAATTAAATTACTTATGACATAATAATGATGCAGCGATGATATCATTATTTGACGATTTAAATAAAATGGAAAGATAATGTAAAATCTATGAACTACACATGTAAAAAACTTATTGGATGAGTGGATTTCGAAGCCTTATCACCTTATCCACGAATTATATCAATGTGGGACCTTTTAAAACCGAAACACATTTTCAAATAAAGTAATATTTCTTTACTTTCCAAAAGTACCCCTCCTCTCCTCTTATAAAAGGCCCCCACCTCTACCTCATTTAACACACTCCTCAAGCCTTTGGCTCGGCCAACCCCTGCCCATTTACTCTCTCCACATCCATATCCTCATCCTAGAGGACTCCCTTTGGGCATAATCCTTTCAAAGGAAGCCTTTAGGCTTAAATCAAAAGGAGTTACACTTTTAAAGGTAATTCATTCTCTCATGTTCATTTGTTTTATTTTGCTTCTCCAACCCCCTAAACTCTTTTTATTTACTTCTTTTGTAACAACACCAGTATCTTAAATATACTAGGATGTTGTTATAAGATTTATTTGAGCTACACTCTCACACAACAACATCAAATGGTTAAAGAACATACGGTTTCCGTGGATGGTGAAATTCTGCCTCCCGAAACGATGATTGTTCAATACTCATTTAACACCTTCAAGGGTGGCCATTATGATGTAACTATTTTTATATATGATATATAATATGTTTATGTTTTATTTATGCTTCTGTATTTTTCATTTTTGTCTTACCTTTATGGCTTCCATTATGGGTATACGCGATATCTTCATTTAAGGAAGTGCGGACTACCGCCCCCTCAAAGTGATTTGATTCGTTAAATACCATATGTGGGATGTATAAAGGATGGAAATATGATATTATATATGATATTATACTGGAATTATAATATACCTTTATATCATTATTATTCCATTCTATAAAATATGAAATAGAAATGAAAGTAGCGTTCATGCGTACGTACGGCTTACCGTCTCCATGAACGGTGCATTTCATTTCTTACCTCTAAATGATTATGTAATGTTATAAATGCATGCATGTACTGTATATATATGACATATATGATATCTAAATAATGAATAAAATTCTGGATATAATAAACATTTGGCCACACGAACAACATGTAATTGTAAGAAGACCACTTTCGACTTAAGAACCAAATATCGGCAAAACAAATATTATTAACTTAAATGATTACATAATATTTGTGACATGGTAATAAGTGGTATAAAAGTAATAATTAACTTTAAAAAGGTTTCTTAAGGAATTATAAATTAACTCAAGTTTATTATTCAGGAGATTAAAGAACGATCGAGTCAAGTCGGACCCGAGGTAAGGGATCCTACTCCTCTCTTTCTTTTTAAGTATACACTTTTATGTCATTCCTTTTAAAGCTCATCTTTCTTGTTATTGGGATGATCTTTTATATTACATTTACTGTAATTTTTATGTTCATGTGATGAGATACCCTATTCTCTCTCATCAATCCATTTTGGGAGTTTTGAGTGGCGTCGTTAGGCTGCCGAACTTTCGTAAGAGATCTAACCTCTCTCTTTCTTTTTAAGTACTCTCCTTTGTGTCACTTCTTCTAAGCTCCTATTTGTTATGTTGGGGGATTTTCTTTTATATTCATCTTTCTGTAAATTCTATTGTAATATGATGGGATACTCTATTTGATCTCATCAATCCATTTTGGAAGTTTTAATTGGCGCTGTTAGGCTGCTGAGTTTTCATAAGGGATTTTTCATCTCACTTTTATTCTCGTGATATTTATGCTACATTTGCCACAAATTCCATTGAGTAGTGTATGTACTGCCCATTATTATACTATTTGTGTAATATACATTCATTTATGAGTATTTACATCAATGATCTATTGTCCTTCTTTCATGGGGTGTATGTTTTGAAAGATACCCAAGTCGGTAACGGAACCTTTCACCCTCCTCTTTTTTAAAAGACTTCTTTTGTTGGGTCTTTTAATTTAAATATTGTTATGTTGTGATATGTTCTCATATATCCTTATTGATTTAAATTTTATGTCCAAGTGATGAGATACACTTTTTATCTCTCATAAACTCATTTTGATGTGATGTCGTTAGGCTGTCAAGGGAACTTTTTAACCCAATTTCGATTTCTTTGGGTTCAACATGTAGTCATTGAATATGTCATCCATTGAATATGTGTGAATGACATTTTATTGTTTTACACTTAATATCCACTTATAATTGGGTTTATTTATATTTGTCACACATATTTTGAGATTGATTTGTCCTTAATTTAAGGATACCTTCTTTATAAGGGATTTCATCACATTTGACATTTCTATTGAGGGTTCATTGTTGTTATGCACCAATTCACTCTTATATGGTGTATATACTGTCCTTTGGAGTATTATATCATGAATCCTTTTATTATCATGATATTATAAAGTTCTGACTAAATGTTATTCCTCAATTATTGTATTCAAGTGTCTCTAATTTTGGTAAAACCCCTTTTACCAGAATATTGTTTTAAATGTTTTAATTATTTGTTCTTATTAATATCCATGTTTTCAAAATGGTTTTAAGGATTTATTTATATGGATATTAATGGTTTAAAATGTTAAAAGCTTCAAGGTGGTATGGGACACTTTGATTCAAAAATCTCTTTATTAAATGTTTTAAATGGTTTTGGAAATGGTTTCTTTTTGAATGGATTCATTATTTCAACATCCTAAAATGTTATATTGTGATTGAAATGTGGAAATGTTATGTTTCCTTTATTCATGTTTTATGTGATACGATTATGTTATGGTTCTTGGGCATTGTTATGAAGAACGGGTGGTTCCGTGATAAACTAAGGGCGGGTGAGCCCGATATAGCTCTCCAATGCATTGGGTAACGCGAAGGAGTGAAACGTTAAGGTTTCTCCGAAGAGATTTAGGGAATATACTGTGATGGGTATTCCAAACGTAACCAAGAGGGTTACTCCCTACGTAAGAATGTTATGAATGCCTCAAGTTACCTTTTTGTCTTATGATTTCTATGATTTATTCATGGTTTGATGAGGTATGTTAAAGTGCCTTTGTTTTATGGGTAAAGTATGATTTCATTCTTATGTATATATGAACTCATGTTTCCTTTCCATATTTTTATAACTCTTACTGAGCTTTTTATGCTCATCCCAAGTTTTTTGAAATGTTTTTCATAGGTCAAGGGAAAGGTACATGATGTGATGATAGTGTCAAGGATGTGTCAAGAAAGAATCCGTGTTATATTTTAAATATGTTCCCGTTGATGGGAAGAATGAATACTGTCTTTTATGTAACCACTTTGTTTAAATGTGGAATGTAATGCAAGTTTCATGATCTAATTCTCTAAAACTCTAAACCTGAAAAGATCCTCAATGTGTAATCTTGTAATAACTCAAGATTAAGTAAGGTTTAAGGCTGGGGCCTTATAGTTGGTATCAAAGGTCGGTTTAGATAACTTTAGAGGTTAGGGTATTCTTTAAGCATAATTGACAATTACCATAATGGTTAGGATTTCAGAAAGAGTCTTAGTTTTAGATAAAGTGAATGAGTAAGTATATCTTATTGTCTATCTTACTCATTAGTACATGATGGTTTTGTTGATATACTCACACTGACATTTCTATTTTTATTGAATGGATGGATCTAGCAGGCACCAAAGAGACAACAGGTTTGAAGGAAACTATGGTGGTTCTCTGATTAAGATACTAGATAAAATGAAGGATTCAATGAGGAAACTCGTGGTTGTTCTAAACCAAATATCAAGGAGTCATGATCAACCACTTCAACCTTGGTGAGTTCTCTAATGCATCAGGTACGAGATGGCCAATTCAATGTGGAAATTTAGGTAATAATTATTAAGGTAACCATTAGGGTTTATATGATACTTAATTTTTAGGTAATTATGGGTTACTCTATGATATGATGGAAAATGAAAGGAATGAGATAAACTTGAGGTTAAAATATGTTATGATTATTCTTGAAGATTTTATCTCATTATGGGGAATGTTTTAAGAATTATATAGTTTTGGAAAAAGGACAACACGCAGACCGTGTGACATCCCGTCGCGTCGGACAAAGCTGCGGGAATCGAACCCACAACCAATGTGCGACTGGTATTTATCGCCTACCACTGGACTACGTGAAGTCCCTGGTTAGTTTGACTGATTCATTCTAGTTATATGATTTTATGAATTAAGAGTAAGTTGATTTTGGGTTATTTTTGAAAATGATTATCCTATCATGGAGGATATGTGATTAGGTTAATTACTTTTCAAAACGAGACTTTAGGAGCAACTGATATTGTTTGGAGATAAATGTTACGATTTATCTTGGAAGACTATGCGACTAAATCCTTTAAATATTTGGGTTTCAATCTTATATTGGTTTACTTTGAATAATTTTATGGACAATTTGATTATAGAATGGTCCTCGTTGAACTTTGGGTTTTGTTGGACAAATTTTGGAGATTAAGAATAGATTTTCTTTTTATAAAGGGTTATCCTTTTCTGGATTATCTGATCTTGTACTAGCCTTTTTGGTTTTGGATTTGGTTAAAGTCTAAAGACATGGGAAGTATATAGTTCTATTTTGCGGATTAGGTGATTCTCTAGAAGTTGATTATAGTACTCTTAATGTGAACAAGTCTTCCTAAATACTCATCTTTTGGAGAAATATGAGTTTGTGTAAGGAATATAATAAAGGTTGAAAGTCAATATGATAAGTGATTATGTTTCCTTATGAATAAATTCCTCAATAAAAAGTAACTTAAAACAAAAATGTTGTCTATTAACTTTTCCTACTGGGGAATCGAAGACCGTTTAACCCATCACAAGTTTGTGATTTTCTCGTGGTTAACTTTCTCCTAAACATGTTTTCTATCACTCTCCATCAGAACATGACCCTTTGTTTTTTCCTCCATGTCCATATTTTCATACTTGGAATCCTAGTATGGGTTAACTCGGGTGACCTTTGTACTTATCTTTCTTTATTTTAAAGTGTTTGTTTTACCGACTTTTGTTCCGATGTGGGACTTTCAAGGATGTTTCCAAGCGCAATTTTAAAATTGCGAGGACGCAATTCCCAAAAGGGGGGAAGGATGTAACACCCCAGGTAAATAAATAATATGACATTTCATATTTATCTATATTTGTGAATAAAATATTGAAATTAATTTAAAGGGGAAGTTATGCTCGATGGCGTACCCAACACGCAACAATGAGTTTCTTGGAAATCTTACGTTGCACTCTAATAATAAAATAATATTATTTTAAAAGGTAGTTAATATGTAGCCGTTGTATTGACGGGAATGGATAGAAATAACTAAAATATGATTATATATGTTCTTCAATATTTTTACATTTATACAATAAAAGATAAAGGCTTAAAATACGGAAAGAATTCAATTTTTGGCGTATATGCCCTAGTTTTCACTAAAGGTTCACTTATCACCTTTTGATAGAGAACCTTCATTAAATATAGTTTTGTTCACTCTTAAACATTATTTTGGACCAAATAAAACTCTTATTAAGAATCGGGACATCAAAATTTACTTTGTGTAAATTTTTGGTATCTTTCTGATAAAGTTCATTTTTTTTAATGAATAGTGTAAAATGTTGTATTTTAATTCAAAACCACTTTTTAATCTAATTTATTTATATGATTAGATTATATTTTGAATTGGTTTTAAAGTGAAATTATAAAATATCTTTACCATTAAATCCAATAGTGGTCGTTGGAATCAATTTCACTTTGAAATCAGACTTAAACTAGTGTCAATCTTTTGATACTTATTGTTTCATAAAACACGCTATTTGTCATGACAGCGGGAATTAATTATTAAATTAATTAATGTGACTTATATGTTTTGAATTTTTTAAAAAGGACTTCATTTTTGAATTCATAATATAAAATATAGCTTAGGGTGAATTTTTGGTAATTTTCTGAAAAACTTCAATTTTTGATGAATAGTGAAACCACTAAGTGGTAATCAAGCAAACTGATTTTTCAGTTAAATGAAAGTTTACCACTAATGTGTATTGAATATTGAAAATCCGACATACATGGTTGTCATTAAGAAGTAAAATGTGGTTCAATGAGATTAAAATAATTTTTTGGTGAATAGTAACTTATTAAGTTTTTAATCGCGATTAGTGGTAATTAGTGTAGTTTAAGGTATAAATAATGATTTAATGATATGAAATGACCTAGACACATGTCCCAACCTTATTGTTTGTGTCATGGCCGACCACGAAAAGCCATGGGTAAACTTGGGGACCCCATGGATCCACTTTGGTTGGGAAATGACATAAATAACATTTTATTTAATGTAAAAGTAAAATTGACACAAACATGATATGTTTTACTAAAACAATTTTTAAATGGGGTTATACAAGTTATATTTTTTATTATAAATATTCATTGGAAAGATAAAAAGATTTACTACATAATATTATTTTTTTTATAATTTTTAGACATTAAATAAATTAAATTACTTATGACATAATAATGATGCAGCGATGATATCATTATTTGACGATTTAAATAAAATGGAAAGATAATGTAAAATCTATGAACTACACATGTAAAAAACTTATTGGATGAGTGTATTTCGAATCCTTATCACCTTATCCACGAATTCTATCAATTTGGGACCTTTTAAAACCGAAACACATTTTCAAATAAAGTAATATTTCTTTACTTTCCAAAAGTACCCCTCCTCTCCTTTATAAAAGGCCCCCACCTCTACTTCATTTAACACACTCCTCAAGCCTTTGGATCGGCCAACCCCTGCCCATTTACTCTCTCCACATCCCTATCCTCATCCTAGAGGACTCACTTTGGGCAGAATCCTTTCAAAGGAAGCCTTTAGGCTTAAATCAAAAGGAGTTACACTTTTAAAGGTAATTCATTCTCTCATGTTCATTTGTTTTATTTTGCTTCTCCAACCCCCTAAACTCTTTTTATTTACTTCTTTTGTAACAACACCAGTATATTCAATATACTAGGATTTTGTTATAAGATGTATTCGAGCTACACTCTCACACAACTACATCAAATGGTTAAACAACATACGGTTTCCGTCGATGGTGAAATTCTGCCTCCCGAAACGATGATTGTTCAATACTCATTTAACACCTTCAAGGGTGGCCATTATGATGTCACTATTTTTATATATGATATATAATATGTTTATGTTTTATTTATGCTTCTGTATTTTTCATTTTTGTCTTATTTTTATGGCTTCCATTATGGGTATACGCGATATCTTCATTTAAGGAAGTGCGGACTACCGCCCCCTCAAAGTGATTTGATTCGTTAAATACCATATGTGGGATGTATAAAGGATGGAAATATGATATTATATATGATATTATACTGGAATTATAATATACCTTTATATCATTATTATTCCATTCTATAAAATATGAAATAGAAATGAAAGTAGCGTTCATGCGTACGTACGGCTTACCGTCTCCATGAACGGTGCATTTCATTTCTTACCTCTAAATGATTATGTAATGTTATAAACGCATGCATGTACTGTATATATATGACATATATGATATCTAAATAATTAATACAATTCTGGATATAATAAACATTTGGCCACACGAACAACATGTAATTGTAAGAAGACCACTTTCGACTTAAGAACCAAATATCAGCAAAACAAATATTATTAACTTAAATGATTACATAATATTTGTGACATGGTAATAAGTGGTATAAAAGTAATAATGAACTTGAAAAAGGGTTCTTAAGTAATTATAAATTAACTCAAGTTTATTATTCAGGAGATTAAAGAACGATGGAGTCAAGTCGGACCCGAGGTAAGGGATCCTACTCCTCTCTTTCTTTTTAAGTATACACTTTTATGTCATTCCTTTTAAAGCTCATATTTCTTGTTATTGGGATGATCTTTTATATTACATTTACTTTAATTTTTATGTTCATGTGATGAGATACCCTATTCTCTCTCATCAATCCATTTTGGGAGTTTTGAGTGGCGTCGTTAGGCTGCCGAACTTTCGTAAGAGATCTAACCTCTCTCTTTCTTTTTAAGTACTCTCCTTTGTGTCACTTCTTCTAAGCTCCTATTTGTTATGTTGGGGGATTTTCTTTTATATTCCTCCTGCTGTAAATTCTATTATAATATGATGGGATACTCTATTTGATCTCATCAATCCATTTTGGAAGTTTTAAGTGGCGCTGTTAGGCTGCTGAGTTTTCGTAAGGGATTTTTCATCTCACTTTTATTCTCGTGAGATTTATGCTACATTTGCCACAAATTCCATTGAGTGGTGTATGTACTGCCCATTATTATACTATTTGTTTAATATACATTCATTTATGAGTATTTACATCAATGATCTATTGTCCTTCTTTCATGGGGTGTATGTTTTGAAAGATACCCAAGTCGGTAAGGGAACCTTTCACCCTCCTCTTTTTTAAAAGACTTCTTTTGTTGGGTCTTTTAATTTAAATATTGTTATGTTGGGATATGTTCTCATATATCCTTATTGATTTAAATTTTATGTCCAAGTGATGAGATACACTTTTTATCTCTCATCAACTCATTTTGATGTGATGCCGTTAGGCTGTCAAGGGAACTTTTTAACCCAATTTCGATTTCTTTGGGTTCAACATGTAGTAATTGAATATGTCATCCATTGAATATGTGTGAATGACCTTTTATTGTTTTACACTTAATATCCACTTATAATTGGGTGTATTTATATTTGTCACACATATTTTGAGATTTATTTGTCCTTAATTTAAGGATACCTTCTTTATAAGGGATTTCATCACATTTGACATTTCTATTGAGGGTTCATTGTTGTTATGCACCAATTCACTCTTATATGGTGTATATACTGTCCTTTGGAGTATTATATCATGAATCCTTTTATTATCATTATATTATAAAGTTCTGACTAAATGTTATTCCTCAATTATTGTATTCAAGTGTCTCTAATTTTGGTAAAACCCCTTTTACCAGAATATTGTTTTAAATGTTTTAATTATTTGTTCTTATTAATATCCATGTTTTCAAAATGGTTTTAAGGATTTATTTATATGGATATTAATGGTTTAAAATGTTAAAAGCTTCAAGGTGGTATGGGACACTTTGATTCAAAAATCTCTTTATTAAATGTTTTAAATGGTTTTAGAAATGGTTTCTTTTTGAATGGATTCATTATTTCAACATCCTAAAATTTTATATTGTGATTGAAATGTGGAAATGTTATGTTTCCTTTTTTCATGTTTTATGTGATACGATTATGTTATGGTTCTTGGGCATTGTTATGAAGAACGGGTGGTTCTGTGATAAACTAAGGGCGGGTGAGCCCGATATAGCTCTCCAATGCATTGGGTAACGCGAAGGAGTGAAACGTTAAGGTTTCTCCGAAGAGATTTAGGGAATATACTGTGATGGGTATTCCAAACGTAACCAAGAGGGTTACTCCCTACGTAAGAATGTTATGAATGCCTCAAGTTACCTTTATGTCTTATGATTTCTATGATTTATTCATGGTTTGATGAGGTATGTTAAAGTGCCTTTGTTTTATGGGTAAAGTATGATTTCATTATTATGTATATATGAACTCATGTTTCCTTTCCATATTTTTATAACTCTTACTGAGCTTTTTATGCTCATCCCAAGTTTTTTGAAATGTTTTTCATAGGTCAAGGGAAAGGTACATGATGTGATGATATTGTCAAGGATGTGTCAAGAAAGAATCCGTGTTATATTTTAAATATGTTCCCGTTGATGGGAAGAATGAATACTGTCTTTTATGTAACCACTTTGTTTAAATGTGGAATGTAATGCAAGTTTCATGATCTAATTATCTAAAACTCTAAACCTGAAAAGATCCTCAATGTGTAATCTTGTAATAACTCAAGATTAAGTAAGGTTTAAGGTTGGGGCCTTATAGTTGGTATCAAAGGTCGGTTTAGATAACTTTAGAGGTTAGGGTATTCTTTAAGCATAATTGACAATTACCATAATGGTTAGGATTTCAGAAAGAGTCTTAGTTTTAGATAAAGTGAATGAGTAAGTATATCTTATTGTCTATCTTACTCATTAGTACATGATGGTTTTGTTGATATACTCACACTGACATTTCTATTTTTAGTGAATGGATGGATCTAGCAGGCACCAAAGAGACAACAGGTTTGAAGGAAACTGTGGTGGTTCTCTGATTAAGATACTAGATAAAATGAAGGATTCAATGAGGAAACTCGTGGTTGTTCTAAACCAAATATCAAGGAGTCGTGATCAACCACTTCAACCTTGGTGAGTTATCTAATGCATCAGGTACGAGATGGCCAATTCAATGTGGAAATTCAGGTAATAATTATTAAGGTAACCATTAGGGTTTATATGATACTTAATTTTTAGGTAATTATGGGTTACTCTATGATATGATGGAAAATGAAAGGAATGAGATAAACTTGAGGTTAAAATATGTTATGATTATTATTGAAGATTTTATCTCATTTTGGGGAATGTTTTAAGAATTATATAGTTTTGGAAAAAGGACAACACACAGACCGTGTGACATCCCGTCGCGTTGGACAAAGCTGCGGGAATCGAACCCACAACCAATGTGCGACTGGTATTTATCGCCTACCACTGGACTACGTGAAGTCCCTGGTTAGTTTGACTGATTCATTCTAGTTATATGATTTTATGAATTAAGAGTAAGTTGATTTTGGGTTATTTTTGAAAATGATTAACCTATCATGGAGGATATGTGATTAGGTTAATTACTTTTCAAAACGAGACTTTAGGAGCAACTGATATTGTTTGGAGATAAATGTTACGATTTATCTTGGAAGACTATGCGACTAAATCCTTCAAATATTTGGGTTTCAATCTTATATTGGTTTACTTTGAAGAATTTTATGGACAATTTGATTATAGAATGGTCCTCGTTGAACTTTGGGTTTTGTTGGACAAATTTTGGAGATTAAGAATAGATTTTCTTTTTATAAAGGGTTATCCTTTTCTGGATTATATGATCTTGTACTAGCCTTTTTGGTTTTGGATTTGGTTAAAGTCTAAAGACATGGGAAGTATATAGTTCTATTTTGCGGATTAGGTGATTCTCTAGAAGTTGATTATAGTACTCTTAATGTGAACAAGTCTTCCTAAATACTCATCTTTTGGAGAAATATGAGTTTGTGTAAGGAATCTAATAAAGGTTGAAAGTCAATATGATAAGTGATTATGTTTCCTTATGAATAAATTCCTCAATAAAAAGTAACTTAAAACAAAAATGTTGTCTATTAAATTTTCCTACTGGGGAATCGAAGACCGTTTAACCCATCACAAGTTTGTGATTTTCTCGTGGTTAACTTTCTCCTAAACATGTTTTCTATCACTCTCCATCAGAACATGACCCTTTGTTTTTTCCTCCATGTCCATATTTTCATACTTGGAATCCTAGTATGGGTTAACTCGGGTGACCTTTGTACTTATCTTTCTTTATTTTAAAGTGTTTGTTTTAACGACTTTTGTTCCGATGTGGGACTTTCAAGGATGTTTCCAAGCGCAATTTTAAAATTACGAGGACGCAATTCCCAAAAGGGGGGAAGGATGTAACACCCCAGGTAAATAAATAATATGACATTTCATATTTATCTATATTTGTGAATAAAATATTGAAATGAATTTAAAGGGGAAGCTATGCTCGATGGCGTACCCAACACGCAACAACGAGTTTCTTGGGAATCTTACGTTGCACTCTAATAATAAAATAATATTATTTTAAAAGGTAGTTAATATGTAGCCGTTGTATTGACGGGAATGGATAGAAATAACTAAAATATGATTATATATGTTCTTCAATATTTTTACATTTATACAATAAAAGATAAAGGCTTAAAATACGGAAAGAATTCAATTTTTGGCGTATATGCCCTAGTTTTCACTAAAGGTTCACTTATCACCTTTTGATGGAGAACCGTCATTAAATATAGTTTTGTTCACTCTTAAACATTATTTTGGACCAAATAAAACTCTTATTAAGAATCGGGACATCAAAATTTACTTTGTGTAAATTTTTGGTATCTTTCTGATAAAGTTCATTTTTTTTAATGAATAGTGTAAAATGTTGTATTTTAATTCAAAACCACTTTTTAATCTAATTTATTTATATGATTAGATTATATTTTGAATTGTTTTTAAAGTGAAATTAGAAAATATCTTTACCATTAAATCCAATAGTGGTCGTTGGAATCAATTTCACTTTGAAATCAGACTTAAACTAGTGTCAATCTTTTGATACTTATTGTTTCATAAAACACGCTATTTGTTATGACAGCGGGAATTAATTATTAAATTAATTAATGTGACTTATATGTTTTGAATTTTGTAAAAAGGACTTCATTTTTGAATTCATAATATAAAATATATCTTAGGGTGAATTTTTGGTAATTTTCTGAAAAACTTCAATTTTTGATGAATAGTGAAACCACTAAGTGGTAATCAAGCAAACTGATTTTTCAGTTAAATGAAAGTTTACCACTAATGTGTATTGAATTTTAAAAATCCGACATATATGGTTGTCATTAAGAAGTAAAATGTGGTTCAATGAGATTAAAATAATTTTTTGGTGAATAGAAACTTATTAAGTTTTTAATCGCGATTAGTGGTAATTAGTGTAGTTTAAGGTATAAATAATGCTTTAATGATATGAAATGACCTAGAAACATGTCCCAACCTTATTGGTTGTGTCATGGCAGACCAATACAATCCATGGGTAAACTTGGGGACCCCATGGATCCACTTTGGTTGGGAAATGACATAAATAACATTTTATTTAATGTAAAAGTAAAATTGACACAAACATGATATGTTTTACTAAAACAATTTTTAAGTGGGGTTATACAAGTCATATTTTTGATTATAAATATTCATTGGAAAGAAAAAAAGATTTCCTACATAATAGTATTTGTTTTATAATTTTTAGACATTAAATAAATTAAATTACTTATGACATAATAATGATGCAGCGATGATATCATTATTTGACGATTTAAATAAAATGGAAAGATAATGTAAAATCTATGAACTACACATGTAAAAAACTTATTGGATGAGTGGATTTATAAGCCTTATCACCTTATCCACGAATTCTATCAATGTGGGACCTTTTAAAACCGAAACACATTTTCAAATAAAGTAATATTTATTTACTTTCCAAAAGTACCCCTCCTCTCCTCTTATAAAAGGCCCCCACCTCTACCTCATTTAACACACTCCTAAAGCCTTTGGCTCGGACAAACCCTGCCCATTTACTCTCTACACATCCCTATACTCATCCTAGAGGACTCCCTTTGGGCAGAATCCTTTCAAAGGAAGCCTTTAGGCTTAAATCAAAAGGAGTTACACTTTTAAAGGTAATTCATTCTCTCATGTTCATTTGTTTTATTTTGCTTCTCCAACCCCCTAAACTCTTTTTATTTACTTATTTTGTAACAACACCAGTATCTTCAATATACTAGGATGTTGTTATAATATTTATTCGAGCTACACTCTCACACAGCTACATCAAATGGTTAAAGAACATACGGTTTCCGTGGATGGTGAAATTCTGCCTCCCGAAACGATGATTGTTCAATACTCATTTAACACCTTCAAGGGTGGCCATTATGATGTCACTATTTTTATATATGATATATAATATGTTTATGTTTTATTTATGCTTCTGTATTTTTCATTTTTGTCTTACCTTTATGGCTTCCATTATGGGTATACGCGATATCTTCATTTAAGGAAGTGCGGACTACCGCCCCCTCAAAGTGATTTGATTCGTTAAATACCATATGTGGGATGTATAAAGGATGGAAATATGATATTATATATGATATTATACTGGAATTATAATATACCTTTATATCATTATTATTCCATTATATAAAATATGAAATAGAAATGAAAGTAGCGTTCATGCGTACGTACGGCTTACCGTCTCCATGAACGGTGCATTTCATTTCTTACCTCTAAATGATTATGTAATGTTATAAACGCATGCATGTACTGTATATATATGAAATATATGATATCTAAATAATGAATACAATTCTGGATATAATAAACATTTGGCCACACGAACAACATGTAATTGTAAAAAGACCACTTTCGACTTAAGAACCAAATATCGGAAAAACAAATATTATTAACTTAAATGATTACATAATGTTTGTGACATGGTAATAAGTGGTATAAAAGTAATAATGAACTTTAAAAAGGGTTCTTAAGGAATTATAAATTAACTCAAGTTTATTATTCAGGAGATTAAAGAACAATCGAGTCAAGTCGGGCCCGAGGTAAGGGATCCTACTCCTCTCTTTCTTTTTAAGTATACACTTTTATGTCATTCCTTTTAAAGCTCATCTTTCTTGTTATTGGGATGATATTTTATATTAAATTTACTGTAATTTTTCTGTTCATGTGATGAGATACCCTATTCTCTCTCATCAATCCATTTTGGGAGTTTTGAGTGGCGCCATTAGGCTGCCGAACTTTCGTAAGAGATCTAACCTCTCTCTTTCTTTTTAAGTACTCTCCTTTGTGTCACTTATTCTAAGCTCCTATTTTTTATGTTGGGGGATTTTATTTTATATTCCTATTGATGTAAATTCTATTGTAATATGATGGGATACTCTATTTGATCTCATCAATCCATTTTGGAAGTTTTAAGTGGCGTTGTTAGGCTGCTGAGTTTTCGTAAGGGATTTTTCATCTCACTTTTATTCTCGTGAGATTTATGCTACATTTGCCACAAATTCCATTGAGTGGTGTATGTACTTCCCATTATTATACTATTTGTGTAATATACATTCATTTATGAGTATTTACATCAATGATCTATTGTCCTTCTTTCATGGGGTGTATGTTTTGAAAGATACCCAAGTCGGTAAGGGAACCTTTCACCCTCCTCTTTTTTAAAAGACTTCTTTTGTTGGGTCTTTTAATTTAAATATTGTTATGTTGGGATATGTTCTCGTATATCCTTATTGATTTAAATTTGATTTCCAAGTGATGAGATACACTTTTTATCTCTCATCAACTCATTTTGATGTGATGCCGTTAGGCTGTCAAGGGAACTTTTTAACCCAATTTCGATTTCTTTGGGTTCAACATGTAGTCATTGAATATGTCATCCATTGAATATGTGTGAATGACATTTTATTGTTTTACACTTAATATCCACTTATAATTGGGTGTATTTATATTTGTCACACATATTTTGAGATTGATTTGTCCTTAATTTAAGGATACCTTCTTTATAAGGGATTTCATCACATTTGACATTTCTATTGAGGGTTCATTGTTGTTATGCACCAATTCACTCTTATATGGTGTATATACTGTCCTTTGGAGTATTATATCATGAATACTTTTATTCTCATGATATTATAAAGTTCTGACGAAATGTTATTCCTCAATTATTGTATTCAAGTGTCTCTAATTTTGGTAAAACCCCTTTTACCAGAATATCGTTTTAAATGTTTTAATTATTTGTTCTTATTAATATCCATGTTTTCAAAATGGTTTTAAGGATTTATTTATATGGATATTAATGGTTTAAAATGTTAAAAGCTTCAAGGTGGTATGGGACACTTTGATTCAAAAATCTCTTTATTAAATGTTTTAAATGGTTTTGGAAATGGTTTATTTTTGAATGGATTCATTATTTCAACATCCTAAAATGTTATATTGTGATTGAAATGTGGAAATGTTATGTTTCCTTTATTCATGTTTTATGTGATACGATTATGTTATGGTTCTTGGGCATTGTTATGAAGAACGGGTGGTTCCGTGATAAACTAAGGGTGGGTGAGCCCGATATAGCTCTCCAATGCATTGGGTAAGGCGAAGGAGTGAAACGTTAAGGTTTCTCCTAAGAGATTTAGGGAATATACTGTGATGGGTATTCCAAACGTAACCAAGAGGGTTACTCCCTACGTAAGAATGTTATGAATGCCTCAAGTTACCTTTATGTCTTATGATTTCTATGATTTATTCATGGTTTGATGAGGTATGTTAAAGTGCCTTTGTTTTATGGGTAAAGTATGATTTCATTCTTATGTATATATGAACTCATGTTTCCTTTCCATATTTTTATAACTCTTACTAAGCTTTTTATGCTCATCCCAAGTTTTTGAAATGTTTTTCACAGGTCAAGGGAAAGGTACATGATGTGATGATAGTGTCAAGGATGTGTCAAGAAAGAATCCGTGTTATATTTTAAATATGTTCTCGTTGATGGGAAGAATGAATACTGTCTTTTATGTAACCACTTTGTTTAAATGTGGAATGTAATGCAAGTTTCATGATCTAATTCTCTAAAACTCTAAACCTGAAAAGATCCTCAATGTGTAATCTTGTAATAACTCAAGATTAAGTAAGGTTTAAGGCTGGGGCCTTATAGTACATGTACATAAAAGGCATCAAATAATAAGCACATAACAAAAATTTACACACATGACATGAAAAACATGTTTTATGGTACAAAAACATATTCAGATTTAAAATGTAACTTATATAATTAATATAAAACTAAAACTAAAGTAGTAAATTCATAAATATAGAAAACATGTTGTGTGCATCACTTGTAATTGAATTAATTTTATTAAAAATTATTTATTTAGTTATTTGAATGTTTTTTATAAAGTTTGGATGTTTTATGGTATTAAAGATGTCCATTTATCTTTTTTTTCATTTTTTTAAATTGAACCTTGTTTATGGAATTTTTTTATTTGTATATGTATAAAACATTATCTATTATTTTTTTATGTTTTGTGTGATTTATTTTGTATTTTTATGTTATTTTATTATGCTTTGTGTATTTTTGTGTTCAATGTTATGCTTATTAATATGTTATATTTTTTTCATTTATCATTTTTAAATTATGTTTTGTGATATGAGGAAGCTATGTACCTAATAAAAAACATGTATTTCGTGTGTTTTTATATATGTATATTTTCTAGTGACAATTTATATGTTAACATGTTTCATGTTATTTATGTTAATGCATCTCTCAGTGATTTTGTTTTTATTTATTTATGTATCCAATATCACATGTAATAATAATTTTCATACTTCACTTTTGATTTTACTTTTTGAAAATCTAGGGACATCACCCTTCTATTAAGAAAAAAATAAAAGAAGATAGATGGGTTCGAACAAAGCATAAGCGCTCTAATCAATTACAAACAATTACAGACCCTGTTTTTTTATAATATCATTATGAGCATCAAGACTCATATTATGTCGAGCCACCCAATTAATTAGACCACACCCTTGGTCTTGACCTCTTGGATGCTGAGCTCAAAAGTTCATCAAAGTCTCTGCCCTCCAAATATGTTTCCCCAACATATTATTAGACCTCGACCCTCTTAAATAGGTCTTCTAACAAGGATTATTCATTGTCTTTCTTCATGAGGGTATAAACCTCATCTTCCTGAGCTTCCCCACTAGTGAGGTTTCCTAGAATTTCAGTATTACAACATACCTCTCGGCTCTCCAACTTTTCTTTTTCTCGATCTGCATTCATTGAATCAAGCACTCCAAAAAGGTTAGATGTAATTAACTAAGATTTTTTTAAAACTTCATTTGGAGCTTGAACTTGAGATTTCAATGTACCCAAAATCAATTAGGGTGATCTTCTGGCTTCACTTCCAGAACCAGATCCCTTCCTAGGTAATATAGTCTTGTCTTATGCCATATTCTTGTGCTCTAAATTCCTAGGTTGATTCTCTGAGGAGGAATTACCAAGACCCAAATTAGCCTATTTAGAAACAACTTCTTGAAACCCATGAACTACCTTCATAGCCTTAGCCTTAAAAGGAGTTTCAACATCAATTTTCTACTTGTCTTTCTATGCACTTGATACAATCAACTACTCCCGCCTAACTTTTTGATCAGTAAGTTCTTGCACAGTTTCTTCATCAAAAAAGAATTATCATCAGGTCCACCATCCAACTCATAATAGTCTCTCAGGGTCACTCTATCCATATCACCTCTTGGTGATGAATACTTGACCAGAGCGAGATTTTAAGAATTATTTTTTCTAAAATTAGTTTATTTTTTTAATATTTTTTATTTCATGTGACATTGGAAATAGTTTTATATATATATATATATATTAAAATACTGATTCAAACATTCCTTTCACATGCAATACCAACTTGGATTGTGCTACATGTAATACCAACTTGTCTTGCACTACAAGCAACACTGACTTCGCATACAATACACGAAAAACTGAGTTTCTATGAAACATATTTATATATATATATATATATATATAATTAAATGAGATAATTATAACATAACCATTAAACATAGTTATATTAATGGTAATAAGTACTTTCCAAATATTGGTTATAATTGTTTTATATAAATAAAACATATTGATAATGAAAGATAATATTTTTGGTAATAACTACTTTCCAGTATCCTCTTATGTGATCTCTACTCCACCATAAGAAAAAACATTAGTTACAATATAAGAACTTAACCACCTAGAACATAACTTACCAGGCATCAGCTTTAGTTGTGAACTATAGAGCAAGACTTTATCTCCAACTTGAAATTCTCTTTTTTGGATCATTTTTTCATGAGCTTCTTTTGATCTTTCCTTATAGAACCTTGAGTTCTCATATGAAGACAATCAAATCTCCTCAAGCTCTTGAATTTGCAGCTTCCTTTGGATTCCATCTTGGTCCAAATCCATGTTGCATTTATTTATAGCCCAATGCTCAACTTCCATGGGGAGATGATACGCTTTCCCAAAAATAATCCGAAATGGGGACATACCAATGGGTGTCTTGTATGCTAACCTATAATCCCACAATGCGTCATCCAAGTGCTTGCTCCAATCCTTCCTATTTGGTTGCACAGTTTTCTCCAAAATTTGTTTCAACTCACGATTTGAAACCTCAGCCTGGCCATTTATTTGTGGGTGGTATGGTGTTGATGTTTTGTGTGTCGCCCCATACTTTTGAAGGAGGGGAGAAAAATTACAATTGTAGAAGTGTATCCCTTGGTCACTAATGATGGCCTTCGGTACTCCAAACCTGCAAAAAATATGTGCTTTGACAAAGTCCACTACAAAATGAGAATCATCAGTCCTGGTGACCTTAGTATCCACCCATTTGCTCACATAATCAATAGTAACCAAAATATACAAAAAACCAAAGGAACTAGGAAAAGGACCCATAAAATCAATGCCCCGTACATCAAAAATATCATAGAATAGTATGGGTTGTTGGGGCATCTCATGTCTCCTAGAAATATTCCCAGTGTGTTGGAAACGAGAGCATGACTTACAAAACACATGGGCATCATGGAATAAGCTAGGCCAATATAATCCAGAGTCCAAAACTTTTCTAGTTGTCTATTGGGTTCCAAAGTGCCCACCACAATCAAGTGTATGACATAATTGTAGAATAGACTCAAACTCATGATCAGGAATGCACCTCCTAATAACTTGGTCACTACACATGCGCCAGAGGTATGGATCATCCCGCACATAAAACCTAGACTCATTCTTTAATTTTTAGACTTGATGTTTCTTTAAATTTGCAGGGATTTCATAGGAAACAAGGTAGTTAACTAAATCAGCATACCAAGAATGCGTACCTGAGATGGAATAAAGATGCTCATTGGGGAAAGTGTCCCGAAGTGGTACCTGGTCCAAGGTGTCATCCTCTAGTGTGTGAGTAAGCCTACTCATGTAGTCTTCCACTAGGTTTTCTGACCCCTTCTTATCCTTTATCTCAAAATCAAATTCTGGAAGAAGAAGCATCCATTGGATTAGCATGGGCTTTGTGTCTGGATTCTGAGCTACATGGTCAGAAAAAAAAACAACTACTTTAGATCCCAATAAATATGAACAGAATTTATCTAAAGTGAATATTACAGCAAGAAACTTATTTTTTGTGGTTGTATAGTTTGATTGGGCTGAATATAGTGTCCTCGATTCATAGGCAATCACATTTGAACGCCCCTACACCCTTTTAGATAAGACAAATCCAACTGCAAAGTTGGAGGCATCACACATAAGCTCAAAAGGAATCTCCCATCATGGAGGCTATATGAGAGGTGGAGTAGTAAGACACTGTTTTAGCTCATCAAAGGAATTTCTTCAAGAATCATCAAACACAAAATCAGAATCCTTTTGATGTAATCGTGACATAGGAAGATCAATCTTAATAAAATCTTTGATGAAGCGTCGATAAAATTATGCATGCCCTAGGAAATATCTAACATCACGCACACACGAAGGATATGGTAAGGATGAAATAATATCTACCTTAGATATATCAACCTCTATACCATGTTTTGATACTACATTCCCTAAGACAATGCCATGCTCTACCATGAAATGACACTTTTCAAAGTTCAAGACCAGATTCTTCTCAATACAACGATTCAACACCTTTCCCAAACTACTTAAAAATTTATCAAATAAGGACCCATACACTGTAAAATCATCCATGAATACCTCCATGAAGGTCTCAATAAAATCATAAAAAATACTCACCATGCATCCCTAAAAGGTACCTGGGGTGTTGAAAAGTCTAAATGGCATCCTCCGGTAGGAAAATGTGTTGAAGGGACAAGTGAATGTAGTCTTATAGTGATCCTCCGGAGATATAGGTACCTAAAAATATCCAGAAAATCCATCCAAAAAATAATAATGTGTCTTCCCAGCTAGTCTCTCAATAATTTTATTAATAAATAGAAGGGGGAAGTGGTCCTTGCAAGTGGACTGATTTAGTTTTCTATAATCAGTACACATTCACCGATTGTTTTGAACCCTCATTGGAACTAACTCATCATTCTCATTTTTAACAACAGTAACACCACTTTTCTTAGGAACAACCTGAATAGGACTCACCCACTAGGAATCTGAAATAGGATAGATTATACCAACCTCGAGCAATTTTTCAACCTCTTTTTTAACAACCTCCAAAATTGTTGGATTGAGTCTCCTTTGTGGATACCTAACTAGTTTAGCCCCATCCTCCAAAAGAATCCTATGCATGCAAATAGAGGGGCTAATACCTGATATGTCATCCAAGGTCCACCCAATCTCCCTAATGTTCTCCCTCAAAAGTTTCAAAAAAAACTTCATGTTCAAAAGGGAGATTTTTAGTAATGATAATAGGTAATTTCTCACCACTTAACAAGTATGAGTATTTGAGATTAGGTGGAAATGGTTGATTTCCAATGTAGGGGGTGATGTATGGATGGATAAATTGAAGGAACTAAAATGTGTGCACAATGAACATCAGTATCAGAATAAACATCATCAAAATCAGAGAATAGTTTATCAAATCCATCAGCAGACTCAACAACCATGTCATAATCAGAGTTCACGTGATCAAAATTAGAATATGATTCCATTTAAAAATCAAATCTAAGAGAGACTTGTGCATTATAAATAGGTGTAGAAGTACTCTTAGACATCAAACTAGAACCAATACTCATGATCCACCTAATCATAGGATAATCAAAATCCATGGGGTTTTTATTTGGTGCTTCAAAATGGGAGATAACAAAAGTAGAATGGTTCTCTAAGGGGTACTTCATGGAATCTATAATATTATATATCACAACTTCATCCCCAAAATCCATAGAAATTATGACGTCATTGACATTTATGATAGTTTTTTCAGTTTTGAGGAAGGGTCTACCTAAGATAATGGGAGCATGAGAACTTACCTGATCATCCTCCATGTTAAGCACGTAGAAATCTACTGGAAAGATCAAGTCTCTTACCCAGACATGTACTTAGTCAAGGACTCCTGTTGGATATTCTGTAGCTCTATTCACCAACTGCACCACTAATCTCATCAGTTTCATCTCACCAAACTACAAAGAAGAGAATGCAGAGTGAGGAATCACATTTATGGAATCTCCTAGATCACAAAGAGCATCAGAAAAGTGCAAATCCCCTATGGTGTGTGGTATGGTGAATGTCCCTGGATCCTTACACTTTGTTGGAATTGCTAGAGTTGGTATAATGAGTGCTGAAAAATTCCTTCCAAGATTGATCCTCTCATATACCTTGAGCCCTCTTTGATTGGTATAAAGTTATTTTAAGAATTTTCTATACCCTGGTATTTTCTTTATGACTTTAAGTAGAGGAATGTTGATCTCCACATGCTTAAATGTGTCCAAAACCTCATTTTTCATTGCTTCTTCAGCCATATTTTTGGTTTGTACAACTATGTTTGTAAATGGAAGGGGTTTAGGAGGAACATCATCAATCTTTTTCTTACATTTTTCTTTCTCCTTGGATTGATCATCAGTTGGTGTGGAATGGGGCTTTTCTGGAGTTGAGGTGAATCCTGGTGGAACGATAGGTGTAGATATATCAGTTGTTTTCTTCCCACTTCTCAATGTAATGGCACTGACATTTCCCTTGGGATTTGGAGTAGTTTGGTAAGGAATATTTCTAGATTTCTTACTTACCAGTTCATAGAGGGCAGTGGAAATCTGGCTCATTTGTGTCTTTAACTCCCTCAGCTCTGAACCTTGACTCTTCAGCTCATTCTGTTGATTAAGAACAATTTTCTTCAAAAGTTCATCAGTGTTAGAATCTACCTTGGGTGGGGGATTCCCTTGTTGTTGTCTTGTTGATTCTTGGGCTTCAAATCTCCTTTGGGTTTGTTGGAAACCCAGTTGGTAAGGCAGAGGTTGTTGGAAATTTTATTGAAAAGGGGGCCTTTGTTGTTGTCCAGAGCCATACCTCATGTCTGATTGACCCTTCCACCCTTGGTTGTATGCTGGTGAAAATGAATCAAACTTATTTTGAGGATGTGGATATTGCTTCTATTGATATGGTCTCCCAAGAAACATTGTTGTACAATCTTCTGTTTCTTGTAGTTGCAGGCAACAGTCAGTTGGGTGGCTTGTCTCAGTGCAAATTCCACAAGGTCTTGAAGGAGGGGGTTGGGATGTCTTTTAAGCCAATGAAATCTACCTCACCATAGTGGTCAATTATTCTAAAGTAGTATCAATAAAATGACTTTTAAGAGAATATGGACTTACCTGATGTACTCCCCTGACATGTGGTGTACCTTGATCACCAAATTGTTGGGATTTTTGGGCCATTTTGTCGATCAACGCACATGCACCTACTGGTGTCTTGTCCACCAATGCTCCTCTAGCCACAACATCCACCATGCTTCTCTCCATATTTGTGATTCCTTCGTATAAGTATTGGATGAGGAGTTTCTCACTGATTTAGTGATGTGGGTAGCTTGTACACAACTTATTGAATCGCTCCCAATACTCATACATTGAATCCCCTTGGGCTTTCTTGATCCCCTAGATCTCCTTTAGAATGGATGTGGTTCTTGATTCTAGAAAAAAATCTCTTCCAGAAAAGACTTTTCAAATCATTCCAACAAGTTACATCTTTAGGTTGTAAATAATACATCCAATCTTTTGTAGCTCCATCATGTGAGAATGGGAATGCTCTTAGTTTGATTTGATATTTAGAAACATTTCTTGGTTTTAAGGTTTATAAAACCACATTAAATTCTTTAAGGTGTTTATTGGTATCCTCGCCAAAGAGGCCATGAAATTTGGGAAGCAGGTGAATTAACCCAGATTTCAGTTCAAAGTCTGATTTGAGATTTGGGTATGCAATGCAATTTGGTTGATAATTAATATCAGGTGCATCAAATTATAAAATGGTTCTATTAATTTAATTTCCATTATTTTCATACATTGGTTCTTTTTTATGGTTGAATTTTAATTTCTTCCAATTTCAATGCTTTGAGAGTGGAGTAATTATTCAACTGGTTGAATGTTAAAACTTCCCATAGACTGATAATGTCTGATTCGAGCCCGAAGACTACGTTCAATCTCAGGGTCAAGATCTAAAAGATCCTCAGGATTAGTTCATGTAATAAATCAAATAAAAATGAAAATAAGAAAATTAGACCATAGTAAAATAAAAATGAGAAGTTTGGGTTGATGGTCTAAAAAGAAGTAGAAGAAAATAAAAGAAGAAAAAATCTGATTGGGTAAAAAAGGAAGAAAAAAAATAGAGAAAGAGAATAAAATGTAAAATTAAATAAATATCTATAATTATTTTAAATAGTTACTTGCCTCCCTGGAAATAGTGCCAATTTGAAAGGCACTATCGTGGGTGCTCTCAAATGATTAATGGTTTTTGGGGTACTTGGGTGCAACAGAGTAGCTGATCAAGGTTGTCTCTCAAAGGAGGAAGTAAATTAAAACAACTTCTTAAAGGTATTCTAAAAATAAAATAAAAGAGAATAAAAACACTACTTAAAAGGATGAGGGGTTGTTTATCATTTATAAAACTAGAATAAGTTTGTTGGAATAATATTGCATTTTTTTAATTTTGAAATGAAGTTCGATTAAAAAGACGCAATAAGAAGATCTTTTTCTTAGAAAATATTTTAAAAGGTGTAATCGATCTAACTCCACCTCTTAATTTACTTATTAATCATTATCATTTAAATTAAAATCCACTTAATTATGATCCCATAACTTGTTAACCCCAAAACCCTATGATAATTAACCTTACCACAAAGATGAAGTGAATTAAACACAAGGCTATCTTCGGAACATATAATCGCAGCACCTTATTTTGATTGATATTATAAGGATAGATTATGGTTAGTGGTAAATTAAGGAACATATCCATTATATAAATAATTACTAATTGATTTTAGGGATTATTTTTTAACTCTACAAATTAATCCCATGTGGTTTTGAATTACCGGTTAAGGTTGCGCTCTCACAGTTCACACAATTCCCAACCTCGCGTGTTTTGTGTTAACTATAAATTGCTTTCTTAGTTTCATTTGAATTAAAAACTCAATTAATATGTCATAATATGTGAATTAAAGTAGCTCATTGATTCAAAATAAATTAATTAAGGAGGATATAGGTCGATCGATTACTAAAAAGAACTACTATTCCATGGGTGGCGTAGTCATCGTAGAAACGTTTTGTACGTGCAAAGGTTTAGAAATGGTAAAACTCAATCTTGTTTCTACTCTTGATTCCAGAACAATTAGGAATATTAAGGAAGAATAAAATAGAGTAAAATAGGGGAATACAAAATAAAATATAATAAATATAATAGGAATAAATAATTTTATTATGCAAACATAAATATTACAAAGCAATAAAGAGAGGAAAGCTTCGATGAAGGGATCCTTGCTTCAAGAGCTCCCCCTATGAGTATAAGGAGTTCCAGAACCTCTAAGGTGTTGAGAGGAATCCTATATAACTCCAAAATGGAATCACTTCACTTCTTGGCCGAACTTCCAAATGGGGTGTCCAAGGTGTCAATTTATAGCCAAAATGGGGAGTGGTTTTGGGCACCCGGTTTTTGAGATACCACTTGTGTATCAGTTTTTAGTTAGTAAATAGAATTATATCGAGTTTTACAAAATATAAAAGTTATAGTCCGGTATATTTAATATCTTCATGTCAAATTTAGCAGCCAATGGATGATGACAGCGTGAGATATGGCCGAAATACAGAACCAAATCATTGACTTCGTGCAGATTTTGTCCCCTGTATAGATTGGTTTGGATGGACTCCTTCATGACCGAATTGGGCTTCAGTTCCTTGAGTGGAGTTGTAACCCATGAAGTTTTGGAGTGTAATAAAAAATATAATCCCATTTTGAGGCACGCATTTTGATAAATCTGCAAAATAGTGGAAAACTGTCCTTGGGATTTCATGCAGTTTGTCCCATTTTTCTTCTGGATCATCTCCGACCCTCCAAATCACCTCCTCCTATAATGAAATCACCAAAACAAAAATAATTGTCCTTTTTAATAGTGATAAAAATTTAATAATTGAATCAAATGGGATGTGAAATTTGAGATAATATTTGTAATTTTAAATACAAAACTAGTTTAAAATAGTGATGTGGGGGTGAAATAAAGTAGTGAATTGTGATGCGATCACATTTCCAGGATCACTGGGTCCAGATATCAATATACTCATGATAGTAAATGGATTCTTCATACACATCTATGAAGGAAATTTATAAATATGAATGAAAATAGGCTAAATATTGTGTGAAGTATGCATTTGGTGAAATGGGTTGAAACCATCATAGGATAATCTCAATCTAACATTTCGTGGGTCAACTGCAAAATCAGGATGTAACCAATCAAATTTATTCCAAGACAACCCGTCTGTAGGATGCACTATTTCATAATTATCTTTATTTATTTCATCTTCATGCCATATCATATTCTTTTCTATTTGTTTTGTCATAAAAATTTTTTGAAGCCTGGGAATTAAGGGGAAGTGCCACATCACTTTCTCTGGTATGTGAGATTGTGTTCCGTCTTTATTAGTCTTCCACCTTAATGTGTCACACTGTTTGCACTGACTTAACTCTGCATTTTCCTTCTAGAACAGACAATGATATTTGGGGCAAGAATGAATCTTAATAGATAAAAATCTAAATTTGTCAACCAAATTTGATGCTATGTAATCATTTTCTAGAATACATGCATCATTAGGCAGTAAATCCTTAATAAATGTAAGGAGATAGTCGACCGCAGTATTAATAAATCCATACATTATTTTTCCATGATATAATCACATTAAAAACTCAAGTTTTCTCATTTTTTCACATTCTTGATATATTGGGGTATTTGCATCTTCCATCATCTTTCTAACACTCTCAACGTCATCATCCTAATTAATAGGCGAAAACTATGTTCTGGTATTCATTTCCTCTTGCATTGGTCTACATGAGAAGTTGGCTTTAGAAACAAAAGGAAACCAATCAGAAATCAGATTTTTCAAACCAATCCTTTCCACTGAATCAATTTCATTCACCACTTGTGCTTTTTCTCTATTGTGATACCACACATGATAATTTTTTTGGAAACCTTGTTTAGTGATATGATAAATCACTTCCTCGCGAGTTAACCATGGTCTTCCAACACAATCAAAACACGGGCATAGAATCAATATTCCATCTGAATCATTAGTGAATGAAAAGTCCAAGAAATATCATAACTCCTTCTAAAATTCATCAGTGATCCGATCAATGTTGTACATCCAGTATCTATCCATTCCGAGGTATATAAATATACATTAAATAAATAATCAAGAAAATGACTTAACATTATATGTATTATTTTATAATATAATAAGTAACCATCAATAACATGTCAATAAAAAACTAATAACAAATATTATGGTTAAGGGAATTCATAAATGTTTCAAATTATAAAAAATCATGAATAGTCACACCTTTCTATGACAACATAAGATTATTTTGGTGTACCTCCAACACCCACATTAAAACCTAGATGTTTGAACAATAACCTATTATGTTTGTTATAGAATTCTCTAATGGGAACCCCCCTACCCTCTTGAACACCCCTCCCCCTCCCTCTTGGACACCCCCCCCCCCCCCGAACACCCCCTCCCTCTGCCACCCTGACCCCACTGGACAACCCCCCTCACCCTGCACCCCTACACCCCTTGCCCCCCTCCCTGTCCCCTACACACTGCTCCCCCAGACCCCTTCACCCCCCCTCCTGGACAGCCCCCCTCCCCTTGCACCCCATGCCCACCTCCCTGCACACTCCCCCCCCCAGACATCCCCTCCTGGATACCCCTCCCCCATACACCCCCACACCCCCTGCTCCCTACCCCCCACCTCCCACCCACCCACCCACCCTCTTGGGCAACCCCCCTCCCTGCACATTGCCCCCATGGACACCCCCCCCCTCCCACACCCCCACACCCCTTCCCCCCTCCCCCTTCACCCCACACCCCCTGCACACTGCCCCCCAACCCCCACACCGGACACCCCCTCCTGGACAGCCCCCTCCCCCTACACCCCCTTCCACCCTCTCCCTGCACCCACGCAACCCCTGCTCCCTGCACACTGCCCCCCCCCCCCACCTCCCACCCCCCTACTAGACAACCCCCCTCCCCCTGCACCCCCTACCCCCCTCCCTGCACACTGCCCCCCCGGGACACCCCCCCTACACATTGCCCCCAACTCCCACCCCGGACCCCCTCCCCCCCCCCCCCGGACAGCCCCCTCCCCCTGCACCCCCACACCCCCTACTCCCTACTCACTACCACCCCAACTCCCCCCCCCCCTCCTGGACAGCCCCCTCCCCCCTCACCCCCCTCCCCCCTCCCTGCACACCACCCCACCTAGACCCCCCCCCCCCCCACACACACACACACCCACACCCCTTATACACTGCCACCCCAACCCCCACCCCGGACACCCTCCGAGATAGCCCACCTCCCCCTACACCCCCTACCCCCCTTCTAGGGAATCACCAACATAATAGATGGATCAAACTAGCTCAGAAAAAACAATACATGTAATACATAGGCCAAATCCAAGCTCTCATCTAGAAACAAATTCATACTGAGTGCTCCGATAGATGATAACACATAATAAATCATAAGTATAACCTATCATGATAAATCTCACTAAACCTGGTCAGAACATCAACAATAAATAAAATAAAAACCTATAATAAGCACTAAAAATATCATTATTTATTCATGAATATAGGATAACCATATAAATATCATAACCTTTTATAACAAAATGAACCTGCGATATTCGTACATCATTAGTGAAAAGATGATCTTCACAGGTTATAGATCAATATTTCTGATATAAAAAATAAAAAAAAAATAATATATTCTCAATCATAAAAGATTCCATAGTACGTATTAGAGTCTCTTCCATATCTATGATAAGTAACTTGTGTTCAATCACCTAACATAGGGACTTCCCCCTTACCCAAATCCTTGATAAAAATGTCTGAACATACACTAAGGTACCCGTGTAGGGTGTGATAATAAAAACCTAGTAGGAAACCACCAACAAGACCTTAAATTTAGTGTTGAAATATGTGTGAGTGCATTCACTAATGATATCTAAATAACAAATCAGTTATGTACCCAAGTTGGGCCATCGTACACTAACCAAGTTTTGATGAACCCCGACACTACCTGATTTTCCCAATGCTAAAATGAATAGTCATCTTGTACAAAAAACCATTACAAACCATATAGGTAGTGGATAACATGGAAGGAATAATATATAAAATGTCCCACATTGGAAACAAATAATGAAAAGTCATAACATAACCATCCTTCTATATAGGAAATGGATTTAGGGAAGGTATAACAAAACAAACCTATTATATAGGAACTGCGTCACAAGGAAGATGTAACATAGCTGATGTCCCATATAAGAAACTGATCATGATGAAGGAGTAAAATAATCACCCTATTGTATAGGAAATAGATAATGGGGAAGGTGTAAAAAATCCAACCTATAATATAATAAATTAATCGTGATGAAGGTGTAACATATCTGACCTCCTGTATAGGAAATAAATCATGAGGAATGTGTAACACAACCAAAATCTAATACATGAAATGAAAACCTAGAATAGTCTGCAAGGAAAAACCATTTTTTAAGACCTATGGAAAGGTCCCAAGTCCCCACATCATCCCCAATATGAAATTTTAATCCAACATGGACTAATTATACTTTGAATACAAGGTATACCCATGATCTAACCATATGATTTATGGCCCATTATCGGAATCATCCATTATAAGAAACCAAGCCTATTGGATAATTCTCCCACTGCATCTCATCACTATATACCATATCATTTATTCTCAAGACCCATATTATTCATAATTGAGTAATGAAATGATCCATAATAATGGGTCAAGATAACCACCCCTATATGATGTAAAAAAACATAGACATCCCACTTTAGGTCTTGATAACTAAGCCATAAAACCATCATGAAAACCATCACTATATATTTTAGGTTGGTTATGAAAAAAGTATAAAACTCATAAACTACCCACATGAGGTCAATTATAACATTTATAATCTATCTAAGATCTTAAATATGGGAGTCAAAAGAACCACATTCATACTCATGCACATACATGTGTGACAGTTCATGTTATCCCATATAAATGATGAAACATGATAAGTAACTCCCACATTAATCAACTAAGAGTTACCTTTCCAAGTGAATTCATCCAATTTTAGTTCAATTAATCACCTCACAAAACCTTGAAGAAAACTATATAAATTAAGGATGTAAAAAAGTAGAGAGAACGATGAAATAAATACAAGCTCAAGGATTTCATGCAGTCAAACATACTGAAATGGAGTGAGTATAATTTATGATGATTTAATCTGGTAAAAATGAGGTGGGGAATCTCTTGGAACCTTAGGGGAATGAAAAAGGTGTTTCCAATCACGGATAGGCTAGATGAAGAAGGAATAACAGGTAAAAAAGAGTTTATAAAGTGAAAACATAGAAATTCTATTAAAGTATCCACCCAAGATGACAACAAGGTTCCTAGTTCCCTATTGGTCACCATTTAAAAAATCACCAGTTGGCTAGTGGGGTATCTGGAGATACTTCCCTCTAGATAGGTCATTAGGTATATCGAGGGCTCTTGCTACTTTATTTCTATTTTAGGACTACGGTTACCCATCTTTGAATTACCACTAACACATGAAACCACAAATCACAGTACAACCTTAAAATTAGAACATTGATGAAATTAGATGGTATAAAATACCTACATTGATTGGAAACTTCCAAGAGGAGGGTGTCGCAGTGACAGGTCATCGAAGAGGAGGGCAGAGCGATGAGAGAGGTCTCTAGGGAGGAGGGTGCCGCTGTGAGAGAGGTCTTCGGGGAGGAGGGCACCGCGGTGAGAGAGTTCATCAGAGAGTAGGGCATTGCGGTGAGGTGAGGTTGGGTATGAGAGGTCGGGAAGGAGAAGTCGTCAGGGAGGAGGGCACCATGGTGAGGAGAATTCATCGGGAGGAGAAGTCATCAGGGAGAGCAGGTGCGAGGTGAGTAGCGAATTGGGGAGGATGAGCCCGGTACCAAATAATTGACGAACATGGTATAGCCATGGTGGATTAATTAAACCATGGAAATTAGAAAGTTATAGCCATGGACCAATAAAATTGTGGCTATAGGACTATGGATATAGCTTTAATTTCTAATAGTGTCATTTAGTGGTACCATTTTCTACTCATTGGTATATAAGATAGTTAATAAAGTGTTTTTAGGAAATCCCGAATTTACCCTCTCTTCATTCAGAAATCTATGTTTTCTAAAAAGAGTTTACAAGAATATTATACTATTCCCCTATAATATCTAAAATAAATCTTTACCCTTTTTGTATTTTACCAATCACTTTAAGTGAATCTCCTTGTTGTTTTCCAAACAAAGCAGTTTTCTATCTGTTTTACCATGAAAAAGGAATGTTTTTTTACCTCGTATGACATGTATGGATTTACCCTCTATAATTTCTTCAAATCTCACTTTGCATTGTTAAAAAGGTTAATCTTTAAGAAAATTTTTTTAAAAGTAATTTTCAAGGAAAATTGTTTTCAAAATGGTTTCAAACTTCTTTTATATTTTTTCATGGAAAACTGTTTTCAAACTATTTTCAAGTCTTATTTACAAGTTTTTAAAGTGCTTTCAAAGAAATGGTTTTCAAAACGTTTTCAAAATTTCTTTATAAGTTTTCAAAGTATTTTCAAAGAAATGGTTTTCAAAAAAATTCAATATTTCTTTAAAAAATCTCAAGTGCTTTCAAAGAAAAGGTTTTTAAAATGTTTTGAAGCTTATTTTAAAAGTTTTCAAGGAAAAAGGTTTTCAAAATGATTTCATGTCTTCTTTATAAGTTTTCAAGGTATTTTATAAGAAAATGATTTTAAAATGGTTTTATGTATTAAAAATTCTTTTTCAAACAAGAAAGGATATTTTACTTAAGAAATTTTTTTAGAGTATATTTCAAAATTAGTTCCATCTAAGATGACATATATTAATATTACTCATGTCTTTATAAGAAATGATCTAAAGGTTCTATTCATATCCTTTCTATGAATGAGTTGTGATTAATGCAATGGTCTTTATGAAACCCATTTCTCCTCCATGGGTAATATGTTTATGAAACCTGTTCTCTTTCATGGGTTATATGCTTTTGAAACCCACTTCTTTTCACGGGGTTATGTTTATGATGAAATGATTATGAAACATGTATCTTTGCACAGGTTATGATATGTTTACATTTTAATGATACCCATTTCATTTCATGGGTTATGATATGGTTACTTATGATCTTGTGGCACATGTATGTATAATTTCATTATGTGACGGGTGTGACCTATATATCCCTCTAATGAATTGGTTAAAGATTTATATCTTATGAGATAGACAGGGCTGGAATGAGGGTTTTCTCGGTTCAGTAAGATAGGGCTGGAATGAGGGTTTACTCGGTTCAGTAAAACAGGGTTGGAATGAGGGTTTACTCGATTCAGTAATATAGGGATAGAATGAGGGTTCACTTGGTTTAGTAATACAGGGTTGCAATGAGGGTTCACTCAGTTTAGTAATAAAAGGCTAGAATTAGGGTTTACTCGGTTCAGTAATTCAGGGTCAGAATGGGGGTTTACCCAGTTTAGTAAAGGACTTTGTCCACTAAGATGGTTTTGGTAGTGATGTCTTGGCTACTATGGAAATCATATTATATGCTTATGTGTTTCCATGATTCCATGTCTCATTCCTATGTTATGATTTCATGGACTATCCTCTTTATTTCATTATGTTTCATGTATTATGAACTTCTAAGATTTAGGCCATGATTCATGTTTATGATCTTTGACATGTAGGGTATGATCTTATAATGTTTTGATCATGTTATCATACCCTTTAAGCTCATGATTATGCTTACATATCTTCCTTTTTTATCCTTACTAAGCATTTGAGCTCACCCCTTTCTTATATTTCCTTCCCCATGCTACGAGGAGAGGTTTTAGATAGAACTACTAAAGGTGGAAATCTTTATGGGAGATGTTGAAAATCTTTCACCAGGATAGAATACTTTGTTTCCAAGTTTACAAAGGCACTAAACTATTATAGTCCTCAGGCATGTTTTTTTGTAATCTATTGAATATTCATCTATAATGATTTAATATCCATGTATGTCAAGCCTAGATTGCTATATAGAGCATCCCTAAAGGAAAACCCTCTTTCACTATATGAGTTGCATCAATACCCTGCGCCACAACAGACTGATCCACCCCCCCTGAAAATGCTTCATGGGAGACTTGCTTAGATACAACAATGTCGCATCCTTAGCATTTTCAAAATTGATCCCTGGTTCAATACATTCTTTCTCTTGAGAAGAGACAATGTCAGTTTGGTCATGTGAGGTCTACCCAATGGACTCTGTCCATTAGGAATAGTTCCACTAACATTAGCAGCAGTACCCTGACCTTCAACATTACCTTTCTTTTGCTTTTGCTTTTAAATAGCAGCATCATGTCCATTATTTAAGAAAAAATAACACATGTTATTCCTTCGATAGGAATCCAAAGAATGCCTTATCATCTTACATTCATAATAGAATACCGACAACTTCTTATATAAAATTTTCAAGTTTAATTAATCTACTTCTCATATACTAGATATATTGTGTATATTTTGTGGGTGTTTATGTTATTTCACATTTCCTTTATATTATTTAATGTTTTTCAATTCTAAATATTTATATATATTAAAATTATGTTTTTAAATTGTTTTCTTCGTATCTTTTGAGATTTTTAATGCTTTGAATAGATACTTAAATGTTTTATGTGTATGAAAAAAACATATTTAGAATATCTCCTATAATTGAATTCATTTTATTAAAATTTTCATTCATTAATTTATTAAAATGCCTTATGATATAGTTAAAGTGTAGAGTATTAAGGATGTTACATGATTTTTCTTTTGTGTTTTTTATAAATTGAACATTTTTATTTAAATTTTATGTGGATACGCACTTAACATGTTCTCATCAATTTTATTTTGTGTGTTATTTTCTTGTGTTTTATGAATTGTTATGTTTTCTGTTGTGCCAATTTATGTGTTCTATGATTTTTTTTCATCTTGTTTTTCGAAATTATTTGTTATGATATGAGGAAATTATACACTCATATAACATCCTATGCGTATGTTATACACACGTTTTGAATTTTTTAGGGTTTAAATTATTTTATTTCATGTACTTGAAAGACTACATGTATTGTGGACATGTATGTATGCATGATCTATCCAATATATTTTTGTTTCTATATTTCACATCTATATATTTTGTGATTATATTAAAATTTGGATTTAGTTTCATTTTAATAAATAAAAATTCCAAATGAAGACATTTTTTATTTTTTTTATTTGCAGGACATGTAGTTTTTTATGTTTGGACATGACATAAAATCCTTGCAATTTTTAAATCTCTGAGTTAATGTTCCAATAAATTATATCACACTCCAACCTTTTAACCTATGGATAATGACAGTTACGAACCAAAGGAGAGGCATAATTTTAGTTAAGAACCAAATATTCAGGAAATACCAAAGGGGGCCCTCCGATTAGTAGATTAGGTATCCAAATGACGATTATACCCTTAAAATTTTTCCCCCTCTTAAGGCTGCTCTCGCTACTCTTCATCACGCTTAGCTCGCATCGTCGCCCTCTCCCTCCTCGTCTCTCCTCTCTCTTAAAAACCCTAGTTCAGTGTCTCTTCCTCTATGGCACCACCCTAATCCTTTATGGTCATGGCATCACCCTAATCTCTTATGGTGTCATCTTCCTCTCCCTAAAACCATAGCCCGTCGTTGCCTCCTCCCACACATTGCTCCTGCCACGCATCTACTCTTGTTCAATGCTCCCGCCACACATCTTCTTCGGTGGTCATCCTCCACCCCTGTGAGTTGTCACCCTCGTTTTTGTCGCGTCCTCACCCTCCACTTTTGTACAATACTCTCCACTCACGGACCATCACTAAGCTCTTGGGAAAATCATATTTGTCCATTGCCTCCTCCTGGTATGTACCTCCTCCCGCCATTGAGTTTTATGTGACATATTGATATCCTCCTCCTAGTGTTTTCCTTCTACCATGTCATTTCCCTCATTCCATACATCTTTGATAATTATTTTACAGTTTTGTTCCTTGGTAGAAGTTCTAGGGCATGTAATGGAGAGAAAGGGATCATCAGGATTGACAAAATTTAGGTATGATTTTATTTCGGCTATGTTTTAATTTGTTTTAGAAAATCATGTTATATTAAGGTTGTGAATGAATTTTATTTTCTTTTATAATGTGTAGGCAATTTTTTTAAGAAAAATAAAGGTGTGTATAAAAATACTAGGGATTCAAATTATAAAATAATAGATGCTTGGTCAAAACTTTCAAAACATCAAAATAATAAGTATAATGACATGTAAAATAATGAAAAGAATGCTTTAGTGGGTCAAAAAGTTAGACCCCAAACTATTTTAAAATTTAGATGTTCTCCAAATCTATTTAAAGATGTTGTTAATTTCATTGTTAGCCATGAGAAGCAAAAACAATTAGTCCTAGAAGTGGGATTTGGTATGTTGTTGGAATTTAACTTTCAATGCTTGCTGAGAGAAATATGTGAGAAGAATGTAGATTCCTTTGATCCTCCAACATGTACGATGGCATTTAGAGGAAAGGAAATGATGATTAATGTGGCAGATGTTAATTACATGTTAGGCATTTCTTCAGGAGGAAGAGTTTTCTATATTAAAAGGGACAATGATGAATATAAAGAAAGGAAGAGGCATTATATGGGAAAAAGGTTAACTGTGTTGAAGGAGATGATTTTTGAAAGCTTGTTTAGAAAGGAGTTTTTGACAACCTTTATATTTTTTACCTTGGGGACATTATTAAATCCTAGCTCTAGTTTTTCTGTAAATGAAAGGAATATTAGGATGTTGTGTTGTTGTCAACAAAATCTTGGATAATGGGATTGGTCCCAGTTGGTTTTTATGGAGCTTGTTAGAGAAATAAATATCTATAATAATTCGATACAAAAAGGACAACCGAAGAATCATGTTAGTGGTTTCCTAGTTGTCTTATTGGTATGTTTTGAAAATGTTTAACCATGTGTGATTTTTTTATTAGTTAGTAAATTTATTTTACTAATAATAACATGTTGACATTGCATTGTAGCTTTTTTCTTCATCCACTTACCCATTGGAGAAGTTCATAATGTATGTAGTGAGAACGTTTTACAATTTTGGAATGAAGATAATATTCAAAGGCAAGTGAAGTTGGAAAAAACAAGCAAAATAGGCATCTTATATGCACCTCCTACTTCATTAAGGAGTGGGATGCCTGATCAGGCTTTTTCCACCCATTCGGTAAAAACCTCATCCTCATCTCTATATTCGTGAAAGATTCCTTTAAAAAGTATCATGTCAAAATTTGAAATTGAAGTGTTAAAATATGTTTTTTATGTTAACTTGTTCATGATCAGTGTCAAAATGTGTTTAGATGTATAATCATAGTGGTAAAAACCTGAAAATATAGAGTTACCATGTGGGTTTTTAGTGGTACCTACATTGAAATGGTCCCTTGAAAGTGTTAATATTCATTTATTAATAGATTGTGTCAAAAACCAGAGGATGAGTGTTATAATCTGGAAGGTCTATTTTAGTTTCTATTAGATTGTTGTTAAATGATTTATATTGTTTCTTTATGATGCCTTTATGTTCTTATTTTGTTGGTTTTCAATGTTAAAATATGGAATAAGAGTGTTAAACACTTGTATTTTAGTGTTAGTATCTGGGATGTTAAATTAAAAGGATTCTTGTTTGAATCTCCTACTGTTAAAGATAACACATGGACACAAAATGTTAAAACCTAGATGTTGAATGTTAATTTCTGGTAGATCAATGTTAATTTTTGGTAGTTTAATGTTAAATTCCTTATAATCCTCTTTAGAAATGGCCATGTGGTTAGATGTTTAATCATAGTGGTAAAAACCTAAAAATAGAGAGTTACTATGAGGGGTTTTAGTGGTTCCTACATTCAAATGGTCCCTTGAAAGTGTTACTTTTCATTTATTAATAGATAGTGTCAAAAACCATAGGATGAGTGTTATAATTTGGAAGGTTTGTGTTAGTTTCTAGAAGGTCTGTGTTATTTTCTATTATTTTGTTGGTTTTTAATGTCAAAACATGGAATGAGAGTGTTAAACATTTGAATTTTAGTGTTAGTGTTTGGGATGTTAAATTAAAAGGCTTCCTGTTTGAATCTCCCACTGTTAAAGATAACATGTGGATGTCGAATGTTAAAACCTGGTTGTTGAATGTTAATTTCTGGTAGATCAGTGTTAATTTTTGGTAGGTTAATGTTAAATTCCTTGTAATCCTCTTTATAAATGACCATGTGTTTAGATGTGTAATCATATTGGTAAAAATCTGAAAATAGAGAGTTACCATGTGGGGTTTTAGTGGTTCCTATATTGAAATAGTCCCTTTAAAGTGTTAGTTTTCATTTATTAATATATAGTGTCAAAAACCATAGGATGAGTGTTATAAACTGGAAGTTCTGTGTTAGTTTTTGGAAGGTCTAAGTTAGTTTTTGTTATTCTTTTGGTTTTCAATGTTAAAACATGGAATAAGAGTGTTAAAAATTTGTATTTTAGTGTTAGTATCTGGGCTGTTAAATTAGAAGGCTTCTTGTTTGAATCTCTCACTATTAAAGATAACATGTGGACGCCGAATGTTAAAACCTGGATGCTAAATGTTAATTTCAGGTAGATCAGTGTTAATATTTGGTAGGTTAATGTTAAATTCCTTGTAATCCTATTTAGAAATGTCCATGTGTTTAGATGTGTAATCATAGTGGTAAAAATATGAAAATAGAGAGTTTCCATGTGGGGTTTTAGTGGTTCCTACTTTGAAATGGTCCCTTGAAAGTTTTGTTTTTCATTTATTAATAGATAGTGTAAAAAACCTGAGGATGAGTGTTATAATCTGGAAGGTATGTGTTAGTTTCAGGAAGGTCTATGTTATTTTATGTTATTTTTTTGGTTTTCAATGTTAAAACATGGAATGAGAGTGTTAAACATTTTTATTTTATTGTTAGTATCTAGGATGTTAATTTAAAAGGATTCCTATTTGAATCTCCCACTGTTAAAGATTACATGTGGACCCCAAATATTGAAACCTGGATGCTGAATGTTAATTTTGGGTAGATCGGTGTTAATTTTCATAGGTTAATGTTAAATTCCTTGTAATCCTCTTTAGAAGTGGAAATGTGTATAGATGTGTAATCATATTGGTAAAAACATGAAAATAGAAAGTTACCATGTGGGGTTTTAGTGGTACCAGTAAGAGTTGGTGTCCTAGAACCAATTGGTTGTACTTTGATTACATGGATATTTAATGTATTTATATATTAAACATCTTATTATATATTTTTCATTGTTCTGCATGACTATGATGTAATAATGTTCTAGAGTATTTGTTGCATTGATAAGGTCATGGTAGTTCCCCACTATGATGAGAACCCTAAAATGATATAACAATATTCTTAAATATAGTTCTATAGTTGGATGACATAATATGATGGGACAAATAGCATTCATATCGTCAAGTGTGAATACTCATAAGTAGATGAGACTTCCTCTCATGAAGTTCACACTTGGTAATATCCAAGATAGAAGATTATGAGAATAGACCTGCCAGTAGGAATTCTGCATGTTTTGGTGTCATCCTAAATTTCTATCTTCCAGTGTGTGTAATGATCCTTAGACTTTAATATTATCATTAATACGTTTCATGACTCGCACACTTTGATTTACTGACAAAAACCATTACGCATATAGTTGGCGAGAAGTAGGGTATGTTGGGTGAGTCACGACTAGCATGTTATTAATGGATAAGTTGAGGAAGGATTTGTGCCTTCTATTTATAGAAGTTGATATCTCAGCCCTTTTATTTAAATAGAACTATCGTGCAAAATTCCATGGTCATGGTGTAATAATGAGTTTATTTCAGGTATTCAAAGAATGACGCATCAAGCATAAAAGTTGATGATGCTATCATGAAACCTACTTGATGAGATATTTTGAAAATGGGATTATATTACATAGTGAGCGTTCATATATGGATGTCGTTGTTGCAACTTTAAGTTCTTTCTATTGGGTGCATTGACCTGTTTCTAGATAGTACTCTTGGACTTTAGGCAAGCCCGCCTAATGCCAATGAGAAAGAATCATAGAGGGTCGCACACTAAGTGTTTCTGGAAGTCTCGGTTTAATTCTATTTGAATTTAATTAATAAATATTATTCTCAAGACAATGGAATAATTTTATTTAAGTTAAAATGATTTCATAAATTAAATAAATATTTATTCACCGGATTGTGGGTAAAATTTATTTATTTATTTTATTGAACATTTAATAAATATTTATTTACTAGTTTGTAAATAAAATATTTATTTAAGAGAATAAATTATTTATTTATTTATTTGGGTGTTCAATAAATGGAAGTAGAGTTCGAGAGGACCAAGGCTGGTCTGGTAGTAAAATAATTATTTACAAGACGATAAATAATTATTTAACTAATTGGCACAAATTAAAATAACATTTCTATTATTTTGTGATGCGGAATTTTATTTATAATTATGTTTTGTGCAAGTTAGCGCACCATAAATAATTATGTGGTATTATTATTAATAACATGAGTTTTCTTTAAGGTTATGAATATATTTAATTGTTGTTACGCAATTAAATATTGTAACTGAAGCCCCATGTCAATAAATAGACAAATATGTCTATTGTGCCATGACCAGAACCGCACACCTAGTGAATTGAGAACTGTTGAGCTAAAAAATTTCTCTCTCGAATCCTCTTCCCACCCCTCTTAAGAATGAGAGATGTTCTTCAAGGTTGGAGAACAAGCGATCAAGAACAACTGACACAAGACACTCGATTTGTCACACTAGCACCCTGAGAACGAGCGGTGTCGATCAAAGTCCATCGAAGCACGTGTGGATCACCGCTAGAGGGATTCTAGTTTAGATCCTTGCAAGTTCAACAAGATAATCTGGAAGGGTTATTTCGGACAATAAACATCATGAAAAAAGAAAATATCGAAGATCCAGATATTATTTTCTTTATGAAATTAATTAAATTAATTATAAACATGATGTTCAAGATCATATCTAAAGGTTTTGGGCCTCTTCCTTCTTTATATAAATCTTTGATTATATTTTGTGGATACTGGCATTCATCTTCGTATCAATCCTGAAATAATCATTGATCATGGTAAAAATCAAAGTTGGGTTCTAGCCCAACCATGCTTCTGTTGCACCTGGAACCTTCATGTGGTATTAGAGGGAGGTTACATCATAGTTTATAATTATTTAAATATTTCATTGATGATTTACGCATTTAATAATTTAGTTGTTTCAATTCAAGTTAATCATTCTGCAAATATGAATCTTGAGATCTATTCCTCCTCTTTTGTTTCTCATTCACCTTATAGAAACAATCTTTTCTTTTAATTTTGATTAAAATAAAATAGAGGATCTCATATGGATGTTCCAAAGGTTCCTGACCATACAACACCAAAACACATGATGTGTATTCGGCAGTACACGATGTGTAGCCAAGGTTCAATGCACTAGGTATGGTCCGCCAAACCAAGTTGTGTCATTGGAGTTTTTCTAAGTCTTAATGACTCTATGTGTTGACCAGGAACAGGTGGCATACGGTTTCCAGATTACATGTCATGTGTCCCACTGGACACGATGTGTAGTCCCTTCGGTTTAGGGTTGGACCGTGTACCTCGTACACGGCTTGCCCGACTGGAGACTGTGTAAGAGGAACTACACGGCATGTGACCCACTGGACATGTTGTGTACTCTGAATATTTCCTAAGTACACTCACACGTCATTTCCTCGGGCGTGTACTCCAGATGGATGGTGAAAAATAGTACACGTAGTGTAGTTGGAACTATACGCCGTGTACTCATCCAAATTACACAGATTTATTAAAATTTATTATTATATTATACAAACCCTTGATATGTGTACCATCATATAGGAATAAAGTTGAGGCACAACACGTGATAGATGTTATATATATGTGTGATTAATTTAACATCTGTGTAATGTTCATTTCTACTCATTGGGTATTTATGAATAGAAATTCACCAGGTTTCCTCCAAGGTACAAGTTACGCACAAAGACAATTTTAAATGAATTTATTTGTTTAAAATTATGATGGATAAGAATCTCAAGGAAATTCAGAAAAGGGTTTAATATAAAAGGATTTATTAATTAAATATGATAATTAATTGATTCAAGCATGATTTATCTTAAACAAGAACGATTAAAGAATTAAATGATAGTTTTATTTATTCATAAATATCATTGCATGTATGGATATTCATGTGATAGACCAAGACCTTTGTATGTGGATGGTTTCTTTTAATTTATTTATTTAAATAAAATTTGTTGGCCTGTGAACCTTCTCCTCATTAATATATAGGGCATACGTGCACAAGGTTTCTTTTATGTAAAACCTCTTTTTACCTCTCACCTGCATGTGAGTTTAAAAAAAATGCATATGTAATGGATGAAACTCCCAAGATAGTGGAGGCGGTTCAAGTTGGATCCAAGAAAAAACCAACCCCATGAGATATAGTGGTGGACAGGTGGAAAGTTGTAAACATGAACCCAAAAGGTTCAAGGTGTTTATCCCCTAGGTTAGGGTTAGTTTATCAACTGCTATATAAACTAACCATTAGAAAAGCACATGATCATTCCCTTTATATTATTTTATTTCTGTCATTTTCATGGTTTATCATTATGGATGTGTTGTCACAATCACATAATTAATGAATTAAACAAGCATGCAAGATTGAACTAAAATAAACCATACTTATTCGTAAATATTATCAAGACATTGTTAAGCAATTAAGTAAGTTCCACTTAATATTAATAAGCATTTGATAATGATAATAAGGAATTCATGTATAACAGATAAAAATCCCTCAAATAAAATATTAAGTCAGACCAAACCTTCTGTTACTTGATTAAGGGAAAAACTCAATAAAACTATGTGTTTGAGCAACCCTTGTTGAGACACTTACTTTTATACAGGAAGACCTTATGAAAGGTTTCGGGTTGACTTAACCATATTACATCAAGAAGAGTATCCCTTGCTAGACTTGGTGTAATATTGGAGGCAAGAGTTGAGGAAATCCAAAGTCGTGATTTCATGATTGGGGAGTCCAGTCAACAGATCAAGGAGCTATAAGCCCGTAGTTAGCAAAGACTTGCCTACCTAAATACCTTCTAATATCTTGACCAACCCTTGTTGGAGTTATGCAAAGGGGAATATGGATCCTTTCCACTAGAATGTCATGTCAACTGGATATTCTGATTTTAATGGTGAGGGTCGTTGGGACTTGATAAAATAGTGAGAGACTTGATAAAATTTATTATTTCTCATAAAATGTAATCAAGAAAGTATTAATGATCTTCTCTTTTAATTATAGAATAAAAATGACAAGCATGTCAACCACACTATCCCTATGATCAATTTTGGATAAAGGCAACATCCTCATTGGTAGTAACTTCTAGGAATAGTTTAGACTGAATTTCCCAGTTAGGATCCAAGTATCACTAAGAGTGGGAGGGGTTGAATCAGTGATATCTTTTTCTTTTTATGTTTCCTTCTTTTTGAAACAACTTTCGCCTCCTGTTAAAGAGTTTCTTCCCTGCTAAACACACACAACCACAGGAACAAAAGATTTACAAGGTTCACTACTCAGCAAGAGTAGCTACATCCTTGGTATAGTATGGAAATAATCTAGTACCACACAATCCACTAGAAAACAATCCTTTGATGTAGAATACAATGAGTAGGATATGCCCTTACACTTGTTTAGAACTTTGAAAACAATCCAATAGTGCATGTTCTCCCTCTTAGTACAAGTAGGGTAAAACAATGTTTCTGTGCTTCTTGATGAATTTTCACAAATCAAATCTTTCAAAACAATTCTTCATTTTCCTACCCAGAAGCTGGTAAGAACCTCCTGGTGAAAACATCTTGCGTTCCACACCCTATTTGTGTGCCTCCCTGCTTGTGCGCCACTTTCTTGCGCGCCACTCATCTTGCATGCCTACCTACTTGTGCACCACTAACTACTTGTGTGTCACTATTGTGCACAGCTCACAACTTGCGCGCCACCTTTGGCTTATATACAACACACTTCTTGAACACACCTCCCTGCTTGCGCGCCTCTTACAACTTGCATACCACTTCTGCTTGTGTGACACTCTGCTTGCGCACCACCCAGCTTGTGCGCCTTATAAATAACTCCTTACTTGCGCGACACTTCAGCTTGTGCTCCACTTTATACTACTTGTGCGATCAGAGCTCAAATTTTCTCTTAAGTGTTGAACATTCAAAAATGAGGAGGGTAGTTATCTATTTATAGGCATTTTGGTGACTTTCACATCATATAAACTTGCATGCCATTCCTACTTGCACGTCGCTCCATCACTTGCGCACTGCTCCATCACTTGCGCGTCGCTCCTTCACTTTCATGTAGCTCCATCACTAGTACACCACATTCTTTCCTTTGTCATATTTTGATAAGATGATGTTGAAATATGACTTGCGCGCAACATACACTTGTGCGCCACTTTATACTTACGCACCACTTATACTTGTGCGTCATACTTGCACGCCTCTTCTACTTGCACACCACTTTTTGACTTGTATTCCAATATTTAACTTGTTCACCACTTTATTTCCTTTGTCATATTTTGATGTGATGGTCTTGAAATATGACTTGCACGCAACATACACTTCTGTGAAACTTTTGACTTGTGCACCTGATAAAACACTATTTTATTGAATATTTTATTGATAATAAATGATATAATTTCCTCACATTGTGTTAAACATGTTTATTTATAAAATATTTGGGATTTGATCATTCATTTGAAAATTTGGTGAAAATTCCAGTTTTACTCTTAATAGTGCACTGTAGTATTTCAAAGATAAATATTTTTATATTTATTATTTGAATTTGAAATTTTGTAACAGTGTTTCTAACTTAATTATCTACAACTTTTATTCAGTACACTAGAGCTAAAGAGTTCATTTGGTTGTTGAAATTGGGCCATGAAGTCAAAGTTGGGCTGGGCTCGCCAGAATGGAGAAGGTTCTGTATTTGGGCCATATCCTCTACATACGGGCTTGGATTGAGCCTACATTTTGAGGAAAGCTCGGGGACATGATGTGTCACAAATCATCCTTCTGGAAGGCCGGTCAATTCACGCGTTTTGGAGGCCAAATTGGCGGTGCAAGTTGGAATAAAATATTTAGCCGAGATTTTCATTTCACACTTAAAAAGTTATGTATCTCTAGCCCTCACAAACTCTATTTAAAGGGGGTTTTAACTCTTTTAGAGGGCTGTTCGAGGCTTTGGGAAGGTTTGGACGAAAGGGTGTCTCTTGGGAGCCCCTCACAACTCTTGGAAGAAGTAAGACTTTGTGCAAATCTCTCTTCCAAAAAGGCTCTCCTCTCTCACCTCTTCTTTGTATTTCTTTTCCTTCATGTTTGTTTCTTGAATTTTTCTTCAAATAATATTCTGTGTTCATCCTTCTTCTTCTTATCTTAATCTTATTAATTGGGTTGGAATCAAGAGTGGATACAAGATTGGGTTCTACCCTTTCAATCCGTTTCTTATGCAAAACGTCTCCACGATGACTACACCACCCATGGAAGAGTAGTTCTTTTTAGTAATCGATCGACCTCTATCCTTCTTCATTCATTTATTTTGAATCAATGAGATACTTTAATTCACATATTATGATCTATTAATTGAGTTTTTAATTTAAATGAAACTAAGCAAGCAATTGAATAGTTAACACAAAACACGCGAGGTCGGGAATTGTGTGAACTGTGAGAGCGCAACCTTAACCGGTAATTCAAAACCACATGGGATCAATTTGTAGAGTTCAAATATAATACCTAAACTCAATTAATCCTCATTTCCAGAGTGGTTATGTGCCTTAATTTACCACTGACCATAATCTAATTTTAGAGCATCAATCAAAGCAGGGTGTCGCGATTGCATGTTCCGAAGTTATCCTAAGGTTAAAATTCACTTCAATCTTTGTGGTAAAGTTAATTCTCGTAGGGTTCGGGATTTAAAAAATTAAGGGATCATAATTAAGTGAATATTAATTTAAATGATAATGATTAATAAATGATTGAAGAGGTAGAGTTAGATCGATTACGCCTTTTAAAATAGATTTCTAAAAAAACATCTTCTTGTTGTGTCATTCTAATCGAAACTTCATTTCAAAATTAAAAACAAAAAAAAATGCAATCTTCTTCCAGAAAAATTCTTCTAGATTTATAAACTATAAACAACCACCCCCATCCTTTCAAGTAGTGTTTTTATTCTCTTTTATTTTACTTCTATAATACCTCTAAAAATTGTTTTAATTCACTTCCTCCTTTGAGAGACGACCTTGGTCAGCCACTCTACTGCACCTAAGTACCCCAAATCACATTAATCATTTGAGGGCACCCACGACAGCGCTCTTTCAAATTGGCGCCATTTCCGGGGAGGCAAGTAATTATTTCAACCAATTAGAGGTATTTATTTTATTTTACATTTTAATTCTCTTCCTCTCTTCTTTCTTCCGTCTTTACCCAATCTGATTTTTTTTTTCTTCTTCTTCTTTTATCTCTTTCTACTTCTTTTTGGACCATCAACTCAAACTTCAAATTTTTATTTTACTATGGTCCACATTCCTTCTTTTCATCTTTCATTGATTGATGACATGAACTAATCCCGAAGATCTCTTAGATCTTGACCCTGAGATTGAACGTAGCCTTAGGGCACGAATCAGACATTCTCAGTCTACAGGAAGTTTCAACATTCAACCAGTTGGAGAATTACTCCAATATCAGAACATTGAAATTGGAAGCAATTCAAATTAAACCATAAAACAAGAACCAATGGCTGGAAACAATGGAAATGAACTTAATAGAACCATTCGAGAATTGGCTGCACCTGATATTAACTATCAACCAAATTGTATTGCATACCCAAATCTCGAATCGGACTTCGAACTGAAATCTGGGTTAATTCACTTACTTCCAAAGTTTCATGGCCTCTCTGGTGAGGATCCCAATAAACATTTGAAAGAATTTAATGTGGTTTGCTCAACCCTAAAACCTAGAAATGTCTCTGAAGATCGAATCAAACTAAGAGCATTCCCATTCTCACTTGATGGATCTGCGAAAGATTGGATGTATTATTTACAACCCGAAGATGTAACTTGTTGGAACGATTTGAAACGTCTTTTCTTGCAGAGATTTTTTCCAGCATCAAGGACCACATCCATTCGAAAGGAGATATCGGGGATCAAGCAAGCCCAAGGGGAGTCAATGTATGAGTACTGGGAGAGATTCAAGAAGTTGTGTGCAAGCTGCCCACATCACCAAATCAGTGAGCAACTCCTCATCCAATACTTCTACGAAGGACTCACACCCATGGAGAGGAGCATGGTAGATGCTGCGGCTAGAGGAGCATTGGTGGACAAGACACCAGTAGCTGCGCGTGCGTTGATCGACAAGATGGCCCAAAACTCCCAACAATTCGGTGATAGAGGTACACCACATGTTCGAGGAGTACATCAAGTAAGTCCTTCTTCTCTTGAAAGTCATTTGATTGATACTAAGTTAGAATAATTGACAACTATGGTGAGGCAGATTGCATTGGCTCAAAAGACATCCCAACCCCCTCCTTCAAGGCCTTGTGGTATTTGCACTGAGACAAGCCACCCAACTGACTGTTGCCCACAACTCCAAGAAACAGAAGATTGTGCAGCAGTGTTCCCTGGGAGACCATTTCAGCAGCAACAACAACAACCATATCCCCAAAAGAAGTTTGATCCAACATACAACCAAGGGTGGAAAGATCTAGTGGACATGAGGTATGGCTCTGGACAACAACAAAGGCCCCCTTTTCAACCAAACTTCCAGCAGCCTCCACCTTACCAACAGGGTTTCCAACAACCCCAAAGGAGATTCGAAGCTCAAACATCAACGAGTCAGCAACAAGGGAATATCCAACACAAGGTAGACTCTAACACTGATGATCTTTTGAAACAAATTGTTCTTAATCAACAGAATGAGCTGAAGAGTCAAGGTTCGGAGCTGAGAGAGTTGAAGACTCAAATGATTCAGATTGCCACCGCCCTCCATGAACTTGTGAGTAAGAATTCTGGAAATCTACCTTCCCAACCCACTCCAAATCCAAAGGGGAATGTTAGTGTCATCACATTGAGAAGTGGGAAGAAAATGAACGATACATCTGCACCTACCATTCCACTGGGATTCACCTCAACTTCAGAGAAGCCGCATTCCATACCAACTGATGAACAATCTAAGGAGAAAGATAAAGGTAAGAAAAATATTGATGATGTTCCTCCTAAACCCGTTCCTTTTCCAAACAGGGTTGTTCAAACCAAGAAGATGGCTGAAGAAGTAATGCAAAAGGAGGTTTTGGACACATTCAAGCGTGTGGAGATCAACATTCCTCTACTTGAAGCCATTAAGCAAATCCCAAGGTATGCCAAATTCTTAAAAGAACTTTGCACCAATCGAAGAGGGCTCAAGGGAAATGAGAGGATAAACCTTGGAAGGAATGTCTCAGCACTCATTTCACCAACTCTAGCAATGCCAACAAAGTGCAAGGATCCAGGGACATTCACCATCCCATGAACCATAGGGGAGTTGCACTTTTCTGATGCACTTTGTGATTTAGGTGCTTCCATAAATGTGATGCCTCACTCTGTATTCTCTTCCTTGCAAGTTGGTGAGTTGAAGCCAACAAGAGTAGTGGTGAAATTGGAGAATAGAGCTACGGCATATCCAGCGGGAGTCCTTGAGGATGTACTTTTCCGGGTAAGAGACATGATCTTTCCAGCGGATTTCTATGTTCTTAACATGGAGGATGATCAGGTAAGTTCTCATGCCCCCATTATCTTAGGTAGACCCTTCCTCAAAACTGCAAAAACTATCATAAATGTCAATGAGGGTACACTTTCCATGGAGTTTGGAGATGAAGTTGTGATATTTAATGTTATGGATTCCATGAAGTACCCCTCAGAGGACCATTCTGCTTTTGTTATCTCCCATTTTGAACCACCAAGTAAAAACATCATGGAATTAGATTGTCCTATGCTTAGGGAGATTATGAGTATTGGTTCTGGTTTAATGACTAAGAGAACTTCCACACCTGTTTCTAATGAACAAGACTCTCTAAGATTTGATTTTGATGTGGATTCATATTCTGATTTTGATCATGTTCACTCTGATTATGAAATGGTTGTTGAGTATGCTGATGGATTTGATGCTTTATTCTATGATTTTGATGATGTCTATTCTGATACTGATGCTCTTTGTGCACATATTTCAGTTCCTTCAATGTCTCCATCCATACTACACCCTCCTTCATTAGAACTCAATCCATTGCCACCAAATCTGAAATACTAATACTTGTTGAGTGGTGAGAGATTACCTGTTATCATTGCTAACAATCTCCCTTTTGAACATGAAGAAAGGCTTTTGAATATTTTGAGGGAGAACATCAGGGCGATTGGGTGGACCTTGGCTGACATATCAGGTATTAGCCCCTCCATTTGCATGCATAGGATTCTCTTGGAGGATGGGGCTAAACCGGTGAGACAACCACAAAGGAGACTCAATCCCACCCTCCTGGAAGTTGTTAAAAAGGAAGTTGAGAAATTGCTCGAGGCAGGTATAATCTTTCCCATTTCATATTCACAGTGGGTAAGTCCAATTCAGGTTGTGCCTAAGAAAACTGGTTTTACTGTTGTTAAAAATGAGAAAGATGATTTAGTTCCAATGAGGGTGCAAAACAGTTGGCGTGTGTGTATTGATTATAGGAAACTAAATCAGACCACTCGCAAGGACCATTTCCCCCTCCCATTTATTAATCAAATGCTTGAGAGACTAGCTGGGGAAACACACTATTGTTTCTTGGATGGATTTTCTGGATATTTTCAGGTTCCTATAGCTCCATAGGATCAGGAGAAGACTACATTCACCTATCCCTTTGGCACATTTGCCTACCGGAGGATGCCATTTGGACTTTGCAACGCCCCAGGTACCTTCCAGAGATGTATGGTGAGTATTTTTTCTGATTTTATTGAGACCTGCATGGAGGTATTTATGGATGATTTTACAGTGTATGGGTCTTCATTTGATGAATGTCTAAGTAGTTTGGGAAATGTGTTGAATCATTGTATTGAGAAGAATCTGGTCCTGAACTTTGAAAAGTGTCATTTTATGGTAGAGCATGGCATTGTCTTAGGGCATGTGGTGTCAAAACATGGGATAGAGGTTGATAGATCTAAGTTAGAAATTATTTTATCCTTACCCTATCCTTCATGTGTGCGTGATGTTAGATCTTTCCTAGGGCATGTAGGATTTTATCGGCGCTTCATCAGAGATTTTAGTAAGATTGCTCTTCCTATGTCACGATTACTTCAAAAAGATTCTGATTTTGTGTTTGATGATTCTTGTAGGACTTCCTTTGATGAGCTAAAGAAGTGTCTGACCACTTCACCTATCATACAGCCCCCACGGTGGGACCTTCCATTTGAGCTTATGTGTGACGCCTCTAACTTCGCAGTTGGAGTTGTCTTATCTCAGAGGGTGGAAGGACGTTCACATGTGATCGCCTATGCATCAAGGACACTGGATTCAGCCCAATCAAATTACACAACCACAGAAAAAGAGTTTCTTGATGTCATATTTTCTTTAGATAAATTCCGTTCATATTTATTGGGCTCTAAAGTAGTTGTTTTTTCTGACCATGCAGCTTTGAGGTACCTCCTGAAGAAGCCAGATGCAAAGCCGCGACTTATCCGTTGGATGCTCCTTCTTCAAGAGTTTGACATCGAGATAAAGGACAAAAAGGGGTCAGAAAACTTGGTGGCGGACCACATGAGTAGGCTTACTCACACACTAGAGGGTAACACCTTGGACCAGGTACCACTTCGGGACACTTTCCCCGATGAGCATCTCTATACCATCTCAGGTAAGCATCCTTGGTATGCTGATTTAGTTAATTACATTGTTGGATCTGAAATCCCAGTAAATTTGAAGAAACATCAAGTCCAAAAATTAAAGAGTGAGTCAAGATTTTATGTTTGGGATGATCCATACTTATGGCGCATGTGTAGTGACCAAGTCATTAGGAGGTGTGTTCCCGATCATGAGTTTGAGTCTGTTTTGCATTTCTGTCATACACTTGCATGTGGTGGGCACTTTGGACCCCAACGGACAGCTAGGAAAGTTTTGGACTCTGGATTATATTGGCCTAGATTATTCCATTATGCCCATGTGTTTTGTAAGTCATGCTCTCGTTGCCAACACACTGGGAACATTTCTAGAAGACATGAGATGCCCCAACAACCCATACTATTTTGTGAGATTTTTGATGTATGGGGCATCGACTTTATGGGTCCTTTTCCTAGTTCATTTGGATTTTTGTACATTTTGGTTGCTGTTGATTATGTGAGTAAATGGGTGGAGGCCAAGGCCACCAGGACTGACGATTCTCATGTTGTTGTGGAATTTGTCAAAGCACAAATTTTTTGCAGGTTTGGAGTACCAAAGGCCATCATCAGTGACCAAGGGACACACTTTTGCAATAGGAATTTTTCTTCTCTCCTTCGAAAGTATGGGGTGACACACAAAACATCAACACCATACCACCCCCAAACAAATGGTCAGGCTGAGGTTTCAAATCATGAGTTGAAACAAATATTGTAGAAAACCGTGCAGCCAAATAGGAAGGATTGGAGAAAGCGCTTGGATGATGCATTGTGGGCTTATAGGACAGCATACAAGACCCCCATTGATATGTCCCCATTTCGGATTGTTTTTGGGAAAGCGTGTCATCTCCCCGTGGAAGTCGAGCATCGGGCATATTGGGCTATAAAGAAATGTAACATGGATTTGGCCCAAGCTGGAATTCAAAGGAAGTTGAAAATTCAAGAGCTTGAGGAGATTCTATTGTCATCATATGAGAACTCAAGGCTCTACAAGGAAAGATCAAAAGCAGCTCATGACAAAATGATCCAACAAAGGGAGTTTCATGTTGGAGAGAAAGTCCTTCTCTATAGTTCACGACTGAAGTTGATGCCTGGTAAGTTTCATTCCAGATGGTTAGGTCCTTATATTGTGTCTAATGTTTTTCCTTATGGTGCAGTGGAGATCACACAAGAGGGCACTGGAAGGAGCTTTACAGTCAATGGGCAACGTTTGAAGAGATACATTGAGGGACATCCTACTGATGCAGTGGATTTTATCACACTGCATGACCCCATCATCACTTGATCACATCAGGCTGTTTCTAACCCTTTCACTTTTATATTATTTTTCCTATTTAAAAATTCTGAATTTCATGTGCATATATCATCTCACGGGTTCACATTGAGGACAATGCAATATTTTAAGTGTGGGGGAGGGAACCTTTTAGTTTAGTAATTTCAATTGTTTTCCTGTTAAAAAAAAACCAAAAAAAAAATTTTGTGTGTTTTTCAAAATTTGTGTGTTTATTTTACAATTTTCTTTGTGTTTTTGAAACTTTTGGGCTGAAATGATTCTCATAACCATTTTTAAATCCATATCAATAAGTGAAACAATTTACCCCTTGAAACTAAGCTTAAATGAATGCTGAAATGACTTTGTTTCAAGTTCAAACATTTAGTAATTTCATGAAAAGTACGCTGAATTTTGAATCCCATGCCAATCTCACTGTCTTTATATTTGAAATCACTTTCCTGTGAGGCTTCTAAACCATTATTTTAATATTCTTTACATTCACCTCACTTCTTGAGAGAACCAAACCATACTTGATTTAACCAGAATTTGATCTATTCCTGTCAAAACTTGAGGGTTTGAGGTACTTGTGTTTAAATGATTGAGGCATTTGTTTGGTATTAAAACCCCTATTTCAAAGAATCCTTTTTTATAATGGCCTACCTTGAATATTTAATCCTTGTAGCCCTTATAATCCATGCACATTCTGTTAGGTTAAGCCACATTACAAGCCAATTTTCCCTATCCAACCAACTCTTGAAGTGAAATTGCATAATCTAGTTGAGCTTAAGTGTGGGGGAAGCTGTCTTGTGTTGTGCCACCACATTATGTGATACTTTGGGTGGAAAATTAAATTCTGAAGAGATGTGTTTGCTGCTAAAGAAAGTCGTTATATTGAAAGCTGTGCCTTTTCTAGAGCTTTCATGACAAGTGAAGTTGTGACCTTTTCTGGAGCTTCTAATTGAGGTGGAAAGTTGTGCCCATCTGGAGCTTTCAAGAAAATCATGTTTGAGAAGATTGACATTTTTTATGCTGAAATGATGAATGGTGTAAACCTTTCATGACTTTTCATGATGATGGAGCTGAATTGATACTATGGGGATTGAAGAGAAGACCATATTTAAGTGAAAATTAGATTAATGCAATTTTTCTTTAAAAGAGTCAAGCCCTCCTCATTCAGCCTCAGAGTTTTTCACATCTTAATCCTACCAACCGAAAGCCACAGAACAACCCTGAAAAGTCTTCATGATAAACATATATCCTTGACTCACATCGGGTAGCGATGTAGGAATCTATCAAGCCTATGGTGACCCTTGTATGAGTTTGGATGAGAAAGACATTGCAAAAAAAATTGATATTTGAGTGATGAGAGAAAATTCAAGCGAGGTAAGTGTTTTGTGCATGGGAGGATAAATGAAGTGGAAATATATTGAATGATATAAATGGAGAACTTGAAATAAGGTTTTTTATGAGTCATGATATCTTTTTTTATTCTTGGTGTGAAATTGATTGATCTAAAAGATATGTGTTTTAAAATTGGTTTTGATTTGATATTGATGTTTACTTGATATGAGGTTTTGCCCAGGTGTGCAAAAGGGTAAGTGTGGGGGAGTTGATAAAACACTATTTTATTGAATATTTTATTGATAATAAATGATATAATTTCCTCACATTGTGTTAAACATGTTTATTTATAAAATATTTGGGATTTGATCATTCATTTGAAAATTTGGTGAAAATTCCAGTTTTACCCTTAATAGTGCACTGTAGTATTTCAAAGATAAATATTTTTATATTTATTATTTGAATTTGAAATTTTGTAACAGTTTTCCTAACTTAATTATCTACAACTTTTATTCAGGACACTAGAGCTAAAGAGTTCATTTGGTTGTTGAAATTGGTCCATGAAGTCAAAGTTGGGCTGGGCTCTCCAGAATGGAGAAGGTCTGTATTTGGGCCATATCCTCTACATACGGGCTTGGATTGAGCCCACATTTTGAGGAAAGCTCGGGGACATGATGTGGCACAAATCATCCTTCTGGAAGGCCGGTCAATTCACGCGTTTTTGAGGTAAAATTGGCGGTGCAAGTTGAAATAAAATATTTAGCCGAGATTTTCATTTCACACTTAAAAAGTTATGTATCCCTAGCCCTCACAAACTCTATTTAAAGGGGGTTTTAACTCTTTGAGAGGGCTGGTCGAGGCTTTGGGAAGGTGTGGCCGAAAGGGTGTCTCTTGGGAGCCCCTCACAACTCTTGGAATAAGTAAGCCTTTGTGCAAACCTCTCTTCCAAAAAGGCTCTCCTCTCTCACCTCTTCTTTGTATTTCTTTTCCTTCATGTTTGTTTCTTGAATTTTTCTTCAAATAATATTCTGTGTTCATCCTTCTTCTTCTTATCTTAATCTTCTTAATTGGGTTGGAATCAAGAGTGGAGACAAGATTGGGTTCTACCCTTTCAATCTGTTGCTTATGCAAAACGTCTCCACGATGACTACACCACCCATGGAAGAGTAGTTCTTTTTAGTAATCGATCGACCTCTATCCTTCTTCATTCATTTATTTTGAATCAATGAGATACTGTAATTCACATATTATGATCTATTAATTGAGTTTTTAATTTAAATGAAACTAAGCAAGCAATTGAATAGTTAACACAAAACACGCGAGGTCGGGAATTGTGTGAACTGTGAGAGCGCAACCTTAATCGGTAATTCAAAACCACATGGGATCAATTTGTAGAGTTAAAATATAATCCCTAAACTCAATTAATCCTCATTTCCAGAGTGGTTATGTGCCTTAATTTACCACTGACCATAAGCTAATTTTAGAGCATCAATCAAAGCAGGGTGTCGCGATTGCATGTTTCGAAGTTATCCTAAGGTTAAAATTCACTTCAATCTTCGTGGTAAAGTTAATTCTCGTAGGGTTCAGGATTTAAAAAATTAAGGGATCATAATTAAGTGAATATTAATTTAAATGATAATGATTAATAAATGATTTAAGAGGTAGAGTTAGATCGATTACGCCTTTTAAAATAGATTTCTAAAAAAACATCTTCTTGTTGTGTCATTCTAATCGAAACTTCATTTCAAAATTAAAAACAAAAAAAATGCAATCTTCTTCCAGCAAACTTCTTCTAGATTCATAAACTATAAACAACCACCCCCATCCTTTCAAGTAGTGTTTTTATTCTCTTTTATTTTACTTCTATAATACCTCTAAAAATTGTTTTAATTCACTTCCTCCTTTGAGAGACGACCTTGGTCAGCCACTCTGCTGCACCTAAGTACCCCAAATCACATTAATCATTTGAGGGCGCCCACGACAGCGCTCTTTCAAATTGGCGCCGTTGCCGGGGAGGCAAGTAATTATTTCAACCAATTAGAGGTATTTATTTTATTTTACATTTTAATTCTCTTCCTCTCTTCTTTCTTCCGTCTTTACCCAATCTGATTTTTTTTTCTTCTTCTTCTTTTATCTCTTTCTACTTCTTTTTGGACCATCAACTCAAACTTCAAATTTTTATTTTACTATGGTCCACATTCCTTCTTTTCATATTTCATTGATTGATGACACGAACTAATCCCGAAGATCTCTTAGATCTTGACCCTGAGATTTAACGTAGCCTTAGGGCACGAATCAGACATTCTCAGTCTACGGGAAGTTTCAACATTCAACCAGTTGGAGAATTACTCCAATATCAGAACATTGAAATTGGAAGAAATTCAAATTCAACCATAAAACAAGAACCAATGGCTGGAAACAATGGAAATGAACTTAATAGAACCATTCGAGAATTGGCTGCACCTGATATTAACTATCAACCAAATTGTATTGCATACCCAAATCTCGAATCGGACTTCGAACTGAAATCTGGGTTAATTCACTTACTTCCAAAGTTTCATGGCCTCTCTGGTGAGGATCCCAATAAACATTTGAAAGAATTTAATGTGGTTTGCTCAACCCTAAAACCTAGAAATGTCTCTGAAGATCGAATCAAACTAAGAGCATTCCCATTCTCACTTGATGGATCTGCGAAAGATTGGATGTATTATTTACAACCCGAAGATGTAACTTGTTGGAACGATTTGAAACGTCTTTTCTTGAAGAGATTTTTTCCAGAATCAAGGACCACATCCATTCGAAAGGAGATATCGGGGATCAAGCAAGCCCAAGGGGAGTCAATGTATGAGTACTGGGAGAGATTCAAGAAGTTGTGTGCAAGCTGCCCACATCACCAAATCAGTGAGCAACTCCTCATCCAATACTTCTACAAAGGACTCACACCCATGGAGAGGAGCATGGTAGATGCTGCGGCTGGAGGAGTATTGGTGGACAAGACACCAGTAGCTGCGCGTGCGTTGATCGACAAGATGGCCCAAAACTCCCAACAATTCGGTGATAGAGGTACACCACATGTTCGAGGAGTACATCAAGTAAGTCCTTCTTCTCTTGAAAGTCATTTGATTGATACTAAGTTAGAAGAATTGACAACTATGGTGAGGCAGATTGCATTGGCTCAAAAGACATCCCAACCCCCTCCTTCAAGGCCTTGTGGTATTTGCACTGAGACAAGCCACCCAACTCACTGTTGCCCACAACTCCAAGAAATAGAAGATTGTGCAGCAGTGTTCCCTGGGAGACCATTTCAGCAGCAACAACAACAACCATATCCCCAAAAGAAGTTTGATCCAACATACAACCAAGGGTGGAAAGATCTAGCGGACATGAGGTATGGCTCTGGACAACAACAAAGGCCCCCTTTTCAACCAAACTTCCAGCAGCCTCCACCTTACCAACAGGGTTTCCAACAACCCCAAAGGAGATTCGAAGCTCAAACATCAACGAGTCAGCAACAAGGGAATATCCAACACAAGGTAGACTCTAACACTGATGATCTTTTGAAACAAATTGTTCTTAATCAACAGAATGAGCTAAAGAGTCAAGGTTCGGAGCTGACAGAGTTGAAGACTCAAATGAGTCAGATTGCCACCGCCCTCCATGAACTTGTGAGTAAAAATTATGGAAATCTACCTTCCCAACCCACTCCAAATCCAAAGTGGAATGTCAGTGCCATCACATTGAGAAGTGGGAAGCAAATGAACGATACATCTTCACCTACCATTCCACCGGGATTCACCTCAACTTCAGAGAAGCCGCATTCCATACCAACTGATGAACAATCTAAGGAGAAAGATAAAGGTAAGAAAAAGATTGATGATGTTCCTCCTAAACCCCTTCCTTTTCCAAACAGGGTTGTTCAAACCAAGAAGATGGCTGAAGAAGCAATGCAAAAGGAGGTTTTGGACACATTCAAGCGTGTGGAGATCAACATTCCTCTACTTGAAGCCATTAAGCAAATCCCAAGGTATGCCAAATTCTTAAAAGAACTCTGCACCAATCGAAGAGGGCTCAAGGGAAATGAGAGGATAAACCTTGTAAGGAATGTCTCAGCACTCATTTCACCAAATCTAGCAATGCCAACAAAGTGCAAGGATCCAGGGACATTCACCATCCCATGCACCATAGGGGAGTTGCACTTTTCTGATGCACTTTGTGATTTAGGTGCTTCCATAAATGTGATGCATCACTCTGTATTCTCTTCCTTGCAGGCTGGTGAGTTGAAGCCAACAAGAGTAGTGGTGCAATTGGCGAATAGAGCTACGACATATCCAGCGGGAGTCCTTGAGGATGTACTTGTCCGGGTAAGAGACATGATCTTTCCAGCGGATTTCTATGTTCTTAACATGGAGGATGATCAGGTAAGTTCTCATGCCCCCATTATCTTAGGTAGACCCTTCCTCAAAACTGCAAAAACTATCATAAATATCAATGAGGGTACACTTTCCATGGAGTTGGAGATGAAGTTGTGATATTTAATGTTATGGATTCCATGAAGTACCCCTCAGAGGACCATTCTGCTTTTGTTATCTCCCATTTTGAACCACCAAGTAAAAACATCATGGAATTGGATTGTCCTATGCTTAGGGAGATTATGAGTATTGGTTCTGGTTTAATGACTAAGAGAACTTCCACACCTATTTCTAATGAACAAGACTCTCTAAGATTTGATTTTGATGTGGATTCATATTCTGATTTTGATCATGTTCACTCTGATTATGAAATGGTTGTTGAGTATGCTGATGGATTTAATGCTTTATTCTATGATTTTGATGATGTCTATTCTGATACTGATGCTCTTTGTGCACATATTTCAGTTCCTTCAATATCTCCATCCATACTGCACCCTACTTCATTAGAACTCAAGCCATTGCCACCAAATCTAAAATACTCATACTTGTTGAGTGGTGAGAGATTACCTGTTATCATTGCTAACAATCTCCCTTTTGAACATGAAGAAAGGCTTTTGAATATTTTGAGGGAGAACATCAGGGCGATTGGGTGGACCTTGGCTGACATATCAGGTATTATCCCCTCCATTTGCATGTATAGGATTCTCTTGGAGGATGTGGCTAAACCGGTGAGACAACCACAAAGGAGACTCAATCCCACCCTCCTGGAAGTTGTTAAAAAGGAAGTTGAGAAATTCCTCGAGGCAGGTATAATCTTTCCCATTTCAGATTCACAGTGGGTAAGTCCAATTCAGGTTGTGCCTAAGAAAACTGGTTTTACTGTTGTTAAAAATGAGAAAGATGATTTAGTTCCAATGAGGGTGCAAAACAGTTGGTGTGTGTGTATTGATTATAGGAAACTAAATCAGACCACTCGCAAGGACCATTTCCCCCTCCCATTTATTGATCAAATGCTTGAGAGACTAGCTGGGAAAACACACTATTGTTTCTTGGATGGATTTTCTGGATATTTTCAGGTTCCTATAGCTCCAGAGGATCAGGAGAAGACTACATTCACCTGTCCCTTTGGCACATTTGCCTACCGGAGGATGCCATTTGGACTTTGCAACGCCCCAGGTACCTTCCAGAGATGTATGGTGAGTATTTTTTCTGATTTTATTGAGACCTGCATGGAGGTATTTATGGATGATTTTACAGTGTATGGGTCTTCATTTGATGAATGTATAAGTAGTTTGGGAAATGTGTTGAATCGTTGTATTGAGAAGAATCTGGTCCTGAACTTTGAAAAGTGTCATTTTATGGTAGAGCATGGCATTGTCTTAGGGCATGTGGTGTCAAAACATGGGATAGAGGTTGATAGATCTAAGGTAGAAATTATTTCATCCTTACCCTATCCTTCATGTGTGCGTGATGTTAGATCTTTCCTAGGGCATGCAGGATTTTATCGGCGCTTCATCAAAGATTTTAGTAAGATCGCTCTTCCTATGTCACGATTACTTCAAAAAGATTCTGATTTTGTGTTTGATGATTCTTGTAGGACTTCCTTTGATGAGCTAAAGAAGTGTCTAACCACTCCACCTATCATACAGCCCCCACGGTGGGACCTTCCATTTGAGCTTATGTGTGACGCCTCCAACTTCGCGGTTGGAGCTGTCTTATCTCAGAGGGTGGAAGGACGTTCACATGTGATCGCCTAGGCATCAAGGACACTGGATTCAGCCCAATCAAATTACACAACCACAGAAAAAGAGTTTCTTGCTGTCATATTTGCTTTAGATAAATTCCGTTCATATTTATTGGGCTCTAAAGTAGTTGTTTTTTCTGACCATGCAGCTTTGAGGTACCTCCTGAAGAAGCCAGATGCAAAGCCGCGACTTATCCGTTGGATGCTCCTTCTTCAAGAGTTTGACATCGAGATAAAGGACAAAAAGGGGTCAGAAAACTTGGTGGCGGACCACATGAGTAGGCTTACTCACACACTAGAGGGTGACACCTTGGACCAGGTACCACTTCGGGACACTTTCCCCGATGAGCATCTCTATACCATCTCAGGTAAGCATCCTTGGTATGCTGATTTAGTTAATTACATTGTTGGCTCTGAAATCCCAGTAAATTTGAAGAAACATCAAGTCCAAAAATTAAAGAGTGAGTCAAGATTTTATGTTTGGGATGATCCATACTTATGGCGCATGTGTAGTGACCAAGTCATTAGGAGGTGTGTTCCCGATCATGAGTTTGAGTCTGTTTTGCATTTCTGTCATACACTTGCATGTGGTGGGAACTTTGGACCCCAACGGACAACTAGGAAAGTTTTGGACTCTAGATTATATTGGCCTAGATTATTTCATGATGCCCATGTGTTTTGTAAGTCATGCTCTCGTTGCCAACACACTGGGAACATTTCTAGGAGACATGAGATGCCCCAACAACCCATACTATTTTGTGAGATTTTTGATGTATGGGGCATCGACTTTATGGGTCCTTTTCCTAGTTCATTTGGATTTTTGTACATTTTGGTTGCTGTTGATTATGTGAGTAAATGGATGGAGGCCAAGGCCACCAGGACTGATGATTCTCATGTTGTTGTGGAATTTGTCAAAGCACAAATTTTTTGTAGGTTTGGAGTACCAAAGGCCATCATCAGTGACCAAGGGACACACTTTTGCAATAGGAATTTTGCTTCCCTCCTTCGAAAGTATGGGGTGACACACAAAACATCAACACCATACCACCCCCAAACAAATGGTCAGGCTGAGGTTTCAAATCGTGAGTTGAAACAAATCTTGGAGAAAACCATGCAGCCAAATAGGAAGGATTGGAGCAAGCGCTTGGATGATGCATTGTGGGCTTATAGGACAGCATACAAGACCCCCATTGGTATGTCCCCATTTCGGATTGTTTTTGGGAAAGCGTGTCATCTCCCTGTGGAAGTCGAGCATCGGTCATATTGGGCTATAAAGAAATGTAACATGGATTTGGCCCAAGCTGGAATTCAAAGGAAGTTGAAAATTCAAGAGCTTGAGGAGATTCAATTGTCATCATATGAGAACTCAAGGCTCTACAAGGAAAGATCAAAAGCAGCTCATGACAAAATGATCCAACAAAGGGAGTTTCATGTTGGAGAGAAAGTCCTTCTCTATAGTTCACGACTGAAGTTGATGCCTGGTAAGTTGCGTTCCAGATGGTTAGGTCCTTATATTGTGTCTAATATTTTTCCTTATGGTGCAGTGGAGATCACACAAGAGCACACTGGAAGGAGCTTTACAGTCAATGGGCAACGTTTGAAGAGATACATTGAGGGACATCCTACTGATGCAGTGGATTTTATCACACTGCATGACCCCATCATCACTTGATCACATCAGGCTGTTCCAAACCCTTTCACTTTTATATTATTTGTCCTATTTAAAAATTCTGAATTTCATGTGAATATATCATCTCACGGGTTCACATTGAGGACAATGCAATATTTTAAGTGTGGGGGAGGGAACCTTTTAGTTTAGTAATTTCAATTGTTTTCCTGTTAAAAAAAACAAAAAAAAAATTCTGTGTTTTTCAAAATTTGTGTGTTTATTTTACAATTTTCTTTGTGTTTTTGAAACTTTTGGGCTGAAATGATTCTCATAACCATTTTTAAATCCATATCAATAAGTGAAACAATTTACCCCTTGAAACTAAGCTTAAATGAATGCTGAAATGACTTTGTTTCAAGTTCAAACATTTAGTAATTTCATGAAAAGTACGCTGAATTTTGAATCCCATGCCAATATCACTGTCTTTATATTTGAAATCACTTTCCTGTGAGGCTTCTAAACCATTATTTTCATATTCTTTACATTCACCTCACTTCTTGAGAGAACCAAACCATACTTGATTTAACCAGAATTTGATCTATTCCTGTCAAAACTTGAGGGTTTGAGGTACTTGTGTTTAAATGATTGAGGCATTTGTTTGGTATTAAAACCCCTATTTCAAAGAATCCTTTTTTATAATGGCCTAACTTGAATATTTAATCCTTGTAGCCCTTAGAATTCATGCACAGCCTGTTAGGTTAAGCCACATTACAAGCCAATTTTCCCTATCCAACCAACTCTTGAAGTGAAATTGCATAATCTAGTTGAGCTTAAGTGTGGGGGAAGCTGTCTTGTGTTGTGCCACCACATTATGTGATACTTTGGGTGGAAAATTAAATTCTGAAGAGATGTGTTTACTGCTAAAGAAAGTCATTATATTGAAAGCTGTGCCTTTTCTGGAGCTTTCATGACAAGTGAAGCTGTGACCTTTTCTGGAGCTTCTAATTGAGGTGGAAAGTTGTGCCCATCTGGAGCTTTCAAGAAAATCATGTTTGAGAAGATTGACATTTTTTATGCTGAAATGATGAATGGTGTAAACCTTTCATGACTTTTCATGATGATGGATCTGAATTGATACTATGGGTATTGAAGAGAAGACCATATTTAAGTGAAAATTAGATTAATGCAATTTTGCTTTAAAAGAGTCAAGCCCTCCTCATTCAGCCTCAGAGTTTTTCACATCTTAATCCTACCAACCGAAAGCCACAGAACAACCCTGAAAAATCCTCATGATAAACATATGTCCTTGACTCACATCGGGTAGCGATGTAGGAATCTATCAAGCCTATGGTGACCCTTGTATGAGTTTGGATGAGAAAGACATTACAAAAAAAATTGATATTTGAGTGATGAGAGAAAATTCAAGCGAGGTAAGTGTTTTGTGCATGGGCGGATAAATGAAGTGGAAATATATTGAATGATATAAATGGAGAACTTGAAATAAGGTTTTTTATGAGGCATGATATCTTTTTTTATTCTTGGTGTGAAATTGATTGATCTTAAAGATATGTGTTTTAAAATTGGTTTTGATTTGATATTGATGTTTACTTGATATGAGGTTTTGCCCAGGTGTGCAAAAGGGTTAGTGTGGGGGAGTTGATAAAACACTATTTTATTGAATATTTTATTGATAATAAATGATATAATTTCCTCACATTGTGTTAAACATGTTTATTTATAAAATATTTGGGATTTGATCATTCATTTGAAAATTTGGTGAAAATTCCAGTTTTACCCTTAATAGTGCACTGTAGTATTTCGAAGATATATATTTTTATATTTATTATTTGAATTTGAAATTTTGTAACAGTGTTAATAACTTAATTATCTACAACCTTTATTCAGTACACTAGAGTTAAATAGTTCATTTGGTTATTGAAATTGGTCCATGAAGTCAAAGTTGGGTTGGGCTCTCCAGAATGGAGAAGGTTCTGTATTTGGGCCATATCCTCTACATATGGGCTTGGATTGAGCCCACATTTTGAGGAAAGCTCGGGGACATGATTTGGCACAAATCATCCTTCTGGAAGGCCGGTCAATTCACGCGTTTTGGAGGTCAAATTGGCGGTGCAAGTTGGAATAAAATATTTAGCCGAGATTTTCATTTCACACTTAAAAAGTTATGTATCCCTAGCCCTCACAAACTCTATTTAAAGGGGGTTTTAACTCTTTGAGAGGTCTGTTCGAGGATTTGAGAAGGTGTGTCCGAAAGGGTGTCTCTTGGGAGCCCTTCACAACTCTTGGAAGAAGTAAGCCTTTGTGCAAACCTCTCTTCCAAAAAGGCTCTCCTCTCTCACCTCTTCTTTGTATTTCTTTTCCTTCATGTTTGTTTCTTGAATTTTTCTTCAAATAATATTCTGTGTTCATCCTTCTTCTTCTTATCTTAATCTTCTTAATTGGGTTGGAATCAAGAGTGGATACAAGATTGGGTTCTACCCTTTCAATCTGTTTCTTATGGAAAACGTCTCCACGATGACTACACCACCCATGGAAGAGTAGTTCTTTTTAGTAATCGATCGACCTCTATCCTTCTTCATTAATTTATTTTGAATCAATGAGATACTGTAATTCACATATTATGATCTATTAATTGAGTTTTTAATTTAAATGAAACTAATCAAGCAATTGAATAGTTAACACAAAACACGCGAGGTCGGGAATTGTGTGAACTGTGAGAGCGAAACCTTAACCGGTAATTCAAAACCACATGGGATCAATTTGTAGAGTTCAAATATAATCCCTAAACTCAATTAATCCTCATTTCCAGAGTGGTTATGTGCCTTAATTTACCACTGACCATAAGCTAATTTTAGAGCATCAATCAAAGCAGGGTGTCGCGATTGCATGTTCCGAAGTTATCCTAAGGTTAAAATTCACTTCAATCTTCGTGGTAAAGTTAATTCTCGTAGGGTTCGGGATTTAACAAATTAAGGTATCATAATTAAGTGAATATTAATTTAAATGATAATGATTAATAAATTATTGAAGAGGTAGAGTTAGATCGATTACGCCTTTTAAAATAGATTTCTAAAAAAACATCTTCTTGTTGTGTCATTCTAATCGAAACTTCATTTCAAAATTAAAAACAAAAAAAATGCAATCTTCTTCTAGCAAACTTCTTCTAGATTCATAAACTATAAACAACCACCCCCATCCTTTCAAGTAGTGTTTTTATTCTCTTTTATTTTACTTCTATAATACCTCTAAAAATTGTTTTAATTCACTTCCTCCTTTGAGAGACGACCTTGGTCAGCCACTCTGTTGCACCTAAGTACCCCAAATCACATTAATCATTTGAGGGAACCCACGGCAGCGCTCTTTCAGCACCACTTTTTTTCCTTTTTCAAAAACACTTCTTTACTTCCCCTATCCTTCATAAGTCTTGCATCACAAGTTTTACAAACTTATGATATTTGTGAAATAAAAACCAGCAAAGCATCTTCATAGTTTTCAAGGCTTTTACAAAGTGAATTGATTTATACTCTTTTGATAACAAAATACAACACTCTGCAAAAATTATACTCTTCAAACTTCCTTCTCCATTCAACTTGGTCCCAACAATCTCCCCCTTTGGATTTTGTTGTCAACCAAGATTCATAAATCACTGAACTTTGTAACCTCAAGTAATGGATTACTTATCAACAATTCTAAACCTACGTGAGCTAACTCATTATAAGAAACAATAATTATTGACAGCCAAAACCATGGTGTCTAAAAACAGTGACTATGAAATTTCATGATCATATCTCCTCAGCCTTCTTTAGAACATATTCCAAGCTTCTACCTCAACATTCTTCACTTCTTCAATTTTCCTGGAAAACAAAAACATTGTTTCCTATAACCACTCCAACAAACAGTTAAAATAGTTCACACACATACATGCTGGATTCATAGCTTACCCACAACTCTCCCTTTATGCATGCTTCCATAAGGATAGATTTATGAAACAATTATCTCCCTTTAAAACACTATCCAAAGGTAATATGAGAGATGGGACAGACACACATACCTCAACCTTGATGAGAAAGAGGTTGGACACCCATGTTCAACCTCAATTTAGCAAATGGTTCTTTCGGTAATGGTTTTGTAAATATGTCAGTAACTTGTTCTGATGTAGGAATGTGCTCCAACTTCAATTAATTATTCTCCACCTGCTATTTGATGAAGTGGTACTTTATGTTAATGTGTTTTGAATGAGAATTTTGTACCGGGTTCTTTTTAATATTGATTACACTCTGATTATCACATCCCAAGAGTAAGGGTAGCTTCACTTCAACAAGTAGATCTTCCAATTGAGTATTCATCCACATAAGTTGGGTAGCATATTGAGTGGCATCAACATACTCAGCTTCAGTCGTGCTAAGAGTCATTTAATTCTATTTCTATGTATGCCAACTAACACAAATTTTCCCCAAAAAGAAAACTCCACCAGATGTGGATCTTCTATCATCAACGTTTCCTACCCAATCATCATCTGAATACCCGAACAAATCAATATTTTATGTGCCATCATACCTGATTCCATAATTTGTTATGCCTTTGATATATCTAAGAATCTTCTTTCCAAAAATTAAATGTGATTCTTTAGGATCACTCTGAAACCTTGCACATAAGGTAACAACATAGACAATGTCGGGTCTTGAGGTAGTCAAATATAATAAACTTCCAATAAGCTTTCGAAACTCTTTTTGATCAACTTCATTGCCTTTTCCATCTTTAGAAAACTTGGTTCCCACTGAAATTGGTGTGGAAAATGGTTTTAAATTTTCCATTCCAAACTTCTTCAGAAGTTCATTAGCATACTTCTCTTGAGAAAGAAAAATGTGGTTCCTCTTCTGTAAGATTTGTAACCCAAGAAAGTATTTCATTTCTCCCAACATGGACATCTCAAACAACTTCTTCATCTCTTAAGAAAATCTTTCACAAGATCTTTCATCATTTCTAGAAAATAAAATTTCATCAACATAGACAATTACAATGGGAGAAGACTCCTAACATTCCTTGATGTAAAGATTGTTGTTAACTCTTCCTTTCTTGAAACTCATCTTCCTTAAGCAAGTATCCAGTTTGGAATACCATGCCCTTGGAGCTTGTTTTAGCCCATACAAGGCTTTCTTCAGCTTACACACATAACTTTCATCTTTCCCAACAATAAATCCACAAGTTTGTTCAACGTAAACTTCTTCATCAAGATTTCCATTTAGAAATGTGGACTTCACATCCATTTGAAAAAATTGTAACATCGTTGTACAACAATAGCAAGAAATATTCTAATTGTTTCCAATTTAGCCATTGGAGAAAAGGTATCATCAAAATCAACACCTTCAATTTGTGAGTAACCTTTTCACACTAATATTTCCTTATTCCTTATCACTTCGCCTTCTTCGTTCAGCTTGTTCTGGAAAACCCATTTTGTACCAATAATATTTTTGTCATCCGGCTTGAGTACGAGTTCCCAAGTATCATTCTTTTCTATCTAATCAAGCTCTTCATTCATAGCCTGAATCCATTCTGGATTCTCAAAAGATTCATCCACATCATTTGGATCCACTTTTGAATACAAAGAAGTATGTGTAACAACATTTGTTATTCTTCTTGTTTGAACTCTCTGATGTTGATCACCAATAATGTTCTGAGCCTTTACTTGCTTCCTCAGCCTAGGATGAGCTATTCGAATTTCATCCTCATCACTTGAAATTACAGAGTTTGATTCTTCTTCTTGAGCAGGATTACCACTATTAGTAGCATTATCAGAATCGTTAACAAGACTTTCCTTATCCTACTTAACTTCTATATCAGCAAAAGTCTGCTTTTCTGTCTCAACATTTTCAATAACTTTCACATCGGAAGAATTGATGATTCTTCCTGTTTCTTTGTTGAAACATTTGTATCCTCTTCCTTCTGGAGCATATCCAAGAAAAATTCCATCACCTCCTCTTTGTTCAAACTTTCCAAGGGTTACACCCTTTTTCTTTATGATGCATGGACTCCCAAAAACTCTTAAGTGTTTCAAACTTGGAGTTTTTTCATAAAACATTTCATATGGATTCATATCTGAATGTGGTCTGTAGAAGCATTAGTTCTGAATATACATTGTAGTACTCATGTCTTGCCTCTAATAATAATGAGAGAGACCATATTCAAGTAACATGGTTCTCCCCATTTCAACCAGACTTATATTCTTCCTTTTAGTAACCCCATTTTGTTGAGGTGTGTATGTTGAACTAAACTCATGCCAAATTACATGCTTCTCAAGGTAACTTTCAAACTCTTCATTCTTATACTCTCCACCACTATCAGTTCTCAAATTCTTCACTGAATACTCACATTCCTTCTCTATTTTCCTCCTGAAAGTCTTAAACATTTTCAGAGCATCTGACTTATGTCTCATGTACATAATGCAAGTAATGCGAGTAAAGTTGTTAATGAAAGTAATGAAGTAATTATCTCCATTTTTTGATTACTTGATCATTGGAAAACATGTATTAGAATTTATAAGTTCCAAGGGTTTTTTTGAATGAATGTTAACTCTCTTATGCATAGAATTTGTAATCTTCTCTTTTTCACAAATAGTGCAACTCCAATCTCTTCATCTTGATAAATCAGGCATATCTCGTACACTGTATTGCGTTGATAACTTACACATGTTTCTCTGAAACATATGTCCCAACATTTTATGCCATAACTTATTTTCATCCACCATGCCCATGTAACAATAGTTCTATACTTCACCAACTTGGAACAAGTTCCCTTTTGTACGTTGGCCTCTTATAACTACCTTTCCATCATTTTCACTTTTCACAACAAACCCATATTTTCTGAAGATAACTTTGTTTCCCTCATCCCAGAGTTTCAAAACACTCAGTAGATTATGTTTCAACCCATCAACATATAACTTTTTCCTTGATTTCATTTTTTCTTTCCCGATGATGGTTGATCCAACACCTTTGATTCTCAAAGACTCGTCATTTCCAAATGTAACTGTTCCTTCTTTGAAGTCTCTCACATTATTCAGCAACTTTAAGTCTCCTTTCATATGAGAAGAACACCCACTATCAATAATCCATGGACATTCTACTTTGGTATATTTCAAGGTGGTTTCAACAACAAGAGCTTTTTGTTCTTCCTTTTCATTCTTCACCTCCATCTTCTGAGTTTTGTTAAGAACCTTTTGTTGTGTTGGAAAAAAACAAGACATCCCTTAGAAAGATGTCTAGGTTGTTCACATATTTCACAAATATTTTCCAATGGTTAGAACTTATTTTCAACTTTCACACCAGCCTTCTTAGATTTCTTCTGAACTTCCTTCTCATACTTCCCTTTTTGAGAGGATTGACTCCCACTCAAACCTTGTCTTCCATAACTTGTGGAATAGCAGTAATGTTGTCGATTGAACCAACACATATTGGCAGTGTGTCTGAATCCACCACAATACCAGTAGTAACAATAGAATGAATATTTCCGTCTAAAAATTCTACACTAACTAGATTTTTGAACATGCTTCTCAACAACCTTCTTAATAGAACTTTGATGACCATCAACCTTCCTGTTTTCAGTCGTAACTTTATTCTTCAGCTTAGATTTCTATTCAGACTTATCAGTACCAGAAGTATTAGAAATATTTCTAGACTCAATATTTCTATATACTTCTAACTTTTCAGCATTACTAACTTTGGCCACATACATAGTCTTTCCATCTTTGTTCTTATCAGAACCAGTTATGTATTTCCTCTCAACCTTTGAAGGTAACTTTTATGGATCCTTATTTGGTTCATTTTTACTATAACTTTCACCAACTTCCAAGATAGATTGTTTAAAACTAATATTTATTTCTTTATCTTTAGAAAGTTTATGTTGGACAAGTTCTAACTCTTCTTATTTTGCCTTCAGCTTTACTTCAAGATGATCATTACAATTCTTTGCATTCTCAAGAGAATTCTTCAAATCATCAATCTTCTTTTCCATCTTGATTTTCTCATTGGGAAAAACTTCTTGATTGTTTAATGTGGAATTTTCATTTATCAACTTCTTGTTTTTCTTCTCAAGCCTTTTTATCTTCCTCAAACATTCTTTAAACTCTTCTTTTAGATGATATTCAAGTTGAGTTTCTTCTTCTTCAGAACTGTGGATCCTATAATCTTCATTATTCACTACTGTAATAAAGGTATTCTCTCTAGTTTTTTCAGAAAATGATTTCTCGGATTCATCTTCACTATCTTCTTCATCTTCATCTTTAGATAAAAATATTCTTATTTTTTATTTGAAGAATTTTTTATCCTTCCTCTTTGAAAAATATTTATCTTTGTCATCTTGTTTCTTCCATGACCTTCTTGGCCATCTGTTGTCATCATCACTGTCTTATTCTTTATTCTTTTGAGGACAGTTAGCCACAAAGTGACCAACAGCTCCACACTCAAAACATTTCAAGGGAAGTTTACTCTTATATTTCCTTGTACCTATTTTCATATTCTTAGAAAACAAGGATAACATTTCATCAAAAAATTTACACACCTCATATTCAAAATCAGATTCACCAGCATCATCTTTAATAAGAGTCTTTTTTGACTTCTCTCTCTTTGCAGCCTTGAATGAAATTTCTCTATCATCTTTTGTTTTTATATTCATAGTCTTCTCCCTTATCATTTCATAAGTAATGAGAGTGCTATGAAAATCATACAAATATAATGTTTTGGGGTCTCTATCTTCTAATGAAGACACTTTAGCATCAAAATTGTTGGGAAAAATTCTCAAGATCTTTTCAACAACTGTAGAATCCTACAAAATTTCACCAAGACATCTGATTGTACTGACAATGTCATTTATCCCGGTAAAGAAGTCCCCAACAAATTCAGATTCTCCCATTTTCAAGTCTTCATACTTCAGCCTCCAGATTTGTAGTTTTTCCCTCTTCACTTTTGTATTTCCTTCATAGATGTTCTTCAACTTATCCCAGATTCCTTTAGCTATAGCGACACCTTTCACTCTTAAAAACTCACTCTCAGAAAGAGATAAGAGTAATGCATTTTTATCTCTTCCATCATTCTCTATATTCTTCTTATCAGTAGGTTTAAGAGGAATCTTGTCATCAATAGGAGGAAATCCATCATTTGGAGTTTCAAGAACTTCATACCCAAGAGACATAAGATAAGGCATCATTTTATCTTTCCAGATATGATAATTCTTTCCATCAAATATCAAAATCCCCTTAATGTTCACACAATTTAGATTTTCCATCACAACTTCCCTTCAAAACTTCAGCAAAGAACAAATGAAGAGAACCTGCCCTTTGATACCAATTGAATTTTCCATTCAGGATACAAGTATCACTAAGAGGGGGAGGGGGTGAATTAGTGATATCGTTTTCTTTTTATATTTCCTTATTTTTGAAACAACCTTCAGCTCCTGTTAAAGAGTTTCTTCCCTTCTGAACACACACAACCACAAGAACACAAGATTTACAAGGTTCACTACTTAACAAGAGTAGCTACGTCCTTGGTATGGTGCATAAACAATCCATTACCACACAATCCACTAGAAAACAATCCTTTGATATGGAATACAACGAGTAGGATATGCCCTTACACTCGTGAAGCACTTTGAAAACAATCCAATAGTGTGTGTGCTTCCTCTTAGCACAAGTAGGGTAAAACAATGTTTACGCGCTTCTTGATGAATTTTCACAAATCAAATATTTCAAAACAATTCTTCACTTTCCTACCCAGAAGCTGGTAAGAACCTCCTGGTGCAAACAACTTGCCCACCACACCCTGCTTGCATGCCTCCCTGCTTGCGTGCCACTTTCTTGCACGCCACTCAGCTTGCGCGCCTACCTTCTTGTGTGCCACTAACTACTTGCGCACCACTATTGTATACAGATCACAACTTGCATGCCACCTTTGGCTTATACACAACACACTTCTTGAACACACCTCCCTGCTTGTGTGCCTCTTACAACTTGCATACCACTTCTTCTTGTGTTCCACTCTGCTTGCGCACCACCCAGCTTGTGCACCTTATAAATAACTCCTTACTTGTGTGACACTTCATCTTGCACGCCACTTTCTACTACTTGCGCGATCAGAGCTCAAATTTTCTCTTAAGTGTTGATCATTTAAAAATAAGGAGGGTAGCTATCTATTTATAGGCATTTTGGTGACTTGTGCATCACATAAACTTGCACGCCATTCCTACTTGCACGTCGCTCCATCACTTGCATGCCGCTCCATCACTTGTGCACCGCTCCATCACTTGTGTGCTGCTCCTTCACTTGCATGTCGCTCCATCACTAGTGTTCCACATTCTTTCCTTTGTCATATTTTGATAAACTAATGTTGAAATATGACTTGCGTGCAACATATACTTACGTGCCACTTTATAATTGCATGCCACTTATACTTGCACGCCACACTTGCGCACCACTTTATTGCCTTTTTCATATTTTGATGTGATGATCTTGAAATATGACTTGTGCACAACATACACTTGCGCACCACATATACTTGCGTGTCACACTTGTGCACGCGCCACTTTCTTTCCTTTGCCAAAAACACTTCTTTACTCCCTCTATCCTTCATAAGGCTTGCATCACAAGTTTTCCAAACTTATGATATTTTTGAAATACAAATCACCAAAGCATCATCATAGTTTTCAAGGATTTTACAAAGTGAATTGATTTATACTCTTTTGACAATAAAAGACAACACTTTTTAAAGAGAATACTCTTCAAACTTCCTTCTCCATCCAAATTGGTCCCAACATAGATGCCTTCGGGTTATCCTACACCATTAATGGAAGTCTTATGTGTTGGAGTCAGCATTGCCTAATCCACCTACCAAAGAGGTGTGTGATGAGGATTTTATGGTCTATGATAAACATATGAACGACATTGTCAACGTTCAATGTTTGATGCTATTATCAATGTCTAGTGAGATCATTAAGTCTCATGAAACATGGATGCTTGTAGAATGCCCAAGCACCTATATGGTCTTTACCAGGAGAGAGCAAGACATGAAATATTTGAGATCTCTAAAGAACTCTTTTAGAGTAAGCTTAGAGAAGGTGCCCCAGCTGGGCCTCATGTAGTCAAGATCATTGGCTACATTGAGCGCCTAAAGTTTCTAGGGTTTAAACTCCCTGAAGAACTAGGCACTGATCTCATTCTAGCACCACTCACATAGATATTCTCTAACTTTTTTTGTCGATTTCAATGTGAACAACATTGAGAAGTCTCTATCTGATCTTCTTATCCTCATTCACCAAGTAGACAAAGATATGAAGTGAGAAAAGCCTTATATCCTTATGGTGAATAAGAGGAATGGGAAGGCAAAGAGATTTAAGCCCAAAGCTTCTTTGTGACCTTCCAAGAAAAGGAAGATCAAAGGGGAGGCAAGGGAACAGGAGGTTTTTTATTTCACATGTGGCAAGAAGGGCCACTGGAAGAAGAACTGCACACAACCTAAGAAGAAAGGGGAAGCTTCAGGTGTGTTTGTTATCAAATTCAATCTATATGTTTCTACAAATTCGGTATTAGATATAGCTTGTGGTGCTCACATATGTATCCAAATACAGGAACCAATTAAATTTAGGAAGATTGATCGGGGGGAGGTAGATCTATGAGTATCCAATAGAGGTAGACTTACTATTGTAGCTATTGGGGATTACCACCTCACGTTGCCAACTGGGATGATCTTGGTGTTAAATGGTTGTTATTATGTGTCATCTATTACTAAAAACATTATTTCTATATCCAGATTAGATACATATGGATTTGTTTTCAAATTTGGAAATGAATGTTGTGTCTTTTACAAAGATAGTGTTTGTTTTGGTAGGGCACATTTATACAATGGTCTTTATGTGTTGGATTACACAAACCAAGTAATGGAAATCGATAACAAAGATACTTCACACGACTCATACCACACCCAACTTTGGAATCACCAGCTAGGTCGTGTAAATGAGAAACACTTGAAAAAGTTACATCAAGATGGATATTTATATTCTTTCAAACTAAAACCACTTGGCATATGTCATGCATGTTTACAAGGTAAAATGACCAAAGCCCCATTTAGTGGGAAAGGTTAAAGGGCTAAATAACTTCTTGAATTGGTTCATATCGATGTGTGTGGACCATTTCTAGTTGAAGTAGGGAGAGGGTACTCATACTTCATAACTTTTAATGATGATTTTAGTAGATATGGATATATCTACATAATGAGGTATAAGTCAGATTCTTTTGATAAGTTCAAAGAATACAAGAATGAAGTTGAGAACTAGCTTGGTAAGAATATTAAGAAACTCCGCTCAAACTGAGGTGGAGAATATATTAATCAAGACTTCATTGATTACTTACAGGAGTTTGGGATCCTATCCCAACTCACTCTTCCATACACGCCCCAGTGGAATGGTGTCAGTGAAAGGAGGAATTGCACCCTATTAGACATGGTGAGATCAATGATGAGTCATGCGAGTCTTTCATTATCTTTCTGGGGATATGCGTTACAAATAGAGGCGCACATACTAAACCAAGTATCAACTAAATTGATAAATGGTATTCCATACGAGTTCTAGAGTGTAAAGAAAGCCATATTATCGAATTTACATGTGTGGGTAAGCGATGTGTTTGTTAAGGCCTCTTCAGGTAACAAACTTGCACCCTAAGGCACAAAGTGTACCTTTATAGGATACCCTAAGGAAACAAGGGGATATTACCTATACAACCCCTCAGACAAAAAGGTTATAGTGGAAAGACACACCATATTCCTTGAGAGGGAGCACATCTCCAAAAGAGATAGTGGGAGCGAGATAGACTTCTATGAAGTTGAGGCTCAAGGTACACAATAGTTGGTACAAGAACAAATTCCATAAAGCCCCATGGAAGAAAGAAATATTCCAGAGACACAAGAGCTACATAAGAGTACAAGAGAGGTTAGAGAACTGGAATGGTACAGTTTTCTAGTTACTGATGATAGTGACTAATTATTAGTTGATAATAATGATTCTCTAATCTACACGGAAGCAGTAAGTGGCACAGATGATTTCAAGTGTCAAGAAGCCATGAATTCTGAAATGAATTCCATGTACCAAAACCAAGTCTGTATTTTGTTTGATCCTCCAATTGATATAAAGCTTGTTGGTTGCAAATGGGTATTCAAGAAGAAACTGGACATGGAAGGACAAGTCAGTACCTATAAGGCACGACTTGTTGCAAAAGGGTTCAAGTAGTGTCAAGGCATTGACTACGACGAAACCTTTTCACTAGTTGAAATGCTGAAATCCATCATAATTCTATCAGCCATTATCGCTTACCATGACTATGAGATTTGGAAAATGGGTGTTAAAATAGCCTTCCTTAATGGGAACCTTCAGGAAGATGTCTACATGACACAACCTGAAGATTTTATGACTCCAAAAGATTCCAATACGGTATGTAAGTTGCAAAAATCCATTTATGGATTAAAGCAATAATCCAGGTCATAGAATTTTTTTTGATGAATCCATAATAAAATTTGGTTTTATCAAGAATGAATATGAGCCTTGTGTTTACAAACAGTTTAGTGGGAGTGCAGTCATTTTATTAATAGTATATGTTGATGATATATTACTTATTAGAAATGAGATACCAGTCTTATAGTCTATTAAGGCATGGTTGAATCAATGATTTTCCATGAAGGACTTGGGCAAGACAACATATATTCTTGGGATCAAGATCTATCATGATAAATCCAAGAGATTTTTGGGCCTAAGTCAAAGTATATAAATTGATAAGATACAAAAAAGATTTAGTATGGAACAATCTAAGAGGGGATTGTTGCCAGCATCACATGGAATTCATCTTTTCAAGAAAATGTGTCCTCAGACACATGAGTAAAGAAAGACAATGTCAAGGACTCCATACGCATCAACGATTGGGTCATTCATGTATGACATGCTATGTACTAGGCTGGATTTCGCCTATGCATTGAGTATGGTAGGTAGATATCAAGCTGACTCGAGTGACTGCCATTGGATGGAAGTCAAGACTATCCTAAAGTATTTGAGGCATACTAAGGATATTTTCTTGGTTTATGGAGGAGATGAGTAACTATTCATCAGAGGATATGTAGATGCTATTTTTTATAATGATCAAGATGACATGAAGTCGCAAACGAGATACATCTTCACTTTTAATGGAGGTACAATGAGCTGGAAGAGCTTAAAGCAGAGTGTGGTCACATATTATACAGCAGAGTCTGAGTATATTGCAGCTTCTGAGGTAGCTAAAGAATCAGTTTGGATGCAAAGCTTCATCTAGGATCTAGATGTGATACCTAGCAGTAAAGATCTCATCACACTGTACTGTGATAATACTGCAGCGATGGCTCTTGCAAAAGAGCCAAGGTCACATCAACTGATAAAGCACATACTTCAGAAGTATCATCTCTTGAGGGATTTTTCTCATAGATTTAAAGTTACAATGAACTGTATTTCCTTGGAAGACAACGTGGCAAACCCCTTGACTAAATCCTTGAATCAGCAGAAACATGATCTCCATGTGAGGTCTAGCAAACTGAAAGTTGTAGGCAGTTGGCTCTAGTCCAAGTGGGAGTTTGTAAGAGTTGGTGTCCTAGAACCAACTGGTTGTACTTTTATTGCATGTATATTTAATGTATTTAAATATTAAACATCTTATTACATATTTTTCATTGTTTTGCATGACTATGATGTAATAACATCCTAGAGTATTTGTTGCATTGATAAGGTCATGGCAGTTCCTCGCTATAATGAGAACCTTGAAATGCTATAATAATATTCTTAAATATAGTTCTATGGTTGGATGAAATACTATGATGGGACACATAACATGCAAACCTTCAGGTGTGAGTACTCATAAGAAGATGAGACTTCCTCTCATGAAGTTTGCACTTGGTAATCTCTAAGATAAAAGGTTATTAGAACGGACCCGCTAGTAGAAATTCTGCATGTTTTGGTGTCATCAGATATTTCTATCTGCGAGCGTGTGTAATGATCCTTAGACTTTAAGATTATTATTAATATGTGTCATGACTCGCGCACTTTGATTTACTGACGAAAACCATCACATATACAGTTGGCAGGAAGTAAGGTATGTTGGGTGCATCACAAGTTGCATGTTATTAATGGATAAGTTGAGGAAGTATTTGTCCCTTACATTTATGGAAATTGATATATTCCCCCTTTGATTGAAATATAATTGTTGCATGAAATTCCATGGCCATAGTGTAATGGCGAGTTTATTTCAGGTAGTCAAAGAACAATGTATCAAGCATAAAATTTGGTGACACTATCATGAAACCTGCTTGATGAGATATTGCAACAAAGGGATTATATTATACAATGAGTGTTCATATGTGGATGTCATTATTGAGACCTTAAGTTCTTTATCTTGAGTTCCTTGACTCATTGCTAGACAGTACTCTTGGACTTTAGGCAAGCCCGCCTAATGCCAATGAGAAAGAATCCTAGAGGGTCACACACTAAGTGTTTCTGGTAGTCTCGGTTAAATTCTATTTGAATTTAATTAATAAATATTATTCTCAAGACAATGGAATAATTTTATTCAAGTTAAAATGATTTCATAAATTAAATAATTATTTATTCATTGAATTGTGGGTAAAATATATTTATTTATTTTATTGAACATTTAATAAATATTTATTTACTAGTTTTTAAATAAAATATTTATTTAAGAGAATAAATTATTTATTTATTTATTCTGGTGTTCAATAAATGGAAGTGAAGTTTGATAGGACCAAGGCTGGTGTGGTAGTAAAATAATTATTTGCAAGACGATAAATAATTATTTAACTAGTTGACACAAATTAAAATAACGTTGCTATTATTTTATGACATGAAATTTTATTTATAATTCTATTTTGTGCAAGTTGGCGCACCATAAATAATGACGTGGTATTATTATTAATAGCATGAGTTTTCTCTAAGGTTATGAATGTATTTAATTGTTGTTACACAATTAAATATTGTAATTGAAGCCCCATGTCAATAAATAAACACATACGTCTATTGTACCATGACCCAAACCACACACCTGGTGAATTGAGAATTTTTGAGCTAAAAAATTTCTCTCTCAAATCCTCTTCCCTCCCCTCTTAAGAACGAGAGGCATTCTTCAAGCCCAAAGAACAAGCGATCGAGAACAACTGACACAAGACACTCTCTTCACCGCGCTATCACCCGGAGAACAAGCGGTATCGATCAGAGGCCATCAGAGCATGTGTGGATCACCACTAGAGGGATTCTAGTTTGGATCCTTGCAAACACAACAAGATAATCTGGAAGGGTCATTCCAGATGATCAACATCATCAACAAAGAAAATACCGAAGATCCAAGTATTATTTTCTTTATGAAATTAATTAAATTAATTATAAACATGATGTGCAAGATCCTCTCTAAAGATTTCGGGCCTCTTCTTTCTTTATATAAATCTTTAATTCTATTCTATGGAGACTGGAGTTCATTATCGTATTGATCCTGGAATAATCAATGATCATGGTAAAAATTAAAGTTGGGTGTCATCCCAACCATGCTTCCACTGCACCAAGAACCTTCAGTACCTACATTGAGATGGTCCCTTCAAAGTGTTAGTTTTCATTTATTAATGGATAGTGTCAAAAACCATAGGATGAGTGTTATGATTTGTAAGGTCTATGTTAGTTTTTGTTAGATTGTTTTTAAATGCTTTATATTGTTCCTTTTTTATGTTTTTATGTTCTTATTTTGTTATCTTTCAATGTTAAAACAAGGAATGAGAGTGTTAAACATTTTTATTTTAGTTTTAGTATCTGAGATGTTAAATTAAAAGGCTTCTTGTTTGAATCTCCCACTGTTAAAGATAACATGTGGACATCGAATATTGAAACCTGGATGCTGAATGTTAATTTTTGGTAGATCAGTGTTAATTTTTGGCAGGTTAATGTTAATTTCTGGATGTCGTTATGTTTTCATTGGGTTTTTTCCAAATTTTCAAATGATTTTTCATGGAATTTTTGTATATCAGTATCCTCACACTTCCATAAACACTAGGTATTAGAAGAAATGTAAATGATATTTTTGTCAAGAAATAACCAAAGTTATTTTGATGAAATTATTTATTATGATTTATTGTCATTTATAAATAAAGGATATCATAATTTTATCGATGTTTTCAAATAATTTAAGACCAATATGGCATTGAGGAAACTATATATCATTTTTCTCATACCATAATTGTTATACCCCTTATGAAGGTTTATGTTCTTATTGAATGGTTTTATGGAATGATGTTTATGGTTACATGAAGTGGTTATTTTCATAAAGGGTTAATGGGTGCTTTGATGTGATTTTAAATAAATGTTTTCATTTGATTGTTTTATGGAAACATGATGAAAGTGTCAGTTTTCATTTATAAACCGGAGCCTGAGTGTTAAAATCAGGAAGGTATGTGTTAATTTCTGCTATATTGTTTTCAAATACTTTTAATTCTTCATTTTTGTTATTTGTTACTAACAATTATCACCATTATATATTATAGGATATTAAGTTTTTTTATGATGGATATATGAAAGGTGTCAATGAGCACCTGTATGAACTCCTTTGAGGAGATTTTTTGGCTGTAGGATCTACTACTCAAGTGGATAGATTTGATATAGTCTTAGATGAATAAATAGAGTCTTCTGGAGAGTCAGGGGAGAATATGGAGGTCTTCGAAGAGGAAGTGGAGTGGGTAGATGAAATCAAGGAGGTGGTGGAATATGAAGAGGAGAAAATTTTGTTAGAGGGAGATGAAGAAAGTGATGAAGAGGGGGGGAGGCAACAGAAATCGATGAGGAACCAGAAGAGGAAGCAGATAAAGGTGTGTTTGAACCAACATTGGGAGACCCATCTGTTGGGACGACTCCTATGAGATCACAGTGAAAAAAGATGGAAAAAATGGTCACCCTGTGTACAACAGCCTATCAAAGGCAGAGCCGACCTTAAAAGGAGGGTTTATGAGTTGTGCACCTTGGGAAGGATTCAGGGCAACAAAGAGCGGTGGGTTGTACTTGTATTCATATGTTGAAGAATGGTACTGTATTGAAATGTATTTCATGTACTTATGGGCTGCGATTTAAATGCATAGTTGTTGTTAAGATGCATAATTACTATTTGAATGCACATGAGTGTGGTTGGTTGGGTCCTATGGAATGGTTCAACAGCAAGGTTAGCAAATTCTTCCTTTATAATCAACTATTTATGATAAATAATCAGTTTTATATGAATAACAATGTTGGAATCACAGATGGTGACCATGATTGGAAGAACTCTAGTGAATGATCAAAAATCATTCGGAACAGTGACTAGACACATATTTGATCCATTATTCATGGTACTTATTTTAGGCATATATTGATGTACAAAAAAACTTTTGTATTATGTTTTATATTTTGTGATAATCTACTATTGTAGGATAAGATTATTTCATGCAAGGAAGAGTGTAAAGTTGTTGATGTTTTGATTTATGTGATGCCTAATGTTGTCAGACACAACATAGCAAACTGCCGACTTATTTTTTTCCCAACATTGATGAATTTTCATTGGTTTTGTTATTGCACTGACTTAAAGACAAAGAAATTGCATGTTCTAGACTCCCTTGGAACTGCTTCCACTGATAAACAACAGAAAAAAGTTTCTGCATTGCTGGTACTTAAGTTTCCCTTTGCCATCAGTTGGTTTTTGGTTAACAAACATAGTTACTGATTTAGAAAGTACTAATTTATTATATCTTTTGACTTTCATATAGGGTGATTGTCTTATGGGCATGTTGCAACATCTTTCATGACGAGACTTTTCTTTCCCATTTAAATTTGAAGTTGTATATGAATCTATTCAGCTTTAGTCAAATTGGTAGATAAAATTACTCAATGCTTTATTTTCTAAATGTAGTTATATTATCTAATGGGTGTGTTTATTTTTCAGTAATGATTATGGCATTCACTTGATCAGATACCTGCAAGAATGGGACAACATGAAGAAGATGAAAGACTATACTCATGTAATTATTTTACACCTATTTATATATTTTTTGTCCTTAATATATAGAAAGTTTTTCATTATATGTTTGTAGATTTGGATTCAAACGAAAAGGGTTGATTTACTATGGTGGTTGGTGAATCATGGGTGCAATGCAAGGAGGAAAAAGTTTTTGTAGGATTTGTCTAGTTAAAAAAAGAATTTATGGGGGAAATGGTTGTAAAGAAAACTGATATTGAGTTTCTAGCATTTGGTTGATGCTGTTGGAAATTTGGTTTGGTTCTACTGTGACTGTATTTGTTGAATCAATGATATACTCAATCGTATTGTCACTTTGCATTTTTTGTTGAACCAATGGCATATTTAATCTACAGGGTCATCAATTTCTTTACAATAACGAAGTGTGTTATGTAAAATTCATACTGTTATTTCACTTTTCATGAAAACCAAATCAAAAAACATACAGCAGGACTGTTAAAATCTTGAGCCTCCGTGTTAAAACCTGGAAAGTTAGTGTTAAAATCAATAATTTGTACCATATAAACATGATGAAATGATTAATATGTTAGAATTTCATACACCTTCCACAATCCATCAATTACATTATAAACACCAGTGATTTTTTATAGTTCTAACATCATTGTAAGTAACACGTGACCAAAATTAAAAAGAATTCATGGGGCTTAAACACCAAAACTCCACAAAAAAACATATTTCATTTCTCTTAACATTTACATCCTTTTCTTCTCTAACATGCCCTTTGTTTCAAAACATATTCTACAACATAAATAAACTTAGATTGGGATTTCTACACCTTCTCACATGTCACCAACATCTTTATAATGATGAAGACAACTCTTCGGTGACAACAAATACGTTTCCACCATTTCATTGGTATATATCAACACATTAAACTTTAAAAAAAAGTGTTACAATCTATATGTAAAATTCAAGACTGTTAATTCACTTTTTATGAAACCAAATAAAAAAACTACAACAGGTCTGTTAAAATCTGGAGCCTTCATGTTAAAACCTTGAAAGTCAGTATTAAAATCTATAATTTATACCATCTAAACATGTTGAAATGATTGATATGTTAGAATTTCATACATCTTCCACAATGCATCAATTGCATTATAAACACCAGCAATTTTTCATAGCTTACCATCATTGTAAGTAACACATGACCAAAATTAAAAATAATTCATGGGGATTAAACACCAAAACTCCACAAAAAAACATATTTCATTCCTCTTAACATTTACATCCTTTTCCGCTCTAACATTTCCTTTGTTTCAAAACATATTTTGCAGTATATATAAACTTGGATTGGGATTTCTACACCTTCTTGTGTGTAACCAACATCTTTACAATGATGAAGACAACTCTTTAGTGTCAACAAATATGTTTACACCATTTCATTGGTATATATCAACACATTCAACTTTAAAAAAAAGTGTTACAATCTATATGTAAAATTCAAGACTGTTAATTCACTTTTCATGAAACCAAATCAAAAAACTGCAACAGGTCTGTTAAAATCTAGAGCCTCTGTGTTAAAACATAGAAAGTTAGTGTTAAAATCTTTAATTTATACCATCTAAACATGTTGAAATGATTAATATGTTAGAATCTCATATATCTTCCACAATGCATCAATTACATTATAAACACCAACGATTTTTCATATCTCAACATCATTTTAAGTAACACATGAACAAAATTAAAAAGAATTCATGGGTCTTAAACACCAAAACTCCACAAAAAAACATATTTCATTCCTCTTAACATTTACATCATTTTCCGCTCTAACATTCCCTTTGTTTCAAAACATATTCTGCAACATACATAAACTTGGATTGGGATTTCTACACCTTCTCATGTGTTGCCAACATCTTTATAATGATGAAGACAACTCTTTGGTGGCAGCAAATACATTTCCATCATTTCATTGGTATATATCAACACATTAAACTTTAAAAAAAGTGTTACAATCTATATGTAAAATTCAAGACTGTTAATTCACTTTTCATGAAACCAAATCAAAAACTGCAGCAAGTTTGTTAAAATCTGGAGCCTTCATGTTAAAACCTAGAAAGTTAGTATTAAAATCTGTAATTTATACCATCTAAACATGTTAAAATGATTAATATGTTAGAATGTCATACATCTTCCACAATGCATCAATTACATTATAAACACCAGTGATTTTTTCATAGCTCAACATCATTATAAGTAACACATGACCAAAATTAAAAAGAATTCATGGGGATTAAAAACCAAAACTCCCAAAAAACATATTTCATTTCTATTAACATTTACATCCTTTCCCGCTCTAACATTCCCTTGTTTAGAAACATATTCGGCAACATACATAAAATTGGATTGGGATTTCTACACCTTCTCGTGTGTCACCAACATCTTTACAATGATGAAGACAACTCTTCTGTGGCAGTTAATATGTTTTCACCATTTCATTGGTATATATCAACACATTCAACTGTAAAAAAGGTTTTACAATCTATATGTAAAATTCACAGACTATTATTTCACTTTTCATGAAAACCAAATCAAAAAACCTGTAGCAGTTCTGTTAAAATTTGGAGCATCTGTGTTAAAACCTAGAAAGTCAGTGTTAAAATTTGTAATTTATACCATCTAAACATGTTAAAATGATTAATATGTTAGAACGTCATACATCTTCCACAATGCATCAATTACATTATAAACACCAATGATTTTTCAAAGCTCAACATCATTGTAAGTAGCACATGACCAAAATTAAAAAGAATTCATGGGGCTTAAAACACAAAAACTCCACAAAAAACATATTTCTTTCCACTTAACATTTACCTCCTTGTCCACTCTGACATGCCCTTGTTTAGAAACATATTTGGCAGTATACACAAAAAACACCACCCTTTCAAAGTTTCCAAATCAAGTTGGATTGGGATTTCTACACCTTTTTCATGTGTGACCAACTTCTTTACAGCGAGAACAATAATACAACTTTTTATTTTGAAATTGAGACTCAATACGATTGTGAGATGGTCTAGTAGGAGGATGAGAAGTCTTTGGTGCTTGCAAAAAAGTTTCATCCATATAATCATTATATGTCAATGCATTCAAATGTGGCATGTCGTTGGTCTCAACCAGATTCATAACTCCAAGATAAAGCTTTTGTTGGGTGTCGAGCAGATAACAAACTTCTATATATCTATACAGGTTACCATGAATGAGAACAAGGGGTCCCACTCATTTTCCATGTTGATAAGTGCATTCCCGACTACTAGGTTGTACAGTGATATCCACATTACCAGTCCAAACTAAGAAAACATTATGTTCATATTGCTCTACTATCAAAGTTTCAGCCCTTAACACGTTCATTTTCAATTTTGCCTCGACGTTGGGACCAACTCCATTTCTCCATTTTCTCATGTCTTCCTTGGTGGTAAAAAATTTCTTACTCAATTTATCACGATGTTCATTAATCAACACACATATATTTTGTCTCCTCTCCTTCACAATCCATGCATTGAATGATTCGGCTAAATTCATTGTAATATGATCCCATTGACGGTGTGGAAATCAAGACATTTCCCACCTATCAACATCACCATCCTTTTCAACCCATCTTGACAATTCTGGACAAAAGCTTGTCAAATTCTTAATAGCAACATTGAAATCACAGTCTAACCGAGAATAAGCAATGGAATCCAATAATTTCAATGCCCTTTCCTTAGTTCCTCTTCCAATTCCACTACATAATCTTATAATTTCAGAGCTCAAATTTTCTTTCACATGACGGTAACAATATACATGTCTATCTCCGCAAAAAAACTGTTTTAATCGCAGTTGTAATTGCATTGTGTTGATCAGATACAATAACCAATTGAGTAGAACCTGTAATTTCTTTTATGTTGTTTAAAAACTATGTCCAATCATCACATGTTTCACCCCCAACAATTGAATATGCCAATGGAAAAAGGTTGACATCTGCATCATATGTTGGCACTGCCAACAAGGTGCCTTTGTAAGGGCCACTAAGGTGACACCCATCCACAAACAACACAGGTCGACCGCCTAATAAGAAACCATTTATGCAACACCCATATGAAATGAATAATCTTTCAAATCTACTATTTTTTGACGATACCCACTTCGCTATTGTTTCCGGATCAACTTCCATTAGTCTACTGCATATCCAGGGGATTAACATATATGACTGTTCTGGAACCCCATATATTCCACCGACTGCTTTTTTCTTGGCTCTTAACGTTTGACGGTATGTAAGTGATATACCATAGTCTTTGTACAAATCAGCTTTAATTTCATTGGCAGATTTTTCCACATCATTCTTCACCTCATCAGAAATGATAAATGTCACTAATGATGCCCTTGATTTGTGACTAATTGCTAGTCTGTCTTGGGCTGAGTGCATATGAGCATTTTGAAAAGTTTTAACACAAAGAAATAGAGTTGAGTTCCCCAAGCCATATGCTCTTAACTTCCACATGCAACTCTCAACTTTTCATTTTGCAATAATCTTTTGAGGACTATTCTTGAAATATTCATAGTCAAACCTGTGTGCAATGTTATACTTGAAAATTGTCTCCCTCAATGCTTTGGCTGAAGGAAAAAATTTGACCAATATCCACCAATAATTCATTCCACTTTGAAGTATTTAACTTTGGGATCGAATATGAACAACTGCTCAACTCTTTCATCACCTATAAGGTCTACAAAAGTACCATTGTGAAACTTTAACGTGTATTTTAAATCTAACGATGACACGTCCCATTTCAGAATCGACGATGCTAATCTTGATATCTCATCAAATGAAATTCATTTTATTAGCACTCTACCCATCAATCTTCTACCTTCATAATGCATTTTTCCTTGTGAATCACCAACAAGTGCTCCATCAAAATGAAAATAATAAAACATTTCTTATTGCAAATAATTTGATATCGCCTTCTGTCAATCAACCTACAACATTAATGAATATAAGATTCTAAAACTCATTCTCAGTTCGTATTTACATCCATTAACAAAATAAATCAACCAAAATATACGTAGCATACAATTTACAGAAAATCTGGTTTCTTGGCGCTGGGAGAAGGGGAACACTGATAAAATGTTGCTAAAAGTGGAGACGACTCAGGAGAGCCTGAGAGAAGATGCGCTTGCTAGATGACCGCCGGAGAAGATGCGCGGCGGGAGCAGTGCGCGAGAATAGATGCGTGGCGGGAGCAGTGCGCGGGAGGAGGCAACGACGAGCTACGATTTTTGGGAGAGGACGACAACACCGCAAGATATGAGGGCGACACCACGATCGTGAAGGATGAGGGTGGTGACACAGAGGAGGCGACGCCGAACTAGGGTTTTTGGGAGAGAGGAGCGACGAGGAGGGAGAGGGCGACGATGCGAGTTGAGTGCAACGAGGAGCAGCGGGAGCAACCGTAACTATCATTCTCCCTTTAATCTAAAGTTTTGAAAAATCCAAAAAAAACAAAAACAAAAAACCTGTATATCTTTAAAATCAAAATTATAAAATCAATTTGTAAAATGGTTTTTTTTTATTAAAAGAAAAGACAATACAAAACATCGAACCCATCATCCTTATCCATGTTGCCCCCAGCTCTCCCAGTCGCAGGTGCCACAGTCGGGATTCACCCACCCACGAACGTGAACTCTGTCTCTCTCCTCTCTCCTCGCTCCGCTCGATCGGGTACTCAGCAATCAACCGCTGATCTCAGTCCCCCTTTCAACGATTCCCGATATCGGTACCGGAAGTTCATCATGGCTTCGATCGCCTCTCCCACCTTCCCCTCCTCACCTGCCTTCGCCGATCATAATCCCCAGAAACTCATCTCCAGGACATCCAGGTTCGGTCCCCACATCATCGCATCGTCCTCTCGTTTCTCCGAAGCCGCCCTTTGCCGCTGTCAGTCCCAGCCCGACTTTCCGTCTTCCTCCTCCGGAGACCTCTCCTTAGGCTTGAATTGGTACTCCGCCCTCCGTCAGGCCTTAAAGAATGCCATCAACCAGCTCGATTCGTACGCTAACTCGCGCAAGAGTAAGGAGAAGAATGCCCAGATGCTCGATGACGCGGTGAGGCGGAAAGAGACCGTGGAGGAAAAGGACTGGGATTGGGCCCAGTGGCAGAAGCATTTTGTCGAGGTGGACGAACAGGAGCGCATTGTATCCATTTTGAAGGTATTTCGGTAGTTCGTGATTCATTTTATGCGTATTTTGGGCCTTTTCGATCCACCTTGAATTAAAACGAGGTGCACAGTTAAGTATTAAATATTTTCAGGAGAAGCAGCAAACAGCTCTCGCAGCCCCTTGTAACGGTTGCTTATTTGCCCTGGGCCACTCTTGAATCTACTTCCTTGATTCCTATAGGCAGGCCGTGGGTTAACCCGGTGCCTGTTAATAACAATGCCTGAGCAGAAATTTTATAATATTTGATGATCGCAGCACTTTGGGTGAGCATGGGGGAATATTGCCCTAGTAAATGATTTTTTATTTTGAAAAATGTCGTGTCAGAAAAACATTTTACATTGCTATTTTGAATATTTTTTCCACTCTTCAATGTTAACTAGGTGCACGGTTCTTTTTGGAAGTCTGCTTGATGAAAAACTTCACACCTAAGTGTGTTTGGTTTGGATTAATCTCAGAATGGGTGACTTATTGAGAAGTTTTTTCAGAGAGTGTGTGTGTGAGGATAAAACATTGTTGGGTGCAAACCCAATCCCACATCGGTTTCTCAGAGGAGTGTTGTCTAACATATAAGCTTGACGAGTTTATTTTTCTCTCAACAATTGGTTTTAGGATGGAATCCCGGTTGGGCTTATGTGTTGGGCCTAGCAAGGTATGGGTTGAAAGAATGATCCCGACAAACGGTATTAGAGCTTTGATTTAGCCCTCTTGTGATGTGAATATCCCTGATTTGACATTGCAACGATGATAGTGACTCAATTGGAGTATGTGTGTGTTGGTTGGAATAAACACGAAGACTCAAGAGGGACGAATTGTGTCCTTTAAAAACACTTGATTAATTTAAAACCAATCCCTCTTTGTGATTTAGAAAGCGATGCAATACTCCTTTCTTCGAACAAATTATGCAGCGGAATAATAAAGAAAAGAATACAACAATTTTTATAGTAGCTCGAGCCACAAAAGTCCCCTAGTCCACTCTAGCAACGCTCTTTCCGTGAGTTTGCTGATTTTCATTAAACATGTCTTTATCTGGGGGTCTCGACAACTGAGTGGTGACAGTGACACCTTACAACATGACTTTTACAGGGCCTTTATGTTTTTTTACAGGGAACCTCGACAAACACAACATAGATGAGATGTAGATTGTTGAATACTGATTCAGCTCACAAAAGAAGAGATCTTCAGAGGAATATAAGAAAGACTTCACAACACAATCCTTCTAAAGAAACTCTGGGTTGCTGTAGTGAATGTGTTCAGAAAGCACAACAGCAGCAAAACACCTTAGCACCAGAACGGATACACAAAAAAAAATTATAACAAGAATGTCCAAAGTGTAGTCCTGAGAAAGAACTTCATCGAATTGTAGAAGATTAATAACAGGAAGGTATAGCAGCAACAACAACAATTTTCCCATAAAGTTCCGATGAAATTATAAAGAGATTCAGCTTGCAGAACTTCAGAGAAGCAGAGTGTTGTTCAAAAAGATTCGACTCTATGATATCTAGTAGATAAATCTATTGAGAATAAATAAGCTCGATTCAAACCTGATTGCAGATCCGAAAATATCAGATAAATCGCGATTTTCAAAATGCTTAGCATATTTAAAATTTGAATTAAACCGGCCTTTGAAAATCGTAACTTTAGAAATAGGAACAATTTAATCCGTTTTTGAAGAGCCTTTGAAACTGTTTTTTAACGGCTTTAAAAAAGATATTTATTCTGACGAAATCGCAGCAGAAATCCCAAAAATATCCAAAATTCAAATCCCGCAAACGACTAATTCAATGTGGGGTTGCTCCGTGAAATGATAACTTGAAAAGTACGGTTCAAAACGTATAGTTGATTCCAAGCATTAGATGATCATACTAAACGTTGGATACTCAAACGTAAGGTTGATTCACAAAAGTTAGGTTCACGTATGGTTCCAAAAGTAACGTTAGGAACACAAACGATACGATCCTTATCAAAAGTTAGGTTCCCAAACCTAACGTTCACCTGAAAAGTAGGGATTTGAACAGTGATTCCAGACTCCAAAATATCTAGAATACTTTTTAGAATAATCTTTCAGCCAAATTAAGAGTAAAGAACTTTCAAAATTCTAGGGAAATGAAAAGAAATATTCTAATAAATATAATCTTGAAGTCCAATTAAGGTAACTTCATTAAATTAATAAAACAAATGAGGGTGTTTGTGAGTATCAAAATTAATGAGAAATTGAAGAAACTGTTTGATCAACATCCATATGCCTAACAATCTCTTTTTTTTTGATGATCACAAAACCCATAAAAATATAAAAACAAAAATACAGGTTTTAGTTATTAATCAAACAAACAGAGATTAACAAAGATTAATTAATAATCAAATATCAGAATGATGTGTTTATCTAGATTTCTTTCCCTTTTTGTGAAATCAAACAGAAAGTATAGAAATGGATTAAAACACATTTAATGTTGCACAAAACTGTAATTGAATGTTATGTAAGCCAAATATAAATGGATCCTGAAAATGAATCGGTTTAGAAACATAAAACAACAGTAAACAGAAAATAAAGATAACAAAAAATTAACAAAAGAGTTTTTTTTATTAATTATCCCAGGTTACAATGAGTATTGGCTCAAGGATTAACAAGCTAAGGTGCAGGGTGAGGGGAAGGTTCAGGTTCAGGCTCATCACCGCCTTCAGCTCTTCCATCAACTCCTTAAAATTCTGGTTCATTGGGCTTGCCCATTCCTTCATCAGATACCTCGACTCCTGGCACGTCTAGTACTTCAACTGGATTTACTTTTAGAAAATTATGAACAGTCTCCAAAGATTGAACATATTTGACCATCAAAGCACCCAACTCCTTGACTAAAAACCTAACTCTTGGCTTCATTGAAGTCAACTTCTCAACCAACTCTTTCTGATTTTCCAACAAAGTGTGTAGGGGCACACTATCACACTGTAAACTTTGAATTCTCTCAGCCATGATATATAGATCATTTGACAGCAATTCTATTCCTTCTCAGCATATTTGCAGATCCTGCCCCACTTGAAGTAGAAGCTCTTCCTTGACTTGAACTGACTCTTACAGACTCAAACTGATTTGATAAGAACTTTTTCAGAACATTGAAATCAGACTTACAAGTTCAACTCTGAGCCTTCCAACTTGGTCAGCTACATACCACTTAAAAGCATCAAAATCTTTTCTTGATATCGAGTTTTCCTTCAAATTTTGTTAGTCTGGAGGGACTCAAACTCAGATCTGGAAATAGATGAACTTTTTAATTCCTCAAAAGATTTTTGAGAACTTATTCTTACAACTTTACTGCTTCATCTTTCAACTAATTAAATTTAGAAACCACACTCAAAGGCAAAAGAATGAGTACGTTCCTCAAAATATGCATCTTCAGAGAAACTGATAAAACTTTCTCAGGTTGCTCAGAAGGTTCTCCGACCTCAACTAGTTGAACAGATTGAACTTCCAACTCTTCAATAGAATGAGAAGATAACTCTCCCAACACTTCTGTAGCTTCAGCATCATCTCCAACAGTTCTTTCCAAAGACCTTTCAACAAAAGAAACTGATTGATCCTCAATCAATTCAGTTGCAACAGCTACTGGAGTACTTGTTCACCAGAATGAGCTACCTCAACATGAACTTCTTCTGTTCTTTGAGAACCTGGAGAATGAGCAGTTTCCTGTTTTGGTTGTTCTCCACCTTGAACAACCTGCTCAACTCGTTCCTCAACTTGAGCAACTTGCTCTTTCTTTCTTCAGCAGCTAATTCAAGAGCTTCCTCAACCCTTTCTTCAGCAACAGAAAATGGTTGATCAACTTCACCAACCCGCTCAACAGCCTGTTCAACAGGTGTAGGCTCCTCTCTTCTCCTTGGCCTTTGAACAAACACACCACCACTATCAGTTTCAGCAGATGGTTCTTTAAAAGATTTGGGAAACTGAAGAACTCCCCCAATCCTTGCAGGGATGGTCACATCCAAGATTTGCCTCCTTCTGGTCCTTTGCATGAATGTTTGCACCACCAACAGATGAATCTTCTAAACCTCCAACCACTTGAGGTAAACCAGCTCCCCTTTCTACACAGGATTCACCAATTTCTTCTGCACGAGGCCTTGCAGAACCAACTGATTTTAAGCTTCTGGGTCCCCCCTCAGCACGGGCATTATACCGTTCTTCCTCTTCAGCTCCAACAAGCACCAACTTGCCTCTTGTAACACTGCAAAAGAAACCAAATTTCCTTAGTGTTCTAGCAGACAACACATTGCTGTGATGTCTCAATCCTATCCGGATAACACATCACCAATCATTTCTCTCGTAAATAACAAGTGCCACCAGCCTACCGTAGGGATAGAATGACATTCTAGCATCCTTCTGACAACAATGATTAATATACCTTAACATGTATCTACTGAAATTGAGTTTGATGTCACTCAACATCAGAAACATGATGTACATGTCTGGAAAAAGACTTTTCTCCAATTCAACAATCCTCGGCACAACTGCAGCCTGAATGAATTTGACCAAAATTTTCTGATCAGGCTTCAGATCTTTCACCAACATTTTCTTGATTTGGGTTCCGAAAGAGGGCATGATGTTCGTAGATTTGTTAACACTGTCCCCAATAGATCGAAGATTGAAATGCAAAACTCCTTCATGAGGACACTTAAAGATCCTAGCCATATCTACTGTCGAAATTGAAAACTCTTTGTTGTTCACCTTCGAGGAAATGACATCTTCGTTATCACCAAAACTGTACTGAGCATTCTCATAAAAATCTTTTACCTCTTTTTCGTAGTCATACTTGAAATTACCACCATCAAACATGTATTCCAAACCTTGAAAACTCAGCGCCTGCTTCAGCAACGGATTTGTCTAAAACAACCATTTAAAACCGATAACCTTTCCTTGCAACACTTTCCGTTCTGAACTTGAAGGTCTCTGCTTCTTCGTACCACTTGGACCAGCCTCATCTGACTCCTCTTCGTCTTTGCCATCGTGAGAATCAGAAGCTATAGGGTTCGGAAACTAGGGTCCGAAAGAGATCGAGAGCTTGAGAGATCGAAAGAGCGCATACTCAAAGGTAGGAGAGCGAGAAGGGTTAATTCAGATGGTTTTAGGCGACGATTCGGTTTCTCGAGCCAATTTTACAGTGTAATCATTTAGGGTTTTTTAAAATGAAAAGACAATTTCGTAAAATAAAATATGCAAATAAAATTTTAAATAAAACGAATCCAATAATCGAATAAACAAAAATAAATAATACTTTAAAAAAAATACTTTAGAATAACACAAATTATTAAACTAAACAAAGATTAATTAAAAGCTTTATTTAAAATTAAATAAAACTAACTTCTTAATGAAATCAAAACTAGCATTGAGTAGTGGTTTAGTGAAAATATCAACAATTTAATACTCAGTATTAACAAATTCTAAAGATATATCCCATTTCTGGACATGATATCTTAGAAAACGATGTCTTATATTAATATGTTTTACAATATTTTTTGAAATATTAATAGTGCTAGTATTATCACATAAAATAGAAATACAATTAAAAATTAAGGCCAAAGTCCAAAAGTGTGTGTTTCATCCACAACACCTGTGAACAACTGCTAGTAAATATATATTATGGCTCAGCGGTTGACAATGCAATTGAATGTTGCTTATTACTAAACCATGAAACTTGGGACTTTCCTAAAAAGTGACTAGTATATGAGGTGTTTTTTTATAATTTAATCTACACCCTCCAAAAATCTTGTATAAAGGCAAACAAAAAACATGGTGTCTGGTCTACTAGCAGTAAAATATAACAAACCATCTATCATATTTTTGTATAACTTGTTGTCGTGTTTCATGAAAATCAAGTTTTACATTAGAACATATGGGAGTTGCATAGGACTTAATGTTTTTAAGTCCAAACTTTTTTAATAAATCAATAATATATTTGCTTTGGTTTATAACATTTTCAAAATCCTTTTGATAAATTTGAAATCCAAGAAAGAAATTCAATCTTCCAATCATACTCATTTCAATTTTTTTTTGCATAAGTTTTGAAAAATCATTACAAAGCTTTTGATTAATTGACCCAAAAATAACATATACATAAATTTTAACTAATAAAATACCAGAACAAGAGTTTTTATTAAAAAGAGTAGGATCTATTAACCCTATTGGAAAACCATTTTTTAAAAGAAAAGAACTCAATCTTTTGTACCAATCCCTTGGTGCTTGTTTGAGGCTGTAAAAAACTTTAGCAAGTTTAAAAACAAAATTTGGTAGATGAGAGTTTTCAAAACCTGAAGGATGTTCAATATAAACTTTCTCCATTAAATAACCATTTAAAAATGCATACTTGACATCCATCTGGTATAATTTAAAGTTCATATGAGATGCATTGGCTAAAAGGATCCTAATGGCTTCAAGCCTAGCAACTGAGTCAAAAGTTTCCTCATAATCTATTCCTTCCTTCTGGTTGTACCTCTTAGAAACTAGTCTAGCCTTATTCCTAGTAATTATAACTTGATCATCTTGTTTATTTATAAAGACTCATTTGGTTCCTATCATTGGATGGTTTGAGGAAATATTAACTAATTTCCAAACTTTATTCCTCTTAACTCTTCCTGCATAACTAACACCCAACTTTCATCATCCAAGGCTTCTTCTACAGACTTAGGTTCAAATAGGGATAGGAAGACAAAGAACTCCGCTAGGTTTCCTACATTTCTTCTAGTCCTAATTTTTTCATCTAGATCTCTTATAACTGTCTCTAAAGGGTGCTCCTTTAAGCCTCTAGGGTGTCTAGGTAAGACACTTTTAGGTTCCACAGTTTGATGTTCTTTAGAACCGGATTGATTCTGATCGTATTTTAATTTACTTTCAAACTTATCTTTAGAAGAGTCAAGTATCAAGTTATTCAAAGAATTAGTGATTTCATCTATTTGAATTCTGTTGTGATCAAATGGATCACTTTCATCAAACTTCATATGAACAGATTCTTCAACTATCCTTAATTTTTTATTAAACACTCTATAAGCTTTAGAAGTAGTAGAATACCCGAGAAAAATTTCATCACCCTTTGGATCAAAGTTACCAAGGTTTTCCTTAGTATTCAAGATATACATCTTGCATCCAAAAACATTAAAGTATCAAACTTTAGGTTTTCTATTATTCCCTAACTCATGAGGTGTCTTTTTAAGAAAAAGCCTGATTAAAACTCTATTCATGACATGCCAAACTGTATTAACAACTTCTGCCCAAAAATATGCATGTAAACTATATTTTTTAAACATAGTTCTTGCAATTTCTTGAATAGTCCTATTTTTTATTTCTACAATTCTATTCCGTTGAGGTGTTCTTGGAACAAAAAAAAGGTTTAATATCCAAGTTTTAACAAAAAAAATTAAATTCTTGTTTCTCAAATTCTCCTCCATTTTCACTTTTCAATGAAATTATTTTGAAATCTTTTTTATTTTCAACAAACTTACAAAAACTCAAAAAAACTGAAAAAGCTTCACTTTTAAACTTTAAAAGTAAACCCAGGTAAATTTGGAAAAATCATCAATTAAAATAAAGACAAAGAACCTGTCAGCCAAGTTTGCTACTCTAGATGGTTCAAACAAATCCATGTGGGTAAGTTCTAAAGGTTTAGAAGTAGCAACCTTGTTAATTGATTTGAAAGATGACTTATGCTGCATGCCTATTTGACATGCATCACCAAGTCTATTCTCATCAAACTTAAGACTGGACAGATCCGAAGTGTTACACAATAGAATAATAATATAAACAACCAAGACAACAACCTTGTTAATTGATCTGTCAAAGCGTTAAACAATAGAATAATAATAATAGTCAATAGAGGAAGTAGATAAATAGAACATATGGAATATAAACAACCAAGATAGGAATATTTGAAATGCTTCTTAGATAACTTAGATAGGGAAAATATATTGCAATGACCATGTCTCCTATGCCATATTCAAGATTTACTTATTTCAACACTTATTTTTCGTTCATTTAAGGAACTAAGGTCAAAAGTATAAATGTTTTCAGTTCTAAGTGCTCTAAACTTAAACATTTTATTTTTAAAGATAGAACAAACATTTTTAGAGAAAACATAAAAGCCATTATCACAACGTTGAAATATACTTATCATATTGTGCTTCAACCCTAAAGTAGAAAACTTTGTTGATCATGATTGATTTTAAATCTGCTGATCCAACTCTAACGATCTCGCCTTTAGCATTATCACCAATGGTAACCAAGCCTCCATGGAAATTTGAAAAGTCTTCACTCATACGTTTTGAACATCCATTGTCCATATACCATATTGCATTTCTGTCCGTGCGACTTTTCACTTACAAAAATATCAAAAAAAAACTTGTTTTGGTACCCAAATGCTTTTGGGTCTTGCAGCGTCAGCGAACAAAAATCTGGGCAGCCAGATCTGTTTAATCTTACGAGAATCGACTTTAGATAAATCTTTTGAAACATAAGCCTTTTTAGCACTACTAATCTAAGGATTTTCCAGGCAACAATTATTATCATAGTGCCCTCTAATATCGCAGTAAAAGCAGGCAACTCTAGACATGCTGTTATTCTTTGAGATAGGGACAAAATAGTTTCATCAGAGATTCATATTTTTCTTCAAGCATAAAACAGTATTCAACTAATTTACTATCCGATCAACTTTTAAAATCAGAAGCAGAAAAATAGTTAGGTTGTTCCTCATCTTCCTTAGCCATAAAACACATGTTTGCTTTATGATTCAATTGCTCATATTTTGAATCAGAACTTAAAGAGGTGCTTGAGTCTTCAAAAACACTCCACGCAGCCTTCATAACTCTCTTTCCTTTGCGTTCATACTCTACTTTCATTTGAAGCTTCTCTTTTTTCTCCATTTTTCTTGTCTTCTTTAGGCGTGAGCAATCAGGTCTGATATGCCCCATCTGCTTGCATTCATAACATCTGACCTCTTTCAGTCCGCAACCATTCTTTTTGGAATCATTTAAAGATTTCTTGAAGCCTTTCCTTTTATAGAACTTATTGAATCTTTTGGCTAGACGAGCCAGTTCCTCTCCAGAGTTTGAACAACCTGGATCATTTGAGGATTTAGCATCACCCTTAAACTTCTTTTCACTTTTTGGAATAGAAACTTTGAGGGCTGTATTCTTCTTCTTGATCATTTTTTGATCTTTAGCCTCAATTTGCATTTCAACCTTATACATTATGAGAGTACCGATCAATTCCTTCATCATCAAATTTTTGACAGGAGTTGATTGTCTGATTGCACCAGAAATTCCATTCAACTTAACTTCAGCGCCTAATCTAGTTCTGAAATTGGAGTTCTCAGGACAGCAACAATATTTACTATTTTAATCAATCTTGAATTCATTTGAGGAATACTTTCTCCTTAATACATTCTAAAAGTATCAAATTTTAATTTTGCAGTGTTGTATCTCAACTGTCTGACATTGTCGGTTTCTTCATAGGCAACTATAATTGTCTGCTTAATTTCATATGCAGTAGGACACTGAGAGACACAATTGAATTTATCAGGTTCAAGTCCACAAATGATTGCATTCATGACTCTTGAATTAAAATCATACTCAACTTCTTTGGTAACATCCCATTTTTCTGGTTCTTCCTAGGGGATTTCATATGGTTAACAACCTTCATATAAATTTTAAAACCAAAATTCTTTAAATAGATGACCATACATGCTTTCCGACATTCATAATTTTTCTCCATTGAAATATGGAGCCCTTACCATTGACATACTTTTTTTGAGTTCTACCATTGACATTTTTCTTCGTATAGACCTTTAGCTCAAGCTTTCTAGAGCTTAACCGAATTCTTCAAAGGGCACTCATTTTATACCCCAATTGTTGGTCAGAATAAACACGAAGATACAAGAGGGAGGTGAATTGTGTATTTTTAAAACCAATCCCTCTGTGATTTGGAAAGCGATGTAGTACTCTTTTATTCAAACAAATTATGCAGAAAAATAACAAAGAAAAGAACACAACAATTTTTATAATGGTTCGGGGAACAAAGTTCTCCTAGTCCACTCCATCAACTCTCTCTTTGCGAGCTTAGTGATTTTCACTAAACATGTATTTTTATCCTGGGATCTCGACAACTGAGTGCGGACAATTGACATCTTACAACAAGCCTTTTACAGGACCTTCAGGTTCTTTTACTGGGAACCTTGACAAAAGCAACTTAGTACGAGGAGCTGACACTCTAGAAGAACATAGATGAGATGTAGATTGTTGAATGGTGGTTCAGCTCACAGTTGACTCTGCAACTGACAGAAGAAGATATCTTTAAAGAAATATAAGAAAGACTTCACAACACAGTCCTTCCTGAAGAAACTCTGAGTTTCTGTAGAGAATGTATTCAGAAAGCATAGCAGCAACGAAACACCTTCTTAGCAGCAGAACAGATACCCAACAACAAATTATAACAAAAATGTCCAAAGCTTTAGTCCTGAGAAAGAACTTCGACGAACTGCCGAAGATTAATAATAGGAAGGTATAACAATAACAACAATAATTTTCCCAGAAAGTTCCAACGAAATTATAAAGAGATTCAGCTTGCGGATTTTCAGAGAAGCAGGGAGTTGTTCAAAAAGATCTGACTCTATGATATCGAGCAGATATATCCATTGAGAGTAAATAAGAAGCTCGATTCAAACCCGTTCAAGCAGATCCGAAAATATCGCCAAATAAATCGCGATTTTCAAAACGCTCAGCATATTTAAAATTTGAATTAAATTGGCCTTTGAAAATCGTAATTTCCCTTAGAAATAGGAATGGTTGAATCCGTTGTTGAAGAGCCTTTGAAACAGTCTTTGAACAACTTTAAAAGAGATATTTATTCTGGCGAAGTCGTATCAGAAATCTCGAACATATCCAAAATTCAAATCCCGCAGACTGCTGATTCAACGTGGGCTTACTTTGGGTAAGGATAACTCCAAAAGTACGGTTCGCAACGTACAGTTGATTCCAAACGTTAGGTTATTATACCAAACGTGGTTACTCAAATGTAGGGGTGTTTCACAAAAGTTAGGTTCCCAAACCTAACGTTTAGTTCAAACGTAAGGTTCCAACAGTAACGTTAGGAACGCAAACGTTACGATCCTTATCAAAAGTTAGGTTCCCAAATCTTATGCCCTCCTTAAACGTAGAGATTTGAACAGTGATTCCAGACTTCTTTAAAACGTTCCAGACTTCTTTAAAACGTTCATAATACTTTGTAGAATAATCTTTCAGCCGAATTAAGAGTAAAGAACTTCCAGAATTTCAGGAAAATTAAAATAAATATCCTAATAAATATAATCCTGAAATCTACTTAATGCAGCTTCATTAGTAAAACAAATGAAGGCATTTGTAATCATCAAAACCAATGAGAAATTAATGAAATTATTGGATCAACATCCGTATGCCCAACAGTTTATCCATGATGGTGTCTTGTGTCGAAAGTCTTTTTGATAATAGCAGTTAGGTGGCGTGTCTTGGTTGTGAAAAATAGCGGTACAAGATGTTTGGATCAGGTGGATTATTGTTGAAGGATAGGTCCAAACGTCTTTGATTTAAGGGGAGGATTGTTGGGTGCAAACCCAATCCCACATCGATTTCTGAGAGGAGTGTTGACTAACCTATATGCTTGATGAACTACTCCTATCATCCATTGGTTTTAGGATGAAGTCTCAGGACTTTTGTGTTGAGCCTAACAAGGCATAGACCGGAAGAATGATCCCGAGAAACATACTAAAAATACATGTGTTGGCCTGTGAAAATATTTGCTAGTCTAATAAGTGACCCCTTACTTGTTTGGGCATGTGGGCAGGCTGTAGAGATACCATGCATCTGCTGTGGCTATCTGCAGTGCGGAGGTCCCTGGGAGTGAGGGGGGAATGTTTAACCATGGGCATGTACCTTTCTAATAGATCCTGGTAGTTTTCTGTCATATAGTCCTATGCCTAGTTGTTGTTGAAATTCAATGTTTCTAATCCCTATTCCTGCTGGACAGGTTGTCAATGCTTGCCCTTCAAATTTTAAAAATAATATTAACAGTGACTGGGTAATGCTTCCTGTTAAACCCTCTTTTGTTTTATTATGGGTATTTGCGAGTCCCACGTCGGAATACTCCCTTGTACATTCCGCATTTTCATTCTATAAAAGAAGAGCCCCACCTCACCTTGAAGGTAAGTGAGTTTCCCCATTCTACATGGTATCAGAGGGATTTTTATCCCGAACCCTCTCTCCCTTGCGGATTCCCGGCGTCCTCCCGGCCCCGCCTCTCTCCCTACTGCCCTAGCCCTTCCCGGCGGGCCTCCCCTCCTATCCCGGTGCAGCCCTCTCGCCCAGCTCCTCTCCGGCCTGCCCATTCCCGGCGGCTCTCTCTCCCAGGGCGCTCCCTCCCAGCGGCTCCCGACGCCCTCACCCGCGCGGCCCCCGTCCCGACGACTCTCTCTCCCGGCGGCTCTCTCCCTGGCGGCCCTCTCTCTCCCCGACGCGGCCCGCGCCTTCTCCGTCGCGGCCCTCCCTGCTCCTGCGCGACGACCGCCGACGGGCCCCCCTCCACGGCGGCTCACGCCGCGCCTCCTCCCTGCGGACTTCCTCCCCGACGGCGCGACTCCTCCCGCTCGGGACTCTTCCGCCCGCGGCTCCTCCTGCGACCAACCCTCCGACGCGGCTCCCTTCCCAGCAGCGGCTCCCTTCCCAGCAGCGGCTCCCTCCCGGCGGCCCTCCATCCTCCCGGCGCGGTTCTTCCCGTCGGCGTCCAAGCCCCGACGGCCTCCCGCGCCTCCCGCTGCTCCCAGCGCCTCCCGCTGCTTCCGCGCGCTCCCGGCTCCCCGGTGTCTCCGGCTCGCCCTGACGTCCCGGCTCCCAGGCTCCCCGGCGTTCCGGCTCCCGGCTCCCGGCGCCTCGCCCCGGTGCCTCGCTGCGGCGCATCCCGCCCAGGCGCCTCACCCTCGGCGACTCGCCCCGGCGCCCCGCCCTCGACGTCCCGCTCTCGGCGACTCGCCCCGCTTCGCCCCGGCACCCTCACCCTCGCCTGGCGCGCTCCCGACAACCCTCGCCCGGCGCCTCTCGGCAACCCTCGCCCGGCGCCTCCCGCAGCTCCAGCGCCTCCCGCTGCCCCGGCGCCTCTCGCAGCTCCAGCGCCTCCAGCGCCTCCCGCTGCCCCGCGCCTCCCGAGCGCCCCTGCTCCTCTCGCCCTGCGGCCCCCCCTCCCTTCCGCTGCCTTCACCCTAGCACGCGCCCTCGGCCTCTGTCCCGGCGGACCCTCCCGGCAGAGCGCCCTTCTCCCGGCGGCACGCCCTCATCCCGGCAGAGCGCCCTCGTTCCGGCGGCCCTTCCAGCACGCGCACGTCCTGCGCCCGATCATCCCGCCGGCCCGCTGCCTCCGCTCCCGACGCTTCCATGGCGGACTCCTCGGGACGTGGTCGTGCTTCACGTCGTCCATGTCCCTTCTGTCACCATTGTGGCAAGTTTGGCCACCTGATCGCCCGAGGTTGGGTCCTGCATGGCCGACCATCTCAGCACCTGCGGCAGGGACAGCCCGCGTTCCGGGACGTGTCCTCGACTGTCGCCTCTCTTTTCCCGTCTCTGGCCCTGTCTATGGCCGACCTCAGGCGGCCTCATGATCCACCGGCCTCTGTCCGCCCCGCTCCCTCCTCGGCTTCTCTGGCCCGTACTGTTTGCCCCACTGCCTTGGTCAGCCATTGCTCCCCTGCATGGCTGCTGGACTCAGGTGCCTCCGACCACCTCACCGGTGATGCTGGTATGTTGACGTCTTACTGCCCATATGCTGGTTCTTCAGCCATCACCGTCGCTGATGGGTCCACTATCCCCATAGCGGGTTTCGGCGCATGCTCCCTGACTCCTTCGATACACCTACCCTCTGTGGCACATGTGCCCCGCAGTCCCTTTAATCTGCTTTCCATCAGTAAACTGACTAAGGATTATAACTGTGCTACCATATTTACCTCTTCTGGTGTTGTGTTTCAGGAGCAGACTACGAACCGGGAACTTGGTCGAGGCCGGCTTCAAGACGGGGTCTACATGTTCGAGGGGCCAGCACCCATTGCTTGTACGTCTACCTCTTTTCGGGCACTTGATCTTCATTCCCGATTAGGGCACCCGCCTGCATCCACCATTCATCAGATGTTTCCGGACTTCAGTAGGACTCCTACTTTTCATTGTGAGTCATGCTCTTTTGCAAAACATCATCGCTCTTCCTACATTCCTCGCACGGATACACGGGCCTCCCACCCCTTTGCTCTGGTTCATTCCGATGTTTGGGGCCCGTGTACCGTTCCGAGTCACTTGGGCTATAAATACTATATATCCTTCATTGATGACTATTCGCGAATGACGTGGCTTTACCTTCTTCGGGAACGCTCCGAAGTGTTTTCCACCTTCCAAACCTTTTTTAATGAAATTAAGAATCGTTTTTCTATCTCGGTCAAATGTCTCCGCTCGGATAATGGGCGCGAGTATCTCTCCACTTCTTTTCGGCAGTTTCTCCGGACGAATGACATCCTTCATCAGACCTCCTGTCCTGATACACCCCAGCAGAACGGCGTGGCCGAGCGGAAACACAGACATATTCTAGAGACTGCCCGTGCCCTCATCTTCCACCGACAGGTGCCTCTGCTCTTTTGGGGCGATGCCATTCTCACTGCTACCTACCTCCTCAATCGCCTTCCTTCTTCTATCCTTAAGGGGGAGACTCCCTTTCGGGCTCTTTTCCCCACTCTCCCTCTTCATTCCCTCCCTCTTCGAGTGTTTGGCTGCTTGTGTTATGTTCGTGACACTCGCCCTGGCCGCACCAAACTCTCTCCCAAATCTCTCCGCTGCATATTCCTCGGTTATTCCCGCACTCAGCGCGGATACCGCTGTTTCTCCCCGGACCTTCGCCAGTATGTCATCTCCGCAGATGTCTCCTTTGTGGAAAGTTCTCCATTCTCCTTTCCCTCTCCTCCTCCTGACTCTGCCATTGATGACTGTCTTCCCCTCATCATCCAACCTCTTCCGGATTTGCCTCCTCCTACCTCTCCTCCTCCTGACCCTGTCCTCGATGATTGTCCTCCTCTCCTCATCCATCCTCCACCGGCGTCAACCCTTGTTGACACCCATTTTGGTCAGGTCTACTCCCGCCGTCCTTCGACTGTATTCCCTGTTCCGGCCAGTGACACTGATGCTCCCGCTTCGTCCGCTGCTCCTGCTCCGCCACCCACGGACTTGCCCATTGCCCTACGGAAAGGTACTCGCTCCTATCAGAGTACTCCTCTATTTGCATCTTCTTACAAGGGTTTGTCCGCTCTGGAGACGGTTTCTATACCTCGCACAGTTGGTGAGGCCAAATCTCACCCCGGGTAGCTCGCAGCCATGCGGGATGAATTGCAGGCTCTGGAGGAAAACCATACTTGGGATCTTGTCCCCCTTCCAGCAGACAAACAGGCAGTGGGCAGCAAATGGATTTACACGGTCAGGCTGAATCCCGATGGTACTCTCCATCGCCTCAAAGCCCGCCTTGTGGCCAAAGGCTTTGCTCAGACATACGGAGTTGACTACTTTGATACCTTCTCCCTGGTTGCCAAGATGGCCTCTGTCCGGCTATTCATCTCTCTCGTCGCCCATCATCGGTGACCTCTTCATCAATTGGATGTCAAGAATGCATTCCTCCATGGCTTCCTTGAGGAAGAAATCTATCTACAGCAGCCCCTCGGATTTTGTGCCGCCGGCGCTGAATCTCGTGTCTGCCGTCTCCGCCGCTCTCTTTACGGCCTCAAGCAGTCTCCCCGTGCTTGGTTTGGCCGCTTTAGCACGGTCGTCAGCGACTTTGGGCTTTCCCGCAGTATGAAAGACCACACTGCCTTCTACAGGACGACTCCACATGGCTGCATCTTATTGGTCGTCTATGTGGATGATATCGTCATCACCGACAGCGACTCTGTGGGTATCACCCATCTCAAGGCCCATCTTCACCAGCACTTCCACACTAAGGATCTTGGTCCTCTCACATACTTCCTCGGCATCGAGGTTTCCTACTCCTCTGCCAACGGAAGTATGCATTGGATATATTGCAGGATGCTGAGCTGACTCAGGCCACTGCGGTCGATACTCCTCTGGAGCCTGGCGAACGGTCTCTTTATGCCTCCTCGGCTCTATACCCACATCCCGAGCGGTATCGTCGCTTGGTGGGCAAACTCAATTATCTCACCATGACTCGACCCGACATTTGCTGTGCGGTAGCCAAAGTGAGTCAATTTATGGAGCATCCAACCACCTCTCAGTGGGATGCTGTCATCCGCATCGCCAGGTACATCAAACGGGATCCTGCCCGTGGTCTTCACTACTCCCAGCATCCTCATCAGCATATTGAGGCCTTTTGCGATGCTGATTACGCTGGCTGCCTTGCCACTCGGAAATCTACCTCTGGGTTCGCCATTTTCTTGGCAGACAACCTCATTTCTTGGCGCAACAAGAAACAGACGGTCGTCTCTCGCTCCAGTGCCGAGTCTGAGTACCGTGCCATGACCACCGTCACTACTGAGATCCTTTGGCTTCGGCAACTCCTCCAGGAGCTTGGCTTTCCTCAGCAGACTTCTGCTCACATATGGTGTGACAATCAGACAGCCACTAAAATTGCTTCGAATCCCGTCTTCCATGAACGCACAAAGCATATTGAGGTGGACTGTCACTTTCTTCGCCACCACCTGGAGCACAACCATGTCAGCTTTAGCCACATTCCGACGGCAGACCAGCTTGCTGACATCTTCACCAAAGGCCTCCCTGGTGCTCGCCTTGCCTCGCTCAGTTCCAAGCTGGGGATCCACCACATCTGACACCCAGCTTGAGGGGGAGTAGTTATGGGTCTTGTGTGGTGTCATCTTATTCTTTTTTGTGGGACTCGTTGTCCAAGCTGGGTCTGTCCAGCTTGAGGGGGAGTGTTAAACCCTCTTTTGTTTTATTATGGGTATTTCCGAGTCCCACATCGGAATACTTCCTTGTACATTCCGCATTTTCATTCTATAAAAGAAGAGCCCCACCTCACCTTGAAGGTAAGTGGGTTTCCCCATTCTACACTTCCCAACCCCATTCTAGTGAAGATCCAAACCCATTAACTATCAAAATTGCCTTAATAACAATAATTTAGGGAGTTCGTCAAGAGCCTATTATGGTTATTAGTCTAGATGATCGGACACAGGATTTCATATGATGGGTGTCTTCGAGGTTATGGCGTGTGTAGCACCCCCGGTTTCTGGTATGTAACCATTTCTTTATGTTTTTCATGTATATAAAGTTTAAGGGTGAAGGTTGGGAGAGTTTGGAGAACATTTGGAGAGTTTTTGGGGATAAAGGGGAGGAGCACGGGCTACGCACGGGTTGTCCAAACCGTGCGAGGGCCTAGTAGTAACCATGTGCTTTGAAAAGTGGTTTTGGGCAATTTGAGGCAGTAGCTTTGACACAGTGTTCGCACGGTTAGGGAGACCGTGCAAGGAGGCCGTGCGAGGGTCTGCCCAGGCAGTAGCTAACGTACGGTTAGCGCACGGTTTGTCTAACCGTGCGACTAAACCGTTCGTGGGGTCAAAGTGAGATCTTAAAAAAGTGGATCTCACACGTTTTTGACTTCATCTGCCTCGCTTTTCCTCCTATGTGGCCCTAACTCGGGATTCTTCTCTCTTGAAGGTCGAATAACCTCTCCCAAGCAAATTGGAATCGATCCGAAGCCTTTCCTTGTCGTTTAGAAGCCCGATTCTTGCTGTAAGTGCTTGTTCTTCACCGTTCTTGTCACGTTTTCTTAGATCTACTTCGCCCCTCATCTCAGATTCTTAGATCTACACGGTTAGATCTAAGATTTTGGATGCCAAATAAGTTGAGATTTGGTCTTGATCAGGTTAGGGGAAGAGATCTAAGGCGGTTTTGTGGAATTCTTTCCCGGCTTTGTGAGCGTTCTTCGTCCGTTTACCGTTTCGTCAAAACGCTCGAGGAAGGCGACTTCACTTTCGACTCCTCCTAGTAGAACTGATTGACATGCTTTCAAATTGATTACTTTGTGATGAAATGATGGTGAATTGGATGTTTGTTGATTGTTAGAAACTTTCTTGAATGATGGTTTGTGGAAATCTGGAAAATTGATGTTCTTGAATAAAGTGCTTGATTCTTGATTTTAAAATTAAGATTTTAAAATGGGATTTTTCTGGAATTATGGTAAATGGATTTGATTAAAGAGTTTTCAATAAAAGGAATGATTTTATTGAAATGGAACGAGAGTTTGGAATTGGTTTGTTTAATGGTTTTCAATTGAAGAGCGATTTTATTGAAATGGGTTGAAATGGTTATTTGAAATGGTTTTGACATACATTGGGTTTTGTGTGAGTTCATGCTTGACGGACCCTGAATAAGAGACGTGTACCAGTGGGGTACAAGGTACGTGACCCTGGATTGGGGGCGTTGTTAGTGGGACACAAGATGATTGGACAATAGACTGCTCATGAGTATGAAATTGTCGAAACGAAGCATGCATGGTTGGGTGTGTGAAAAAGTGAAATGGAATGGTTATGCCAAAATGACATTGAGAAATGGTTTTAAAGCCTTGTTTGGTTGTTTTTCTGGAAATGCGACTTGCTGGAAAATTGGTTGAAAATAGCAATTGTTTACTCTTGGTTATAAATGGTTTTTGGAACCCATTTATATTTAGTTATAAACTGTTTTGCAAAATTGTTTTATATAAATGTTGCTAACTTTTCTATGCTAGCGGTGTGAGTACGGAAGTCATTGGGGAAAACCTACTGAGTTTTATACTCACCCCTGCTTTGGCACTTTGGTGCTTTTGCAGATGCTATCTTTCGGGACATGGGCAAAGGTAAAGTATCACACGTTTTTAGCACCACCTTGTGATACTTGGACTGTTTGGTGATGTTGGAGTGAATCATAGTCTTGTTGTCATCTTGGAGTCTTTAGTTGTTTTCCGTTGTTTACTTTGATGATTAGTTTGTCTTCCGTTGTTGCACACTTTGGTTGGTTTTGTTATAAAGGATGTTGTTGAGTTGTCTTTTAATTAGTCATGCATCATATAGTGGTTGTTTGGTTATGGTTGTTGGTTGTGGTTTTATTATTAAAGGGTAAATTGTCCCCCACTTGTATCGAAACCCTTCGTCATTTATTATCAGTCTTTGGCGTCTTGGGGATATCGCTTAAGGCCTAGTAATGACTCACCGCCCTCTCAAGCCAATGAGAATAAGTGGGTCATTACAGCGTGTCATGTCTAGTAAGTTTTAGAAGGTTCATTGTTCATGGAAATAGTTGCACTTGAAAATATTGTGTAAATACCTGTTTATATTTGAGTCCTGTAAAGTTCGATACTGGTTTCTATCCTATAAGTGGTTGATATCAATTTTGGCATGTTCACAAGTTTGTGCGGATGTAACAAATGCAAGCTCACAAATTCAGAGTAGATATGACCTTGATGTTTGCAAGAAATGATTGGGGTGTTTGAGCTAGTGGCGAGAGCGGATTGATTTGGTTTTTATACATAAAAAGGCAAGCCATTTAATAGTGGTTTGGTTTAGATTAAATTTTTTCTAAACCATTAATTTGCAGTTTGGTTTGGTTTGGATTGCGAATTAACCTATTTTTTATAACATCCTAGATATGGATCCATGATATTTTATAATGATTGACTGCTAATTTGAATTGATGCGGAAACGTTGGGAGTCACAACGACAGAAAGAAACGATTCAGAGAAAAGTAAAAGGGAAAAAACAAAAGAACTTGGACATAGAGATTTACGTGATTCAAGAAATGATACCTACGTCGACGGAGAGGCAGAAGTTTCACTATATGCCTAGAGCGCAATTACATGGAGAGAATCAGAGTTTCTAACACTTGAAACCCTAGCCCGAAATGGGCTAATAAGGAGGACGAAACACTATTCCACCAACTGTTAGAAAGTCCACTGTGCTACAGTGAAAGACGGTTGGAAGTCCGCATCGCTACGGTGAATGGTGGTCACCCAAGTCAAAAGTGTTACGCCGGCGGTTGGAAGTTCAAGGAGCTACAGTACTGTTGTCTCTAAAGTCTGATCTGCTACAGTGCTCTATCGATGTCGGTCGGTCAGTTTTGCTACAATGTTAGAGATGCTACAGTGCCCCCCAAATTTGGGGTTGGGGCCTTCGACCTCCGGACCCCCGGAGCAGGGGCATGTTGCCCCCTGCAACCCCCAACGAGCTCACCGCGGAGCTCGATCCGCGGAAGTTGTGGCCTGGTGTGCAGTATGGGCTAGAAGCATTCGACCCAACCATCATCTCGAAACGGATCAGGCTACACCAATCCAATATGAATGAAATTTATACATAATCATTAACACAACACATTATTATTCTCGACCTGCTATCAAAAAAAACTTTTATTCATTAATGATGACTGAAAATAAAATTTGAAAAAGGGTTTGGATTAGGGAATTGATGCATGGTTTGAGCCAATAGAAAACTAGAAAATTATGTTTTTTTTAAAACAGGTGTGGTTTGGTTTGACACCTGAACCAAACCGCAAACCGCAAGGGTCTATTCAATTTGCACCACAGACCAAACCGCAAGGAAAATCCTGCTATTTTGGTTCGGTTTGGGTGGTTTTTTTGCCCACCCCTAGTTTGAGCAGTGGATTTGTTCCCTCATGTAATTGACTAAATCATATTTCATTTGAGAGAATGGGAAGTGGTGTAAAGCATTTTGGGAATGAAATTATCTGTTTTGTCCGACAAGACTGGCAGAGAATGAAGAATGCCTTCCATTTGTTAATGTCACAAGTATATTGTGTCAATTAAGGCTTGGTTTGCTTTTACTATTTCTACTTTTGGTAAGTCCATTTATGGTTAGTTTGTTGTTTTTATTGGGCATTTTTTTTACAAGTCTATGTACTTGTTTGCTTATTTGTGTTGATCATGTAAGATTTCTTAGTCATTTGCCTCATTTTTAATAAAAAGAAAGAAAGAAAATCACTAACTAAAATTTCTGTGTTCTCCACAGTTTCTCCTACCTTCTGTGGCCACTCATCAGTCATTTGTTTTTTACCTGAATTTTCTGCTTCAACAGTCACATTTAGGACATGCTATTCTTGGAGAGGATTATGAAGATGCGGCTAGGCTTAAGGTGGCAATTGCTGCTGCAGCTACAAACAACATTATTAGCCGAGTGATGTTTCATTTTAACGTACGGAGGCTATCTTTGTCCCGTGGCTTCCAAATTCAAGCCTACTTGCTAATTCTTCTTCTTTAATTACAATTTTGATCAGAGAGCCATAGAGGAGGAGCGCTACAAGGATGCAGCACTGCTTCGTGATAGTGCTGGAGCTGGATTGGTGAGTTGATATAAATAAAGCGGATTGGTTGCTCCCAGCATCTTACCGAGTACTCCAACAACTTTTAGAATGTTATTTTGAGTTTTTTATTATGTGCTCACTTTTTAATATTGAATTCGGACTTTTCTACCGAACAAACTATTGTCAATTTCTGATGATGGTTTTTTGCTGATCTTTCCTGTAGAATTTAGTCCCTGAAACTAAAATGATGCTTGCACACTTTCCTCTTTGGGTTTTCATTAGCTAACGATGACATACAGACAGACTTTAATTATTTATTTTCTCTGCGATGGTTTAACATTGTCATCACTTGTCATTTGGTTTCTAGGTTGGATGGTGGGCTGGAACCTCAGATTACACCGGTGACCCTTATGGCAGAATTATTCGTGTAAGTGCAGAACATGGAAGATATGTTGCTAGAAGTTATAGTCCTCGGTGAGTTTTTTGTCTATTAATTGAAAGGATGAATGGTATTTTTTTTTAATGAGTTTGGTTGATTTAAAAATAGTACAATTCTTTTCCTTTGTAGAAGTATAAATTAGACAAATATATTCGTTGGCCAACTGGTGTCCATGTGCATGTGGTTTATTTTTACGTGTATTGGGATACCTTATTTGTGTATCACCAGGCTAGTTGGTAATGTGAAATTCTCAACTGGTTAATGTTTCAAATTTTACAACCGTATTCTGTATATATCCAATCACACAAATAATGTAAATTTGATGTGCAGATATTGTCTCATAGTAAAAGAATTTCAAATTCTAATCAATAAGCGCTCCTATTATTTAGTAAAACTATTTGCAGTGAAAATAAATAAATAATTTCTAATCAACTAAACTAATCTGAGTGCCAAAACTGCTTACTAAATTGCTTTTGGTAGAATTAGTTCAATGATAATAAAAACTCTAGAGTTAGGGTTTCATTGAGTGTTGATTTACCCCAATCAAGTTGAATTATATGAATTTATTAGCTTTCCCATGAACTAGTAAGTTTCCAAAATCAGTATTATACTTTCTCATGATATAGCAACTATGTTTTTGCTAAACCCTAATCCACTGATTTTGGATAATCACAAAAACCCATTAAGATCAATAGAATTTAAATAATATTTATGTTACAGCCTGACATGCATAATTATAGCTCATAGCTCATCACATTGGTTTCAATTTCTAAGGTTGCGATCTTAATTTTGTTATTTTCTTTGTTGGACCTTGTTGGATCCCATTTAAGTTTAATGGGCATTTCTGAGTCCCACATCGGACTTACCCTCCTCGTAATTATTTACTCATCTATAAATGAATGCCTCCGCCTCACTTTGAGGTAAGTGAGGCAGGGGGTTTCTCAACCTACATGGTATCAGAGGGTACCTAATCCCGAACTCTCCTCCTTCCAATTTTATTTCCCCGCTATTCTTTGCGGTTTTCCCGGCCAAGTCCGGCCCGCCTCCCCGGTGCATTTTTGCACCCTCTTTCCCCGGCACCTCCTGCCCGGTCCGGTTCCCCTCTGCCTTTGCATCTCCTGCCGGCACGTCTCCCTTCCCCGGCGGCTCCCTCCTGAACTCCCGCTCGGCGGCCCTCCGTTCGCACTGCTCCGGCGGACTCCCCCCCGCCCCTGCATCTCCTGCCGGCGCGTCTCCCATCCCGGCGCCCTCACCCAGCACCGGCCCCCGACTCCAGGCGCGGCTCCCGCTCCGCACCGCACTCATCCTCAACAACACCCGCCTTCCCCGGCGGCCGTTCCGGCTCCCGCAACGGCCAGCAACAAACTCCCGCTTCTCCAGGCGAGAGATACCCAACTGCTCCGCCTCTCCCGCTGGCCCGACGTCTCCTCCCGGCGAACCCATCTCCCTCAGGCGGTTCCCCGACACCCCGTCGCACCTCCACCCGTGCGCGCCTCCGTCGCGGCTCCCGCAACCCTTCCGGCGACCTCCTATGCGCGCAACCCTCTCGGCGGCCTCCTATGCGCGCAACCCTCCCGACGGCCTCCTATGCGCGCAACCCCCCCCCCCCCCCCCCCCGGCGGCCTCCTCTGCTCGCGGCTTCCGACCAGCCGCGACCTGGTCCACGCGAACCAGCCCCGGCTGCTCCCTCTAGACGGACCGGCTCCGTCCAGGCAACCCGGACTCCTCCCGGCTTTGCTCTGTCCCGGTCGACCGGCGAACCGGTCCAGGCGGCTCCCTCCAACCAGCGCCGGAGCTCCCTGACGTCCCCGCTCGAAGCCGCTCCGTCGAGTGCCCCTTAGGCCGGCTCTCTCCTTCGGCCGTACCAGCACCAGGCTTGCCCGCGGCCACCGACAACAGATCCAGGCCGGCCGCTCACCTCGCGGCGCCTACCGTCGTCCTCCCACCAGGCGACAGCGGCCCTCCAGTCCAGTGCTTCCTCCCGCAATCCAGGAATTTCTTGTTTTTCTGGATCCAATGCGGTCATCCGGCCCCGCCCTCCCGCGTCACTCCCGGCGATGTGTCGCTGGACAGTCTCCCGACGCTTCTCGGCTCCTGCATCCGATGCGGTCTCTCGGTCCGCCTCCAGCGGTTTCCCGACCCCATCCTGAGCATCGACCCTCTTATCCAGCCACCATTGCTCAAACTGATAGCTCCACCGCCTGCCTATCTCATCGACCGTCAGTCTGGATGCTCGACTCCTGTGCGTCTCAACATCTCACAGGAGATTTTGGTATGTTCACTACCTACCATCCATCGACAAGTGCTTCTCTAATCACTGTTGCCGATGGATCAACAATCCCCATTACGGGCTTTGGCACATGCCTTTTGACCCCATCTCTGAGTCTGCCTTCCGTTGCTCACGTTCCTCACAGCCAGTTTAATCTTCTCTCCATCAGCCAACTCACCAAAGATTTAAACTATGCTGCTATTTTTACATCTTCTGGTGTTCTGTTTCAGGAGCGATCAACGAATCGGGAACTTGGTCGAGGTCATCTTCAGGCCGGGGTGTACATACTCGATATCCCACACCCTATTGCTTGCCAATCCACCTCAGCCCGTGCCCTTGACCTTCATTCTCGCCTTGGTCATCCGCCGGCTTCCGTCCTACATAAACTTTGCCCCCAATTTAGTCCTAATCTTTCATTCCATTGTGAACCCTGCAAATTTGCAAAACATCATCGGGAGACATATGTACCTCGCTTGGACCCGCGTGCCGCGAATCCTTTCGACCTTGTTCACTCCGATGTATGGGGTCCTTGCAGGGTTCCTAGCCAGCCTGGGTACCAGTATTATATTACCTTTATTGATGACTACTCCCGCATGGCCTGGCTATACCTTCTTCGTGATCGGTCTGAAGTGTGTTCTACCTTTCAGACCTTCTACAATGAAATTCACACTCAATTCTCAACCTCGCTGAAATGTCTCCGCTCCGACAATGGCTGAGAATATCTATCCTCTACCCTTCAGCAGTTTCTCAAGGATAAAGGCATCATTCACCAGACATCTTGCCCCGATACACCGCAGCAGAATGGAGTGGCCGAGCGGAAACACCGCCATATTCTGGAGACTGCCCGTGCCCTCCTATTTCACATGAAGGTGCCTCTCCAATTTTGGTGCGATGCTATCCTGACTGCTACCTACCTCATTAACTGCCTCCCTTCTTCTATCCTTCAGGGGGAGACTCCTTTTCAGACTCTGTTCTCCTCTCTCCCTCCTCACTCCCTTCCCTTGCGTGTCTTTGGATGTCTCTGTTATGTCCGTGACACTCGACCCGGTCTCTCCAAACTCTCTCCTAAATCCCTCCGCTGCATATTCCTCGGCTATTCCCATACTCAGCGCGGATATCGATGCTTCTCTCCGGACCTACGACGGTATATCATCTCTGTTGACGTCTCGTTCGTTGAGAGCTCTCCTTTTTCACATCTCTCTCCCCATCCTGACACTGACATTGACGATTGTCTTCCCCTCATCATCCACCCTCCACTAGTGTCTCCCCCTGCTGCTGCTGATCACCATTTTGGTGCGGTCTACTCTCGCCGCCCATTGCCTGTACCCCCTGTCCCGGCCGAGGACACCTTCGTCCGATGCTCCTGCCCCGACATCAGACGACTTGCCCATTGCACTCCAGAAAGGTACACGTTCGTGCCAGCGTACTCCTTTATTTGTATCTTCGTATAGGGGTCTGTCAGCTCTGGAGACAGTATCGATTCCTCGAACCTTTGGTGATGCAAAATCTCACCCGGGGTGGCTAGCAGCAATGCAGGATGAATTGCAGGCTCTGGAAGAAAATCATACTTGGGATCTTGTCCCCCTTCCAGCTGGCAAACAGGCGGTTGGCAGCAAATGGATTTACACTGTCCGGCTAAATCCCGATGACACTCTCCATCGACTCAAAGCCCGCCTTGTGGCTAAGGGCTTTGCACAAACTTACGGGGTGGACTACTTTGATACATTCTCTTCAGTGGCCAAGATGACCTCCGTCCGATTATTCATCTCTCTGGCGGCACATCATCGTTGGCCTCTTCATCAGCTGGATGTCAAGAATGCCTTCCTCCATGGCTTTCTTGAGGAAGAAGTTTATCTGCAACAGCCACCCAGCTTTTGTGCCTCCGGCGCCGAGTCTCAAGTCTGTCGACTCCGCCGCTCTCTGTACGGCCTCAAGCAATCTCCTCGTGCTTGGTTTGGCCGCTTCAGCACTGTTGTCACTGATTTTGGCCTCTCTTGAAGTATGAAGGATCACACAGTTTTTTACAGAACGACTCCTGCTGGCTGTATCCTCTTGGTGGTCTATGTGGATGATATCATTATCACAGGGAGCGACTCCACAGGAATCGCCAACCTCAAGGCGCATCTTCACCACCACTTTCACACCAAAGATCTTGGTCCCCTCACCTACTTCTTTGGCATCGAGCTCTCCCATTCTGAGGACACTATCTCTCTCTGCCAACGCAAGTATGCTCTTGATATCTTGCAGGATGCAGGTTTGAGCACAGCAACTGCAGTGGACACTCCTCTTGAGCCTGGGGAACGCTCTCTCCATACCGACTCGGAACCATTTCCTCATCCCGAGAGCTATCGACGTCTGGTGGGTAAACTTAACTACCTCACCATGACGCGACCAGACATTGCCTGCGCCGTTGGCAAAGTCAGCCAGTTCATGGAGCATCCAACCAGATCTCAGTGGGATGCTGTCCTCCGCATTGCCAAATACATCAAGAAAGACCCTGCACGTGGTCTTCAGTACTCACATCATGCTCATTTGGATGTTGAGGTCTTCTGTGATGCGGACTATGCAGGCTGCCTCGCTAACCGCAAGTCTACTTCGGGATTCGCCGTGTTCTTCGCCGTGTTCTTCGCCGGTAACCTCATCTCCTGGCGCAGCAAGAAGCAGACTGTCGTCTCCAGATCGAGTGCAGAGGCCGAATACCGCGCCATAGCCACAACCACCACTGAGATTTTCTGGCTTCGTCATCTCCTCCATGAGCTTGGCTTCCTGGCACAAACCTCTGCTCATATCTGGTGTGACAATCAGGCAGCCACAAAGATTGCCTCGAATCCCATCTTCCATGAACGGACGAAGCATATCGAGGTGGACTGCCACTTTCTTCGCCACCATCTGGAGCAGCAACATACCAGCTTTGGCCATATTCCAACGGCAGATCAGCTTGCCGACATCTTCACCAAAGGCCTCCCAGGAGCTCGCCTTGACTCTCTCACTACCAGACTGGGTATTCACAGCATCCATGGCCCAGCTTGAGGGGGAGTATGAGATGGTCTTTATGTCTTGTCATCTTTTTCTTTGTGGGACTCAATCCAATCTGGGCATGTTCAGCTTGAGGGGGAGTGTTGGATCCCATTTAAGTTTAATGGGTATTTCTGAGTCCCATATCGGACTTACTCTCCTTGTAATTATTTTTACTCATCTATAAAAGAATGCCTCCGCCTCACTTTGAGGTAAGTGAGGCAGGGGGTTTCTCAACCTACAGACCTCATAATTTACCTTACAATAGTAAATTCTTAAACTATTCAATTATGTGTCGATTGTTTGCATGCAATTTAGTACAATTATTGATTGAAAAGAACTTTATAGAATCCATAAACTCAATTGATTTAGATAAAATTTCCAATGACATCCTAAAACCCTTAAATGTGGGTTTAGTTACCGATGGTTAAAGCAAACAGCCCAATAGTTTTAACGCAATATATCAAAGGAAAACAAGAAAAAAAGAAGAAGCTTTGTGTCCTCCTCTGTCTTGTCCTTTTAAATGACTGGACCTTATGAGTTTTTGGGCCCAAAACACATCCTTATTTTTAATTACACAGCTAGGCCATGTGTTTTAATAAGTTTTTGCATGTGTTTCAGAAATCAGTCTAAACCTTAAAATTATGTGCTGCTCGTGCGATTTATTGTTTTTATATTATAACTATTTTGCAGTTATACTTTCTCTTATAGTAGTTCTAAAGCAGCCTGTGAAATATATCTGCCAGACTTTCCTAACACTTGTATGAATTATGAATTCTCTAGAGCAACAAAGTTCGAGTGCTTGAATGATTCAAAGAATTATAGTAAACATTGACATGCACTGGATCCCATTCAGCAATGTAGAAAGTTCAGGACTGCCAAGGATGTTAGCCAACATAATCCTATGTTATCATTGGCTTGCAATCATCAGTCCAGCTTACTTTCGAAATCTTACTCACTTTGTGGTCACATGAAGGGGGAAAAGGTTTAGTCCACATGAATTTTATTCTTCCCGTTATAGGTGTGAATACGCTTAATTATTCTCCAATTCCCTTCCCCATCTACATATTGTTCTCAACGTGGTATGATAAAGTGTTAGAAGAATACACTCCTGGAAGGTTAATGCCAAAAGGTGGTAGAAGAATTTGATACAAGAAAACCGCTCTTATGTGTTGGAGAGTTGAGCTCTATAGGCTGGCCTTTTTAACGCCTATAAAGTGTCATTCTTCAAACATATACGATGCATAGTAAATGGTAGTGATTACGACCTTTTTTTACCATCCTCAATAATTTGAAAAAGAAAGCTTTAATTTCTGTTCATGAATTTTTCTGTAGCTGTATTTTTTCGGAAGTTCTTCCAATTGATTCTCTCTTTGGCGCTGCTTGAGCCTTTTGGGAAAAAGGAATTGGAAGGATGCATGGCTTGATTAGTGGTGAGAAATATCAGGCCAAGCCTTGACTATATGCGTTGGTTCCTTGACTGTTCCAATGCAGAAATGTATACTTATTTTGTTGCTTCTTTCTTTCCATCATCACCTGCTCTCTCGAATTCCTACCACTTCCCAATGAAATTTCATTGCAATGCTCTCTGGGATCAAGTTCAGGTTGGCTTGGTAGATTACCATGAGAGCAATTGCTCGATGATCCAAGAGTGTAAATACTAGTGGTGACAATTTGGATTCATGGGCTGGGTTCATGTCAACTTGGCCATCATGTGAACCCATTTAAGTTCAACCCTAACCCGACTCATCTAATTAAGTGGGTTGACCCAATCCAACCCATTTGTGAAGGGATCAACCTTAACCTGACCCACCAACCCGTTTAACTTTAAATATATAATAGACTGCATCATGGCATGTCTAACTAGTAAATATCACATAAATTCAATGACCGTTCAAATTGAATTATCCCATTTAGACTAAAATAAATAATGTGTTATAAACATGCTGAACTATCACAAACTAAGTTGATTATAAGAATAAATTCTATTATAAAATTAATTATTATTATATTATTATATTATAATAATATTATTATATTTTTAATCGGGTTACATGGGTTAGACAGGTCAAGAATGGTCTACTCAAACCGGACCTAAATATTATTCTTGTCAGATTACTTTAGCCGATGACAACCCGAACCCTTACCCAAACCCGTTTAACTCATGTTGCATCATGTTAGGTTCAAAATTGCCACCTCTAGTAAATACTGCCTGATTTGAAGTTTTTTTATATAAAATTCATGTTTTAAAATTAAAATCGATAAAATAAATTTTAATAAATTTTATTGAAATTGGGCTGGTACTGGATTGGTTCCAGATTGGGTTGCATTGGACCCAATTTAGTGGCTTGGGTCTGACCGGGTTTACCGTTTGTGGCTGGCCCAGGTTGCCAGGCCAATTTGACATGGCTGTTCTCCCAACTACATGTTTAAACCCCTTTTGTGATTTGCTAGTTGATTTATCTTGGTCTTAAGTTTCTCGAACTTTCTGTGGGTGCATCGAAACCTTGTGATTGGTAGTTCTTAGGATGGCTTAGTCTCCCCATGCTGAACTTGTTGGCGTGACTTTTAATTTTTTGGTTGACAATTTCACATGGAAAACCCTCTTGTGCTCCATTAGGGTTATGGTTTTACTATGAGAGATTGTGTTGATTCCTCTGGTCAGGGTTGTATGTGGATGATTGAGGATTCACGGCTCCATCGGATCGGGGTCGTACTTCGTAACTCACAAGTGAGTGAAGATTTGAATCCTCCCTCGAATTAGTGTCTTTCCTTGGTTTCTGGTGTTAAAGTTTCCTTTTTGGTTTGTATGACTACTTCCGAGGGCTGTACACCTCTCTCTTTTACCCCCCTTTGCGTTTTCCTTTTAATTGAATTGGATTTCATGGTTTTTGTACCTATAACATGGCCTTATCTTCAATCACAGGGATGGGTTATTTGTTTTTATGTGTTGCAGAAATCACATGACCTAAAAGGGAAAAATATGGATAGACCATGTGATTCACTGGATTTTGGCTCTTTTTGTTCTAATCTCTTCAACTGTTTTAGCTGCCCGATCAAACACAATAAAATGAAATGTAAATCACATAATAGGCAAGAAAACTACGGTAAATTCTGAGAATTAAATCTATAAATTCTATGCAGATCGCTTTAATTGATTGTAAAACACTGTGTGCGTGTCACTTGAGGTCCTTGAATTGCATCAAGCCAGAGTCCGTGCATCGTGGGATTACTTTTTCTTTCACAGGGTTTAGGGTGCAAGCTGTACTTGAAATGACTTCTAATGTGGATTGAGATACTTTATTTGTATTTCACTGGTAGAGTAGTTGGTAGTTTAGAAATCTCAATCTTGGTTCAATTGATGGAAAAACACTGCTTGAGTGCGTCTCAATGTCCCAGATTGCATTGAACTCGATTTTGTTTATGAAGTACCTGTGGTCCTTCTCCATCATATGCACTGGTAGGTCCTTTTGATTGCTGGTTAGGACTGTCCAAAAACAATTTGTTTTTTCTTTTGATTGTTCTATTAATAAAATAGTCGGGATTGGGTGATAAAGTAAGAAATGATGGTCTTTTTTTTTCTGCAGTGTTATTTCCTTTTCTGATATATCTTGAAGCCAAATTAAGTGCTTCTGCTCTCCATTTGTGCTAGAGCTTGCCTTGTGTGATACATAGCAAGCAAGGGCAGTTCCCACCAATTCATACCAGTTCCTACCAATTCATACTGCATCTTTGTATAGAATATTCATTTCTATGATTTTAGAGGTCTGTTTTTCTTATTTTTATTCCGCTTTCAGACAACTTGCTACGGCTACAGCTGGGGTTCCCTTGTTTGAGATCTTCCTGAGAATGAACAGGAACGGTGAATACAGGCAGCAGGTGTGATTCTGTGACTTTTTTTTTTCGTATCACTCATTTTGTTTTCATGCAACCTTTTAATTTTTCCTCATTCAATGCCATTAAACAATTCATCCTGTGGTAATTCCAGCCTTGTGTTTTTGTTGAGTCGTTCTTCAAAAATAATTTAAGTGATCATTATTTGATATCATTTGAATTTTAATCCTGCAATATCATGATATGTTTTTCTTTGCTATTCTAAAATTTGTACTCCATGCATTTTGCTTAGTGTAATCAAAATCAATGCTTGGGACTGCAATGCTTGTCTCTGTGGTTCTAATTTAGCATTTGTGTCCATGTATTAATATTTTGTCAAATGCAAATAACGTTCACTTTTTTATTTTATTTTATTTTATCTCTGTGACATAATGCTTGATTACTTTCTCATTGATACATATTATGAAATATACAACCGCATTCTCCAAGCACACAAGGCACATAAATGTAAGGTCCAAATATCATTTAACAGGGAAAGGATTTCTCAAATGCCAGTTGATAATCACACCTGTTATTTTGCAAATTGATTTGTAATATTTGAAAAGAAGAAAACAATTTAATTAAGCTAACTGATTTTTTTTCAGAGTACTAAGGCTAATTAATGAAGTGCTTTAAACGGAACTGCGTCAATGACAATAATGATTCATGGATTGGGTTTCATTGAGTGTTGATTTAACCCAATCCACTTGAGTTGTATTAATTTATCTGGTTTTTTTTGCAAACAATTGAATTTCCTAAATTAGTATGATTCTCTTTGAAGATACAACACTGGTATGTTTTTTTAAATCCTAATCCATTCTTTTAATTTTGAACAATAGCAAAAACCCATAGCAATTCTCTAAGCTTTCCAAACCATCAAAGATGACCTAAATCCGACATTTGTAGCTCAAGTTATCATCAAAACACAGTAGGTAAACAATCTTAAATCAGCAGAATTATAACAGAAATGTTGCAGCGACTTCATGATGATTCTTGAACATCGAAAAGATCGATTCAGACTTTCTTGCAGTTGACAAATTTGTAGAGAATCTTTTTAGCTTTCTAACGCCACAAGAAACTTAATTCCGTGCACTTTAGCTCAAGATATGATTGAAAAACAGAGAGCAAGTAAAACTGAAATCTGCATGTTGCACCAGTGCACAGATTGTAATACTCAACAAACTTAATATAAAATATAGCACACATTATAAAACAACAATATATTGCACACTTAAAGCAAACTAAACATGGATTCTCAAGTTAACTGAAGGAAAGCAACTTATGATACAATCAACATGAATCATTCTTCAAACAACACATAAAGTAAACATGAAATCATATATAATACAACAATACAAATTAAAGAACACATGTTTTGTAAATATTAAAACCGAGCAACCAAAGGCCGAAGAGCCAACGTCATGGCCATCACATTTTTGCCTTCACACGACCCAACTGTTTTATTTTGAACATTCTGCGATTCTTATCTTTTTTTTGTCAGTGTTAATTTCGTTTTTTTTAATGCATGTGAAGCATTCTTTACCTCAATGACCTTTCGTGTCCCCGTCCTCTGAATTGTGAACACACGGCACATTGTTTTCATGTTATTTTACATCCATGCTCTATCCTTTAACAGCTTTTTCTTGCTCTTTAATAACCACCCCAGTGGGGAATCGTATTTTACAGAGTGAGGTGATGAATGTTCAAAACTCATTTTCTGCAATTCGAATTATTCTCAGGCAGTTTATTTGAAGCAGAGAGCAGCCTCCGAAGATTATGCTTCAGCACCCCCCATGACTGGGGGTGCTACTGGCAGCGCCAATCGACCTGATCCTACTGATTCCAATAAAACTGATGTGCTGCTGACAACTATTAATGATGGTAAGGATGGAGAAGACAGAAATGATGATTCTGATGTTTCAAAACTGTCCAATTTCCAGAATATCTTACAAGATATTATCCCTGGTGTGAAGGTCAAGGTATTAAAAGTAGCAGTGCCAGGGAAAGCAGACCAAGATCTTATATCCAAGGTTATTGAACAAATAATAGAGGAAGAAGATGAAAAGGACACTGAACATGAAAGCATAGAAACCGGAGATGAAGCTAGTAGCGAAAGTGATGAAGAGAAAGATGAGATTGAAACTGAAATTAGCGGGGGAGTTGAAAACAATGAGGGTAGTGGCGAGCTTTCTGTTAAAGTTGTTGTTGGGGGCCTCATAAATAAGCCCACTAGCGATGCCACTGAAAATTTTCGGCGAGTCCCGGCAAAACTAGCAAAAAAGGGACGCTTGAAATTTTCTTTTTCTATCGATAAAGATGACAATCCACGAGAATCTGATGTCAAAGCACGGTCTATGCTAGATAGAAAGGTTAAGCTTCAAGGCCAACATAGTATAAATCGCGTTATGATTGATCTTGCCAAGTGTGTTGGTAGGGAGAAGATACCTTTAAAGGTTTGTTTGATGTTTTTTTATAAGCATGTGTTTTTCAACATTGTGTGTTGGTGAATGTCTATGGATGAGTTTTGAATTTACATCTTTTCATTTCAGGTACTCAGGGATGTTGGTGAATTAATGAATCTTGTCCTTAGCCAGGCTCAAAATCCTCAACCCCTCTCCGGTTTGACAACCTTTAACCGCATTGAAATTTCAGAATCTCCAGATCCTTTAACTGGTGAATTGTTAGGGAATTCTACTATCTGCAATTTTTTTGAAAAATGTGTACTGAGATTGAGGTTGTGCAAACGGATGGGTTGGTTTGGTTTGAATATGAATCTCACCGGACCCATATTAGGCAGGTGAAAAAAATTTCAACCCGCATTCAACACTCCAATAGACAGTTTTCCAGAAAACTCAACATGGCGGGTTGGGGTGGCTTTAAGGTTGGGTCGGTTTGGGTTGGAAAAAGTTGTAATAGTTCATAAAAATGCATAAAAATTTTAATTCATAAAAGTAAAGAATTTTTCAACTTCAATAATTCTTTCAAACATCATACCATGAAAGTACAACAATCTCATCTCTAACTGTTATCATTTTAATGTCCAAAAGTAATTATATGTAATTATTTTTTACAAAAAAGGTTAAAATTGAGAGTAATTCACTTTTATATTTAGGATGGGTGGGTTGGGTCAACCCATTTTAAAAAAATAGCTACTCCACCACCCGACCCAACTTAAAGAAAAGAATTGACCCGCCTTGTCCGAGGTTGTTTTGCGGGTGGGTTGGGTTGGTTTTGCGGTCTTGCAGTTTTTTTGCACACCCCAAACTGAGATGGCATACCCCGTCGGGCTGTTGGGGCTGCTTATTTTTTTGGTTTATTTTTTTGGAAAGCTCTTTCTGTTGCAGGGTGTTTGGAAACATTTTGAAATGATAAAAGTGGATTTCCGAGAAGCTGTTTGCTGTATGAGAAAGCTGCCTGATTAAAAAAACAAACCTGTGATATAAGCACTAAACCACATCTCATGCTTGTTATCTGTTTTTTTTGCACATGTAATGATCTTTGCTAACTTTAGTCTTATTAGGACTGTACATTGGGGCTCATGGGCTTTACGCTTCTGAAATTGTTCATTTGAGTCGCAAATATGGTCAGTGGCAAGAGGATGAACGTAAGCAGTCTTCAGATCTTGAGTTTTATGAATATGTAGAAGCTTTGAAATTAACCGGAGATCCCTATGTACCTGCTGGACAGGTAATTTTGTATATTTTGACCTCACTGATTATGGATTTTGCCTCAGTTGGACATATTAATTAGTGAACGACCAGTAGTAGTTTCCTGTTGGCTTGAACAAGGGGTGGTTAATATATTTTATGCCATTGCTATTTATTTTCTCATATGCGATTGTTTTGGTTTTTATTTAAAGTGTGATATTTTTATAGGTAGCATTCCGGGCAAAGGTTGGGAAGAAGAACCGACTTCCTCATAGAGGGATCATTCCTGAAGAATTTGGAGTGGTAACATGTTATTGATTTTTTTTTGACGTTGATCATCATAATTTTCTGAGGTTTGAAGTTTCTTCTTATTTCCTTACTGGATGCTCAGATTGCTAGATATAGAGGGCAGGGCAGGCTTGCTGAGGCGGGGTTTAAGAATCCTCGATGGGTTGATGGAGAACTTGTTATACTTGATGGAAAGGTTTTCAATGCTCCGTTTGCATATATTATACAATTTCTGCCAACATTTTTCAATAGATTTTTTGGTCTTCTGATAAATGTGTTGGATTTTGCAGTACATAAAAGGGGGACCTGTGGTTGGATTTGTGTATTGGTCACCCGAGTATCATTTTCTTGTGTTCTTCAATCGTCTGAAGCTTCAAGACTAGATCTTCCTTGAAATTCGAATGCACGGCAAGTTATTGTTTTTTGTTTTTTTTTATGTAATTTTGAATGTAACTTTATTCCAATTTCTTATTTTTTTATGAAAACATTTTGCAGTAAAATGTGTAATTATTTCATAAGAGGAGAATGGTGAAAAATATTCCAGTGCCCGTGTTTGTTGTCAATTGGGTCTAATGGATGAAATATAGATTTGACGAAGTTTGAAGATGTTTCGAGGAGTTTGGTAGGTAACTTGGTGAAGATGACAAAAATCACGCCGTGTTATTTTTCAATATGCTGTAGTTTTGTGGAGTTATTGAAAAATTCTTGGCTCTGTAATATGATTAACTATTGATCGGGAATAAAAGTGGATGCAACTATTCAACACATGAAAGCCGTTTTACTTGCCGTTTCGTTAAATTCAACAAGCGAAGTCTTATGCTGTGTTTTTTGAAGGGATTTGATATTTGCAGTTCATCGTAACCTCATCTTCAAGCAGTGGGTAAAGAAATAAGAGGGGGAGTTCTAGGTGCAAAGAAGTTGTGTAAATATTTAAATTCATCACAAAGCTTTTCTGAGAGGATACACTCTGGTATCCTCTCCCGGGGTTCCACCTCGATCGAAGTTCCAGTGTTTGCTCTGGTTGTGGGTGCCCCCACGGCCTGGCCCTTCCAGTTTCTCGCCCTGCTGCGTTGCTGGCCGCTTTGTCAGATCCAAGTGCCAAGCTCCTACGATACACGCCGACGGTGGTCCCTCTGACCACGGTGTGGTGTCTTTCACGTTGGTCGATGGGCAGCGTCTGCAGGTGGTGTGGGCTCCTCGACTAGCGTCTCCTGGGATCTGACGGTTGGCTTGGCGCCTTGTTTCTGGATGTTACTGGCTGCTGCTGATGTCTTCCATCGTGGCTTGCTCTTTATCCCAGTCTGCAGTGTTTAGGTTGGTTTGCCAATGCTGTTTCGGCGTTGCCTCTTTTGCACGGGCCTTCGCTTTGTCCTGATTGCCAGACCTCCATTCGCTTCCTCTACTCTTCAAGCTCCTACAGTGTTGTGGTTTGCGGTTCCTAACAACGATGACCCTGGCGGTGTTGGTGTTGGTGTTGGGTGATCTTTCTTGGACGGATAACAATTATGGTTTTTGTTAAATTTGATGGATTATTCACCATTGTCCATGATATAAACATCACAACTAACAAAACTCGGAACTCGTAGAGTATTTTTTGCACGTTAAATTTATAATTAATTTAAATTAGATTTGAAAAAAGATAAACTCGTCTTATGATTGTTTTTTTGATGAAAATGTGGATCGCTTGAAATCTTTTAGATTACTATTGTTGTGTAGGAAAGACCCGAAGTAGAGTTCCTCTAGTGGCGATTCACATGTGGTCCTTTGATCTTCGAACAACATCGATGAAATGTTGGGTGCTAGTGTAGTGGATCGATCGTCTTGTGTTCGTCTTGATCGCTTTTCGTTCCTTCAGGCTTCTCGTTATTAATAGGATGAGAGAAATCTAGAGAGTAGTCTGGAGAATAATATTTATTCCAATAATTAAATTCAAATGGAATTTAATTGAAATCAATGAAAACACTTAGTATGTGACAACCACACACAAACACTTATTGTGTAATATAATCTTTTTATCACAATATATCATTAAGCAGATTGCACATATGTGTCATCAACCTATGTGCTTGATATGTTTTTTTTGACTATCTGAAATATGATCGTCGTTACACCATGACCATGAAATTTAACGTGACAGTTCCATTTCAATCAAAGGATCGAGATATCAACTTCCATAATGATGAAAGAGAGAAATCATTCTTCGATTTATTAATTAATGACATGTCATTCGCGACACACTCAACATACCATACTTCTCGCAAACATATGACGTCACGATTTTGGTTCGTACATCAAAGTATGCGAGTCATGACAAGCATTAATAATATTCTCAAAGTCTAAAGACTATTACACACGATCACAGATAGAAGTATCTGATGACACTTAAATATGCAAAATTTCCACCAGTAGGTCTGTTCTCATAATCTCTCATCTTGAAAATTATCAAGTGCGAATTTCATGAGAAGTAATCTCATCTGTTTACAAGTACTCGCATATGATAGTCAACATTCTATGTGTCCCATCATAGTATGTTATTTGATCGTATAACTATATTTAAGAATATCATCATGACATTTTAAGGTTCTCATCATTACATGGAATTGCTATGATCTTATCAGATATTCTAGGATATTATTACATTAAAATCATGCAGAACAATGAACAATATAGAATAAGACGTTTTATTAATATTCAAATATTTGAATATACATAATCCAAAATATAAACAGTTGATTCTAGAACACCAACTCCAATAAGGCGATGACAATGCCTTGCTGGAAGTAGGGTTTCAGTGGGCTCATTTATGTTTTGTTGGTTTTTATCGGTATTCTCTGTGTTTGTTGGTGGCCTTTCTGGAGGGGTTATGGTTCAAGTGGTTTTAGGCATTTGGTGACCCCCCTGTTTTGGTTAGTGGTGCTCAACTCGTCGCCTGACGACGGTTCCTAGTTGTTCCAACAATCCCTTGTCAAGCGTCGGCAGTGCAGGGTTCCAAGGCAGGTCTGGTTGGGTTTCTTGTTGGCATGCTGTCATGTTGGCTTGGGGTCTCGAGACAGGGAGTCTCGAGGTGGATTATGGGGGCTCAATGGGGCGACTGACCGGTGTGTGTTCACTTGCGCCTTTGGGCCTCAACTTCTTTGGGTGGGTTCGTTTGGTCTGTGACCCTTTTTAGGCTTGTCGTGTGTTGGGCATTAGGCTTTGTATGTGAGAGTTTCCCATGAACTTGAATGTTTGGCTATTAAAAAAGTACATAAAAGGGTTTTTTTTAAAAGCAAAGAGATAAAAAGAGGTGGTGATCTTTGGACTCACTGGTGAATCAATTATAAAATTTGTATCCACTCAATAGTGTGTTGGTAGATTCTTAGTACACCAATACATACACATTTTGGATGCAACCCTTTCAGGTGAACCGAGTAAAAATCCTTATGACCTTGCACACCCCACCATTATTTGATTTGACAGATTCAAGTGTTCTTGCTAAAATGAGAAAAACCATTTAGTAAGAAACAATGCTCACTATAATTTCCCCCCTCTTAGAGTGATCATGACCTTGGTTGTTGCAATAAGTGATATCAGAGTCAAAAGGCTATATTTTGAAAAATATGTCACAAGTTTTGATATTGAAAACACTGTTAACGCAAAGGGTATTCCACTATTTGACAAGTGTAATTACAAGATATGGAAGAATTCAACGAGATCTCATCTTCGATTCCTTGAGTTGAATGTATTCTCTACTGCAATATATGGAATTCAAGCAAGTGATTCCATAAAGACGTCATTGAATGAAGTGAACAAGAAGCTACTTAATGGTAATGTAATGGCACAAAATGCCTTATCTGGGATCACTCTTGAATCAAATACATGAAGATGATGAGTTGCAAATCCACCAAAGAATTGTTCGTTTAAGTGTTGTGTATTTTATCTAAATAAATTAAATCGTATCTTTTAAATGATGACTATAATACAAAATATAAAACTAATTTAATTAGTAATTGATAGGAAATAAAAACAAAAACATTAAATGTATAAAAATAAAATTTTCTATAAAAACAGTTTTTATATATCTTATGTTTCAATTTAAAAGTTAATTTTCTCATATTTAGAAATCGATTTAGATTAAATGGAGTTCAAATTCGGAATCAGTATGCTGAAATCTAATAAGATGAGTCTTGTTATATTTTTAGTAAAAGAATAATTACCATGATAAATATTTATTCAAGGTTAATGGGGGTAAAAGAGACAAAGTGAAGTGGCTCAAAATTTTGATTATTAAAAGGACACATGCACATTCTAGATGACCTTTGTTAGGGAGGAAAGTCAACCCCACATGTCTCACCAACATCTCTTTTCCTAACTCACCTAACTCCCATGTGATGCCATTTTTGCCCCTCACCCAACTTTAGTTTCCAAGGAAACGTCTCTCATTTTCACCTATAGAAGGAGTCCACTTCCACCCATTCTATCATCCATATTCACTCTGAATCTATTGAGCATGAATTCCCTCTCATTTTCCCTCTCAAGAGTCTCTCCAAGGAGTTTCTAAGGTTCTAAGGAGTTATTCTCAAGCTTTAAAAACCCCCTTGCAAGTAAGGGTTTCCAATCATCCTCTTTTCTTTTCAGTTGCATTTCTTTTGTTATAATGCCATTTAAAATTCTTTTTCATATACTCCCATGCTTGTTATTATCATCCTTTGGATATATTATTAATAAGATATTACTTATTCCCTCTAATTATAGCATTTTCTTAAGTTATTATTCTGAAATGAGGGTTCATAACCTTTTCTCTACTTTTTTTTGCAATCTTTCCATTTCCTTTTCTTTTCAAGAGAAACGTTATTATGCTTAATTGCTATAAATTTCTTATTATATCATTAATGAGATATCACCATTCTTTCTCATTATACTGTTGGAGTTGGTGCCCTAGAACCAACTTCTATGTACTTTATGATTATTTGTATTCATACCTTTTGAATATTAATAAAGTTCTTATAGCATCATGATTGTTCTTCTGCGTGACATAATATATGATAATGTCCTAAGAGTATTCGTTGCATTGAAAGTAAAGTTCATAACAGTTCCCCGCTATGATGAGAACCAGAAAGTGCAATGATAGTATTCTTAAATATATATATATGTTCTATGATCAAATGATATCATTTGATGAGACACAAATGATATAAACTATTAGGTGTAGGGGCTCATAAGATATTAAGACTTCTTCTCAAGAAGTTCATCCTTGGTAATCTGAAGAAAACATGTTATGAGAACTTGAACCATCAGTAGGAAATCCACATTTATACGTGTCATTGGGTATTCCTATCCGTGAAAACGTGTAATGGTCTGAAGACTTTAATATTATTATTAATGCATATCATGAGTCATGTGCTTTGTCGAATTTCAATAAACTATGAAGACATATGTTCATGGCGGAGTTATGCGTGTCACGACTAATATGACATTAATGAATAATGAGAGAAAAGATTTGTCCCTTTTCTATTTAGTGGAAGTTGATATCTCAGTCCTTGTGATGTTTATTCTATCAATAGGTTCATTTCTAGAAAGTCAAAGAAAGAGACATCGAACACATAAGTTGATGACATTTGCATGCAATCTGCTAGACTAGAGATATCATGAAAAATAGATTATATTACACAGTGTACGTTCACATGTGGTTATTGTCGTTGTGATATTTAACTTCTTTCTCTATGAGTTTCTTGACGTATTTTTAGGCGCTAAACTTGGAATTTAGGTGGTACTGCCTAATGCTACTAAGAAAGAGGTCTAAAGGGTCACACACTAAGTGTATTTAGAACTTCAGTTTAATTTTATATGAATTTAACACGTTGAATAAATATTATTCCTCTATGTGGTTTAATAATTATTCATGTTTGATTGATCACAAATATTCAGTCATTGGTTATTTGAGAGAATATATATGTGAGTTGAATATTTAATAAATATGTGTTCCCTATTTTAGTGAATATAATATTTATTTATTTATCAGTGAATAATGCAGTGATATTTATTTATTTAAATAAATAGTCATTATTCACGATCTGATAAATATTGAGGAGGATTGACGAACCGAGTTTGTTGGTCCAGTGGAAAATAATATATTAAATATTATTTGAAGAAATATTAATTAATTTATTTGATATAATAATATTTATTTATCCGTAAGTCTAGCACATGTCAAGTAAATAATAACATTATTATTATTATTATTATTTAGACATGAAGTTCATCAGGGATTAAGAGAATAATAAAGACTCGTGTAATTTTTATCCCCCAACCTCAGCTCTATTTAAACCTGATTATATCATCCTCAAACCTAATCATCGTTGTGCAATACAGAAGTCTAGAGAGAATTTCCCCAAGCACTAGAGAGTCTTTCTTCCATATCACTCTTAAGAACGGAGAACAATTTTCCCCCTTCACCCTCTCAACTCTAGAGAGAACAAAAAGAATTATTCCGATCTCGAAGCGATTCTTATGGAAATCATCATCAAATGACACAAGAGTCACAATCCTTTACGTTGGCGCCTGAATATTTCTACAACAACATTCAGAGGCTCGCAATGCACATGTGGATCACAGCTAGAGATATTTTATCCTTGAATCATCTCGCTGTAACAATAGTACGACAAGAAGTGGTTTACCAAATATTCAATGAAAAAAGAATTCCAATGCAGGGTAATTTTTTATTTATATAAATTAATTATAAATTATATGCGACGATCCTGTATTCTTGGTTCTGACATCTATGTCAATTCACGACTAACCATTATCATGCACAACTCAGATTATTCATCAATTATAATAAAAATCCGAGTTGGCTACTGTCCAATAGGCTCTTCCACTATGCCCAAAAACATCAAGTTGTATCAGAATGGTCACATATCAATTTATAATTATTTATTGATCGTTGATTGATTTACGCATTTACTGATAGTTTTTATTTTTGGTTTAATTGTTTTTATATCCGAATTCCCATATATTCTCTTCTCATTTATTCTCTCCCATATAATAAAAAATGGATTAATTATATACAAAGAACATCCAAAGAACCCATTTAAAGATAGTGAGGATTCTGACTGGATAACACAAGAGTATACGACATGTAGCTTGTAGGTGCACACTGTGTAACCATGTACACTGAACCAGGATGAATCACGAGAGATCCATGTCTTCGTGCAGTAAACGCATACGACCAGTATTAATACACACCATATATTGACCATGTCATCCCGACACACGATTTATCAGATTACATGTCGTGTAAATTTCTTACACGTTTTGTACCTCATAAATATTCACGGTCAATATACACACCCAGTCCCTAAGCATATGTCACAGATATATGGTGAAACGACATATATGACATGTAACTGACTTGTACACGTCATGTATACTACCTGTTTACACAGAAAGTCAAAGTAATTTTTTATTCAATTTAAACCTAATCAACATATGTTTGTGTGTCATTTATTGACAGTACACATTGTGTGATAGGTTTTATATATTAAATTCTTAATTAATTTCTGCATAATATTCAGAATTACATACTGTGTATGGTTGGAATATGCTGAATACTCCACGCACATTAAGAATCATTACACACTTTGTAAATAACATGTGTTCGTGTGTCATTTATTGACAGTACACACCATGAAATAGGTTATATATATATATATATATTAAATGCTTAATTAATTTCTACATAATATTTGGAACTACATACCGTGTATGATAGAAATACGCTGACTACTCCAAATGCATTAAAAATCATTACACATTGTAAATAACACGTGTCAGTGTCATTTATTAACTGTACACACCGTGTAATAATGTGACATAATGTGCATGCTATATGTCGTATGAGTAGACAATATACAACTACAATACATGTTGAATAGTTTAGATGGGAACTCGTTGTGTTTCCTATGACAACCTTGCTCTTTATTACAATTTAATTCATGATTTATTACATAAGAGTACATATAATACAACCCAAAAGATCGAGAATTCTAGTTTCTAGTAATTAGATACATTACATAACAACTTAAAACATTAAATACATTATCTTTATTGAACACTTACTTAACATGCTCATTCATTCGTACTTAAAACTACATGGGATAACCTGGAGATATACATAAGAAAAGTGCGAGCTGTAAAGCCCAATAAGGGAATAAAAATGGAATAACATGAAGAAAGTAATACATGTTAGAAAATAGACATATAAATGACACATAAAAGGGGTGAGAAACATAAAAATGAACAGTGAGACATTATATAACATGATAACATAAAGGTAAAATGATAAATGTGGTAACAACTTAAAACATGACCTTATAAACATAGGTCAAGGCTAACTTCCAAGACATCATGATGGAAAAAGTCCCATGATGGATTAGGTTCACTCCTTAATACCTTTCATGATGTCTCATGAGAATAAAACATTACCCAATACATTGGAGTGCTATATAATTCCAGGCACACCCATCACTTCCATTTCATTCACACACATAAGCGCGCCACATAGATCATAAAACATGGAATCATTCATCATAACATTTTATTCCATGATAAAGGAGTGTGAAATAAATACATGTAATTACCCAATCAAATAAGTATAAGTGAATAAAGGTGAACACCCTTGAGATGAAATGAGTATGAGTATTCACTGCACAATTGTTTTGACACAGAAAGTCACGGTGAAATTTTAGCAGCATAATGGGGGCGTATGAATGTTCATGGGAGGGCTTGATGAGATAGAAATAGGTCTCTCATAATTTAGACATAAAATGGATAATAATAGATATATGAAATAACATATCCCAAAATTAGGAAATGAAGATAAACGACATAAGATAAAGAAGATACTTGAATAAAGAGGAGAAGAAGAGGACCCCTAACTAAATTTCGGCATGGCAACGACTTAGGTAAATGCTATAATGAGAGGGTATACTTGTATATAGTTATTATATAATAAATTTTATAGTAGTGGGATCATTATAAATATATTAAAACATAACAATTTAGATTTAAAAGACTAATTACAAAGTAGGTGCTTGAATGGAAATGAGGAGAGAGGAATCCCTTATCTTGAGAAGGTGATTCCAAATGCTTGGGAGGAGCTCCTTGAGAGTTTTTGGAAACCTTGGGAGGACTCTAGAGAGGGTAGAGAATAGTAAGGATGGGATAAAAGGTTTTTTAGTGAAGAGAAATGAGATTTTGGGTGAGTTTATATAGGAACGAGTGGGGAATTCTTTATTATTTCTCAAACTTAGGTTTTGGACTCTATATAATAAAGTAATCGAACCACAAACCTTTACATGGTTTTTGCCCATGTTTTCTACCAAAGAGGGGTGTTTTTAATTATTTTATAAGTATAAGGGCTGAAATTATTAAAATAATATCCTTGCTGATGTGGAAGTGAGTAATGTCCATAAGAAATGATTTTAAAACCTTAAAATATATTATAAGTTTTGGAGGATTCATAAAGGATTTATAAAATCAATAAAATAAATATAAAATCACATTATTTTAAAGGTGAAACATATATTTTTTCATATATACCTTTTATAGTATTTATTACATCATTTTTGAGTCATTATGATGTCATAATACACAACATATATTTATACCGTATTTAATTTTTACCCAAAAATTCAACTATCTCAGAAAATTATGAAAAATTCACCATTGTATAATTATGACATGCTGATTCCAAAAATAATATTTATTTTATCAAAATAATTTTCTAAATATATGAATTTTTAATTTTAAAATAGAATTGGCATTTATTAAGAAATGCTGTGTTTTATGACAATAATAATTTTCAAACCATTATAGAAATTACATTTTCCATCATAAAAATTATATTATAATTTAAATTTAACAATCATAATTTAATAATAATATTTATTATAACATAATTTATTTCAAAAATACATTAATTCATCAAAAAGAATGCCTTTATTGAAATTGTATATTACTCAAAAATACAATTTGTGTTTTATCGCATCAAAATACAATTTTTATCAAATTGATTACTTAATCAATTATAAAGTAAAAAATAATAAGGAATAAATATAATCATCATCTCAATGAAAAGGAAATTTAAATATTCATACTATTAGAGTTTATTTTTTTCTAGTCTTTGTTAAATTACTTTTACCCTTAATTAATCGATTTTCCTTTTACCTTGGTAATAAATATCTACTATAGTTACTATTTATATTGTTAAAAGATTAAGTTGAACTTATTAACTAATATTTATTATTATGATTCCAAATATGGAATCCATTTTATCAAAATCAATTCATAGAGGTGGAAAATTTTAATTTAATATAAAACCCACAAGCACGATGGAAAGCGATCTTTCGAAAAGTGTATTTTCAAGGAAAAAATGATTTTACTTTAACTCTATAACTAGTAATCTTCATTATATGAATTTAAATTCATAAAGATAGATATAAAATATAAAAATTTCATTTAAATTATTTCTCATTAGGTTTTATTTTAATTAATTATAATGGAGAACATTATGCATTTTAAAACAGTTTTCAGAAAAAATACGTTTTGAAGCCTAAAAATAAATTTATACTAAAATCGAGTATAAAGTTGATTTAAATGTAATTAACTGAATTAAATATAAATAAATAATACTTATTTTTCTTTGAAATAAAATTTAAATAATAATTGGACTTTTAAATTAATTAATTTATCAAAAAATGAAAATTTTACATAAAAACAGTATTTTTCACTATTCACTGAAAAATCCATATTTTCTGAAAAATCCTAAATATTCACCCTAAGTTAATTTTGATATGATGATATAAAATATGGAGTTCGTTTTATCAAATAAAATTTCTAAATGTTCTATAAAATAATTATAATATTTTTTTCATAAAAAGAAATAAAAAAACTTTTTTGAAGAAAACATATTTTGGAGAGAAAAAAGACATTGCCAAAAATTGATTGATTATTTAATAATTATTAATCAATATATTTAGGACATATATTTTATAAATTAGTTAATATTACTATTATCCATAGATTTAATGGAAAGGTTAAAATTGTCATATTTAAATAATCATCGTTTGTTTGAGTTTGGTGTTGCGAATTGTATACACTGTCAAACATAGTTTTATCTTTTAAAAACTCAGAGTATTACATTATTACTCCATTTTATAAATATCATCCTCATAATTTTAACTTGAACTTGGTAAGCAATGTTTTTTAACACTTGAAAATATCTTTATTGAAAACCCACATCGTAAAAAGGGTTAATGATGCATCCACTTGAAAGGAGAGAAAGGGAAGTACGAAGGTCATCACTTAACTAAGTTTACAAGTGTGAGAATATTAATGGAAAGTGAAAACATTGACATGGAAGAGAAAACTAACACTAAAGAACTAATAGAGTGTGATAGAAAACATGGCCAGGAGAAAGTCAACGACTACAAAACCATAAATCTATGATGGGTGATAAGACCATCAATTCATCGGGAATGATCGTAAAGGGATAACTTATAAATGATGCTTATTCCTTAACTTATGAATTTATAGGATTCAATCTATATTATCCATGATCTATTTATTAACACAGACACTTATGAGCATTTTTATTCCCTTAATAATGGTTCAGAATGAGGTTGTGAATTTACTAATGCATATCTCTTGGGAGTGTCAAACCAGGTGTGTAGTAAGACCTATTTTCATGCACCACCTCCTGGTCAAGCCTAGCTCAACGTGGGTTTTTTGGGTTTTACCTCAATGTACATCTGTGTCAGAGCTACTTCCACTTGTAGTATCTAGTCATGGATGCATTTGCTTGATAAACCACTTACTCTATACTTTACCAAAATTTAGGGATGTTTTCTTATACTTAGTTTTATACTTAAGTCTTTCGCTAGAGTTTTATAATCCTAATCCAAAAATAAGTAAACTTTCCTTTGATACCAACTTTGACAACCCTACTCTTTATTTCACTTTAATTCATGATTTATTACATAAGAGTACACACAATACAACCTGGAAGATCGAGAAGTCTAGAATCTTTTGGAATTAGGTACATTACATAAAAAATTAAAGAAAGAAATACATCATCTTTATTGAAAACTTCTTTAACATGGTCATATTATTCCTTCATCCTTAAAACTGCATGGGATAACCTAGGGACATGCATAAGAAATAAGTTAGCTATAAATCCTAGTAAGGGAATAAATATGGCATAACATGAATAAAGTAATAAATGTTAGACAATAGACATATCAATGAGACATAAAAGAGGTGAGAAACATAAACATGAACAATGAGACATGATATAACATGACAATATAAAAGTAACATGGGAAATGTGACAACAACTTAAAACATAACATCATAAACATAGGTCAAGGATAAATGCCAAGACATAATGATAGAAAAAGTCCTATGATGGATTAGGTTCACTACCTAATCCCTTGAATGATGTATCATGAGACTAAAACATTACCCAATGCATTGGAGCTCTATATAATTTTAGGCGCACCCGTCAATTTTATTTCATTCACATACGTAAGTGTGCCACATAGATTATAAAACATGAAATAATTTATCATCATATTTTATTCCATGATCAAGTAGTTTGGAATAAATACATGTAAGTCCCCAATAAAATAATTATAAGTTCATAAAGGTGATCACTCTTGAGAGGAAATGGGTATGGGTATTCACTACATAATTGTTTTGGCATGGAAAATCGTGGTGAAATTCTGAGAGCATACGGGGGCGTATGAATGTTCATGGGAGGGATTTATGGGAGATAATGGGGTCTCTAATCATTTATACATAAAATGGATAGTAATTTAGATATACAAGAACATGTCCTAATATTATGAAATAAAGATAAAAGACATAAGATAAAGAAGATACTTGAATAAAGAGGAGAAGAAGAGGATATCTTACTAAATATCAGCATGGTAATGACTTAGATAAATGCTATAATGAGAGGGTATAATGGTATATCATTATTATATAATAAATTATACAATAGTGGGATCATTATAAATACATTAAAACATAACCAATTGAGATTCAAAAGGCTAATTACAAAGTGGGTGCTTGAATGGAAATGAGAAGAGAGGAATCCCTTACCATGAGAGGGTGATTCCAAATGCTTGGGAGGAGCTTCTTGAGAGCTTGGGGGAAACTTGGGAGGACTCTAGAGATGGGTGAAAAGAGTAAAGAAGTTATAAAAGGTTTTTGAGTGAAGATAAATGGGATCTTGTGTGGGTTTATATAGGAAATGAGTGGGGGAATTCTTTATTATTTCTCAAACTTTGGTTTTGGACTCTATATAATAAAGTAATCAAAACCAAAAACCTTCCCATAGTTTTTTTCCTATTTTTTTCCAAAGAGGGTTGTTTTTCATTATTTTATAAGGACAAGGTCAAAACTTATTAAAATAACACCCTTGATGATGCAGAAGTGACTCATGTCCTTAAATAAACAATTTTAAAACCTTAAAATATATTATAAGTTTTGGAGGATTCATAAAGGCTTTATAAAATTAATCAAATAAACTTAAAATCAAATTATTTTAAATTGGAAACATATATTTGTTCATGGATACACTTTATAGTATTTATTATATCATTTTTTGGTCATTATGATGTCATAATACATACCATATATTTATACCATATTTAATTTTTACTTGAAAATTCAATTATCTCATAAAATTATGAAAACTTCACCATTGGATAATTTCTACATGTTGATTAAAAAAATAATATTTATTTTATAATTTTTTTAAATATATAAATTTTCAATTTTAAAATATAATTGACATTTATTGAGAAATACTGATTTGTTTTAACAATAACAGTTTTCAAACCATTATAGAAATTACATTTGACATCATAAAAAATATATTATCATTTAAATTTAACAACCATAATTTAATAATAATATTTTATTAAAATATAATTTATTTCAAAAATCCATAAATTCTTCAAAAGTAATGTCTTAATTGAAATTTCATATTACTCAAAAATACAATTTGTGTTTTATCGTATCAAAATATAATTTTTATCAAACTGATTACTTAATCAATTATAAAGTAAAAATAATAAGGAATAAATATAATCATAATTTCAATTAAAAGGAAATATAAATATTCATAATTTTAGGGTTACTTTGTTTCTAGTATTTGTTAAATTATTTTTACCCCTAATTAACTTATTTTCTTTTTACCTTGGTAATAAATATTTACTATAGTTACTATTTATATTTTTAAAAAATTAAGTTGATCTTATTACCTAATATTAATTAATATGATTCCAAATATGGAATCAATTTTATCAAAATTAATTCACATAGGTGGAATAATTTAATTTAATATAAAACCCGCAAGCACGATGGAAAGAAATCTTTTGAAAAATGCATTTTTAAGGAAAAAATGATTTTACTTTAACTCTATAACTAGTAATCTTCATTATATGAATTTGAATTCATAAATATAGATATATAATCTAAAAAATTCATTTAAATCATTTCCCATTATGTTTTATTTTAATTAATTATATTGGAGAACATTATGCATTTTAAAACAGTTTTCATAAAAAATATGTTTTGAAGCCTAAAAATAAACTTATACTAAAATATGGTATAAAGTTGATTTAAATGTAATAAATTGAATTAAATAAAAATAAATAATACTTATGTTTCCTTGAAATAAAATTAAAATAATAATTTTACTTTTAAATTAATTAATTTATCAAAATAAATTACAATTTTACATAAAAATGATATTTTTCACTATTCACTGAAAAATCTATATTTTCCAAAAAATCTTAAATTTTCACCCTAAGTTAATTTTGATATGATGATATAAAAAATTAAGTTAGTTTTATCAAATACATTTTCTAAATTTTCTATAAAATAATTATAATATTTTTTTTTATAAAAAGAAATAAAATATCATTTTTGAAGAAAATATATTCTGAAGAACAAAAAAACATTACCAAATATTGATTGATTATTTACTAATTATTAATAAATATATTTAGGACATATATTTCATTAAGTAGTTAATCTTATTCATGTCCTCAAATTTAATGGAAAGGTTAAAATGATCATATTTAAATAATCATTATTTGTTTGGGTTCTGTGTTCCGTATTGCATACGCTATCGAACATAGTTTTCTCTTTTAAAAACTTGGGGTATTACATTACCTCTAAGTACATGAATTGTAATTATTTAATTTTAAATAAAATTAATTTATTTAAAATTATAATGGATGAGAATCTCAAGAACAATTTGAATGAAAATTAAGATAAATGAATGAATTAATTAATGAAGATAATTAATTGATTCAGACATGTTTTATCTCAATTATGAATGATTGAAATGAATGTTAGTTTATGAAATGTGTGGTATCTGAATTTGTGTGAATGATCTTGAGCTTGGACTAACCTATGTATGTGAATTATTTATTTTAATTTATTCTTATTAAATTAAAATGATGGTTTTTGTGTTATCCCTTCCTTCTAATTATGTAAGAACCCATGCACCTACAATTTCTTTTATGTAAAAACCCCTTAATCAATCCATTGGTTACCATCACTCATGTGTAACTAAAATCATATGTAAAGGATGGAGCTCCTAGAAAAGTGTCGATGGTCCAAACTTGGAGAAGATGAGAAATCAACTTAGGAGATACATAAGTGCATAAGTGGAATGTTGAAACTCAAACTAGAGCATGGTTCCATGATTCTTTTTCCATAGGATCAAAGGTTGGTTTATCATCTATTAGATAATCCAACCATTATAAAAAACCTCATGATCATACCATTTTATTATTATTTTTTTCAGTTTCATGGTTAATTATTTATGAATGTTTTATTGATATCACTTAATAAATGAATTAATAAGAATGCAATATGAAATTAAAATAAATTAGACTATGCATAAATTTTATCTAATACATTGTAAAATACTTAAGTAAAATCCACTGAATATTAACAAAGAATATAATAAGATAAAATGAGAAATTTATGAACAAAGATAAAAATCACTCAAATCAAATTAAGTCAAAATCTTTACATTACTTAATTTAGAATAAAACAACTAGATTAGACTATTTACTTGGCCCTCATCATGACACTTCAATCTAATAGGGAGTTATAAAGAAAGTTATGGGTTTACTTAACTAAATTTGTATTGGGTAAAATTGCCTTAGTCCACCCAATACAAATTTAGAGACAAGTGTTGAGGAAATCCAAGTCCAGGATTTCAGGACCAGGGAGTCTACTCAACGGTTCAAGGAACTGTGAGTTAATGTAGTTGGAAAGACTCACATACCTAAATACCTTAAAATAACTTATAAGGCCCTCATATGAGTTATGAGAAGAGGAAAATGGAACTCTATCACTATAATACCCAAGTGACAATATATTCCAAAACTAATAGTGAGGGATATTAGGTTTCAATAAAATAATGAGAGGACAATAAATTAATTTATTATCTATTTTGTAATCCAAACAAAGTACTAAATAATATGCTCTTATTATAGAAATAGAAATCCATACGACATTGAATTTATCACTACAATCTATATTAGAGAAATATATCCTTATTATGGGCTTAGATTTCCAGGAATGGTATAGGTTCTTGTGCATTATAACATTCCATGAACGGAAACTATATGTGATGGAAACCCCTATTCTTAAAGCACTTGGTAAAGAGGCTTGTGAGGAACAAATCTCTCTACATGAAACATTTAGATTATTCCAATTATTTCTAATAATTTATTCTACCATCCATGTCCATTAGGATCATAAAGAAACATGATAATATGGATGTGTATAGCATGATGTCTCATCTTCATGATCTTTATCAAGAGAAGGCAAGACAAGAGAGATATGACATCTCCAATGCACTATTCACATGCAATCTTGGAGATTCGGCATCGACCGAGCCTCATGTAGTCAAGTTAATTACCTACATAGAGCACTTAGACATATTAAAATTTAAGATCCTTGATGAGTTGCAAATAGATCTCATTTTATCCTCACTACCTAAGAGATTCCATGGTTTCATTGTTAATTACAATATGAGAAATAATGAGAGGTCTCTCAGAACTATTCACCTTGATTCGCCAAGTTGATAAGGACATAAGTCATGAAAAACCTATGGTCCTTATAATGAGTAAAATGAATAAAAATAAAAAGGGCCCCAATACTCACTCAAAATCTAAGGCTCTTGAGCATCATCCTTCCATTAAGAGTAAGATCCAAAGAAATATGAAGGAAAAAGATACAGTATGTTTTGTATGTGGCAAGCCGAGCCACTAAAATAAGAACTACACCCAGTTAAATAAGAAAGGGAAAACTTCATGTGTGTTTGTTATCGAGTGTAATCCTTCCATATCTACCAATTGGGTATTAGATACAATTTTTGGTGATCACATATATATCCAAATACATGAACTAAGTAGATTCTAGAAGATTACTAGTGGAGACATGAAGACCTATGGGTGTGTGTGTCTAATTACCTAAATTAAACAAAATATTTCATTATAATACATTCCCATGATATTTTAGGTTTAGAGTTTTATAGAATTATAACGAAACATTACCTAACATAACTCATGTATTTTTAACTAATGGAATTTTTTTCCACTATATGATAAACTACTTAATCCATAACAAGTTTTCATCATCACTTATAAATTCTATAAAAAAATAAACTCTTCTAGATGTTACATATTTTTCTAATCTTCATAACATGAGGAAATGAAAACATAAGAAATGGGTGAGATCAAATGATCAGTAATGGAAAACTTCAGTGATAACAATCAAAGATCATAAGTGAACATAAGACATGCATATGAGTATAACTAGGAATACATAATAATATCATACCCAACAAATCATAGATCAAAAGTCATGGGTCATAGAATAAAGCTTGATATAATATATGGCATAGATCAAAAGTTTGAAAACATATGAAAACAATCATAATCCATTATAGAGTAACACAAGCATAAAAATAAGCACAAAATTATGTTATATCCTATAAAACAACTCAGAGATATGAAAAAACCATAAGTATAGAAATTATAACATAGTCAATCAAGTATCTGAATATGTTTTCCTTAGTGGATCAGACTTTAATAACTTGTTTAATTGAGTGGATAAAACTTTAATCACCTATTTCCATTAGTGTATCAGGCTTCACTCACATGTTTCCTTTGGTCGATCAGGCTTCAATAATCCATTTCCCTTGGTGGATCAAGCTTTACTCATCTATTTCCCTTAGTAGATCAAGATTTAATAACCTATTTCCCTTGGTGGATCGAGTCCTCAAAATTCATTTCCCTTTATCTAATGAGATGTAAAACTTTAACAAATTCATTGGATGATGATATATGACCCCACCCATCATCATCTATAAATATTTGTGCCACATAAAATCATATTATAAAGAACCCATAGAAAAAATGGGTTTTATATCCCTTTTAAATGGAATCATATAAAGGAAACATTTGTAATTTCATAAATAATGATAACATGATATACCCATAGAAAAAAGGGGTATCCAAAGATATGTAGTGAATTTATAGGTAAATACCATTTAATCAATATAATAAATCATACGATATTTACACCGTACATATAAAGGGTATACAGTCAAGTCAATAATTTTCTCAATCAGTCGATGTATGACATCTAGGTGAACTCCCATTAATCAAAGGAATCAAAAATAGAATATCTATAGAGGAAAAACATTAGAAGATAAATTACAATCACACACCAAAGATGATTAGGAAAAAAAGGTAGTGATGAATCATTCCTCCAAAAGAGAATGAAATTACACAATTCTTCCAATAAAAGAAGTTAAATGTCATAATTTTGAAAATATCCTCAATAAAGAATAATATATATCAAAGGAAATTGACTTAGAATAAAAAAAATACTTTTTAGGAGTTTTAAAAAACTACACTTTGGAAATAAGAAATGTCCTTGATCTCTTGAAATCATTTTCAAAGGATTATTTTATAAAACTAGGAGAGAAATAATTTATTTCAAAAACTATGAAAACATAGAGGTAAAGTTTCATATAAAATGAAAAAGGTAGAAGAAATATGTGTTCACATGGAATAAAAACTTAAAATATATTTTAGATGGCATTTTTTTAACATTATCGTAAAAAAAGATGAAGTTATAGTTCCTTTTATTTTTTTTCCAAAAGTTAAAGTGATCACTTTAAAGAAAGTTTAATTTTGAAAAATAAACTTCAATAATAGATCATTTAATGAAATAAAGGTTATCAAAGGAAATGTGAAGTTGGGGATAAAACATTATATTTGAAATGATGGAAAACCTTTTTAAATATTTTGAAATACCCTTGTTGAAAACCCACATCATAAAAGAGTAAAAAAACTTATTTTTAAATGAGGAGAAGAAAAATATGTAGGTCACATTAGATAAAACATAATTAGGTTTCTACATATAAAGGATAATATTTTTAGGAAAGTAAAATATAGATAATGAGGGGAAACCATCATTAAAGATGATGAAAACTATTCTCAATAATGATATACTTTTGAGAAATAAATTTTACCAAGGTAAAAGTTTTGAAATAAAAGGTCTTTATTCATCATAGAGAAAGATAAAAAACCATTAAATAAAATCTTAGGGTAGAAATAAGTTCAAGAAGAATCATTTTAACTCAAGTAAGGGAGTTGAGTTAAATAAAACCTTTATGGTAATGATAACATAAAAATAAAAAGAACATGATAAAGTTTCCATTAAATAGATATTAAAATACCATGAGATAAAATATATTAATTATAATTTATGTCCATAGGGAAGTGAATACACTATATAAAATAAGAAATGCTGTGTAATATCAAACATGTCTCATGGAGTTGAAATTGAGATAAAGAAATCCTCACAGCTTTTGTAAGTTTTGAGTCAAATCACCATGAGAGAATGAAATTGGAATAAAACATTGAACACCATGAAATATAATGGAATAATTATACAAAATGATAATGGGGTAGTATTTTCACCATGAAAAATAAATCATGGTGTATAACATAAACATGTCTCAAGGAATTCAAATTTGAGACAAAGATGACCTACCTTGATCACATCTTCCACGAATGCATTCTAACATCTTGTATAACAAACATAAATATATTAATGAATTATTTCAGAACCATATTCATATGTAAAACTATTTATAATTTTCATTTATAAAAATTATTGACATGTATATTAATTATTTTTTACTTATTTTCCTAGATCACGTGTTTATAGTTTTGACCGTTTGTATTAGTTTTACAGGAGCAATTTTGGTGTTCATTCTTCTTAAAAATTTGATCATTCAAATATTATTAAAGTTACTATAATGGATGAATTATAATGATTTATTAAGTTTTAATTTCATTTGATGAGTGTTCCACTCTTTATCTTTGAATATGAAATCAATAATTAGAACATTTTGATGATTTTGTTAACCCAAAAAAATAAGTTTTCTTAATTATTGAGTTAAATTTTGATGTATCCTTTATATAACCCAAAATAAATCATTATTTTAATATTTATATCATATTATACCATTAATTATGTTTTCATAGTCATTCATGATATAATTTTATCGCATTGTTAAAGTAAACTAACCCAAACATGACCATACCATGATTAATGAATGATTATGAGGTGAATTAGTTGCAATATCATCATAATGGTAACATAATGATATCATTTAGTATTTATTAGTGTGATATATTAAAATTATAAATAATTATGAGAATAATTTATGGATACAAAACAATTATATAGTATGAATAAATTGTTTTTTCCTTCTTAGTTTGCTTGTTTAAGATGATTAATTTTAGAGTGATTTTTTATCATTCATATCATTAATAGGTTATTAAATTTGTATTACTATAACATTATTCATATAATAAAAATCATATTTATCCTTTTAAACCATTATTTTAACTGAACATGAAAGAAAAAAATTAAAAACAGAATACATCGATCCATGGAGGCGATAGTCTGCACGTGCGCATGGATGATGTTTCCATTTTCATAGAACATGAGAGATGAGAAATATGATTTATCATTTAAAAATATTAAATATTGTATAAATATAATAATTATACATTAAATTAAATTTTTAACTATCTATGTTTGGCGGTGAAGGAAAATGAACACGTTACTTCATGGAGGTGGTAGTCCACACATACACACATTTCACATTTTCGTTTTTCTTAATAGAAAATAGAAAAGGTGATTAATGCTTGTAACATCATTATAATAACATATCAGTATAATAATTATAATGATGTTATCATTTTAATATGGTGTAATGAAATCTGAGGAATAATAAGTGCATATAAATAAATAGAAACGAGAAAGGAGCGGTTAGAAATATACACCTCACTGCTTGGATCATCTCCTTTGTGAAGGGGTTAAACCTTTGAGGGATGGTCTTTTGAGAATACCATAACATCTTTCATATGGATAGGAGTGTTGAAAAGAGGGTTGGATATATTTTAGTTAGAACTAAGTGGGTTGTGGTGTGAGGGAAAGTGAGAAGAGGAGAGCCATTTTTGTAAGTGAAAAGGGATGACATTTTTGTTAATACCCACAAATTTTTAATAATGAGAAATCACTCTCAAATAAAGTGGCTCCAAAATTGATAAATAACGGAGATGATGAGTGATAAGGTTGATAAATTCCACAACCGTACATTCCTTTACATTTTTAAAACATTTTTGAAGTCATGTACTTTTATTTTTTTATTTTTACCATTATAGATTTTACCATGGCACCTAGAACAATGAATTTATATACACTAGTTCTTAATCCTTTGAGTAGATAAAAAATGAACTGCTTAAGTAATGAAATAGGTGAATCTTGGATATTGAATAAAATATTGGGACATTGTATTATTTATTATTTGATAAATTTATCTAAAAGGCATATGGTTTTAGATTTACCTCAACTTAAATTGAATAAAAATAAGTTATGCGATGCATGAAAAATGGGAAAGCAATACAAGTAATATTTTAAACTGATTAAAAAGGTTTCTACTTATAGAGATATAGAATTAATTCATATGGATTTTTTTGGGCCATCTAGAGTTGTAGAAATAAGAGGGAAATATTTTTTTGATTAGTTGATGATTTTTTTAGATTTACTTTGGTTTTCTTTTTAAGTGTTAAGAGTGAAGTCTTTTAAATTTTTATAAGTATTTGAAAACTGGTTAAAAAAGAGTAATATGCCAAAATTATTTCTTTAAGAAGTGACCATGGAGGAGAATTTTAAAACCATGATTTCAATGTCTATTGCTCAAAACATGGTATCAAACATACCTTTTCCCCTAGGACACCTTAACAAAATGGTGTTGTTGAGAGGAGAAATGGAACTTTGTAAGAAATTTCAAGAACAATGCTATGTAAATATAATCTGCCTACTCATTTTTTGTCTAAAGTTGTGAATACAACATTTTATGTCATAAAAAAAGATCTAATTAGTCTTATTTTGAAGAAAAAACCCTATGATCTATGGAATAATATAAATCCAAAAGTTGGATACTTTAAGGTTTTTGGATGTAAGGTTTATATTCTAAACACCAAGGATAATCTTGGTAAATTTGATCCAAAAGATGATGAAAGAATATTTTTTGTATATTATACTACTTTCAAGGAATATAAAGTTTTCAATAAAAGTTCAAAGATTTTTGAAGAATCAACTCATGTGAAATTTTATAAAAGTGTTCCTTTTGATCACAAAATAACTCAAATTGATGAATGAAGTGATTCTTTTGAAAACATGAGACCTGAACCTATCTTTGAAAATAAAAAGGATGAAGAGTTGGGACTTGATTTTATAAAACTAAATATAGAAATTTTGGATACTAGTGAACCAGAAAATGTGATGCTTAGATAGTTTATAAACCTTAGGAACCATCCCTTAGAAACTATTATAGGAGGCTTAGATGAAGTAATTAGGAATATGAGTTTAAAAAACCTTGTATATTTTTCTTCATTTTTATCTCAGTTAGAATCTATGTCTATAGAAGAAGCTTTATTAGATGAGATTTGGGTTATATCAATGTAAGAGGAGTTAATCCAGTCCAAGAGGAGCAAGGTTTAAGAACTAGTTGATAGACCCTCTGACTATCCTATTATAGGAACAAAATGGTTTTTAAAAAATAAATAGGATGATCATGGCATGATAACTAAGAATAAGGATATTCTAGTAGCTAGAGGTTATAATCAACAAGAAGTTATATATTATGAAGATAACTTTTCACCTATATCTAGATTAGAATCCATTAAGATCCTCATAGCCTATGCATCATATATGAATTTTAAATTACATAATATGGATGTAAAATTTTCTTTTATAAATGGTTTTCTTATAGAGGAAGTTTATATTTAACAACCTCCTAGTTTTGAAAATCCCCATTTTCCAAATTTAGTTTTTAAACTTACCAAATCTCTTTAAAGACTTAAACAAACACCTAGAGATTGGTATGAAGGTTTAAGTTCTTTTATTTTATCAAACAATTTTTTAGTAGGTAAGGCATATCCTACTTTATTTAAGAAAACTCCATATTTAGATATTTTGTTAGTTCATATATATATTGATGATGTGATCTTTGGTTCTACAAATAAAAAATTATGTAATGAATTTTTAAAACTGATGAAAAAATAATTTGAAATGAGAATTATGGGTAAGTTAAATTGTTTTCTTGTTTTTTAGATTTATCAAAAAGACTTTGGAAATGTGTTGAATCAAAGAAAACACATACTTGTTTTTTAGATTTGAAAGTAGTAAAATACATACAAATCCTATGCATTCTAATAAAAAACTTGACTTGGATGAAGCTAGGAAACTATTTGACAATAATTTTTATTGAGGAATAATTATAAATTTATTATATTTGACTTCTAGTAGACCTGACATTATGTTTGAAGTATTTCTATGTGCTATATTTTAGGAAAATTATAAATAATCTAATTTAAAATATGCCAAAATAATTTTAATATATTTAAAAGGAACGATTTCTTTTTTCTTTAATTTTTAGAAAAAGTTACGATTTTAATTGAACTTCATATTTAGATGCTGACTTTGGTGGTTGTAGACTAGATATGAAGAGTACCTCAGGAACCTTCCGGTTTCTTAACAAATACCTGGTATCCTAGTCTAGTAAAAAACAACACTCTATTGCATTATCTACTACTGAAGCATAATATATTACTACTGGTAGTTGTTGTGCACATGTATTGTGGTTGAAAAACACCTTGATGGATTTTGGATTCAATTATAATCAAGTGTGAATTAAATGTAATAACACTGGTGCTATTAATATTTTAAAGAATACAACAAGTCATTCGAGAGAGAAAAATATTTATTTAAGACATCATTTATTGAGAGATCATGCTCAAAAAGGTGATATTACTATATAATTTATCTCTATTGAACATCAGCTAGCAGATATCTTTACCAATCCCTTTGTGTGTGATCATTTTTATTTCATCAAAATAGAATTGGGTATTTTCAATTTAAACGAGTTTAATTTATTTATGCAATTTATATTAATTCATGCTTTATTTTTTAATATTTATTTTAATATTTTATACAAATTTAATTAGTCTATTTTATTATATTTTCTTAAGTGATACACATTTAGGAAATAAAATTTATTTCTTTTAGATTTTATTTTAGTTATTTATTAGTTGGAATCGAACCTAAAACCCATTTGGGTACATAAGCATTTAGGGATTTGGGTCCATGACCTAAAACATAACTGAAACTCGACCCATTATCCATTCGTATATGTATCATCTTCCCAAATATGAACCATATCCCTAAACCTTACCTTCAAATGACCCTATCATCCATGGGAAATTTGAAGGGAGTGGATGAAGGAAGTTCTAGTTCATCTAAAGAATCCAAAGGAAGTGTGTCTTGAAGAGTACTTGTTAGAAAATCCATTAATATGTCATGGATGAAGACAACCGAAATGTTGCTAATGAAAGTGCTTCAATTTCAAGGATGGGAGTTTGTGTTTGATGAAAATAATTATGCCTTTCTATTTAAGTAATAAGTTCATGAGTTTATGAGTAATGTGGAGTTTCAGTTTAATCAAACAGAGGAAGTGGTTTCATCGAATGTCAATGGAAATCCAATGATGGTTTCTTTTTTCCAAATGACTGAGATGTTCCTTTTTCCCCATGAGGGGGATTTCAGTTTTATTGAGAACTTGGTAGCTACAAGTTCTGTTGGACCGTCAAAAGTGTTCAAGTTTTTTTTCCGGTACCTCTGCTTTTGAAAAGAAGACTGTGAAAGATTTTCTAGTGGAATGTAAAGTGTTGTGCAAGTTCATGAAGACTGGGATAACCTAGAGGGATGGTGAGATGAAGAAATTTATTTTTCAAGACATTAATTTATTATAAATTTTTATAAATAACTTGAAATTGAATCTTCCATGGTATATTATGCGCTTCATGCATCTTTGTTGCAAAGTAATGGGTAAGCTCAATTACTATCCTTATGGAAGGTGGATCTCTCTGATTTTGAAGAAGAAAGAAGTTGATTTAAATGAAGGATATGCAGTAAAGTGCCACAAAAGAAACATGCTTCCATCTATTTTATTCAATACAATTGGTTATTTTTGGGACCCTCCTTTAAACTCCTTGAATCCTATAGGACAAGAAGGCATGGATTAGGGGGATCCACCTCAAACCTCACTACCTACAGATACAACACCTACTGAGATGATTCCTACTAGTGGAGTGTAAGATTCAATACCAGTCAAATCCAAAAATTTAGTGATAGAAGTAATTCCTACTGTGGTTGAGCCTGTCCAAGGTTAGGAAGATGATACTCAAAATCATGTTACTAAGTTTGCTGAAGGAGGTCAACATGAAGAAACTAGTTTTGAGACAACTATTTCTTTTCCTAAGGAGAGGCCAATTAAATTTGTGCCCATAGTTTTAGATTCTCAAAGATAGTTTGAGGCTATGGTAGAAGCTCAGATAGTGTATCTAGTTCCTTCTGGATCACCATATAGTGGAAATCAAGTTGATGATGTGGTTATGGGGTGTTCTGAGCATTCATATACACCTCCTGCACTATCACCACCTCCAATTGATCTTAAGGATGTTCCCTCTTATAGTAATAGATTAGATAGGTTAGGAAATACATATTTTTCTTTGGACGTAATAGATGAGTTTGATAATCTCAATGAAAATTATTATGATTTAAAGGTGAAGTTTGTTTCATGAAAATATGAGATTAGAGAACTTCATGAGTCCTCTATTTCTAAATCTAATTTTAATAAGCTGGTTATATTTTTGGATGCCCAAAAAGAATTGATAAATAATATTCAATATGTTCCTCCTATTTAGCCTACAATAATTTCTGAGATAAGTTATAAGGAACTTGAAGAAATGAATGCTTTAGTGAAAGGATTGAGGATTTTTGTCATACCAAAGCTGAATTTAATGATCTTGGTATTATAGTTTCATCTCAAAGTGATTTGTTTCAGAATATTCCAGTGGTGCAATAAAATTTATTTCAGTAAGTACATGATGAGTTTAAGTCCTTTAGAACTGAGATTAAGGATACTCTACACACTTTACGAAGTGTGGTAATAAGCCAGTTCAAATTCATAAAGAGGTTTTTTCCTAATTCTTCTCCCGTGGAACTATCTGTTGCTTCTTATTTTTAGAGTGGGTTTGATCAAGTACTTTCAGAATTAAGTTTAGCGTCCTCACAACTTCAATTCCTCTAGTGTGATCTAATCACACTTGTTCTATTTTAAGAATAAAATAAAGATATTTTTGGTGAGTTTCAAGACACCGAATAAGTTTTAAGTAATATTAGTATTGGAGTTGATATGTGCATGATTTATCATGTGATCATCTCAAATAATATCTTGATGGTATGATAGAAGAAAACTTGGGAGTATCTATGTAGTTAGGGGGTATGGTATCATTCTCTATTTGACCTATTGTTGGGAAAAAATCCCTCAAGGTAACATTGCAGTATTTTTGGGTTGATTGTGTTTGTTGACAAAGTAGGTTTTCATGGATATTTGTCGAGTTCCCAAGAATTTGTTGACAATCCTTGTTAACAAAGAACGATGACAAAGGAAAGGGCGATATGGAGGCGGTACAAAAGAGCAGTACAAGGTGGCGTCGTTTCCCAGTGTTTGCCAAATTTTTGGGGTCCAAAATTTGGAGTTTGGTGAGCATCATGAAAATAGGATTTCCATGAAGAGAATAATTTAATATGGCAAAGACATGAATTTCGTGAAGATAGGATGCATGGTTTGGATTTCGCGAAGACCAGAAAAATGGAGGCGGTGATGTTTCGCGATTACGTCAAAGCTTCGCGAACGTCAGAGTTGAAGCGCATCACGGCGGTGAAGGGCTTTGCGAGGGAGCTTCACGGCGAAGGCACAAAGGAATGTTGACGGTAATGCTCCGCGATTACGATGAGATCCGCGAATGGAAAATTACCATGGTGCTTCACGATTTGGATAGAATTCTGGCGGAAACTTCGGAGCTTCGTGATTTGAGATGATGTGGCGTTTACTTCACGCGTAAAGTTCGAGGGTCGGTGGAATCCCCTATAAATAGAGGCCGACCCCCTTGAGAGAAGTAGAGAGATTTTTCAAAGAAGATCATTTGCTCTCGATTTGTGAAGGTGGATCGCAGAGCCAGTGTGTTCGTAAAATAGGTGCTTCGCAGAGGCTATTGTAGCTCCGCGAAACCTGCGAGCTCCACGTTGTCTTAGTAAGCTTCGCGAGGGACGTTGCTTTGCGACGACTTGAGCTTCGAGAGAGTGCTTCACGAAAGTGCTTCGCGAAAACTCAGGAGATTCGCGAAGGCTTGTTTGAGCTTCGTGAAATTGGGAGCTCCGCGAAGTAGGGTGCTTTGCGAAGGTGTTTCCAAAATGAATTGCCCAGTGTTCAGAGGCAAAGAGGTATTCATCAGTGGATGAAAGTTGGACTTCAACAGAGCATCTATCAACAGTTGAAGATGCATTATTTCATGAAAATGAAGAGATCTACAGGTTTATAAACTCTGAGTGGATTCCCTTCTAGAGCAGTGAGCTTAGGAAGAGGAATAAAGTGATCCTCTCCACCGAAAGTTAGCCAGAGAGAGAGAAATAGGGAGTGACCCTTGGGAAAGTAGTGAGCTGACCCTAAACCTTGTGAAGGCAGTGAGCCTGGGAATAGAAGTGATCTATCCCAAATTTTGTATCCACATCTTATGAAGACTAGTGGGATTTGGTACGCATGGAAACTTGTCGGCGTATGCTCCTTGGACGTAGCCCAGTGAGGGTGAACCAAGTAAAATTCTTTATGTCTGCCTTCTTACTTCTCTACATTGCATTTGAAGCATCATCATCAGACAAAGAAGAAAATAAGTGGTCATAATAAACACACAAGTGTAAACAAAGTGACCCTTGTAATAAAGAGGTCAAGATCCAGTGGGGCAGGAAGAATTTTGTAAAAGAATATCCATACTCTGATTCACCCCCCCTATCAGGGTATATATGCCTCTATTGGTCCTAACAATTGGTATCAGAGCGAAGGTTGCTTTTATCAGATTTGTTTGCTCCGATTTTGTGTAGTCGATCTGTGGGTTTAAAAAATCAGTCTGCTCTTATCTCGGCGAGCCATGGCAAAGGGAAAAACATCCAAGAAGAAGCAGAAGTCAGGTGGTATTCCTCAGTGTGGAAGTGTGTATAGAAAAAGTGTGATTCAATTTAAAGAATCAAACAGTTTACTGAAGGAAGGTCTGGATGAATCTGACAGGGAAAATATTGATTCACTCAAGCATGATGTAGGAATGAGTGAAGTACATGAACTTCAAAGTGATATTGAAACAAGTGATGATGAAGAAGAAAGAATTGAAGGAAGAATAGATATGAAAGCTGATTTAGAGGCTTCTCTTGAAGAGATAGATGTTTGGAGAGCTAAAACCAAGAAAGCTAACAAAGTGGTTCATGATGCCAAAGTCTATATGCAGCAGCAGGAAGAAGAGAAGTCTGAGTTAATGGATAAAATTGAGAAACTCAAGTTATCAGCACCAGAGAACTCAGAATTAGTTGGTGAGTATAAGAATAAGATTGAAGAACAGAAAATGGAGATTGATGGCTTGAATAAAAACGTTAATGATCAAGTCAAGTGAATCGAGGAACCTGATATTCCAAGTTATGTTGGAAACACCGATGAAATTAAGTCTAAAGACATTCGGATCCAAGAATTGGAAATTGAGGTCAACAAGATAAGAGGCTTAAATCAAAGGCTTATTGATATGGCAACTGACCTAAAGGAGAATAATGATTCTCAGGGTGAGGAACTAAAAAAACTGGCTAAAATAAAAGGAAAACAAAAGGCTGGTGATTATGAAGAGAGTCAAAAGTCAGATGAAGTTCAGAATCTGAAAGCCAGAAATGTTGATCTTGCTACACAACTATCTGAGCTAGTTCAGAAGAATCAAAGACTACAACAAGACAATGCATGTTGTTCTGATTCTGTTGCTCAAGAAAAATTGAAAGTAAATGATCAGAGTGACATGGTGGATAAGATGACACGTGAATTGGAAGATGAGATGAGTAGAGGGAAGATTCTCAAGAGAGAACTTGATGTCCAACTTGAATCAAGGGAGGCGAAGATTCAAAAGTTGGAAGAGGAGCTAGAATCAGTAAAGAAGGAAGTGGAGAAATCCAATACTAAAGGAATGCCAAAAATGAAGGATGCATTACAATTTCTATTTGATTATCCTTCGATAAGTGATGATAAAATGAAGAACAGATATGCTATTTCTGAAGAGAAACAACCGAATATTTTCTCAGCTCAAAGACCAGCAAGTTTCGAAAAAGTTGGTATCGGATTTGATGAATCCCCTCCCGTGCAAGATAGAAAGAGAGCTGTGAATAGTTCCAGATGTGAAAGAAATCCTATAGGTGCTGGAGATAGGCCTAAAAGGACAGTTACAAAAAGTAGTGATGACATGTGCTATTTCTGTGGGATTCATGGCCACACATCAAGATTCTGTTCAAAGGCTTTGGAATACATTTCAGGATGTGAAAACAGAGACATTACTAAATCTGAGAATAAGAAGAAGCATCATGATAAATCAGAGAGAAGAGTTTCTCAGAGGAGAACATTCATCAGATGCTATTACTGTGGAAGGATGGGACACACCATGCGTATGTGTCAGGAAGCTCAGGAGATCGATGCCAGAATAAGAAAACAAGTTGCATCAACATCTCAATAGAGAAGTGATGAAATGAGGTATGCCTTTAATAGAAAATGTTTCATATGTTCTGATCATGGGCATTTGGCCAGACAGTGTAGCAAGAAGAAAGCTGGGAAGGAAAAAGAACCGAGAAAGAGATTACCAACTCCAGTGGTACATAATGAGAAATTATACACTGGGAGACAAAGTGGTAAGGTGAAAAATAAGCTTAGAGCCTCAGGGGAATCACATGGAGCTGAACGAAAGGTGTATCAATCACCTCCTCTTTCGTACTCACAACCGATCTCAAGGAGAGAATGTGAACAAACCTGGAAGATTAAGGGTAGATCTACTCCAGCTATGATAAAGAAGAATGAATGTTCAATGGAGGAATCACCACCAGCGAAAAAGAGTGTGGTGAATCAGACATCTGATAAAAGAAAGATGAACAAAGAATGCATCGAAAAATCCACATGTCGTGTTTCTCAGCGAGAAGTGAAGGAAAGAGGAAGACCCCTAATATAGGAGAAGAAGAAAGGGAAGATGCCAAACATAGAGGTTCCTACTCAGATAAATAATCATGGAAAATGGAATTTTGGTAGAACCTCAAAGAAGGAAATGTGTACTAGCGGGTTTATACCCCAAGCAGTGAGAAAGGCCGAGCCTACCAAATCTACATATCAGAAAAAGGCTCAGAATGTAGGCAATGAATGCCTAGTCATATGGACAGAACATTTGAAGTTGGCTAGGAAGCTGGTGGAAGCAAGAAAAGAGTGTGATTCCCTCCAAGAAAGAATCAAAGGGTTGACCCATCAGGATCAACCACAATCCTCATCTTGAGGAGTCCAGAAGGAAACCCCTCTCCCTATATATATAAATGCTATTAACTGGTGATTCATGTGTTTTAGGTTTTAAGTAGATACGATCCATGGGGTAGTGGCATATAATGATGCGAAGTGGAGAAGTGATATGCTCTAGAGTTTAAATTGATTCAAATCAGGTAGAATAATTGAAAATGAAAGGGAGAAACTGAGCATAATTAGAAGTGATTGTGTTATTAGCTTTATCTCTTGTTTCCTACACCGAGTTCCAACTCAGTAGGCTTAGAGATTTGGTTAATGGCTCGATGCTGAGTGCCAGATTAGTATAAATGGTTCATGTGGAGAAGAATGGTTATGGGTCTCTACCGTTGGGCCTAACAGATAGAATTGCTGTGTAACACAGGGGGAGTATCCTATAACAAAATCAGATGCTAGAGCCATCAAAGCAATAATTGGATGACTCAGCTCAGGAATTCCCTATCGAGGGAAGAAAGAAACACATGGAGAAGAAGTAATAATCATGCGCCTCATTCTTATCTTTTTTGATCTAACAATGTGGTATCAGCTGACTGCTTTCAGGATACCATGAAGCTGCGAGGGAAAATCAAAGGCGTGTCAACAAAAATCTGAGAGAATAAGTTCAAAGAAATGACATCATTGAACAATGACACAGTGAAAAATTTTTAGCTGAAAGAAATGAAGCCACTAAAAAATTAATCAGTGAGCAATTTCCTGATGAATGTGTTGAGGAAGAAAGAAACAAAAGGGGAGAAAAAATGATTGATGCCGATTCAGAAAAGAATTTGACATGGGAGATTGTTTCGTGGCCAGAAGATAAAAACGTCATCATGACTAAATGGGTCTATCAAGAAAAAAAATGAATGAATATGGCATAGTGATTCAGAACAAATCACGACTGATGTGAAAAGGAGACTCCCAGATAGAGGGAATAGATGTTGATGAGACATTTTCACCAGTTGCAAGGCTGGAAACGATCAGACTATTTTTGGCCATTGCAGTGCAAAGAAAGTTCAAGGTTTTCCAAATGGATGTAAAATCTTCCTTCTTAAATGGAGTTCTGGAGGAGGAGGTGTATATTGAGCATCCAAATGGTTTTCTCATTCATGAGGATGAGAACAAAGTTTGCAGGATGAAGAAGGCATTGTATGGGCTGAAACAAGCACCAAGGGCATAGTACTCAAGGCTTGATCAGTATTTGAAGAAACTTGGTTTTCAGCGTGGAGGAGTTGATTACAATCTCTATTTCAGTAATTACAGTAATCAAAGGATTATGGTATTGGTTTATGTTAATGACATAATATTTGGTGGATCAGATGAAGCTCAGTGCAGACAGTTTTCCGAATTCATGAAAAATGAGTTTGAAATGTCAATGATTGGAGAGATAACGTTTTTCCTTGGTCTACAGGTGACACAAGGAAGGAATGGAACATTCATTTCTCAATATAAATATGCCAAGAAGGTCCTGAGAAGGTTTGGAATGGAAAATTCCAAGTAGATGAAGACTCCGGTTGCCACCCGGATGCAATTATCGAAAGATGAAGATGGCAAGGCAGTTAATATCACAGAATACAGGAAAATTATTGGAAGTTTTTTGTACTTGACTGCAACAAGGCCTGATATTGTTTTCGCCACATGCCAAGCAGCAATATTTCAGAGCAATCCCAAGGAAAGCCACATGATTTCAGTGAAAAGAATCCTTCGGTATATCCAGGGCACAGTGGATTTCGGCTTGACATATACTGAAAAATCTCAGACAGAGTTATTGGGATATACTGATGCAGACTGGGCCGGTTCAGCAGATGATAGAAAATCAACGTCAGGTGGTGCATTCTATCTTGGTGGATTGTATATTTCTTGGCTAATCAAGAAGCAAGATTGCATTTCATTGAGCACCACAGAAGCTGAGTATATTGTAGCCACTCAAACATGCACACAGTTATTGTGGATGAAGCAGCAGCTTGAAGATATGGGAGTTGAAGTGAAGTCTCCGATCAGAATCCATTGCGACAACTCAAGATCTATAAATCTTAGTAAAAATCCCATCCATCATTCAAGGACAAAGCACATTGAGATTAATTATCATTTTATCAAGGAGAAGGTTGAGCAGGGAATCGTGAAGTTGGAGTATGTGCCTACAGAGCTACAGGTTGCAGACATTCTGACAAAGGCCTTACCCAAGGAAGATTTTGAGAGGCATCGACTGGCTCTGGGAGTTCAGTCAATTCCCCTCACTTGAAATAGTGTGTATGTGGGACCCCCCTCTCCCTGAGGTATGATGTGTTTTTCCCTAATGTGCTGATATGTGTTCTCTACTATGTTACAGACTACAAAGGAGTGACCTTTGGGTTCATTGACAAAGGGGGAGAAAATAGTGATTGTTCAAGGGGGAGATAGTGTGGCTATACGAGAAATCATGACAGATACGGGGAGAAGCTGACCAGTGGAGCAGCCAGATAGGGGGAGAAATGAGAAAGGGGGAGAGTTTTAAATCTGACGATGCTAGAAGTGATTGATCAAAGCAGAGATATCACGACATCTGAGGGTCGTGATAAAAGCAGAACAGTGATTTTGGAATGGTGAGAGAAGGTGTCCAACTATCACCAATTGGGATCAGTGTGGTTCAACAATTGGTATCAATTTATGAATTGGTATCAGGTTGGAATCGACAATTGGTGTTTTACATTAAGTGATTCATTGACGAACTTTTCATACTACTCTTGTTTCTCACGCCGAGCATTGCTCATGTGGGCTTAGAGTACGTGTTAAGTGAATCCTTGAACGCTATCATAATCTCAAGAGGCAAATGGTGGTAGCGGCTGGAAGAAGACTCAGTGAGGTATCAAAGTGCAGAAAATCTTTCTGAGAAGAGTTGTGAAGAGTTGTCAACAAACCCAAAGGGGGAGATTGTTGGGCAAAAATCCCTCAAGGTAACATTGCAGTATTTTTGGGTTGATTGTGTTTGTTGAAAAAGCAGGTTTTCATGGATATTTGTCGAGTTCCCAAGAAGTTGTTGACAATCCTTGTTAACAAAGAATGATGACAAAGGAAAGGATGATCTGGAGGCGGTACAAAAGAGCAGTACAAGGTGGCGCCGTTTCCCAGTGTTTGCCAAATATTTGGGGTCCAAAATTTGGAGTTTGGTGAGCATTGCGAAAATAGGATTTCCATGAAGAGCATAATTTAATATGGAAAAGACATGAATTTCGCGAAGATAGGATGCATGGTTTGGATTTCGCGAAGACCAGATTAATGGAGGCGGTGATGCTTCATGATTACGTCAAAGCTTCACGAACGTCAGAGTTGAAGCGCATCGCGGCAATGAAGGGCTTTGCGAGGGAGCTTCACGGTGAAGGTGTGAAGGAATGTTGACAGTAATGCTCCACGATTACGACGAGATCCGCGAACAGAAAATTGCCGTGGTGCTTCGCGATTTGGATAGAATTCCGGCGGAAACTTCGGAGCTTCGCTATTTGAGATGACATGGCGTTGACTTCGTGCGTAAAGTTCGAGGGTCGGTGGAATCGCCTATAAATAGAGGCCGAACCCCTCAAGAGAAGTAGATAGATTTTTTAGAGAAGATCATTTGCTCTCGATTTGCGAAGGTGGCTCGTAGAGCCAGTGTGCTTCACGAAAGAGGTGCTTCGCGGCGGCTATTGTAGCTCCGTGAAACCTACGAGCTCCGCGTTGGCTTAGTAAGCTTCGCGAGGGACGTTGCTTTGCGACGACTTGAGATTCGAGAGAGTGCTTCATGAAAGTGCTTTGTGAAAACTCAGGAGCTTCGCGAAGGCTTGTTTGAGCTTCGTGAAATTGGGAGCTCTGCGAAGTAGGGTGCTTTGCGAAGGTGTTTCCAAAAGGAATTTCCCAGTGTTCAGAGGAAAAGAGGTATTCATCAGTGGATGAAAGTTGGACTTCAACAGAGCATCTATCAACAGTTGAAGATGCATTATTTCATGAAAATGAAGAGACCTAAAGGTCTATAAAATGTGAGTGGATTCCCTTCTAGAGTAGTGAGCTTAGGAAGAGGAAGAAGGTGATCCTCTCCACCAGCAGTGAGCCAGAGAGAGAGAAATAGGGAGTGACCCTTGGGAAAGCAGTGAGCTAACCCTAAACCTTGTGAAGGCAGTGAGCCTGGGAATAGAAGTGCTCTATCCCAAATTTTTTATCCACATCTTATGAAGAATAGTGGGATTTGGTACGCATGGCAACTTGTCGGCGTATGCTCCTTGGACGTAGCCCAGTGAGGGTGAAACAAGTAAAAATCTTTGTGTCTACCTTCTTACTTCCCTGCATTGCATTTGAAGCATCATCATCATCAGACAAAGAAGAAAATACGTGGTCATAACAAACACACAAGTGCAAACAAAGTGACCCTTGTAATAAAGAGGTCAAGATCCAGTGGGGCAGGAATAATTTTGTAAAAGAATATCCATACCCTGATTCACCCCCCCTCTCAGGGTATATAGGCCTCTATTGGTCCTAACACCTATCAATGAGAACACCAAACTTGTTTTCAAGAGACTAAAATTCATCCATCTTACAATATTGGAACTGGATTCTGATTCGTTAGAGTAAGAATAAAGTTAAAAATCAGAAGAAGCTTCAGAAGTGCCTATGTCGATTATAGGAAAGGAGTTAGTTATTTATAAACCTCCAAGTATAGTTACTTTTGTGGAATCAATTTATCCTATACCCACTGTATCAGTTCAAGTTAAACATAAGATTTTTTTTATTAATAAACAAGTTTCATAACCTTTTATCAGTGTATTGAAAGAAGTTGTTCAAAATTTGATCAATTAAATAGAAATTATGGAAAAAAGTTGCAATCAGTTAATGAAAAAATGATTAACATGTAGATTTTAGTAGAGTGGATATTAAATAAGATTTTAGTGGATATGTTATCAGATCTAACTGCTATGGACATAGCTTCTCTTCTTATCCCTCTTGCTGTTAGTGCCACTCCAAGTTTCATTTTAGGAAAACTTGAATATTTTAAGAGGATTATTAGGAGTTTTTTTTATATTTATTAGATGCATAATCATTCCTCTTTCATTATTATGAAATTTTTCAAGTCATAAATTGTCCTGAGGATAAAAATGTGTAGTGAAGATTTGTTTCTAATGAGAAGAAGAGGGCCTCTCAGTCCCGATCCTCTTGAATCTTATAGTGGTACTAGATAGAGAATTGAAACAATTTATGATCCATAATTTGGATATCATAAAGATAAATCAAATTATGATGTTCCTTTATCTTCCAATCATTCTTAGGGAAAACCTTCTTCTTATGATCCCATCAAGAAAACCCCTTTTAGGCTACTGGAACCTAAAATTTTAGTCTAGGACAAGGCTATTTGGAAAAGATTCATAAAGGTCCTATTCAGCGTCTACATATAAAAGTTTTCATTGGATCGAAAAGTGAAGCTATATCTGTGGTTGAGAAGGAGACCCCGCCATCCAAAATGTTGACTCCAACCACCTATATAACCGAACCTACTTTTAAGATACCTCCACCAAAACTACCATCTCAATTTGACCCCATTCACAAGCCTAGGTATTCTGACTAATCTATTGTATTTGTATTTTTTGGTTGTTGAATGAATGCATATTTTTACATGATGAAAATTAATAAAATATTTCTTTATTCATTTATTATGTTTTTCTTAGTGATTTTTTTCATTTTATTTTATTTATTATTTATTATTTTCATTTAATTATATTTATTTTATTTCTTATCTTTTTCTTAATGTTTTTTTCATTTAATGTTTTTAATCTCTTTATTTGGTTTACTGAATTCCATTCTTTCCATAATTTACTATTCAATTTTAGCACAATAATAAAATAGGTTATTACTCTATAAGTGATATATTAAATGTGTTTTTACTCTCTTTTCCTTCACTTTTAATGAAAAAGGGGGAGAAGTTATATATTCTTTACCCTAAGTTTAATCAAAGGGGAGAAGTTTTTTACCTTTTTACAAAAAGGGGGATAAGTTTTTTTCTATAACATGGGAGTAGTGTCAAATTAAGGGGGATCAATAAAATATAAACACTATAATTTAAAATAAATATATATATTATATAGTTTTGTGAAAAATCATGATTTATTATTTTTAAAATTTCATGCTTAATTTCAAATAGGTTTAGTGATCATAAAAAGGGGGTATTGTTGGAATACTAATGTTGTGTCAATATATCCCATGTACTTTAGGTTTTTATGATCTAAAATACCCTTTATACTTTACTAATGATTTTTAAGTGTGTTTATTTGGTTTCATATTATTTTTAAGTGTTTTGGTCGTTAATTTCATTAAGTTTTCATTTTGGATGTTTTTGTTGAAATTTGCCTAAGTCTATAAAAATTGGATTTTTGAGGCATTTAACTATGTGGGGAAAAGGATAAATGAGATTTTGGCTACTTAAATCACATACGTGAAGGATTCACCTATGTCAATTGGCTATGTCACGAAATCGCCTACGTAGAAATTTCTTATATTGATGAGATTTTCTAAAGGAACAATCAACTACATAGATCAATCAGTTACATGAATTGGTTACATAGAGTAATCACCTATGTGAATCAGATACATGGTGAAATCATCTATGTCATTCCAAATGGATGCGTCAGTTTTGACTATGTAGATAAATTGGTTACATGATGGAAATTGGCTATGTGAATAAGGCCTATGCAAATTTGGCTATATCACTCAAATTGACTACGTGGATTCAACTATTCAAATTAGTTATGTGATGATCTGCAATCAACTATGTTGTGTTGCAGTTTATATTTATTATCATTGAAGCACTTTAGTGGGATTTTATTGTTGTCGTACAATCTTTAAATGTCATATTACCCCTTTGTGTTAAAAATGATTATAATAAGTGGAAAATACCAATAAGGGAAACAAGTACAAGGATATTTTTTTTTTCTTTACTATTACTGAGGTGTTTTATGAGAAAAGGATGTGTCTTTGATCCCAGATTATATGGATCATGTGTGTATGTTTAAGTGTGAAGATTTACATGAATTTAAAAAGACACAACATGAGATCTCATAATAAAATAAGAAGGACATGTACAAATAATAATAGTAGAGTCTTATTATATTCAAGTATGATATCTCAAAGATCACCAATACTACTCTGTTTTATATAAGAAGAAGAAGAAGATTCATGATCTAAATCTGTGAAACATAATTAATTCATAATATTATTTAGGAAGACTCTCCTTGAGCTGTAATCTTTTTTAATCATCTCTCATGAAGATTTATTCCTTCTATCAATTGTATTTTAAAACTATGTGTTGTACCTGTAAACTATCTATTTTCTTATATTTCCCCATAAAGGTTCATGTTAAAAGAACCTAAAGGTTGTTGTTTGTATATACTTTCTAGAACCTAGTTGAAATATATTGTGATTTTGTAACAAGTGTTGACTAATTTCACTCAATCATGCAGTCCCTGACAAAGGGACCTGAAGTCCCTAAAAAAATGATTGATCTAGTGAAAATACCATACTTGTGGAGAAGAGTGTTGGTGGAGTAGACTAGGGGACTTCTATTCCCCAAACCACTATAAATATCTGTGACTGTTTCTTTTCATTCTATTTTTATTTTCCACTACTTATCGTGATAAGGAAAGAATATGATGTTTGTCATATCTAAAAGAGGGTGGTTCTCTAAGTGAAGAACATTTTAAAAACTCAATTCACCCCCTCTTGAGTCTTTTGAAAACCTTTTGGGGCAACAATTTCTTATCTTTCCTCAAACAATATTTATCATTCATACAATCATGTACCCTAGTATGTATATACCATAATCATATACTCTCCATTATATACCTTTCCCCAAACCATTTGAATCTCCAAGAAATTAAACGATAGAAAAATCATATATTCAACTCTTATATTTAGCCACTAGTTCATAAAGTCAAAAACTAGTCTATATATATCATGATCCAAAAAATTAGATAAACTTCACCAAAAATATCACAAATAACCTTTTCAAGTAAATAATAAATTCCAAGGCTATCAATACCATCTAACCCACTTTTCTCAAAATCAATCAACCCTTTATTAACTCAACCTCAAACATATATTAAACTTAAGAGTTATACATATCTTAATCACATGTTCAATAATAGTTATCCTTAAAAATATAACATTGTCATAAAATCAATTTTCAATGTTATTGATACCATTTAATGTATTTTTCAATACCTTTAAAGAAAAAATATTGAAGAAAAATCCTTAGATGTTTCTCATAATCCTCATAGCTTATAGAATATACCATAATATCATCAATAAATATCAATCACTAATGAAAATAGTTAAGTGTATCAAGATTTAATTTCTATTAAGATAGAAACCTCACTACGCTAGGTAAGACAAATAAAATCACATTTTTTTACATCATAACAAGAATATACTAAAATTCCCAACCATTTAATTATCACTATAAAATAATTACCCTTTTTCAACATGGGTATATCTGTTGGTAAAAGTGCATTTTCTATTGGTAAAACACTTTACCAACAAAAGTTGTCCTGTCACTAAATTTTTGGTAAAAATTCTGTCGCTAAATGTTATTGTGAAAGATAAAATAGTTCTATTGAAATTAAAATAATACCAACAAATAATATATATGCTGGTTCAAATATTTTGTGACAGATTTATCTGTTGATAATATTATCATTAACATTTATAAACAATAACAATAATTAATATATGTTTGTATATTATATTGTAAATAAAATATTATGTGTGACTATTCGAATATTTGTTGCTAAAATTTTATAATATATTTATTAATATAATTATATATAATATATTTATTATATTTATTATATAATAATTATAAAATTAGATTATTTGAAACACAAACCGAATCCTTATTTTGAGGAAATTGTTCAAACATAATTTTTTAAAAATCAAATTGAAAAAAAGGCCATGAACCTTCAAAAAACATGTTGCATACATGTTAAATATATTCAAACTCCAAGTGAATTTACATGGAACTCCATCAAACACCATCCACATTATGCTTCTCTCACACATCATCTGTCTCTATCATTGTTCACACTGATAGAAAAATCCACACTTGTAATTCACTATCTTAGTGATGACATGACCACAATAGTAGGGATCACTTATCTAAGCTTGTATATTGTCCATCACTCCTTACATAAACTGATGCAGAATTTTGGTCTTCACCCAAAAACTTTCTCATCCCTTATCATTTTCACCCTCTTCCATGTCTGCACAAATTTCTTGTCACCCACTCTCATGTAGATCCTCTAAGAATCAGACACTAACACCTAAACATTATATGAAAAAAATAATATCCAAAAATAAAATTAATAAAAAATAAATGTTTTATAATTAATAAGGAAACTAATTAAAATGGTTGGATGCAATAAATTCATTGCAAATCATTATGAATTATTAAAAATAAACATGAATCAAAATTTGCAATATATTCACTTTCACAATTAGTGACATCATTTGTGTGAAACTTAAATTAAATGAAATATTTTTTCTACTATTTTAAAGAACCAAATATTATTTATTTATAAATTGGATTTGAAATAGTGACAACATTTTTATACAAAGGAAATGTAACTTTTTTCATATCTTGTAGACAAGAGATAGTGTATCCATATGATGGGTAATAAATAGCAACTAAATAACATACAAAATTTTCAGGGTAAAAATTAAATGATATATTTTTAAATAAATATGCATATTGGCTGGAAAATTTATAAAATAAATATGGTAAATAAAAAAAGAGTCAAAACTAAATGAATTCAATTAATCACATTCTTGATTGAAATGAATAATTGTAAGAGCACTTCAATAGAAATTATTGAAAACTAATAGTATTACTTACCAATAATGATAACTGATGATTAGTACTTCTTCACAATTATTTCTATATTGCTTATTAAAAATGATCGAAAATTTGAGCATGCATTTTCAGAAATAGAATACCACATTTTTTAAAACTTCTTAACATAAGTATAATAAATAGTTTTCAATAAGTGATTTCAACAGACCCATATTGAAAGTGTTTTGACTAAATATTTTTTTTCAAAAATATAACAAATATGTCCACCTAATGATTAACATAAGCACAACCCCACCGAGTTAACTCCGCAGTCAGATCATATAGATCTTGGAAATAATCACTTTTTTATGTTACCTACAGAAGAAAAAAAATCAAATTTTACAAAATCAAAGGAACCAATCACATTAGAAATTTTCTATGGAAAATAATTTTTAACTCAAAAGGTTTCCAACCCATACACTCAATAATTTATTCAATATGATCAATATACTCTTTCTTTTTAGATTCATGATTTGTATCATCATACCTGAAAAAAAGAATACATAACCAAGATAAAAAGATTTTAGGGACAATTTAACAAGTATAAAATTTCAACTCTAATCTCAGGTAACAATATCCATTTATCTATTTTACAAGACAAAAAATAACAAACATTCCCTAATCAATTTGAAAAAGAAACATTATTCAACAAAAAATCATATGGCAAAAATAGACTCCTCTCATAACATGAACAACTGACCTTGGCATGAAAAATATGTAGATATCTATTTAGTTCTAATCGAGAACGAGTGAATACATTTCCTCTTGTGGATTTTAAACTGTTATCAATAAGTTATTTCAAATCACACGTCCTCAAAATTTCGTGATCACTAAAAAATATACCATTCTGTACCTAATTATTCAAAAATAAAATTAAAGAACCAAAATGTCAGAATCATACTAGCATTCTTCTCAACATTTCCCCAACCTTGGACAACTAGCTAGGGGATTATCAGTGCACCTTCCTTATCTTGGTTTCTTACTTCCATGTGTCCATGCGTTTGAGAAAAGGATTAGTTGACATTGTAAAATTCCAAAATATATATCGACCAATAAATCAAATCAACAATTTACTCAATAAGGTGGTGTTCAGTGATATATTTTAGATAGTAATCATACCAATGATTAGAATGATTAGCAGTATCACAACCATCTTATCCACAAACATGAAATTGAAGAAAACTATAACACCGATTCCTAACATAAGCATGTGATAGAAGTGAAAATAATCCATAATCAAGGAGAAGCAAGTCCATCGTTGATGACTGCGATTACATAAGCAAGTATGGCATGGTGTTTATTGAAGAAAAATTGATCAACTAAAAAACTACTGAAGTAAAACAGACCAACTAAAAAAATACACAAAAAACATCTCACATTTGATTATAAGAAAACATACAAACATAATAAACCAACAAAACACACTGAAAAAATCACCACGTACGAAAAAATAAAATTATTTCAAAATAGAACCACTAAAAATAACAAGTAAGAAATAAAATTTGACTTATATTTCATAAATTAACAGAATAATTGAAGAAAATTAGACCAACTAAATTCAACAAGAAACATTTACTTTTTGTTGATATGTGAAGAAAATAAACCTAGTGAAGAAAAATAGACCAAGAGTGGATACAATATGAAATTAAAAATTAGCCCTTCATACCAAAATTACACAAATAAAAATAAAAAATATGACTTGTGAATGAATGAGACATTAAAAATGTAAAAAAGATGTGGTTGCTTTAGTCTTTTGATTCTACATCCCCCGTGTGATTTGCCTGTGACATGGTTAACCTGATATAATGACATAGATCATGAGAAGAAGATACATGACCTATACTGAATTATAACCAAGAATTTTACTCAATATTCTCTAGCCTATACACATAATTAATCACAATCCATCCACTTTGGTAGAAGCCCTTTTATGACTGATCTGACATTCAATTGATCTGTTCAACCATAGCTCCATTTTTCAAGTAAAAATTTGCATCATAATCTAGATATTTCCCTCTCTTTTTCTATTGTAGAAGATCCCAACATAGAGCTAGATCATAGGGACCTTGAGAATAGAAAACAGTTTATCTGATTTGGTCTATTCACATGATCTTGATGCCAGTAAGTTCAGCATCTCTTTTATAACACCCCAAGATTTCAAAGTATGTTATTTCTTCAAAGTAATTCAATAACTTGCACTACACGCTACACCGAGTTCAAGCGTACCACAACTTACCAAACTAGCCGTTCAAAAGTAGTTATGAATAGTATTAACTGAATATTGAACTTTATATAATCCTTATAATTTTAGAATCCATATTATGAGTTTATTAGACATAATGTAAGAACAAATACATTTTCTTCATATAAAAGAAGCATTTTTCAAAAAATGCAATTTTACCGCCTTTTAATGGAGAACCCTTTTTAAATCCAATATTTGAAAATTTTATATATTCAATTTGAAAAAATAAACTTCTTCATTAGAATCAGGATATAATAATTTAGTTTCAATAAATTTTTTGTGTTTTTCTGATAACTATCACATTTGGGTGAATAGTAAAAAAAATACTATATCTCAACTGAAAACAACTTTTTTAATCAAAATAATTTATAGTGTTAAACTATACATATGAATGGTTTGGAAGTATAATTAGATTATATTTTTACCATTTAATCCAATTTTAGTTATTAGAAGTAATTTCACTTTGAAATTGGACATAAACAAGTGTCAATCTTTTGATAGTTATTGTTTCTTAAAAACACGCTTTTTGTTTTGACAACGGGAATTAATTTTAAATTAATAAATGAAACTTATATGTTTTGAATTTGGTAGAATATACATAATTTTTGGATTTGGAATATCGAAATTAGCATAGGGTGAATTTTTGGTATTTTTCTGAAAACGTTCAATTTTTGATGAATAGTGAAAAAAACACTGAGTTATTATTTAAAACCGGCTTTTATAATTATTTATTTTATTTAAATTTATTTTAGGTCAAAATAGATACATAATAACTATATAAATTCAATTTAATTCATTGAAGTCAGTTTATAATAATTTTAGATATATAAAAATTTTATTGAACTTTTTCACCGTCTTTTACCCATCTCCTAGGAGAATTTGTAAATTCATATAAAACTTAATTTTAACGCTTCTATGAGTTGAATTTTTAAAATCTGAGAGACATGATTAATATAAAGGAGTAAAATTTGGTTCAATAAGATAAAAATATTTTTTGGTGAATAGTAACTTTTTACTTTTATTTACCATGGTTAAAAGTAATTCGGGTAATTAAAGGTAAAAATGATATTAATATTAACCCAAAACATGTCCTAATTCTATTGGACAAGTGTATCTCGACCAAAAACAACCTTAGGAATAAAATATTATCATTTAGCTCCACTTGGATTAGATTAGGACATTTATTATTATTTAATTTAAAGAAGAGTTAAAAGTGTTAAATTCAATGTTTTTTAACTAAACCATTTTTAATATAGGGTTATACATAAGATAAATTTGAGTATAAATATTCATTAGAAATATAAAGAGATTTCATACATCATGGTATTTTATTTATAATTTTTAGACATTAAATAATTAAATTTATTTATAACACAATGATGATACATTAATTACCTTATTAATGAAAGAATCAAATAAATGGTATTATAAATATTAAAATAAATAGAATCTCAAAGTTTTTATGATATACAAGAATTTTATAGGCAACTATGATATGTTATGGATGATTCAATGTATCTTGTTCGAAGTAATCAAGTTGTGATGACTTTCACAAAAACAAAATACCAAATAGTGTCAAAATTGACATAAATTGATATTTAAAACAAATACTATATTATTGGTTGATATAATATTCCTAAAAATGTAAGGTTAGGACAAAGGGATTAAATAATATAATATAAGTCATTAATGATCCACTTGAAGTTATCTTGGAAGTTTATAGTAAGTTTATTAACCATATAGTGTAAGAATACAAGAAGACATGGTAAAAGTTAAACTATTTTACTAAGAGTTAAATCTAAAAGATAAGGTTAAATGGTAACCTAAACTTATCTAAAACCTATTGGTTGAGAGGATTTCGACCCATAACCAACTAATTCTAGAAATAAATTCATTTGGAACCATTATAAACCGAATATGATTGTATAATAAATTAATACTTTAATCTTTTCCTAAAGTGCCCCTCACCCCTCTTATAAAAGGGCACTCCCCCTTCTCACTAATTCACACCTCCAAAGCCATTTGGCTCGGAAAACCCCTGCCAAAATATCCTACCAACTTCCCTCAATTCAACCTAGAGGACCTACTTTAGTTATAAATCCAACTTAAGGAGACCTTTTGATCAAATCAAAAGGAAGAACCCGAAGAAGAGGTAATAATTTCACCACCCTCTTTCAAGTTCTTTTCTACTTCCACTTATTCTTTATTTATTATTTCCATTCTAAAATAATAACTTCAGTATATTATATATAATTTGATGTTATTATAAATATGGAACAACTATATTCATTATTCTATCCATATTATGAATGATAATGTCACCATGCGTGCGTACGTACGGCTTACTGTCTCCACGCCGTGGTGTAATTTGTTATTCAACACTATGTTATTTGAATGGATATAATGATGAGTAATATGTATATAAATAATGAAAATAACATGATAATGTCTCTGTAAAATTAATATACCATCCAATTCCACACCTTTAAGGAAATGATATTGTCGCTTGTGCGTACGTACGGATTACCGTCTCCACGACGTGATGAGATTCATTTCCACATTCACCATTCATCGATGATTATAAAAATATATATTACTAATAAGTATGTAATATATGGCATAATAACTCTACTGGATATATATATATATATATATATATATATATATTTACATATATCTTATTCACATAGTTTCGTTCAATATGATATGAAAACAAAAACAACGTTTCTGCATACGTACGGACTACCGTCTCCATAAACGGTGTTTTTCATTTCATATATACATGTATATTATAAATATTTATATTATAAATATATATGATATATAAATTATGTTTTATATTATGGAAGTATTTAAATCTTGATCTAAGTGATACAATCAAGAGTAACAAGTTAAAATACGTACGATAAAGAAAGCGATTATTACCTGAAATGTTAATTTAACATGGAAATTATTATTAAATGGGTAGTATAAAGTCATAACTGAATCGTGTATGATATCATAAATATTAATATGGTTCTTCTATAATTTAATAACATACTACGATCTTTGTATAGGAGGTTAAACGTACCCTCTACTAAAGGAAAGTGCAAGGTAAGGGTTAATTCCTCAATCTCATTATTATCCGAGATTGTTTATGTGTAAGAATTTAATGAGACATTTTTATCATCCATGTAAATTTTTCATAAAACTGATTTCAAAATGAATATTTTAAGGATTTTTTAAAGGTACTCTTTATCAAGATCATAATTTTAAACGTTTTAAAGATTCATCTTTCTAAATATTTTTAATTAATGTCCATGTTTTCAAAATGATTTTATGGATTTATTTATATGGACATGAATGTTTTGAAATGATAATTCTTTTAAAAAGTTTCAAATTGGTATGGGACACTTTGATTCAAAAATCTCTTTTAAATTACTTCCTTTATAAATGTGTTACTTTTAAATGATTTTACAAAAGTATATTTCTCTCAAAAAGTTTTACTCATCATTTTTAACTATGTCAGCATCCTTTACTGGATATTATTTTTGATCGAGGTTGATTTATTATAATACAATATTCCATATTGTATTGAATGAGTTATGATATGTTTGACTGTGGATGTTCTATTTTTATACCATCCATGGTTTATGGTTAATGTATTGACATTTCGTATGCTAGTTTTAATACGAATGTTTATGTTATGTTTCAACTATTCATATGAGGAATGCAATGGACTTAGTAAGTGACGGGTGAAGCCCACTGTAGCTCCTCTATGCATCAGTAAGTCTCATGAGACAAACTAGTGTCTTGGTACAAGGCATTGACAAAAATTTTATTTGTAGTCTTGGCACGAGGCCTTGACTATGTGTTAATGATGTCCGGTATTAGGCATTCCCTCATTGTGAAATTAGTTATTACACGTGATTATTAAACTGGTAGAATATCCATGTGCATGTTTATATGGTAATGTTTCATTTATTTTTACCATATTATGTTTAAGTTTATGTTTAAAAGGATTTTTTTATAACACATCTTGCCTTCAAATTTTATAGCTTCTGCTAAATTATTTACCCTTACTGAGCATCTGAGCTCACCCCTTTCTTATGTTTTATTTTCCCAGGATTCCAAGAAGTGTATTATGATTGATATGCAGGGTTAAGATAAAGGAAAAAATGGAATTCTCAAAGAACTATCTATGTTTTGTTTTATGTTTCAAATTTTAATGTAAAGTTAATGTATGTAATCTATTTTCCAAGACTGCTAAACTGATCAGTCCTTCGGGACTTGATTCCTTCTAATTGTTCTAATGTATTAAAATAATGCACCAGCTCTAGGTAACTGGGGTTGGGGTGTTACAATTGGTATCAGAGGGAGGTTTAGCAATAACCTTGTAAGCTAGATTTAGATAAACTCTGATTAGAGCACATAGCCCTAAGATAGACTTTGAGGATTAGTATAGAAGAACTTCCTAGAATTTTGGTATTGTAGAGATTTTGTTAGTTTTCCAAGAAAATACATCCCTTTCTGGATATGAGCAGGTAGAGGCGGCTCTGGCATAGATGTACCTAGGGGTAAAACCCAAAAACACCGCTTTGAGCTAGACTCGAATGAGAACTGGTGCACGACAACGGGCCTTACTGCACTCTTGGTTACGACACTCCTGGGGGATATGCTTAGGATAATTCTAGTTTTATTTACAAACCACTATAAAGGGTTTATGAGTATATACCTCCTCAAAGAAAACATTTTTTCGATTATGGATTATATCCATAAACTGTTCAATTTACATTAGGTATTTTACATGTTTGGAATGATGAATTGTGATTCATAAACTTACATAGTGTATGCCATTATTTAGAAATGGCGCCCAGTAGAAGGAATGAGAACTTCAACAATACATATGATCCAAAGAGTAAGTAGGATCATATCTTTCATGGTATTAAGCCAACATTTAGAACAGAAATAGTCTCCCATGTATTCTCAACATATGAAGACATAGTATCTTGTGTTAATAAGATTTGTAAATAATTCTATAAATCCTATGGCTTTGAAGGGAAGTCAGAGAAGAAAAGGATGGTAGAAAGAAACATGGATAAAGGGAAAGAAGGATTTTCTAATATGTGATAAATGTGGAATGAATCGCCTTGGTAAATGCTTGAAGGGAATGAGAGTTTGTTATAAGTGTGGAGAAAAAGGACACCAAGTACAAGATTTCAAAGGTAAGAAAAAGTTTTCAAATGTAAAATACTTCATCTACAAGGCATTGAGACACTACACGAATCAATGTCCCATTCATAAGAGTATACTGAAAATGATGTTATTGGATAGTAATCAAGTTATGATACTACCTCAGATGAAGAAGAATGACTAGTGTTCTTATATTGTTATTATATAATTATTTCATTTGAGTTTTGTATCAACAGTATAATGGTTACATGAATTATGGAGATAAATAAGGATTGTACTGCAGTACCATTTCATTGGGAATTTGAGATTATATGGTCGTGATACTAAGGTAGTAATTTTGGAATAAGAGATAGTTGATTTTGGTAATTCAGGATGTTGCGATGTTGTAAAAGAATACACGATGAAGGCATTCACATGTTATTACCTTGAAAAAAGGATCCTCATTATGTTTATCTTCCTTATAAACTTTGTACTGAGAGTTTGGATATAAGTACTTTGGATAATTCTAAAGTTTGGAATGGATTAATTTTGAAATTGGATACTATTGTTAAGGTTATTTTTGTATTGCCATAAAAAGGAAAACCCGGAGGTCGGGCGGCAACCCGTCATGTCTGGAAAGGCCGTGAGACTTGAACCCGCAACTGAAGGGAGGCAAGGGTGTATCACCTATCATTGACCCATGTGATGTCCTGGATAATGTATTTTTTTAAAGGGTATGATATGTGAATTATAAATTCATTATTTTTGGAACCCTATAAGATTAGGATAAATAGAATATATATTTATTTTTTTGTTGAAATCTTTTAGAGTGAAAGATGATTTTGTGGTAGGAATTAGATGAAGTCTGAAACTCTACTTGTCAAGTATATATATATATATATATATATATATATATATTTTCCCTCTTATTTTATGGATAAATTAATTATTAAACTTTAGGGAAGGGATCTTAAAACCAAAAATGTGTTATCTTAATACATTACGTTTTGTTGAACCGATGGTATCTTAAATCATCATAGATTGGTGGATTTGAGACCCAAAATTCTACAATTTTTTATGATTGATGACCTCAATAACTCCCTATAAATATTTATGTTTTTCCTCCAATTATATGTCTCTAATTTCCACCAATGTTCTCCTAATCGAAATCATAATTTGGTGGTGACTTTTTCATTCCCCCTTTCCTCTTATTAAGACTAAATTTTATTAACCCAATTTCCTATGTGGGTTTTCCCACAAAGGTATTTTCTATTTTCAACCTTTTATTTTTGAAGAACAATTTCAAATTGCGAGGACACAATTTATTGAAGGATGGAAGAATGTAACACCCCAAGATTTCAAAGTATGTTATTTCTTCAAAGTAATTCAATAACTTGCACTACACGCTACACCGAGTTCAAGCGCACCACAACTTACCAAACTAGCCATTCAAAAGCAGTTATTAATAGTATTAAATGAATATTGAACTTTATATAATACTTATAATTTTAGAATCCAAATTATGAGTTTCTTAGACATAATGTAAGAACAAATACATTTTTTTTCATATAAAAGAAGCATTTTTCAAAAAATGCAATTTTACCGCTTTTTAATGGAGAACCCTTTTTAAATCCAATATTTGAAACTTTTATATATTCAATTTGAAAAAATAAACTTCTTCATTAGAATCGGGATATAAGAATTTAGTTTCAATAAATTTTTGGTGTTTTTCTGATAACTTTCATATTTGGGTGAATAGTAAAAAATACTATATTTTAACTGAAAACAACTTTTTTAATAAAAATAATTTACAGTGTTCAAATATAAATATGAATGGTTTGAAAGTATAATTAGATTATATTTTTACCATTTAATCTAATGTTGGTTATTAGAAGTAATTTCACTTTGAAATTGGACATAAACAAGTGTCAATCTTTTGATAGTTATTGTTCTTAAAAACACGCTTTTTGTTTTGACAACAGGAATTAATTTTAAATTAATAAATGAAACTTCTATGTTTTGAATTTGGTAAAATAGACATCATTTTTGGATTTGTATTATCAAATTTATCCTAGGGTGAATTTTTTGTATTTTTCTGAAAACGTTCAATTTTTGATGAATAGTTAAAAAACACCGAGTTATTGTTTAAAACCGGATTTTATAATTATTTATTTTATTTAAATTTAGTTTAGGTCAAAATAGATACATAATACCTATATAAATTCAATTTAATTCATTGGAGTCATTTTATAATAATTTTATATATATAAAAATTTTATTGAACTTTTTCACCGTCTTTTACCCATCTCCTAGGAGAATTTGTAAATTCATATAAAACTTAATTTTACCACTTCTGTGAGTTGAATTTCAAAAATTTTAGAGACACAGTTAATATCAAGGAGTAAAATGTGGTTCAATAAGATAAAAATAATTTTTGGTGAATAGTGACTTTTTTACTTTTATTTACCATGGTTAAAAGTAATTCGGGTAATTAAGGGTAAAAATGATATTAATGTTACCCTAACACATGTCCTAATTCTATTGGAAAAGTGTATCTCGACCAAAAACAACCTTAGGAATAAAATATTATCATTTAGGTCCACTTGGATTAGATTATGACATTTATTATTATTTAATTTAAAGAAGAGTTAAAAGTGTTAAATTTAATGTTTATTAACTAAACCATTTTTAATATAGGGTTATACATAAGTTAAATTCGACTATAAATATTCATTAGAAATATAAAAATATTTCCTACATCATGGTATTTTATTTATAATTTTTAAACATTAAATAATTAAATTTATTTATGACACAATGATGATGCAGTAATTACCTTATTAATGAAAGAATCAAATAAATGGTATTATAAATATTAAAATAAATAGAATTTCAAAGTTTTTATGACATCCACGAATTTTATAGGTGACTATGACATGTTAGGGATGATTAAATGTATCTTGTTTGAAGTAATCAAGTTGTGATGACTTTCACAAAAACAAAATACCAAATAGTGTCAAAATTGACATAAATTAATATTTAAAACAAATACTATATTATTGGTTGATATAATATTCCTAAAAATGTAAGGTTCAGCCAAAGGTCTTAAATAATATTATATATGTCATTAATGAGACACTTGAGGTTATTTTGGAAGTTTAGAGTAAGTTTATTAACCATATAGTGCAATAATACAAGAAGACACGGTAAAAGTTAAACTATTTAACTAAGAGTTAAATCTAAAAGATAAGGTTAAAATGGTAACCTAAACTTGTCTAAAACCTATTGGTTGAGATTATTTCAACCCATAACCACCTAAGGCTCTAAATAAATTATTAATAACCATTATAAACCGAATATGATTGTATAATACATTAATACTTTAATCTTTTTCCTAAAGTGCCCCTCACCCCTCTTATAAAAGGGCACTCCCCCTTCTCACTAATTCACACCTCCAAATCCATTTGGCTCGGAAAACCCCTGACCAAGTATCCTCCCAACTTCCCTCAATTCATCCTAGAGTCCCTACTTTAGTCATAAATCCATCTTAAGGAGCCCTTTTGATCAAATCAAAAGGAAGAACCCGAAGAAGAGGTAATAATTTCACCACCCTCTTTCAAGTTCTTTTCTACTTCCACTTCTTCTTTATTTGTTATTTAAATTATAAAATAATAAATCCAGTATCTTATATATACTGTGATGTTATTATAAATATGGAACAACTATATTCATTATTCTATCCATCTTATGAATGATAATGTCACCATGCGTGCGTACGTACGGCTTACCGTCTCCACGCCGTGATGTAATTTGTTATTCAACACTATGTTATTTGGATGGATATAATGATGAGTAATATGTATATAAATAATGAAAATAACATGATAATTTCTCTGTAAAATTAATATACTATCCAATTCCACACCTTTAAGGAAATGATATTGTCGCTCGTGCATACGTACGGATTACCGTCTCCACGATACAATGAGATTCATTTCCACATTCACCATTCATCGACGATTATAAAAATATATATTACTAATAAGTATGTAATATATGACATAATAATGCTACTGGATATATATATATATATATATATATATATGTACTTACATATATCTTATTCACATAGTTCCTTTCAATACGATATGAAAACGGAAACAACGTTTATGCGTACGTACGGACTACCATCTCCATAAACGGTGTTTTTCATTTAATATATATATGTATATTATGCATATTTATATTATAAATATATATGATATATAAATCATGTTTTATATTCTGGAAGTATTTAAATCTTGATCTAAGTGATACAATCAAGAGTAACAAGTTAAAACACGTATGATAAAGAAAGTGATTATAACCTGAAATGTTAATTTAACATGGAAATTATTATTAAATGAGTAGTATAAAGTCATAACTGAATCATGTATGATATCATAAATATTAAAATGGTTTTGGTATAATTTAATAACATACTACGATCTTCGTACAAGAGGTTAAACGTTCCCTCGACTAAAGGAAAGTGCTTGGTAAGGGTTAATTCCTCAATCTCATTATTATCCGAGATTGTTTATGTGTAAGTATTTACTGGGAAATTTTTATCATCCATGTCCATTTTTTATAAAAATGATTTCAAAATGAATATTTTAAGTATTTTTTAAAGGTACTCTTTTATCAAGATCAGAATTTTAAATGTTTTAAATATTCATCTTTCTAAATCTTTTTAATTAATGTCCATGTTTTCAAAATGATTTTAAGGATTTATTTATTTGGACATGGATGTTTTGAAATGATAATTATTTTCAAAAGTTTCAAAGTGGTATGGGAAACTTTGATTCAAAAATCAATTTTAAATTACTTCCTTTATAAATGTGTGATTTTTAAATGATTTTACAAAAATTATATTTCTCTCAAAAAGTTTTACTCATCATTTTCAACTATGTCAGCATCCTTTACTGGATATTATTTTTGATTGAGGTTGATTTATTATAATACAATATTCCATATTTTATTGAATGAGTTATGATATATTTGACTGTGTATGTTCTATTTTTATACCATTCATGGTTTATGGTTAATGTATTGACATTTTTTATGCTAGTTTTAATACTAATGTTTATGTTATGTTTTAACTATTCATGTGACGAATGTAGTGGACTTAGTAAGTGACGGGTGGAGCCCACTATAGCTCCTCGATGCATCAGTAGGTCTCATGAGACAAACTAGTGTCTTGGCACAAGGCATTGACAAAAATTTTATTTGTAGTCTTGGCACGAGGCCTTGACTATGTGGTAATGATGTCCGGTATTAGGCATTCCCTCATTGTGAAATTAGTTATTACATGTGATTATTCAACTCGTAGAATATCCATGTGCATGTTTATATTGTAACGTTTCATTTATTTTTACCATATTATGTTCAAGTTTATGTTTAAAAGGCTTTTGTTTTTATTACACATCTTGCCTTTAAATTTTATAGCTTCCGCTAAATTATTTACCCTTACTGAGCATCTGAGCTCACCCCTTTCTTATGTTTTATTTTCCCAGGATTCCAAGAAGTGTATTATGATTGATATGCAGGGTTAAGATAAAGGGAAAAATGGAATTCTCAAAGAACTATCTATGTTGTGTTTTATGTTTCAAATTTTAATGTAAAGTTAATGTATGTAATCTATTTTCCAAGACTGCTAAACTGATCGGTCCTTCGGGACTTGATTCCTTGTAATTGTGCCAATGTATTAAAATAATGCACCGGATCTGGGTAACTAGGGTCGGGTTGTTACATCTTTGATGCCATTTTTATCAGCATAATTCCATAAAAAATTCCAAAATTGTTTTTCTTCATTAGAGTTCTCTTCAAACGTGGAACCAAATTATCCTGATGAATGCAAAATGTCCATGGGATCTTCTTCATCCAGCTTTAATTAAGATGTCAACTTTGACACAAGTAATTTTATGATTCCACTGAAATCCTCTAAAATAAAAAAAAGCATCATAGTGTTGGAAAAATAAAATTTCTAAAAGGAAAGAAAAAGGAAAACTACTTTTCCATGTTAAATGTTAGTCATTGAGTAATAGTAAAACTTATGATCAACAATTTTATTAATAATAATTTAAAATATCTTAAGCCAAGATGAACAACCTTCTAGGAATTATGGAATTCCTCAAAATAATTCTTCCAATAAATGAATTTAATATAACTGTATTGAGTTAGCTTGCAAGATAACAGAGATAGAAAAAGAATGATAATTTGAGAAACATACCAATAAAAACTAAGGCCCAACTCAAATCACCAGAGTGGATTTAGATAATTCAAAAAAGAACATCTTAAAAAACTCCCAAAAAACAGAATCATAACCAATAAAAATCACTTAAAATGAAATTGATATAAACCCTAACTAAGATTCAATTCAAACACTGAATACTCATGATTTCAAATGGGTAAATCTTGAAGATAAAAACAACATACCTAATAAGAGGATAAAATAGGGAACAATAGAATGAGATGCTTGTATAAGTCCATGATCCCCCCAACATCCAATCTTTATAGTTGAAAGGGAAAAAATGATTTAACATCAGTGGATAGGGTTGTAGGTGATTATGGAGAATCAAGAGTGTAATAAACTAGATTTCTAGTCAGGGGGGTGACAACGAGGATAAGTGATCCATAGAACACTCAAAAAACCCCCACTAGAATCATCTCACTGGGAAATCAATGACAACCAATAGCTTTGATCCATTCAAATAGATCAGGTGGATCACACCAAGAACCATCCACTGACATTCAATGAGATGAAACATAAATCATTAACCATCCAAATGATGGATGTGTTGACAAGAATAATGGTAATAAATCAATATAGGAACCAATGACTAGAACTCACAATGAACGACTTCCCCGACATCAAACATCCATGAGCACTATATTATCATCAAATGATTATCACACCAAAAAATCACTGTAAGAAAAGTTGTGATTCATGAGCATCATGCCTGATGAGCACCTACAGAGCACCCCCACCAGGCAAAGGGTGAGGATAAGTGAGAATTGGGGGAATTTGGTTGTTTTAGGTTTTTGAGGACATATATTTTTTTGTTATTTTTTTTGTATTTCATATAGAATTTTTTAAATATTGACTATTTTTTAATACATTCCAAATAAAACATATTTGAACTAGATTGTTTATTTTAAATACTACTATTTTTTAAAATACTATTTTTTTGCACTTTTTTAGGATTAAGACAAAATTTAATTTGATAATTATCTTTATTTTCATCAATAGTAACATGTTTTTTATTATTAAAATTCTAATTAATGATGAATAAAAAATTGGTGTTAAAATATTTATTAATGTTGGTTGGAGTAGAGTACTCAAGAGGGGGGGTGGGAATAAGTATCTATAAAATTTTATGTTAAAATTGGTTCTTTGAAAATTTACCCTAATTAAAAATATAATCTAAGTCAGTTTGTAGTGAATTTATAAGAGTCCTGAATGTTCAATTAATTTCTCAAAAGATTGATTAGTTCTTAGCTATATTAATCTAAAGATTAATAAAACTTTTGAAACTAACGTAATGGTTCAAAAAAATTATAAAAACTTGCTAAACTAACTATTAAAGTTCAATTTAGTTTTATGAAATATAATATAAAAAAATTAAAACTAAAATATAAAAACATAGCAGATATAAACAAGAGGTTCAGTCTCAAGCTGAGACTTAGTCCTCTCCACTTGGTGATCACCTGCCACCAAGCAGTTTAAATTAATAAACTATTTGATCCACACCCTGGATCAGGGTTTACAATAGCACACAAGGCTGTCCAAGTCACACTTGACCTCTACCACAATTATTCATGGGAAAAACAACAAACATGTCACACTTGATTTGTTACACCGTTCTACGTGGGATACACAACAAACATGTCATACTTGACCTATTCCACTATTCTACATAGGATACAAAGAATAAATAGAGAGTGAGTTTGAGGATACCAAGTATCTTCCAGATATGCACAGAATTCAGTGTGTGTGTGTAACAAATAGATACACACACTGCTCAAATATGTAAATAAAAGAACACAACAGATCTAGAGATGTAGAATAAGGTTTAGAAATCTATGTATGTTATACAGTGAAGATCTGAACTCATTTTATGTAGTGGAATCAACGTTCAAGTCCTCCTCTGAAAATTGTATCCAAAATAAAGTATCGTAGTCTCTATGGTGTGGCTTCCAGGAGTGAGATAATCAACTTCTATTGGTAAGATGCTATGATCAGCTCAACATGTTTTGATTCACTTCTTGATCTCCCTGTATATTCTTCCTTTGATTTCTTGGGATTTTGAAGTAAATTTGAGAGTTGTAGGCTCTTCTTTTTATGATTCTCTTATGTGTGTATATCAACATGATACAACTTGTAATCCTTATATACTTTGAGGTATAGTAGACACAAATATCTCCCCATGTGCATGTACCTCTTACTTGTCTACTGAACGTCCTACAGACAACATTAAATAATGTTAGAAGCATTAATTTGTCTAAATATGACCATTAGATATAATTTTTAATTAATAAATCAAAAACATTTTTTATGACTATATATGAGTCATAAGTATCGGTGAGTCATTGGCATCGATCTGTCATTATCGGTTTGTCAGCATTAGTGACTCTCTGTATTGGTGAGTCCTTTCCATCGGTATCAGTGACTTTGGGCATTGATGAGTCGTTTGTGCTGTCAGTCTGTTCGGGCATCGGCGAGTCATCATCGGTGACTCATTTTTAACTATTGATGTGTCGCCCATCAGTGACTCATTCATTGGTGTGTCGCCCATCGGTGAGTCATTCATTGGTGTGTCGCCCGTCGATGATTCGTTCAATGGCGAGTCACTTGAACTATCGGTGTGACTGATCATCAGTGACATGTCCATCGGTGTATCGTTTGTTCTATCGATGAGTCCTGAATCAATGTCTTCTTCGATCGGTGACTTCCAAGATTGGTGACTCCTTCGATCGGTGAGTACTTTGATTGGTGAGTCCTCATCGGTGAGTCATCCAACAGTGACTCCTTTGAATTATTGGTGTCAGGGACTTTGAAGAAACTTACAAGGTGTCTGTCTTATACAAAACAATACCATATTAATTGAATTTCATAAATACATGTAAATATACACTTGTAAACATATTGAAACATAACCCTCCATAACTTATTGACCTATTGAAATGTATTATATTATGTGACATAATTTATTCATTTATAAATAGTCATTGACATGATCATCATGAGTTATAACTTAATATATGAATTAATAGTATTTGTAGACTAGCATGATTTGTGATTATGAAAACAACTATTTCACAAAGGTTCCAACAATCTACCCCCTTTTGATAATCACAAATCATTGAATTGATGAGTTATACTTGATGTTAAGGAATAAAAATTACTTGACTTAGCATACCAGCAGTGAAAGTGAATTCTCAATATAACTAAGGTCTTTCCTTTTAAGGCCCCCCTCAATTATTGTATCAAAGGAAAGATATATAAGGTTCCTTTTAAGAGAGTTGTATCAAAGAATTTTCATGCCCCCCCATGGTAAGATATATATATATATATTCTGTTGAGTACATTCCATTTTTCCTATGCCAGAGTTTCTCCCCCCTAGAGTAACAATTTTTGGAATCCATATCTTTCTCCTAAATTAAGAGTTGAGAGTTGAGGCATGCCATCCATAGATTTTCCCCCTTTTGGGATTAGCAAAAAGGTTAAAAGAAAAAGAATAAAGAAAAATAACACAAAAAAATTGGAAATACAGTAAAGAAAAATTGATATTCATTAAGGTTCAAAGAATAAAATCATCAAAAGAAAAGTACAAAGTACAAATCCCTATCAAATAAAAAATCCACAGATAATGATTTGGCTTTTGATGTGATTTCCATTTGGTTGAAGGATTAACCAAAGGTGCAGGAGATGATGTGGTAGATGTAGGAAGTGTTGGTCGAATGATAACACCAGGTAAGGCACCACCTGTAGGAATATTGGATGAAAGGCTTAGTCTCATCTATGATAAAACACAACTTTAAAGATGCTCCGTGATTACTGGATGAATATGAGAGAAGGATTGAGGCACTGACATCTGAGCTGGAGGTAGAGAACTAGATCCAATAGAAGAAGCAACTGGTACAACTATTGCTTCATCCTGTACATGCAAGTAAGACTTCAACAACTTTATGAAATCATTGATTATTTCACCTCTATATTGCATTGCCTTCTCAAAATCTTCCTTATTCTCCATGAATTTCTCAAAGGTGGGTGTGAACTCCCTTAACTGACCCACTTGCCTCTTGAAATCTTCTGTCACTGGATGTATTTTGAGGTTTTTATCCAAATACTTGAAGTTATTGATTAGATCATACTTGGTATAGATTTTTGAGAAATACTTATCCACCTTTTCTCTAATTTTCTTCTGAGCAGCAAAGGCTTCATTGGTACATTGTCTTACCATATTATAAACAAGTTTGGTGTTCCTGTGTACCTTGGAAAGAGTATCCTTATTAGAATCACTCTGAATACTCTTGAGCTATTCCCTCATCAAAGTCCTGAGGGACTCCATATTAGCAGCAGCAAGTCTGGTATCTTTATAACTAGAGGAACCAGTAGTCATATTTCCAAGTTACTCCTTTAATTTCTTCAAATATAAACTTAGTAGATGTGTAAAAAGGTTCCTAAGAACCTACATGACACCACCATGTGTGGTCTTGAAATTATTTTCAGAGATTCTAACTAATTACTCGTCCTATTTACTTCTTCTCTCAGCATAGTATTATGTTTAATGATGGTCTCAGCTGTAGTGATTAGGTTAGGCTGAATCTCCCAAATCACTATCCTTGCAATCTTAGCAGCATCAACATCTAAAATACCTAAGAAAGTAGAAACCTCAGTTCTGTCTCCAATAGAGGATATCACTGACTCACATATATCAGCCTTGAACTATTCTAAATCAGCCTTGGTGACATAGTCACTAGGCACTATAGGTGAGACATTTTCGTCAACATGAGTTACAATAGGTGAAGAAGGAGAAAACTGTTCCACTTCAACTTGTTCTTGTGGAGTAGGAGGAGGAGGAGGAACCATCTCCTCATCTGAGTCATAGTCCAACCCAAACAGAATGGGCCCTAGATTTCTATTCCATTCACCAGAATTGGTCCAATATTTGGGCTCCACAATGTCTATCCTTACTCTTCTTCCCTGAGGATCAGGTACAATCTTAGCTTCATCTCCTTCTTATTCTTGTACTCTAGCCAAAACAACATTTCTAGGCACTAGAATAATATGAAATTCATGTTCTGAATTAACTCCAGCTACTTCAGGATCTTACTCAATCTGAGGGATAGATGAAATTTGATCCTCAACCTCTTCCTCTTGAAATCCATCCATAATGTCATTAATCTCCTGAATGATTCCTTGATCATCATTAGGGTGGTCAGGTCTGTCCTCATCGCCAGAATTTCCATCACCATCTCTATCTGCATTGTATCCAATAAGATCAGTATCACCCTGTCCACCAGCCTCTGCATCTACTCCATGCACAAATTCCTCACTTGAACTGTCTACAACTTGTTATCCTACTTTTAATGAGTTACTAACATGCTCACCATTACCCTCCTCATCATCATCCTCATCATCACCATCAATGTTTCTTACATATCCTTCCACTCCAGAGACCTCAATCTCTTCCTCTTCTTCATCACTTAACAAAGGCTCTTGAAAGGGTAATTCCAACGATGGACTGGCAGGTCCATAAGACATATTTTTAGGGCTCTCAGCTATATCTGGGTCACTCCTATCATCTATAGGAGACCCCTCTTCACTTGGAAGCTCATGTTGTACTTCCTATTCATTTGAATAAACCACCTCCTCACCAGGTTTAAGACCTGGATCATCTTGATCCTTTGGTCTAGTAGAATGGTCAATAAGATTGAAATCCTTATAGAGTTTCTCCTCATATACTACCCAACATATCTTCCATGAATTCCAAAATATCTTCATCCTCTTGTAAATTTCCTTGTGTAGGCAGAAGCCACCACATGTAGTGATTACTTTATCTCCATCCTCTACACAACCCAAATTCTTCAGCATTACATAAATCATCCTAGGGTAGTATAAAAAAGTTTCCTTCTTGGATAGTTTGATCATATAAGAGATGTGTACCATGCGGTACCTACATAAGTTCACCTTCACCTCATTATTCAACAGATAAATCAAGAATACATCCTGATACTTCACAGCTGCAAAATCTCCCTTCCTTGGGTAGATTTGATGTTGAATGAACTTGAAAAGCAATATTGATTCTCAATCTAACTCTGTGGAAGTATCTCTCCTCAAATCCTCATTTAAAATCAATTCCTTTAAGGAATTTTCATAAGAGAATAAGTTTGAGGTTGGAGGAATGTTACCCTGATAGTCAGTATAAATTCCCTCATGTGGCATTTCTAAACACTCATCCCATTCTTTTGAAGAGAAAGATACCTCTTTTCCCTTCACCAATGACTTCATTCTTGCTTCCTCAGCTCCTTACATAGACACTTTCAAATTGAGGTATAACTCTTATACCAAATTAGGATATAATTCTCTCTCATTATTTGAAAACCAGTTGATCCATCCTTGAGATTCTAATACTTTCAGCAGAAGTGACCTGCTTGACAACAACCACTCAGCAGACACTTCTCAACAATTACCATAGAGCTTCCCAATCCTAGCTTCCCAGAACCTACGACACCACTTGATTATCCTTTATAATTTTTACCCATTGGTGATTCACTCAATCCTTCCATCATGTGCTTGGTTCTCGCCATTCTGAAGGTTCTGGTTCAAAGGAGGGAGTTGAAAGGTCAAAGGTTTGAAAGGTAGAGTGATGGTAGAAGGTTCAAAGGTAGTGAGGGTAGTGAAGAGTCGTGGATTGAATTAAATTTATCATTTAGGGATCATAACTCGTAAAATAGAAAATAGAAAAATGGTAAAAAATAAAGAACAAAAAACTGTTTCATTTCACTTAAAACAAACAGATTTACCAAAAGGTCCTTATAGGTATCAATTTTATTTAAACAGTATCAGTCTCACTTGATTGACTTCACAAGATTGATTTCATGTGAACGATCTCACTCAAACGGTTTCACTCGATCAGTTTCACTGATCAGTTTGGCACAATCAGTTTCATACATCAGATTGACATAATTAGTTTCACAGATCAGTTTCACCTGATTAGTTTCACTAATTAGTTTCACCTGATCGGTTTCACAGATTGTTTAACATATTGTTTTCACATATCGGTTTCACAGATCGATTTCACAAATCGATTTGACATTGATCAGTATAAAAAACAAATAGAATTTTCTAAGGGGATAAGATTGGATGCTCTTTACAGATTTATCATTCCTAGCTCATGTCTGATATAGCTTATTCTCTCATAGTTTAAGTGTTTGGTGAATATGTCAGCAAGTTGATGCCCAGTCCCAATAAAATCAAGATTTATATCACCTTTTTTATAATGGTCTCTCAAAAAGTGATGTCTTACATCAATATGTTTAGTTATAGAATGAGAAATTAGATTCTTATAAATGTTAATAGCACTTGTATTGTCACAATTTATGGGGATATGTCTGAATTTAAATCCATAGTATAATAAAGTGTGTTTCATCCACAAATTTTTTGCACAAAAACTACAAGCAGTAATGTACTCTACTTCAACAGTTGATAATGCCACTGCATTTTTCTTTTTACTACACCATGATATTAGAGACTTTCCCAAAAAGTGACATGTTCCAGAGGTACTCTTTATATCTAACTTACATCCACCAAAGTTAACATTAGAATAACTAACCAAATCAAAAGGTTGTCCTCTAGGATAGAACAATCCTAAATTAGTTATATATTTGAGGTATTTGAAAATTCTTTTAACAATATTTAAATGGGACACTTTTGGGTTTTCTTGAACTCTTGCACACATACTCATGCTAAACATGATATCTGGACTACTAGCAGTTAAGTATAGAAAACTCCCAATCATTCCTCTGTAATTATTTTGATCAATAGATTTTATATTTTCATCAAGATCTAGCTTACATGTAGAACTCATAGGGGTTTCACTACTCTTAATGCTATCAAATCCATATCTTTTCAAAATATCTTTAGTATGTTTACTTTGATTTAAAACAATACCTTATTTGTTTTAAAATATTTGAAATCTGAGAAAATATTTAAGTTCACCCATCAAAATCATTTCAAATTCACTTTGTATAATTTTTGAAAAATCATCACATAAATAATTTTTAGAAGATCCAAAAATAATATCATCTACATATATTTGAGCTATTAAAACTTCTTTAGAAATTTTTTTTTATAAATAAAGTAGGATGTGTAACTCCTTTTGTAAAACCTTTAGAAATAAGAAAGTTACTTAACCTTTTATTCCAATCTCTTGGAGCCTGTTTCAAACCATATAAAACTTTAGTTAATTTGAAAACATGATTTGGAAAATGTTGATTTGTAAAACTTGGGGGTTGTTCAACAAAAACATCCTCAATTATATAACCATTTAAGAATGCACTTTTGACATCCATTTGATAAAGTTTGAAATCCAAATGTACTTCATAGGAAAGTAGGATCCTAATGGCTTCAAGCCTAGCTACTGGTGCAAAGGTTTCTTCATAATCAATTCATTCTTCTTGATTATAGTCTCGTGCAACCAATCTAGATTTGTTTATAATAATATTTCTAACTTCACCCACTTTATTCTTAAACAACCATTTATTTCCTATGATCAAGGTATCTTTTGGTCTATCAACAAGCTGCAGACTTTGTTTCTCTCAAACTCATTAAGCTTTTCTTGCATAGCTATCACCCAAAATTCATCATTGATTGCATCATTGATATTTTTAGGTTCAAGATGTGACATGAATGCTTGATGTTCAAAATAATTTCTCAAAGAAGCTCTAGATTGTGTTCCTCTATCTAAATCTCCAACTACAACATCTAAGGGATGGTTTTAAGGGTCCTAGTTGATCTGGTAAAAGTAGGGCTAGTTATTTCAGGTTCATCATTTAGTTTTGGTTCATTATGGATAGATTTTGGAGAATTTCTAGAATTGTACATTTTAACAGATTCCTTTATAGTATGATTTGAAGGTTTAACATTAATTTCCAGGTTTGACATATCCTCTTCTAGATTCCATAGTGAGGTATTAGGTTTATGTGGATCTATTTCATCAAACTTAACATGTAAAAATTCCTCCACACATTTGGTTCTTTTATTAAAGACTCTATAAGATTTTCTTGATGTAGAATATCTAAGGAATATTCCTTCACTACTTTTAGAGGAAAATTAATCTATATTATATTTAGTGTTAAGAATATAAACTTTACATCCAAACACTTTAAAATAATTTACCTTGGGTTTCCTATTATTCCACAACTCATAAGGAGTTTTCTTAAGAATAGATCTGATTAAGACTCTGTTTATTATGAAACAAGATGTATTAATAGCTTCAGCCCAAAAATAAATCGGTAGGTCATATTCATTGAGCATAGTTTGGGCTATCTCTTATAAGGTTCTATTCATTTTCTCCAAACTCCATTTTGTTAAGGTGTCCTAGGGGCAGAAAAGTTATGCCTATATCCATTTTGTGAGAAAAAATATTCAAAGTCTTGATTTTAAAACTCACAACCATGGTAACTTCTTAGATATTTAATTTTAATCCCACTAATATTTTCTACAGTACTAGCATACTTGGTAAAATGAGAGAAAACTTTACTTTTGTGAGCTAAGAAAAAGGTCCAAGTATACCTAGAGAAGTCATCTACAAGAACATAAACATAGTGATTACCATTGAGACTTGAAACTATATATGGTCCAAACAAGTCCATGTGAACCAACTCGAGAGGTTAAGAAGTAGAAACTTATTTCTTTAGTTTAAAAGAGATTTTATGTTGCTTTCCTTTTTAACAAGGATTTCACACCCTATTGTCTGGAAACTCTAATTTGGGTAGGTCTTTAACTAAACATTTTCTGGTCAATTTCTTAAGGGAGTGTACATTACAATGTCCTAATATTCTTTTCCAGAGCCAAGACTCATTGTGAAAGGTACTTATACAAGAAACATTTTGTGATGCTAGTGTGTCTAAGTTTATAGCATATACATTATCATTTCTAAGAGTAGTAAATACCAAGTAATTTTTGGCATAAAAAACATGGAATGAAATATTTTTGAATTTAATATTAAATCCATCATCACATAATTGGGATATGCTAAGTAAGTTATACTTTAATGAATCAATATAGAGTAATTTTGAAATTGAAATAGAGTTAGGGTTACTAGTCTGTCCTAAGCTGATGATTTTTCCTTTACCATTGTCACCAAATGTGAAATGTACTCCATCAATCTTGATGAGATTATTGAAGCTTGAGTAGTATCCTATCATGTGTGTTGAACAACCATTGTGTAAGTACCAAAGTTTTCAACAGGAACTCTTTAGGCAGTTTACCTATAAAATGATTCATCCAATTTTGGTACCCATATTTTTCTGGGTCCAGAAACATTAGTAATAAAATCTTTAGGAACCCACACTTGTCTTATGGGTTTCCTATATGTAGAATACATAGTATTTGAAAAAAAAAATTTGTTTGGTCCAGAAAAACTCGATGTAGTAAAATAATTTTTAGAACTGGAACTTGTAGTAAAATCATGATTTTTGGGAAAAGAAGAAGATTTTACAGATTTGGTCACAAAATGTGTTTTTGATAAATTTCTTTGTCCTAGTTGATATCCTCTTCCAGAAATGTACTTAGGAGCTATCTGTTTACCAAGTAAGTGATTAATTATGTTTTTTTCCATTGGTAAAATTTTCTAAGTCTTTCTTTAATTGGTCATTAGATAAATTTAGATCATTATTTTCCTTTATCAGTTGATCATTTTTCTCTCTCTCAATAGTAAGTTCATATTTAATAGTTACAGTAAGAGCATGTTGTCTCTTTAAATATTTATATTTATCTTTTAGTTCATTATAAGTATCTTCCAGAATGTTACAATACTCAAACAATTCATCATTTATCATATTTTCATACTCACTTTTATTTTCAGAATAATAATAATTGTGTGCAAGAAATTCTAAGGTTACCTTATATGTGTTTTTCATAAAACACATATTTGTCATGTCATCTTTCTCATCATGAGAAGAAGAGGATTCACTGGAGCTGTCCTCAGATGCACTCCAGGTGGCATTCATTGCATTCTTATACTTTTTGTCTTTATTCTCATAATTCTTTTTGTATTTTAACTTTGGACATCCAGCTTTGACATGTACTCTCCTCTTTCATTCATAGAAGAAAATATCTTATGATTTGTAAGTTATCTTCAAATCCTTTTTCTAGATGCCCTTGTTATCATACTTTCCTTTAAAGTTTGGTCTCTTGAAGAACTTTTTCTTTCTATAAAATATTCTAAATCTCCTGGCCAGCTGGGCCATTTCTTCATCTCTGTCTGAAGCTGATTCTTCTCTAATTATGCTTTCAACAATAGCTTGAACCTTCTATTTGTCTTTACTCTTGGAAGTGGTAGTCTTAAAGGCTATATATTTTCTTTTTGGTTCATCCTCTTCTTAATTTACTTTGAGTTCCTATTCATACATCATCAAATTTCTAATGAGTTCTTTGACATGTAATTTACTGATGTCACACGATTACCTAATGGAGACAAAAGTTCCTCTCCATCTATTAGGTAAACATCTGAGAATTCTCATGATTTGTTCTTTGGAAGTAACATCTCTTCCCAGAAAGATCATGGTGTTCACTATTTCATTAAACTCGAGATACATATTAGAAATAGATTCATCATGATTCATTCTAAAATTGTCATATTTAATAGTATAAGTATTTAGTATCATCTCTTTCACATTAGATGTTCCCTCACGGGAAATAGACAAAGTGTACCAAATATCATGGGTAGTTTTACAAGCAGAAATGAGATTAAACTCTTCATCTCTTAGTGCACAATATAGAGCATCCATTTCTTTATAGTTATTGTTATAGTAAGTCTTGGTAGGTTCATTCCAAGTGTTTCTAGAAGTTTCAGGGATTGCATATTTACTTTCAATAGCAGTCCAGATTTCAAATCCCATGCTCTCTAGATGTATTTTCATCTTAATCTTTGATTGAGAATAATTTTTTCCATTAAAAAAAGGTGGTCTATTAGTAGTATCTCCTTCTAGTATATTGTCCATAATATAAATTGTCCATAATATAAATTGAGATCTTTGAAATACAACTACAATCATAGTTGAAAAATGTTTGAAAAATATTTGAAAACTGAAAAATTCCAAAACACCTCTGATACCAAATGTTGGTCGGAGTAGAGTACTCAAGAGAGGAGTGAATTGAGTATCTATAAAAATTTCTGTTAAAATTGGTTCTTTTAAAATTCCCCCCAATTAAAAATATAATCTAAGTCAGTTTGTAGTGAATTTATAAGAGTCCTGAATGTTCAATTAATTTCTCAAAAGATTGATTAGTTCTCAGATATACTAATCTAAAGATTAATACAACTTTTGAAATTAACCTATTGGTTCAAAACAATTATAAACACTTGTTAAACTAACTTTAAAATTTCAATTTAGTTTTATGAAAAATTAGATAAAACAAAGTAAAAATAAAAGATAAAAATATAGTGGATATAAACAAGAGGTTCAGTCTTAAGCTGAGACTTAGTCCTCTCCACTTGGTGATCACCTGCCACCATGAAATTTAAATTGATAAACTATTTGATCCACACCCTGAATCGGGGTTCACAACAGAACACAAGACTGTCTAGGTCACTCTTGACCTCTACCACAATTATTCATGGGGAAAACAACAAACATGTCACACTTGACCTCATCCACTGTTCTATGTGGGATACACAACAAACATGTCACAATTGACCTCTTCCACTGTTCTATGTGGGTTACAAAGAATAAATAGAGAGTGAGTTTGAGGATATCAAGTATCCTCCAGTTATGCACAGGAGTTAGTGTGTGTGTAACAAACAGATACACACATTGCTCAAATATGTAAATAAAAGAACACAACAGAGCTAGAGATGTAGAATAAGGTTTATAAATCTCTGTGTGTTATGCAGTGAAGCTCTGGACTCGTTTGATGTAGTGGAATTGATGTTCAAGTCCTCCTCTGAAAGTTGTCTCCAAAACAGAGTATCGTAGCCTCTGTAGTATGGCTTCTAGGAGTGAGATGATCAACTTCTGTTGGTAAGATGTTCTGATTATCTCAGCATGTTTTGATTCACTTCTTAATCTCCCCGTATATTCTTCCTTTGAGTTCTTGGGATTTTGAAGTAAGATCGAGAGTTGCAGGTTATTCTTTTTAGGATTCTCTTGTGCATGTATATCATCATGATCCAGCTTATAATCCTTATATGCTTAGAGGTCCAGCAGACATGAAGATCTCCCCACGTGCATGTACCTCATACTTGTCTACTGAATGTCCTACAGACAACATTAAATAATGTCAGAAACATTAATTTGTCTAATTATGACCGTTTGATATAAATTTAAATTAATAAATCATAAATAGTTTTTATGACTATCAGTGAGTCATAAGTATCGGCGAGTCATTGGCATTAGTCTGTCATTATCGGTCTGTCAGCATCAGTGATGTTCTGTATCGGTGAGTCCTTTCCATCAGTATCAATGACTCTGATAATCAATGAGTTGTTTGTGCTATCGGTCTATTCGGGCATCGGTGAGTTGTCATCATTGACTCATTTTGAACTATCGGTGTGTCGCTCATCGGTGACTCATTCATCGGTGTGTCTCCCATCGGTGAGTCATTCATCGGTGTGTCACCCATTCGTGAGTCTTTCAACGGTGAGTCAGTTGAACTATCGGTGTGACTGGTCATCAGTGACTTGTCCATCAGTGTGTCGTCTATTCTATCAATGAGTCCTGCATCGGTGCCTTCTTTGATCGGTGACTTCCAAAATCGGTGACTCCTTCGATCAGTGAGTACTTTGATTGGTGAGTCCTCATTGGTGAGTCATCCAATGGTGACTCCTTTGAATTATTGGTGTCATGGACTTTGAAGAAACTTACAAGGTGTCTGTCTTATACAGAACAATACCAAATTAAGAGAATTTCATAAATACATGTAAATGTAAACTTGTAAACCTATTGATCATACGAATATGAAAGCTCAATCCCAAGACACGTTCATTTCAACCTATTATACTTTCATTTTAACTACGTCACACTTGGTTCATCTTGTATCTATCTTGGTTCTACCTAGATTACTTTAAGTTGTGTTATCTCATACCTCTTATTCTAATGTCTTAAAGTGATTAGGAAATAAATCCTTCATAGTAGTTCGTAAAGGGAATGGGATTGGGCAAAGCATATCCCCAGGAGTGTATAACCAGGTGTGAAGTCTTATATCCACTGATGTGACTCTTATTTCATGTATTTTCCACATCGTTTTTAGTCTTTAATGCATATTTAATGCTAAAATAGGTATTTGACTAATTAATTACATTATTAGTGATTTATTTGTTGAGAATTAGTAAATTATTGTTTTTATGATAAAATGTTTAATTTAATGTGTAATTAACATTTGTGTGAGATTAGATTATTTTATTTATTTGTTTCATTTCCAATTTTGTTTTAAATTTTAATTTTCAGTTTCACAATTTAATCTGCTGCGATTAATTAATTTTATTTTTGTTGTTTTTTTAAATTAAATTTCTAAATGTTTCAGTTTTTATTTATCATGTTAATGTATTTTGTTTTTCAAGTGTTAATATTATTATGTTTTTTATTGTTTTTTTTATATAAATTACTTGGGTGCTCTTGTTTTATTTGGCAACATAAGCGTTGAAAGAGGATTTTGGTATTCTGTTGCGTAGGATTAACACTCCCAAATCATTCACAAAATTGAATCCGAGGGAGCAGATATTGTTTTAAACCATACGAGCCTGAATGAATCTGTACCGAACTGAGTTTGGTTCTAGAGAGATCGATTAACACCGTCAAAACCGAACCATGGTCACTAGGACTGATGAATCGAATGTCGGGGGTTCTTCTAAAGCTTATGCTGGATCTGTAGAACTGAGATCCCACTGATTATTCTGAAGGGGACGGACCTTGTCAAGCTTTTTGATGAAGCTTTGAGGCCGATTTTCACTGATGAAGATGACTCGCTATTTTGAATCGATCAAATCTGAGATACAAGAAGCTGCATATGAGATTGAGTGTTAGTAGATCTGTGCTCAACATATTTTAGGGTAATGAACTGAGGTAAACCGGTCTGATCGATCTTAGATTTCTTGATCTGATGAAGATGAAATGACATGGATGGAAGCCAGAGGATTCTAGAAAATCAAGACCGGAAGTTGGAGGCCACTAATGAACCAGAGGATCAAGATATGTCTAAAGAGCTTGATTATGAAGCTTCGAGGCCGATTTTCACTGATGAAGATGACTCACTGTTTTGAATCGATCAAATCTGAGATAAAAGAAGTTGAATATGAGATTGAGTGTTAGTAGATATGTGCTCAACATATTTTAGGATAATGAATTGAAGTAAACCGGTCTAATCGATCATAGATTTCTTGATCTAGTGAAGATGACTAGCCATGGATGGAAGCTAGAGGATTCTAGAAAATCAAGACCGAAAGTTGGAGGCCCCTGATGAACCAGAGGATCGAGATCTGTTGAAAGAGCTTGATTATGAAGCTTCGAGGATGATTTTCACTGATGAAGATGACTCATTGTTTTGAATCGATCAAATCTGAGATACAAGAAGCTGAATATGAGATTGAGTGTTAGTAGATCTGTGCTCGACATATTTTAGGATAATGAACTAAAGTAAACCGGTTTGATCAATCTTAGATTTCTTGATCAGATGAAGATGAAACGCCATGGATGGAAGCTAGAGGATTCTAGAAAATCAAGACCAGAAGTTGGAAGCCACTGATGAACTAGAGGATCGAGATCTGTTGAAAGAGCTTGATTTAGAGCACCGCCTACCCTTTTGTGCTCGAGAACATATCTTGGATGGAAGATGATCTACTCAATAGGTTCGCCCGCACACGAGTTCAATGAAATCAATCAGAAGACTTTAGATTCACACAGCCCAAACCTGATAAAATATGAACCAATTGATCCCAACAAGGAGGAATATTATCTGTTTCCAGTTGAATCTGATGTTGATCAAAGATATTTAATTAATGAATTTTGAACCGGAGTTGAAGAACCAGTTCGGGGCTACTTCAAATTGCTTTCACTAGTTGTTGTTTTTATTGCAGGTATGAATTTAAGAGGAGGATAAAAGTCCTGGATTTACCATTTTTCGATAGTGAGTTCAAAGGTTGGTGCACTTCATGTGCTTGTTGAGTTTTCCCTTTGAAGTTGTTTTCCTGAGATCCATTTTATCGATGTTGGAATGAGTTGTGATTGAAGAATCCAAGACCATTGAAGAGATCCTATTGATTAAGGCTGTTGATTTGTATATTCAATGACTGGGGGATAATTCATTTGGAGTTGTAGTTGCTGCACATGGGATTGTTGATTTCTTTTAGAAGCATTTTTATCATGAAACATAGAGGTGACAACGGAATATGGAATAAGTTACTATAGAGAGAATTCTTAAAGTCATATGGATAGTGGTAGAAAGGTAAAGAGCAATTATTTTATTGATCGGTCACCAATGAATACGTGTTTTGGACGCAAATTATCATCTCCAATTACTCTGGTGAACTGGACGGTCCAGTCAACTTGAACCAGGTAGAAATCCGACTGGAACTTTCACTGTTCACCAGAACAGTGATTTTTACAGATAATAGGGGATATGGGTCTCATTATTATTCTCGAGAGTGGAGGAAGATAAGAACATGAGCAGAACAATGATGATAGAATGAAGAACCTTGAGATGGAAGAGAAATCACCTCGATAGAGAAGATTTATATCTTCGTTTCTTACTTCTTTTGTTCTTCAATTATGCGATGTATTTATTGAATTTTATCATTGTTGTTGCTCTAATAATGAGTAGCTGAATTTTTTATGGAAATAAGACTACCATGGGTTGTAATTATTAAATATATTTTTCTCTCATTGATTCTATATTTATAGTGAAATTATAGTTTAGTGATCTTCTTTCATTATTAATGAGTATTAGTTATCACTATTCAAAGGACCAAAAGGTGATGAAAGTGAACCTTTAAAAATTTGAATTTAAATTGAAGAACCGAAACTAGAAAATTTTAAGATTATATTCTCCGTTAATGAGTAAGACTTTATCCTAAGTGATGATTGAGAGATTATTTCAAGTGAGAGATCACTGAACTATGAAAGTTCACTAAAGCAACAACTTAGTGAATCTTCACTTATTCTCTAATCATTGCAATGATAGAAATTAATGAGAGTAGAGTAAAAAATATTTTTAAATTCAATTATAAGTAGTTTGATAGCCTTGTCTTCATCATTTACTTTGTATCCAACTCTTTTTTCACTTCATACAACCACTCTAACATCTTTTCATTTATTGTTTTTGTTTTTTTTGTTTTTCTTTGTTTTAGTCGCACACTTCTTTAAGTATTACTTATGGATTATGATACTCTTACTTACAACACTATTAATAGTTTGTGAGTTTTATAAATAATTAATTTTCATGAATTTCAATGAAATTTGTTTCAATTTTTTGCGTCATTACTAGGGAATCCGCATACGATAAAAAAACATAAATTTTAAACTGTTTCTCAAAAAACTTTTTTTAAAAAAATTGGCTGAAAAATATGTTTCTATTTTTATTTTTTGTGCTATTTGGACCTAAAATATTATACACACAAGGGAAAAATAACAATATGAACTTGAACAATTTATACCAAAGATAAATATACATTGTTTTTCTCTTAAGAAGAACAAATCTAAAATAGAAAATCCAAATTTTGAAATTCAAAGAGTTCCTGAAAATCGAAACCAAAATCATGTTGTACCTCAACCTAAGAATGACAATGCTAAGAGGTCTAAGATTAGGGATTTCTATCTTCCAACTGTATCAAGTAATCCTTCATGTATATAGTTATCCCAGAGGTCTAGGAATTATGAAATGAAACAATCATACCTATATATATTACTCTCTTTTAATGGACAACCTAGTGATGATTATTTATAATTTATCAAAGAATTTTATGGAATAATTCAATAGTTACCTTTGCACGAGTTGAATGAGGAGGATATTAGGTTGAGATTGTTTCCGTTTTTTTTAAAGAACAAGGCTAGAAGTTGGTTCCAAAATTTAGATGTGGTAATCTTTGACACATGGGACCAACTTTTCAATTCTTTTGTTACCAAATTTTATCCCAGGAACACCACCAATGAAGTGAGACATAAAATCATTGGTTTCATTCAAGATGAGGATGAAATTTTCCACAAAATGTGGGATAGGTTTAGGGGACTCCTTAGAAAATTCATTAATCACCCACTTTCCCCTCATCTCCTGATGGATAATTTCTATAATGGTCTCACTCCTTATAATCAAAATCTTATTGATCAATCATATGGTGGTGATTTATCATAAATGGAAACAGATGAACTCAAACAAATTTTTTAAAAAAATTCATAAAATTCCCAACATAAGATAAATAGAGAGAAATCCATAGGGGTGAACCTAATTCTTAGGATGATTTAGTTAACAAAAATTCTCTTAGGGAGTTGTGTACTCATTGTGGGATCTATGTTCATTCTCAAAATTTTTGTCCCAACTTTGATCTCTCTGTGAAGCCTGAAGAGAGTTCCCAATTTATTTTCTATAGGTCTAGAAACTAAGATTTCAATGACCCATTCTCAAATCAGTTTAATTTTAGATGAAAAAACACCCCAATATTTTTTAGAGAGAACAAGGTGTATTGAAACAATCTGATGCTCCTGTTTACCCACAACAATCTAGACCTTCATTTTAGAACTAGTTCAATGTTGGATCCTCAAATTATCAAGTGGATGTTAGGGGAATGTTTCAATATTTAATAGGAATATTTGATTCCCAAAAGGTTGAGATAGATTCCCAAAAGGTTAGACTTGATTCAGATAGGTCTAAAACAAATTCTAGAATTCATAATCCTAAGTTACAAATGGGCCAACTCTCTTGGGATTTAGTATGAAGAAACAAAGGAAAATTACCCAACACAATAATGATGAATCCCAAGGATAATGTGATGGATGTTATAAATAGATCAGGTCTGAAACTCAAGAACAAGTTAGAGAGAAGCCTTGGGAACTTGAACCTGAAATTTTATAAGAATCTGAAAATGAAAATTTGAAAATAAAAAATTCTATAAATGTGAACAGCAGTGTCCAGATTCAAAAAAATACCAAACCTTCAACTAAAAAATACAAATAAAAAAGGAAAATGAAGTGGGATATAGTCAAAGAAGGTAAGAAGAAAGTGAGGTTTAAGGATGAGGAGAGTGAACTACCAATTTTTAAAAATTATGTTCCTCCAATCCCTTTTCCACAAAGTCTTAAAAAGAACAATGAACCGGACTACTTGAAATTACTTTATTTTTTAGGATATTTAATGTCAATATTCCTTTTATTGAGGAATTGAATAATATTACTTCTTGGTTTAAGTTCCTAAAATTATTCTTGGTGAATAATAGTGATTGGGATGAATGTTCAATAATAATTCTTAATGAGGAGTGAAGTTCCATTGTCCAAAACGATATTTCTCCCAAAATGGAAGACCCTAGTTAATTTTTCATCTCTTGTAGAATATATAAGAGTGAGTATATTAGGTGTATTTGTGACTTAGGTTCTATAATCAACCATATTCCATGATCCTTATTCATGAATTTAGGTCTTTGGGAGTTGAAACCAACTTTAGTTTCAATATAATTGGCTAATAGGACTCATTCTTTTCCATATAAAAGGGTAGATGACTTGTTAGTTCATGTAGGAAAGCTCACACTCCCTACTAATTTTCTCATTCTTGAAATATAGAGTGATAATAAAGTTACAATCATTTTAGGAATACCATTTCTAGATATATCTGGGGTTGTAATTGATTCAATGGGTAAAGTGACCCTTCAGGACGATGATGATTAGGTTGAGTTTCATGTTTTCGAATAGTCACCTATTGTGGTTAGTTATAAGTTGATTGATGTTATTAAGGAAGTGTTTATAGTATATATTAGGAAGGAAAATTATTTCCCTTTTGATGTCATAATTGAAAGGTCCATTAATGAACATTTTCAAGAAAATTATGCCAAATCTAAGTCCACACTTGAGCTGAAAAGGCTAGAGAAACTTGAGAGTCCGATTAGGAAGTTTATGGATCAAATCCATGAAGTGGTACATCCACATACAAAATTTCAAGTTGAAAGGTTTTCTCATGCTAAAGTTAAAAGTTCATATCCCTCTCTTCTTTCCAACTTTAGAACCACAGTTGAGTTAGAAGTCTTACTTCTTACCTTTCCATTCCTTTAGTTTTGGAAATCAAAAACACCTTTTAAAAACTATGATTACTAAATTTTTATACCCCAAGTGTTTTAGTATGTTTTTTTATAAAACATTACTTTATACCGAACATAGAAATGTTTCTAATGTATTATGAATATAATTTTTTTTATTAAATCTGATCCATCAGAATGAATGTAAATATGATCAATTAGACTGACCTTTATTCCAACTAGTAGTCAGACTTATGTCTTGTCTATCTGACTAACAAAAGTCTTGACCATTGGAATGACCTTGGTACTGATACATCGAACTGAAACTCATTACGTTTATCAGGTTTACAATCAATAAGAAAGTCTATCAGACTATCCAAAAGTTTATAATTAGAGTATATAGATTTTTTTCTATGCGATGGAATAAAAAATAGAATTGTAATGGTGCTAAACAAAATGATGTTAGATATTTAGTTATTTCTAGTTTGTCAAGTGCAATCCATACAAGTCCGTTGAATTTTTTTTTTAAATATGACCATTAGAGATGATCGTTGAAGGACTTCTATAAATAGAAAGTCTTTTGAAGAGTTAGGAGCTGATACATTCATAACTCAATTTTTGTAAATATTTCTCTATGTGAACTTATCATTCCTAGTCACTGTAATACTTTAGAGAGTTTAAGTTCTAATGAATACTTGTAAGGATTGTAATTACTTTAGAACTATTTTACCTTTTTATTCATTGTACAATCATTGTACTGATTGAGCGATTCTAAGGATATGAATATGGTAAATTCAGTCCATCAGACTGAGGGCTTCTAAGGCTAGGATGATAGATGACGATCATGTAGGTCCTGGGCACAACCGAAGCTCATGGGTGGATGTTCACACTTGACTTTTTGTCATTATAAATGATTAATCTAGGATCAATACGATGATAAATGCCAGAATCCATGGATCAAATCACAGAAATAGACAAATAAGAAGAATAGTCCTGGAACCACAAAGGAGGACCATCACAAGTTGATTATAATTAATTTAATTAATTGAAAATAAGTACCTTTTTGACGTTATTTCTTCATTGATATTTATGATCATGTTCCGATGTGATTCATCATTGCATCATAGAAGCCAAGTATATATTTCCTCTAGCGGTGATCCACACGTGCACCGCGTATCTATGGACGTCGCCAAGGGAATCTCTGTGTGCTAGTGTGGAGAAGCCTTTGCTTGCGTTGTCCACGTTAGATCACCTTGATCCGATGGAGGAGGATCTCTCTCGGTCTTGAGAGAGTTCTTGGAGGAAGGAGTTCTTTCAGCCTTGATAGAATTCTCCAAAACTGTTGTACACAATGATTAGGGAAAAGTGTTGGGGTTGTGAGTATATTTATAATCGGGTTTGAGGTTATACAATTATGACAATAAATAAATGCGTTACACATTTTATTTATTTAATTAACACTTATTGAAAACCCCCATGTCGAATCATTAATTCCTTGACATGTGCCCACACTGATTATAATAAATATCATTTAATAAAATGATATCATTTCCTCAAAATCCCGACTGGAAAAACTACACGGCGTGTAATCATTAATACATGACGTGTACTCATTTTTTATTTCCTTTCTAAAATGAAAACTACACTGCGTGTACATTCAATGTACACGAAGTATATATCTTGTTTTCATTTTCTTCTTCCTCCAACATTAAAATGATTAGTCTTCCTTGAATAATTATTAAACCACATATGGGAATAATCTTTATTATACTTGAGATACTTGGATACACTTAGTGTGTGACCCTCTAGGCCTCTTTCTCGTTGACATTAGGTGGGATTACCTAAAGTCCAAGATTACTGTCTAGCAATGGGTTAAGGCACCCAAGATAAAGAAGTTGACACTGCATTGATGTGTCACCTCATACGAATACTTACCGTCTAATTTAATCCCTTTGTCTCAATATCTCATCAAGCAGGTTTCATGGTAGTGTCATAAACCTATATGCTTGATCCATCTTTCTTTGACTTCCAGAAATAAACTCTTCGTGACACTATGGCCATGGAATTTGGGTGAAAGTTCTATTTCAATCAAAGGGCCCGAGATATCTACTTCCATAAATTTGGAAGGGACAAATCCTTCCTTGACTTATCTATTAACAACATGTCATTCGTGACACACCCACCATACCCTATTTCCCACCAACTGTCTTTGTGATGGTTTTCGTCAGCAAATCTAAGTGCACGAGTCATGACATGAGTTAATGATAATCTTCCAGTCTAAGGACCATTACACACACTCGTAGATAGAAATTTCCGATGACACCAAGACATGCGGAATTACTACTGGTGGGTCTGTTCTCATAATCTCCCATCTTGGAGATTACCAAGTGAGAACTCCATGAGAGAGAGTATCTTCTTCTTATGAGTACTCACACACGATGGTCTATATTCTATGTGTCCTATCATAGTATGTCATCCAACCGTAGAACTTTATTTAAGAATATTGTTATAGCATTTCAAGGTTCTCATCATAGCGGGGATCTAGAATGACCTTATTAATGCAACAAATATTCCAGGAAATTATTATATTATAGTCATGCAAAAAAATGAATAATATATAATAAGTGTACATTTATGTAATCAAAGTATAAACAGTTGGTTCTCAGGACATCAAATCTAACAAACTCCCACTTGTACTAGAGCCAACTGCCTACAAATTTTAGTCCGCTAGACCTCACATGATGATCATGTTTCTGCTGAGTCAAAGATTTAGTCAAGGGGTCTGCCACATTGTCTTACATGGGAATACTGTTCACTGAAACTTCACCTCTCTGAGAAAAATCCCTCAAGAGATGATACTTTTGAAGTATGTTCTTTGTCCGCTGATGTGACCTTGGCTCTTTTGCAAGTGCCACCGCTGTAGTATTACCACAATATAGTGTGATAGGATCTTTAATACCAGGTACTACATCCAACTCTTGGATGAAGCTTTGTATCCATACTAATTCTTTAGCTACCTCAGAAGCTGCGATATAATCAAACTCTACTATAGAATCTACAACCACACCTTGCTTTGAGCTCTTCCAGCTCACTGCACTTCCATTCAATCTGAATATGTATCGAGTCTGCGACTTCATGTCATCTTGATTAGTCTGGAAACTAGCATCTACATGTCTTCTGATGACTAGTTCTTCATCTCCTCCATAATTCAAGAACATATCCTTAGTACGCCTCATATACTTAAGGATAGTCTTGAATTCCATCCAATGGCGGTCTCCTGGATCAGCTTGATATCTGCCTACCACACTTAATGCGTAAGCAACATATAGCCTTGTACATAGCATATCATACATGACTGAACCAATCACGGATGCATAAGGGATCCTTGCAATTTTCTTTCTTTCCTCATGTGTCTGAGGACAGATTTTCTTGGAAAGATGAATGCCATGTGACACTGGAAACAATCCCCTCTTGGACTGTTCCATACTGAATCTCTTCAATATCTTGTCAATGTATGTACTTTGACTCAGGCTCAATATTCTCTGGGATCTATCACGATGGATCTTGATCCCAAGAATATATGCTACCTTGCCCAAGTCTTTCATAGAGAAGCATTTATCCAAATATGCCTTAACTGACTGTAAGACAGGTACTTCTTTTCCAATTAGTAATATGTCGTCAACATATACTATTATGAAAACGACTGAACTTCCTCTAAACCTTTTGTAGACACAAGGCTCATATTCATTCTTAACAAAGCCAAATTCCATTACAGCTTCATCAAAATGAATGTTCCATGACCTTGATTCTTTCTTTAATCTATAAATGTATTTATGCAACTTGCATACCTTTTTGGCATCCTTTGGAGTCACAAACTCTTCAAGTTGTTTCATGTAGAAATCTTCCTAGAGGTTCCCGTTAAGGAATGCTGTTTTGAAATCCATTTACCAAATTTTATAGTCATGGTAAGCATAAATGGACAATAGGATTCTGATGGATTTCAGCATCCCAACTGGTGAAAAGGTTTCATCATAGTCAATTCCTTGACGCTGTCTAAAACCTTTTGCAATGAGTCATGCCTTATAGGTGATGACTTGTCCCTCCATGTCCATTTTCTTCTTGAATACCCATTTATTACCAACAGGCTTTACATCAACTGAAGGATCTACCAAAATCTAGATTTGGTTTTGGTACATGGAATCTATTTAAGAATTCATGTCTTCTTTCCACTTGGAATCATTTGCGCCTTCAACTGCTTCCTTGTAGGTAAGAGGATCATCATTGTCAACCAATAATGAGTCACCATCCTCGGTGACAAGAAAACCATATCGTTCTGGTTCTCTCACCTCTCTCATGCTCCTACGTAGTTCTTGTGTATCTGGAACATATTGTTCTTCCATGGGGCTTTGTGGAATATGTTCTTGTACCAACTCCTGTGTATCTTGATCCTCAGCTTCATCGAAGTCTATCTTGCTCCCACTATCTCTTTTGGAGATGTGCTCCCTCTCAAGGAATATGGCGTGTATTTCCACTGTAACATTTTTATCTGAGGGGTTGTATAGGTAATATCACCTTGTTTCCTTAGGATATCCTATAAAGGTACACTTTGTTCCTTGGGGTGCATGTTTGTTACTTGAAGAGGCCTTAACAAATGCTTCGCTACCCCACACATGTAAATTTGATAACATGGCTTTGCATCCACTCCATAACTCGTATGGAATACCATTTATCGATTTAGTTGGTACTTGGTTTAGTATGTGTGCTTCTGTTTGTAATGAATATCCCCAAAAGGATAATGAAAGACTCGCATGACTCATCATTGATCTCACCATGTCCAATAGAGTGTGGTTCCTCCTTTCACTTACACCATTCCACTAAGGCGTGTAAGGAGGAGTGAGTTAATATAGAATCCCAAACTCCCATAAGAAATCAATGAAGTCCTGATTAAGATATTATCCTCCTCTGTCTGAGTAGAGTATCCTAATCTTCTTACCAAGCTAGTTCTCAACTTCATTCTTGTATTCTTTGAACCGATCAAAAGAATCTGACTTATACCTCATTAAGTAAATATATCCATATCTACTAAAATCATCAGTAAAAGTTATGAAGTACAAGAACCCACCAATTGCTTTAAATAGAAATGGTCCACACACATCAGTGTGAGCTAATTCTAGAAGCTCTTTATCCCTTTCACCTTTCCCAATAAATGGGGCTTTGGTCATTTTACCTTGTAGACACGCATGACACACACCAAGTGGTTTTAGTTTGAAAGAATCTAAATACCCATCTTGATGTAATTTTGTTAAACATTTTTCATTGACACGACCTAGCTGGTGATGCCAAACTTGGGTGTGGTATGAGTCATGTGAATTAAATTTGTCATCGATTTCCATTACTTGTTTTGTGCAGTCTAACACATAAGGGATGCTATATAAATTTTCCCTTCCAAAACAAATGCTATCTTTAAAAAAGTAACAATATTAATTTCCAAACTTGAAGATGAATCCATCAGTATCTAATCTGAATACTGAAATAATGTTTTTGGTTATAGAGGGTACATAATAAATTCCATTTAATAACAAGACCATCATAGTAGGTAATGTGAGATGGTAGTCTCTGATAGCTACATCAGCAAGTCTGGCTCCGTTGGCTGTTCGTAGATCCACCTCACCTCGGTCAATTTTTATGAATCTACTTGGTTCCTATATTTGGATAAAAATGTGAGAACCACAAGTAGTATCTAATACCCAATTAGTAGAAATAGATAGATTTCATTTGATAACAAATGCACCTGAAGCTTCCCCTTGCTTCCTTGGCTGGGTGCAGTTTTTCTTCCAGTGGACCTTCTTGCCAAATGCGAAACAAACAACCTCCTGTTATCTTACCTCCCCTTTGATATTCCTTTTCTTGGAAGGCCTTGAAGAAGATTTGGGGTTAAATATCTTTGCCTTCCCTTTCCTTTTATTCACCATAAGTACAGAAGGATTTTCACGCTTCATATCATTTTCCACTTGGTGAATGAGGATAAGAAGATCAGATAGAGACTTCTCAATGTTGTTCATGTTGAAATTTACAACAAAGTTAGAGAAGCTCTGGGGGAGTGATGCAAGAATGAGATCGGTACCAAATTATTTGTGGAGTTTAAACCCTAGAACCTCCAAGTGCTCAATGTATCCAATGAGCTTGACTACATGAGGCCTAGCTGGGGCACCCTCTCCAAGCTTGATCTGAAATAGAGCCTTGGAGATCTCAAACCTTTCCTGTATTGCTCTCTCCTAGTATAGACCACGAAGGTTCTAGAGCATGATATAGGCATCCATGACTTCATGAGACTTCATGAGCTCACTAGAAATTGATGACAACATCAAACAATGAACGTCGAGTGCATCGTTCAAATGTTGATCATAGACCAGGAAATCTTTATCACTCGCCCCTTGGGCAGGCGAATCAGGAGGTGAAGACTCTAACACGTAAAACTTTCGTTTATGGCATAGGATAAACCAAAGGCACCTAAACCATTCCTGAAAGTTACTGCTGGTGAGGGTATTGTCTTTATCCATAATTGATCGCAGAGAAAATGTGGTTGACGAGTTTTTCATATTGATTCTACAAATTAAAAGAGCATATTTATCGTAACTTTTGATTATATTTTATGAAAAATAATAAATGAATTTATCAATTCTCCCATTATTTTATAATTTCCCAATGGCCCCCACCATTGAACTTGGAATTCCTAGTTACTATGACATTCTAGTGGCAAGGATCCATATTCCCCTTTGCATAACCCCAACAAGGGTTGGTCAAGCTATTTAAAGGTATTTAGGTAGACAGGTCTTTGCCAACTGTGAGCTTACAGTTCCTTGATCTATTGAGTGGACTCCCCAATCCTGAAATCATGACTTGGATTTCCTCAATACTTGCCTCCATTTTACAACAAGTCTAACAAGGGATACTCCTCTTGATTTAAAATGTTTAAGTCAACCCGAAACTTTCATAAGTGCTTGCTTTATAAAAGTAAGTGTCCCAACAAGGGTTGGTCAAACACATAGTTTTATTAAGTCTTTCCCTTAATCAAGTAATGGAAGGCTTGGTATGACTTAATATGGTATTTGATGGATTTCAATCCTTTATGTGTAGTTTCACATTATCACATGCTTTTTAATATTAAGTGATACCTGCTTAAGTGATTAACCATGTTCTGATAATGTTTACGCATAGTCCGGTTTTTATTTTATTCCATATTTGCATGATTGTTTATTTCATTAAATATGTGATCACGACAACACATACATAATAAATAAACCTTCAAATTAGATAGAAATAAAATAAGATGGCATGATCATGATCTTCTATTGGTTAGCTTATCTAGTAGTTTTGATAAGTTGACCCCGACCTAGGGGAAAAATACCTTGAACCCGATGGTTCGTGTTTTGCATCTCCCACCTATCCACCTTTGTATCTTCTTGGGTTGGTTTCGCCTCATCTTTGGATTTTGAACTGTCTCCTTTGTTTTGGGAGATCCTCCATTACATGGAGTTTACATTAAAGAAACCATGGGCACACAGGCCCTACATTTTATTGGAAGAAGGCTCGCAAGCCAATGAATTTAAATTAAATAAATTTAAATGAAACCATACACAGACAAAGGGTCTTTGGTCTATCTCATGATCATCCATAGCATGCAACGACATTTACGAATATTTAGTATTCAAATTCTTTTAATCATTCTTTTATTCAAGATAAGTCGTGCTTGAATTTAATTAATTATGATCTTATAATTAATCAATTCTTTATCTTAAATTACTTTATGAATTTCCTTGATATTCTTCTCATCCATATTCCTTGTATGGGTCTTTGTAATTTAGAGGAAACCTGGTGAAATTCCATTCCTGGAAAGTACACGGTGTGTAGGCTATATTACATGGCATGTATTTGTTTTCACCCTTTATCCAAAGTACATGCCGGGGGATTTGGCTTGTTTTTTGTACTTTGGAAATTTTGGAGTACACGGTGTGTAGATTAATCTAACACAGCATGTACTTCCTCATTACGCGGTTACTGGCCTGGTAATCCTGTGTACACGGTTACACGACTTCTCTTTTTACACAGTTTCACCTGGGCCAGATCAGACTACACGACGTGTTGATTCAACATACACACCGTGTATTCCAGTTTCCACGCACCGTTCAGTTCTGGTCAACATGGTGTATTAAAAAACTTAGGTATGCTCAATTCACAGGGCGTGGTTTGGCAGACCAGTACTGGTTCGTTGAACCTAAGTACATGGATTATAAATTTCACTACATGTCGTGTATTCCTGTGTTGTACAGACAGAATGATCGGCTCCTCCGGATGAGTTCATTGTTATTATTTTAATCAAAATTAAAATTAAAAGGTCGTTTCTGTGATGTGAATCGAGAAATGAAGGAGGAAGAATAGATCTCATTCATTCAGTTTTATAGAATCATTTATCTTGAATTGAATCACATATAAATGTTTAAATTATCAACGAAAATTAAATAACTACAATCAACATTGTGACTGCTCTAATACCACTTGTAGGTCCTGGGCGCAGCAGAATCTCATGGGTGGATGTTCCCACTTGACCTTTTGTCATTAGAAATGATCAATACAGGATCAATACAACGATAAAGGATAGACTCCATGGATCAAATCACATAAATAGAAAAAAAGAAGAATAGTCCCATAACCACAAAGGAAGATCATCACAGGTTGATTATAATTAATTTAATTAATTGACAAGAAGTACCTTTTATGGTGTTCTTTCTTTCTTGATATTTCTGATCATGTTCCAATGTGATTCGTCATTGCATCATAGAATCCAAGTGTAGACTTTCTCTAGCGGTGATCCACACGTGCACCACGTATCTCTGGACGCCGCCAAAGGAATCTATGGGTTCTAGCATGGAGAATCCTTTGCTTTCATTGTCCGCGTTAGATCACCTTGATCCGATGGAGGAGGATCTCTCTCGGTCTTGAGAGCATTCTTGGAGGAAGGAGTTCTTTCGACCTTGAGAGAATTCTCCAGAATTGTTGTGCACAACTATTAGGGAAAAGTGTTGGGGTTGTGAGGATATTTATAATCGGGTTTGAGGTAATAGAGTTATGACAATAAATAAACGCATTACACATTTTATTTATTTCATTAACTCTTATTGAAAACCCCCATGTCAAATCATTAATTCCTTGACATTCACCCACACTGATTATAATATATATCATTTAATAAAACAATATCATTTCCTCAAAATCCCGTCTGGAAAAACTACACGGCGTGTAATCATTAATACACAATGTGTACTTGTTTTTCATTTTTTTTCCAAAATGAAAACTACATGGTGTGTACATTCATGTACACGGTGTGTATATCTTGTTTTCATTTTATTCTTCCTCCAACATTAAAATGATTTAGGCTTTATTGAATAATTATTAAACCACATACATGAATAATCTTTATTCTACTTGAGATACTTGGATACACTTAGTGTGTGACTCTCTAGGCATCTTTCTCATTGGTATTAGGAAGGTTTGTCTAAAGTCCAAGATTACTGTCTAGCAACAGGTCAAGGCATCCAAGAGAAAGAAGTTGATGCCGCATTGACATGTCACCTCATACGAATTCTTACAGTGTAATTTAATCTCTTTGTCTCAATATCTCATCAAGCAGGTTTCATGGTAGTGTCATAAACCTATATTCTTGATCCATCATTCTTTGACTTCTAGAAATAAACTCGTCGTAACACCATGACAATGGAATTAGGGAAACATTTCTATTTCAATCAAAGGGCACGAGATATCTACTTCCATAAATATAGAAGGGACAAATATTTCCTTGACTTATCCATTAACAACATGTCATTCGTGATACACCCAACATACCCTAATTCCCACCAACTGTCTTCATGATGGTTTTTATCAGCAAATTTAAGTGCGTGAGTCATGACATGAGTTAATGATGATCTTCCAGTCTAAGGACCATTACACACGGTCATAGATAGAAATGTATGATGACACCAAGACATGAAGAATTACTACTGGCGGGTCTGTTCTCATAATCTCCCATCTTGGAGATTACCAAGTGATAACTCCATGAGAGAGAGTCTTGTCTTCTTACGAGTACTCGCACATGACGGTCTGTATACTATGTGTCCTATCAGAGTATGTCATCCAACCATAGAACTTTATTTACTAATATTTTTATAGCATTTCAAGGTTCTCATCATAGAGGGGATATACCATGACCTTATTAATGCAACAAATATTCCAGGACATTATTATATTATTGTCATGTAGAAAAATGAACAATATATAATAAGTTTTTTTTAAAAGGTGGTGACATGAACAGGTTTCCCAATTCATTCCCCAAAAATTTATTAAAATCAAAAAGTTACAATAGAAACACGAGGTGTAATGTACTTACACCAGTAGGGAATTAATGCAGGGTATAAGAGAATACTCAAACAATACCATACCAATACATGAAACCAAACAGCATGCGATCACCCTTCCTTCACATGCAGATTGCAAATCATCAACCATTGTAAACTTGACATATCTTCAATAGATGAGTGCTGCATCAGGAGTTTCTTCAAAAAAATAAATCCATTAAAGTAGAAATTCCATGTATGATTAAGCATCAGAACCAATAGCAGCGTAAGAACATTAGATCGAAATTAGGCCCAAACCGAGAAAAGAGTAGCAGGTAAGAATGACGCCAGCCAAACAAGAAGCTGGATAGAGAAATACCTCAAAGATCCAACCAGAAATCCACAGTCCAAAATAGATTCAGTCTCAAAGGGAAGTAAAAATAAATAGTAGACCAATATGATAAAAGAATCCAATTGATCCCTTGGCCACCCAAGCAGTGCAGGTTGCATCAAGATCCAAGATATCCACACTGAGTAAAAAAAAACGGGCCATAGCAATGTTGACAAGAAACCAAAGCCTGTTAAAGCTTTTGAAAGCCAAATCCTTTTGCAATTCCAAATGAGAACCCAGTCCTGATCTGCTTCATCTATAAGGGATAAAAGCCTGTTCTGGCCAGCAATACAGAACCAGAAAGGTTTTCCAGACCATCCATAAAAAATATTGGAATGCAACTCAAAATAAAATCCAAACATAAAATGAGAAATCTAGAATCCAGGTTACAGCAATATGCATCATATCAGAATCCAAACAAAGAGCATCACATAATCAAAATCATAGAAAAAATCCATCAAGATGATGGAGCATTCAGAGAAAGTTTTTAAATCAAGGGGGTATACTCAGATAAAGAGAGATTAAGGAGATATTTTAAACCCCTTTTTTTCCCGTGAATATGACTTGCTTAATGGCAAGGTAAGTGTCCTTTGAAATTTCCCCTTTTCTACTTAAGGAGGTATTGTGTATTGTGTTTAGTTTAAAATTTTAAACTAAAATTCACCCCTATTGTAATCATAGTTACTCTTTCAGTCCAACAATTATTATCAAAGTAGGTTCTACTATTCATACTTTCTGATTTTTTACTTCCATTATCAACTGAAAGTTTTATAAACTACTTGTTTATAAATTGTTATACACTAATGTGTTTATGTAGAAAAGATCTTAAATCATTTTTAATATGGTAGGGTTGAACGTTGGAATACTTACAAATTTTAATCTAAGCAGACCACATATCTTTGATGGTACTGATTATGAATATTGTAGAGATCAGATGAAGAATTTTTTTATTAACACTGGTTTTGATAATTTTGTGATGCTTACTGAAAATTAAAATATCCCTAATAAGGATGTTACTACTTTCACAAATCAAGAGAAGTAGGAATATGAACTCAATTATATAGTAAGTAATACTCTTTTATGTTCCATGACTAGAAGTATATAAAACCATATTTCATCTTGTGAAGCAGCTAATAATATCTGGAAGAAATTAGAAGTCACACATTTTGGTACTTCCAAAGTTATTGAAATAAGAAGAGCTACGCTTCATGCTGATTATCATGCTTTTGATTTTATACTTTGAGAGATAGTTTCCAAGATTCAATAAAGGTTTACAAATATTATCAATAGTTTAAAATCTCTTGGAGATAAAGGTATTGAAGATAATATTTTCATTGAAAATATTATAGAGATAATTCCTAATGAGTGGGAATCCAAAAGAACTAATTTGTATGACATAAGAAAGATTACCAATATAACTCTTGATGATCTTATTGGTTCTATCATGAAATATGAAGGAATACTAAAAAGTGATACTGAGAAATTGAAAAATAAAAATATAGGTGTTTCTTTTACAGAAACTTCTATTATTCCTACTAAAGTACAATCACCTGAGAAGGTTGTGAAGTCTTAAAAGAAGAAGAAATCTGTTATTCAGTATGATTCTAGTGCATCAGAACATTCAGATAATGAGTTGGCTAATCTTACTAGAGGAATGAATAAGACCATGGGAAATAAAGATTCTCAGCATAGATACAAAAATAGTTATAAGGATAAAAGTGATAAGAAGAATTTTGAGGTTACTTGTTATGAATGTAAGAAAAATTTACACATTCGACCATATTGTCTCACTACCACAAATATGGCCTTTACCAGCACTAGAAAATGGCATTAACAACACTAAAAAAGTGCTATTAATCAAGGTGAAGATAAAGGGGGGGGGGGGAGGGGGTCCCTTTTATCAGTGCTAAAAAAAGCGCTGATAAAAGGGGTCCTTTATCAGCGCTTTTTTAAAAGTGATGATAAAAGTTAAAAAACAGAAAAAAATAAAATAAATTTTTTTAGAGGGGATTCAATAGCGCTTGAAGCCCCCCTTCAACAGCGCCCCACCCCCCACCGCAGCCCGCAAACCCCACCCACCACACTAGCCTTTAACAGCGCCCCAACCCCTTTTGCAGTGCTAGGCATTATTCCCCACCTGTGCGCGCGACCTGTCTCCCCCAGGATTCGAACTTGGGACCTGTTGTCTGCGCGCCTAAATACCACTCCACCATATTGTTTTTCACTTCATTTATTAATATATCTTTATATATATATATATAGTTATATTTACTCGTATATATATATAGTTATATTAATATATATATATATATATATTTAGTTATATTAATATGTATATTTAGTTATATTAATATATATATATATATCCATATATTAATATATATATATATATCCGTATATTAATATATATATATATTAACATATATTTAGTTATATATATATATAGTTATATTAATATATATATATATAGTTATATTAATATATATATATATATATTTAGTTATATTAATATATATATATATCCATATATTAATATATATATATATATCCGTATATTCATATATATATATAGTTATATATATATTAATATATTTATTTGTATATTAATATATATTTATAAGATCAGTTTTGAATGCATTTATAAAATATTCTTTTTATGTGTGTTTATAAATAAATAAATACATATACACAACACACACACACAGACATATGTGCACACAAAAGGATCATCATAGGCTACACAAATCAACAACACCCAACACACAAAACAAAATCCAGCATTTAAAACATGCAATTGAAAATTAAATCATGTCAACACATTAAATCATCCAATTAATGTAAAATTCATGCACACAATTTCAATTAACACGTTTCACGGTTGAAGCATCAAAAAATGTAAGTAAATGAAATTAACACTTTTCACGGTTGAAGCATCAAAAAATGTAAGTAAATGAAATTTTAAATACAACCCCCCCAAAAAAGATGTATGTATTTAAAATTTTCAAATAACACCTGAAATTATTATTTTAAATCAATAAAAATTTAAAATTTTAAAAACTATGATTTCCAATATCTTTTAAAAAATCCCACACCACATCGGTGAATTTATAATCATATATTTTAACCATAAGAAATTTTATAAATGATATAAGAAATATGAGTTTAATTAACTAGTAAATTAGCTTCAAACGTCTTTTTTAAAGATAAATAGACGTTGAAATTTTGAACTCAAGACGAAAATAAATTTTAAAAATTAAAACGTAAAAAATGGAAGAAAAAATACACGTTAATCACAATGCGTAGATCTCATCACAGGCTTCGATTTGATATGCTGTAGAGCTCAAATGGATACTCGGATCAAAAGTTATGACTGTTTGAAATTTGAGTTACGTTTTCAACTTATTTTAGATCTTTTATTAATCTTTTAATTTTTTATCTTCAAATTGATATTAAATGACTATTCCTCAGTAATAATAAGAAATTTATTAATTAAAAATATATATTTTAATTATTTTATAATCCAATTTCACTAAATATCTTTTATATTAAGTGTAAATGCCTATTTATCTTATCTAAAATATATTTTAAAAAACATATATTATATTTATATCAATATAAATATACTTATATATCAATATATTGTTTTTTATGATTTTTTTTGAAATATACACTTTTACCAGCATTAGGAAAAAACGCTGATAAAGCCCCCCCTTTATCAGCGCCACTAAAAAAAAGCGTTGATAAAGGGGGCCCCTTTAACTGCGTTAAAAAAAGCGCTGATAAAGGGAGTGCCTTTATTAGTGCTAAAAAACGATGATAAAAGGTCACTTTTAACAGCCCTTTTTTAGTGCTTTTAAAAGTGCCCTTTATCAGCGCTTTTTTTAGCACAAGGGTGGCGCTACAGAAACTCAGTTTTGTGGTAGTGTATTATGTTGAAGAGAAAATATAAGAAGGAAATAAATTCATATAGAAATGACAAGAAGTATTATAAGTCTAAATGAAAGAAAGTTTTGAAAGCTTCTAACACTTGGTGTGCCAGTGGTGGAGATATTTCTTCAAACAATGATAGTTCCAGATAAGGGAACATTAGATTATTTATAGAAATACCTTTGGTAAATAAATGTCTTATGGCTAAGGTACTCACTTCTGAATCCCTTACCAATTTATCTTTAAATAAAAACTAACCTGAAAGTAACAATTAGAAAAATTATAAATATTCAGATGAAGAATCTTCCTCAACTAAAGAAGATAATACATTACCTAGTTATGAACAAGTATCTTGGTTTTCTAAACTTCTAGAAAACAAAAATTGCAAAGTTTTTAAAAAACTCGATAATTCCAAAACAAAACTTATGAAGGAAGATTCAAGAATAAATATCTTAACTAATGAAATATAAAATATTTCTAAATATCTTGACAAAACTAATTTTGAAAAATAGAGTATTTATAAAGAACTTGAAAAGACTATTTATGAGAAAAATAGTTTACAAAATGATTTTATAAAACTAAGTTCTAGTACTATTACTGATGAGGATAAAAATTTATCTGTCAAACTAAAATAAGAAATATCTAGTTTGAAGAAACTTTTATCAAAGTTTACCACTATAAAGGAAAACTTTGACAATATTTATAATCAAATTATACCTCATAGTCATAATACCAGAATGGGTTTTACCAATCAAAAACCTATTTTTAGTAAAAAATATTATTTCCAAAAAGTGATCAATTTTTCACTAAGTGCCAAAGTGGTAGACATTGGAAAAGTAAATGTTATTTAAATATAGTTCAATCTCTAGGTTTTCATAAAGATTATTTTTCTAAGGAAATTAAATTTTCTCAAAACAATAAATTTAGACAAATGTGGTTACCCAAAATCTTATTTTTTGATAATAATGAGCCCAAGAAGGTTTGGGTTCCAAAAAACTAATGTTTTTGTTTTCATGATAATAAATATAATACCAATAAAAAGAACATATAGTACATGTAAAATGGATGTTCTAGGAACATGATTAGAAACAAATATTTCTTTAAGAAGATTATCAAAATGAAAGGTGAAAAAATAACCATCAGAGATAATGCTTAAGGAGAGATAATTGGTATAGGTAACATTGTACTTCTTAGAAAAGATTTAATTTCAAATGTTTTATTTTTTTAGTTCTTAAGAACCAAATTATAATCAAAATTAAATTATGTGATTAAGGTTAAATTGTGAACTTTATGAATGATAAATGCACAATACATAGTTCTAAATATGAATTTATTTTTTCTACCAACCGGCATGAGAATGTTTACACACTAAACTTAGAATAACTTAGGATCCAAGATTTACCTTTCCTTAGTGAAATGGGAGATCAATATTGGTTATTTCATAGAAGGTTAGGATATTTTAACCTTATAAACTTAGCCAAGTTGACCAAGAAAGGAAATGTTAAGGATCTACCAGAACTTAGGTTTGATACTTATAAAGTTTTTGACCCTTGTCAATTTGGTAAGAAACATAACTCAAGTTTTAAATCTATTAGTGAAGTCTCAAATTTTGATACTTTACAATTAGTACACATGGACTTATTTGTTCCTACAAAAATAAGAAGTATTGGTAGAAAATACTTTATATATGTCTTAGTTGATGATTACACTAGATAGACATGAGTCTATTTTCTATCAAGAAAATATGAAGCCTTTAGTTGTTTTAAAAATTTTCTAGCCAAAGTTAAAAATGATAAAAACCTCTCCTTGATAACTATTCATAGTTATCATGGTGGAGAATTTTTAAATTATGATTTTGAAACTTTTTATAGTAACAATGGAATTATACATAACTTTTCAGCACCTAATACTCCACAGAAAAATGGTGTAATTGAAAGAATAAATAGAATTATTTAGGAGATTACAAGAACCATGCTGAGTGAATAATCATTTTCTAAACATTTTTGGGCTAAAGTAGTTAATACTGCCTGTTATACTATAAATTGAGTTTTAATTATAAATTTTATTAATAAGACTCTTTATGATTTGTGGATAGGAAGAAAACCAAAAGTTTATTATTTCAAAGTATTTAGATGAAAAGTATTCATCTTGAATACTAAAGACAATTTATATAAATTTGCACCAAAATCCAATGAAGGAATTTTTTTAGGTTATTCCAAAAATAGTAAGGCTTATAGGGTTTTTAATAAAAATACAAGTACTATTGAGGAAACAATATATGTTAAGTTTGATGAAACAAATCCCTTTGTTTTTAAACAACCCCAACTTACATCTTCAGATATTATTTCTAAAACTGATTTTTAACCTATGTTAGAAAGTTCTTCTCATAAGGAAATAACCCAAGAATATGTTTATGAAGTTATTACTTAAGAATGTTTTCAACCTATTATTAAAGAGCAGAATTTTGAAAACCCAAGAAGTCAGTTGCTTCTTAGGAATCATCCTATTGATAATATGATGTCGATCAATCAGTTAAGACTAGAAGTTCCATGAGAAATGAAATTGAACATCTAGATTTCTTATCACAATTCGAACCTAATAACCTTGACGAGTCTTTAGGTGATGAGGATTGGATGAAATATATGTAAGAAGAACTAAATGAGTTTGAAAGTAAAAAAGTTTGTACTTTAGTTGAACAACCTAAAGAAACTTCTATAATTGAAGTAAAATGGGTTTTTTTCTGAAAAAATGTAATGAAAATGGAATAATCGTTATAAATAAAGCTATAATTTTTAGTAAGGATTATAATTAATAAGAATTAATAGACTATGAAGAAACCTATACTTCAATAGCAAGAATTGAGGCTATTTTTATATTTCTATCTTACGCAACATTCTTAAATTTTAAACTTTTTCAAAATGATGTGAAGTGTGATTTCCTTAATGGATATGTTTAGGAGGAAGGTTATGTAGAACAAACCATTGTTTTTGAAATTAAAAATCATCCAGAACATGTTTATAAACTTACCAAATCACTTTATGGACCTAAATAATCCCCTAGAGCTTGGTATGATAGGTTAATTGGATTTTTGTTACAAAACAATTTTGTTAAGTGTGCTGTAGATACAAATATTTTTATAAAAGAAGTTAATAAAAACATTATGATTGTAAAAATATATGTTGATGGCATTATATTTGGTTTAACTCAAAAATCTTTAATAGATTCCCTTTCAAAGCTTATGAAATATGATTTTGAAATGAGTATAATGGGTGAGTTAACATACTTTCTAGATTTTCAAATTTTAAAAAAACTAGAAGTACATTTTATATATCAAAATAAGTATATAAAATATCATATTAATAAATTTGGGTATGAAATCACTAAAAGTATTAGTACTCCTATTGGAACCTCTAATAATTTTGATATTGATGAAGCTAAGAAACCAGTTGATCAAAAGACTTTTAGAGGTATGATAAGAAGCTTACTTTACTTAATAGCTATTCATCCAGATTTAATGTTTTCAGTATGCTTATGCGCTAAATATCATGACAATCTAGAAGAATCCCATCTTAAAGTTGTAAAACAAAATTTTCATTATCTTATGGGAACTATGTATTTAGGATTATTCTATACTTATGGAAATTATTTTGAACTAATTTTTTTGGATGCTGACTTTGGTGGATATAGAATGGATAAAAAAGTACACCCATAACTTGTCATTTCTTAGTAGAATCTTTAATCTATTGGTCATGTAAAAGAAAACACTCAATATAAATTTACACTACTAAAGCCAAATATGTGGTAGCTAGAAGTTGTTGTGCTCAAGTGTTGTGGAAGCAACACACAATCAATTACTATGACATGAGTTTTATTAAAAATAAAATTTTGTGTGATAATACAAGTGCCATTTCCCTAAGTAAAAACCCATAACGTCACTCACATTCTAAGAACATAGATATAAGACACCATTTCCTCTAGGATCACATAATGATAGGAGATATAATTTTTACAATTCATCAGAATTCAAGAACAACTTGCTGACATTTTTACAAAACCCCATAGTTATGATAGATTAGAATGCATTAAACATAAGCCAGAAATGATCAATATCAAGTGATTATTCATATATAATTCTTGTTTACTAATATCCTTACATTAATAAACCTATTTTTATAGGGTGAGTACATATGTTTTTTGTTTTCTAAAAAATTTTGTTTTCTAAAATCTTAGTTTTTCTAAAAAGTATTAGTTTTCATAATTAATTTTTCAGAATCAAAATCTTCTGAAACCAAAAAATGTTACAAAAATAATTTTTTGAGTTAAAATTTTTTGGACTCAAAATTCATTACAAAAAAATTCTAGACAATAATTTTGTTATAAACTAGTGTGATCAGTCTTTATTAAAAAATTATCGTAATCATCTTTTACTATACAAATATCATAATAAATTTTAAGTATTAAATATTGTAATTAGTTTCTTTTATAAAAACCAAGAAGAATAGGATACTTATTCCGATGAAACTTTTCAACTCTGAAAGGTACTATTATATTCTTTTATATTTTTCACTTATCATTTAATTTAGTTTATACATGTTGGCAATTACTTATTATTTTAGTTTTCAATACTTTGTTTTTAAGCTTAAAGGTTTTCTAATCACACTATTTTATACTCTGATGAAAATTTTTTATTAAAAAAAAACCACTAAGAGCTCAAAGTTGTATTTAAAACTTTCTTTGATTAAATAAAAAATATCAGATCAGATAACATTTCAATCTGATTTGTTGAATGTTTCTTATAATATAAACCATCATTTATCATGTATATATAAGGGTGAGACACCTCATGTCCCACATTGGTTTCCAAAAATAACCGCTCCTGACTCTTATCACTTCTTAAAGAGCTTAGTCTAAATTTTTTGGCATTCGTCTGATCCCCGACACAAGTATCAGTATGATGGCCACCAAGGAAGATTTCACAAGCAGAAAAGTTTTCAGAGAACTCATTTTTGAGAGAAAATGGTATGATAGGTATGATTCTATTATCAAAAGAATTATTTATTTTCAAGGATGGGATAATTTATGTGTAGAATAACCAGATAAGGATTTCAATTTACATTACCCAGAAATAGTTATAGAATTTTATGCTTCTGTTGAGTTTTTATCAAAATACGGTAAGGATTAATTATCATTTAATATTTTTTCTAAGAAATATAATATTTCATTCAAAAAAGGATCATATTTTTTTGGAATTCCTTATGGAGGAGAATCTTATTTACCATCCCAAAAATTACCAGATAGACTTGGATCTTTTGAGAAATCCAGGGAAGAGGATTCTTTGTTTCCAAGTTATGAAAAATTAATGAAAGTTTTGCATCTTTCACCGGATACTAGAGTTGCAGCGTTATGGATGCAAGGGTATCTAATACCGAGGAAGGGAGATAAGGAAACCCTAAAAGTTTATGACATATATTTTTTGGATTTATTGATAAATATGAGTCAAGTAAGTTGGGAATGTATTGTCTCAACAATACTCTATGAATCTTATTTATTTTTATGCTCACAAATACCTTTGTTTGTTTTACTAATGAAGTTACTTTAATTGTTTTTTAGGAACATATTTATTGATAAGTTTATCTTATTTACAGTGTAAAATATTTTGTTTAAATTATTTTGAATATGTTTAAAATTATTTTGGAAATTTTTTTTACATCCTACATTTGTAAGTGTAATTTATGGTTTGGAAACCCTATGTTTGGAATAAAATGTATGGAACATGTACACTACATTTTTTGAAAAGTATGGATCAACACCCCTATGTTTGAAATAAACCCTACATTTAAAGGAATAAATGTAAGTTTCATCAACCCTACTTAAAAAAAACATACATTTCCAAACATAATTTTAGAGTTTATCACCACACAAAGGAACTCTAAATTTGATCGGTCAACAATGGAGTTTTAAATTAATGATATTATCCATGTTTTCTATAATGGTCTTGACAGGAGTAAATATCTCTTTGAAACTATTTTACGACTGATTTAAAAGATCATATTCATCAGATTAAATCATTCCTATTTCTAAGGGATGTTACGACTCTGTTGAATGATTTGAATTAAAATGATCATGATTTTTCTATTGATATTTTTGGATCTGATATGATCGAAAGAAATCCAAGTTTTTCTTATCCAATAGAAAAAATATTTTCATTTAAAAAAAAATGGTTTGATATATTTTTGAATACAGGGTTTCTAAAAAAGATAAAAGATCAAACGTATCTATTGTTCTAAAGAAGCTACAATTTGGAGACATACATGTTTCAATCTTATATTGAGTAAAACTATTGTTGTTGTTACTTATTATATTTATTTGTTTCTATTTTTTTTGAAGAATATTTTCAATCAAGATCTCTTCAAAGTTGTTCATTCTTGAAGACATTTATCTTTGAAGGAGAAGATCCATTTTTTGTTAGTTGATACTGAAACTATGAATAGAACTTTGTTTATTCAATCAAATCAAATTTTTTTGATTTATTGGAGTTTAAATTGCTAAAAAATCAGTCATGGTGGTGAATGAGTATTAGTTTCTCAGACTAAGCTATGAATTTAAATTTCCTTATAAAAGATCCAAAAGGATCTTTAAAAAGCTTTATTGTAAAGGTGTCAACTGTATGCACTCAGTTATTAAGGTCTTGTGATAAGAGGTTATGTTTAGTGAAATTCACCATGCTCACAGAGAGAGCATTGTTGGAGTGGACTAGGGGACCATTTTTCGCTAAACCACTATGAAAATTGTTGTTTTTTTCTTCTCTATTTATCTACTGCTCAACTTAATTAATGAAGATAACAATGCACATCTTCCCAAGTCACAAATAAGGATAGATGTTTGATTTTATCTAGATTTATGAAAAGATACAATTCACCCCCTATTACGTATCTTTATATTATTTAGACCTAACAATTAGTATCAAAGGAGTGATTTTTGAAGAAAATAGATACTCTATAAAAAGATCAAAGTAAAAAGTCTATACAAAGACTAATATCAATGGCTGATCCTAGAGAAGGTATGGTAATGATCCATGATACTTACTTCAATGGTGATAATTATGGATGCTTTAAATCTCATATGATTATCTATCTAAATATTATTGGATTAAAAGTATATATGAATATTGTCACTCCATATGTAATCCCTGAGAAACCAAAAATATGGGATGCTACCAAAGAAATTGAGTATGATATCAATTAAAAAACAATGAATGCTATTATATGTGGACTTATTTTAGATGAATTAAATAGATTATATCAATTCCCTACTACCTATGAGATGTGGAAAACTATTAATTTTTGCCTATATAGGAACTAAAAATGTTAGACAATTAAGACACACTACTATAAAGATGAAATTTGATATTTCATAATGTCTGATGGTGAAAGAATCACCTAGATGAATGGGAGATTGACAGAGATAGACAAGGTGTTTCCACCGTAGGAACTTCAATTTAAAAATAAGTTTAGGAGTTGAAAGTAATCATTATTATACCCTCTAAATGTAATGGAATATATTTTCTATATGAAAATTATCACAAGTAAAATATTTGACAATGAAATAATTGATCAGAACCTTGATGATGTATATAATAGGAATGAAAGATGAAGTTGAAGATCATAAAATGATAAAAAGGGAAAATACTACTCTTAAAGTTACTACTAATAAGTATGATAATAAAACAAAATATGATACTACATTCACAAATGATTCATAGTGTTCAGATTCTGAAATGGACCTTACTTAAATAGCCAGAAGATTCAAAAAAATTTATAACAAAAAGAGAGGTTTCAAGAAGACCTTCAAGAAATATGAGAAAAGATATAAATGAGTATGATTATATTAATATAATTAGATGGGACATATCAGAACTGATTTACCACAACTAAAATAATAAAAGAGAAATATGGAGAAGAAATAAAAGAATAATTAGATGATAGATGGGTGTGAGAAAAAATGAAAGAAAATTATGAAGGATACTTGGAGTATATCTGAAGACTCCAACAACCCGAATGGCCCATAAGCCTCTTTTTTATTGATTTTTGATAACCCCTCTTTCAAGGGATGAGGGGAAACCTTTACAAGGCCCATAGTCTTAGGTGATTACCTTGCCCGTAGGCTTGAGAGACATTATATGAACCAAAGGTCTTAGGGAATTCAACCAGACTATAACTACAAAGAACTGCCCCTTCCCAGCATCTGCATCATGTTGGTAGCTCTCCACCTTCGCATGGCCATCTGGCTAAGCATTCGGCGAAAGCACAGACTGGTTCTGATGGCGTAACCATACCCGATCATTCTTTCCCAATCCATTTGGTTCTACTCTGGTGACTGCGCCTGCTCTGAATCCTCCTCGGGGGCTGCTCCTTTTTTGTTGAGTCTGTCTGGGGCAACTACATGTGGCCTGAAGGCCTTGAGGTGTCCTGAAAACCCTACTTACCCAAAGGATTGAGTGGCCCGAAGGCCTTAAGGACTCCAAGACCAAACCGGTGGCCCAAGATTAATAGTTCCTGGCTACTACAGTACCGAACAATACCTACTATAGTACCCGCACAGTGCCTGCTACAGTGCCTGCTACAACCTACTATAGTATTGCTACAGTACCCCTAGAAAATATGCCTATGCCTGGTTTTGAACCCGGGTCTCATAGATGCACTTAAGAATACCTCACCAACTGTGCTGAGGATCATGTGCCTAAAGACTACAATACTTGTAAATCTGACTTAGAAAATAAATAAAAAATATAAAAGAAAATATGCAATTTATGTCTAAGGAAGAAGATGAGGTATAATCCTATTATTCTTATCCTTCTAATTCTGACATCTATTCTAATATAAAATTAGCTCTTTACTACTCTATGCTTGAATAAAGATATGAATATTTAGTAAAAAAGTACAAATCTCTAAATAATATTCACAATTCTATTTTAAGTGAAAAATATTTTATATTAAAATAACAAAAATAATTAAAAGAAAAATTTAATAAATCTATTTCAAATTGTACTGATCATAAAAACATAATAATAGAATTACAAGATGAAGTAGAATTATTCAAAAGTATTAATATTATATTAACTAAAGGATAAAAATATCTCAATGAGATTCTTGAAAAAAAATATTATCAAGAAAGAAAAATATGAAATAGGAAGCAATGGAGAAAAATAAAAATTATATAGAAATTACTTTATACCTAGTTCCAAAAATAAAAACATATCAAGATTTGGTTATTTTCATAGTGTAATTAAGGGAAATTACTCTAATAAATGCTATTTAAGAAATCCCTAGATTAGTATAATTAAAAAGCATTATATTTCCAGAAATATATTTGAAGCATGTACTACAAATTATGGAAAAATAAGGCAAATCTGTTTACCCAGATCTTTTCATACTGTCACAGCTGGACCCAAGAAAATATGGGTACAAAAAAAAAACTCTTGTTAAAATGATTTTGTAGGAAAAAGGCCACAAGAATAAAAATGATGTATGGTATATGGATAGTGGATTCTCAAGACACATGATTGGAGTCTCTTAAAATTTTTATACACTAGAAAAATTGGATGGAGGACCAGTTACCTTTGGAGATAATGCTAAAGGGAAAATTGTTTGAGTTGGATCACTTGGAGATCCATAATAAATTTCAATAAAAAAGCGCTATATGTTCAAGGTTTGAAACACAATATGATAAGTATCTCCCAACTTAGTGATGATGAATTTTATGTTGATTTTTATAATAATTCATACTCTATTTTCAAAGAGAAATTTCTTAAATTTAGAGCACCTAGAATTGAAAATGTTTATACCTTGGATCTTAATTCATTGTGTAAACAAAAATTGAATTGTTTAACTAATGATAAAATGAATCTTGGATCTATCATAGAATTCTTTTACATTGAAATGTATTTAATTTATATAAATTTTCTAACAAACACTTAGTTTTCGACTTTCCTAGTCTTAAACTTGATAATGATAGATTCTATGATGCAACCCAAATTTTCAAACAGCATAAGTCATCCTTGAAATATATTAACAAAGTTACTATATACCAACCTCTTGAACTTATCCACATGGATTTGTTTGGACCATCAAGAGTAAAAGTTTTTGCTGGAAGATCATATGTTTATATTATAATTGAAAAATTTTCAAGATTGACATTGTTTTATTTTCTAAATATTAAAAGTGAAGTGTTCTCTATTTTTGAAAGTTTTTTGTAAAATTGTTCAGAATGAAAAAGAATTTAAAATAACTTCATTGAGAAGTGATCATGGTGGGGAGTTTGAGAATCAAGAGTTTAATTCCTTTTTCTCAAACTTAGGTATTAAACATACCTTCTCTACACTAAGAACACCTTAACAAAATGGAATTATTGAAAGAATAAATCGAACTATTCAAGAAATTTAAAGAACTATATTAAATGAATATAGTCTTCCTACCTATTTTTAGGAAGAATCTATAAACATAACTTTCTATATCATGAATAGTGTTTTAATAAGACCCCTTATTAAAAAATACCCTATGAACATTAGAATAAAAGAAAACCTAAAGTCAGGTACTTTAAAGTATTTGGATGGAAGGTGTATATCTTGAATACTAATGAAAAACTTGGAAAATTTGATACAAAGGTTGATAAAGGAATATTTTAAGGATATTTTACTACCTATAATGCTTATAGAGTATATAATAAAAAGTCAATGATTTTTGAAGAATCAGTTCATGTGAAGTTTGATGAAAGTGATACTTTTAATAATAAAAAAGATCAAATAGATGAAAATATTGACTCTTTAGACAACATGAGAATTGAATCACCTAAGATTAATTATGAAAAAAACCAGATAAAATTCATTCTATTTCAAAAGAACATGAAACTAATGAGCCTTAAAGTGACTTACCTAAATAACCTAGAACCTTAAAGGATCACCCTATGTAAAATATAGTAGGATATCTAGATATTAGAGTGAGAACTAGAAGGACTATAGGAAACTTAAATGAATTTTCTTCATTCATATCACAATTAGAACCTAAGACTATAGAAGAAACTTTAAAAGATGAAAGTTGGATAATGACTATGCAAGAAGAAATCAACCAATTTAGTAGAAATAAAGTTTTGGAATTTTTTGAAAGACCAACCAATAATCCTATAATAGGAACCAAATGGGGTTTTAGAAATAAACAAGATAGAAAAGGAATAATCACTAGAAATAAATCTAGATTAGTAGCAAAAGGATACAACCCGGAAGAAGGAGTAGATTATGATGAAACCTTTGCACCTATTTATAGATTAAAAGCTATTATAATTTTTCTAGATTATGTATCTCATATTAATTTTAAATTATATCATATGTATGTCAAATAATAATTTTTAAATGGATATTTAATAGAGGAAGTTTATATTAAACTACCACTAGGTTTTGAAAATCCTCATATACCAAATTCAGTTTTTAAACATACTAAAGATCTTTATGGACTTAAACAAGAACCTATAGCTTGGTATGAAAGATTAAACTATTTTTTTATTATAGAATGGATTTTCTATAGGGTTAAGAGATCCTAATCTATTTAAGAAAATGGTTTATTCTAATATTTTATTAGTATGAATTTGTGTAGATGATGATATTTTTGGTTAAACAAATAAAAAACTTTGTAATTTTTTTCTAATCTTATGGAAAAAGAATTTCAAATGAGTATGATGGGAGAATTAAATTTCTTTCTTGGATTTAAAATATATCAAAAGGATTATGGAAATTTTTTAAATCAAAGTAAATATATTATTGATTTATTGAAAAAGTTCAGACTTGAAAATATTAAGATTTATTCAACTCCCATGTGTACTAATGTAATACTTGATTTGGATGAAGCTAGAAAACTAGTTAAAAACAATTTATATAGAGGTATGATTGGTATTTTACTATATCTTACTGCTAGCATACCATACATTATTATTTTTTTCTTCTATGTGCTACATTTCAATCAAACCCAAAATAATACCATCTTACTTCTATTAAAATAATTTTTAGATATTTAAAAGAAAATATTTTTCAATATCTACTTTATCAAAAAAATTATGATTTTAATTTAATTTAATATTCAGATAATGATTTTTGAGGATGTATATTAGATAGGAAAAATACATTAGGAACTTGTCACTTTTTAGGAAAATCCTTAGTTTCATGGTCGAGTAAAAAATAACATTCAATTTCTTTTTCAATAGTTGAGTCATAATATATATCTGATGGTAGTTGATATGCACATGTGTTGTGGATAAAACACACCTTACTGGAATTTGGACTTAATTTCAATAACATTTCTATTTTATGTGATAACACAAGTGCAATAAATATTTCAAAAAATTTTGTAAGTCACTCAAGAATAGAGCATATTAATATAAGACATCATTTTTTAAGAGAACATGTTCTAAAAGAGAACATATCCTTAGAATTTGTAAATACTAAATATGAACTTGATGATATTTTTACTAAACCACTTCCCACTGCTAGTTTTGATTTTATTAAGGGGGATTTAAGAATATTTAATTTTAAATAATTTATTATTATTATTTGTTAATTTTATATTAATTGATTTACCTATTTTGTTCGGTTATTATTTATTTATTTACTAATTATTTAAAATGAGAATTTATTATTATTTTCAAAAGCACATATTTTCAAAATAAAAAATAAATAATGATTACACTGAGTAATTGGCTCAAGAAACCAAAACCCACGTCACCTAAAACTGTCAGAACCCCCTCTCGCTCACTCTTATCCTCTGTATTCAAATACTTTTGACTTTGAGAGCTCCTGTATTCCCTTCAAAACCCTAGAATCCAAACCTTAAACCTTTATATTCTTAGAAATTCCAATGATGAAGAGGAAAAATGAAGTCGAACCAAGTAGAACGAAGTGACAACACATCACTTAAAGAAACATTCTTTAATGAAAGGTCATAGATTTTGAATGGATATATCAAGAAAATATTTTACCAAGGAAATATCTCACCTTTTAGGGTTTGTAATTTCTTTTTAAAAGAATAAAATATCCCATTGGTGTTCTATATAGAATTAAAAGAGTTTTACAGAAATGTTTAGTTTAGTTTCTGAGATACATAAGACGTCATCGTGTCATGGGTAAATGATACAATTTTTTTTGTTTCTTTTGTAGAAATAGAAACGTTTCTTTTCAATTTCCTCATGAAGGAGTTTTTTATTTCGATCTTTGATCTATTGGAAATCAAGAAAAAAAAATATGACGATATTATATATTTTCTCTTCAGCTAAAACTTCATTAGAAAAATTTTCATAAATCATATTGAGGTTGACCAGAAGGTACTGGTCAAGTTCATTCCATTAGAAATACTTTCAAGATTTTCTGAGTTAGAAAAGATTATTTATCCTAATATGTATGTTAGATTTTTTATGAGTGATAGAAAGATTAATTTCCCAAGATATATACGCCGATACATGCATCACTATTTTCAAGAAGAGGTAAGGATATCTTTTTATTCATATAATAGAATAATTTCTTTTCTTTGTATAAATAAAAAAGATCCGAGATGTGTAGATGCACACTAAGTGTCATCATAGTAACATCCTGAATACTGGAACTTTGAGGAAGATAGGTTTCTTATGGATTATAATCAAAGGAAAGATGGTACCTGTTAGTATAGAAGAACAATAATAAATTGGTCCTATTGCTCAGGGGAAGCAAGAAAATTTAAAATCAGTTGGTTTAGTTCATATTCATGAAGAAGAAATCATAGAATTAAGAATATAAAATGTTGTTCAAATAAATATACATAGAATCAGATATGATGTCTATGATCCATAGATTGCAAGAGATGTTCCTCAATCTCTTCAAGAAAATTTGGAAGAATCAAATAATGAGTCCCTAGTCACCTGACCTAGACAAAGGGATGAACCTGTAGATCAAGTTCCTGAGGTTTAGGAGCTAGAAGTTATGGGTGATTCAACTAGAGAAGTTAACCAACCAATATGTTTAGAATTCCCAATCACTCCCAAGGAAAAATAACATAAGAATCAAATAGAAAATAGATTGGAGAAAGAGGATCTTTCTAAAATTAAAAATGAAAATAAAGAGAAAGGAGATCATGATGAAAATAAAATTCAAAGAGATCATTCCAAGGAAACTACTAAAGTAAATAAGAAAAAACAACTAGTAGTATTTGACACTACTAGGTTAGTTGAGAATCAATCAATTTATGTTGTTGAAAATTCCTTAGATAATGAAATTTTTTCTTCTGTTGAGATGACAAAAGTTCTTGAAAACATCTCTTCCTCTTCTAGTGAAAAGGATAAAGGTAAATCCTTAGTCATGGTTGACAGAGTAAAACCATCAAGATATCAAGAATAAAAATCTTCTGATTCTATGAATCATCAATTAGAAGAGTTTTTAATCAAATTTAACAAGATGAAGGAGGAAGATTCAAATTTTCAATGTGAGATAGAGATTACAAAGAAAACTTTAGAATATATAAAAAATTCAACTATTCCAAGAGAATAATTGAAACCAGTTCAAGCTCAACTACACAATACTAAAGAAAATTTAGTTTCAAGAAAATATTTTTTTGCCTTTCCAAGAGAAATGGTATATTATTTTGGAAATCTGAGAGCATAATCTGTTTCAAATATAGTTTTTGGAGATTTTAATAAGTATTTTGGGAGTTAGTTTGAATAAGTTAAGAGTAGTTATAATCAGTTAAAATAATATACTTTTTTCACATCAAACTTCTAAATATTTAGTCAGAATGTTTGAATCAATTACTTCTGTAATGTCTACTTTCAATGATCGACTTCATTCACTTCAGTGTGACAGTACACCACTGAATGTGTTGTTGGACAACCAGAGAGTCCTTATTGATAAATTATCTTCAGGAGATCCCAGGATAAGATATATTATCAATAAGTTAGGTGGAATAATCTATCATTATGTTCAGTTATAAGAGAATGCTCATGAGTTTTTTTAAAGTAACTTTGGTTGAAAGTTTAAATGTGGGCCAAGATTCAAAATTTTTGATCTAACAATTGGCTGAAAACCTTACTGAAAATTTCAGAGGATTGATGGTAGAGTTAAAGGCAGTTCAACAGGTAGTTCAAGATTTTTAATCTTCTGATAACTATTCTAAACTAGGTCTTTCAACCCTCATCCAATCATACCTTTTAAAATTTCTTAACCAATTTATTATTGTAATCAAAAACATCTTTTTATAGAATTATTTTGTTTATTATGTTTGTTTTTATTATTTCAATTCATTTTCTACTTCTATAACAAAAATAATTTCTATATTATAATATTATAACATTAATTCATAGTTCTACACTACATTTAATGTGTTTTAAACCATTTTCAACTACTTTATTTTTGATATCACAGAAAGGGGGAGAAAATTGGGAAAACACAATATTCATTAATTTCAATGTTCTTAATTACACACTTTTTTATTAACTGAAGAGAATGAAAATTTTAATTTTTATGGTACAAAAAAACTTGAATTTTAAATTATAATTTTGGTTATAATCTCTATTATACCTTTTTAAAAATGATAATAATATTACTTAATCTTTGTTTACAATTACTATATTTTCTATAATTTATGTTATGGGTTTTATGATCATCAAAAAAGGGAGATTATTAGGAATGTATTGTCTCAAAAATACTATATGAATATTATTTATTTTAATGCTCACAAATAACCTTGTTTGTTTTACTAAGTAAATTACTTTAAGTATTTTTTAGGAATATATTTCTTGATAATTTTATAGTATTTATGGTTTAAAATATAATTTTTAAAGTATTATAAATTTGTTTAAAAATATTCTATAAAAAATATTCATACCCTATGTTTGTAAGTGTAATATATAGTTTATAAACCCTATGTTTGTAATGAAACGTATGGAACATGTACCATATGCTATTTGAAAATTATGGATCAACAACCTTATATTTAAAAGAAATACTATGTTTAAAGGAATAAATGTATGGTTCATCAAACCTACTTTTTTAAACAAACATATGTTTCCAACCTACTTTTTGAGTTTATTACTTCATAAAGGAACCCGACATTTGACTATCCAATTATGGAGTTTTAAATTAAATATATTATCTGTGTTTTCTGAAATAGTCTTGATAGGAGTAAATGTCCCTTTAAAACTATTTTATAACTGATTCAAAGGATCTTATTCATTGGATTAAATCATTCCTATTTATAAGGGAATTTATGAATCTATTGAATGATTTAAATTTAAATGATGATGATTTTTTAGGAGATATTTTTGGATCTGATATGACTAAAAGAAGGAAAAGTTTTTCTTATTAAATAGAAATAATATTTTCATTTTTGAAAAAAATGGTGTGATATCTTTTTGAATATAGAGTTTCTGTAAAAGACAAAATATTTAACCTCTCTATTTTTTTTAAGAAACTACACTTTGGAGACATACATGTTTCAATATTATACCGAGTAAAACTTCTCTTGTTGTTATTGCTTCTATTCATCTGTTTCTATTTTTATTGAAGATTATTTATAACTAGGATCTCTTCGAAGCTGTTCATTCTTGAATACATTTATCTTTTAAGGAGAAGATCCAATTTTTTTCAGTTACTACTATAACATCAATAAGACTCTATTTTTCAATTTAATAAAACTATTTTTATTTATTGGAGTTTTGACTGCTCGGACTCAGTCATGGTGGTGAAGGAGTATAATCTTCTTAGAATTTTCTTTGGATTTATGGTTCCTTATAAAAGAACCAGAAGTCTCTATAAAAATATATTTTTTGTAATGGTGTCTACTATCTTCACTCGATTGTTAAGGTCTTGTGATAATATGACCTATTTAGTGAAAATCACCATGCTCATAGAGAGAGCATTGGAGGAGTGGACTAAAGGATCTTTGAGAACTAAACCACTATAAAAATTATTGCGTTCTTCTTACTTGTTTATCCACTACTCAACTTACTTAAAGAAGATAATGCTACATATCTTTTTAAATCTCAAAGAAGGCTAACATTTTGATTCTATCTATATTTTTGAAAAGACAAAATTCACCCCCTCATGTGTATCTTTGTATTATTATGACATAAAAAAGTAAAACTTGTAATGTTCATTTTCATTATAGATAAAGCAATAAATAATTCTTCAATAAATTCAAAGATCATAATGTTCCCTTTCTTTTATTAATAAGTTTATCATGAAGTGTATAAAACTTTTCAAAGTTGAGAACAAAACTTATCCAATTTAAGAAAAGATTTACATTATCAGTGAAGATAAAATATCAAGAATTAATTTTTTCTTTGATTTAAAGTCAAATTAGTTTGTTGATATGGTTGATAGAACTGTGTATAAAGAATAACCATATAAGAAGGCATACATTGTTGAGAATAAAATAAAGGTCGATTATTCCCCATAAAAGAAAAGAAAGAAAGAAAATAAAATAAAAAAAATATAAATTCAAGAAGCTGATAGAAAATAAGACACAAAAGAAACCAAGGGACCCTATGTTTGGGATTCATGTAGCTGAGGTCATAGATTTAAAAACTCAGATAGTAGATGAATTGAAATAAGCAGAGAAAAGGAAAAAATAAAAAATAATTTATAAGAGGAAAAAATTTATGAAAGTTTTTTAAATGGTGTTGAAAGGGATTATAAAAACCTAATTCTATCAATTTATCATACTGAAATGATCATTCTAGATTCTGGTATAGATTTTTTTTGAAACCTAACCTATTCCTATAATATTACGCTCAGTTACAGATAAGGGAAAAGAGAAAGTTTTTGTTGAAGAATCAGTTCTCGAAAAATAATCGGTTTAAAAAAAAGTTGGAAAAGGAGTTCTTAGAACTGCATGACAATTAGAGAAAGAAATTGAAGAGGAATGAGACAAAGAAGAGGAATAAAAATAATAGGAGGATGTAGGAGAGAAATAATAAGAAGAAAAATAAGGGAAAGAAGAGAAAGAAGAATAAGAATAAGAAGAAAAGTTTGATGATGAACAAATAAATACCGATGAAGAGTCAAAATAAACGAAAACATCATAATTATTAGAATACTCAAATCCCTTACCTTTATAGTTTGATAAGGATGTATAATTAGAAGGGTTTGAAAAAGAAAAATCATTATCATTCGAGAAAGAAAAGTCATCTTCAAATCAGTAAGGAAATTCATCTTCTAAATCTGAATAAGAATACCAACAACCACATCAAAAGTTTCTAAAAAGTTGAATATGATGACAATTTAGAAATTATAGAATTTTTATAAGATAAGAAATTTTCTAAGAAAGGAAAATAAAAAGTAAAAGAGGAATCAAAACCTGATGTCAGATCCTTTAAAAAGAAACCACCAAAAGATTCTTTAGGATCATCATACTTAGAAGAAAATGTTTCTCAGAAAGGTCTTGACTTTATTTTCCAAAACTTGAGAATATTAAGTGATACTATTTCATATTTTCCTAATATTGAGTTAAGGTACAAAATTATTTAGAGTAGTATTAATGAGAAATCATAATTTTGAAAGTTATCACTAAATTAGTTATTCAGATTTAGGTAGAAGTGAAAACTTTCCAAGAAAAATACAAGATTTAGAAAAGATCATACAATCATATGGTAAATTGGTTGAATCAATTGGATAGTGATCTCAGGGATCATAAAAACCATATTATTGAATTAAAGAAACTATTTTTGGTATTGGAAGATTATTTTGAAAAGTTATCAATAGATGTATCAGACTATGTAAAGTTTATAGAGGAGTTCAGGGACACAATTGATTAATGAACTGAGGAAGTGAAAGTTATTAAATAAAGGTTTTATAGTTTGGATTTAGAGAATAGTTTACTCATATCGTGTGAAGACAAGATTTTTTAATTCAATGAAGAAAATAATAATTTTTCTAAGGAAGTTTAGAGACATAAAATAGAAGTCCAAAAATAGGATGTGATGAAAGATAAAATCATGAAGCTTCAATATTTGGTGGCAGATTCCCAGAAGGACCCTGATGAGTTTAAAAATATGAAGGAAATTTTAAATAAGTTGATGAAGAAATAATGAACACTTTTAAATTTGAACTCTTAATATAAAATTTTCAAACATTTAAATGGTTTCTTAATATAAATATCTTTTCATAAAAATACTTCATGTTTTCATGTTTTCTAATTACTATTTGATGCATGTTATTTCATTTATTTCTCTAATGATTAGTTATTTCACATAAAAATTGTTTCATATTTTATCTATTAATAACATTTTAGGTTATATAATTTTCCCATCCTTTTTGAAAATCACAAAGGGGGAGATGGTTTGAGAAATTCATGAAGGGGGAGTAGTTATTTAAAGGGAGAAATTAATAAGTTGAGAATGTATTGGAGAAATTTGAGAAGATATGTTTAAGAGAATTATTTAAGAGGGATAATTCAAAGTATTGATTCTTTCCTATGGTTTATGAAGTTTTTATAAACTCAGGGGGAGTTGTTATATGGTGTTTATCTTAAAAAGTTCTTAAAAATAAAAAGGACTATAAGTATTTCAAAGTTACTTTTTTCATTTAAGTATTGTGTTTTATGATTTCCAAAAGGGGGGATTGTTGAGTTAGAATTCTTACTTATTACTTTTCCCTTCCTTTAGCTTTTGAAATCACAAACACCTTATTAAAACTATGATTGCTAAATTTTTATATACCAAGTGTTTTAGTATTTTTTTATAAAAAACATTACATTATACCATACATAGAAATGTTTCTAATGTATTACAAATATAAAATTTTATTATTAAATATGATCCATTAGAATAAATGTGTGTCTTATCAAACAGACTGACCTTTGTTTTGATTATTGGTTAGAATTATGTCTTGTTTATTTGACTGAAAAAAGACTTGACCATTGGAATGACCTTGGTACCGATACATTGGATTGACACTCATAATGTTTATCAGATTGAAAATCAATAAATAATTATATTGTGATATCCAAAAGTTTATAATCAGAGTATATATATTTGTTTCTATTATAATTAATATAAAATAATATTATAACGGTGCTAAAAAATACAACATTAGACATTTATTTATTTCCAGGCTGTTAAGTGAAAGCTGTCCAAGGCCATTGCAACTAACTCTAAAATATAATTATCAGAGATGATCATTGAAGGTTACCTATAAATAAAGGTCTATTTAAGAGTTAGGAGTTGATACATTCAAAACTTGATTTTTCAAAAGATTTCTATGTGCGAACTTCTCATTCTTATTCATTGTAATACTTTATATATTTCAAGTTATAATAAATCCTTTTAAGGATTTTAATTCCTTCAGAACTATTTTTCTTTTATATTTGTTGTCTGATCATTGTACCGATTGATGGATTTTGGGGATAGGAAGATATTGAATCCAATCCATAATATCAAGGTATTATAGGGACTGGAATACAATTTCATATCATCATATCGAGGGATTCTAAGGATAAGAATACATAGCTTGTTCTGATCATTGTATCAAGGTATTTCCTGGTAAGGAAAGACAAACCTTTACAGGAGGTATAAAACTGTGGTTACTTTTATTTAGATATTATGACTACGTTAACTCTTAAGGTTAAAAAGTAAAATATTTTATTAAGCATGTGAGTCATTTTTACTTTTATAATATTTGTATTTCTTATTTTTGTAAGATTTAATATTCCACTATGCATGTATTAGAAAGTTAGTTTGTATAATTATCTTTATAAATATATTAGTTTATAGGTGTGTTTGTGATACCGACAAAACATACTATGATACAATAGGATAGTGCTTGATTCTGATTTTTTTACTCTGATCATCATATGATCTTTGTGTCTGATATTTTCTACTTAAATAGGTATTGTGTATTGTGTTTAGTTTAATTTTTTAAACTACAATTCACCCCCACTTATAATCATAGTTACTCTTTCAATCCAAAAACCTATTCATGTTCCCATCATCCTGAGAAGTGTGAGTATGTTTTTGTTTCTTCTTATTCTAAAAGTCAGTTTTTTAAGGCAGAGGAAAAACTATGGGTGAGTGTTGATCCTTTAGTTATTGAAAATGAGTCATTCCATCCCATTGAGAGTATAGAAAGTGAGATTTTGGAATGTTTTCCAGATTTGGATAATAAATATATACCTACCATTATAAGCTATTTGGATGAATATTTTTATATTCTATAGCATAAATAATTCTTGGGGAAGCTTGAGGAGTTTTCCATTGTAATAAAAATGTATCAAAATTAGAGAATTTTGTTGGTAGTGGTAAATCTGTTGAATATACTGAGTCATTTTCGGAACCTTATTCATTCCAAAACCTAGATTATGAGATATTTGATCATAATTTTGAGAAGTTCATAGATGATCTTGAGGATTATTTCTCTAATTCACCTAATGAATTTTTTTCTAAGCGTAATTATGTGGTTAATAGTGAGTTGGTTGTAGTAACTATTGTACCTAATTTTGAATTGTTAAATCCCTCAAGTGTGGTGGAGCTTTTGGGAAGTAAAGTTATCCTTTCTACTGAAAATTATTGGTAGCTTATTTCTATCCAAAATTCACTATTTTAAGTTATTAACCCTAAAGATACTGGTGTTAGGATACTTAATAATAGAACCTTAGTATATTTAGGAGGAGTCCGCGGGTAACCAGAGTGCTTAAAGCCTTGAGATAACAAGAAAAAGTTTTCAAAATAATCAATGAATTAACAACCAAAAATGAATCAAACCCTTTGAATGGAATTGGTTAGAACATATTAGGTGATAAAGTTTTGTTGAAGACTTTCAATTTATCACTTCATGGGAGGAAATCTAATATTTTCTTTGTTTTTTCATTTTTCAGTTTATTTGAATAAAAATTATCCCGATATATTGTTTTTCACTCACCATTTTTACACCAAAATCCCACTTGTTTCATGGCATCATTTGATGACTTTTAAATAATGAAATTAATCATTTTTATTTTATTTTTTTTACTTCCTTGGAAGTTTATAGATTTTTAACAATGATCAAGGAGCTATTTTTGGAAGAAAATTGGATTACACTTCCCTAGATCTTCTCTCCGGTTTAATTTTGATCAAATTTTAAATTTTATAAATTTACATGTATCTTTGAAAATTTATTGGAGATGAATAAATGACCATCAATAGGACTTTATCGAGTGAATAAATGGGAGGTTTCTTTTGATGATATTCAATTGTTAAATCCCAATTACAAGGGAGTTAAAATTTAAATTCTATATTTTTGTTTTTTTTGCTTAAAATTTAACTGTTTCTTGTTACTTGGTTTTAATAAATGATTGTGGTGTTTATATTTAAGTTCTTTTACATTATTAATATTCATCATTTAAAACCTTATGGTCATTGCTTCTATTTTGAGGTATTAGAATATTTAATCACTTACTTATCATGCTCACCTTGGTTCCTTAATGATTATCTTTTTACAATTCAAAGTGTTATCATGAAACCTATCTGAAAATATTTGTTAGAATGATTGAATTGTTAATTATTAACCAGTAGGTGTTATTGTGCATACTTTTATAGTTTAATTTTATGTGGAAAAATAATTTTTGAACTTAAATGTGACCCCAAATCATGTAAAATTCACCGATGATTTAAAAATATATGTGAACTTTAATTATCTTAAATGTTCTTCCACCTTGAGTTCAATAATGGATACATTTTTGGGTTTTAAGTGTGGGGGATGGATCTTTTATTGTGCTAAAATACAATTAATTGTGAACCCATAAAAAACCTTAATTTATTTTTGAAATTTTATGTTTTTAAGCATTACTTTGGAATTTTCATTGGATGGAAATATTTCTTAAATTTGAGGTTTGTGATACCACTTCAAGGAGGTTAATATTTAATACCTATTGTATTTAATTGAGTAAATCATTTTTCTTGTCCTTTTGAAAAAAATGTTTTCCAATAAAATCTTGGTAGAATTTCATATTAATATTATTTACTTTGAACTTATTAATTTGAATTTAACTCTTAAGATATTCATCCAAATGGATTATGAAATAAAAATTCTAATCTAAGTTGAATGTATTACTTCATCCTTTTTATTCTTTATCCATAAAATTTAGGTTGGGTTATTTATTCCGTCAATATTTTTTCACTCCACCCCATCAAAAGGTGTTTCTATTTATTATGGATTCTTAAATTACGTGAGTCTTTTCACCTGGTGGTAAATATAAGTTTGGACTTTTAGTTGGATGGAAATTGAAATTTTTTAAATTCTATTTAAAATTTTCAATTTAAATGTTTTTTTGTAAATAAATAATTGATTTTGAACTGAAGTAATTCAATTATAGGGGGAATTCACATTTATTACTTAAGAGAATCCATTATAGAAAATCAGTTTGAAAACCAATTCCTAGTGGCATTTTAAGTTTTCCTTTTTGATATTTATTTCCTACTATTGAATGTAACTAGATATTTCTTGAGAAAAAACAATGCTTAAGTGTGGGGGAATTTGATGTGGATATTATTTTAAGTATTTTCCACGTAATTTTTGTTTTTTAATGTATATTTAATTCTAAAATAGGCATTAGAATGATTAATTATAGTATTAGTGATTTATTTGCTAAGAATTAGTAAATTAATATTTTTATGATAAAATGTTTAATTTAATGTGTAATTAAAATTGGTGTGATATTAGTTTATTTTATTTGTTTGTTTCATTTCTAATTTTGTTTTAAATTTTAATTTTATGTTTCATTGTTTAATGTTCTATGATTAATTAATTTTATTTTTGTTATTTTTGTTTATGTTAAATTTATAAATGTTTCAGTTTTTATTTATCATATTAATGTATCTTTTTTAAAGTGTTAATATTATTTTGATTTTTATTGTTATTTTTTTAAAATTATTCAGGTTTTCTTATTTTATTTGGCATCATAAGTGTCAAAAGAGGATTTTGGTTTTCTGTTGCATAGGATAAATTTGAACTGAAACACTGCAAATAATGAATGTATCTCTTCTATGATCATGATAACATGAAATGAGAGAAATAAAAAATAACAACAATGAACAGAGTAAATTATTGAATAATTCATAAACTTCCATGCACTAAGTCATGATGTTGTAACCTTTACTACATTTTGGTTTACACTAACAAAAACTACAATGTGTTTTATACCACTACGTCATGATTTAATATTTAGTGCACATTTCCAAACCAAAATTCCTCTTTGTAAAAACTATCATTCTTTTTTACCACATATTATATTATTTGTAACAACTTTTATTATCCATATAAAACTAATTTTAGATATCCAAAAACTTCTAGGAAACCTCTCAAAACTTAATCCTCATTCACACCACCAAAAAGTGTGACCTATAAGATTTTGTAGTATTTTGAAAAATTAAGAATTTCTTAATCCATAATTATAAGCAAAGAGTGACCTCTAGTAAATAACCAGTGATAATAAATATATGAAGGGATTTAACATGATCTCTATCAAAAAAATGCATTGATGTACTGGAGTGTACTATTTATATCATATACAAGTATTGATAATCATATAATCCATTTTTTTAAAACATCAAGTGCCCATGAGAAAAAAAGTATGTCAATTCCATATAACCAACTCATATGTTCTTGATTATTTGAGTATAAAATAACTAGATAGATGAACTTTTTTTCAATCACCCAGAATGATGATCACATCACATACCCCTCACCCAAATAAATAATAACACTATATTTCAGTTATCTTAGTATATCTGTTCCCCTCACTCAAATAGATAATACCATTATATGTTGCTTATATTGGTATGACTATAAACCTCCTTAGTCTATCATAATCAAATTTATAGATGTCATACTCACTATATGAGAGGATAAATCCCATCTTGGTTAAAACATAATCAATTAAATGCTAAAAAACATGCCCAACCACTCCTTAATTAGCTTAACCCCAAGGTTGGTGTAAGAAAAGTATCAAAGTATAAAGGTTATCATGATAGGTGTATATTCATCCTTGGGTAATAAGGATTTAATATGAAACTTAGACAATTTATATACTAAATACAATGTGTATGAAATTACATATTATATATATAGGCGACCATCCAAAACACAAAACCCCCCTTGTGACTCGTGAGTGAATTTCAAATCTTTATTGATGTGCTTGATTTTGATATATGTTTTCCGCATTTGATTTGAGAAATAATTGGAGTTTAAATGTCAAAATATTATTTTAATATAATTTTTTTGAATACTAGTTAATTTATTATTGAAATTATTATTATTTTAATATTTTGATAAAATTGTGTGTTTTTAATGCCAAGTTTATTAAATAAATATTGGGTTAATTTTTTCATTATTTTAGGATAATTATTATTTTTTGTTTTTTTGGTGGAATAATCATTGAGATTTAATTTTTAAACCATTTTTAGAAAATTAGAGTTTGAAATTTAAATATTCAAAGTTACATGATTATTTATTAAATATATATTTTGAAATAAAAAATTATGTGAATTTTTGAAATTTATTAAAAAATGTAATATTCCCATTTTCATATGACTTTACCAATTTCCACATGACTTCATTAGTTCCATAAACCTTTGAAATCTATTTCATATGAATTTCACTTTTTATAGGAATTATTCAATTTCTTTATGACTTCATAAATTTTGTAAGCCTTTGATATCCATTTCATATGACTTTGATTTTTCATATGAATTTTCCAGGTTTCATCATATTAGTTTGGGAATCACTATATCACGTTGAAATAAATCATATGACTTACCACCCCTCACTTTGAAACCGATTAAAGCTGAAAGGTGGTTGCATTTGATGGTAGATGGAAAGAATCGACTGACTAATAAAAAACCAGAGTTGAGATCAAATTGTAGATGAAATACTGATTACATTTACTAATCTGAGTTTGATGAAGATGATTATTCAATGAAACTGGAGAGGGATTAATATTTTTTTAATGATATTTTTATTAGTTTTAATTCAATTAAAGGTGATAGGGGCCTATAGTTCTTCAATGTTGCATCTTGAGTCATGGAGATGAATGAACTTAACATGCTCAATGAATTTACTGAAACAAACTAGTGTTCTGTTCTGATTGAGAGCCTACAACCGACCTTGAGGTAGGAGATGATAAAATAGGTTCAATCCGTACAAGGGATAGCTTGTAAAAAGGTCATGCAGAAGACTTTCATAAAGGAAATCCCACACTTCAAAAAATTTCAGAAGGGTAAACCACCCTTCACCTAGTGCTACGTCAAGGTATTTTCTCATGTAAGGGTACAATGAAGTGGTTGAAGCCTATGTAAAGGTAAGAGTAAAAAAGAATAAGGGATATGAAAATTGAAAAAAGATAAATCATGGTGATTCTATGGATAGTATTTAAATCATGGTATTTTATCCACCACATTAGGGTAACTTATGCATTTGAAAAGCTACTTCAAGGTATTATACTGTGCTTTAGTGATCGTGTAAGGGTTAGAGCTAGGTTGGGTGAAGTCAAAGTTAAGGATATGAGACCTATACAAAGGTCAATTACACATTCTAAATACTTTTGTAAGTTTGATCAATGATTAAACTAGCCTATATAAAGATGTTATAAAGAAAATTTATCTATAAGGATCCCTAAATTATCAAATACAAGTAAAATCATGGAGGTATTGAGCTCGAGTCTACAATTTAGAACACTATGGTTCTTTCAAAACATTATAAGGAATAATTAACAATATGAATCAATAACTCACATGAGGCCACAACATTCACGGGGGAGCTTCTAGTTGGGTTTCAACATAAGACACAAGAATCACATGTGGGGTTTTTTGACTTCTGTTAGAGGGGTTCTACTTGAGTCACCGCCAATATAGAGATCAATAGTAACCCGCACCATGTGGATACCATTGATTCAACTGGATAATATAGAGACCCATAATTTTCATACATAGATATTATATCTTAATTGATGAATTTTCATTAAAAAAAATTACGATCCACATAAGAACCATATATGTTTAGTATCTTTATAAACTTGAATACATAAATAACTGGTCCATAAGATATCTACATCAAATCCCACTAAGTTCTTCACAACTAGTTCCCATTTTGGACATATAATACTCAATATATTTCTTCATAAAATAGGAAAAAAACATAAGAATGGATGAGCTCAGATTCTCAGTAAGGGTAAACAAGGGAGATATAAATGATAATTTTATCATAATATTAGAATAAGAGTATGAGAACACAAGATTAACATTTGAAAACTATACTCAATATATCGTATATCATAATCTTGAATCATAGAGAAAATATTGGTAGTTTATAAGACATGAACCATAAAGGAGGCAAAGAAAACGATCCATGAGAGCATAACATTAGCATAAGAATAAGTTTTTGGCATAAAAATAAGAATAAAAAACCACTTCATTAGTAATCAAGGATCACTTCCAAGACTATCACAATGGATCAGGTTCACTCCCCAAACTATCGTATCCTTATTCAAGGTTCACTCCCAATACTATCATATTGGATATAGCCCCTTACTGATTTGGGTTCACTCTCCATTCCAATCCTTATTATCTCATGATATATCTATATTTACCTAATGAATTGGAGGGATATAAAATTAAAGTACCACCCATCACATGATTAAAATCATACATATGTGTTCCATAAGATCATAACACATTCATCATAGTATAACCCATGAAAAAGAAAAAAGTTTGATAAATATTTTATCATTTCATCATAGAATAACCCATGGAAAATAAACGGGTTTCATAAATATGTTTTCATCACAATAATAAACCATCCAAAGTGATAATAAGGATGGAATACTTGGATCATATCCCAAATAAATAATAAGTAACATAAAATGATGTTATCATAAATGAAAATTCATTTAATAGATTAATCAAAATATTTATAGAGGAAAAAAACCTTTTTATTTTGAAATAATTATTTAAAATCTAAGAAGTTACGAAATATTATGAAAAACATGTTTTCTGAAAAGAAACTTTAAAAATTGTAATGTAAGCTTCAAATCAATGAGTGTTCATTATGGTGTGGAATTTTTTTTATGTCATGCATGTTAAAACAAAGATTCCTTTCATATTTTTAGAAGTCAAAAGTAACTCATTAAAAAAATACAAGAAGATTCCTTTTAAACCATTTTGAAAAACGTAAATCATGGGTAAAAATGACTTTAAAAAACCATTATATAATAGTAAAACATTCTTGAAAACATTTTTAGAAAATATGAACATGGAAGAAAAAGGATTTTCGGATGAAGATAGAAATAAAGTCATATTTCCTTAAACATATTATTTTGGTCTCTTGAGTAATTAAAGAGAGGAAAATAAAAGGAAAACATGTAATATTTAGAAATAACCATAGGAGAAGAAAATTCATGAGATTCTTGAGAGGTAGATTAGGAAATTTCATCATCAAAAATTTAATCATAAACAATATCAATAAATAATGAGAATGTAATATAAAAACCTTACCTCAAGTTTGATATGATTTGAAATATCTTTAACCACATGTATAATAAATTTAAACTTATCATACTTCTATACCATATTTGTAACATTCCATTACCTAATTTTTATATACTTTTTAAATTTTTTTTGACCATCCTTTTTTTGGGTCATGTTCTAGGACGTATTTGGGGACTTTTGAAAATTTATAGAAGTTTTTGGGGTTGTGCACAGTTGGTGCATGGTTAGGGAAAACTGTGTAGTTTAGACCATAAAACCATGCATCTTATTTAGAGGGTCTAGAGAGTGGTAAATGGTTGGTTCATGGTTAGTACAAACCAAGTGGCCTCCCCTCTAAACTGTGTGGCCTTGGGCAGCATAGGTTTGCATGGTTGGCGCACAGTTAGAATAACTATGCGGAAAACCATGAACCCTTTCCAAAATCCCAGTGATAGTGTATGGTTAGGTTCATGATTATTACTAACCACGTGTCCTAACCCATAAAACCATGTGAATAGGGGTTTAAACCCCCAATTTTTTTAATTAAAACCCACAAACCCTCGTTATAAATCCTAACTCACTCTTAATCAACCCTAATCCAATTATTTGGATTTTTCAAGCTCTCAAGAGGAAAATTGGACCCTCTAACTTCTTTTTTTCTCATATATAAGTGCTAGTGGATGCGTTTTATCTCTCTATAGTAAGTAAGTTTTTCATTAATTTGGAATTCATCTTTCTTATTTTATCTCCTCATTTGAGAGTGATGAATCCTAATTATTATAAACCATCCCAAATACCCTGGTACCCTGATACCCAAGTCGGTTTTGATATATCCCAAAGGGCATTCCTGATCCCCATGGGTGGCAACTAGCACCTAGAATCATATAAGAAATAGAAGGGAATTATTTTTACATAAAAAATCTGAAGATAACATATACAAGTTGGTATGATCAACACTCCTCAAGGAGAATGTACTATAAACAAATAGGTAAAATAACCCCAAAATAGTACATCATCAAAGTACTCAACATATTCCAAGATAAAAACTCAAAAAACCCATACAAATTGGATATCATCTCCACCAGTCACCTTCATCACTCTAAGTCCCACTGATTAAGAACATCTGACACCTCCAAGTGGCGCTTTCCCTTTTATCGTACATGGCATAATAAAATCAATAAACACCCGATGGAAAAGTTAGGGTGTGAGATAAATAGATCAGTAGGGTTACACAAAGTTTTCTATAAACAATACCATAATATTAAATAAATTATGCTATCAATTTCAATAAAATAAGTCCTAGAAAGTCATTTTTATATTTTAAACAAAACATACTTTAAAAGAAAATGATATCAGATATCTCAAAACAGTCTTAAATGAAAATTTTATATAAAATAATTTATAACAAATAGTTGGCATGGATAAAAAAATTCTATAATAAAATATCACAACTCATAATACATATATGTGCATGCTCATATCAACAACCCATTAAGGGAACCCATTTTAGGAAATAAAACTACACCCCTTAGGGGATCCCATATTAGGCAATCAATATACACACCATTAGGGGAGCTCATACTGGGAAATCAATATAGACCCCATTAGGTGATCCCATTATGGGTAGTTAAACTGCCAATCAATGACGGGTAAATCAAACATTTTGAATCAATTCCAAATATAATTTCCCAATTTTAGTTTTCAACATGCCTTTTTAATTTCAAAACAAAATAACCATTTTCATCAAATTCATGCCCTTTAAAATTAACATTCAATTTAATCCATTTTCCTCAAGTATCAACATCAAATAAATTTCATCAAATTAGTTTTCAAATCATTCCATCAATTTTTCTCAAATTTAGTCAACAATTTCAATTTCATTGAAATTGGGGGGTTTTCATAAATTCTATGCGGATATTAAAATCAAACATCAACCATATAAAATATGGGGTTTTAAAATCATTTAAAACTCATTTAAATTTAATTATGAAATCCAAGGTTTTAATTAAAGGGTAAGGATTTATGAAACCACCTATATTTAATCACATGATCAAAGATAACGCCCATAATGTAAAGACCCAAACTTGAAGTACATGGACATTACCTTACTTTTTCAGAATAATTAATACATGAAACTAACATATTACCAAATAAAGTATTAGTTTAGTGCCTTTGGAAACTAGAAAACATAAACAACTGGTTCATTAAATATATACATCATCTCCTGCTTTAAAATTCTTAATTAGAACTCATTTTTGACACATAATACATAATAACCTTCTTCAAATCCTGGGGGAAAAGAAACATGAAAAGAGGTGAGCTCAAATGCTCAGTAAGTGTAAGCATAGAAAATATCTTACAAAACTTAAACATAAGAATGTAAATACATGAACATAACTTTTGAAAAAGATAACATACCATATTTAACATATATACAAATATTGAGTCATGAAATACAACTTGGTAGTTCATAAAGCATAAATCATAATGGAATCATTAAACATGAGAAAATAACATTGGAATAAAACATGGAATTGTGGAAAACAAATAAGAACATAATATGATTTTCATAGTAGCCAAAAAATTTCTACAAATACCATCATAGTGGAAAAATTCTATTACTGAACCAAGTTTACTTGCTGTTCCAACCATGTATTACTGAACAAGATTTAATTACTGTTCCAGCCCTGCATTATTGAAACAGATTTAATTTCCATTCCAGTAATTTCTATATCATGAGATATAAATCTTTATCCAATGCATTGGAGGGATATATAGGTCCCACCCATATTATAATGAAATCTTTTTTACACGTGCCACAAAAACATAAATCATTCATCATAGAATAACACAAGAAATAAAATGGGTTTCTTAAAAATCATTCCATCATAACATAATCCATATAAAATAGAATTACATCATAAAAAAATAAAATAATAGTAATAATAGGGATAAAAACATAACCCTATTTAAAGAACATAATCCTAGATGGAAATTAATTTTGATAAAACACTTGAACTTAATTCTTGAGGAAAATATCATTTCTTCTTTATAAATGTTTTATTTTATCAAAATGCCGTGAAATTTTAAAAGAAAAGAATTTATTTGAAAATAAACTTTAAATAGTGTATAGTAAGCTTCATTGAAATAAGGCATTATGAAAGAGTAAAAATCAATTCATGCCGTATCGGTTAATAAAAAAATTCTTCTCGTACTTTTGTCGGAGAAGTCAAAAAGTAACTTGTATGGTAAATGAAAGAAAGATTCCTTCCAAACCATGTATTAAAAGTAAAAAATGGGTAAAAATGAATTTTAACATATATAGAATAATTGATAACATTTTATGAAAATATTTTTAGGAAACATGGACATGGATTATAAATATACCCCTAGTAAATACTTATGTATAAACCATCTCGGATAAAAATGAGATTGCAAAAGTATCCCTTACCTTAGGTTCAATTTCTTCTTTATGTGTATAAAACTATTGTATAGTGGGTTTAAACATATTATTAACTTGTAAAATAACCACAATAATATTTATGATATCATACATGATTCACTTATGACTTTATATTACCTATTTATTTATCAATTCCATTTAAAGCAACATTTTGGGTTTTAATCGTTTTATTTATCGTATGTGTTTTGAATTGTTATTCATGATATTATTAATTAGATAGTGATTTACTTAATTCCAGAATGTAAAACATGATTTATATATCATAAATATTCAGTATATAAATATATATAATAGATAGATAAATGAAATGGAATACACCGTTCATGGAGACAGTAGGTCGTACGTGCGCATGAATGCTATTTCTATTTCCTTATTGAATTGAATGGAAGAAATTAAATGATATATATATACAAACATAAATACAGTAGAATTATTATTTCATATATTTAATTCCTATTTATTATATATACTTTATAATCATTATTGAATGGTTAATGTGGAGAATGAATCTCATTGCGCCGTGGAGACGATAGGCCGTACGTACGCACAAGTGATGATATCATTCACTTAATGGTTAAATCATATGGAATTGGATGATATATTAATTATAAAGAATAATTATAATGTTATATTTATTATTTAAATCCATTATACTCATCATTATATCCATCCAAATTATGTATTGATGAATAACAAATTACACCATGACGTGGAGACAGTAAGCCGTACATATGCACACATGGTGATATTGTTATTCATAGGATGAATAAAAGAATTTATAAGATTGTAACATAATTATTATAACATATCATCATGTATAAGATACTGGATTTATTACTTTAGTATGGTATCAACATAAAAATAGGATGTAAAAGAAGAAAAGAATTTTGAAAGAGGTGATAAAACAATTACCTTCTTTTCGAGTATCTCCTTTTGATTTGAAAAAACGGTCTCCCTAAGATGGATTTATTCCCAAAGTGTGGCCTCTAGGATGAAGTGAGGGAAGTTGGGAGAGTAAATGGTCAGGTTTTGGCTGAGTAAAATGGTTTTATAGGTGTATTTTAAAGATAAGGAGACGTTCCTTTTTATAAGACATAGGAGGGGAACCTTTGAAAATACCAAAACTATTAAATTAATATAAATTAATTTTTAAATTCCAATGCCTCAAAAGTGAATAATTTAGAATATAAGATGAGTTTGGGTCGAAATAACGTCAACCAATAAAATTTATACTTGTTTTTATTTTATTTCAAACCTTATCATTTTGATTTATCCTTATTTAATCTATTTAATTTTAATTGTGGTAATAATATTCTAAATAATAAATGGTTATAAATATTTACTTATGTGTTTTCAATTGTATATAATTGGATAATTTATAAAATTTTGGACCTTATAATTTTCACTTTGTTATTTTTAAATATTTTTGTGTTTTTTAAATAATTTAATAATATGTCATTTTTATAAAATATCAAGTGTAAATTTTGACAATATTCATTTATTTGACTTTAAATAAAATCCACATAGAAGATAAATTAGAAAAAAATATTTAATACAATCCTAACATGTCATAGTAATCTAGAAAATTCATGGATCACATTAATTAGTTCATATGATATTTATTTTAATATTTTTAAAACCATTTATTTGATATTTCTATCAATAAAATAATTTCTATATAACTATTGTGTCATCATTAATGGTAATTATTTAATTTCTAAAAATTATAAATAAATTCACATGATGTAGATAATTTTATTATATTTTTTAAGACTATTTATTTTAAATGTTTTATCAAGTTTATCACTATATTAAAATTATTATACTTATAAGAGATAAGAGAGTAACATATTGTCACTTTCTTTTATTTTAATTATAATTACACCACTTTCATGGAAAAAAGTACATTAAATGAGTCAATTCAGACCCTTAGGTGATATTGGTCAACTTTAATTCATCCAATAGTGATTTTTCAGGTGTTAGGGTGATTTATTATCTTTATCATATTATTTGTTACCCTAATTTACCTTTAACTATGGGAAATAAAAATTATCATAGTTACTATTAATAATATCGAAAAAATAAAAGTAAAATATTAAAATAATTTGGACCCATTGATTCCAAATATGGAATCCATTTTTCAAAATTCAAAACAAAAAAGTTGCAGTAATTGATTAAAAATTAATTTAGGTTGTCAAAACCAGAAAATGAGTTTGTAAGAAGTAAAAACTATCAAAAGATTGACATGTGTTTATGTCCAATTTAAATGTGAAATTACATCCAATGACCAAAATTGGATTAAATTATAAAAACATAATACAATTACACTTTAAAACTAATTAAAAATATAATCTAACTATATAAATAAATTAGACGAAAAGACAATTTTGAATTAAAATGCATTATTTTTCACTATTCATTAAAATATGAATTTCATTAGAAAAATACCAAAATTTCAACCAAGGTAAATTTTGATGTCCTAATTCCAAATAAGATGTTTATTTATTTTTCAAATATAACTTATAAAATTATCAAAAACTTGATTTAAAAATGGTTCTCCATCAAAAGGCGGTAAAACTGTATTTTTTTTGAAAAATACTTCTTTTATCTGAAAAATTGAATTTGTTCTTATATCATGTTATAGAAAATAAATGAGATGAATTTTAATATTATATAAAATATGGTTAATACTATTCATAATGGATGGTTTATATCCCATTAAAAATAATATTTTAATAATATATCATTTTTTAGTGAAACTCAGTATTGCGTAAAACGCAAGCTATTGAGGATGGTCACTCTTATGTGTAATGCAAGACAAGTTAGTGTTTAATTTAGTAAAATATTCCTTTTTTGTTGTGTATAACATAATCCAAATACATTTATTTTATACATTGAACAAAATCTATACTCAGTGTTGCGTGAAATGAATTCTATCAAAAGAACTTGAAATTGTGTGTAACACAAGCCAAGTATAGTGTTGCATATACTAAAATCTAATACGGTGTTGCGTATAGTGAAAGATAATCTTGGTGTACTGTACAACACAATACATCAAATAAATTAAAAAGAAACTATCTCATAACATCTTGGGGTGTTACATTATACTCCCCTTAAAATTAATTTCGCTCTTGAAATTATTTGGGGTTATAAAAGGTTTACTACTTAAAAGTTTCTTTTATAGAAATCCACATCATAAAAAGGAATACTAAAAAATCATTTAAAAAAATAAAAGTTATAAATATAATAGTTACCCAGAGTAACTCATCACTGGGTTTCCACATAGGATAACATAATTGAGAAGTTAAAATATAGATATGGAAGAGAAATCTAACCATCAAGTTTTGATGGATAGTGATAGAGAATAAGGTTGGAGAAAGTTAGCAACCAGAAATCCATAAATCTATGATGATTTAAGGGACCATATGATTCATCGGATAATAAGGTACTAGGATAACAATTTTGTTTTTAAAGATCCTTTTCCTAAAGTTTAAGAACAAGAGAATACATACTTGATTTCAGTACAATATCGTCATTGGCCATGTCTTGAAAAATTTCCACTTTATCTCTTATTCAAAGAAATGAAGATTTTTCATTCCTAAAGTGTTAGAAGATCATGCGATCCATAAATTAAATGATAGGTCATTCCATCTATCATTATCACAAAAAGGTTATCACAAGTTATCAAATATGCATAAGTCCACCTATAGTTATCTAAGACTTTATTCTATCTAATGTCCTCCAAAGTTTAACTTAAACTTTCCATAAATTTATAACCTTAGAATCCTTATGAAAGATAAAAATCCAAAACTATAGAAAAAGGTTCACAAAATCGATTTAACATTTATCCCCCATATATCACAAGATATCTCAGGTCGATCACATTCAAAAAATGTGAGCACCTTTATCATGTATTCTCACGAGTCATGGTAAAAACCTGAATTATCAGATATCCTTATTGAAAACATGCATTTTTCCTTATTCAAAAACATATTGGATATATTACTTAAGTCCCAAAAAGTTTTATACTTTATCCATGATAACATAAACATCATGTCAACAACTCCATAATTAGTTCCCAATAAACTAACATCATCCAATTTACTTATTCAAATCTAACATATCTTTATCCAAACATCATTATCTTAACATAAGGCTTATATTTCCCTTAATCATGTGTTATTCAAGTATATCACCTTACCCTTAAATCAATTTTTTGATCCATAGAACTATTCAACATATCCTTTCCAATCCTTAATGAAAAACTTATACCGAAAACACTTATATATTTCATGATTCATATAACATAATATTTGAATTCTATAACATATACACCTCAATAATCCAACTTTATTCTTACATCATTACCCTGGATCCATCATCTTCATCTTTCCTAAAATTTGAATCATGTATTAAGGTTTCTCAAACTCAATATTATTATGTTTAATGTGAAAAATACTTTAATAACATCACATAACTTTCACATGTTGTTTACAATCTCTTTATCCTCAACTATATGACCAATAATATTACCATTGTCATGATTCTCTTCATGATATTTCGATTTAGGAAATTGATCTTCATAATTACCATAATTCTCACATCTAAAACATTCAATGGTTAACCATGTTCTATGTAGTTCTGGCTATGGACTAAGACCAGAAACCAAAGTGTGAGAAATACATATTAAAGATTAAAAACACATAAGTATGGTAAATTACTTATAATATTTCAATCTATGATATCTTAGGTTTAATCCTAGGTTATTCATTATTATCACAAAAACTATAGGATTGTAACCTATACTTGACTTACCCTAAGTATACCCCTAGACACATCCTTATAAATATCTCTAGGGATCTCCCTAATTTTTTTTCATCCTAGTTTCTAAAGGTTGAATAAACCTTCGCTCTAATACCAACTGTAAGGACCCAAGCTTGACTTACATGGACATTACATTATTTTTTCAAAATACTTAATACATGAAACTAATAGATGCCCAAAGACCGTATTAGTTTAGTGCCTTTTGAAATTATAAAACATAAACAACTGGTTCATGAAACATCTACATCATCTCCTACTTTAACCTTCATAACTAAAACCCCATTATTGACACATCTTACATAATACCCTTCTTTTAATCTTGGGGGAAAATAAACATGAAAAGGGGTGAGCTAAAATTCTCATTAAGGGTAAGTATAGAAAATATATTACAAAACTTAAACATAATAATGTAAAAAAATGAACATAAATTTTGAAAACAATAACATACCACATTTAACATATACCAAAATATTAACTCATGAAATAAATCTTTGTAGTCTATAAGGAATAAATCATAATATAATCACAAAACATGAGAAACTTGCATTGGAATAAAACAAGGAATCGTTGAAAACAAATAAGTGCATAATATGATTTCTATAGTATCCAAGTCATTGTTTCCAATACCATCAAAGTGGAAAAAGTCCATCACTAAACTGGGTTTACTTTCCGTTCCAGCCATGTATTACTGAACCAGATTTACTTTCTATTCCATCCCCGTATTACTAAACTATATTTAATTTATATTCTAGTAATTTATATCTCATGAGATATAAATATTTACCCAATTAATTAGATAAATATATAGGTCCCACCCATCTCATAATTAAATCATTTTTACACATGCCACAAAAACATAAATCATTCATCATAGCATAACCTAATAAATAAAATGGGTTTCTTATACATCATTCCATTATAACATAATCCATATAAAGTATCATTCCATAACTAACACAATAAAATCATATTAATAATAGGGATATAAATATAACCCTATTTAAATAGAATCATCTTAGATGGAAAGTAATTTTGGTAAAACACTTGAACTTAATTCTTGAGGAAAATATACTTTCTTATTCATAAACGTTTTCTTTTCTCAAAATGCCATGTAATTTTAAAAGAAAAGAATTTATTTTAAAATAAACTTGAAATAGTTTAGAGGAATCTTCAAGTAAATAAGGTGTTATGAAAGTGTAAAAATCCATTCATGCCAAATAATTTTAAAAAACATTCTCCTCATACTTTTGTCAGAGAATTCAAAAAGTAACTCATATGGTAAATGAAAGAAAGATTTCTTCCAAACCATATAGTAAAAGTAAAAAATCGGTAAAAATGAATTTAAAAATATATAAGAGAATAAAAAAAATTTTATGAAAACTTTTCTAGAAAACATTTACATGGATGATAAATATACCCCCACTAAATACTTACATATAAACAATCTCATATAAAAATGAGATTGCAAAAGTATCCCTAACCTTATGTTCTGTTTCTTATATATGTGTATGAAAATCTTGTATAGTGGGTTTAAAAATATTAATAATTTTTAAAATAACCATAATAATATTTATGATATCATATATGATTCACTTATGACTTTATATTACCCATTTATTTATCAATTTCATGTTAAAGCAACATTTTGGGTAATAATCGTTTTATTTATTGTATGTATTTTGACTTGTTATTCATGATTTTTTTACTTATATCATGATTTAATTACTTATATAATGTAAAAAATGATTTATATATCATAAATATTCAGTATATAAATATATATAATATATAAATAAATGAAATGGAATACACCATTCATGGAGACGGTAGGCCGTACGTGCACATGAACGCTGTTTCTGTTTCCTTATTGAATTGAATGGAAGAAAGTAAATGATATATACATATATATATATATATACACATAAATCTAGTAGAACAATTATGTCATATATTTCATGCATATTTATTATATATAATTTATGATCATTCTTTAATGGTTAATGTGGAGAATGAATCTCATCGTGTCGTGGAGACAGTAGGTCGTATGTACACATGAGCGATGATATCATTCACTTAATGGTTAAATGGTATGGAATTGGATGGTAAATTAATTATATAGAATAATTGTCATGTTATATTTATTATTTACATCCATTATACTCATCATTATACCCATACAAATTAATTATTGTTGAATAACAAATTACACCACGACGTGGAGATGATTAACCGTACACACGCACACATGATGATATTATTATTTGTAGGATAGATAAAAGGAGGTATAAGGTTGAAACATAATTATAATAAAATCTCATAATGTATAATATACTGGATTTATTACTTTATTATGGGAAAAAATAAGAATAAGAAGTAAAAGAATGAAATAATTTTGAAAGAGGTGATAAAATAATTACATATTTTTCGAGTATCTCCTTTTGATTTTCAAAAACGGTCTCTCTAGGATGGATTTTTCCCAAAGTGTGGCCTCTAGGATGAATTTAGGGAAGTTGGGAGAGGAAATGGGCAGGGATTTTTTTTAATAAAAATGGATTTAGAGGTGTGATTAAAAGATAAGGAGAGATGCCCTTTTATAAGAGAGGGGAGGGGCACCTTTAGAAATACCAAAAACTATTAAATTAATATAAATTAATTTTTAAATTTAAATGTCTAAAAAGTGAATTATTTATAAGATAATATGATTTTGGGTATAAATCCTCTACACCAATAAAATTTAGACATGTTTTGATTTTATTTTAAACCTTATCATTTTGATTTATCCTTATTTAATTTATTTAATTTTAATTGTGGAAATAATATTCTAAATAATAAATGGTTATAAATATTTACTTATGTGTCATAAATTGTCTATAATTGGATACTTTATGAAATTTTAGACCTTATAATTTTCAATTTTTAATTTTTAAATATTTTTTTGATTTTTAAATAATTTAATAATATATCATTTTTATAAAATATCAATAGTGTCAATTTTGACACTATTCATTTATTTGAATTTAAATAAAATAAAAACAGAAGATAAATTCGAAACAAAATATTTAATACACTAATAACATGTCATAGTCATCTATAAAATTTATGTATCACGTTAATTAGTTCATATGATATTTATTTTAATATTTTTACAATCATTTATTTGATATTTCTATCAATAAAATAATTTCTTCATCACTATTTTGTCATCATTAATGATAATTATTTAATCTATAAAAATTATAAATAAATTAAAATGGTGTATATAATTTAATTATATTTATAGAGACTATTTATGTTAAATGTTTTATCAAGTTTATCACTATATTATAATTATTATACTTATAAGAGACAAGAGAGTGACATGTTGTCATTTTCATTTGTTTTAATTATAATTACATCACTTTCATTGAAAAAGTCTATTAAATGAATCAATTATGACCCTTAGATGATATTGTTATACTTTAATTCATCCAATAAGATTTTTGAATATTTTAGGATGATTTTATTATCTTTATCATATAATTTGTTACCCTAATTTACCTGATTTACCTTTAACTGTGGTTAATAAAAATTACCGTAGTTACTATTCATAATATAAAAAAAATAAAAGTAACCTATTAACATAATTTGGACCCACTAATTAAAAATATGGAATCAATTTTTCAAAATTCAAAACAAAAAAGTTGCATTAATTAATTTAAAATTAATTACCATTGTCAAAACTAGAAAGCAGGTTTTTAAGAAGTTAAAACTATCAAAAGATTGACATGTGTTTATGTCCAATTTAAATGTGAAATTATATCCAATGACTAAAATTGGATTAAATTATAAAAAAATAACCCAATTACACTTTAAAACCAATTAAAAATATAGTTCAACTATATAAATAAATTAGACGAAAATGCAGTTTTGAATTAAAATGCAGTATTTTCACTATTCATTAAAATACGAATTTCATCAGAAAAATACCAAAATTTCAACAAAGGTAAATTTCGATGTCCTGATTCCAAATAAGATATTTATTTTGTCAAATATAACTTATAAAATTGTCAAAAATTATATTTAAAAAGGGTTTTCCATCAAAAGGCGGTAAAACTGTATTTTTTTTTGAGAAATACTTCTTTTATCCAAACAATTGAATTTGTTCTTATATAATGTTCTATAAAATACATAAGATGAATTTTAATGTTATATAAAATTCAAAATTTGGTTAATAATATTCATAACGGTTAGTTTATATCCCATTAAATAATAATATTGTAATAATATATCGTTGTTTAGTGAAACTCGGTATTGCATACAACACAAGCTACTGAGGAAGGTCGCTATTGTGTGTAATGAAAGGCATGTTAGTGTTGCATTCAGTGCAGGCTTACTTTAGTGTTTCATATAAGATAATCCAAACATATTTCTTTTATACATTGAATACAATCTATACTTAGTTTTGCGTGAAATGAATTCTATCAAAAGAACTTGAAATTGTGTGTAATACAAGCCAAGTATAGTGTTGTGTATACTGCAAGCTAATATGGTTTTTTATATAGAGCAAGATAATCTTGGTGTATCATATAAAAAAATACATAAAATAAATTAAAAAGAAAATATCTCATAAAATATCGGTGTGTTACATGTAATGATATTGAAAATAAAGAACGAGGCGAAGGAGATCAAATAACAAAACCTAGAATCAATATCCATAAAATTGGAGATTAGATCCATAAATAATGTGATGATATATCAATCTATATTAAGGAAAATATAAGAGATAAGAGGAAACCACACGAGAATAGATCTACTTACCCAAAAGAGACCGAACAAGATCAATAGTGCTTTGATCTACCAAGAGAAGGGGTTTGAATTGCCAAAACCACTTCTTGAGAGCCTTCAAGACCAAGGAAATAAATTTAGATTCAAGAGGGGTCAATTAGGGGTTAAACTGGGGGTATTGGGATTTTAAAATTAATTTACGGGGAATTAATAACCCATGTGTATGGTTTGATGAATTGGCTATATGGTTAGTACTAACTATACACCTTAACAATGTTCCCTCAATGGGATTATATTTAGGGAACATGGTTTGGAAACATAGTTACTTTAAAAATTCAAAAATAATGCAAAAATCCATTTTTCGAAGCCACACAGTTTGAGGGAGAGGTCGAACAATTTGTAAAAATCATGAACCACGTTCTACTGGCACACCCTTGGTTGCACAATTTCTTAGAAAAAACGAAACAGAATGTAATGAGATGTTACATCCTCCCCTCTATAAACACTTTCTATCCCCAGAAACCCTATCAAGAATATTACATATTAAATAGTTGAGGCTACTTATATATCATCAGTGACTCATGATCCCACATCTCATGTGAATCAAAACCATGATACCATAGCACATATAATAAAGGTATCATCCTCCAATGAAGTACCTTTATATCAGAATCAACTATCCTAACTAGATGCCTAGTCATGGAAAAATCAGGCTCAACATCAAGATCTTCCCAGCTCAAAACATGAGAAGGGTCAGAATGATACTTTCAAAGATGTGAAACATAAAACATGTTGTGGATTGAAGTCGATTGTGGTGTAAGTTATAAATGGTAACCCACTTTAACCACCTATCAAAAGGACCCAAAAAACTTGGCATAAGCTTTCCTTGTTTCCTAATATATTGGTGACCCAACTGAGGTGAAACACTCTAGAACACCTGGTCACCAACTAAAAACTCCAATGGTTGTTAATGATGATTAACATAGGATTTATAACATCTATGTATCCTAACCATTATTTGATGAATCAACTGAATCTTTTTCATCATATATTGGACCAAACTTGGTCCAACCAAGGAAGCTTCATGAATATCTGGATAACACAATATAGATTTACATAGTCAGCCATACAAGGCCTCAAAAGGATTCATCCAAATTATATTTTGGTAACTGTTATTATAATAAAATTTAACCAGTCCCAAATAGAGGTCCCAAGATCCACCAAAATCAAGAACTCTGGCATGAATATTATCCTCAATAATTTTTATAGCTTTTTATATCATCTATTCATCTATAGATGATACATCATGCTTAAACACACCTGATATCCCAGTGCCTCTTGAACTCCCCTCCAAAAGAGAGACATAAAGCGGGGATATCTATCAGAGACAATAGTATAAGGAACTCAATGTAATTTGAAAATATTCTATATATATAGATGTACTAAGTTTTTAATTTTTTTGTATCTCAAATGGGTATAAATTGAACTAATTTGTTTAACCTATTAATCATAACCCATATTGTATTCTTTCCTGAGGTGTATATGGAAAACCAATAACAAATTCCTTAGAAATATCATCCCACTTCCAAGTTATAATTAGAAGCGATTAAAGAAAACTTAAAGGTCTTTGGTGATCGACTTTTACCTGTTGGTAGGTGTGAAAATAAGAAACAAAGTCACCAACACCTCATCTCATACTTAGACACCATAATCATCACCACATATCATAGAAAATATTTTTGGTTCTAGTGTGCATAACCCATTATGAATTGTAGAAATACCCCATTATAGCCTTTCATGTGGGAAAAAGGTACAACAATCTGATTATGAAAATATAGGATTCCCTCATAAGAGAATTTATACTCACTAATGATCACCCCAACATAAAGAGAGTCCCTAATTCTATGAAATTTATCATCAAGCGAATGATCTTAATGAACCATCTTGAGAAAATTAGATGTCATCTAAAAACTTTCCAAGTCAACCTCAGTCTATTCCTCCTAGACCCCCAAATTCAATTTATTAAAAAGAGATATATAATCTTACTATTTTGATGATTATTTCATGGTCTAGGTTGGATTTTTTTGTTCAAAGATTTATCAATGACACCCTCCTTCCCCGGGGTGTAGGCAATGTCGAAATCAAAATACTGTAGGTACTCTACCCAATTCCTCTGTTGGGGGTTCAAATATTTTTTAGAGAAGATATAACTCAAGATTTTGTGGTTGGAATAAATGGTAAACCTTTCTCTAAAAAGTTAATGATATCGAATCTTAAGGGAATGCATCATAGCTGTGAGTTTGGGATCATGGGTTGGATAATTCTTCTCATGTGGACTAAGATTTCTAGAGACATAGTCTACCACATGATCACCTTTTATAAGAACATGGCACAAAACTGAACTTGACATGTCATAGAAGACCGCATATCCCTAACTAGCCTCTAGAAGAGTCAACATTGGTTCATAAGTCAAAATATGTTTTAACTCATGAAAATTACTCTAAAAGTATTCATTCCACAAGAACTTCACTCCATTACTAGTGAGGGAGGTCATTATAGATTCTAGATTCAAGAAATATTTAACAAACCTATAGTAATACCACTATACCCAAGAAGCTTCATATCTCAACAACATTATTTAGTTTCTCACATTTCATAACAATATTCACCATTTTAGGATGGAATGAAATTCAATGTTTTGAGACCACGTGTCCCAAGAACTTCACTTATTGAATATAGAACTTTCACTTTAAAAGCTTCATGTAAAGTTTGTGATCTCTCAAGATTTTAAGATCTACTCTCAAATGAAACACATGAACTTAATTGGTTTTAGAGTAATCCAAAGTATCATCCACAAATACCATAATGAACAAACCGAGGTACTCATGGAATATTCTATTCATCAAAGCCATAAAGACTATAGGTGAAATAGTTAAATAAAATGACATAATAAGATACTGAAAATGTACATAATTGATTCAAAATGTGGTATTTTTTAATGTAATATATCCTGATTCTCAACTGGTGATAACCAAACCAAAGATTATAATCTTTAATAACCACTTTTTCCCTTTCAACTGGTCAAACAGATCATTAATCCATGATAATAGATACTTGCCTTTACCGTAACTCGATTGAGTTTTTGGTAATCAACACTAAGGAAAAGTGTTCCATCATCTTTCTTTGCAAAGAGAAAAGGTACCACCCAAGGTGACACACTCAGGCGAATAAATAATTTCTCTAATAGATAATACAATTTATTATTTAACTCTTTCAACTCCATTGGTTCTATATGGTAAGAAGGAATATATTCAAGTTGAGTACTTTTTACTAAATCAATAGAGAAATCTACCTATCTTACCAGTGGAAGACTATAGAAATTAAAAGCAAACATATTGGGAAAATTGAAAAAAATGGAGGAAGATCATCACTCAAAGATTCTTACTCCAAGTCAAAATCAATCACTGATATTTCCCTACCCAACTCTAGAAAATACGACCTGACTCTACTCGACCTCAAGTCCCATTCTCATTGAAAGACATAACACACCCCATCAGGTGTAGTGAAGGAGACCCATTAGAGATAATAGTCAATTAAAGATTTATTAGAAATTATCCAATCCACCCCTAGGATGGAATTAAGAGGTTTCATGTTAAGAACTAGAAAAATCCTAAGTAAGTTAAAACTTTGATAAGAAGAAAACACAAGCAGGACATCAAAGTACTTACTCTCTCTTCATTATGAGGGTAGTAATATCAATCACATAAGATAAAAGATCCATAGGAATATTTAGTAAGTTAACAACATGAGTTGATATAAATGAGTGAGATTCACAAGTATTAAATAATATAGTCACTAATGATGAATCTACAATTATGGTACCTCTCATAGTTTCTAGAACCACATCTAATTCCTCTAGAGAGTCTTCCACTATGTGAAGAAGATTTGTTTTGAATGCCTATGGATGGAACCCCTTAGTGTTAGGATGGTATGTTTGAGTATGATATACTCTATAATACCAAAATGTAGGATCAAAATAATAATTAGATTCTCAGATACAAGAGGGTGGGGGGTGAATTGTACCTTTTAAAAATTCATTTGGAAATTTTAAATATGGTTATGTTTAACAAGGTTAAACAAGATAATTCACAAGACCTATATAAGTTCTAAACTCTTGCTAAATTCAGGAAAGAAATTCTGGAAAAGTGATTTCGGAAATGAAACTTAATTTAATAATACAAAGATTAAGATTCTACCATAAATCGTATAGAATCTAACTAAGTCAGAGTACAAGTATAAGGAAGTATAAGAAAGTTACAATTTCCTTAACAATACCAATGCAGTGGAAAAATTGTAACAAAACAAGTAACAAGAGTAAATATTTTAACCCAAAGAGAAGGGTATCCAATAACATTGGATAAAGGTCCCTTGATTTATACTTTCAAGAAAGTCTGTCTTACCCACACCAGGGTAAGCCCTCGATATGAAGATCAGAGTGTGTCTTGCTATCCCCATAATCCCTAAACTATCAGGTAGTCGGTACCTCTGTCTTCCTCAGCAAGGAAGCCCTCAACTTCAAGGTAGTCGGCACCTCTGTATTCATATCCCCAGAAGACCTCGATTGTATACAGAAAAAATCAGAGTCACACAAAGAAAAACACTGAACAAGCAGTTCAGTACGCACAAGGTAGTGAGAGTCTCTCTCTAGAAATCACTTCAATAGCATGTGGTCTCTAGAGTCATAGAACTATATTCAGTCTTTTCAAATCAGTTCCTATTTATAGGCACAACTCCAATGGTCGGCTCCCTCCTCTAACAGTCATATTTTTCTTTGAATTTCAGAGGGACCTGTACACATGTCACTCAAACAACAGTTAGTTAATAACTGAAAACAAGACATCATTTTGTAATATAAAAAGTGTAAGCATAACAAAAAACTGATATTCAGAATGGAGAAAATGAATGTTCAGAGTGGATAAAGTTAAAGTTAGAAGTGTAGGAAAAAAAATGAATTCGGAGTCTGTAGTACTAAGATATTTTAATTCTGTTTTGTAGGAATTCAGAACCTAAATTCTGTAGAATTATGAAGTCTGAATTTCAAGGAAATTTGGATTCTAGATTCATAAGAATCCGTAACCAGAACATACAAAGTTTAGAGTTAGAGTTCATGGGAATTCAGATTCAGAACTCATAAGAGTTCGGAGTATGAATTCAGATAACTCAGAGTGAGAACTTAGAGAAGTTTGTAACTATAATTTGTAATCAGAATTTGTAGTTGAACTTTACATAAGTTCGTAATCAGAATTTGGATTCTAACTTCATGAGAGTTCATATCCAGAATTCGGAGTTGAACTTCATGAGAGTTCGTATCCACAATTCGGAGTTGAACTTCATGAGAGTTCGTATCCATAATTCGGAGTTGAACTTCATGAGAGTTCGTATCCATAATTCGGAGTTGAACTTCATGAGAGTTCGTATCTGGAATTCAGAGTTCAACTTCATGAGAGTTTGTATCTAGAATTAGGAGTTGAACTTCATGAGATTTCGTATCCAGAATTCAGAGTTGAATTTCATGAGAGTTCGTATCCGGAATTCTGAGTCTTAAACAGAATACCTCATATATAAGTATTATATGATTCTGAGGTTTTTGGTTTCAATCTGAGTTTTATACTTAGAAAATTTATGATACGAATAATGAAATCTAGGCAAGGGTAAATTTCCTTGGGGAAGGAAATTTTCCTTATAGACGTAAAACAAGGGTAAAATAAGATTTGCCTTAAAATAAGGTGTTTGTGATTTTCAACACAAGAAGGAATGGGAAAGTCATAAGGAAAGCCTTATTGACTCAACAATCTCCCCCTTTTTGGAAAGCACAAACATCCTTCTGAAAAATAATATAAGGACTTGGAATAAATTACTAGACTTTGAAACTAAAGATTATCTCCCTTTTTTTATGGACAATAGTAAATACGAATAACTCCCCCTTAGGCTTTAGAACTATAAGGATCGTATTCTAGATTTCCGGAATGGGAATTTTCATTTGAATGTGGAATTATTTGTAATGATCACTCACCCTTACTTACAGATGTATCTTCTTATACTTAGAAGTCTTTCTCCTTTATATTTTCCATCTCTCTTTTAAAATTCTTTTTTTATTTCTCCCCCTTTCTGATTTTCAAAAAGAGTTTAAGGGAATGGAAAACAATATGGTAGCTGAAATATTAGTACAAAATACAAAAGAAAAGCAACCATAATTCCATTAAGGTTGAAAAAAAATTGTACAAGGAAGGTCATTACAACAAAAGATCAGATTAGGTCTATTTTTCTTCTTTTTCCTTGGGTATTAGCTTCTTTAGAATGGTTTTTAGCTTATTTAACTCTTTAAGATCCTCCTCAGCTTGCTTTTCTAAGGATTTAATCTTGTCATCTTGAGCCTTTAGAGCCTTATACTGAGCCTTAAGAACTTCATCCTTCTTTATAAGCTTCTCTTCAATCTCAATCCGGAGATCTCTTTCCCCCTTCCATCTTTGAGCAACAGAGTTAAGCTTTCCATTCAGATCCTTCACCTGTTGATTCCGATTATTTTACTCTAGGGTCAAATTTTCTTCAAAACTAGTTGTAAGATCTTTTATTCTTCTATCTTCTATATCAAAATATTCCTTTACTCTATCTTGAAATTCATCAATCTCACTCATCTCTTGAATTGATCTCTTTGACCAGCCAGCTATCTTCTTGCATGACTTCCTGTGAGCTTTGTATCCTATAAGAAAAGTTTTAAAATCTGATTCTATCTTGACACACTTATCCATCACCATGGACACCGAATCCGATTTCTGATTAAGAGTGTGTTGGAGCATCTGGCATCTAGAATCTATGCTTGTAAAAGTCAGAATGGAACCGACTATCTTCTTTAAAGATTGCTCCACAAAATCATGACCAAGTGAATATGACTCCGAATCTGAGACATTTTCTTGTTAGAGTGTTTTTTCAAGATCAAAAAGTTTCCTTTTTGAAGTTCCTTCAACTTCCTCCCTCTTCACTATAGATTTTCTTTGAGTATCAATAATCACTTTCTTACCCTTATCAATCTTCAGTATGACTTGCTCATCAGGAGATTTATGCTCACTATCAGATAATTGAACAACTCTATCTTCATAAATTTTTTCTTTTTCTACTCCTTCCTCAATAAAGTGATTTTCATAACTTTCTTCCTTAGATAATTCATTTTCTTCTTCTTATTCCTTGTCTTCATCTTTCTTTCCATCTTTCTCTTCTTCCTTTCCAGGAGTGACAAGCTTCGAGGATTCGACCTCAGATGTTCGGAGTGATAATTTCTCTGATGGGTTTGCCTTATCTTGATATTCTTCAATTTTCTTAATCAGATCATATATATTACCACTTGCTTCTTCTACTTCTTCTTATTCTTCTTCTTATTCTTCTTCCACCTCTTCCACTTCTTCCACTTCTTCAACAACTTCTTTATCTTTATATTTTTACGGAGTGAATAAATTCTTCCCCAGAGTCTCAGGTAATGGCTCGACTAGGAAAGATTTACGCACTGGAATATTCTCGGAAGCTACTTCTGTGGATTTCAAAAGAGATTGCACAACTTCAGCCTCAGACATTTTCTTCTTAATCTTCTTCTATTTTTCTTTCTTCTCAAGGTATTCAGTAGTCTTCTCTCTTAAAGACTTAGCTTCAACAGGGTCCAAGCCGAACTGTGGCTCCCCTTGTTTCCTCTTTTCCTTGTCTTCCCTCTATTTTTCAACCACTTCATCCAGATAATCTTTTTGTTTCTTGGGTTTAAGAGGTGTATATTGGTCTTCCTTAACTTTAGGAGTTTCACCTTCAGCTTCCACTTCCTTCAATTTTATTTTCTTCCTAGATTTCTTGATTGGTTTAGCCTCTTGTGCATCTTTTAGAATGGCTTCTTCCTCTTCCTATAGAAGATCATAAAACTCTCATGTCTCCTTAGAATATCCCATATTTGTTCTTTTCAGAGTGTCATCACTAACAAGCATAACTTTCCAACTCCAAGGCTTGGAACTGCATGTAATCTTGAATGATTCAAGACACCGATCTATCATCTTTGAAAGTAAGGCATGATACATGATAATTTGGGCTCTTAAATTTCCATTCTTGATGTTCTGAATTGTAATAAGAACATGCCTTATCAAATTGATTTTCCTTAGATTTACCAAGAAATATAAGAAATATATGTCACTATTCTTGAGGGTATCTTTTTCACCATTTCTCGGTACTAAAAAACCTTGTACCCATAGCTGAAAGATCCAGTTGTCAGAAGATAGATGGGAAATCATTACTGTCTTGACTTCAGAAAGTCCAGGACATTCCAAATCCTTCACCATTATAAAACTTCCTTTCTCATCTGATAATTTGTGGGAACAAAACTCTGCTTCCCCTTCATAGGATAATCCCACTAAACTAGCTTCCTTGGTATAAGAAAGTTTGTAGGTTTTTCCATAAGACTTGAAATAAAACTTTTCTCTTCCATATTACTTACAGAACCACACTAACTCATAAAACTCTATGAGTAAATCTAGGTACACCAAGTCTTGATCACCTGGCTTAGATAAGAAGACATATTACCATTCATTTAACTTGATATTATTAGAAATGATAGAATCATACTTGAAAAAGTTTGGATGCACCAACCTTTCCCTGTATACTTGCCATTTTGAGATTGGCTTTGCGGTAGACATTTCTTGGGAAGAAGATTCTACAGAAATTCGTACTGGAGGAACTTTGAGAGATTTAGAACAGGTTTAAGAACTGAGGAAGAGCTTCGAGACACAAAATCTTTGAAAACCGATGTGGGACAACCCTTTGGGGTTCCTTTATATAGGCGATGGAAGTGACCTTTCATCTTCCAAAACCAATCTAATGGTTGAAAAAATCTTTGATCTGATCTGACGGTTGAAAACATTCTCACAAGAAAATATTGAATCTGATATTTCGAGGTTTTAAGAAAAACATTCAGATTTAAGGGGAAATGAATCCGAAATATTAAAAGAAAATACCAGCAAGTAAAAATGATTATGAAAACTTGAGTAAAGAAAATTATACCTTTCAGATTGGCTAGGAAGATTATTCGTAATAGGTGATATTCTTCTTGAAGAAAATTTGACTACGAAAAACTCACCATGAAAAACTTACTACGAAAAACTTAAGATCTAAAAGTTTTAATGAAAAAAATTTGAGTACCAAAACTCGATTACGGAAATTATGAGTATGAAAATTCCCATTACGAAAAAAACCATTACGAAAATTTCCATTACGAAAATTTCTATTAGGAAAATTTCCTTTACGAAAATTTCCCTTACGAAAATTTCTATTACGAAAATTTCCATTATGAAAATATCCATTATGAAAATTTCCATTACAAAAATTTCCATTACGAAAATATCCATTACGAAAATTTCCATTACAAAAATATCCATTATGAAAATTTCCATTAAGAAAATTTCCATTACGAAAATTTCAATTACGAAAATTTCCCTTACGAAAATTTTAAATAACTATCTATAAAAATTTTCACTAAAATTTTTTCAAAAAACTAACTGAAAATTTTTATTATGAAAATTTTGAAAAACTAACTATGAAAATTTTCATTACGAATATTTTGAAAAACTTCAATAACAGATTTACTCCCCCTATGAACAGAAGTTTATTATTGTAAGGAGATTGGTTGACCAGAAAGTTATTGAAGGAATATTACCTCACGGTTATCATTCTTAACTTCTATTTAATGTATTCAAATATATCAGAGGATAAATTTTTTGTGAAAATATCAGAAATTTGATCTTGTTCTCTGATAAATTGAAGAATGATATCTCATTTTTGTGTGTGATCCCTAAGAAAGTGACGCCTAATATCTATGTGCTATGCACTAGAATAATGTGCAGGGTTTTTACTAAGGGAAATGGCACTTGTGTTATCAAACAAAATTTGAGTCTTAGTAAAACTCAAGCCATAGTCTATGAGTGTGTGTTGCATCCACAACACTTGAGCACAACAACTTCCAGCTGCTACATATTCAGCTTCATCAATGGAGAGTTCTATGCCATAACCGAGAATGATCTTCCATTGCAATAAGGCAAGGTAAGTCTTGGCTCCTAAGGTCTTCTATGTTTAGTGTGTAAACATTCTCTTGCCTATGGGCAGAATGAAAAAACTCTTCCTTGGAATTGTGTACTAAGAAATTATGTGTTCAGCTCTCTTACATTCATAGCATGTAACTTCAGAATCTTTATTGTATTTCCTTTCCTTCTTCTTATATCTGGATTGAAAGTTCCTCTGTCTAGCTATCTTGTTCATCCTTCGAGCAAGATTTTCTAATTCATTTTCTGAGGAATCACTTACACTAGACTCGGAATGGATAACAACTTTCTTAGATCTGGATCTAGTACCTCTCTTAGGAGTCTTGACTTTCATATGATTGGAAGTAGTAGTAAAAGCTACACTTCTATTTCCATTCTTCTTCTTCACAATATTAGCATCTCTCTTCATTCTAGTCTCATGTTGAAGAAGATTTCCAAACAACTCATCAAGGGTAATCTGAGTAACCTTTATATTCTCATCAATTGCAATCCTTTTAGATTCCCACTCATTTGGCATGATGTCTATTATTTTATCAACAAGAGCTTCATCATCCAATCCTTTTTCACCCATTGATTGTAAACTATTCACAATATTCATGAATCTTTGCTACACCTCGCATATGAGTTCACCATAAGGAAAACTAAAACCATGATATTCAATTCTAAACATGTCTCTTATGGTCTCAATTACTTTGGAACTTCTAAAGTGAGTAACTTCAAGTTTCTTCCATATAGAATTTTCTACTTCACAAGATGAAATTTTCTATATATATTTTTATTCATTGAACAAAGTAAAGTATTGAGTACCTTATAATTAAGTTGATATTCATTCTTTTCTTGATTTGTAAAGGCACTTAATTCTTTATCTGAAATTTTGTATCCACTAGTAAGCATAACAAAATTTTCAACCCCAGTGTTGATAATGAAAGTCTTCTTGCGATCTCTCCAATATTCGTAATCATTACCATCAAAGATAGGTGGTCTGGTTGGATTAAGATTGTCTATGGAACCAACATTGATTCTTTCCATTTTTAAGAAAAGTCTTTCCACAAAAACTTGTTAGTAGAAAAATTCTGTAAACAAGGAAAATATTCTAAGCAAGAAAATATAGAGTAAAGGTATCTCTACGAAAAAGTGAATCCAAACTATGAGTCTGAAAAACAGATTCTGAAAAAACAAATCCTAAAAATTTAATTCCGAGAATTCTCTTCTGAATCTAATCATGAGATTAATTCAGATTGAACCAATCCTCTGATACCAATTATTAGGATGGTATGTCTGAGTACGATATACTCTATAATACCAAAATGTAGGATTGAAATAAGAATGAGATTCTCAGATACAAGAGGGGGGGGGGGGTGAATTGTACCTTTTAAAAATTCCTTTGGAACTTTTAAAGATGGTTATGTTTAACAAGGTTAAATAAGATAATTCACAAGACCTCTATAAGTTCTAAAATCTTTCTAAATTCAGGAAAGAAATTCTAGAAAAGTGATTCCGGAAATGAAACTTAATGTAAGAATACAAAGATGAAGATTCTACCATAAAGCATATAGAATCTAACTAAGTCAGAGTACAAGTATAAGGAAGTATAAGAAAGTTATAATTTCCTTAACAATACAAATACAGCGGAAAACTTGTAACAAAACAAGTAATAAGAGTAAATCTTTTAACCCAAAGAGAAGGGTATCCAACAACCTTGGATAAAGGTCCCTTGATTTATACTTTCAAGAAAGTCTGTCTTACCCACACCAGGGTAAGCCCTCGATATGAAGATCGGAGTATGTCTTGCTATCCCCATAAGCCCTCAACTATCAGGTAGTCAGCACCTCTGTCTTCCTCAGTAAGGAAGTCCTCAACTTCAAGGTAGTCGGCACCTCTCTCTTCCTATCCCCGGAATCCCTTGATTGTACATAGAAAAAATTGGAGTCGCACAAAGCAAAATAGCGAACAAGTAGTTTAGTATGCACAAGGTAGTGAGAGTCTCTCTCTAGAAATCACTTCAACAACATGTGGTCTCTAGATTCATAGAACTATATTCGGTCTTTTCAAATCAGCTTCTATTTATAGGAACAACTCCAACGGTCGGCTCCCTCCTCCAACGGTCATATTTTTCCTTGAATTTCAGAGGGACCTATACACATGTCACTCAAACAACAGTTAGTTAATAAATGAATGCATGACATTGTTTTGTAATAGAACAAGTGTAAGCATAACCAAAAACTGATATTCGGAATGGAGAAAATGAAAGTTTGGAGTAGATAAAGTTAAAGTTCTGAGTGTAGGAAAAAAATGAATTCGGAGTCTGTAGTACTAAGATATTCGAATTCTATTTTGTAGGAATTCAGAACCTGAATTCTGTAGAATTTCGGAGTATGAATTTCAAGGAAATTTGGATTCTGGATTCATAAGAATTTGGAACCAGAACTTACAAAGTTCAGAGTCAGAGTTCATGGGAATTCAGAGTCAGAACTCATAAGAGTTTGAAGTCTGAATTCAGAGAACTCAGAGTCATAACTTAGAGAAGTTCGTAACTAGAATTTGTAATCAGAATTCTTAGTTGAACTTTACATAAGTTCGTTATCAGAATTCAGAGTGGAACTTCATGAGAGTTCGTATCTAGAATTCGGAGTTGAACTTCATGAGAGTTCGTATCCACAATTTGGAGTTAAACTTCATGAGAGTTCGTATCCATAATTTGGAGTTGAACTTCATGAGAGTTTGTATACATAATTCAGAGTTGAACTTCATGAGAGTTCGTATCCGGAATTCGGAGTTGAACTTCATGAGAGTTTGTATCCGGAATTCGGATTTGAACTTCATGAGAGTTCGTATTCGGAATTCAGAGTTGAACTTCATGAGAGTTCGTATCCGGAATTCGGAGTCTTAAATAGAATAAATCATATCTAAGTATTATATGATTTCAAGGTTTTTGGTTTCAATCTGAGTTTTACACTTCGAAAATTTATGATAAGAATAATGAAATCTAGGCAAGGGTAAATTTCCTTGGGGAAGGAAATTTTCCTTATAGACGTAAAACAGGGTAAAATAAGATTTGCCTTAAAATAAGGTGTTTGTGATTTTCAAAATAAGAAGGAATGAAAAAGTCATAAGGAAAACCTTATTGAATAAACACTTAGATCATGAATAATTTTATTGCACTGTGGTACATTTAGGTTCTTATGATCCCATTCCTCTACATAGAGAAGAAAATTTATGGAAGAACTTCTATAGGTGGCCTAAACAACCGCACAAACTATAGATCTTGGGTGCCTTGGTGAAAAACCATTTCTAATTCCTGAATTTTCCACACCGAAATCAATTCATAGGGCCTTTAATAGGAACTATAGGAGTTATGGAAAACACCTTTTGTTTAGAACCACCCTTAAATTAATTCATTGAACTTCCATTAGCATAAAAAGGAACTCCTGTCAACCCTAACTTATGATCCAGATCAAGTTCATCCATTAACGCTCTATCCAATATGTTAGTATAAAAAGTGATTTTCAACATGAATACTTGAAATAATATTTCTATATGAAGTCCCACCTAAAATCTAAAAAAATTTAATTTATTATTTGTCACTACCTTAGGAGGAAAATGTACGAACTCAGTAAAATGGTTCCTGTACTGCATCACGGTCTTCTCACACTACTGGAGGTTGAAAAGCTCTATTTAATTTACCAATAACATTGAATATAGATATAAATGATCAATGAAACGAACTATAAATTATTTCTACTCCAATCCCTCAGGATTCTTTACCGTCATAATTGAATCCCACTATCTTCTACTAGGTCCTTCTATCTTGAAGGTAGAATACATTACCTTAATCAAATTAGGTGTTTCCAAGAACTCAAAAAGAAACTTGATGTTTTTCAACTAATACTTAGCCTATTTAGGATCATTATATCCATGTAAATCATTTGGATTCTAGCAAAGAAACTCTTGATTATGATTTCAAGATTCATCCCTTTGAGATTCCTCAACCAGAGCATGAAATGAAATGGGTGATGGTTCCTGTCCCAGAGCTTGGACAAAATGCACTACTATCTCAACAAGATTCTACCCATCAGAGGATTCACTTATTATGGTTCACTAGAAGATTCCTCATAGGGCCTATTCAAAATTATTCTCAGAATCATGATGCTACACAACACCAACAGACAACACTAGAAGCATAAATAAGATTACATAGATCAATGATACAAGAATATCCATTCCATAAAATAGAATTAAAGATTGGGATTTCAAAAAACTTAAATTAAAGGTAAGGAAAAGAATAGAATTAGATCATGAAATTCCCCAATGACACTTTTCGTAAACACCTATGGTGACTTAAGGATCATTATGATGAGATTTGTCTAAAAAATAGCTTACAACTATCTTCTAAGTTCAAAAAAGTCCACCTCCTGTATACCAGGACATTACAACTATATATCAACATTAAGGAAAGATGAAAAAACTCACAAATTTGATACCAATTTTCCATGAACCAACCTGGGTACCATAGTACCTTGATACCTGAGCCAACTCTCACATGGAATGAAGGGAATTTCCAATCTCCATGAGTTGGAGACTAGCACTTTCCATCATAAAAGAAACAAAAGGGAATTATTTTTCCACAAAACATTGGAAGATAATGAATACAAGTCAGTATGATCAAAACTCCTCAAGGAGAATGTACCCGAAAAAAATTGGTAAAACAAACCCAAAATAGTACATCATCAAAACACTCAACATCATCCTATATAAAATCTCAAAAAATCCATTAAACAAGTAATCTCCATTGGTCACATCTATCAATTTAGGTCAAAAATATTGAGACCATCCTCTAAATCCAAGTGTCACTTTCCATTTTCTCAGACTTGGCATAAGAAAATCTACAAACACCCAAAGGCAAAGATAGGGTATGAGTTAAAAATCCTAGTAGGGTCTCACCAAGTGTTCCATAAAAAATAAAAAAAGACAATAAAAAAATTATTCAATCAATTTCAATAAAATAAGGAATGGAAATTCATTTTTATATTTTCAAAAAAACAAGCTTTCAAATAAAATGATTGAAGATATCTCAAAATAGGATTAAATGAACATTTTATATAAAAAAATTTATATAAAATAGATGGAATGAATAAAAAAATTATATGATCAAATATCATTGCTCAAAATACATATATGTGCGTACTCATATCAAAAACCCATTAAGGGAGTTCATTTCAGGATATAAAACTACACCCCATTAGGGTATCCCATATCAGGCAATCAATATACACCCCATTAGGGGATCCCATATTAGAAAATAAATCTACACCCATTATGGGAGCCTATATTGGGAAATTAATCTACAAACCATTAGGGGAGCCCATTATGTGTAGTAAAACTACCAATTAATCATGTTAAAATCAAACATTTCAAATTAATTCAAAATACAATTGTTAAATTCCAATTTTTGACATGCCTTTTTCATTTCAAAAGCAAACCACAATTTTCATCAAATTCATAACCTTTCAAATAATATTTCAATTTAATACATTTTTCTCAAGGATCAACATAAAATCAATTTCAGAAAATCATTTTTTAAATCAATTCATCAATTTTTCTTATATTCGTTCAATAATTTCAATTATAATGAAATTGGGGTTATTTTCATAAATTCCATGCCAATATAAAAATTAAACATCAACCATATCAAATATTGGTTTTTAAAATAATTTAAAAACTCATTTCAATTTAATAAATAAATTCAAGGTTTTAATTAAAGGGTAAAGCTTTATAGAACCACCTACCATTAATCACATGGTCAAAGACAATAGCCACAATGGGATCGCCAATGAAGAACGAGGTGAAAGATATCAAACAACACAACCTAGAGTCAAGATCCATCAAAACATAGATTAGATACATCAATAATGTGATGAACTATCAATCTCTATGGATGAAAAGAGAGGATGTTTGAGGAAACCACATAAGAGGAGATCTACTTGCCCTAATAAGACCAAATGAGATCAACTACACTTCAATCCACCAAGATAAGTGGTTGAGGAGCCAAAACCACTCCTTGAGAGCCTTTAAGACCAATTAAATCTATTTAGGGTCAAGAGGAGTCAATTAAGGTTTAAATGGGGTTATTGGGATTTTAAAATTAATTATTGAGGGATTAAAAACCCGTACACACAGTTTGTTACATGGGATTCATGATTAGTAGTAACTGTTCTCCCTTCATGGGTTCTATTTGGGGAATACAGTTTGGATGCATGATTACTTTAACCATGTTTTAACCATATAAAACACCACTATTCAAATCCACACAGTTTGAGGGAGAGGTCACATGGTTTATAAAAAACATGAACCCCTTCTAGTGAAACATCCTTGGCCGTACGATTTTTGGGGACAAACTGCACGATTTTCCCTAACCATGGACCAACTGTGCATATCTCCTTAAAGTTACATTTTTTAAAAATTTCTCCCAAAAAAACCCAAAATGAACCCTAAATAAATTCAAAACAAAAAGGGTCAACAAGTACCTATAAGAAGGTAGATATGTTACACTCATGTTATCGATGTATTGGATCTTCGATTTTATGGATTGTAATTCTAGGAATTCCTTCTTGATATTTATATCTCTTGATTATCTATTGGAAATTCTTGTTTAGAGTTATTGATATCTTAATAGTGTGATAAAAATGTAGGTGTTTATATAAGGGTTTTCCATATATTTAAAACCTTGATTTGTTTTCTTGATTTTAAATTTATTTTAATTGATTTTGAAACCTTGAATTGAGATGATTTTGATGATTCATTTTAAAGGAATGATATTTTTTAAATAAAAACCATTTTTAAAAGGCTTAAAACCATTGGGTGGATTTTGAGAAATATGGATTGAAATGTGGAATTGATTTGATGAAATTATTTGAGGTTGAACATTGAGAAAAAGTATTTAAATGAAATATTATTTTGAAATTTATGAACTTTATGAAATCCTATAATCTGGTTTTAAAATTGGGATGGAATGTTGGAAGTTGATTTGGTAATTTTAACCATGAATTGATTTTAAATGAATGATTTTCCCATGATGTTTTGATTGAAAACACATGTGAGATTGGGTAGTTAGTGGGTGATTAGGACAAGAATTCTAGGAATCTAAATCCGTAGAAATGGATTGGTAATGAAAACTCTAATTGATCCAAGTTTGTCATGATTTACCCTGATGGGGTGTTGATTAGTTGCCCTGATGGCCTAATTCATAGGTATTTATGCACACATATTGAGCCGTGATGATTGAATGAGTAGTGCGAGGATCCTATAGAAAAAAAATAACTTATTTTAGGTCTTATGTACATCATTCTTGGTTTTGAATTGATTATTACATTCCAATGATTATAGAAATATTTTATTCATGCCCTTTTATTTTATATAAAATTTTTATTTAAGTATACTTTGATATATCTCCCATCTCTTCTTGATTTAAAATAATGTTTTTATTGATAAAAATTGATATGATTTTCCATAACCTATATTTATTTAAATTGAATCATGAAATGGTTTACTTGTATTAGAATTTCTTATAGAACACTTGGTGAGATCCTATTAGACTATTATTTATCACACCCTACCTTTTACTTGAGATAATTATATATTATTTTATTCCAGGTCTAGGAAAATGGAAAGAACCACTTGGAGGTTTTAGGTTTGCTTGATTCATGAGACCTTGTGTGATGGTGGTTAAATGTGGAGTTGTGATCTATTCATTTCATGGTGACTCTGAGTTTAGTCTTCATGGATGTCATGTCATATTTTTTTTATGTTTAACTTTGATATGTTTATCTATCTTCTTGTGGTAGTTTTCTCCTTGATAAATATTTGGCATACCAAATATTAATTGTTTTATCTTAAACTTTTGTGAATTGATGGTTTTTTCTTGTATACAAACCATTCCCTTTTGATCCTTTAAATTATTTGAGGTGCTAGTTGCCAATTTTTTGGGATTGGAAATTCCCTTTTAGCTATGTCAGGATTAGATTGGGTACTAGTATTCCAGGGTATTTGGGTTGGTTCATGAAAAAATAGTATCAGAGGAGGTTGAGTGTCTTTCCTTGATGTTGGTATGCAGTTTGTAATTTTCTGGTAGATTGGAAATAGGAATATTGGGACTTAAGGGGTAGATATGAGTGGGTTCCTGGCCAGTTTTCATTATAGAAAACCTTAATTCACTGTTGGTATTTGGGAAAAGCATCATTGAGGAATATATTGATCTAATTATTGTCTTTTACAAACTTGACCTGAGAAATATGAAGTTCTATAATTTTCAATTCCTTTTGTTGGAATTGATATCCCTATATCCCTTAATTTATTTAATGATCTGAGTATCCTTGCTGATATTTTAATGTTTCTTATCGATGTTGTGTAGTACCATGTCCTTAAGAAAATGTTTGAATAAATATCAAGAGGGATCTACCGATGAACCACAATAAGTTAACCCTTCAGTTATTCATAATCGCACTGAGATAATAGTGTGTGCTATCCGTGCTCTAGGATAGGTATCCATACCCATTCCTATTCGAATTCCGATAGTGGAACCTCAAAAATATGAAACTATAGTTCTTGATCAAGAGTATATTTGACATAAACCTCCATCTTTTCAAGTCTTGAATTATCCTTAAAAGGATATGGATTGGTTGAAAAATATTGAGTTGATTTTACTTTGAAATTCTCAACTCAATAAAAGTGAAGTTTGATACCTTCAAGCTTGAAGGGCCTATAAGAAGGTGGTGGGATTCAATGGTTATAGTGAATAAACATGAAGTATTGGAGTGAAAATACTTCTGACCTATTTTTATATATTAATTCTATCTAGAGTATATGGTTTTGGAAAAGTCCATAGAGTTTCTTAGCCTCCCATAAGGCAATAGAACCATGAATCAATATAAAAACTAATTTGATGAACTCATCCAATTTCCTCTTGAGATAGTGATAAATTATAAGTTGAAGTCCTAAACATTCAAGATCCGTCTTTGACCTGATATTCAATCACATATTTTCATACTAAATCTCACCTCATATGTGGATGTGACAGATAGAGCCTTGATGGTTGATATTGGCCTGGATGGTAAGTCATGGTTAATGAGAGTTTCTCTTACTTTTAGTGGTAGTTTTGTTGGTTCCTTTAAGGGAAAGAAAAATCATGATGATTCTCATGGTTAATCACAATATCAGGAATTATAAAAACATTTTTTTATGTCTGGAAAATTCCCTTATACTTACTTTCAATGTGTAAAGGCTAGGTATTTTAAATGAGTTTGTACTGAGGCACTGAAGATCTATGGTTTGTGTGGTTTCTCAGGTCATGTGGATAAGTTATGTCATATTTTTTGGCCCTACATAATAGAACTAGATCATCATCACCTAAAAGTAATATCTAGTAATTAGATGATTCAAGAACTAAGGGGTTATAGCATTAGGCATCAGGAATAAAGATTCTTCATGTAGTGGAAGAGTCTCCAGAAGAAGCTGATGTGGGTCCAGTGATAGTGAGTGGTACCATCACTAAAACTTCAACTCTAGAGACTTCTTTATTTGAGGGCAGTTCATCTCATTATTTTGTGTTGAATCATGTTATAAATTTTCTAAATCTTCCTATGAAGATTATTTATTATGTGATGGATATTTATATGCCCCTTGGAATGAAGATAGAACAAGTTATCTAATTTTCTTATTGCATCTTCTCCTTATAAGATATCAAGATCACCTAGATTTTTTTTGTTTATCTACATGAAACCTTTGGATTTCATTCTATGCATATGGTTTCCCAAGAATTCCAGATTTACTTTTATCTTCAATGGGTCTTCTTTACTAACCCTAATGGGTGTTCCATGTTTTTTGGGAGAATGGGACCCAAGATTTAGTAGGGATAGACCTCCTATTTTAGAGTTGGGTAGGGTAATATCTATGTTTTCTTTTGATATAGAGAAATAATCTTTGAGTGGTGATCTTCCCGCAGTGGATGTCGAGTTCCTTAACAAGTTTTTATTTGATTTTTCTTATTTTACACTGGTAAGGGATTTATAGTTCTATATTGAGTTGGTACTAGGTACCTAACCCATATTTATTCCTTCTTATTGTAATAAACTAGAATAATTGAAAGAGATAAATACCTAATTGGATGATTTGTTAGATAAATGATTCATTTTCCTGAGCATGTTGCCTTGGGAGGCACCTGTTCCTTTTCAAATAAAGTTGATGGGACAATTTTCCTTTTCACTGATTACTAAAAAAACAATCAATTTATGGTAAATAATAAATATCCATTTCTATATATCTATGATATGTTTGACCATTTGAAAGGGGTGAAGTGTTTCTCAAAGATTTATCATTGATATGGTTATATCCAGTTGAGAACATAAGAAAATGATATTTCAACATCTGCGTTCAAGAGTAGGTATGGCCACTATGAGTATCTTGTTATTACTTTTAGTCTAACCAGTTCTCCTATGGTTTTTATGGAATTGATGAAAAGGATATTCCATGATTATATTTATTTATTTTTGGTGGTATTTTTTTCATGACAACTTGGTTTACTCCAAAATCAAGGAGGATCATGTGTGTCTTCTAAGAGAAGTTCTAGAAATTTTGAGATATCACCAAATTTATGCCAAGATATCAAAATGTAGTTTCTAGATTTTGGAAGTGAAGTTATTAGGAAATGTAGCCTCAAAACATGGTATTTAAGTTTATCATGAGAAGGTAAAGGTTGTTATGACATGGGAAAAACCATTGATTGTTTTTGAGATTCAAGGATTCTTGGTTATAGTAGGGCATTACCACTGATTCATAATGTATTTCTCGAAGATAGGTTCTCTAATGACTACTATCACTTGAAAAAGAGTGAATTTATTATGGGATTCAAAATGTTAGAATTATTTTGATGAGTTTAACTTTAATTTGAATTATGTGCCTATGTTGACTCTTCCAGAGGTAGGATAGGACTATATGGTGATTTTTTACGCAACAGGTTTGGGTATGGGATGAATTCTCATGTTGGGTGATCACATGGTGGCTTATAGTTCATGATAGCTTAGGCCACATGAGAAGAAATATCCTACACATGATCTCAAAATTGTATCTGTGATGAATGCTCATAATATTTGGATAAATTACCTTTTCAAGTAAAACTTTACCATCTATTTTGATAAAAAAAATCTTGTGTTATATCTTCTCTAAAAAATATTTGAATCTTTAATAGAGGTGTTTGGGGGAGTATCTAAAATCCTTTGATTTTGATATTACTTAAACTTTTGGAAAGTGGAATGTCATTATCGATGCTTTGAATAGGAAACTTCTAACTGAGGATATAAAGGAATAATCTGAAGAGTCAAATTTTGATGACTCTCTTGGATTGTATGCATTTGGGAGTTCAGTAGAACGAGACTAAGATTATTATTTCAAGTTTAAAATTGGATTTCTACCTTCTTGAGATTATTCTTCAATAAAAGAAACTCGATGAAGAGTTTCATGTATTTAGGGATTCTCTTTATGGTGGGGAGACCATCGATGAGTGGTCACTCTCTTCTAAGGGCATCCTATGTTTTCGGAACCAATATTTCATATATTTACTTGTGAGAAAAGATGTGATTGGGGTCTACCATAGTTCCTAGTGGGAGGTACACCCAGTAACCATGAAGATGTTCTATGGAATGCGGTGATGATTCTAGTGGCCAGGTATGAGACAAGAAATTTATGATTTTATATCTCATCATTATACATGTTATCAGGTCAAGGATGAGCACTAGAAACATTTAGATTTTCTTTACACCCTTCCTATTTTGACTTTTAAGTGGGATGAGATATTGATGGATTTCATGGTTGGTTTTACTTGTACCAGTCAAGGGAAGAATGCGATATGGTTTTTGATTGATTGGATGCCCAAATTGGATCACTTTATACCCATACATGATACAACCAAATTTGAGTACTTGGGAATTCTGTATGTGTATGAGGTCATCATATTACACAAAGTCCTATCTATTATAGTTTCTAATAGGTATCTACATTTTATTTATCATGTTTGAAAAGGCCTCTAGGAGGTAATGAGATACCAAGTTAGTTTGAGTATGACATATCATATATAAATGGATGGGTAGATGGAATGAGCTATATAGATTATTGAGTACATGATTCTTTCTGAAATTCTTGATTTTTTAGAACTTGGGATAACCATTTGGGACTGGTTGAGTTTTCCTACAACAATGGTTGCTAGTTGTACATCATGCTGGAACCCTTTGAGGCCTTGTATGGATTTCCATGAAAATATTCATTATGTTGGAAAAATATTGGTGAAACTTCTCAATTTGTAACTAGTTTTTTCGAAGAGACAATAAAAAATATTCTATTGATCCATCAGAAAATGGTTATGACATAAAGACTATATAAATCCTATGTTGATTGTTGTTAACATCCCATGGATTTTTTAGTTGGTGACAAGTTATTTTTGACAGTTTCACCTCAGTTGGGTCACTAATTTCTTATAAAATAGGGAAATATTGCTCTGAGATATGTGATACTATTTGAGGTTGTGTAGAATATTGTAAAGGTGGCTTACCACTTGGATTTTCCACCCTAGTTGACATTGATTAAAAATGTGTTTCACATATTGCAAATCAAAAAGTATCTCTCTGACTCATCTCTTATTTTGATCTAGGAGGACCATGATGTGGATCTTGATTTATCCATGATTGAGAAACCAATATGGATTTTTGATTCAAATCTGAATGTTGCTCATGGAAAGTCCATACCCCTATTTTAGGTGATATGGAATCATGGTTATGATTCACATGAGACATGGAAGCACGAGGCACTAATGAGAGAGTAGTAAACTCATTTTTCTATACATATTCTTCTTGATTGAATTTATAGGGCCAAAAAATGTTTATGGAGGGGAGATTGTAACATACCATTTCCCGCATTTGGGTAATTTTTGACCTTTTTTTACCATCCTTTGTTTGGGTCTTTTTCCAAGAATTTTTTTGGGACTTTTAAAAAATTTTGGAGTTTTTTGGGGCTTCTCATGATTGGCATGTGGTTAATTAAAATCATGTGGTTTGTACCAAAAAACTGTATTCCCTATTTAGAGGGCCTCTAGGGTGGTGCATGGTTAATCCAAACCACGCAAGATCTCCTCCAAACCACATGGCCTTGGGGAGCATAGGTTTTCATGGTTAGAACACGATTAGACTAACTGCGTGTCAAAACTACGTACCCTTTCCATAATCCCTACAAGGGCACATGGTTAGATACAATATTAGTATTAACTATGTGGCCTGACCCAACAAACTGTTTGAATGGGTTTTTAACCCCCCAAATTTTTTAATTAAAATCCCAAACTCCTCATTATAAATCCCAAATCACTTCTAATTGAGCCTAATCTAATTCATTTTCTTTGTGAGGCTCTCAAAAAGAAAATTTAATCCTCTAAACTATCTTATTATCATATTGAGGCACCAGTGGATGAATTTGATCTCTATTTAGAAGGTTATTTATCTTATATTTAGAAAATATATTTCATGTTTTCTCTCCTCCGTTGAGAGTGATGAGTCCTAATGTTATTGATGGATTGGATATTTTATTTGATGGATTTTGATTCTGTTAATTATTTCTTGATCTTCATCACCCTCGATTATCCATTAACAATTCTCGTTTCTGGTGATTAATCTCTTGATAATATAATAAAAAGTTAGGTGGTCCTATAAGTATTTTCCCAACATTTAAAACCTTAATTTTTTTTCTTTATTTGAAATGTATTTTCAATTGACATTGAAACCGTGAATTGAGATGATTTTGATGATTGATTTCAAAGGGATGAGATTTTTGAAATAAAACCACTTTTTTAAAGTCTTGAAACTATTAGGTAGATTTTGAGAAATATGGATTAATATTAGAATATTATTTTATGAAATGATTTAATGTTTAACTTTTAGAATAAGTGTTTAAATGAAAGAATATTTTTAAAGGCATGAACTTGATAAAAACCTATGTTTTGGTTTTGAAATTGAAATGGAATGTTGGAATTTTATTTGGTCATTTGACCATGAATTGATTTGAAATGAATTAATTTTCCATGATTTATTAATATATTTATTGAAATAATATATGAGCCTAAGTATTTAGTGGTTGACTTGGACAAGCATGATAGGACTCCAAATCCCTAACAATGGATTACTCTAACTGAACCAATTTTGACATGATTTTCCATGATGGGATGTTGATTGATTATCATTGCAGTCTGATCCCTAGGGACATGTGTACACATATTGATCCTTTATGAGTGAATAAGTAGTAAAAGGATCCTAGAGATAAAAACTAACTTATCCCTGGGCTTACAAACATGTTTCCTGGTTTTGAATTGATTATCAAATTCGAGTGATTATAGAACTATTTTATTCAAACCCATATATTTTTTATGAATTACTCATTTAATATTGTTTTAATATATCTTCCATATATTATTGATTTTAAATCATGTTTTAAAAAATAAAACATGAAATTATTTTCCATTCCTTGTATTTATTTAAATTGAATCATGAAATGGTTTACTTTTTTATGAATTACTTTTGGAATAGTTGGTGGGATCCTACTGGCCTATTATTTCTCACACCCTACCATGGCCTTTGGAAATTTTTAGATTATTTTATTCTAGGTACAATAAAAATGAAAGTAAAACTTGTAGGGGATGGGTGTTATTGATGTATGAGACCTTTTGTGATGGAGGTGAGAGGCGGATTTGTGATCTACTCATTGCATGAAGATTTTGAGTTTTTTCTGGATAGATGTCATGTAATTTTTGGATGATGTTTTAATTTGGGCTATTTATCTATATTATTGTGGTAATTTTATCTTTGAGGAGTGTTTGGAATACCTATTTTTTTATATTTTATCTTCACCTATTGTGTATTTATTTCCAATGCTTTCACCGAGGTGTGCATCCATCTATTTAGACGTGATCATTGTTGCCCCATATTCTCGATTTCCAAAGGCGAGCGACATTCATCACTTCTTTAGAGATGTTTAATCCTTAATAAAAATAGGATGATGGGATGTCAGACTCTCATTATGGGGATTTCTCCTCAAAATTCATTGCTTAGTCTGAGTCTCCCTTAAATATTAAGACATTGTTCGTGAAACTATTCCTAATACCATATCTTTATAGAAACTGGTTAATTACACTACTTCTATAAGGACATTCCATGGGGTCAAGTTAGGGTAGCAACCTTTGGTCATAAGAGTAGTCACATTGGGCATTATTGGCATGTATGGATGCTGAAACATTGGTACATTTGGATTTATTTCCTTTATGACAGGGCTTCTCAAGGGTGCGGAAGCCTGAGGCATCCCATGTCGAATACATGGTATCTTATTCCAGAGGCATATCTCCAAGGTTTTCCTCATCTTCCCATATTTAACATGGGTTATGATTCAATTTTAATTTATATTGAAGATGGATCGTACTGATCAAAACACTGATAACAATGAATTATATGGGTATATCCTTAGGAGGGAGCACCAGGAAGGTTTACGTGATGGATGGATTGGAATGCCCAAAAAGAGTGGACCTAGGGTGGTGTGTCCCACAAAGTGGAAAATTTAAAATAGTGAAAGTTGATCTGGACACCTCATAAGGTGGATCATAGAAGAGGATGGGTCCATGCGAATGGGACACCAAGGTTTACCATTGGTTGGGATTGAAGCTCAAGGAGGCTTCCTACATACCCAAAAAGGGATCAAAACCCACATAGTTTGAGAGAGTGAGTCATGGGATTGGTGTGTACTCAATAGAAAATAACCCAAAGACATGACAAGGACTACGTGTGGTTAGAATCCCATCATAAGAGGGACACTCTTGTTTAGAGGAGTATAGATTGAGAGTGGGGATTATGCATGGTTAACAGCTTAGGAATTGGTCTGACACCACTAAGGGGAAGACCAAGGATGCAGGTCCCAAAAAATTGGACACTAAAGATTACTAGTTCTTGGGGTTAAACCTCAATTAGGCTTCCTATGTACCTTGTTTATGAGGTAGGTATCAAAACCCACGAAGTTCGATAGCATACAGTTTAACGTCATGCATGAAAGAAGGGGGGATACAGTTTAATGTCATACAGGATGAGGGTAAACCGACATGAAGTTGTCGGGACTGATGGGTGATGGATATGAATCTCAAGGAAGATTCCTACGTACCTTTCTTGAAAAGGTAAAAGTTCAAAGTCCACATAGCTCAAAAAATGGGCTTTTGGATTACACCCTAAGGTGACCCATAAAGGATGTCATGGTCGATGCTTACTCTAAGACCACATGAGTCATGATCGGTGTGAGAAATAAGAGACAATAATAGACCTGGAGATCACGTCGTGGAAGGTACATTTTTAAGGAATGGAGCAGGGCTTAGGCATGGTTACCAGCCCATAAGAAGAAGATTGGGACTTAATCTAGGAGGGAAGCCCGTGTAGGGTTCCAGATGTATGAGGAGTATATGGAGACCATTCACGGATCACCCTGAAAAGTTGGATCGGGTCTTACACAGAGACTTCCCAAGGTGCGCATGGTGACAAAGTGTAGAGGGAGAGGGGGGAGAGAGGCCACTTGTGCCCATCCCCTTCACGAAACTCTTAAGGATTTTCACTTATGCTATGATCACAGTTTAACATCATGTTTTGCGGACATGGGTGCTTGGCAGTTTAACGTCCTGTAGCTCAGACGACAAGGATTCACTCCTCACCCCTAGGACTTACATAATTTGTGCACTTTAACCCTTATTAAATGGAAGTCACCAGCAATACTGTGATGTAATAGGGTTGTGGAGTGATCTATTGGGGAGTCCACATTAGCATGACTATGAGAATGAGCAATATACATTAGCGTACCTATGAAAAGAAGCACAAGGTAGGGCAACACCGCATGTATCACTCCTTCAGGAACTTTGAAATCACTTCATACAATCATGGAGGGCTGCAAGGAAGAAGTATGTGAAAGAAAAGGGTGTTGTGTATAAGAGGGTCTCAGACATAGTGAATTAGGGTAAGGATGACACATGGAGAACATAGGTAGGGGAACATACAAGATTGAAGGATCACATGCAAGATGAGGGTCTGCGTGCAAGATTGAATGGTTGTGCACAAAATGAGTGGCTGCGTGCAAGTGGGAACTTTGCATGCAATATTGGCATGATAGAAGGTAAAACTTATGCAAAAGAAGAATATTTTTTGTGAAATTACCTTGGAGTAAAAGAAAATGGGTGAGGATCAATCCCCAGTGGGCCCACCTGAAGGAGGACCCCTAGGAGACCTATCACGCAAGATCTAGTACCTTGAGGCCATGTATTTCACATGGTCGCAGAAGGGTCATCTTTCATGCAGTAGAGTGGAAGTTTATCTTTCATAACCATCCACAGAATGATGGGGAGGTTTATATTTTTTTGACAAAAACTTCCACAACAGCACGCATGGTGGACTGCGTGCAATTGGATTTTGACGTTGCATTGGGCATGGAATATCTTGCACGCAACCCCTCTTCTTGCGTGCCATCCGATATTCTTTAGAGCCTCTGACATGGATGTTTCTCAAAAGGTTGACATGGAAGAATCGTTTTAATTCCACATTGGGTGTGAAGGATCTTGTGTGCCGACCTCCAATATTGCACGTACCTCCGTTGGGCATCTCAGGATTGTTCAAAGATTCAAAATATGCCTTTGGTTTGCTCAAACTTTTCCATTCATAGACTTAAAAGAAATTCAACGCCAATAAATTCCCCCATCAAAACCAGAGATGAAGGGGTACTTGAAAGTTAGATTCTGAGGGAAACACTGAAAAGCAAAGTGACTGATGGTGGTACGTGCAAAAATCCTCATTTGGTGCGCAAACCACTTACGCACGTGTGAAGGTCCATTCCGTGCCAATAAATATGTGGGGGGGGGGGCTCCACACTTTGAATTTACCATGCGATAAGAAACTTTTCTCTCACACACGAAAGATCCTCCTTTCCGTGTGAAAGATTCAAAAAAATTTCATCGCTTTGTGTGCAGTTTTGGATTCTTTCACGATTATTCTAAATCTTGTACGTGCCTGAATTTTCTGAATTTTCCATGTCTAACACCTATCTTGCACGAAATCGTCTGTCTTATGTGCTGAAACTTAGTTCTCTCATGCAAGACCCTTTTACAACTCTAAATTCAGATGGAAATGGATTCTCAATAGTCCGATGCTGAGAGGGAAGATACTGCTACTGCAAAGAGGACCCAGATGATAAAAAACCCTCATATTCTTCATGCGAGAAGAGTCATGTCTGATAATCAGATGATTTTCAGTATGATGACACAATCTCAAAAGGATTACATTCTGATTGATAGTCTACTGATATGGAAATTCGATATTCTAGAAGAGGTGTTGATTCGAGGCTTCGAGACTGATATGCCATGGTCATGGGTAACATGTGAGGATAGCTTTCTATATTAAAACATCATGAGAAATGGTCACCCCACTAGGGAAACACAGAACATGGCTATTTACGTCCTAAATAGGAAGACCAGGACTGCTGTAGGGAGCGATCTGGCTCTGGAGGAATCTCCAACTCACTATGAGAGCACCTTCAGAAGTAGCATTACTAATGAGACCAAAGGTTTCTAGGAATGAGACTTCAGGTCCAAGGGAAATTTTACAAGTGAATGGGCATGGGCGTACTGGGTACACCAGACATGCGAGGATTTCAAGGCAGATCTATGGTCTATCAAGCTATTTGAAGCTATGTGGACATCACACTTTCATTTCTACCATTAGAAAGACCTGGTACCAGAGCTGTTTATTTGGTGGTCTCTCGACACAAATACTTTCCACCTCCACTATGGGGAGGTAGGCATCATCCTATAGGACATCCATTGCATTCGGGGAATTCCCTGGGAAGGGTACCAGTACGATGGGTTCCTTACAAAAAAGAACATTTGGGGGGATAAGACACAAACCCCCATTTTTGACATGGAATCTATTGGATTTGGCCAAGGAGAAGCTGGAAATCAAGAAAATTCTAAAGAATATAGCCTATGTAATATAGTTCAGTCTGTTTCTAATGCAAGATGAGATAGTGAAAATACCAGGCTGAGGGAAGCAATGCCCGAACACATCACAGAAGGGAAAGGTGGGATCATACTGGATGGTCCTAGAGGCAAACAAGTACCGATCATGGGGATTTAGCATAAACAAAATCCAGGACCTGAATGTTTGATATGCTGGATTTCCTACCACATTTTTGAGTGGGTGGCTACTTCCAGTAAGGGATACGAGGATGGGGGCCTGTCCAGGGACTTTGGTGATGACTAGATACATGGAATCTGAGAACAAGGTCAATATGGGAGTGCCCGTATTGGCCAGGATATATGATATTTTAGGGCACAAATCTAGAGGGGGTATGTCCAGGAGGATATGTGGACCATTCCAGATTCTTCATGGATGGGTTGCAACTCATTATGGTGGATATGTTTTTCTAAATTCCTTCCTTCCTCCAGGTGACGATCTGCAACCATCCCTATTGAATATTACTTGAATTTTCCCATTGAAAATTAAAGAGTAAGAGATCAAACTCAAGATTGGAAATCATGCGAAGTTAAACTTTAATCCATTTAGGACCCCCAATGGCTAGATGGTAGATGATGGGTAAAGCCCATTGGATCAAAGGAAATACCTACAAAGCATTAGGGGTAGTATATTGGTAGCCCAGATCTATGGAAAAATCTTTTACGAACCATATGTGACAACAAGGTTTTCCAGGAAATTTTGGTGCATGTAGTGGATGCCAAAGAAATTATATACATAGGTTTGGGAAAGGATAAATCCTTGTATCCTTCACCAACTATGTCTCATGTTCAAGACTACTAGTTTTGGTGAATTCATCACCCTTCCCCCTACTGATGTCAATACCGGCCTATCAATGGTGTATGCTGACTATTGGATAACAACATACCTATAGGCGATTATAAAAAAATGTATTCGACAAATAATAGAAGCCAATGTGGAGTTCAGATAGTGAGGAAGCAGACAAGGTGCTGCTGGGGAGGTGAGACAAGGAATAATCCATACAATTGGAATGTTGTGGGCTAGAACTTCGTCAATAGGAGTGTCACAAGGTGAGAATGCGACTCTTCCTTTTGAAGAGAGTTGGTCCTGTGGGTGGCCTCATGAGCCGGCTAGGGAAATCCCTATGAAGCAACTAAGACATCTTATAAATCCAACCACCGATTCCATTTTCCCATCTTTATGGTTTACCTGGAGGACGCTGCGATAATCTATGTCCACTGAAGAGCTGTGGTGGAGATTGGTGTGCACTAGGATTGAACTACCAGTTGTAGGGCACATTCAGATGGCAGAGAGGGTGAAATTTCATCACCTAAATGCGTACCTAAAAACCATGGATATTTATGAATGCCAATGGTGGCAGTATAAATAACCATACCTCCCATTGAAAGTGATGCTTGGATAGAAGCCCGAACCGGAAAAGCTGACATCCGAGGATGAAGATGACAAGGAAGAAGAAGAAAAAGGGGAGGAGGAGGATGAAGAGGAGTAAGAGGAATAATAGGAAGAGGGAGAAGAGGAAGAGGTAGAAGATGAGGTTAGGGGTGAAGGTCCTAGCGGTGAGAGACCTCAGGAAACAACCATCTTCCAAGGAAGCCCATGCGAGAGTGGTGAAATCACAGGCTCTGACACAGAACTATCTGAGCAACTCGAGGTGAGTCTCAACTCTTATCTCTAATGGTATATCTCTTCTCATAATTCGAATCAACTGACCAAAATTTTCCCTATTTAGGAACACATCAATGATGATAGCCAGGAATATCCCCCTATAGGGGATGAAAATGTACCAATGGGTGTGGAAGAACATCCTCATGAATCTGCATCTGGGATTGGGTAGGGTGGGGGATGATCACGGTTGAAACAGTTGAAGGAACTACCATAATTGAATTGGTTAGTGAAAAGATAATAGGAGAGGATAAAATGGTGACTTCAGAGTCTCAATCTATTCCCAACATTCAGAAGGATCTAATGTCGATCATTGAATTAACAAGAACTGAGAGATCTCCTATGGTGGTAGCTTCTATCATGACTCAGGAACTGGACACCACTGTGCTTGGATATTGTGTGTTTATACCTTTGTAGGCTCACATATCTTATTGGGGAACCCGACTGACCAAGATATTGGTTCCCAATGCAGTGTTTTCAAGGTTGGAGGCTCATAAAAATGTCGAGTTCAGAACATCTACATGATCTCTACTAGTGATTTCACCAGTTCTTGTAGAGTCAACCATTCAAGCTGGTCCAACCCTAACACCTAGTGAGCAAGAAGCTGCAATCATGGGTGATGCTGCTTCCAGGTTTGAGCTCTAGGCTGACGGAGGTGAGGTAGCTGAATAAGAGAGAGTGATAGAAGAGGACCTACTACCAAAATCCTAGATATTTTTCCTAAGTACATGTATGAAAATCTAGAGGAGATTGAAGAATATGATCCTAATGCGTCCTAGGAGAGTCATATGATGTTACACAAGGCATGAAAGTGCATAAAACACTTCCTCATTCAATCACAGGTAGAATGGATGAGCCAGATGGGGTTACTTCACACATGGATATGCTTTCTCTGCACTGGAGGGGTGGATGCTCACTGTATTCATATAATAATCTATGATTATATGGCTGGGAAGATATGAGAGAGTATCCAATGCTCCGATATTTCTCTGTGTTGGAAGGGATCAGAGAATACCCAGAAGTTTCTTGAGGCAGATAAGGAAGTCCAATGCTTTGAATAGTAAGCAAATGAAAGAGTGTCATTTATTGCAATCCATTCTGAGATCATTGAATAGTTGAAGGCCCAACTGGTAGATGCCCAAGAGCAAGAAGTGCATGCAATCCATCAAATGATTGAATTCTAGGCCAAGCAGGAGAAAATGAAAGTTAGATCTAATGAGCTCCGCTATGCAGCTGCTGATTAAGAAAAGTAGCTCGGGGAGTGGGAGGAAATTCTGGAGGCCACATGACACAAAGTGGAAGTACTGAATCATTCTATTAAAGAGGTTGATCTATAAGGGATGTGTTTTGGCTGAACTCATGAAACATGTTTTCTCCCTTATTTACTCATCCTGAACTGTGTTCATAGACTTACTATTTATTTTATTTTTTTAATTATCACATATTGATCATAACTATAGAGTAATTAGCGATTAATCCGTAGGCTTGCGTGGGTCATACTCAGTGTGAGAAATAAGGGAAAACTACATAATCATATATTTTTTGTATAAGAGTGCCAACTATCTATTGAATATTCAAGGTTATTCCATTTTTGACTGACCACCCAAATTATTCTGGTTGATGGAGAGACTGTAACCATAGGATAGGGTTCTTGAAACAACCAACTTTCCTTTCCTAACATGTTTTAGTGCACGAACGGGGTAATGCCAAGGGTTTTAGATTCAATCCGAACAAAGGGGGATGAGAAATGTGAACCATGATACCCAAAATTCGGAATATAGTGAGAGGTGGCATGATGATTGAGGATAAATATTAACCATATTCGAAACATAGTATCTATATCATGTTGGCCTGAAATGGGGAAAAATAAATGAGGTCTATCCAGTGACTGTATTCAAAAACATGAGGACTAACTTGAAATGTTGTTCAATATATTCCAGAACACTGGCCCTAAATGGTAGGTGAGCTAAAATGCTGATCATCCATGCCATTTGGGGGCCCCTTTAGATGTGAAAGAGGGAGAGGATCTGAATAAGGGACACACAAAGCATGGGGTGGAGTGATGGGCTATTTGAATGGAGTCTAACACTCTTAGAATTACCCAACCGTGAGAAAAATACATTAGGTGAGCATATTTTTCTGAATTGAGATCATGCCTATTTCTGGGAGGGACCTCTCTAGCGAGGATCTATTACAGTTTATAGTTTCCCACCTTGTGAATGAGGATGATAAGCACATAGTTTAACATCATATAGTGAGAATGATGCACAAAATAGTTTAATGTCATATGATCAGGACGTTGCACATAGTTTAAGGCCGTACTGCCTAGACCCCACCAAATATTTTAAATTCATCTCACATGGACTGAGAACTCCTAGTATAAAGTCATAGAGTTCATACCATGATTAGGAGAAAATAACCTAGAAAGTTAATAGTCCTAGGGCTGGGCTTGAGGTAAAATGTCTAATCCTCACTACATATCCCATAAGGATGAGAATCAAGACAAAAACAGTTCTTAAAAATGGCATAAAAAAGGCTAATTCCATAGGAACAATGTATTCTAAAATAAATACATCATATAGATAAGTATTTATCAACACACAACCTAGATGAAGAAGGAGTAGTTTAATATCATACGATAAAGACATAATAGATCTTAGTTTATGTTCATAATGTTTGGACCAAGATAAGTGTGGTTCTTACTTCTAGGCACAAACCTTACCCATATCCATAATCCCATGTGAGCTATGCTTGGTGTGGGAAATGAGGGTGGAGAATATCTTTACAACACATGGAATACTCATTAGGGGGAGACAGTGTGGATTCTAAGATGACCCCACAATGCTGATTCATCCTCTTAATGTAAAAAGGTGCATAGAGGGATAACAATAGGGGCGTTGAAATTCCACTTGAACATGATGGAGTGGAAAGGGATGTGGATCACGAGACCAATATTTAGGGCATAATGGGGGTGGAATAATGATGGAGGATAACTGTTGACCATTTTTGAAACACATCATCTATATCATGTGACCTGAAATGGGATTAACAAAAGAGGGTTGACTATTGACCAAATTCGCTACACGAAAGCTATCTCATAACGTCATTTGAAATCCTTTAGGAAGTTGGCCCAAAGTGGTAAAGGATCAATAACTCCGGGCATCCATACCATCCGGGGGTCCTTTCAGATGTTAAAGATGATGGAAACCCAAATAAAGGGAGATATGAAGTATGGAAATAGATGAAAGCATGTCCATGCAGAATCTAACACTCCAAGTCCTAAACCACAGTGCATCTGATCACATTGGTGAGTCATAAAAAGGGTCAAGGGGTCCATTTAAGGGTGGAAAACTTGAGGAGGTGAGTGGGGGGAAAGGGAAAAAATGGATTGATGAACCTGGGGATGGACCCGAAGAAAAAATGTCCTAGTGTTCCTATGTATCCCATAAATATGGGAATCAAGACACACGTAGTTCTAGAAAAGCCATGCAGTTTAACATCTTGCGGTAAGGATGCAAGTGGTAGAGGTTTCTCAAGAGATAAATGTGTATGGAATGGAATAATAACCCGATGTGAATGAGGAACAAAGATTCCTCATGACACACTATGTGCTTAAAATAGAGTTTGGGACAAGAGGTCAGAAAGAAGGTAGGATTTGAGGTACCTGGGGATGAACATGAAGAATAAATGCCTAGACGTTCCTACGTATCCTATATGGATGGGAATCAAGCCACACATAGTTCTGAAAGGGATTGTTGTGCAGGTCTGGTCCATGCACTGAAAGAAGAGGCATTTTATGGATATTGTTTGTTCTTTAGTGTGGGTGTGTTTTTTAGAGAAAAAACCCATGATGGGAAATTTGGGCATCATCGTAGGAATCAAGATGTATATAGGACTTGAAAAATAGCATGGTGGATGACCAGTTCCTAACATGATGCTCTCTCAATCAAAGACACCACAATGTGGTGCCATTTTTTTCATACAGCCGGGATGATAGTATCACAATTTTATGTCATATGATAGGACCAACCCATGAACATTAACATCATGAAACAAATATGCAATAATTTAATGTCATGTGGGACCAGGTAGTATAGTTTAATGTCATACAGTTTGGATTCATGTGGAAGAATGAGGTTCTAAAGGGAATGCATGTGGTGTGATAAAGCATACACGACATGAATGTGGACAAGAAAAGTCCACACCACACCACACACAATCCCAAGGGGGAACCTCAAGCCAAGGGGAGAGGAAAGATTGAAGGACCTGGGGTTGGATCCAAAGATAAAATGTCTGGGCGTTCCTATATATCCTATAAGAATGGGAATCAAGCCACACATAGTTATTGAAATTCTGCGTAGTTTAACATAATGTGGTAAGGATGTAGATGAAGGGGTTCTAAAGGGAATGTGCATGGAGTGATCAAGCATACCTAATGTGAATGAGGACAAGAGGATTCTACACCACACCATATGAAATCCCAAGAGAGAGCTTGGGCCAAGAGGCCGGAAAGGTCGAGGGACTTGGGGATGGACCCAAAGATGAAATGTCTGGAAATTCCTACATATCTCATGAGGATGAGAATCAAGCCACATGTGGTTCTGGAAATTCCATGAATTTTAACGTCATGTGACAAGGACATAAAATATCTTAGTTTAAGGTCATAGAGCTCAGACCATTTTGCAGTTTATTGTCATGCAAGATGAGTGATAGGTGGTTTTACATCCTTCATCCCAGATGTATCACGTAGGATACCATCATGCACAAAAGATGAAAAATATCTTAGTTTAAGGTCATAGAGCTTAGATCATTTTTTAGTTTATCATCATATGGGACAATTGCTGGGTGGTTTTACATCCTTTATCCCAGATAGATCATGTAATTTAACGTCGTGAAGTAAATATGTCAAAGATCTTAGTTTAAGGTCATAGATCTCAAACCATTTTTCATTTTATCATCATGCGAGATGAGTGTTGGGTGGTTTTACGTCATTCATCCTAGACATATCATGTAGTTTAACATCATATGGTAAATACATATATGAAGGTGTTCTAAAGGGAATGTGCATGGTGTGATAAAGTATACCCGACATGAATGAGGGTAGGAGGAGTCCACACCACACCATGTGAAATCCCAAGAGTGATCTTGGTCCAAGAGGCTGGAAATGTTGAGGGACCTGGGGCTGGACCGAAAGATGAAATGTCTGGGCGTTCTTATATATTTCATGAGGATGAGAATCAATCCACATGTAGTTTTTTAAATGTCATGCAGTTTAATTTCATGTGACAAGGACTCAAAAGATCATAATTTAAGTTCATAGAGCTCAAAATATTTTTCAGTTTATCATCATACAGGACTAGTGCTGGGTAGTTTTACATCCATCAACTTAGAAGGATCACACAGTTTAACGTTGTGCGGTAAAGACAGAAAAGATCTTAGTTTAAGGTCATAGATCTCAGACCATTTTTCAGTTTATCGTCATGCAAGACGAGTGCTGGGTGGTTTTACATCCTTCAGCCCAGACATATCACACAGTTTAATGTCTTGTGGTAAATATGGAAAATATATTAATTTAAGGTCATAGAGCTCAGACCATTTTGTAGTTTATCATCTTGAGGGATGAGTGCTGGGTGGTTTTACATCCTTCATCCCATAAGAATCATTTAGTTTAATATCGTGTAGTAAATATGAAAAGTATATTAGTTTATGATCATAGATATCGAACTATTTTGCAGTTTATCGCCATGCAGGAAGAGTGTTGAGAGGTTTTATGTCCTTTAGCCCAAAAGGATCACATAGTTTAACGTCATACGATAAATATGAAAGAAAGTATTCTTAAGAAAAATACTTCTTGAATAATTTGGCATTGGTGGGAGGAGTAATTCACTCACCATCCATAGTAACTAGGGATTATGCTCCATTGGGGTAAAACTTGTGAATGATGTAAAGTCCTTCCCACATAGGTTACAACTTTGGTGGCTTCCTGATGGGTATCATTAGCGTTCTTAGGACCAATAATGTGTCACCTTAGGTTCCAAATTTGGCAACTTACGCTACTATATCTAGAGTCTGCTGATCATAGATGGCCGTGCGAAGTGATGGTAACTATATCTCAATGGGCGAGACTGCCTCCATTCCATACACTAGGGAATATGGGGTCACCTGGGTGGAATTACGAGTCATCGTACGATAATCCTAGAGAGCGTTGGAGAGTTTTTCCAGCAAAATTTTCTTGTTCTAACCAACCATATTTTATAGAATGTTAGAGAGGTTTTTGTTGAATGCCTCAATCAGTCCATTTTCTTGCGCATAATAGTGAGAGGTATTATTAGAGCAGATGTTGTACTTGGCGTACAATTTCTTCAGCTCGAATACTCAGAATTTGGTGCCTTTATCAGTAAGGACGATATGAGGGACTCCAAATCGGTGGATGATATTGGAGCTCAAGAAGTCAATGATAGAACGAGCCCTGGCTTCCTTGAGAAGAATTATCTCTACCCACTTGGAAAATAAATCTATAATAGTCAGGATAAACTTGCATTGGTGAGTGGTCTCTGGTGGGTATGGTCCCATGACATCGAGTCCCCAGACTGAAAAGTGCCAAGAATATTTAGTACTATGAAGGGGATCTGGCGGTTGATGAAAAATGTTGGCATGGATCTTACACGCGTTGCACTTTTTAGTGAACTCAACGTAGTCGAAAACCATGGAGGGATAGAAGTATCCCAATATTCAGATCTGGTGGGACAGATTAGGCCCTACCTAATGATATCTATAGGAACTAACATGAACTTCCTGTATGAACTGGGGAATCTCATATCCTTAGAAGAGGATAACTCCATCAAACCCATGTTTGTAGAGGGTCTGTTCAAGATTGGGACCACTCTGGAGGGTGAACTGCACTGCGCGCCGATGGACTCACTCACATTAGGCTTAGTCTGACTGGATATTACCATGCTAGAGATTCTCAATAAATGGAGTTGTCCAGCCAGGGTTTCCTTTTAGTATTATGATAGGGGGAGCTGGGGGTCCCAATATGGCTGCACTAGTGGTGAGATGAATTACCTGATGGCTATCTCCATCATCTGAGGTGATGAGAGAAATGAATATTTGATGCACCATATAGATAATCAATTCATCATGGCCAAGCTCTGCAAGGGATGCAGTAAGGCTATCCAAGACATCAGCTCGACCGTTCTATGACCAAGGAACATGGGTAACTTCTGGATGATAAGGTAATTGAGCCATTAGATGGAGAGTGATCTCTAGAAAGGGTACACGCTCTGGATTCCTAATAATATAGTCACCATTGATTTTATTGATGACTATCTCAGAATCCACCTTCATTTATAGATGAGGAACATCAATCTTGAGGGCTAGCTCGAGGCCAATGATAATGTCCTGATACCATTCCTCGTTGTTGGTGCAACCTTCCGACAATAGGAACGAATAAGGAAAAATAGACTATGTAGGTGTGGTGAAAACGATACCTAGGCCTACCCTGTTAAGTTTGGGATCATTGATCCTTATTCTAGTCGGGTTGCGTGAAGCACTATCGAAGTGAATTTTCCAATGCAGCATGGATTGATCCACTTAGAGGACTTCCTCATCCGAGAAATCATGACCCATAGACTATTCTACATGGGCTGGATGGGTGAAAATAAAGTCTTCCAGCACCTACCCCTTGATGGCCTTATGGGGAATAAACCTGAAATAAAACTATTGAAGGATGACTACCCACTGAGCTAAATTTCCAGTCAGTATGGGTCGGTTCAGAATGAACTTTAGCAGATCCACTCGAGACACCAACTGTATCTCATAGTTCTACAAGAAATTTCACAATTTTAGCACTGTGAATACCAGCGCAAGGAAACTCTTCTTGACATAGGAATATATTTTCTCTGTATCTATAAGCATGTGGCTATGGTAATATAAATTATTCTCTCTCCCTTCATTGTTCTTATAGGCGAGGAGGGCACCAAGAGATCATTCCAGGGTGGTGACATAAAGGACCATTGTATTTCTAGAGAAAGGTGGCATTAAGACTGGATGTTGTAGTAGATACTGCTTGATTTCCTCAAAAAGCAGTATGTCACTCCTCATCCCACTGATAATCAACACCTTTCTTCCTGAGCTAGGAAATGGGATTACACTTTCCATCCATATTTACAATTAATCGGATTATGTAGGCTAAGTGTCCTTGAAAACCTTAGAGTTCCCAAAGTTTGCTCGGAAGAGACATCTAGATGATAGCCTTGATATTTTACAGATTGATCTAAATACATATATATCTAAAAAATAAGTCAAGAAAAATTCCAGAGGTGACCTCGAAGGTACATTTCAAGGGGTTCATATTCAAATTGTGGGAACAGAAGAAGTCAAAAACTTTCTATATACCTCTGATATGGTCCTGACGCTGGTGGGATTTGAGCACTAGATCATCCACATATAATTCCACCAATTTCCCAAGTATCGTCTTGAATATGCATTACATGGAATGATGATAGGTGGCAAATATATTTTTTAGACCGAAGGGAATTACCTGATAGAAAAAAGTAGCTTGTGGGGCCCTAAAGGCAGTAGAATCTTCATCCTTAGGGGCCATTTGGATTTGATTATATTCGGAATACCCATCCACGAAGGAAGGAGCTTGGAATCCAGTGGTATCGTCGATTAGTAACTCTATCACGGGGAGGTGAAAATCATCCTTCAGACAGTAAAGATTGACATCCCAGAAGTCAATGTAGTCTCTGATCTATCCATTCTTCTTCCTGATGGGCACAACGTTGGCTAACCATATGAGGTACTAGAACTCCTTAACGAAGTTGGATTTAATGATCTTATCAATCTCGACCTCGACCATGGGACCGTGAGAAGGGTGCATATTTATGAGAGGCTGTTTGAACTAGCAATGATTTACTGGGAGACCGAGATGGTGGACAACGATCAGATGATCTATCCCTAGAATATCATCATAGCACTAGGAAAATACATCAGGATGATTCCTTAGAAAATCCATGTATTGTTGCTATTCTTTTGCAAACATATCTATACAGATCAGTGTTAGTTTCAGATCTATCTTGGTATCGAGATTCATCTATACCAACTCATCAACGGTGGTGGATACACCTTCCATAAATGTTAGAGGGGCATCTTCTAAATCCTCCTCATCATACGTGGTGAGAGGATCATCAGTAGGAGGCCATTATTAAAAGTTGGATGATCCTAATGGAATTCTGGTGCCAGCTTGAGCGGTAGTAGAAATCCTATTAGAGATCTCCTGCACTACTAAAACCATGGTGATGAAATCTTTCAATCCAATTCCTTTAGGTCTTTGACCCAGGGGGACACATTTGATAATATAAAAGCAATAGTGGTGCGTCAGATTGATCCAGTTTATCCTAGACCGATGAAACAAGAAAGTATGACATATTGTTGTTGCCATGGGGCGGACATCCCGATAAATTATAGGGGAAAGGGGATCTAGTATTACCTGATCCTGATTTTTTTAGGAATAAAAGGTGATATTACGGTGTTCCTTAAACTTAGTAATGTGCATCCCCCTCATCCCCGAGATAACAAATCATTTCCCAAAGTCTGGGGTCGTGGCCTCCAACTTGTGAATTGGTAGGATGTAGGCATCATCCAAGTCTGTCTACGGGTCATACACAATGGTACTGTATTCAATCTCATTAGCTTGAATATGCTTGTCTTTGCTCTTGTAGTATTCAACATCTAGGTAACAGGCTTCACAAGAGGAAAAGGGAGACACATCACCCTGGAGTATTCCCACTCAACCATTGAGGGAGTACTTAAGGCATTTGTTATATGAGAAAGGAACTATCATATGCAGGTGGAGCCATGGTCTACCCATTAATGCATTGTAAGTGGTGTCTTGTGAGATAACAATAAACTCATTACTGGAAACTAAGCCACCAAACTAGGTCTTTAGGCATATCTTGACAATCGGTGTCTGATCCGTCCTATCATAACCTTGAATATTTAGGTTAGAGGGACTCAAATAAGTTTCAGATAGCCCCATCTTGCAGAGTGTCCGGGTTGGGATATGATTGATCCCAAATCCCATGTCGACAAGACAATGATGGACCTCCACACCATTGAACTAGACAGTGATGTATAGTGGGAAGATGTGACCCTATACAGGAGAACCTTCATCTTCTCTTAAGAATAAAATAATAGCCTAACACTCTTCCAGTTCGACTACCTCATCATGGAAGGCTTCTTTGGTTGTAACCTCTATTTAAAAATAGAGGGGGATTCGTAAAGCCTCTATGAGGGCTTCACACATATCTTATGATAGGTGGAGATCCTCAAGGATCGAGATCTAGGTAGGAATAATGGAAAGATGCTTGAGGATATCAGATTTATGTTCCAGGTGCACACTAGTGCTGACAGGAGGTCGCTCAACGATAGGGGTATGATGGGCGCTGTTGGTCGACCTAGTGGATTCTAGCTGGTGCTAGGAATGTCCCACTATTCACTAGTCGAACCGCATAGAGTAACTACCAACTGATAGTCAGATGACTGAGGTCTACCCACAATGTAATGTGACTGATCATATCATGATCGTGGTGGATATTCATGATCAAGAAGTACAAATGATGGTGGAGGCGAATCTGATGAAATGAGATGAGATGGCTGCGCGTGTTGAGCTCTACTCTGGGCCCACTTTCTGGTCTTAGTGGTGTGCAAAACTTGACTGGAAGCACCAAAAAATGAATTCTTATGATTCACATACCCACGAATTCATCAACACTATCATTGATTGGGGATATTGGGAGGGTTCACTTGATTCTCTTCATCACCGAGAAGCATGTGAGAGTTTACCAGTTCGACGGTATTGACCAACATACACTTCTATTTTTCACTTTGTTGACGCTCCTTTCGTCACGGAATCTAAAGTTCGGAAAAGGGAATATCTGAGCTCAAAGTGATTAATCCTTTGAAGAAACATCAAAAATCGACAAAGGGATGAAAAAGGAGAACATTGCCCATAGGTCGCGCAAGTTCCCTCTTGGTCGCGCAAGTACACTTGCGCGCCACCTCAACACTTGCGCGACCCCTCATGGTCGTGCAAGGGACTTGCGCGACAGATCTGGTAACCGCCCAGTAACCGCCCGGGGTCTTCTTTTGCCTATAAATAGACCCTGTGGGCCCCCCATTCGGGATGATCTTTTTCCAGAAACTCGGATCAAAGCTCCCGACGCCCAAGTCTCTTCTCAAAGCTTCCGGAACACTTCTAAGGTAATCTCTTACCTAGAACGGAAGATCTAAAGAGAAGAAGGAAGGCCCAAGTGTTGAAACTTATAAAACACTTGCGCGCCAACTTAATTCCTTCAATATAACTTGCGCGTCCCTTCTCTGGAAGAACTCCAAGAGGATGATAAAGGGTTTAATAAAGAGTCGCTCAAGTATTTCAACTCTGGTTGAAAATCGCGCAAGTATCCCTCATGTCGCGCAAGTATACTTGCGCGACCAACACTTGCGCGCCAACGCAGGACTTGCGCGACCTTCAAGACTTGCGCGCCCCTATCTTTTTGGGTGCCCATCTTGCCCATTTTTTTCCCTTCTTAATCCATTTCACCCTTCCTATTCAAGATTCAGTCTTCAAGATACTCTTCAAAGCCATTTATGGCATGATTTCTTGATTTGACATCCTTATCTGAAAGGAATTCTGTGAAATATCTCTCAAAACCTAGTGATTTAAACATCTTCATGTCACCAAAGATTGAGAGTTCATTCATTTCAACCTCATCCTTTAAGATGAGAGAATCCTAACCTGGGTCTCCTTTTCAGGAATAATCCCCAGTTATAAAACCTTTGATTTGGGCATCTTTCTTAAGAATAAGCCCCAATCAAGTCCTTTAATCTTGGGCATCCTCCTCAGGAGTAAGCCCCAAACCTTAATCCCTAACCTGGGTCTCCTTTTCAGGAATAAGACTCAGTCATAACCTTGGGCTTCCTTTTCAGGAGTAAGCCCCAAGTCCCCTAACCTAGGCTTTCTTCTCAGGAATAAGTCCTAGTCATAAATCTTGGGCATCCTTCTTAGGAGTAAGCCCCAAGTCTCTTAAAATTTCTCTTAACCAGTCATAAATTACCTTTGATTTGGGTTTCCTTTTCAGGAATAAAACCCAATCATAAGTCCCCTCCTAACTTGGGCATCCTCCTTAGGAGTAAGCCCCAAGATTAGAGTATTCAAATCTCCATGAAGCACATATAACTTTGTGGACCCTGTTCTTGGATTTTCTCCCTAAAAGTAAATCCTAAACTTTCGTCTATCTGGGCAGTCATCTATACATAAGCCCCAAAACAAATTCTTATGATTGCATCTTTTATGGCACAATTGTCTGAATTTTACAAATACCTCTTGTTTCTCACACCGAGCATGACTCACATGAGCTTAGAGTGTAAAAGTAATTATGACATTCATCTTTGAGCCATCAATCATAAAACATCATATCCCATTCCTCGAACTACGTGGGTTCTGATTCCTTTTTCAAAACAAAGGATACGTAGGTAGCCAATTTATGGGTTCGATCCCAACATTGAAATAATCTCTGTCCTTCTGAATGACGATAAACTTCAAGTGCCCCACTGAGTGGCTTTAAAACCAGCCTGGTCATCAAAATGACCAAGAGACTTTTATATAAATGTTTTGAAGGATACCATTGACCAAGAATCTCTAAACAAATATAGATGATTCTATATTGATGAAGAACCTCGAATACATATAAAAGATTCTCTAAATTTCTTGCATATTTAATCATTGATTGTTAAAACTAAAGGAAAGCTCATTTTATACTTGGTAATGTAATAAGGATTCACGAACTTAACTTAAATCTATAAAGAGAGTCCCGGAGTAGACAATAATTCCCCTAAAAAAGGTGTGATGAGTCCGACCTCCCATCCTCTCGACCAATGCAAATTCCTAAGCCTCATTAGCCCACAAGATAATGAGCGCCTGCCTTTGGAAAGTAGGTCCAAACGGATGTGGAATCATTGGATGTTTCCGGTACTACGAACAAACCCGTTAGAAACCGATCAGAACGTTTGAATCTCCCTTCCAGGAGGTCATCCCCGGATTCCGCGCGAAACAAAAATGGTGAACCCGACGTGAATCCTTAACCAAGTTAAAGTGATGTTCTTCTTATCTGTTAGTCCCTTTGGGCCAACAAGGCAATCATTGACATATGATCATCCAAAAGATGCAGTAGCCGGATTCATCTTGATTATGTCTGTTACATGGAACAGGCACTCTTTTTTCAAGATCTTCTACAAAAAATGGCTTTTCTTAAATTCACCCCTGTGAATACTGCTGCTGGGAACACCTCTACTGTGAGGTCTGCTGCCGTGAAAACCAATACTGCTACTCCTGCTGGAACGTCATCCGCTCTGAGGATGACATCACCAACTCAGCGTCTTCAACGCTGTGTTTCTAATGCACTGGTTAAGGAGTACCGTCGCAACGGTACTATCCCAACTCTGGAGGCCGCTCGTCAAGCCCTCCAAGTTAACAATTCTACCTGGTCGTCCGGACAACGGCGACCAGCAATCAAGAAGCAGACGGTGCTGACTACCGTCTCCAACCATTTCGGGTCGTTATCCCCGGAACACAATTTCCATTCACTCCCTTATTCCGAGGAAGTGAATGATCAGGTCCCACATGACCTTAATTCAAAAAGACAGGAGTCCTTCTCAAGGGCTCCCATCAACAATCGCCGCCAGACTCGTGCGGTAGTGCGCCCTCAACATGATGAGGGTACCGTCTCCAGGCATTCAGCTCAGGTTCCTCGAACCCGAGCAGGCAAGATGAATCACCAGAGACGGAATCCGGTTAACAATAGGCAGGTTGTCATCCCTGCCATCTCCGGAGAAGTCCACCAACCTAACTTGGTGGCAAATAACGAGCAGGCATACACACCTGTTCGTTTTAATCCCGCTGTCCAGCAGACTCGTCTGGCAGCATCAAGCCGATCCCGCCAGGCAATTCCGGCGGAGTACCATAGGCAGGAACATACACCTGCTTATACATCAGCAGTTAGTCAGCAGGCTCGTCTGACTACATATGATGGATCTCGTCAACAGCGTTTGGCGAAGTGTAATCAGCAGGCACATACACCTGCTAATACTAATCAAGCCTACCAACAGTCTCGCTTGGTAGCGCACGGAGAAGTCAGTCGGAAAGTCCCGACGACAAACAGGAGGCAGACTAAACTCTCTGCCTCCACACTTGAGTACTGTCAGGATTCACTGACAGGAAAAGGAGGACAGGAGCAGGCACATACACCTACTCCAAGCCCGGAATGGACGTATATCCCTGTTCCGGCGGCTGAAGTCACCAAACATATTTTGTCAATGGTGAAAGAGCAGAAGCAAATTCCTGCTCATATTCTGGATGCTTGCCAGGATATCATAACAGCTTCAGCATCATCTCAGGGACAGACACATAAATCTATCCCTAGCGGTGGAGTGACACATCAACAATTCACTCCGGAACAGACACACACATCTGTTCCAGTCCAAGAGGGTTGTGGGGCCTACTCCCCCATATCATATGGACAACCAAGTCAGGCACATACACCTGATTTGAGCGATGATCGTCAGCCTAACCTGACCATCTTTCCTGATCAGGCACATACACCTGCTCAGAGCAATCACTTTCGTCATCAAGTGATTTCTAAAGCGAGTAAGAAGGCATCTAAGAGAAAGATCCGCCCAGCACAGTCAGGAGATCAAAGGCCAATCTGCAACAAGGCCTTGCTCGATGCTGGAGTTCTTGAAGCCCTCAGACATTTATTTGTCGGAATTCAAGATTCTACTCCCTCAGTTCCCAATAACATGAACATTAATCCCGAAGGTCTTCAACAGACACTTCCTCATGAAGACTTGCTTCATGAAAATTCGGTCAATCTTGAAGTTTCTTCTTCAGATGAGAACCACAGGAACCCTCTGTGTGGTCAGAAGACCAAGGAGCAAGAGATCTCATCTTTTGCTGTAACCCATCATGAAGGTCCTCCTCATGGTGATGAACTTCGCTGCGAAAGTCCTCTCCGCAGTAGTGATTCACATTGTCTCGAAAATTCTTCAGAAGGCAATGTAGTGACGAGAAAGCCCTCCTATCTCGAGGCACTTGCAAACGTAAAACCAGTCATGTCTGAAGTTTTACTATCGGCAGGTGAAACTCTTTCTCCATCAGAAGATAGCTTGGGGTTCAGGTTATTCTCCGAACCTTCCCTGGGTCATTCATCTTCCAGCATGAATAGTGATTCCTCTACCAATCTTGTTGAATCCGATGAAGCAACAAGGAAACACCAACTCTGGTCCAAACAGGTAGAAGAATCTTCATTTAATGATAAAGAGGAAATGCTGAACATGAGGAAAAAACTGGCAAAAGGTGAAGTACCAGTCATGTTTTGGCCTTTGGCTGACTCATAGTATGACATTCCAAAGATGTTGACAGATGATGGAATCCATGATATTCGTCTCAACATATGGAAAACTCTTTGTCAATTAAAGAAGAAGGTATTATCTTACGATGAATATGAAAATCATCTTAAGATAATAGAAGGGTTACAACGCCAGATTGATTTGGCATCTCTATCAGTCTCTCGGTATCCGAAGGCTGAAAAGCAACAGAGAACCCTTCAACGTTCATGCCTTGGCGCACTAAGAAGATTGCGTCAGTTAATATACAATGATCCATCTAATGTTCATATCAGAGGATGGGGTATTCACGGAGCACTACATTTCACAGTGCTTTCCGGTCAGCAAAGCCCGCCGAAAATGGTCTCATGCAATGTTATTGCCCATGGCCGGCCACAGTCAATGGGATTTGTTCATAATCAAAATCTTGCTCGAGATCAAGCTTCAACTAGTTCCTATCAAAATCAAATATATAGAGAACAGGTTGTTGAATTGCTCCTACACCAAGCAGGCGAGAATATTGCACAAGCCTCTCGTCTGGAGCAAACACGTCATCAAATGACAGAAGTTTCGGAAATCATCCAACGATCTGTTGAACCAGGTGATAAAAGTGGATACAGGTTAATGCATCCAGCTAATTTCAGAACTAAGATTCGCAAGATCAAGAGAGATTTTAAAAAGATCTCAGACATAGCATGTCAAGAGACACCCCAGCTTGCCAGACTGGGGACTTCTCTAACCCAACCCTCAGAATCAATGAATGGGATTCGAGGAGTTGAGCGGAAGCAACAGGAACACCCCCAGTCCACCGGACTGGGGACTTTTTCAAATCTTCAATCCCTCCCTCAGAGAAAGTCAGTATTCTCTCGATTAGGGAATAAGCCTCAAGAGGAACGAAGAGCCAAGCTATCAGGAGATTCTCTCCAAGTGACGGTTCACAAAGAAATTCCTGAGGGGTCAAGTCAACGGAATTCCATGTTTCATCATGAACATGGAAGAAGACAATATCACAGAAATGTTGATAGAAAGGATTCCATGAAATATGCATCCATTAATGTCATCACTGCCGTTGCTGCTGATTCACCAGATGAGGCTCAATCAGAGGGATCAGATGAAGAGGTTCCTGCTCAAGAAGTTGCGCACACAGACCTAAATGAAGAAGGTGTGCGCACACGTAATCAAAGGCTTACCCAAAATCTGGGTATTCCTTCAAGTAACCCACTTCCCCCTCTCCGAAAAGGATCCAATAAGGGGAAAGGAAAGAATCAGGTTACTTCTCACCCTTCCTCTGAAGGAGGTCAATCGCTCTCATTAGAGCAAAGGCTTGCACAACAGGAGGAAGAAATGAAAGAATTAAGAAGGTTGAATGTAGAACTACTTCAGAGTAGTCTTCTTCTTAAGAATGCTGAAGTCCGACAGCCGAAGGAATTTGTTGTAACTACTGAGATGGATCAGGAATATCCTCCTTTATCAGTACACCCACAGAGGTCTAATCCTACGGGTCAAACGCAACAACGGTTGGCAGCACTACCATTAGTTGCAGCACCAACCTCCACGGCTGTCCAAGCTCCATTCATTGCACCTACCCAAAACCAAGTTCAACCTGACGTTTCTCAAAAGTTAATAACTACTATTGAGTCATTAACAGCTCGGTTAGAAACTATGGAAGGGAAACGGGCGCAAGTTCAACCTGAAAAGAAAGTTTACCCTGAATGGGTAGATTCAATTTCTCCTCCATCCAGTTTTGGAAACCCTTTTTTTCCTACTTTAAATGGATCAGGCGACCCTGAACAACATTTGACGCATTACGTGTCTTGTTGTGATCCTATGATGGGAACTCCAGAACAACAAGAAGCAGTGAAACTCAGATGCTTCGTGCGAACCTTGCAAGGACCAGCTTTTGTCTGGTATACAAGCTTGAAATCCCGGTCAGTCATCGGATGGGAGGATCTTCGTCAAAAATTCCTTCTTCAGTTCAGCTCAACTTTGCCAAAAACGACAGTTTTCGATCTTACAAACTGCAAGCAAAGGGAGAATGAAAGAGTCTCTGATTTCATTGCTTGTTGGAAGGGATTAACGTATTCCTTGAGTTTATCACTCCCTCAGGAGGAATTGTTGCCAATCTGTGTGGCAAATTTGCGTGACGAATTACGCACGCCATTGATCCCTGTGAAATACACAGGAGGGTTTCGAGACCTTACTTCAATCGCTCAACAGATTGAAGATTCCCTTATGCAGGCTAAGGTTAAATCTCGTGTAATTCCATCAGCTCCAGGAAGAAGAATGGGTAAAGCAGAAGCTGCTACAGTTATGCTTAAACAGGCACCTGTACCTATTTCTACTTCAAAACCTTCATCTTCTCGAAGGGCTCCACCTCCTGAACGCCAACAACAAAGGCTGTTTCGTCCAAATGATCAAAAAGATCAACGACGAAAACAATTTGAGGATATGAAGAGTAAAACATACTCTTTCCGAAGTGAGCAAGTTCCTGGTTACTTCATTTCAGCTCTGGAAAATAATTTGGTTCAATTACCAGTGCCGAAGAGACCAAACAAGGAAGGAGATGAAGGCCGTCCCAATTATTGTCCCTTTCATCAAATGTTGGGACATCCCATCCAGGAGTGTTTTGTCTTTAAAGACCTCCTACAAAAGATGGTTGACTTGGGACAAGTCAAATTGAAGGGTTCTTCAGCTCATGTAGCGTGTATTACCGCTACAGATCCAGAGGAAGGAGGCGAGTGGCAGGAAGTCAAAAGCAAAACTGCGAAAAAATATGATGATTGGATGGTCAGAAAGACAATCAATCGGACCCATTCCATTTTCCGAACACAATTGAAGAAGCCAGTTGTGTCTCCTACAAAAGCTGCAGTAAAACCTCCATCAAAGGACAAATCCTCAAAAGGGCAGCGCAATTCAAAGAAGAAAGAGGAATCAGGAGAAGATGAGTATGTATCAAAGCCTAAATTGTCTTTGACTCTGGCAGATTTCATGCCATCTACTTCAAAGCCACGGGCACCGTCCCACCAAACGGCACAGCCTAAACAGGCTAACTTGGCAGAGTCTTTATCAGACGAAGAATTGATCTTTGGTTCTGTTAATATGATTCAATTAACAGATTCATATTCCAGTCTTGATGAGCCTGAATTCCCTGTATCAAATAAAGGAACCCGAGGAAGTTCTAGAGGTTCAGGATATAGGGGAAGACGTGGATCTTTCCGAAGCCACTACTCTAATTATACCCCTGCTAGCACTGTATATGCAGCAGAAACTCGTGGTAGAGCCCTTCAGCGAGCTCAAAATGAACAAGCAAGTTCTTCTGCCAATGGCCAACTCAGCTTCGGCACAATTATTTTGGAAGACCGATTAAATGTTCCATCTTCTTTATCTCAGCAAGTAAATGGATCTAATCAGTCTAATTTTCCAAAACCAAAGATGTTGCCAACTTCAATACAAGAGGCATCAGCTTCCAAAGCATCTGCTTCCAAGGTACCTGCTAAACCGCATATTCCTATTGGGAAACGCAGGCCTCTAGATCAAAAGTATGATATATTGAAACACTTGGCCCAAGTACCAGCCAAATTATCAATTTTGGATGCTTTGAATCTATCAAAAGATCTTCGGGAAGCACTCATCGAAGCTTTGTCAAGTCCTCAGGAATTTGAAGCTGAAATTACTGCAGCTGAAATTTATCACATAGAGAATAATCCTGCAGAATGCCATGCAGTGATATCTTTTACTGATAAAGATGAAGATGATGTTGTGCATGGGCACATAAAACCTTTGTACCTATCTGGCAAAGTCAATGGTATAGATGTTCGAAGAGCTTTTATTGACAATGGTTCAGGAGTCAACCTCATGCCCATTCGCACACTTCGTCGATTGGGCCTCACGGAATCTGATTTATCTCCTTCTACCATGATGTTGCAAGGATATGATAAAAATGAACAAGAACCACTGGGAGAAGTTACGCTCAGAACTCAGTTTGGAGATCTTGTTTCCAATTCAGATTTCATGATTGTTGATCAAGACTCAGCTTTCAATATCTTGCTTGGAAGACCCTGGTTACATCAGCATGCAGCTATTCCGTCATCATACCATCAATGTCTCAAATACTGTTTCGATGGTCAAGTTGGAACATTGTATGGTGATAAGGCCCCGTTCAAAACATGTGAGTCTCAATACATTGAGGCGGAATTTTATCACATGAAGGGAAGAGAAAAATCTACAATGAAGGAAATTACCAAAGTTAATGCTCCATATGGTTTGGAAAAAATTCCAATAAATCCATTTTCACATGTGAGTACAGATTATGTGTTACCTATCATTCAAATTGACAAAATAGGCCCAAATCAAAATACTCTTATGGAAAGATCCATAATGTCAATTACGGCAATCGAGCCAGACAACATGGGAGAAATTGGTAACTTACCAAGCAGTGATGAAAGCATAAGTGGTGACGTTTTCATTTCGTCTGCTGAAATCCAACAAGTCTATACTTCGCTAATCAGGCCAGAAGAAGTTGTAGCAACACCAGAGGTGAATGTTGATGTCGATTCTCAATCCATCATCTCCTCTTTATTTCCCAAAGAAGACCATTTTTCATCAATAGGGTCGGAAATGGAAGCTTCTTCTTCAAAATGTGAAAATTTTGACATCTCTTATGATCATGAGAATTTCGTTTTTTCATCTACTTTGCAAGTAGAAACGGAAGATATAACACATGATGAAGAGGAAGAGGAAGATCTTAGAGATGCTCCTCCAGCATTTGAAGAGGGTATCTCTACCACTGTGGATGAACTCAGAGAAGTAAATCTGGGTACAGAGAAAGATCCACGCCCCACTTTAATTAGTGCGGCCATGACCCTTGAAGAACAAGATATGTATATTTCTTTTCTAAAGCAAAATAAAGAATTTTTGCTTGGAATTATACAGAGATGCCTGGCCTTGATCCTGATGTTGCCACCCATCATTTGGGTTTGCCAAAAGAACATCGAGGATTCAAGCAAGCCGCGAGAAGAACACACCCAACCTATGCTTCCAAAGTCGAGGCTGAAGTGGATAAGCTTATCAAAGCTAACTTCGTCAGAGAAGTTCAATATCCCAAGTGGTTGGCTAATATTGTCCCAGTAAAGAAAAAGAACGGACAAATTAGGGTTTGCATCGATTTCAGAGATCTTAATCGGTATTATCCCAAAGATGATTTTCCAGTTCCGATTACAGAACTCTTAATTGATGCGACGGCTGGCTATGAAGTACTTTCTTTCATGGATGGATATTCTGGATATAATCAGATCCGAATGGCCCCAGAAGATGAGGAATATACAGCCTTCAGAGCTCCTCAAGGTGTGTTTTGTTACCAGGTGATGCCCTTTGGTTTAAAGAATGCAGGTGCAACATATCAACGCGCCATGCATCGTATCTTCAAACCTTTTCTAGGGAAATTTGTTGAATGCTATGTAGATGATCTGGTGGTTAAATCCAAACAACGTTTTGATCACTTGGCTGATTTGGAAATCATATTCCACAAGCTTCGACAACATAATTTGAAGATGAACCCCTTAAAATGTGCTTTTGGGGTAACCTCAGGAAAATTCCTCGGCTTTGTTGTACGCCATCGTGGTATTGAAGTCGATCCTGAGAAGACCAAATCAATCCTTGGTATGTCACCTCCTCAGAATTTGAAAGAATTAAGAGGACTTCAAGGACACTTAGCCTATATTCGGCGTTTCATCGCCAATTTGGCAGGCAAAAGTTTACCTTTTACCAAATTATTGAAGAAGGGAGTCACTTACCAGTGGACTAAAGAATGTCAAGAAGCATTTGATGTTCTCAAGAAATACCTCTTAAATCCACCAGTACTCATGCCACCTGTTGAGGGTAGACCTCTTATCCTCTATGTGACAGCTTTAGAGCGATCATTGGGTGCCTTTCTCGCTCAAAAGAATGATGCTGGGAATGAAAATAGTCTCTACTATCTCAGTAGAACTATGCTTGAAGCAGAAACCCGGTATTCGAGTATTGAAAAATGCTGCCTAGCATTAATCTTTGCAGTTCAGAAACTGAGACACTACCTGCAACATCACGAGGTCCAATTGGTATCTCGTAATAATCCACTCAAATTCATCCTTAGTCGTCCAATGCTTACAGGACGTCTGGCAAGGTGGGTGGTTATTTTACAGCAGTTCGACATCCAGTATGTGTCTCAAAAGGCAATTAAGGGCCAAGCTCTGGCTGATTTCCTGGCTGAACACCCTTCAGTGGAAGACACGTATTCAGATATCGAACTCCCTGATGAGGAAGTTTTTTCTATTCAAGAGAATCCTCAAACATGGGAAATGTATTTTGATGGTGCTTCTAGAAGTCCAACAGGGAAGAAAATGGAAAATCCTAAATTCAACAAAGTTGGTTTAGGAATTGTGCTCATTTCTCCAGATAAGGCAGTGTTACCTTATTCCTTTTTGTTGTGGGAAGGTGGTACCAATAATGAATCTGAATACCAAGCTCTCATTGCAGGCTTGGAGTTAGCGCTTCAAGCACAAGTGAATCACTTAAAGGTGAAAGGTGATTCAGACCTGGTAATCAAACAAGTCAATGGGGATTATGCCATCAGAAAAGAAGAATTAATCCCTTTGTATGATTACGTCAGAGAGTTAATGTCGGAATTACCTTCAGAACCGACATTTTCTTATGTCCCAAGATCACAAAATGCTCAAGCTGATGCACTGGCTAATATAGCCACAGCTTTAGCAGATCCAAATCGGGACGAGACAACCATCGGTATTGCCCACCGTCGTGCAATTTCACCTTATGTTCAAGTCAGAACAGAGGAAATTAATGAAATTAGTCCCATTCCTGAACCATATGGTCATACTACAGGATGGATGTCATCTATCAGGGAATACCTTCAAAATGGAACACTTCCACCTGATAGAGCCGAGAGAGAACAAATTCGGCGACGTGTGGTCAATTTTACTCTTTATGATGGTCCAAACCACCTCGAGAAAATTCTCTACAAACGTGGTTTTGATGGAGTTCTCTTCAGATGTATTGATGGTGAAGAGACAATGGCTGTCATAAAAGAAGTGCATGCAGGAGTCTGTGGTGCCCACCAGTCTGGACATAGATTGTCCGATCAAATTCGAAGACTTGGATACTTCTGGCCTTCAATGATACAAGATTGTGTTAATTTCACAAAGAAGTGTCATTCATGCCAAGTATATGCCAACTTCATTCATCAACCTCCAGAGTTTCTTCATACAGCTAAATACTCATGGCCATTTTCCACATGGGGAATGGATGTGGTGGGACCTTACCCTTCAGCTACGGCCAAGCAGTTTAAGTACATTCTTACTGCTACTGATTTCTTTTCCAAATGGGCAGAGGCAGTACCTCTCAAAGAAGTCAGTTCTAAATGCATTGTTAGCTTCAGCAAGTCTAACATCATTACTAGATTTGGTGTCCCTCATACCATATTGACAGACAACGGCACCAACTTCTGTTCTGTTGAGGTAAAGAGATTGTATCAAGAATACAACATTAAGTCTAACCATTCATCTCGATATCATGCAGCGGCTAATGGCCAGATAGAGGCCTTCAACAAGACTCTTTCAAATATACTGCAAAAGATGGTGGATAAAGATAAGAGGTCATGGCCTGATAAACTCTATCATGCTTTATGGGCTTATCGGACTACCACTCGCAATGCAACGCGGTCTACTCCATATTCATTGGTATATGGAACAGAAGCAGTCTTGCCAATTGAAGTTCAATTTCCCTCACTCAGAATAGCCATTTGTGATCAGTTATCAACAGATGAGCAATCCCAAAAGCGTTTGAATTAATTGGAACAGTTAGATGAGAAAAGATTGTGCACTTTGCACCACTTGGAAATCTATCAGAATCGAATAGCACGAGCTTTTAACAAAAAAGTTCATCTTCGTTCATTCATTCAGGGAGAATTGGTATTGGTTCTCAGAACACCAATGATACCAGGAAAGAAACCTCCCAAGCTTGAACCAAAATGGGAAGGGCCTTATTCAGTACATAAGGTCTACTCCAATGGAGCGTATTCTCTGATTTCAATGGATGGAGAACACATCACGACTCCAACTAATGCCAGATTTCTGAAGAAGTATTTTGTATAAACACAAAATATTGTTCCTAGAACCAAGACTTACAATTGGTTCATACACAAAGGTCCGGTATGACCTTAAACTACACAAAGGTCCGATATGACCTTAAACTACACAAAGGTCCGGTATGACCTTAAACTACACAAAGGTCCGGTATGACCTTAAACTACACCAAGGTCCGGTATGACCTTAAACTACAACTTCGTCCAACATGACGTTAAACTGTGTCACCTTCAATGTCCGAGATGACATTAAACTAAATTTTGTCCCTGCAACATGACATTAAACTGTGCAGCACCAATAGTCCTAACTGCAAGACTTTAAACTGCATAGTCCCTGATTTTGTCCTACATGACAATAAACTGTATAGAAGTTCCTATATTTTGTCCGAGATGACATTAAACTATATTTTGTCCTAGCAACATGACATTAAACTGTGTGTCACTTTCATCGTCCAGCATGACGTTAAACTGTGTTAAGTCCCTTATTGTCCTACATGACACTAAACTGTATTTTGTCCGAGATGACATTAAACTATATTTTGTCCTAGCAACATGACATTAAACTGTGTGGCACTTTCATCGTCTAGCATGACGTTAAACTGTGTTAAGTCCCTTATTGTCCTACATGACACTAAACTATATTCTGTCCGAGATGACATTAAACTATATTGTGTCATAGCAACATGACATTAAACTGTGTGGAACTTCCAACGTCCAGCATGATGATAAACTGTAAAAAGATCAGAACTGATATCCTCATATTGATTCACCTTAGTCTTAGCTACATGACTTTAAACTGTACAGCATCAGTTCGTCCTTGATATATGACGCTAAAACTATACAGCAATGGTCCAGTATGACTTTAAACTGCAATTTCGTCCCACACGACATTAAACTGTGAAAAAATTCCATAAACAGTCCAGCATGACCTTAAAACTGCATCATTCCTGGTCCATGTATACGACCATAAACTATTTGCAAATATGTCCAGCAAGACGTTAAATTGTGACGTCCTAACTACATGACGCTAAACTGTATAAAAGTCTCTCACGTCCGGAAAGACGTTAAACTATATAATCATCAAAAGTCCAGCATGACATTAAAACTGCACAATCCCCCTTTCGTCCAATATGACGTTAAACTGTATTGTCCCCATCGTCCTAACTACATGACGCTAAACTGTACAGAAAGTCCTTGATATGTCCTACATGACATTAAACTGTGCATCGTTAAGGTTGTTATTACCTCTTGTTTCTCACACCGAGTATGACTCACGTGAGCTTAGAGCGAACATCAACCATAACACTCCCTTTGGGACACTAACCATGTGTAAGTCCCAACAACATTTTTTTAGATCATTGTCCACAAGAACAACTTGATCATTAATTCATTCTTTAATTGAACTACACAGACTTTGATCCTTGCCCTCCAGGCTGGGTATGTAGGCAACCTCCCAAAGGTTCAAGCCCAAAAACAATCTCTTCACATTGGTTCACCACAATCTCATATGATGATGATTTGTGAAACCACCCCTGGAATCAATATCTTTATATTGATTCACTTTCTTCCTTGTTATATGATGTTAAACTATACAACACTTTTGTCCAGTACGACAATAAACTACAATATTCTTTGATTTCCTCATTTGAGAAGGAACCATTATTAACATTGATTCTTTTTCAATCATGGTTTTCATTTTCAAAAAGACTACGTACATACATGGTAATGCCTAAACTTTTTATCTTAGGTTAAAACCATCATTGCACTAAAGTCCCTTTTCACCCTTCACATGTACGAACCAAATTTGTACAAAGGGTAGTTTCTAGAACTACGTGGACTTGATTCCCATCTTTATGGGATACGTAGGAACATTCGAGTGTCCCTCGAATCCAGTCCCAAGTCTTTTGGGCCTAACCCCAAATTTCACTTTCAGTCCCTTGGCTGAAAAGTCTTCATGAAAACGCACACTATGTATTCATTATTATGGTCCGAATTCTATGACCCTAAACTAAGATCACTCATACTTTCGTCCTGCACGACGTTAAACTGCATTTCAAGAACTACGTATGGCTTGATTCTCATTCTTATGAGATACGTAGTGAAGTCCAAGTTTCAATTCAGGACCCAGCCACAACATGATTATGGTTTTCATTGACCTATGTATCTCTATATACATTGGAAAATACCCATCTTTATGTATTATAATCCTAACCTTAAATATTTTCAGATCTTCATAACCCTTTTCATGACTTATAGTCACAAAAATGTCAAACTTCTGAGAATTCTTTTGCCTGACTATGCAGCACGTGCCCATAGGTGGCCTTGCATAAACAGTCCACATAACAGACTTGTCAGCCAAGAGATGCTATTTATTTGACCATGCAGCCAATGCCCATAGGTGGCCCTGCATGTTTTCAACCCCCTAACGGGTTTGTTAAATAATAGTAACTTCATTCTTGGGAAGAATGCCTCTTTTGTCCTTATTTGTCTTAAACGACAGTATGTAGGGATCCGCAAAAATAGCCATCCTTAACATATTTGTCCCATATCCTTTTTCATGATCTGAAAGTATTCAAGTCTATGGTTTATTCTCCTTCCCTACGTTTGGGTCAGACCTTCGTAGGAGTGATATTCATCCAGTTCTTCGATATTCTTGTTCGGAAATATCCTTTCCATATTCAAGTACCTCTTTCCATACAACAAACTCTATGCTTTAGAAAATTTGAATCTCCATAAACTTTCACTGGCTTTTAGCACTAGGAAAGTAAATTTCTGAGAGTTCTTTTGCCTGACTATGCAGCACGTGCCCATAGGTGGCCTTGCATAAACAGTCCACATAATAGACTTGTCAGCCAAAAGATGCTATTTTATTTAACTATGCAGCCAATGCCCATAGGTGGCCCTGCATATTTCAACCCCCTAACGGGTTTTGTTAAATAATAGTAACTTCATTCTTGGAAACTACTTCTTCTAATGCTATTTAGCTCTTTTTCATATCATTCCTCAGATTCCAATATTCTTAAGTCATAGTTTACATATTTTCTCTCATACTTGAGTATGGTAATTTGTTTTCAGATAAATTATCAAGGAATTGAATCCATTTTAATCCATTTTTCGGTCAAAGCTATTTCAACCTTAAACATTAGCCTCTTTATGTCCGGCTTGCATGACTTTAAACTGCCCACACAAAAGACAGAGGAACTATGAATAAAAGTCAAGTTCCAGCTCACTAAATATACATTTTTTGTATGATTTAGCTAATATTGAGCAGTTAAAAGATTCAAAGTTTGTAGGGTTATTTGTAATAATCCTAGTAAAAATCAAACTATGCTTACTAAGCCCATTGGCTTAAGTAAATTTGAAGCAGGTAATGGAAGAATGCAAGCACAAATGATTGAAGACAAAAGTGTTTTTCATTCATACACAAGAGTTAGAAGGACATCCACAGACTGGAGTCTCTTCTCTTCTTTCAAGAATTACAAGAGGCTTTCAACATAACACTTCATTTGATTTACGGCATCCCGATCTTCATTAGAAACCACCTAGAATTCATTCATTCAACTGGATACAATAAGAGATGCAGTGATACTAGCTCTTCTTGGAACAATTGTAAAAGGATGTTCTTGAGTGCGGTTTGAGAAAATTTTCTGCTGATCAAATAGTGACTCTGTTTCTGTCCAAGAGACTTGGAAGATGGATACGTGGATTTGAGAATGGAGCATTGGAAGTAAAGAGCCATTTGGAGAGAGTACTCTTTTCAGATATTGCTCTAATACCATGTTTGTCTTCTCTCCACCAACCAGCAGTGAAAAACATTTCAGCCCATGAGTTTGCCATTTTCATATCTGCAAAGGAATGACATGGAGGAAGAATTTGAAAGTTCACACCATTGTTGTTACTCTTAATGCACAGCATAACCGAAATAGAGAAGTAGCAGTGCAGCTGCATCTCAGGTGTATAATTGTTTGCATTTGAAACATTAACTCCTTGCAGATGACCATGAACACACAGAGACAGGTAGACGCTCTGTGGGAAATTAAGATGATATTTCTTCAAGTACTTAGCCAAATCTGGAAGAGTGCTGTCGCAGATGTCATAGTAATCTGGGCCAATGATGTTCATCATGTCATCAATCCGCTTGCTAGCCAGTTCATAAGTCGTTCCAATTCCCTTGGGAACCACTGAATCTGCACAAAAGATGAATAAACTAACTCTTAAATGGGTTTATTTTTCACAAATTTTGTGAAGAAATTTGAAAAAATGGCTAAGGAATTAAGGCGCGCAAGTCTACAAAATGGCGCGCAAGTATTCACGTGCCGCGCTAGTTTTCGTCGCGCAAGTGTAAACCGCGCAAGTACGAATACCTTTACAGGAGCGTGACATCAAGGAAAAACAGAGCAGACTTGCGCGGCTTAGGTGACCTGCGCGGCGAGAGCTCGAGAAGGTATGAAGTCCGGAAATCCGGATACTTGTACGGAGGTGAGGCCGTATATTTATAGGCCAGGAGGCCTACCTGCGCGCCATACCAGAGGGTTTAAGGCCTGCGCGACGCAGACTTGCGCGCCTCCCTCTGTGCATTGAAGACTTGCGCGCCGCCCTTTTCCTTTAGAGGGATTCGATTTCCTCAGAGTCACATCCTCATTTTCCTCCGGATCCAACTCTGAGGGGGGACTTTTGTTGACGCTCCTTTCGTCACGGAATCTAAAGTTCGGAAAAGGGAATATCTGAGCTCAAAGTGATTAATCCTTTGAAGAAACATCAAAAATCGACAAAGGGATGAAAAAGGAGAACATTGCCCATAGGTCGCGCAAGTTCCCTCTTGGTCGCGCAAGTACACTTGCGCGCCGCCTCAACACTTGCGCGACCCCTCATGGTCGTGCAAGGGACTTGCGCGACAAATCTGGTAACCGCCCAGTAACCACCCGGGGTCTTCTTTTGCCTATAAATAGACCCTATGGGCCCCCCATTCGGGAGGATCTTTTTCCAGAAACTCGGATCAAAGCTCCCGACGCCCAAGTCTCTTCTCAAAGCTTCCGGAACACTTCTAAGGTAATCTCTTACCTAGAACGGAAGATCTAAAGAGAAGAAGGAAGGCCCAAGTGTTGAAACTTATAAAACACTTGCGCGCCAACTTAATTCCTTCAATATAACTTGCGCGTCCCTTCTCTGGAAGAACTCCAAGAGGATGATAAAGGGTTTAATAAAGAGTCGCTCAAGTATTTCAACTCTGGTTGAAAATCGCGCAAGTATCCCTCATGTCGCGCAAGTATACTTGCGCGACCAACACTTGCGCGCCAACGCAGGACTTGCGCGACCTTCAAGACTTGCGCGCCCCTATCTTTTTGGGTGCCCATCTTGCCCATTTTTTTCCCTTCTTAATCCATTTCACCCTTCCTATTCAAGATTCAGTCTTCAAGATACTCTTCAAAGCCATTTATGGCATGATTTATTGATTTGACATCCTTATCTGAAAGGAATTCTGTGAAATATCTCTCAAAACCTAGTGATTTAAACATCTTCATGTCACCAAAGATTGAGAGTTCATTCATTTCAACCTCATCCTTTAAGATGAGAGAATCCTAACTTGGGTCTCCTTTTCAGGAATAATCCCCAGTTATAAAACCTTTGATTTGGGCATCTTTCTTAAGAATAAGCCCCAATCAGGTCCTTTAATCTTGGGCATCCTCCTCAGGAGTAAGCCCCAAACCTTAATCCCTAACCTGGGTCTCCTTTTCAGGAATAAGACTCAGTCATAACCTTGGGCTTCCTTTTCAGAAGTAAGCCCCAAGTCCCCTAACCTAGGCTTTCTTCTCAGGAATAAGTCCTAGTCATAAATCTTGGGCATCCTTCTTAGGAGTAAGCCCCAAGTCTCTTAAAATTTCTCTTAACCAGTCATAAATTACCTTTGATTTGGGTTTCCTTTTCAGGAATAAAACCCAATCATAAGTCCCCTCCTAACTTGGGCATCCTCCTTAGGAGTAAGCCCCAAGATTAGAGTATTCAAATCTCCATGAAGCACATATAACTTTGTGGACCCTGTTCTTGGATTTTCTCCCTAAAAGTAAATCCTAAACTTTCGTCTATCTGGGCAGTCATCTATACATAAGCCCCAAAACAAATTCTTATGATTGCATCTTTTATGGCACAATTGTCTGAATTTTACAAATACCTCTTGTTTCTCACACCGAGCATGACTCACGTGAGCTTAGAGTGTAAAAGTAATTAGGACATTCATCTTTGAGCCATCAATCATAAAACATCATATCCCATTCCTCGAACTACGTGGGTTCTGATTTCTTTTTCAAAACAAAGGATACGTAGGTAGCCCATTTATGGGTTCGATCCCAACATTGAAATAATCTCTGTCCTTCTGAATGACGATAAACTTCAAGTGCCCCACTGAGTGGCTTTAAAACCAGCCTGGTCATCAAAATGACCAAGAGACTTTTATATAAATGTTTTGAAGGATACCATTGACCAAGAATCTCTAAACAAATATAGATGATTCTATATTGATGAAGAACCTCGAATACATATAAAAGATTCTCTAAATTTCTTGCATATTTAATCATTGATTGTTAAAACTAAAGGAAAGCTCATTTTATACTTGGTAATGTAATAAGGATTCACGAACTTAACTTAAATCTATAAAGAGAGTCCTGGAGTAGACAATAATTCCCCTCAAAAAGGTGTGATGAGTCCGACTTCCCATCCTCTCGACCAATGCAAATTCCTAAGCCTCATTAGCCCACAAGCTAATGAGCGCCTGCCTTTGGAAAGTAGGTCCAAACGGATGTGGAATCATTGGATGTTTCCGGTTCTACGAACAAACCTGTTAGAAACCGATCGGAACGTTTGAATCTCCCGTCCAGGAGGTCATCCCCGGATTCCGCACGAAACACACTTGAATAATCCTCTATTATTGGGTGAATTCTGGGGGAAATCCCCATCTCTGGGGGCATGAAGTCACTGAGAGTATGTGAAAATTTTTTCATAGGTAGAGGGAATTGTTTTCCCTTGCATTGTCAGTGCTTACTCCCTTAAGAAGACGAATGTTGAGATGTTTATGCAGAGGTAGTAGCCGGAGGTAGCGTAGCGACTTCTGAAGGCTATAGATGATTTAAACATGCACAGATGATACCATGGGCATATCCGACTACCTTGCGAGCTATTCGATCATCACATTTTTGAGACCCATGGTTAGAAAGATACTGCCATTCACCCTCGCTGCCGTTGTCAGGCTTAATAAACACACAATCCACCTATGCCGAGGTTTGACCCAATCTGACTATTTTGTTATTGACTTGGTCTTGGAGCCAGTATTTAAACAAATAGAACTGTTTGAGGGTGTTCCTAAGGAACCAATGACAGGGGAAGTAATTTGGGCGATCAGTGAGAACTTCCTCTTCATAACTCTTTCATTTTGGAAACTATAGGATTCCCTAGTCCAAGGTGCTTTGGAAATAACTGAAAAAATGATCCTTATTAAATGATTAGGTCTAGTTCCTCTAATCTGAGAAAGAAGCTCTGGGATTCTAGACCTGATGAGGGGATTTCAGAGCCTAATGAGGATATGTAACCTTATTATCTCTCCTAGGCGGCGGTGGTGTGTTACGTGGGGTGCCTTTTGATTTTGAGGCAGACACTACTGATCTAGAGGCTATGCCTGAGGTGGAGGGCCTCGATGAGGCTATAAAGGTAGATCTTTTGGTAACAATTAAAGCTACATGGGGGCCTCTATTGGTGCAACAACAAAGATATTGGCCTTGGATACTCTTATTGTAGGAGCTATAGGAGGCAATAGACGTTCTTGCTTGGCTTGCTGCAAGGCTTATTCTAAACATTGAGCTTTGTCATAGAAGTATCGAAACCCACTTGGGAAGTTTTGAGTGATGAGATAAGGGACCATTTTGGTCTTCAAATTCTCCATGCACATCATTATAAGCTATTCATGGGTTAGTGGCATATCTATTGAATACATGAGGCCCTTCCACCTGGTGAAAAAGTCCACAATTCGCTCATCTGGCCTTTGCTTTCACTTGAAGAGATCGACAATACTAGTCTTCTGGGTGGTGGAACTGAACTGGTAGAGAAATTGACTACCAAGATCCTCCCAACCAGCTATTGAACCAATGGGTAATTAGCTATACCAAAAAAATGTGGGCCCTTCCAAGTTCTATAAAAAACACTAGAGTTTGGCGACTTTCTATTGTGTTGGAGTTCCTAGCATGGGTCCACATTGTGAAATGAAGTGGGCTAGATACCGCAGCGGATCATCTTTACCATTAAAGGAGGAGAAGTTTGGATTTACAAAACCTGTGGGTGCTATCTTATCATCCACCCATGCCGGATATGGCTTTCCATTAGATGGTATTACCACCTGTCGAGTTTCCAGAGCCTCAAGGTGAGTAATAAATGCTTCAATTGGATCATTTGAATGAGGATTTTCGATCTTGACAAGGGTCCCTAACCACCAATGCGTTGGTAGGTTCTTCAAAGTGGTAAGCGGGACCTATGAATCATGGAAAGACTAGTGAAATTACTTGAGGGTCTAGGGGAATAACCTATGGAGTGACCGATGGGACCTATGGAGTGGTCGGTGGAAACTGAGCCGGGTTGTCACACATCTTAGTTGGATTTGGTGATGCATATTGCGATCAATTTCCCTAAACTCCAGCCTCTACCTTGTCTAGATGGGTAGGGTGGTTGAGGTCACCAGGAGTCAACTCACCGGGGGTAGCTATACCTACCCTTGCTTCCCCGGTTGAGGATTACCATAATCTGGATTTCATTCCGCGACATGATCAATGAGGATATAATCAAAAATATTTTTATGTTCAACAATCTACTAGTGCAGTGCCACCTTTTCAGAAGGTGAAGGAAGGCCAATAAAAGTTCTTTGTTGGTGAGTATGGACACCTGCAAGGTTTTTCAGGTGTTGTACTACCCTAGCAGGCTATTACTCTTCTCCAGGACTTGTTCCAGTTCCCCCTTCCAGGTATATCTCAGGAATGACTGTGTTCACTGTGAAGACTCTTGGAGGTATATCCTTGATATCACTAGGTGAATCAGACTAGCGTAGGATAAGGATGAAATGTAGGGTAGTATACTAACCCCATCCATAGACTTGGACATGTGGGGAAGCCTCCTTGATAAATTTATGGAGCCTAGTGAATCTCTAAATGCATTTTTTCTGGAGGATATGATGATAACTAGGCAATGCAGGGTGTTGAGAAACAAGGAGTGTGGAAAACTCAATTAGGTGGCACTATTGGAAAATGTCTTAAAAGTGTTCCCGGATTTTTGGGTAAGCTAACCTTTGATTTTGGAGATAGAAAATCATTTTACCTAAGGTTCTGTAGAGTCACATAACCTCATCCTAGGTGAGGGACTTCTGAATGTTGAAGTTTGCAGTTACAATTGCCCGAAAACATCTCTAGGAAATGGTCTGCTGTGATAATTTCCCACAAAATTCTCAGATAAAACTTAGGATCTGACTCTTAGTTTCCCCAGTCATCGAATGGGTGAGGTTGAGGGACCATTAATGGAACTGATGTGGACTATTTCAGTGGTAGGATGGTCGGTGGAGAGTACGACATGTGAGATGAAAAACCACTACATCTTGGGATGCTTCCTGAGGACTGTTCTGATTGTACCACCACATCCATGTAATAAGGGCTTCCGAACACTACTTCTTATATAGGTATGGTAGTGGTTGGTGGTGAATTAGTCTATTTCTTTCCATCGATCGGTCCCTAGAACAACTCTCTGTGATCCCTTGTCAAGGAGGAGAATGATCCTGGTGATGATAGGGAGGATTTCACAACAAGACCCTAGAAAGGTGAAAAATATTCCTCTTCTTGTATGTATTTGTGGAGGGATTCAGGGATCCAGGGGATCTCAGTTTTCGGGATGATGACACCGATACACCTAGTTCCTTCCCCGGTCCCCGACATAGAGGATTGGGGTGAAGGATCCATCATCGAATCTCACTCCACCTTAGAGTCTGAAAAATATACAGGCTTGATTGCGATTCGAGTTTTATCAAGGTTCTTCTTCTGGTGGCGATGATCTATACTCCTACCCTGAGATGGTTCTTCAGGGTAAGGAAGATCTTCGACACAAGAAGGACCTCCTCTTGGAAAAGCTGGGGTGCGGGGAGCACCTAAGCATATTTCAAACAAAATACGAGGATGAACTCCATGATTGAGAGTGTTGGAGTAGGGAGGGACCATTCTAGGGCTGGTAAGAAGATAGGGAGGACCTCTATAGTGGTTTTCCATAGCATGGGGGGGGGGGATCTACACGTTGTCCAGCTTTGGTAGGTGTGGTATGAGGAGGACCTTCGTACTGACCATACTAGATATGGGAAAGACCCTCGTAGTAACTGCCGATGAAGCAGGGAGGGCCTCCACTAGAGTCCTTGAGGACATGGGTAGGACCTACATGTTGGTAACTAATAGGGAAAGGAGGATCCTCACATTTATAACCTAGCAGGCAAGGGAAATTTTCATACCTAAGATGAGAGGAATGAGGAGGACCTTCGTGTTGAGTGTCAACAAGATGGGGAGGACCTCCGCTCAGGCTGATGATGGTGGAATGGGGAGAACCTTCATGATAGATGTGACTGTAGGGAGGACCTCCACTCTGTCTAATGATAGTATGAGGATGAAATCTGTACTGAATTTCATCGTCATGGGTCGACCCATGATGCCTACCGCTTGCATCAGTGACTGGAGGAGTTACCTCAGCCTACTTGTGGGGTGGTTGGTGCCTCACTCCGAACCGGGCATGGAAGAGTTCCTTCTATGGGATAGGGAAGTTCCCCTGCTCAATAATAATAGGGGGATGATAGCTCATGCTAGTGGGGGTTCAGGCCACTTAATCCACTAAAGATGATGCCCCCTAGAGGGAATACTCTTGAGCTTTCACCCAGCACTGATATCAGGTTAGCCGAGCTAGGGCTGGCTGTGTAGGGGTATGGATCACTTGATCCTTGGTATGCAGGACCGAATGGTGATGATGATGTGTCCTGGTGGGATCCCTCCTTGGTGTCCCTCTGACAGGAGTTATAGTCGAAAGGACTCAGACATCTATTACTTCATCATCATAAGGTATTGAATCATAGGAGTGCTCCGGGGAGAGGCTCTTGGAGCTATTGAAGATCAGAGCAGGGAGTAGTGTCTCCCTACGTAGCCCTTGGGGGTGGTGGTGATGACAGGGAACTGATGAATCTAGTTCTTATCAGGCCATATCATTTGTCGGGATAACCCTTTTCTGTTTTTATCAACAAAAAAGAGTATTAATCACCCTCCTTTGAATAAATTCGGAGGTTGAGATGGGGCGTGGTTTCCTGGTAGCTGTGGTCATGAATGTTGTCGTAGAAGAGATGGAATCGTGTGGGACTACTGTGCTGGCATTTCCCCTTCCCCCACATCCATGGGTGGGAGGTGATTGGTTTTCTATATCTGTAGCTTGGTTCCTAGAAAGTAGGAAAATTTATCCATCAGTACAGATAGAAGGAAAGCGATGCCCAGTGTCCCAACGCTGTTCAGTCATCCATGGTTGGATAGAAAGATCCATACTGACAGCATCACAGACTGGGATGACCAATGATTAACTATCCCAAATCCTGATGAGTTTCATGCCAGGCCCACTATTTTCTTGGAGGGACCTGGCATCAGATATCTGGATCCGGTGACACACTTATCTGCTGATGTCTCGAATGATACTAATCATCATATTAAGGATAATAGATTCATGTTAGGTTCCCCATTTATGTTTCCAACACTTTCTCTGGGGTGCACATCTATCCGTCGAGATGTGCTGATTGTTTCTCTGCATTCCCACTTTCCAAAGGTGGGCAATATTCATCATTTATTCAGAGATGTTTTCTCCTTGATCAAAACGGGATGATGGGATGTCAGCCTCTCCTTCTGGGGATTTCTACTTGAAATTCATTGCCTTGTCCGGGTCTCCATTAAATATTATCACCTTGTTCTTGAAACTCTTCCCACTGCCGTATCTTTGTGGACACCGGTTAATTAAAATGATTCTGTCAAGACATTCCATGGGGTCAAGTTAGGGAAGAAACCTTCGGTAAGAGGAGTAGCCACGTTGGGAATCACTGGCATGTCTGGAAATTGAAACACTAGTACACATGAATTTATCCCCTTTATGATAGGGCTTCTTTAGGGCACAGAAGCCCAAGGAATCCCATGTCGAATGCGGGGTATCTTATGCCTGTTTCCATCAGATTCCGGGGATGACCTCCTTTTGATGGGAGGTTCAAACATTCCGATCGGTTTCTAATGGGTTTTTTCGTAGAACCGGAAACATCCAATGATTCCACATCCATTAAGACCTACTTTCTAAAGGTAGGCACTTATTAGTTTGTGGGATGATGAGGCTTAGGAATTTTCATTGGTCGAGAGGATGGGAGGTCGGACTCATCACACCTTTTTGAGGGGAATTATTGTCTACTCCAGGACTCTCTTTATAGATTTTAGTTATGTTCATGAATCCTTATTACATTACCAAGTATAAAATGAGATTTCCTTCAGATCTTACAATCAATGATTAAATATGTAGGAAATTTAGAGAATCTTATATATGTATTTTAGGTTCTTCATCGATAGAGAATCATCTGTATTTATTAGAGATTCTTGGTCAATGGTACCCTTTGACACATTTATATAGAAGTCTCTTGGTCATTATGATGACTATGCTGGTTTTAAAGCCACTCAGTGGGGCACTTGAAGTTTATTGTCATTCAGAAGGACATGGATTATTTCAGAGTTGGGATCGAACTCGCAGATGGGCTAACTACATATCCTTTGTTTAGAAAAGGAATTAAAACCCACGTAGTTCGAGTCAGGGAGTATGATGTTTATGATTGATGGCTCAAAGGAGGATGTCATAATTACTTTTACACTCTAAGCTCACGTGAGTCATGATCGGTGGGAGAAACAAGAGGTATTGGTAAAAATTAGACAATTATTCCATGAAAGATGCAATCATAAGAAATAATGTGGGGCTTATGTATGTATGACTACCCAGATAAATGAAGGTTAGGATTTAATTTAGGGAATAAATCCAGGAACAGGGTCCATAAAGGTATATGTGCTTCATGTAGATTTTGAATACTCTAACTTGGGGCTTACTCCTTAAAAGGAGGCCCAAATTAGGAGAAGAATTATGATTGGGTTTTACTCCTGAAAAGGAATCCCAGATCAAAGGTAAATTAGGACTGGTTAAGAGAAATTAAGACTGGGGCTTACTCCTAAAAAGGAGGCCCAGGTTAAGAGATTTGAAAAAAATAAGGGACTTGGGGCTTACTCCTGAAGAGGATGCCGATATTTGAGACTGGGGCTTATTTCTGAAAAGGAGGCCCAGGTTAAGGGAATTAAGGTTTGGGGCTTACTCCTGAGGAGGATGCCCAAATTAGGGGACTGGGGCTTACTCCTAAGGAGGATGTCCAGATTTGAGACTAGGGATTACTCCTGAAAAGGAGGCCCAGGTTAAGGATTATGACTCGGGATTATTCCTGAAAAGGAGGCCCAGGTTAAGGGAATTAAGGTTTGGGGCTTACTCCTGAGAAGGATTCCCAAATTAGGGGATTGGGGCTTACTCTTAAGGAGGATGCCCAGATTTGGGAACTTTAAGAATTGGGGCTTACTCCTAAGGTGGATGCCCAAGTTAAGAATTATGACTGGGACTTACTCCTGAAAAGGAGTCCCAGGTTAAGGGAATTAAGGTTTGGAGCTTACTCCTGAGGAGGATGCCCAAATTAGGGGATTTTGGATTACTCCTAAGGAGGATTCCCAAATTAGGGGACTGGGGCTTAGTCCTAAGGAGGATGCCCAGATTTGAGATCTTTAAGAATTGTGACTGGGGCTTATTCCTGAAAAGGAGGCCCAGGTAAAGGGAATTAAGGTTTGGGGCTTACTCTTGAGGAGGATGCCCAAATTAGGGGACTGGGGATTACTCTTAAGGAGGATGCCCAGATTTGAGACTGGGGCTTACTTCTAAAAAGGAGGCCCAGGTTAAGGGAATTAAGGTTTGGGGATTACTCTTGAGTAGGATGCCCAAATTAGGGGACTGGGGATTACTCCTAAGGAGGATGCCCAGATTTGGGAACTTTAAGAATTGGGGCTTAATCCTAAGGAGGATTCCCGAGTTAAGAATTATGACTGGGACTTACTCCTGAAAAGGAGGCCCAGGTTAATTGAGTTCTCTCATCTTAAAGGATGAGGTTGAATGAATGAAATCTGAATCTTTAGTGACATAAAGATGTGTAAATCACTAGGTTTTGAGAGATATTCTACAGAGTTCCTTTCAGATAAGGAATCAAAAATCAAGAAATCATTCCATAAATGGATTTGAAGAGTGTATTGAAGATTGAATCTTGAATAGGAGAGGTGGAATGGATTAAGAGGGGTGAAATGGGCAAGAAGGGCACCCAAAAAGGCAGGGGCGCGCAAGTCCTGGCAGGCGCGCAGGTACTGTGTGGGCGCGCAAGTCCTGGTTGCGCAGGTATTCCTATGAGACACATGGTGTACTTGCGCGACGGTTAACCAGCAGGGTAATACTTGAGCGACTCTTGATTAAAGCCTTTAGAATCCTCTTGAGGTTCTTCCAGAAAAGGGGCATGCAAGTTCTATTGAAGGAGTAAGGCGACGCGCAAGTGTGGCCTTTTCCCTTAAGGTCTGGCCACTCAGGCGTGCAAGTGTTGATGAGTTTCAGCACTTAGGCCTTCCTACCCCTCTTTAGATCTTCCGTTCTAGGTAAGAAATTACCTTAGAAGTGTTTTGGAAGCTTTAAGAAGAGACTAGGGCGCAGGGAGCTCAAATCTAAGTTTATGGAAAAAATCCTCCTCGAATGGGGGCCCCACAGGGTCTATTTATAGGCAGGAGAAGACCTCGGGCGGTTATCACTTAGGTTTTGCAAGTCACTTGCGCGACCATAATGCGTCACACAAGTGGACTTGCGCGGCTATGAGGAAACTTGCGCGACTTATGGGAAATATTCTCTTTGTTCATCCCTTTATCGATTTTTTATATTTTCTGCAAAGGATGAATCAATTTGTGCGAAGTCATTTCCCTTTACATTCCTTTGCACTCTGTGATGAAAAAGGAGCATCAACAAAAGTCCCCCCTCAGAGTTGGATCCGAAAGAAATGAGGATTTGACTCTGAGGAAAAAGAAGACATCCAAAGGAAAGGTGGCGCGCAAGTCTTGATGGTGCAGAGGTTGGCACGCAAGTGCGCGTCGTGCAGGGCCTGGCACGCAGGGGTACGACGCGTAGGGTTCTGGCCCTGCCTATAAATATAGGGCCTCACTTCCGTACAAGCATACGGATTTCCGGATTTCAAACCTTCGAGCTCTCGCCGCGCAGGTCACCTTAGCCGCGAAGGTTGCTCTATTTTCCGGTGTTTCCTTGATGGCGCACTGCTGTCAAGGTATCTGGGCCTGCGTGGTGATACTTGCGCGTCAACTACTTGCGCGACATATCCATACGTGCATGTCAAGTTTTAGACTTGCGCGCCTTAATGCCTTTTCCATTTTTTTGAATTCTTTCACAAATTTTATGAAAAATAAACCCATTTAAGAGTTAGTTTATTCATATTTTGTGCAGATTCAATGGCTCTTAGACCCGGAATAGTTGATGAACTGGCTAGCAAGAAGATTGATGACATGATGAACATTGTTGGCCATGATTACTATGATATCTACAATAGCACTTTCCCAGATTTGGCTAAGTACTTGAAGAAATATCATCTTAATTTCCCACAGAGAATCTACCTATCCCTGTATGGTCATGGTCATCTACAAGGAGTCAATGTTCCAAATGCAAATAACTATACTCCTGAAATACAGCTGCACTGCTACTCCTCTATTTCGGTTATGCTGTGCATTAAGAGCAACAACAATGGTGTGAACCTTCAAATTCTTCCTCCATGTCATTTCCTTGCAGATATGAAAATGGCATACCCATGGGATGAAATGTTTTCCACTGCCGGTTGGTGGAGGGAAGACAAAAATGGCATTAGAGCAATATCTGAAAAGAGTACTCTCTCCAAATGGCTCTTTACTTCCAATGCTCCATTCTCAAATCCATGTATCCATCTTCCAAGTCTCTTGGACAGAAACAGAATCACTGTTTGATCAGCAGAAAATTTTCTTAAACCGCACTCAAGAACATTATTTTACAATTGTTCCAAGAAGAGTAGGTATCACTGCATCTCTTGTGGTATCCAGTTGAATTAATGAATTCTAAGTGGTTGCTGATGAAGCTCGGGATTCCGTAAATCAAATGAAGAGTTATATTGAAAGCCTCTTGTAATTCTTGAAAAAGAGAAGAGACTCTAGTCTATGGATGTCCTTATATCTCCTATGCATCAAATGAAAAACACTTTCATCTTCAATCTTTTGTACCTGCATTCTCTTTTGCTACATGATTTATATTTTACCTAAGCCAATGGGCCTAGTAAGCATAGTTTTATTTTTACTAGGATTAATGTAAATAACCCTACAAACTTCGAACCTTTTAATTGCTCAATGTTACCTAAATCGTACAAAATGTATGTTTAGTGAGCTGGGAACTTGACTTTTATTCAGATATCCCTTGTCTTTTGTGGGCAGTTTAAAGTCATGCACGTCGGACATAAAAAGGATAATGTTTATGGTCGAAATAGCTTTGACTGAAATGGATTAGAATTGACTCAATTCCTTGAAAATTCATCTGAAAACATATTATCATACTCAAATATGAGGTAAAATATGTAAGCTATGACTTAAGAATATTTGAATCTGAGGAATGATATAAAAAAGAGGTAAAAGGAATTAGAAGAAGTAGTTTCCAAGAATGAAGTTACCATTATTTAACAAACCCGTTAGGGGGTTGAATTATGTTGGGCCACCTAAGGGCATTGTATTCATAGTTAAATAAAATAGTATCTTTTGGCTAACAAGTCTGTTATGTAGACTGTTTATGCAAGTCCGCCTATGGGCACATGCTGCATAGTCAGGCAAAAGAACTCTCAGAAATTCACTTTCCTAGTGCTAAAATCCAGTGAAAGTTTATGGAGATTCAAATCTTCCAAAGTATAGAGTTTGCTGTATGGAAAGAGGTACTTGAATATGGAGAAGATATTTCCAAACAAGATTATCAAAGAGCTGGATGAATATCACTCCTACGAAGGTCTGACCCAAACATAGGGAAGGAGAATATAAACCATAGACTTGAATACTTTCAGATCATGAAAAAGGATATGGGACAGATATGTTAAGGATGACTATTTTTATGGATCCCTACATACTGTCATTTAAGACAAATAAGGAAAAAAGAGGCATTCTTCCCAAGAATGAAGTTACCACTATCCGAAAAACCTATTAGGGGGTTGAATTATGCAGGGCCACCTAAGGGCATTGGTTTCATAGTCAAATAATAGTATCTTTTGGCTAACAAGTCTGTTATGCAGACTGTTTATGCAAGGCCACCTATGGGCATGTGATGCATGGTCAGGAAAAAGAACTCTCAGAAGTTTGACATTTTTGTGACTAGAAGTCATGAAAAGGGTTATGAGGATCTGAAAATATTCAAGGATAGAATTATGACACATAAAGATGGGTATTGTTCAATGTATACAGAGATACACAGATCAATGCTAACCATAATCATGTTGTGGCTGGGTCCTGAATTGAAATGTTGGACTTCAATACGTATCCCATAAGGATGAGAATCAAGCCATACATAGTTCTTAAACTACAGTTTAACGTCGTGTTGGACAAAAGGATTAGAGATCTTAGTTTAGGGTCATAGATCTTGGACCATTGTAAGAAATACACAGTATGTGTTTTCATGGGGAATTTTTAGCCAAGGGACTGAAAGTGGAATTTGGGGTTAGTCCCAAAGACTTGGGGCTGGATTCGAGGGACACTCAAACGTTCTGACGTATCCCATAAGGATGGGAATCAAGCCCACGTAGTTCTAGAAATACATTTTGTACAAATTTGGTTCGTACATGTGAAGGGTGAAAGGGGACATTAGTAAAATGATGGTTTAACCCAAGATAAAAGGTTTGGGCATTGCCATGTATGCACGTAGTCTTTGAAATGAAACATGATTAAAAAAAATCAATGTAAATAATGGTTCCCTCTCAGGTGAGGGTATCAAAGAATATTGTAGTTTATTGTCATACTGGACAAAAGTGTTGTATAGTTTAACGTCGTATAACAAGGAAGAAAGTGAACCAATGTAAAGATATTGATTCTAGGGGTGGTTTCATGAATTAACATCTTATGAGATGGAGATGAACCGACGTGAAGAGATTGGTTTTGGGCTTGAACCTTGGGAGGTTGCCTACGTACCCAACCTGGAAGGCAAGGATCAAAGTTCACGTAGTTCAATTAAAGAATGAATTAATGATCATGTTGTTCTTGGGGAAAACAACCTAAAAAATGATGTTGGGACTTACACATGGTTAGCGGCCCAGAGAGAGTGTTATGGTTGAGGTTTTCTCTAAGCTCACGTGAGTCATACTCGGTGTGAGAAACAAGAGGTAACAACAACCTTAACGATGCATAGTTTAATTTCATGTAGGACATATAAAAGGACTATGCAGTTTAAAGTCTTGCAGTTAGGACTATTGGTGCTGCACAGTTTAGTGTCATGTAGCAGGGACAAAGTACAGTTTAATGTCATGTAGGACGTATCACGGACTTTCTGTACAGTTTAGCGTCATTTAGTTAGGACTATGGGGAAAATATAGTTTAACGTAATGTTGGACGAAAGGGGGACTATGTATTTTAATGTCATGCAGGGAGGATAAAAGAGTACACCATTTAACGTCATGTTGGATGCATTGGGGATTTTTTTTTCTTTTCCCACAGTTTAGCGTCATGTTGGACGAAAATGTGAATAGTTTAAGGTCATATGCACGGACCGTGGATGGTTCAGTTTAATGTCATGCTGGAAAAAAATGTAGTTTAAGGTTATATAGGACCTTTGATGATTATTTAGTTTAACATCTTTACAGATGTAAGGGACTTGAAAATAGTTTAGGGTCATATGCATGGACCATTGATGATGCAGTTTAAGGTCATACAGGACCTAGTTACAGTTTAAGGTCATACTGGACCATTTTGGAGACACAGTTTAACGTCATGTTGGACCAAGTTACAGTTTAAGGTCATAATAGACCATTTCTGTATAGTTTAACGTCATATAGAAAGGACAAGAAAGGTACTTTGCAGTTTATACAAAATACTTCTTCAAAAATCAGGCATTGGTTGGAGTAGGGATGAGTTCTCCATCCATTGAGATTAATGAATAAGCTCCATTGAAGTAGACCCTATGTATTGAATAAGGTACTTCCCATTTTGGCTCAAGCTTGGGAGGTTTCTTTCCTGGTATCATTGGAGTTCTGAGAACTAATACCAATTCTCCCTGAGTGAATGAACGGAGAAGAACTTTTTTGTTAAAAGCTCGTGCTATTCGATTCTGATAGACTTCCAAGTGGTGTAAAGTGCACAATATTTTCTCATATAACCGTTCTAATTCATTCAATCGCTTTTGAGATTGTTCATCTGTAGATGATTGATCACAAATGGAAACTCTGAGTGAGGGTAGTTGAACTTCAATGGGCAAGACGGCTTCTGTTCCATATACCAATGAATATGGAGTTGACAGAGTTGCAATGCGGGTTGTAGTCCGATAAGCCCATAAAGCATGAAAGAGTTTATCAGGCCATGACCTCTTATCTTTATCTACCATATTTTGCAGTATATTTGAAAGAGTCTTGTTAAAGGCTTATATCTGGCCGTTGGACACTGCATGATACCGAGATGAATGGTTGGATTTGATGCTGTATTCTTGAAACAACTTCTTCACCTCGGATGAACAGAAATTGTTGCCATTGTTTGTAAATATTGTATGAGGGACACAAAATCTGGTAATGATGTTAGACTTGATGAAGCTAACAACAAATTTATAAATGACTTCCTTGAGAGGTATTGCCTCTTCCCATTTGGAAAAGAAGTTAGTATCAGTAAGAATGTACTTAAACTGCTTGGCCGTAGCTGAAGGGTAAGGTCCCACCACATCCATTCCCCATGTGGCAAATGGCCATGAGTATTTAGCTGTATGAAGAAACTCTGGAGGTTGATGAATGAAGTTGGCATGTACTTGGAATGAATGAAACATCTTTGTGAAATCGACACAATCTCGTATCATTGAAGGCCAAAAGTATCCAAGCCTTCAAATCTGACCAGACAGTCTATGTCCAGACTGGTGGGCACCACAGACTCTTGCATACACTTCTTTCATGACAGCCATTGTCTCTTCACCATCAATGCATCTGAAGAGAAATCCATCAAAACCACGTTTGTAGAGAATTTTCTCTAGGTGATCTGGGCTATCATAAAGAGTAAAATTAACCACACGTCACCGAATTTGTTATTTCTCAGCTCTATCAGGTGGAAGTGTTCCATTTTGAAGGTATTCCCTAATAGGTGACATCCATCCTATAGTATGACCATACGGTTCAGGAATGGGACAAATTTCATTAATTTCCTTTGTTCTGATTCAAACATAAGGTGAAATTGCACGACGGTGGGCAATACTGATGGTTGTCTCATCCCGATTTGGATCTGCCAGAGCTGTGGCTATATTATCCAATGCATCAGCTTGAGCATTTTGTGATCTTGGGACATAAGAAAATGTCGGTTCCAAAGGTAATTCCACCATTAACTCTCTGACATAATCATACAAAGGGATTAGTTCTTCTTTTCTGATGGCACAATCCCCATTGACTTGTTTGATTACCAGGTCTGAATCACCTTTCACCTTTAAGTGATTCACTTGTGCTTGAAGTGCTAATTCCAAACCTAGGATGAGAGCTTGGTATTCTGCTTCATTATTGGTACCACCTTCTCACAATAAGAAGGAATAAGGTAACACTGCCTTTTCTGGAGAAATGAGCACAATTCCTAAGCCAACTTTGTTGAATTTAGGATTTTTCATTTTCCTCCCTGTTGGACTTATGGAAGCACCATTAAAATATATTTCCCATGCCTGAGGACTTTCTTGAATAGAGAAGATTTCCTCATCAGGGAGTTCAATATCTGAAGATGTGTCTTCCACTGAAGGGTGTTCAGCTAGGAAATCAGCCAGAGCTTGGCCCTTTATCGCCTTTTGAGACACATACTGAATGTCGAATTGCTGCAAAATAACTACCCACCTTGCCAGACGTCCTGTAAGGATTGGATGACTTAGGATAAATTTGAGCGGGTTATTGCGAGAAACCAATTGGACCTCGTGATGTTGCAGGTAGTGTCTCAACTTCTGAACTGCAAAGATTAATGCCAGGTAGCACTTCTCAATACTTGAATACCAGGTTTCTACTTCAAGAATTGTTCGACTGAGATAGTAGAGACTGTTTTCATTCCCATCATCATTATTTTGAGCAAGAACGACACCCAATGATCACTCTAGAGCTTTTACATAGAGGATAAGTGGTATTCCTTCAACAGGTGGCATGAGTACCGGTGGACTCAAGAGGTATTTCTTGAGAATATCGAATGCTTCTTGACATTATTCAGTCCACTGGTAAGTGACTCCCTTCTTCATCAATTTGGTTAAGGGTAAACTTTTTCCTGCTAAATTGGCGATGAAACGCCGAATATAGGCTAAGTGTCCTTGAAGTCCTCTTAATTCTTTCAAATTTTGAGGAGGTGACATACCAAGGATTGACTTGGTCTTCTCAGGATCGACTTCAATACCACGATGGCGTACAACAAAGCCGAGAAATTTTCCTAAGGTTACCCCAAAATCACATTTTAAGGGGTTCATCTTTAAATTATGTTGTCGAAGATTGCAGAATATGACTTCCAAATCAGCCAAGTGATTAGAACGTTGTTTGGATTTAACTACCAAATCGTCTACATAGCATTCAAAAAACTTCCCTAAGAAGGGTTTTAAGATACGATGCATGGCACGCTGATAAGTTGCACCTGCATTCTTTAAGACGAAGGGCATTACTCGGTAGCAAAACAAACCCTGAGGGGCTCTGAAGGCTATAGATTCCTCATCTTCTGGGGCCATTCGGATCTGATTATATCCGAAATATCCATCCATGAAGGAAAGTGCTTCATAGCCAGCTGTTGCATCAATTAGAAGTTCTGTAATCGGAACTAGGAAATCATCCTTAATACAATGCTGATTAAGATCTCTGAAATCAATGCAAACTCGAATTTTTCCGTTCTTTTTCTTTATAGGGACAATATTAGCCAACCATTTGGGATATTGAACTTCTCTGATGAAGTTAGCTTTGATAATATTATCCACTTCAGCTTCAATTTTGGAAGCATAAGTTGGGTGTGTTCTTCTCGCGGCTTGCTTAAATCCTCGATGTTCTTATAGTAAACCCAAATGATGAGTAGCAACATCAGGATCAAGCCCGAGAATTTCTGTATAGTTCTAGGAAAATATATCTCTATTTTTTTTAGAAAAGAAATATACATCTCGTTCTCTTCAAGATTCATGGCCGCACTAATTAAAGTGGGGCGCAGATCTCCTTTTGTATCCAAATTTATTTCTCTGAGTTCATCCACAGTGGTAGAGATACCCTCTTCAAATGCTGGAGGAGCATCTCTGAGATCTTCCTCTTCTTCTTCATCATGTGTTATTTCTTCCATTTCTACTTTCATAGTAGATGATAAAGTATAATTCTCATGATCTGAAGAGATGTCAAAATTTGCATATCTTGAAGAAGAAGCTTCCATTTCCGACCCGATTGATGATGAAGGGTCTTCTTTGGGTAATAAAGAGGAGATGATAGATTGAGAATCGACATCATTGTTCACCTCTGATGTTTCTATAACTTCTTCTGGCCTAATCGGTGAAGCATATACATGTTGGATTTCAGAAGATGAAATGAAGACGTCTCCATTTGTGCTTTCATCACTGCTTGGTAGATTACCAATTTCTCCCATGTTGTCTGGATCGATTTCCATAATTAACATTAAGGATCTTTCCATAAGAGTATTTTGATTTGGGTCTATCTTGTCAATTTGACTGATAGAAAACACATAATCTGTACTCACATGTGTAAATGGATTTACTGGAATTTTTTCCAAACCATATGGAGCATTAACTTTGGTAATCTCCTTTGTTGTGGATTTCTCCTTTCCCTTCATGTGATAGAAATCCACCTCAATGTATTGAGACTCACATGTCTTGAACGGGGCCTTATCACCATACAATGTCCCAACTTGAACATCAAAACAATATTTGAGACATTGATGGTATGATGAAGGGATAACCGCATGTTGATGTAGCCAGGGTCTTCCAAGCTAGATGTTGAAGGCTGAGTCTTGATCAACAACCATGAAATCTGAATTGGATACAAGATCTCCAAACTGAGTTCTGAGTGTAACTTCACCCAGTGTTTCTTGTTCATTTGTATCATATCCTTGTAACATCATGGTAGAAGAAGATAAATCAGATTCCTTGAGGCCCAATTGACGAAGTGTACGAATGGGCATGAGGTTGACTCCTGAACCATTGTCAATGAAAGCTCTTCGAACATCTACGCCATTGACCTTGCTAGACAAGTACAATGGTCTAATATGTCCATGCACAACATCATCTTCATCTTCATTAGTAAAAGATATTATTGCATGGAATTCTACAGGATTATTCTCTATGTGATAGACTTCAGCCGCAGTAATTTCAGTTTCAAACTCTTAAGGACTTGACAAAGCCTCTATGAGTTCTTCCCAAAGATCTTTTGACAGATTCAGAGCATCTAGAATTGATAACTTGGATGGTACTTGGGCCAAGTGTTTCAATATATCATACTTTTGATCCGGAGGTCTGCATTTCCTAATAGGAATATGTGGTTTAGTAGGTACCTTGGAAGAAGATTCTTTGGAAGTTGACGCATATTGTATTGGGATACGAGTTGAAAATATTCCTGGTTTTGGAAGATTAGACCGATTAGATCCATTTACTTGCTGAGAGGAAGAAGATGGAACCTTCAACCGGTCTTCCAAAATAACTATTCTAGGACTGAATTTTCTATTGGTAAGAGAACTTGATTATTCTTGTTGAGCTCGCTGAAGGGCTCTACCAGGAGTTTCTGCTGCGTACACAGTTCTAGAAGGGGTAGAATTGGAATAGTGGCTTCTGAAAGATCCACGTCTTCCCCTATATCCTGAGCCCCTGGAACTTCCTCTGATTCCTCTGTTTGATACAGGGAATTCAGGCTCATTGAAATCGAAACTTCGACTGGCATATGGATCTGTTAATTGAATCATATTAACAGAACCAAATATTAACTCTTCTTATGATGAAGAATCTGCCTGATTAGCCTATTTAGGTTGTGCCATTTGGTGGGGCGGTGCCCGTGGCTTTGAAGTAGATGGCATGAAGTCCACCAAAGTCAAAGATAACTTAGGCTTTGACACATACTCATCTTCTTCTGATTCTTCTTCTTTCTTTGAATCATGCCATTTCTTTGAGGACTTTCCCTCTGACAAAGAGGGTTTTCCACAACATTCATGGCAGAAGACACAATTTGTTTCTTTAATTGTGTTCGCAAAATATCATGAGTTCGATTGATTGTCTTTCTGACCATCCAATCATCATACTTTTGTGCATTTTTTCTTTTTTACTTCTTGCTATTCACCTTCCTCCTCTGGAACTGTAGCAGTGACACATGCTACCTGGGATGAGGAGCCTTTCAATGTGACTTGTCCCGAGTCGACCATATTTTGCAGGAGGTCTTTGAAGACAAAACACTCCTAGATGGGATGCCCAAAAATTTTATGAAAAGGGAAATAATTAGGACGATATTCATCTCCTTTCTTGTTTGGCCTCTTGGGTATTAGAAATTGAACCGAATTGTTTTCCAGAGCCGAAATTAAATAACCAGGAACTTGTTCATTTCAGAAAGAGTATGTTTTGCTCTTCAGACCCTCAAATTGTTTTTGTCTTTGATCTTTTTGATCGTCTGGATGAAAAGTCCTTTGTTTTTGGCGCTCAGAAGGTGGAGCCCTTCGAGAAGATGAAGGTTTTGAGGTAGAAACAGGTACAGGTGCTTGTTTAAGCATAATTGTAGTAGTTCCTTCTTTACCCATTCTCCTTCCTGGAGCTGATGGAATTACACGAGATTTAGCCTTAGCCTGTATAAGGGAATCTTCAATTTGCTGAGCGATTGAAGTAAGGTCTCTAAACCCTCCTGTGTATTTCACAGGGATTAACGGCGTGCGTAATTCATCACGCAGATTTTCCACACAGATTGGCAACAATTCTTCTTGAGGGAGTGCTAAACTCAAGGAATATGTTAATACCTTCCATCGAGCAATGAAATCAGAGACACTTTCATTATCCCTTTGCTTACAGTTTGTAAGATCGAAAAATGTTGTCTTTGGAAAAGTTGAGCTGAACTGAAGGAGGAATTTTTGGCGAAGATCCTCCCATCTGGTAATTGACCGGGATTGCAAGCTTGTATACCAAACAAAATCTGGTCCTTGCAAGGTTCGCACGACGCATCTGAGTTTCACTGCTTCTTGCTGCTCCGGAGTTCCCATCATAGGATCGCAAAAAGACACATAATGCATCAAATGTTGTTCAGGATCACCTGATCCATTAAAAATAGGGAATACAGGGTTCCCAAAACTGGATGGAGGAGAAATTGAATCTACCCATTCAGGGTAAACTTTCTTTTCTGGTTGAACTTGCGCACGTTTCCCTTCTATAGTTTCTAACCGAGATGTTAATGACTCAACAATAGTTATTAACTTTTGAGAAACATCCAGTTGAACTTGTACTTGGGTAGGTGCAATGAATGGAGCTTGGACAGATGTGGCGATTGGTGCTGCAACTGATGGTAGCACTGCCAATTGTTGTTGCACTTGACCAATAAGATTAGACCTGTGAGGGTGTACTGAGAGAGGATGATATTTTTGATCCATCTCAGTAGCTGCAACAAATTCCTTTGGCTGACTGACTCTAGCATGATTAAGAAGGAGACTACTCTGAAATAGTTCTGCATTCAACCTTATAAATTCCTTCATTTCTTCTTCCTGTCATGCAAACATTTTCTCTAGTGAGAGCGATTGACCTTATCCAGAGGAAGGATATGTAACCTGGTTCTTTCCCTTCCCTTTGTTGGATCCTTTTTGGAGAGGGGGAAATGGGTTACTCGAAGGATTACCTAGGTTATGAGTAATCCTTTGACTTCGTGTACGCACACCTTCTTCATTTGTGTCGGTACGTACATCTTCTTGAGCAGAAACCTCTTCATCTGAATCCCCTGAGTGAGCCTCATCTGGTGGATCGGCAACAACGACATTGATGACATTGATTGATGCATAACTCATCGCATCCCTTCTATCAGCATTTCTGTGATATTGTCTTCTTCCATGTCTTTGATGAGACATTTCCTTTTGTTGATTCGATCCCTCAGTAACTTCTTGGTGAACCGTAATTTGGAGGGAATCTCCGGATAATTTTTCTCTTCGTTCCTCTTGAGGTTTCTTCCCCAATCGAGAAAAGGCCGACTTTCTCTGAGGAGGGGATTGATGATTTGAAAAAGTCCCCAGTCCAGTGGACTGGGGCTGTTCCTGCTATTCTTGCTCAACTCCCTGAATCCTTTTTGTTGATTCTGAGGGTTGGTTTAAAAGAGTCCCCAGTCTGGCAAGCTGGGGTGGTTCTTGAAATTCTATGTCTGAGACTTTATTGAAAGTCCTCCTGATCTTGCAAACCTTAGTCTGGAAATTAGCTGGATGCATTAACCTGTATCCTCTTTTATCACCCGGTTCAAAAGACCGTTGGATGATTTCTGACACTTCTGTCACTTGGTGACGTGCTTGCTCCAAACGAGAGGCCTATTTAATATTCTCATTTGCTTGATGCAAGAGTAATTCAACAACTTGTTCTCTGTATTCTTGATTTTGAGAGGAACTAGTTGAAGCCTGTTGTTGGGAAAGCTTTTGATTACAAACAAAGCCCATTGACTGTGGCCGTCCATGGGCAATAACATTGCATGAGACCATTTTCGGCGGGCTTTGCTGACTGGAGAGCACCGTGAAATGCAGTGCTCCATGAACACCTCATCCTATGACACGAATACCAGATGGGGCATTGGAAATTAACTGACGAAATCTTCTTAGTGCGCCAAGGCATGAACATTGAAGGGATCTTTACTGCTTTTCAGCCTTAGGATATCAAGAGACTGATAGAGACGCCAAATCAATCTGACGTTGTAACCCTTCTATTATCTTAAGATGATTTTCATATTCATCATAAGATAATACTTTCTTTTTTAACTGACAAAGAGTTTTCCATATGTTGAGACAAATATCATGAATTTCATCTTCCGTCAACATTTCTGGAATATTATACTGAGAGTCAGCCAAAGGCCAAAACATGACTGGCACTTCACCTTTCTCCAGTTGTTTTCTCATGTTCAGCATTTCCTCTTTATCATTTGATGAAGATTATTCTACCTGATTTGACCAGAGTTGGTGTTTCCTTTTTTCTTCATTGGATTCAACAGTATTGGTAGAGAAATCATTGATCAAACTAGAAGATGCATGACTTAGGGGTGGTTCAGAGAATGACCTACACCCTGGGATATCTTCTGATCGAGAAAGTATTTCACCTACTAGCGATGAAGCTTCAGACATGACTGGTTTCGCATTTGAAAGTGCCTCAAGATAAGAGGGCTTTCTCGACACTACATTGTCCACTGGAGCATTTTCCGGGCAATGTGCATCACTACTGCGGGGATGAATTTCGCAACAAAATTCATCATCATGGGGAGGAACACCATAATGGGTTACAATAAAAGATGAGATCTCTTGCTCCTTGGTCTTTTGACCACATAGAGGGTTCCTGTGGCTCTCATCTGAAGATGAAACTTTGAGATCGACTGAATTATCATGAAGCAAGCCTTCATGAGGAAGTGTCTATTGAAGACCTTCGGAATTAATGTTCCCACTATTGGGAAATGAGGGAGTAGAATCTTGAATTTCAATAGATAATTCTCTGAGGACTTCAAGAACTCCAGCATCAAGAAAGGCCTTGTTACAGATTGGCTCTTGATCTCCTGACTGTGTTGGGCGGGTATTTTTCTTAGACGTCTTCTTACTCACCTTGGAAACCACTTTTTGACAAAAGTGGCTGCTCTGAGCAGGTGTATATGCCTGATTAGGAAAGATGGCCAGGTTAGGCTGACGATCTCTACTCAAATCAGGTGTATGTGCTTGACTTGGTTGTCCGTATGATATGGGGGAGTATGCCCCACAACCCTCTTGGACTGGAACAGATGTGTGTGTCTGTTCCAGAGTGAATTGTTGATGCATCACTCCACTGGTAGGGATAGATTTATGTGTCTTTCCCTGAGATGCCGCTGAAGTTGTTATAATATCCTGACAGGAATCCAGAATATGAACATGGATTTGCTTCTGCTCTTTCACCATTGATAGAATATGCTTGGTGACTTCAGCTGCCAGAACAGGAATATACGTCCATTCTGGGCTTGGAGCAAGTGTATGTGCCTGCTCCTGTCCTCCTTTTCCTGTCAGTGAATCCTGACAGTACTCAAGTGTGGGGGTAGAGAGTTGAGTCTGCCTCCTATTTGTTGTCGAGGATTTCCGACTAACTTCTCCGAATGCTACCAAGCGAGACTATTGATAGAATTGATAAATACTAGCAGGTGTATATGCCTGCTAATTTCACTTCTCCAAACTTGGTTGATGAGATCCATCATATGTAGTCAGAAGAGCCTGCTGACTAGCTGATGATGTATAAAAAGGTGTATGTTCCTGCCTATAGTACTCCACTGGAATTTCCTGGCAGGATTGGCGTGATGCTGCCAGATGAGTCTGCTGGACAGTGGAATTAAAACGGGCAGGTGTATGTGCCTACTCGTTTCTTGCCACCAAGTTAGGTTGGTGGACTTCGCCGTAGATGGTAGAGATGAGAACCTGCTCACTGTTGACCGGATTCCGCCTTTGGTGGTTCGTCTTGCTTGCTCAGGTTCGAGGAACCTGAGCCGAACGCCTGGAGTCGGTACCCTCATCATGTTGAGGGCGCACTGCCGCACGAGTCTGGCGGCGATTTTTGGTGGGAGCCCTCAGGAAGGACTCCTGTATTTTTGAATTAAGGCCCTGAGGGACCTGCTCATTCACCTACCCAGAATAAGGGAGCGAATGGTGATTGCGTTCTGGGGATAACGACCCGAAACGGTTGGAGAAGGTAGTCAGCACCGCCTACTTCTTGATCACTGGCCGTTGTTGTCCGAACAACCGATGCGAGTTATTTACTTGGAGGGATTGTCAGGCATCCTATAGAGTTGGGATGATACCGTGTTGACAGTACTCTTTAACCAGTGCGTTTGATACCCAGCGTTGAAGATGATGAGTAGGTGATATCGTCCTTAGAGCGGAAGACAATCTAGTAGGAGCAGCAGCAGTGGCATTTGCAGCAGTAGTATTCACAGGTGTGAACTTGAGAGCAGCTATTCTAGAAATGCAGAAGATCTTGGAAAAGAGTGCCATTTGATATAACAAACGTAATAAAGATAAATTCATCCACTACATCTTTTGGATGAGCACATATGTCAATGATTTTTTTTGTTGGCCCTCTCATTGAGTTTTAAATAGGGGCCTAATAAAATAGGTAAAACATCATTTTAACATGGTTAAGGATTCATGTAGGGTTCACCATTTTTGTTTCCCTCGGATTCTGGGGATGACCTCCTTTTGATGTGAGGTTCAAACATTCCGATTGGTTTCTAACGGGTTTGTTCGTAGAACCAGAAACATCCAATGATTCCACATCCATTCGGACCTACTTTCCAAAGGTAGGCGCTTATTAGTTTGTGGGATGATGAGGCTTAGGAATTTGCATTGGTTGAGAGTATGGGAAGTCAGACTCATCACACCTTTTTGAGGGGAATTATTGTCTACTCCGGGACTCTCTTTATAGATTTAAGTTATGTTTGTGAATCCTTATTACATTACCAAGTATAAAATGAGATTTCCTTCAGATCTGACAATCAATGATTAAATATGTAGGAAATTTAGAGAATCTTTTATATGTATTCGAGGTTCTTCATTGATAGAGAATCATCTGTATTTATTAGATATTCTTGGTCAATGGTACCCTTAGACACATTTATATAGAAGTCTCTTGGTCATTATGATGACCATGTTGGTTTTAAAGCCACTTAGTGGGGCACTTGAAGTTTATTGTCATTCAGAAGGACATGGATTATTTCAGAGTTGGGATCGAACCCACAGATAGGCTACCTACGTATCCTTTGATTTGAAAAGGAATCAGAATCCATGTAGTTCAATTAAGGGTGTATGATGTTTATAATTGATGGCTCAAAGGAGGATGTCATAATTACTTTTACACTCTAAGCTCACGTGAGTCATGCTCGGTGGGAGAAACAATAGGTATTGGTAAAAATTAGACAATTATGCCATGAAAGATGAAATCATAAGAAATAATGTGGGGCTTATGTATATATGACTGCCCAGATAAATGAAGGTTAGGATTTACTTTAGGGAAGAAATCCAGGAACATGGTCCATAAAGGTATATGTGCTTCATGGAGATTTTGAATACTCTAACTTTGGGCTTACTCCTAAAAAGGAGGCCCAAATTAGGAGAAGACTTATGATTGGGTTTTACTCTTGAAAAGGAATCCCAGATCAAAGGTAAATTAGGATTGGTTAAGAGAAATTAAGACTGGGGCTTACTCCTGAAAAGGAGGCCCAAGTTAATAGATTTGAAAAAAATAAAGGACTTGGGGCTTACTCCTGAAGAGGATGCCGATATTTGAGACTGGGGATTATTCCTAAAAAGGAGGCCCAGGTTAAGGGAATTAAGGTTTGGGGCTTACTCCTGAGGAGGATGCCCAAATTAGGGGACTGGGGCTTACTCCTAAGGAGGATTCCCAGATTTGAGACTGGGGCTTACTCCTGAAAAGGAGGCCCAGGTTAAGGATTATGACTGGGGATTATTCCTGAAAAGGAGGCCCAGGTTAAGGGAATTAAGGTTTGGGGCTTACTCCTGAGGAGGATGCCCAAATTAGGGGACTAGGGATTACTCCTAAGGAGGATGCCCAGATTTGGGAACTTTAAGAATTGGGGCTTACTCCTAAGGAAGATTCCCAAGTTAATAATTATGATTGGGACTTACTCCTGAAAAGGAGGCCCAGGTAAAGGGAATTAAGTTTTGGGGCTTACTCCTGAGGAGGATGCCCAAATTAGGGGATTGAGGCTTACTCCTGAGGAGGATGCCCAAATTAGGGGACTGGGGCTTACTCCTAAGGAGGATTCCCAGATTTGAGAACTTTAAGAATTGTGACTGGGGCTTATTCCTGAAAAGGAGGCCCAGGTTAAGGGAATTAAGGTTTGGGGATTACTCCTAAGGAGGATGTCCAAATTAGGGGACTGAGGCTTACTCATAAGGAGGATGCCCAGATTTGAGACTGGGGCTTACTCCTGAAAAGGAGGCCCAGGTTAATGGAATTAATGTTTGGGGCTTACTCCTGAGGAGGATGCCCAAATTAGGGGACTGGGGCGTACTCCTAAGGAGGATTCCCAGATTTGGGAACTTTAAGAATTGGGGCTTACTCCTAAGGAGGATGCCTGAGTTAAGAATTATGACTGGGGCGTACTCCTGAAAAGGAGGCCCAGGTTAATTGAGTTCTCTCATATTAAAGTATGAGGTTGAATGAATGAAATCTCAATCTTTAGTGACATAAAGATGTGTAAATCACTAGGTTTTGAGAGATATTCTACAGAGTTCCTTTCAGATAAGGAATCAAAAATCAAGAAATCATGCCATAAATGGCTTTGAATAGTGTCTTGAAGATTGAATCTTGAATAGGAGAGGTGGAATGGCTTAAGAGGGGTGAAATGGGCAAGAAGGGCACCCAAAAAGGCAGGGACGCGCAAGTCTTGGCAGGCGCGCAGGTACTGTGTGGGCGCACATGTCCTGGTTGCGCAGGTATGCCTCCGCGACACATGGTGTACTTGCACGACGGTTAACCAGCAGGGTAATACTTGAGAGACTCTTGATTAAAGCCTTTATAATCCTCTTTATGTTCTTCCAGAAAAGGGGCGCACAAGTTCTATTGAAGGAGTAAGGCGGCGCACAAGTGTGGCCTTTTCCCTTAAGGGCTGGCCACTTAGGCGCGCAAGTGTTGATGAGTTTCAACACTTAGGCCTTCCTCCCCCTCTTTAGATCTTCCATTCTAGGTAAGAAATTACCTTAGAAGTGTTTCAGAAGCTTTGAGAAGAGACTAGGGTGCCGAGAGCTCAAATCTGAGTTTCTGGAATAAATCCTCCTCAAATGTGGGTCCCACAGGGTCTATTTATAGGCAGGAGAAGACCCCGAGCGGTTATCACTTAGGTCGCGCAAGTCACTTGCGCGACCATAATGCGTCGCGCAAGTGGACTTACGCGCCTATGAGGAAACTTGCGTGACTTATGGGCAATCTTCTCTTTGTTCATCCCTTTGTCAATTTTTGATATTTTCTACAAAGGATGAATCAATTTGTGCTAAGTGTTTTCCATTTACATTCCTTTTCACTCTGTGACGAAAAAGGAGTGTCGACAATGCCAGATGCATATCTATGAGATTTTCCTCAGCTTCCCCTTTCTAGCACGGGGTATGCCATGAGTTTAATGTCCAATGTAGATGGATCAGATAGATCAGAACACTGATGAGAGTGGATCATATGGGTGCATCCCTAGGAGGAATCACCAGGAAGGTTTACCAGATGGATGTATCAGAACGCCCAAAAAGAGTGGACCTAGGGTGGTGTGTCCCACAAAGTGGAAAATTTCACGCTGTGAAAGTTGATCTGGACACCTCATAGGGTGGATCAGAGAAGAGGATGGTCCATGCAAAGAGGGAACCAAGGTTTACGATTGGTTGTGATTGAACCTCAAGGAGGCTTCCTATGTAACCAAAAAGGGATAAAAACCCACATAGTTTGAGAGGGTGAGTTATGGGTTTGGGGTGTACACTATGGAAAACAACCTGAAGTACTTGTTGGGGCTTATGTGTGGTTAGCAGCTCGTCACAAGAGGGACACTCTTAGTTGGGGGAGTATAGATTGAGTGTAGGGATTACGTATGGTTAGCATCTCAGGAACTAGTCTGACACCACTAAGGGGAGGACCAAGGATATGGGTCCCAACAAAGGGGACACTGAAGATTACTAGTGCTTGGGGTTGAACCTCAAGGAGGCTTCCTATATACCCTGCATAGGAGATAGGGATCAAAACCTATATAGTTTGAAAGAATACAATTTAACATCATGTGGGATGGAAGGGGGGATATAGTTTAATGTCATGCGATATGAGGGTGAATCAATGTGAAGTGGTCGGGACTGATGGGTGATGGGCATGAACCTCAGGGTGGCTTCCTACGTACCTTTCTTGAAAAGGGAAAGGATCAAAGTCCAAGAAACTCAGAAAAAGGGGTTTGTGGATTACACACTGAGGTGTCCCATAGAGGATGTCATGGTCAATGCTTACTATAAGACCACGTGATTCATACCCAGTGTGAGAAACAAGAGGCAACAACAGACCTGACGAACATGTTGTGGAAGGTGCGTTTGTGAGGAATGTAGCAGGGCTTAGACATGGTTAGTGGCCCATAAGAAGAAAATCAGGACTTACTCCAGGAGGGAATACCTAGTTGGCATCTAGATGTATGAGGAGGATATGGCCACCTTACACAGAGCACCCTGAAAAGTTGGATCAGGGATTATACAGAGACCGCCTGAGGTGTGCATGGAAACAAAGTACAGAGGGAGAGGGGGGCGAGAGGGAACTGGTTCCCATCCCCTTCATGACACTCTCAAGGATTGTCACATATGAGATGATAATAGTTTAACATCATGTGTCGCAGACATGGGTGCTTGGTAGTTTAATGACCCACAACTCAGAAGGTGAGGATTCACTACTCACCCCTAGGACTTACATAACTGACGCACTTTAACCCTTGATGAAGGGAAGGTACCAAAAATGTTGTGATGTAACGGGGTTGTGGAGTGATCCATTGTGTGTGTGTGTGGGGGGGGGGAGTCCACATTGGTGTGGCTATGAGATTGATCAATAGCCATTAGTGTACATATGAGAATAATCACAAGGTAGGGAAATGCCACATGAAGAACTCCTTAGGGAACTTTTAAATCACTTTGTACAAGCCTAGAGGGCCTTATGGGAGAAGTATGCACAAGACATGGGTGTTATGTGTAATAGGGGCTCGAACATGGTGACTTAGGGTACGGACAACATATGGAGCACATAGGGAGGGGAATGTGCAATATTGAAAGATCACACACAAGATGAGGGTCTGCATGCAAGATTGGATGGTTTCACACAAAATGAGAGGATGAACACAAGTGGGAACCCTACATGCAAGATTGGAACGATATAAGGGAAAACTTACACACAAGAAGAATCTTTTGTGTGAAATTTATTTGGAGTGAAAGGAAATGGGAGAGGGTTAATCCCTAGTGGGCCCACCTAAAGGAGGAACCCTGAGAGATCTATCATGCAAGATCCAATACCTTGAGGCTATGTCTTTTGCATGGTCACAAAAGGGTCATATTTTGTTCTATAGAGCTACGGTTCATATTCCATAACCTTACATGGAATGAGGGGGGAAATTTCTATATATAGACGAAAACTTATGTGGCGGCGTGCAAGGTGGTCTGCACACATGTGGATTTTGACGTCATATTGGGAGCAAAAGATCTTTCACATAACCCCTCTTCTTGCGTGCCATGTGATCTTATTTAGCACCTATGACTTGGATATTTATTGGAATGTTGACATGGAATAATCATTTTGATGTTGCATTGGGAGAGAAAGTTTGTGTGCCTTTTCCAGTCTTGCGTGCCAACCTCCAATATTGCACGCACCTCCCTTGGGTGTCTCGAGATTGTTCACAGATTCAAAATATGCATTTGGTTTTCTCAAACTTATCTATTCATGGCCTTAACTTAAATTCAGCACCAAAGTATTTATGATTTTTTTCTTGTGGAAAAACCATTCCCTTTTGATCCTTGTAATGATGCCAGGTGTTAGTCGCCAACTCATGGGGACCGAGAATGCCCTTCGGGTTATGTCGGGATTGGATTAGATACTGATGTACCTGGGTATTTAGGTTGGTTCGTGAATAATTCATGTAAATACTTATTATATCATATATTATCCACTTATAACATTTCAATAAACATTTATTAACAAATCCTTATTAAAATGTCTATTTCTGGGAATTAAATGTTTCGTTTCTCATGTGAATTTCAGTTCAGTAGTTTCATTCCTTGTACTTTGACCATGGTTCCATCATCTTCATAATTTTAATAATGATAAAAATATCATATATATATTTACTATTATATTTATTTGTATTCATATATAAAATATAGATATAGAAAAGTTAATTATACCATTCACGGAGATAGTAGGTCGTAGGTACGCATGAACATTATTTTGATTTTTCAACATAGGTAAATAAAAATTAAACTTTATAAAATCATTTTTATATAATATATATCTTATATATTCATTAAATATATCCTTATTTCTATACATGTAAATCATAAATGAAAAACGAATCAAATCACTTTGTGGAGGGGGTAGTCCGCATGTACGCATGAGAAACATTATCATTTTCTAACAGATGGAAAAAAGGTGGATAATAGGTGTTATATTATCATAATAAAAATATAGTATATTGAGGATAATAAATTAATTATTTTTAATGGGTACAATATATTTTTAGCTGGTTAAAGAATAAATAAAAATTAAAATGCTAGGTTAAGAGTTATAACTTTTCATTGAGAAACCACTTTTGGATTACACCTAAAGTGTTGAAAGGATGGTCTTTTGAAAAGAACAGAAGCTATAAGATATGATAAAGGATTATAAGAGGGATTTACAGTAGGTATTGGCTGATATATAAGGCTTAAAATGTGTAAAGAATAGAGGAGAAGAGGTGCCCTTTTATATGTGTGGGTGGGGACACTCTTGGAATTACTTAAAGTATTAAATTTATATAAAACATTTTCTTGGGAAAATGAATCCAAAATTATAGAATTAAAATATAATATTTAAATGATTATAAATATCCTCATCTAATAAAATTTGAACAATTTTTTGTTATGTTTTTACTATTATCTCTTAGTTTTATCCCCTGTTAACCGTTTTGACAATTTCTACTCTTTAACGGTCAAGACTGTTACCATAAAAGGAAAAGTGACTCATAAATGGACCATGGTGGATATTTTCAAAAATATCACATTAATTTTGATAAAAATAGTATTTTTTATAAATTTATAATCATTTAATAAAATATTATTTACTATACAATATCATTAATGTCATTTTTGAAACTATTCATTTAATTTGACTTTGAAAATAGAATAAAAGAGAAGGAATTAAATTATAAACCTCTAATACATCTCTAATATGTTATTTTTATATAAATAATTCATTTAACACAATAATTCATCCAATTTATATTAATTTCAATATTTTTAAAATTATTTATTTATTTTTCTATAAATTGAATAAATATCGTATCAGCGTTCCGTTAGCATTTAAGGTAATTATTCAAGAATTAAAAATTTAAAATAAATTAATATGATAAAAAAATTAATTTATATTTCAAATAAACATTTATAAATTAACTTTTCTCTTGTTATCCTTATGTAAAAATTTTAGAGTTATTAACGTCAAAAAAGTGAAATTTTGTATTTATTATTTTCTTAAATTAATATAAAGGTAATAATTAAAGAAAAATGGAACCAATTGGACATATATTTAATACTAGGATGTAAAATTATAAACTCTAATCATTTAGTTTGATAAATTCAAGTGTTAGAGAAATTTTAACGCATTATCCAAATGTTTTAACCCTATTTTACCTATTTTATCATTACCGCAATGATAAATATTTAGCAAGGTTACTATTCATAATGAAAAAAAGAGAACTATTTAAAGAATCTGATCCTCATAATTAAAGATATGGATTTTTTTTAAAAAATTCACTTCATAGAAGAATCATAATTTAATTTAAAATTAAACCTCCAAAACCTGACGAAAAACAGTTTTCGAGAAAAAATGTTTTCTTAAGTAATAAAAGTTTTTATACCAAAATAAAAAATAAAATAAATTAAAATAAAATTAATTGAATTATTAAAAATATAATTAACTAATTTTAATTTTAAAACCTTTTTGAAACAAAATATAACTTTATAAATTCTTTAAATGGAAAGACAATTTCAATAAAAATTAGTATTTTCACTATTCAATGAAAAATTAGTCTTTTTATAAAATTCACAAAAATTAAATATAATATAATGTCAACATGATGATTTCAAAAATGAAGTTAATTTTTATAATTTTTTTTCTTAAAGGGTCATAAATTAATTACATTATTTTCTCATAAAAAGCAATAAAAACCATTTTTGAGGAAAACATGAATTTTTGAAGCATATAATGACTTTAATAAAAACTGAGTACTTATTTATCAATATATTCGATTTAACTAAAACATTTATACATTTATTTTTCAATTTTTTTTTATTATTTACTTCACCAACTTAATGGCTAGGTTATAACGGTATACTATATCATGGTTCATTTACACTTAGGGTTGCGTGTATCACAAACTATCAAGGAAATTAAATTTCTTTGAAAAGAAATATATCATAAAATATCAGTGTGTTACATTTTATCCCTCTTAAAATTAATTTTTACATCAAAATTATATTACTATGATACAAATAAATAAGGATTTATCTATTTCATCACATCCTTAGGTTCCCATGTCGCTTCTTCGAATTTCTAATTCCTCAAGAGAACTTTAACCAGGTGAGTAGTCTTATTCCATTGTACTTTATATCTACGATCCAAGATTTCTACTAGTTATTATTTATAGAAAATATCATGATCTAGTGGTATAACCTATGAGTTCAGTACATGTGAAGGATCAAGAATGTACTTCCTTTGTATGGATACATGGAACTCATCATGAATTTGAGAGAGGTTCGATGGAAACTCCAAGTGATAAGCTCTCATACCTAATTGATCAAGAATATAAAAGTGTAAAATATACCTAGTGATAAAATTTACATTTTTTATGAATATCATAAACTTATTACATGGATAAATTCACAGGCATACCTTCTCACTATGTTCAAATTCCACATTTCATCAACGATTGTCAGTATAATTTTTCAGTCGAATCTGAGACACCTCAATATATTGTTGAATGGGTCTGACTTTATCTATCATTTCCTCAGCTATACCAGGCCTCGATAGCTTTCTTTCTCTAACTTAATCCCAAAACATTGGAGTTTTACACTTCTTTCCATAGATGGATTCATAAGGATCTATCTGAACACTCAAGTGAAAGCTATTTATTTAAGAAATACTATGTTATAGGAAGGTGTTGATCCTAAAGAACTTTGAAATACATAGAACAAGATATAAAAAAATAATATAAGGTTTGAATGGTTCTCTTAGTATATCCATATATCTAAGGATGATAGGAATTACTAAATAACAACTTTGAATCTATATCTTACTGAAGACTTTTCTAGAACTTTGAGGTAAACCTTAGATCCTAGTCACATATAATAGAATATAGTACTCTATGAAAACTTATCAATTTCTTAATTTATATTATGAAAATATGATCAAGAGATAAATATTATTTAATAGAAATTAAGTACACTGAATTCTTATGGTGATTGATGTAGCATTATGACTCAGATGCTACTAAATTGGTGCTCCGAGATGGTTCGTTACAAGGCCTCAAGAATGCCTCTCCATATACCAAAGGTCACCGACTAGCAGCGAGGGACTATGGTGTGTCCATGGAGAGACTATGCCCTCATATCAGATTAAAAAAAACAAAAATAACTAGATAACATCAAATAAGTAAATAAATAGAGTTCAGAAGTAGTAAATAAACTAAAATAGCACATTCTATAATAATAAATGAAATGATATAAAATTGTGAATAGCCATGTCATACATGCAGTACTGGTCACCCATTGGGACGGACATACATATAGAAGTACATAAGGAAATTGAAATAAAAGTACAAGTATCAACTACTAACTCCAATCCAGAAAACACACTCGGTCTCCAGAAACTCTCGAACTGCATTTGCCCAATCATAAAAATCCACATGAGCATCTCCACTCGATCATGAAACCTTGGGCCTCTACCCTAACCACCATGCATTTGTGCTCAACCTAAGAATTAGACATAAGGTCTACACACACACCAAGGAGCACATACAGGGGTAAGAAATAATCTTAGTAGGCCACCCCAAAGATGAACCTATAAATCTATTGTTTTAGGTGCATTCTCATTCAATATGATCAGCCTAGTTGAGATACAACTAAAAAGATAAATAAATTAAAATGTGAAACCACATTCGATCGTTGGTTTTGTGATCTTGATAAACTATAAAATTTTCTTTCATGTATATCCATATTTATATGTGTATATATTTATATTCCCATACATATACATATATTCATAAATATGAGTATGCATGAGTAAGGTGAAAGAAATAATAAAAAAAACCCTAGTCGATCTTAGGGTTTGTAATCCCAATCACCTGGACATCCTAGGAAAAGGATAGTGATATGGATGTCGTACCACTCAAGATGTGTATAATTAAGTTGATCTCTGGGTCCATAATCCCAATCGACAATACATGCTTCATCTAGCACCAGAAATATCTCTGAGCAAGCTACGTCACCACAGGGGGATACATGTCCTAGCCACGCGTTCACCTATACTCACCTCCAATCACTATAATAATGGATTCTAGGAAAGTATATATGGACATCCTATAAATATGGAATATATATATATATATATGTCTGACCACACTCACTATGTAAATCTAGTCCAATGTTTTAGCCTTAGGTCTAGGTCCATAGGCGGTCACAACATTGTGACTCAGATAATCCCTAAGGGTATGACCCTTAGGCGATGTAAAGGATATCTCACTAGTGAGACGTCATGACCACCGATTTATATATCTAATATGATAGAGATTAATCATCCCTATCACTCAAGAGAGATTTATCATCCATGATTATCCAAATATGTGAAACTCCATATCCAACACCGTGGTCAAGTAATTGGTTAAGGAGAGTGTAATCATCCATATCGTTCAGGAAAACATAATCATCCATGAGTATAATTAGATCAAGGAGAGTGTAATCATACTTATCACATTTTAATCTGAGTATAGAGTGATTATCCTTGACACATATAAATTCAAGGATATTATAAACATCCTCATCACTTGGGAGAGCATAATCATCCACGAGTATCATTACTATAGACGCCATGCCTATATATCATAATAATAGGCGCAAAAATCTAGAACCTAGGAATAAGATATGAAAATTCCAATAATATAATAGTAAAATATTCATCCTCAATATCCAAGTCCTAGGTAGTACCTCTGGGTATGTTAATGAACATAAAAAATAACATTGATCAGAAGCTGGATCTCAGGAAGAAAGTTTGGGCATCCTAAAGATAGATGTCATATCACGTCAGGATCAACAACCACAAAACTAGAAACACATCTGATAATAATTGATACATCAGTAGTAAACAAGATAAAGTATAAAAAAAGAGTGAGGGTGGCCGAACGCCTAAACCTACCAGTACTACCAGAGCCTCATGGGATTACAAGTTTAGTATGGGTTCTAAGGTGACACCTGCTACCATCTTTACCCAAACCCAATGTACTATCTTAGGGGCTATCAAACAATAGGAAACCCACTGGGTCCCTTAATTCATAACAAAATAGGGACATAATACTCAGGATCCTTAGTAGAAAAGGTAAAAAGAGGAATCATACAAGGGATCCTCTAACAGTAATCAAGTAGAGGAATCCTACATGGGATCCTCAAAATGGTATACTGTTAAAGGGATCCTACAAGGTATTTTATAAGTAATCTTATAAGAAAAATAATCCCATAGGTTACCCTAATTATAGAATAAGATATAGGCATCCTACATTCGATCCTCTAGGTTGAAACCTAAGCTGAGGAATTTTATAGGGGATCCTTAGAAACAAATAACCTCACAACATCCTATGCCATAAGGGAACATATCACAAGGGAGACATCCTCAAGGGAAATTATAAAAAAGAATCATTAAAGATAGATAGATCATGGCTCATCTCATATAAACATCTCACTCTTAGGAGACAACTGGGTTCAATTATCAGAGCAATAACCTATCTATTTAGGAGAATCCCAAAACGCCACCTATGAGTCCTCGAAACACATCAAGGGTTTTACCTTCATGATATAGTATAAAAGATACTTATAAATGACTAATCATGGGTATAATTATTATTCCTATTTATGAAGACATGAAAAACCCAAAAAGGGTAGCAAAGGGGTAGTACATGGTGTGTATACCAAGTACACAATGTGTTCTCCCAAATCCTTACTTGGGCGTGTACCTCAGTTGGACATGGCATGTCAAATCCCATGTACATGGTATGTTCATCATGTACATAGTGTGTGACCTAAATGGGGTACCTTTTCATGTACCTCACATGGGATGTCCATTTAATTCACCTAGCTGTTTACCTTTACATGGCGTGCAACCCACACAGGGTCTGGCTATATACTCTACATGGTCATGTGCCCCTACACGGGCTGTCTGGATGGGTACCTGGCTAAAAATATGAGTACCATTACATGGTGTGTATATCCCATACATGGCATGTAATTATAAAATATCATCTTCCCCAAATAGGAAAAACACACAATGTGTGTCCTCTGAACCACACGATGTGTACACATGTTTTCTCAAATAGAAAACCCCCAAATTGTCCAAACTCCTGTTTCCCCCCTAAAATAGTAGATCAACCCACAAGGGGTCCTAATAAAGAATATAATGGTTCTAAAATGTAAAAATTGTAAATCTATAGGGAATTATGAAAAAACTCAAAAATTTCCTCCCTTTGGATAGAATCTACTGAAACTTCGCCCCTTTCTATGCTCCACAACCACCGCATGATGATCCGACTCATCCCAAGATCTGCAGATGTACCAATTTTCCTTTACCTATGTTTCTATCTCTCACTATCCTTTTCAATCTCAGGAACTTTTTAGGATATCCCATGATGGAGTGTGTGAGAATTCAGATAGGAAGAAAAGAAAAGTGGAAAATAAAATAAGAAAAAGAAAAGAAAAAGAAAAGGGGGCCCAACTCAGCTCCAGTGCACAACATGAGTTTTCTCCCTACCTAGGAATAAATACCCATTCCAGGATTAAATATTGAGATGAAATATCAATTCAGTTGTCCATTAAAAATATATGGCCAAATGAACCTACACTAATAAATTAATATTCAATTAATTAAATATTAAACATTAATTATTTCCCTAAAATTTGTCCTACTAAAAAATATACCAAACTCTTGTAATAGGGTTAAAAATATATTTAGGGACCAATCGAGTGGTCAAAAAAATTATCCAAGAGAATATACTAGCATAAAATGAAAATTTTACCCCTTATAGGCATTTGATGACAACAATTCAAATTTTGGATCAAAATTTCAATCTAAAAAAACACAGGTCCTTACAATATATCCACCATAAACCTTCTTATCCTTGAGAATCCTTGGTAGAAAAACATAGTAATTACATAAAATTGAGGATGTGCACAGACAATTCCATATCGACTATCCAAAAACCAGTCTCACAACATCAATAGTTGTCTCCTATATGGGATACATTAACCACGATAGATATGGTACTCCCCACCATAGGAATACCCTTATCATCATCTCTAAACTAACCTCTGATCTCAAAAACTCATGAAAAACCTTTAATTTCAACTGAAAAAGAGGGTCACCACCCTTAAATAGACAATGGTTCACTCCCCACTACATGGATTTATTTATAATGCTCCTTGAGCACAACCTCAACTTGTTTCATCACCAAATCAGGAAAGGAATTTAAAATAAGATAAGATCAATATAGAGATGACACTCTCCCAGTGTAATAAAGATGATGTCAAGATACAACATGATTTTATCTAACTAAGAGTACACTATGATTCTATAAAAATGTGTGCCCAACTCTCTCAAATAAATTATAACAACCAATAAGGATAGACTTTCCTTTAACCAACACATAACACCAAATTTACCAAAAATGCCTGTTTAGGTCTAAACATGGTCCAACCATCTCATGGTACCCCCATTTACTTTTTATTTCTCCTCTAACATGGAGGGAAATTCATCATTTAACCACAACTCCTGGACAAACATGCCCATGGAAAGTCTTGAAAGCATCGATCCTCAGCTCGCACTCAACCACTTACTAATTTATGATTTCAAATGGTACCACACACAAAAAACATATACCTTTATCACTAAACTCACACACCTTTGAGTTTTCCATCATAATTATAAGCTAACAATGTTACATTTCATGTCAGTATCATTAATCCATAAGTTCCCTTGTAGCACCTCTTCAAAATCAGGCACCTCACCTATTCCTCAATTTATTCCACGACCACTCATCACATGGTGTCATTCTAGTAATGAGAATATAAATATTATTTGAATACATTAGCAATAGTAGAAACACTGGTTGACTAGGCCAAGATCCCAAAATGTCATGACTATTGAAGACAGTCTTAATACTAAAGCACTCTAAGTGATTGTCAAAAGTTAAAGGCATCAACATGACTATGTCACAAAACTCGATCACCTACCATGTATCGATCCCAAAATGAGTGTGTAAAAAGATCATTTCATAAAAGGGAATCTATAAACCCATTCCAACCTCTCTCACATATTTTCACCCCAAATAAAATAGACATCAACCTACAAGGGTATGAATCAAAACTAAGGGCCTCTAGGTCTCCCACTTATCCCTACTAATCAAGTCTCACAGTTGGTTCATAAGGTATAAACACCTATCACAAAATATAAAACCTCTAAAATGGAGGTAAGGAGAAAATTTACCTATGAGGGTCAAAACTATCAACATTTTCCTATAAGGGCTCTATTCTTACTGAGGATACTCATAAGTAACTGCTCCCTGGAGGTCATGATATCAACGTAGAAGGAACATTGAACTGACACTAAATGGGAATCTGTATATGGTAATACCCCCCTTGAGGTCTAGTTCACAAGAAACATCCTAGAACCCCCCAAAATTATACTCAAAAATCTGACTAGATAACCAGAAATGAGGGTCAGCTAAGTAGAATGTCATTACAATCTATGTAGAAAAACACTATATTGATTTTTTAGACACTTAAAATAATAATACCTGAGAAAAAACATCCTAAAGGGGGTATAAATCATGGGAATCATGTTCCCTACCAACTTAATAGGGTCACGACACATCTTGTACATGAGGATTGAGTCATCAACCTCACCATCAAACACCTCAACATAGATCCACATGACCTTCCATTAGAAGGAAATATATATGAAAGTCAGAGAAATTTAATATAATTCCACCAAAAACCTATATAGGAAAACAACATTTTGGTTTTTTCTAATAATTTAAACAAGTATCCTATATCCTCTATAAAATCACACACTAGAAGACCTATAAAATGTGAATCCTATGTGCCAAATATGATGCATGTGATGCCTCTTGAATTTGATATCCAAGAGTCAAAATCAATAAATAAACTATTGGAAACAGGAAAAGAGCCATGAATCCACAATAAATCATAACATCCACACAAAATTTGCATCGGTCAAAGAAAAAATCATATAAAACTATAACATCATAGATTAAAACAATAATCCGATATCATTAGAAACTAGGACTCCTCACTGGAACAAGTGTTCTTGATGCACTAGTCCAATATCCATCACATGTTTTGATACATTCCTAATACTCCTATCTAACATATCCCAAATAGTAAATCAATAGGAAATGAATAGTTATGATAAAAATTTATAATTTCCTAACCTGAATTCCACTAAACCGGTGCTTAGAGATGGTTTTTTATGAGGCATCAAGCTCACCTCTCCATATTACAAGGGGTTTAGACTAGCAATGAAGTCCTAGGGTGTGTCCTTAGAGAGACTATGATCTCATATAAGAGTAAAAAATAATGGAAATAACTAGATAAAATCAAAGAAATAAATAAAAAGAGTGCATAAGCAGTAAATAAACTAAAATGGAACATGCTGTAATAATAAATGAAATGCTATAAAATCCCGAACAACTATGTCATACATACAATACTGGTCACCTATTGGGATGACCATACATAAAAAATTACATAAGGAAACTAAAATAAAATTACAAGGATATACTAGTAACTCTGAGCCAAACCACATAGCTAGTCTCTAGACACTGTTGAACTGTATCGACCTGATCATAAGAATATACACAAGTGGATTCACTCAATCATGAAACCCTAGGCCTCAGCCCTAACCAACATGCATCCATGATGAACCTTAAAATTAGAAATAATCTATGTATTCACACTAAGGTTCTCATAAAAGGGTGATAAATAATATCTGTAGGCCACCCCAATGATGAACCTACAAATCTGCTGTCATAAGTGTATACTCATGCAATATGATCAGCTTATCTGGGACACAACTAAAAAGATAAATAAATAAAAAATGTGAAACCACAGTCGATCCCTGGGGTCCATGATCCCAATCACCGAGAAATGTTTTTTCATATATATTCATATTTATATGTGTATATATATATATATTACCATACATATACATATATAAATAAATATAAGTATGAACAAGTAAGGTGAAGGAAATGACATAAAACAACCACAATTGATCCTGAGGTCCATAATCCTAATTGGCTGGATATACTGTGCAAAGGGAAGTGAGATAGATGCAATACCACTCAAGCCATATATAATTAAGTCGATCTATGGGTTCATAATACGAATAAAAAAACCTACTTCATCCAGTGCTAGAAATGTCTCTGAGCAAGCTATGTCACCACAGGGGGGTACATGTCCTAGCCTTGGGTTCACCCATACTTGCCTCCAATCACTATAATAATAGATTCTAGGGAAGTACATATGGAAATACCATAGATATGGCACATATATAGATTCCTAACCACACTATATATATAAATCTAGCCCAATGTATAATCCCTAGGTCCCAGTACGTAGGTAGTCAAGACATTGCAACTCGGATAATACCTAAGGGTCTGACCCTTAGGCAATGTAAATGAGAGATCACTAGTGATACATCATGACCACACCTTGAGGTATTTAATTGGGGAGATTGCAATAATCCCTATCACTCAAGAGTATGTAATCTCCCATGAGTATCCAATGATGTGAAATTCCATATCTAACACCACAGTTAAGTAATTAGTCAAGGAGAGCATAATCATCCCCATCACTCCGGAGAGCATAATCATCCACGAGTATAATCAGATTGAGGATAGTGTAATCATCGTCATCACATGTCAAAAAGAGGAGGGTTTGATCATCCTAAATATATAACAATTTTAGGATATTGGAAGCATCCTCATCACTCATGAGAGGATAATCATCCATGAGTATCATTTATATGGATGCCATGCTAGTATATCATAATCAAAGGCTCAAAATCTAAATCCCAATAAGAACCTATAGGAATACCAATAATATAATAGTCAAATATACATGATCAATAGCTAGGTACTAGGTATTACCTAAGGGTATTTAAATAAACTCAAGAAATAACATGGATCATAAGCCAAATCCCAGGAAGCACATTTGGGAATCCCAATATACAAATAAGATAGATCCTAAGAAGAACATATGGGTATCCCAAATATAGACGTCACATTTCATGAGTCTCAAAGAAACAAACCAGAAAACACCTCTAGTAATCATCAATGTATCAATAGTAAAAAATTGAAATTATAAACAAAAGAGTGAGGGTAGATGAACACCTAAACTGGCCACCACTGCCATAACCTCATGGGATTCAAAGTTTGGTATGAGTTCTAAGGTGACACACAATACCATCTATACCCAAACCCAATGTACTAGCTTAGGGTTGGATAAATATTGGTGAACCCACTGGGTCCCTCATGACATAACAATAGAGAGGCATCCTACCTAGGATCCTTAGTAGAAAAGGTAAAATGAGGATTCCTATAAGGGATACTCTAACAATAAGCAAAAAGAGACATCCTACATGGGATCCTCAAAATGGTATACAGGTAAAGGAATACTACAAGGGATTTCTTGAGTTAGAATATCAGTGAAGGAAATCCCAAAGGGGAACCACAATACATAATAATATATTGGCACCCTACACAAGATCCTCTAGGTAAAAATGTAAGATGAGGCATCCTATAAGGGATCCCCAGAAACAACTAACCTCATGAAATCCTGAGACAGAATGGAACATCACTCAAGGGATACTTCCTAAAGGTAAATTCTATAAAATTATATGTTAATATAGATAGATCAGGGATTATATTCACTCTCAGGATACAAATAGTTTTAATTACTGTACAAAGAACCTCTCCATTTAGAAAAAGACCAAAACACCAACTAGGAGTCCTCAAAACACATCAAGGGTTTTAACATCTCTATCTATGAAAAAAGATACTTATAAAGGACTCATCATGAGATTAATTCTGATTCCTGGGCATGCAAACACAAAAACCCAAAAGGTTAGAAAAGGGGCAGTACATAACGTGTATACCAAGTATATGGTGTGTTCTTCCAAAGCCCCACCTGGGTGTGTACCTCAACTGAACATGGAATATAAAAGACCATGTACATAGAATTTACCCTACATGGGGTACATTCCCATGTACCTCACATGTCATGACCATTTACTTCACCTCACCATGTACCTTTACATGGTGTGCAACCCACACAGGGTTTAACCGTGTACTCTACACAACCATGTGCTCATACACGGGCTATCTGGCCAAGTAATCGGCTACATGACCAAGTGAAAATACATGATATGTATAGATCATATATGAAATGTAATTAAAAAATATCATCTTTCCCAAAAAAATAAGAACAAAAAACATGTTTTCTTTTAACCACACACTATGTAAATGGGTTTTTCAAAACAGAGAACCCCCAAAATATCCGAAACTCCCTCCCCCAAACAACAGATCGACTGACAAGGAGGCCTAAGAAAGAATATACGGGTATTGAAACTTGAAATCAGTAAATATATGGAGATTTATGAAAAACCAAAAAAAACCTACCTTTAGAAGATATATTCTAGAGATTTTCCCGTTTCCACACTCCACAACCACCACATGACAATCCGGCTTGTCCCAAGCTCCGTGGTGGTACCATTATTATTCTTTATATATTTATATGTATCCCTTTATCTCTTGGTCACTATGAAGGATATCCCATGGGGGAATGAATGATAATCTAGGGAGGAAGAAAATAAAATAGTAAGATAAATAATAAAAATAAAAGAAAACTTAAAAGGGGTCTGATCTGTCCTGGATGTACGATATAAGTTAATTCCCCACCTAGGAAAAAATCAAAATTCTTAACTCAATAACAGAGATGTAATCTCAATTAAATGATCTATTAAAAATATATATATGAAATAAACTATGTGAATAAATTAATATTTAAATTATTAATTATTAAATATTAATTATTATGCTAAATTTTGACCGACTCAGAAGTCTACTAAGATCCTATCCTAGGGTAAGAACCCTATTCTGATACCAATAGAGTGGTCATAAAAATTATCTGAGGAATTATTCTAGGATAAAATTAATATTTTAACCATGATAAGAATATAAATAAATAATTCTAAATTTCTTTTCAAACTTCTAGTCTAGAAAAGAACGAGTCCTTATAATCGACCACAACACACATAACATTATAAACTTTAGAAGTTTTGGGGAGTCTAATGAAAACAATACATGGTGATGTTTTCCAATTTACATTCTGGTATAGGTAATGGTTTTAACATCCCATTATACTTCTATCTCTTAGCCTTAAATTTCTGACATACTGATCACTGAGATATGTACTCAGTAATATCTCTTTTCATGTTGTCCCACTAGATATACTTTTTTAGATCTCTATACATCTTCGTACTTCTAGGATAAATAGAAAAATTTGAACTATGAGATTCATCCAATATCTTATTCAAATATAGTACTGATGAGATATATACATGGTCTATAATCCTTATCATTCCATCATAATCAAAGTTGGACTCAAGAAAATTTATCACCTTCTTTTGTGACTCTACATCTTCCTTTTGAACCTCCTTAACCATCACTTGGATATATGGCTGAATAATTAATTCAGAAAGATAAGATTTATCCACTTATATTAGGATTTATAGATCTATTATTTATAAATATAGAAATATTGTATCTTTTGTGATCCTCATCATAGATTGGATAACATGATCCTTTCGAATCAAATTATTCCATATTGTTCACTTTATCATGATGGTAATGTTTTGAGAAATAATAATCTTTAATCAACTCTAACCATGTTCTCTAGTTCATATTCACCTCTTTATAAGTTAATATATAATTTAAACTTTTTTTATCATTTTATATATCATAAATTTCTATATAAATATAATTCCCCATTTATTTAATTAAAAAATTACTACATCTAACTCCATATCATGAATTGGATAATTTCTCTCATGAACCTTTAAATGTCATGAGGCATAAAATGTCAACCTATTATTATACATGAGGACTCATCCTAGTCCCTTATTTGATGATTCACTATAGATCATAGACCCTTGTCCACTATAGGGTTATGTAAGCATCTTTGTGCTGACTAAAATTCTCTCTAGTTCCTTTAAATTTTACTCATATTAATCTATAAAAAGGAACTTAGATCCATTTTAAGTTAACTTGATGATTATATTTGAAAACCATGGGAAATTATCTAAAAAGAGTTGATAATATTCATAATAACCAATAAAACTACAGATAACAATCACAATGGTTGGTTTGGGACCACATTTAATAACTTTTTTATTTGATGAATCTATTGATATACCCTCTCTTGAGATTATATTACTAAAAAAGGAAACTTTATATAGCCAAAATTCACAATTAGTAATTTTTTCATACAATTAATTCTTTTTTAGTGTATTCAATACAATTATCAAGTGATCTTCATGATCTTCCTTTCACTTTGAATATATAATAATATAATCCATAAATACTTCCACAAATTGATCAAGGTAATCTCTAAAGACTCTGTTAATTAAATCTATAAATATAGTGAGGGAATTAGTAAGAAAAAAATGGAATCACTATAAATTCATTATGCCCATACCTTGTATGGAATTTTTTCTTGGGTATATCCTCCTTCTTGACCCTCAATTAATGATATCTAGAACAAGGTCAATCTTGTAAAAGTATTTAGATCTATGAAATTGGTAAAAAAAATTCATCAATATGGGGAGGAGGATAATTATTCTTTATTGTGATCTTGTTTATTTTCTAATACTCAATGTAAAGTCGTATTGATCCATCTTTATTCTAAACAAAAAGTAAACATTCACCCTAAGGTAACACACTTAATATGAATAAATCCATTATTATGATTATCCTAGAGATACTTCTTAAATTACTACAACTCAATTGGGGATATTTTGTATCGAGTCTTTGAAATAGGTGTATCACCAGGTATGAGTTATTTTAAAAACTCAACTTAATGATTCAGTGGAATACCAGAAAAATCTTCCATAAAAACATCAAAAAAATCTCACACAATAGACATATCTTTAATGTTGAGTTTTTCGCTGACCATCTTAGATAAAAACCCATGTTGAATATGAATTTAGACTCATAAAATGGATACAATTTCCATTGAAATTTAATATTTATCACTTCACTGATAGACAATCACATATTGTTTTGGAATATCAAATAAAAGTTCCCTTTCTCAGAAATTGATGTGGGATTTATGTAAAGAAATATAATCCATTCCTAATATCACATCAAACTCAACTAGAGGGAGAATAATGAGATTTGAAGGAAGTATATTTCCAGAAACTTAAAATAGATAAGAATCATTGACTTGAGATGTGATAAATGTACCATTAGGGGTTTTCACTACTAATTCCATATCAAATAATTTAGGTGGTATTTTGATTCCATTAGTAAATTATTTAGATATAAAGGAGTGGTTAGATCCAGAATTAAATAAGACATTAGAAAATATAGAGTCGATGGTAAGTGTACCTTTCACCACTTCTTTATCATACCCACATCAGTAATAGTGATCATGTGAGATTTTCCTTTTCCTATGGTCTTAAGAAGTTTATGATGCTGATACTCATCATTAAAATTTGTATTATTACACTGGTTAACATAATGCGCATACTCCTTTCATTTTAAACATTGGTGTGTAGGTGCTGCATTCTGTAGTGATTTCTCTCCATCATTAGCTAACTTCTTCTTCTCAACACCTTGACATTAAATTTCCCAATGACATTCCTTTATTCACTAAAATACTTACCATTTACCTTAATAAAATTTCCTCCATGTTTCCTTATACACTTAAAGAATAAAGGAAATCACATCTTCTTCTCACCATGGATTTTAGAATTTTCTTTGAATTCCATATTTCTTTTCTTATCAAAACCTTATGATTTATGGGTAACTCTAATCTCCATTTACACCTTGATAGAACATCATATGATTTCTTCATATCTACTAAAGTCCATTATGTATAACACACTTTAGGACTTTATTTTGAGCCTTTGAAGAATCAATCAATATTACTTTCAGGTTGAATAATAACACAAGAATTATACCTAGAAAGACTTGTAAAATTTTCTTCATAGGTACTAATGGATTAATAATCCTTCTACTTTAGATAAATAAATTCTTTCTTCATTTTCATACAAAGAGTATGAGAAAAGTACTTATTGAAAAGTAATACCTTAAACTCATTTTACTCCATGGATTCTATTTCTTATGTTTTCCTTGTTTCATGATAAGAGTCCACCATTGATATAATTCAACTTCAACATTATAGACATCCAAAATAAAATTTTCATGTCATGAAAAATGGAGAATAGAAAATATATTTTTAGTGGTATTGATCCATTACTTAGAAACTATTGGATCAGTAGAACCACTAAAATAAGGTTGATATTACCTCATGAAGGAATCAACAAAACATTGTTCCCTCTATTGCTCATTTAGAAGCTCAATATGATTCATAGCTTGATAAATTTTCATAAGAATATCAAAAATATTTTTTATTCCATATCCCATAACATTGGGTTTCTTAGGAGTAAAATCATTACATTATCCTTAATATTATATGTTGACATGGTTCCTTTGGATTCTAATCATTTAATAAAACCAAAATTCATAGTGTGTGAAATAATAATCATAGCAGGAAACCATAAAATCATGAAAAAATAATTTATAGAATATCTAAATCACGACACCTTCATTTCATTCTATGACACCTTAGGTTTAAATTAGGCCATTTATGATCATCATCTATTCAAATAATTCATAATGGTTTATACAAAATGTTATTTATCCTAAGAATATCCCACAGGAGTGTCAAACTAGGTGCATAGTAAGGGCATACTCAGCACACACCTGAACTATGGATGAGATATACCCGACCAGCTCTTTTCAGGGTTATTACCCCTAGATTCATATGTTCCATAACCACATCAACTTGCAGTATCTAAACAAGGATTATTTTATAAGAAAACCACACTCCTTTCTTTACCATAAATTAAAATGTTCATATATACATGGTATTATCCTATGGGTTCTCACTAAATTTTTCTCATCATAGTTATCAAAGTTGACTAAACCTTTATATGATACCGACTATAGTGAATCATAATTTTCATATAAAGATATCAAAACTTAGTAGATTAATATTCATTACATAACATTAAAATATATTCTAGATCCATATAGTTTAATATCCTTGGAAGCATAGATACATAAAAAATGGTGCATAATATATCTACATTATCTCCCAATAAGTTCTTCATAACATTCACCATTATTATTCATATCATAGTTAATACCTTTCTTCATAACTTGGGTAAAGGAAACATAAGAAAGGGTGAGATCAGATTCTCAGTGAGGGTAAATAAGGGAGATATCAATGATCAATTAAGAATAACATGATCATAAGAGAATTATAACATCATATTAACATTTTAAAACTAAAACCAACATATAATAGATCATAATCTTGAATCATGTCATAAATCTTGGTAGTTCATAAGACATAAATCATAAAGGAAACAAAGAACATAAACTATGAGAGCATAAAATTGGCGTAAATAATAAGTTTGTGGCATAAACATAAGCATAAAAAATAATTTCCTTATTAATCAAGGATCAATGCCAAGAATATCATAGTTTATTGGGTTCAATCCCTAAAACATCATATACTTATTCAATGTTCACTCCAAATACTATCATAGTGGACATAGTCCCTTACTGAACTGGGTTCACTCCACATTATATTCCTTATTATCTCAAGAGATATCCATCTTTAGCCAATGAATTAGAGGGATATACAATTCCATTCCCACCCATCATATAACTAAAATCATACATATTCATTCCACAAGATCATAACACATTTATTATATCATAATTCATGAAAATAAAACAAGTTTCATAAACATTTCATCATAGCATAACCTATTGAAAATACATATGTTTTATAAATATATTATCATCATAATCAAAAACCATAAAAAGAAAGAATAAGGGTGGTATCCTTGGATCATATCCCCACTAAATAATATTTAAAATCAAAGGATGTTAACATAAATAAAAATGAATTTAAAAGTTTACTTGGAATATTTATTGATAAAAATACCCTTTTCATTTTGAAATAACTTATTTAAAATATAAAAATTTCCAAAATATTATAGAAAAAATTTTATTTGAAAATAAAATTGAAAAGTTATAAAGTAATATTAAAATCATTAAATGTTGATGATTATGGGGATTTAATCCAAGTTGTGTACATTAAAACAAAGATTCCTTTTATATTTTTGGTAAAAGTTAAAAGTACCGCATTCAGAAAATGACAAGAAGATTCATTTTAAACCATATTTTAAAAATTAAATAATGTGTAAAAATGAAATTTAAAAACCATTTGATAATATTAAATCATTATTAAAAATATTTTTAGAAAATATGGAAATGGAAGAAAAATTATTTTTTATTGAAGGGAGAAATAGAGTCATATTTCCTTAAAAAAATTATTTCAGTTTATTAAGTACTTAAAGAGAGAAAAATGAAAAGAAAATGTGTAATATTAATAAATATATATATAAGAAGAAAATTAATGATATTATTGAGATTTAGAACATGAAAGTTTATTATTAAGAACTTAATCGTAAACAATCTTAATAAACAATGAGATTGTAACATAAAAATCTTACCTCAAGTTCAAATTTATTTAAAAGATATTTTTCCTCATATATAATAAATATAAATTTATTATAATTATATATAAGATCCATTTACATACTTATTATATAACATATTAACCACTTATAACATTTCCATACTTATTTATTAATAATTCATTATTAAAATGGTCGTTTCCTAGTGTTAAATATTTCATTTTTCATGAGAATTTCGATTTGGTAGTCTCAGTAATTGCACTTTGATAATGGCTCCATCATCTCTAGAATTTTAATATTGATAAAAATAACATATATATTCATTATATATATATATAAATTGATTCATACATAAAATATAGATATAGATAAATGAATTACACCATTCATAGAGATGGTAGGCCGTACGTACACATGAACACTATTTTTATTTTTCAATGGATGAAACGAAGAAAAGGTAAATAATAATTCACATTTAAAGAACATTTTTTATATCTTATATATTTATAGGATCATTTTTATATGTATCTTATATATTCATTTTTGGGCATTATGAATAATTTACTGGTCAAGTTATCTACAAGAGTAAGTCCTTTGTTATTTTTGGAAATGGGGTGCTAATTTCTAAAAAAAACAGGGTCTCAAGGAGTCTTGGTGTTAATATAGGTTCTATGAATTTCACTTATCTTGGGATTACCCTTTTTTTGGTGTAAAGTTAAAAGGTCTTATATAGAGAATATTTAGTTAAGAATTATCAATTAGGTGGAAAAATGGAAGGGAAAGACATTATCTATGGAAAGTAGGATTTGTTTGGTTAACTAAATGAATACCTATATGTTTGTATATGAATTACCATTATACATATGGCATAGAACTCTTATTAAATAGTTACAGTGCATGATTCAGAATTTTATATGAACTGGTTCAGTTCATGAAAGAAAGATGGTCACAGTTTCTTGGAAGGATTGTGTCAAACTAGTTGATATGGTAGGAATGGGGATTAAAGATCTTAGGATTTTAAATGAAATATTAATAAAAAAATTCACTTAGAGACTTAATTCCTCCACTGATCACTCTTTGGAGTTACCTTCCAGCCGGTTTATCAATAAATTATAGAATTGGAATTATTTGTATGTTCTTTTATTCATTTGGCCAGCTCTTAAGTAATATTATAACTATCTTATGAAATACTCCAAATGGATAGTTTTTAGGTAGTAAATATTGAAATATTGGAATACTCATTGTAATTCAAGTCCAATCATAGTAGATGTTTCTGTCCTAATCATCTAAAAAATGTTTCAATTGTTGATTTACAGTCTAATATAGACTTTCATAGGCTGTTATCTCCTCATCTTGGTGTGAAGCTCCTCAGGTATGAATACACTAAACATAATATTCTTATTTGGAAACCAAATATGATTATGCATTTCAGCACTAGGGAATGTTACAGGTTTTATTGTGATGATTTTGTGGATATACCTCAATGTGTTTCATGCTCTAAGAAGCATTTTATTTCACCTGCTGATGTGCTGTTAATATAGAGGATCTGGAAGCAGATATTTCCCTTACACAGATTCATTCAACATATAGGGATTTCTCTTAAACCTTCTTATCACTTATGTTTGTGAGCTAAGGAATATATTTATCACTTATTTTTTTCTTCTTATTGACATAAAATATGTGTTTATATGTGAAGTACATGATTATTTTTACTCTTAATTTTGGAATCCTTGAAGCTTTGCTGTTATCCATTTGCAACAACGATTAGAGCAAGTGGATTTCTTCCCTCCTCTTGCCTTTTGCAGCTGCTCTTATTTCCTAGACTTGGAAGGACCAAAATGATTTGGACTTTTATAAATGTGTTCCTTCTTTTCATGTTATTGTCACTGCTATTCACAGATGATTTTTTATTTCTTCCAAAGTAAAAAACTAGTTCAATGAGTAATTATTTATTTGATTTTGTTATTTTGAGGTCGCTTCGTGTTTGTGGAAGGGTCAGGAAGCCATTGGTGAAAAAAATATATTAGATGGATTTCACTAATCTCAATATTAATGAATTTTAATGTTGATGGGTTGGATTTAGGGGTACCAGAACCCTCAGTATGTGGTGGTATCTTCCATACTTCTCAGTGTTTTTTTAAAGGTTTTTTTTAACATTTTATTGGGAATGATTATGCAGTTTAAGATGAATTATGGGATATGATCAAGGAGGTTAGGTACACTGTTCATTATGGTTGTAAAATTTTATGGCTTTAATCTAGTTCAAGTTTGGAAGTGAAAATTCTCAAATTCTGGTCCAAGAATGTTCCATGGAGAATGTTGACTTCTTGGATTGATTTTATTTGACTTACGAATTGTTTCTATCTTGTTGTTTCACATGTCTATAGGAAAGAAAATTAGGTTTATGATTTTCTCTCCAAGAAGGAAATTATGGAGAATATCTCAAGACAATACTTTGTTCTTCTAATGTTTTGTTCATGTTTGGTTAAAGTGAATGCATGTGGAGTTTTTTATACGCATCTTCATAAAGATTCCTTGTAATGTATCTCTTGTTACTTTAATTTTCAATAAATATTTTTAGGAACATGCTTGCCTGTATCTTGAAACTTTTGATTATTTTATGATCTATAAGGCTCAAAATGTGTGATGAAGATAGAATAAGAGGTTCCCTTTCATAAGTGAGGAGAGGGGCACTCTTGGAATTACTTTAAGTATTAAATACATATAAATTAATTTTCATGTAAAAATGACATAAAATTGATGTAAGATCATGGGTTTTTCTTTAGGTATAGATCTTTATTTTTGGGTTAAATTTGTTTACTTAACTTTTTGTCTTAGACCCTAATCCAGGTTGTGGGCCGGTTGGGTTGTTTTTGGGAAAGAAGGAAAAAAATAGGAAAAAAGGTGGTTGTAGGCCAGGTACACACCATGTACTTAGCCTACATGCTGTGAAATTCTAGTACACACTATGAACTATCCCTTTATGTCATGTAGCCAATTTGGCTCAGAAAAAAATAAAAGGGCAGTACATGCTGTGTACTTGGTAGTCACACCATGTACTTGCCCAATGAGTTTTTTTATAAAATAAGCAGTAGCTCAACATTTTGATGGAAAAAATGTTTTTTGTTTTTTAACCCAAAACCACCATAAAGTGGTTTTTCATATATAGAAACCATACATACTTTGGTTCAAGCATGGTTTGTCTTGTTGGAACCGTATCAGTAAGTACTTGATTCCTTTTTAATCATTCTTGATTCTCCAGAATAATGACTATTCTATTTGGATTTAGGATGATATGCCCTAATATCCCATTCTTCATCCATTATTTAGATTAATTCAAAACCAGAAAAAATTAATACTTGATACTGGACGAGTTTTTTAGTACGGAGGTGAGGTAGGTGGTCTATACTTTCTTTCAGCTTTTTGGGTGTTTGGAATTTTTTTCGTCTGATGGAATTTCCACCAAGGCCTTGTTTTTTTAGAGAGTTGCCTGCTTTAGCTATAGTCGGACCTAGTGAGGATGCCTGTAGGTTCCTTTTAAGGGCATTGACACCCATTTCTCATTTCACGGTCACCCAAGGGGTGTTCCTTAAGGAAATAATCTATTTATGCCTATTTAAACCACCCAAGTGGTGTGTTCTTGTGCTTTCCTAGTTATAGGAAGCGTGTTAATTCTTTTAGAGATTGAATAGATTGATTAGAAGATGTACTGCCTCATTTATCAATGAATATCATGTGATTCCTTGTCTATTTTGTTAGTTTGGAGTGTTAAATGATTAATATGTATTGGTATACCTATATGAAATGACAAATGGCATGTTAAATGGTTTATATAGGAGTGTATTCCCATATTCTTGTTTTGATAAATGGTTTTTATGAGTTGGTATACTCGTGGATTGTGAAGTTTGATGTGAGTGGGTATACTCACATGGAATATTTGTTTAAATTGAATGATTGAATGATTGAATGAATGGATTTGGAACACGGTAGTGTATGCCTTGGGTTGACTCTTCCCCTTGGATCTTGATTCCGTGGGATGCCTCGGGCCTTGCTACGCCATGGATCTGGCTTCCCTGGGCTCGCATAGAACTTGCTATTGCCAAGCTCCTAGGAACCCAACTAGTTCCTAACCGAGTTTCCACTCGGGACTCCCATGGGAATTTATGGGATACCTTGGACAAGATCCTTGGATCCGAATCTCTATAGTCTATATGTTTTACATGGATGCCTTGGTATAATGACACCTTGGATCCGACCCTTGAGGTCTAATTTTCACTATACGGCGTGGACGTGGGATTCTACTTGTCACTATATGACATGAATATGGTATTTTTGACTCCACTATATGTCATGGTCATGGAATACTTGACTTCTTTATACATTGTGGCTATGATTATAGGATACAGATGGATGTACAACATGGCTGTGTGACTTGGTTGTTTACTTTGTTATAGCTACCTTGGTAGGAGTTGAATCTCTTTTGGAAGTAGCCTTGAGGGATGTTTGGTTTTATTTACTATAGTAGACTTATTCCATGGGCATATGCACTTACTTACTGATTGATTTTACTTTCTAGAACTTTTGTAGAATTTCTGTTAGAACTGTATAGACTTGGATGGTTTTCTATTGGGATGTTTATCTCACACCTTGTTTGGGCCTCCTCGGGGACCCAAACAGATTATATGGTTGTAGGAGATGATAGGGTCAATTTTCCTAGTATAGTTTGTTGATAGTTTCTTTGGATAAGGGGATCATGGGACCAAGATGAGTCTTACAATTCTACGAGAAGTTTTTGGTATTTTGTTCTTTTTGGGATACTTGTACTGTATTGTATTTCCATGTAATGTTATGGATACTTTATAAATACTTGTACCATCTATATCATTTTGTATATGATACACTTATGGTTATTGATATGTATTCATATCTTTTATTACTTTCGGTTGTCTTCTATTTATTTTTCTTATTCTATTTATTGTATGTATATGACTTCCACTATGATACTCTGGTAATGAGAGCATAGTATCCTCACTAACTCACATAGGCCTTTTCTACTAGACATCAAACTCTGACATTTGGGGAGATGCGCTTGAGGTCATGTGACCAACCAGGCTCGGGTCACCTTTTTGGGTGGAATCTGGGTCTGGGACATTACAAAGTGGTATCAATGGTTTTTTTCTAATTTAACTTATTGTTTCACGACATTAGACATGGATTGAAAAGAAATGGAGTTTTTTTAATAAACTATTCCAAATATTAGCTACCCCTTGTATAGGGAAAAACAAAATTTCCTCTAATTGAGTTCTTATTTTTTGGATTTGTACTATTACAGTTGATTTGATTTCACCATTGGGTGAAACACTTGATTTCTGATATTACTATTGATGCAATTTTGGATTCAATTTCAGTAGAAACCCAATGATATGAGGGTGTTCCATCTCATGAATAATATATACACTTTTTAGAATCACATTCCATTCATTATGCCATGCCATCTAGGATGCATTAGATATTTCATGATGTTGTGATAGTTGATGTGATAGTTGTGCCTGCTGTTGTGTTAGCTGGGTGTAATAGATAAAGGTGTAATGTCATCTTTCAACCCATAAAAAGTATGGCCCCTAATGAATTGTGAAATGATGCACCAGTGAAATGTAAATGTTGAATGAACTTGTTACATTTATGGTTTGAATGGGATCCAAGTTTTGGGTTCATGAGGTGTTATGGTCCCTCATGGATTTGGGAATTGGTAAACCCTTGGTGCAATTTTATGAATAAATGATTGTGAAATAGAAATTAAAACTTGAAATGATGGATAGATATTGACCTAGACCTGACTTTTGAGTGGGAAATAGGCATAGTTTCTAGCGGTTTGTTGGATGTTCTTTTTAGAGTCCTGGATTTAGGAGAAGGACGCGGGTTTGAATTGGTTTCTAGGAGGGTTTTGACCTATCATACACTTCTGACCTTTGTTCTTTGATACTGTTCTTTCCCGAGGCGTGTGTTTTTCATTGTAGGGACATGCCAACATGAAGACCTCCAGTGGTACGCCGCGATGGAGGTGATGACCATACTTTAGAGATGGTGGGAAACATGCCACTAGTTGATCCTCCCATAGTGCCAACTGAGGAACCTAAGGCTGTTCTGGACATAGGTGCTGAGGCACAGTTCTATGACAATTTATTTCACTATATGCAGATGATACAGGGAGCACCACAGCCAGCCTTGACTATGGTTGAGCTAACACGAGTGTTCCAACAACAATATCTTCTACATTTTTGGGGGATGGTGGACCACAGGATACGAAGATGTGGATAGAGACCACGTTATAAATTTTTGAGCATCTAGAGACACCTCTTGAGAAGAGGGTCAATCTGCTACATGGAGTGGAAAAGAACTGGTTCAATGTTTTGAAACAGGTTGATGGGATGCGTGATATGGGTTGGTATGAATTACAAACCCACTTCTACAACTACTTTTACCCCATGAATCTGTGAGAAGAGTGGGATAGTGAGTTCATGCATCTAGAGCAGGGTGCGATGATGGTTATGGAATACTCAGCATGCTTTACAAAGAAAAATCATTTTTCGCCAATGTATCTTACTTATGAGCTATTGAGGGAAAGGTACTTCGAGGAAGGTCTCAGACATGCTATCAAATCTCAGTTCAACATGTTCCGGTTTCCTTCTATCACTGATATTGTGAATTAAGCACTGATTACAGAGTGGAACCTAAGGGAAGTTGGGGGTACAGAACAAGGGAGTGTTGTTTCTTGCCCCAGTGGATCTACATCTTCAGGCCAGAAGCATCATTTTGTGGCTTTACGCGATGTGAGTGCTAGTTAGGCTATGGGTGCAGGAAACATGGTGTATTTCCATTAGTGTGGTAGGTGAGGCCATGTGAAGAATTAGTGTGACTGCTACCCATTTGAGTGCTAAGCTTGCGGCATGATGGGGAACATGAAACAGTTTTGCAGGACCTTCCCTCCAGCTGCGAGTGGTAGGGGCCGACTCTGACATCGGGTTAACGTTCCAGTTCTTCATCTCCATTTTAGGCTGGGAGTTGGAGTAGTGCAAGACGATAAGGCCAGGGTAGTGGTGGTCGTGGATGAGGTATCCAGACACCAAGTTCTTAGAGATAGCAGGGCGGATCAGCTCAGGGTAGCCAGGCAGGGTCATAGGGTTGTGGTGTAGTCCAAACTTATGCAGTGAAATAGACCCAACATGAGTAGGATCCCAGAACTTCTATGGTGAGAGGTATGATCCTAGTAGCTTCTACTATTTCATCTTCTCTTTTCGATACAGGCTCCTCTCACTATTTTATCTCTACACGAGTGGTAAAAAGCCTTGGGATTGTGGTTTTTCTTTCTGAGGGTGTTTTTATGCTAGACACACCATTGGGAGTTAGAATAAGTGATGTGAACCAATGTATGAAGTGTCCCCTTGAGGTCATAGGGTGTCACTTCATATGGGATCTTTATATCCTCAAGATGAAAGAGTTTGACGTCATTCTCGGGATGGACTGGCTAGTATCTTATTGAGCGTATGTTGACTCCTATCATCGAAGTGTGACTTCCACATCACTAGAGGGTGCAATGTTTATTCAAAAGGGTGAATGGGATTTCCAAGAGATCAGAGATAGACCCAAGAATCATGGTATGGGTGGTATGACATCCCATATTTCTAGTTTATTTCTGGATGATCAGGGAGTGAGTCAGGAAAACTTTCCTCCAGTGGTTGAGCGCTTCAGGGAAATCTTTCCCAATGAATTTTTTGGTTTACCTACTAAAAGAGAGGTGGAGTTATCCATAGAGCTAGTGCTAGGAGCTATTCAAGTATCCATTCCTCCTTACAAGATACCTACGACAGAGTTGTAGGAGCTCAAGAAGTAGTTAGAGGATTTTGAGGTGAAGAGGTTTGTCAGACCCAATACTTCTCTATGGGGTTCACTAGTCCTTTTTGCAAAAAAGGGAGACAAAAATCTTAGGATATTCGTAGATTATCAGAAACTAAACCAACTAATGGTTAAAAAATGATATCCTTTTCCACAGATAGATGATCTGTTTTATCAGCTTTGAGTATTTTGAGTGTTCTTGAAGATCGACTTAAGGTTAGGATATCACTAGGTGCGCATTCGACCTGCAGACATTCCTTGTACAACATTTCATAGCAGGTATGAGATATACGTGTATCTGGTTATGCCATTCGGTCTCATGAACATGCTAGTGGTTTTCATGGATTTGATGAACTGAGTGTTCCATCCTTACTTGGATTCTTTTGTGGTGGTTTTTGTGGATGATATCTTGGTGTATTCTCACAATCGACGTGACCATTCCAACTATCTTGAGATCATTTTGAATACATAGAGAGAGAATTAGTTATATTCTAAGCTCACAAAGTGCCACTTTTGGATGGATCATATTCACTTCCTGGGTCACATCATCTCGGATACGGGAGTGTCAGTGGACCTAGAGAAGGTGAGAGCTGTAGTTTCCTGGGAACAATCCAAGAATTTTTTTGACATACGAAGTTTCTTGGGGATAGCTGGCTACTACAACCATTTTATACATGACTTCTGATGCTTAGAAGTTCTATTGAAATTATTGAATAAGAAGGGTGTGAAGTTTGTGTTGTCAGAATATTGTGAAATAGTCTTTCAGGAGATGAAAGGGAGGTTGAGATCAACACCAGTCCTAATACTGCCAGAGGAGGGAAAGAGCTACATGGTGTACTATGACGCTTCAAGTCTTGGTTTGGGGGTAGTTCCGATGTAGGGAGATCGAGTCATGGCATATGGGTCTTGAAAGCTGAGGCCTCATGATAGGAATTAACCTACACATTATCTCAAGTTAGCTATAGTTGTTCATGCGTTGCACTTTTGGAGGAACTATTTACTAGGAGAGATTTTTGTGGTGTACACAGACCAAAAAATCCTTAAGTATCTCTTTATGAAAGATGATCTAAATTTGAGGCAACAAAGGTTGGTGGAGTACCTATAGTCCTTTGACTTTATTATTTCCTACACACATGGTAATGGAAACGCAGTGGCCGATACACTGACCAGGAGTAATCAGATACAAGTAGTGTAGTAGGCCAATAGCAAGTGGAAGCTTATAGAATTATTCTATGAGATGTATTTGGAGGTGCATGATGGATAGTGCCAAAAATTTCTATAATACTCAGATATGACCTCTAACATGCTGGAAAAAGTTAGTATGAGAAAGCTATCATATTCTGAAGGCCTATTTCTATGGGAAAGGGGTGGTAGGTGAGGACCCTCCTTCCGATTGGATGGTAGGAAATGATGAAATCATACATATCCATTGAAGTATTTGAGTTCCAGTAGACATACATGAGGATTTGATGTGGGAGTTTTATGCTTCATCTTGGCCAGTGAATCCCAGAGTTACCAAGATGTGCTGTGACTTGTGATGTCAGTACTGGTGGTTGAGCATGAAGTGTGAAGTAGCTGATTTTGTTACTAGGTGTTCCACCTGTTAGTAGGTGAAGGCAGAATATTAGCAACCAGCTAGTCTATTACAACAGTTACCAATCCCGTAGTGGAAATGAAATGATGTTGCGATGTATTTAATGATGGTTTTGCTGAGGTCACCTCAAAGTAACTATGCTGTGTGGGTTTTCATTGACAGTCTTACTAAGGTCGCACATTTCTTTCCAATAAAGGAGACCTTCAATGTCAATGATCTTAGAAAGTTGTACATCTAAGAGGTGGTACGACTTCATGGGGTCCCACACACTATCGTTTCAGATAGGGATGCTTATTTACATCTCATTTTTGGTAGATTTTTCAGAGGGTGCTGGGTACACAATTGCTTCTGAACATAACATACCATCCTCAGACTGATGACTAGTCAGAGCATATGATACAGGTGCTAGAGGACATGATGCGATCATACGTCCTGGATTTTGGGGGCTCTTGGTAGAGGCACATTTTCCTGGTTGAGTTCACTTACAATAATAGTTATCATACAATGATATAGATGAAAACTTACGAGGATTTATACAGAAGGACATTCCATTATCCTCTGTGCTAGTTAGAGGTAGGAGAGGTAGCTTTACTTGGACTATGTCTTGTCCAGGAGACTTTTGAGAAGGTCCAGATAATTCAGAAGCAGATGGTTACTGTATAGTTTTTCTTGAAATCATACACCAAGTTCCTCATATGACCTTTAGAGATCGAGGTTGGGGATGAGGTTTTTGTGTGTGTTTCACTAAGGTTAGGACATAGGCAGATTAGGAGATAGGGTAAACTTTCTCCAAGATATTTCAGGCTGTTAGAGATTCTGGAGAGAGTCAGGTCAATAGCCTATCAGTTGTAGTTACCTCAGAGATAACAAGCCATGCATGAAATCTTCCATGTATATTAGTTGTTCCACTATCACTCAGACCCATCTCATGTTTTTCGGCCTGAGGAGGTTGAGCTTTAGGTTGATGCATCCTTTGAGGAGTATCCGATTCATATCGTTGACCGAAGAATAAGGGTTCTCTAAGGCTGGTTAGTTTCTCTAGTATGGGTGCTATGCTAGTACAACCATTTACAATATCAGACTTGGGAGAGGGAGGTTGACGTACGTGCTTAGTGGCTAGAGTTTCTTTCAGAAGAATCTGGACCACCCTTTAGAGAGAAATTTGAGAACAAATTTCTATAATGGGGGAAGATTGTAAGATCCCACGTGTTTCTCAAGGTAATGATCTTTCTTTTCAGGTTAAATGTGTTTACTTCCTTTTTTGGATTAGACCCTAATCCAGGCTGTGGGCTGGTTGGGTTGTTTTTGGGAAATAAGGGGAAAAACAGGCTGAAAGTTGGCTATAGGCCAGGTATATGCCGTGTACTTGGCCTACACACTGTGAAATTACAATACATGCTATGAACTGGACCATCACGATGTGTCTCCTGTCTGGATCAGAAAAAATAAAAGGGTTGTACACAACGTGTACTTGGCCATCACGCCGTGTACTTGTCCAGTGTTTTTAAAAAAAATAGATAGTAGCTTAAAATTTTGACAGACAATAAGTTTTTCTCTCGTTTTTGAACCCAAAACCACCATAAACTAGTTTTTAATATATCGAATCTGTACAGATTCTGATTCGAGCATGATTTGTCTCATTCGAACCGTATCGATAAGTACTCAATTCCTTTTTAGTTTTTCTTGATTATTTGATACAATGAATATGCTATTTGGATTTAGGCTCATATGCCCTTATATCCCGTTCTTCATCCATTATTCAGATTTCTTCCAAACCAAGAAGAATAAGGACTTAATACTGGATGATCTGTCTACTACCGTGGTGAGGTAGGTGGTATATACTTTCTTACCTATTTTTTGGTGCTTTTAGGGTGTTATTCCTTTTCACCGTCCATTGGAATTTTCATTGAGGCCTTGTTTTTGATCGAGTTTCTTGCTGTAGCTATAGTTGGACCTAGTGAGGATGACTGTAGGTTCTGTTTAGGTTTGTTGAAAACCTTTTCTCATTTCAAGGTCACCTAAGGGGCACTCCTTAAGGAAATAACCTGTTTATGCCTGTTTAAACCACTCAAGGGGTGTGTTCCTGTGCTTTCTTAGTTAGAGGAAGCACGTTAATGCCTTGATAGCTTGAATAGCTTACTTAGAAGATGTACCACCTCCTTTCTCAATGAATATCATCTGATGCCTTTTATATTTTGCTAGTTTGGAATGCTAAATGATTAATATGGGTGGGTATACCTATATGAAATGACTAATGGCATGTTAAAGGGTTTATATGGGAGGGAAGGACCATATTCTTGGTTTGATAAATGGTTTTCATGAGTGGGTATACTCATGGATCATGCAGGCTGATGTGAGTACGTATACTCACATGGAATGTTTGTTTAAATTGAATGATTTAATGCTTAAATGAATGGTTTTGGAATGCGGTATTAGATGCCTTAGGTTGACTCTACCCCTTAGGTATTGATTTTGAGGGATTCCTCGGGTCTTACTACCCTGTGGATCCAGCTTTCTTAGGCTCATGTAGGACTTTCTATTTCCATGCTTCTAGGACCCCAACCAGTGCCTAACCGAGTTTCCACCAAGGGCGCCCATGGGACTCGATGGGATGCCTTGGAAAAGCACCTTTAATCTGACCCTCCATGGTCTAGATGTTTTACATGGATTCCTTGGTCTGCTAACACTTTGGGTCTTTCCCTTGAGGTCTTCTTTTCACTATATGGTGTGGCCGTGGAATTCTACTCTTCATTATACGGAATGGATGTGGGATTTTTGGCTTAACTATATGGCATGGACATGGAATAATTGACTTCTATATACAACATGGATGTGGTTTATAGGATATAGATGGATGTACGACATGGACATGTGACTTGATTATTTAATTTGTTATAGCCGCCTTGGTAGGAGATGAATCTCTTTTTTCAGGTAGCCTTGAGGGATATTTGGTTTTACTTACTGTAGTATACTTATATCATGGGAATATACACTTACTTATTGGTTGTTTACACTTGCAAGCAATTTTATAGAAAAACTATTAGAATTGTATAGACCCGGGTGGTTTCCTACTGGGATATTTATCTCACACCCTGTTTGGGCCTTCTCGGGGACCCAAAAATATTATAAGGTTGTAGGTGATTATAGGGGAAAGCGACCTAGTACAAGTTGTTGATATTTTCTTTGGAGTAGGGGAGCATATGACCAAGATGAGTCTTGCGATGCTATGGGAAATATTTGGTCTTTTTTTTCTTTTTGGGATACTTATACTGTATTATATTTTCATATAAATTTCTGGATGCTTTCTAGATACACATACCATCTATATCATTTTGTATATGAGACAATTTTGGTTATTGATATGTATTATTGTCTTGTCTTACTTTCAGTTGTCTGCTATTTATTTCGCTTACACTATTTATTGTATGTATATGAATTCCACTGCAATATTCTGGTAACAAGGGAATATTCTCCCCACTAACTCACATAGGACCTTACTGATAGTCAGCAGCCTCTGGCATTTGGGGAGATGTGCTTGAGGACATGTGACTAACCAGACTCGAGGCACCGTTTCAGGTGGAATTCAGGTCTGAGACATTACAATTGATATAATTAAAAGATAATATTTGGATGAGCCTAAATCCTCTGATAAAATAAAATTTGAACAAGTTTTGTTTATTTTTTACTCTCATATATTTATTTTAACACCCCATTAACCCTTTTGACAATTACTGTAATGCTAAAGCTTTCTACTCTTTAAGGGTTAAAAATGTTGTCATAAAATGAAAAGTGACTTATAAATGGACCATGGTTTATATGTTCAACCATACACCATTCACTTGTTTTAAGATAAGTTTTTGATGAATTTTAAATCATTAAATAACATATTATTTATTATAAAATAACATTAATGTAATTTTTGGAACTATTCATTTAATTTGAATTTGAAAATAAAATGAAAAAAATGAATTATAATATAAACCTTTAAAACAACTTTCATATATTATTTTTATTTAATAAGTTATTTGAACACAATAATTTATCCAAATTATATTACTTTTAATATTTTCAAAATTAGTTATTTTATTTTTAAATTAATTGAATAAATACCCTGTTGGCGTTGCATAATATTGTAAGGTAATTATTAAATCACTAAAAAAATTAATTTATATTTCAAATGAACATTTAGAACTGAAATTATCCTCCTTTTATCTTTATGTAAATTTTTTAGATATATTAAAGTTAAGAGAGTGACATTTTGTATTTATTATTTTCTTAAATTAATATAAAGGACATAATAAAATAAAAATGGCTCCAAGTGGACATATATTATAGAATTGGATGGACATGGATGAACTACACTCATAAAATTGGATACATTCAAGTGTTCATGAAATTTTAAAGCACCATACCAAAGTTTTAAACTTATTTTACCCATTTTATTTATACCACAATGACAAATATTTACCACAGTTACTATTGATAATGACTAAGAAAAAAAGGGACATATTTAAAATTTTTGTTACTCAATATTAAAAATATGGAATAAATTTTTAAAAATTAAATTCATATAAGTGGAATAATTTAATTTAAAATTAAACCCAAAAAACATGATGAAGATCGATTTTCTAGAAAAAATGTTTCCTTAAGTTATAAAAGTTTTTATAGGAAAATACAACATAAAATTAATTCTAATAAACTTAAATAGATTATTAATAAAAAATAAACAAATGTTAAATATAAAACCATTTAGAAACAAAATTTAACTTTGTAAATTCTTGAAATGAAAATAATGTTTTCAATAAAAAACAGTATTTTTCATTATCCATAAAAAACTCAATATTTTAAGAAAATTCTCAAAAGTCACTCTAAGATTATTTTTAAATGATGATTTTAAAAAATAAGTTCATTTTTCAAATAAATTTTCAAAAAAATTAAAAAATTAAACTTATTATTTTCTCACAAAAAGAAATAAAAACCATTTCTGAGGAAAAGATGTATTTCTTTAGCATATAATGACTTTTCTGAAAATTGGGAAATTATTTATCAAAATATTTTATTATTCTAAAACTACTATACATATTTTTTAAAAATTTGGTTTTTCTTAATCACTCCACTAACTTAAAATCTAGGTTATAATGGTATACTGTATTATGGTTCATTTATACCTAAGGTTGCGTGTATCTCAAGCTATAGAGGGAATTAAATTTATTTGAAAATAAATATATCATAAAATATTAGGGTGTTATATAGAAGATATATATGTTTTTTTATTGATGGTAGCTAGAACATGACTACATGTAAAAAGGGGAATACCTATGAATTCAATAGGGGGATTATTTATTTATCTAATGAATAAGATATTGGGAAGGCACAAACTATGAAATTCAGCGAGATATTGAGTTAGAATTAGAGCACCTCGATGGAGGGGCCTCTTATTATCCTCTTCCTAGTTTATTGTTTTATTAATATGAAATTATTATTTTTTATTTTATGAACATGGTTCTAGGATAAATTTATATTTGGGTAAATAATATTTCTTATCATTAATTCAAATATTAATTCTTATTTCATCACTTCAAATGGGTAGTCACTCATTTCATGTTACCTTATAGTAACAAATATATAAAACCTTTAAGACTCAATGACTATTGATTTAATTTGTAGATTTTGAATCATTAAGTAATTTATTTATTCAAAATATTTAGACAATATGAACTTTAACCTTTTTAGTAGATTTCGAAAATCAAATTATAATTTGATTTTAGTGTAATCAATTTCACCATTTTTACTCACTATGTAAATTAAGTAGTTGGGACTATTGATATCACATAGTTGAGAGCTGGTTCCATTTATTTTAATATGTCTCCCTGATTGTTTTAATTCCTGAGAGTGAATGATTACCATTTTAATGGAATGAAATCAAAGTTTCCCTCAACCCCTTGATCACTGGTTATATTGTTTCAAATGATTTATTATTTTATACATTAAAAACATCACTTTAACATTTTTTATTTTGGTTATTAATTCATTTTCTATTCAAACATTATCATTATAATAACCTTCAAATTTTCCATAACTTCTCAATTTTTCTTTGAGTTTTTTTATTTTTTATTTTTTTAAAAACATAATTTTTCATTCTCCATGTATATGATGTTTCATATAACTATACTAGGGTTAGTAGGTAATAAATAATTTGACAGTACCTTCCACAACCTATAAAACGTTTCCACCATTTTAGGGGAAGGAAAATGTGGCCAAGAAAACCTAAAAAATTCAAAAAGAAATCCAAAAAATTCCATTCTCAAAATAATATCTAAAAAAACTAAAATTTACCTTATATTTCTTTTAAATTTCTTTGAAATATGTTGGATGAACACAAGAAAAAGATACTAAAAAAATAGTTCCCATTTTTATGAAATTCATAAACACTGTATAGATTTAAGGAAAAATAATTCTGAAATAGAAGGTATAAGAGAAAGAGAACTGGTTGTTAATGAGAAGAACCTAATACCTGAAATCATTTAAGAGAACTTAAAAATACATAGAATAAGGGAGTTTCAACTCCATAAAATTTCATACAATCCTTTATCTCTTTGTCTTTCACCTAGAGACTGGAACTATAAACTAAAATATTACCATATTTCACTGTTTTCACTATTTCATGGGTTACTTAAAGTGGGATCCTTAGATTTCATAAGGGACTTAAATATAGTGCATTAATTACCACTATAAGGGTTGAATGAAAATGAACTTAATATGTGAGTGTTTCTCTTCTACATAACATAGAATGATATAAATTGGTTCTTATCCTTAGATAAAAATATTTTTGAAACCTGGGAATAAGTGTATGAATCTTTTGTCATGAACTTTTACCCAAATATACTTAAATATGAGTTTAGAGGTCAAATAACTAACTTTTTTTAAGATGATAGAGGGGCATTTTATGAATATTGGGACATGTTTAGGGACCTACTTAGGTAGTTCACCTACCACTAGATTTATACCCACCTATTTATGGATGTAATTTATGAAGGGTTTTAAACTTTAGGGTAGTACTTAGTAGAAAAATCTACTAGAGGTAGTTACAATGATAAAAATGATGCATAACTTAGAAAAATTTACAACAATCTAGCCCAATAGTCATAGTAAAAAGTTTTTAAGAGAATAATAAGGAATATAATTAGCATTACCATTGGTTCAGTGATGGAATTATATTATCAGCTTCCTAAAATTAAAGAACAAATTTAGTCCCTAATTATCTAAAATTATAAGTAATGTGTTAATCAACTTGGATTTCAAAACCAAAATTAGTTCCTCAGAGAGAAATTTCATCAGTGTGGATTGTTCGGTCACTCTAGTAGCTATTATAAACACTTAATAATTCTTTCCCAACCCTCATAATATGAAATTATTCTAGTTATAGTTCTATTATTTAGTCAAGTGATTATCATTTTTCAAAAAACTAAAATTTAGGTATAGAAACCAAACCAAGATATCATGGAGAGAGTAAGGGATGGTGAGGCAACTTTACCCTACATTCCCACCATAGATGAGCCCCTAATATCAAAACCAATATAAGGTTAAGACATATAATTCTAAAGAGGATATAATAGGTATATTCTATTATTTGATAGGTAGGTTTGACTCATAAAAGGATGAATTTAATTCAAAAAAAAAATCCCGACATGATTTAAACAAGGAACAAAAAATGATAGGATGTATAATTTAGAGTTAAGAATGGGAGAAACATCTATGTGAATGAATATAATATATAAATAGAAAATTCCTTGATTAAATAAAATAAAACCTATATATAATTCCATGGATATCACCTCCAAGGGTGGTTTAAAAACTCATCAAGAAGACATAAATGATCATAGGATGGACCAACATGAAATTTTGAATGAATCCAGAGGATAAAAATAGAAATCTATATATCTATAAAGAAACTAAAATAAATTGTGATAATACACATGAAAAAAATATAAATAGGATTTAAAAGTTATAAATAATAAATGGATGGAAAATAATGAGGATAATATAGAGTGGTTACATACCATTTTAAGAAATCTATCCAAAAATATCCCTTTCCCTCTAAGAGTGAAGACAAATAACTATGAACACAAAATACTCAAGTTCCTTGAGTTTTTCATGATTCTCCAAATATATATTCCATTATTTAAATATTTGGTTTATATTTCATCATATTTAAAATCACTAAAGAAAATTATTCCAAAAAAAGACCTTATAATAGTTTTCTACCTATAACTTAATAGAGGAGTGTAATACTATTCTTAAAAATATAATCCCTCCTAAAATCAAATATCATGAAATATTTTTCATCCCATTAACTGTAGGAAATAGTATCCAGCTAAACTAAATTTTTTAATTAGGTGATAAAATTAATTTAATCCCTTACTCACTATTTTTATAACCAATAATATGAGATTTTTAATCCACTATGGCAGTTTTTTCAGTTGAGAAATGTGGTGTGATAATAAAGTCCCTATCATACTCGATATATTTTTTTATCAAGTGGAGGAGTAGTCTTAAATATTTCTAAATGGAAATTAATATTCAATTTGGGTGATCAAAAAGAAGAATTTAATTTTTTTAAAAACTATAAAGAAACCACACCTGAAAATAACGATTCAATGGATGAACATTTGAAATTCAAATAACCTTTTGACAATAAATAATAAGTCTTTTTAAGGATGATTTATAAGAATAATAAAATTACATCCATTATGGAAACTTTCTAGGTAATCAACTATTGTAAGGAGTTAGAGCCATGTGATACTTATGAGGGTGATTTTTGGAAATATATTGATAATTTTTTTAAAGAAAAAAATTAAAAACAATGTTTAGAATCTAAATTTAAGGAGACTCTCAATCTTGATAGTAGTGAATAAGATGATTTCTTTATCTATCATTTATTATTTAATAAAAACATTAAATATATTGGGCCACCTAGGCCTAATAGTATTTATTCCATTCAACAAGCATCTCTTATTGAGCTTAAACCACTTCCTCCTCACATGAAATACTCTTTTCTAGGTGTAAAATATTCACTACTAGCAACAATCTCTATTAAATTAGGAGAAATTTATGGACAAAAACTAGTGAATGTGTTGAAAAGGTACAAAACTATCATAGGATAGTCTATATCTAGTATCAATGGGATTATCACTTTATTTTTTTTATAAAGGATTCTAATGGAGCCTGATAATAAGGCAAGGGTTGAGGGCCAAAGGAGGATCAAGCTAAACATTAAATAAGTTATGATATAAGAAGTGATAAAACTCCTTGATACAAGGATTATCTATCCTATTTATAACAGCCGTTGGGTTATTCCTTTCCATATTGTTCCTAAGAAGTGGGTGTCACTATTATCACCAATAAAAAGGATACTGATAAAATTCAATATTTAATGGTGACTAAGTGTAGATTTTGTATTAATTTTAGAAAGATTAAATATGTTACTAGAAAGGACCATTTCACAAGAAATATTTAGATTCCATGATTGAGAGGATTTTCAAGAATAAAATTTTATATTTTTTGTATGATTATTCTGGTTACAACCAAATTCTTGCAGCTTGAAAATATTTTGAGAATAACATATTCATATTACCATTTGGGATATTTTCTTACCAATGAATGCAATTTGAGTTATGTGGTTCTCAGAATAAATTTAAAAGGTGCATGTTGACTATTTTTTAAGATACAATTGATTGTATTATTGAGGTATTCATGGATGATTTTTAAATTTTCAGAAGTGATTTTTATATCTATTTATAAAATTAAGAATCAGTTTTTCAAAGATTTCAAGATAAAAAGTTGGTTCTTAATTGGGAAAAATTATAATTCATAGTCACTAAAGGAATATTAATTGTTCATAAGTTTTGAAAGAGGGGAATAGAGGTTGAAAATGATAATATTGAGGTTTTAATACCTTAATATTTTAAAATAATAATATTCTCAATAGCATATGAGACATATAATACCGAGTTTAAATGAACCATGATATAATATTATTATTTAAATATGACCATTATAACCCAGTAGTTGAATTTTTGGGAGTAAATATGAGTAAAATAATTATAATATATATATAAAGTTCTAAATCAATTCAAATGTATTTATTAATTCTTATAAAATAGGCACTTAATTTCTAGTAAATCCATTTTATGCTTCAAAAATATGTTTTTATCATAAATGGTTTTTATTATATTTTATGAGAGAATATTATAATTAATTTCATCCACTTTTTTATTTTTTCTTATAAAAATGATATCATTTTTTAAATCATCATAATAAAATTATCATAGGATGAAAATTTGATATTTTTCTGAAAAATATATTTTTGAGTGAATATTGAAAAACATTTTTTTATAAAACTCTCATTTCTTTTAATTAAATCAATTAATTTAAAAGTTAAATTATGTTTTTAATTTTACCTCAAAGTAACATAGTTCTCATTTAATTTTATATAATCTAATTAATTACATTGAAATCATCATTTTACTTGATTTTGGTATAAGTTCATTTTTGGATTAAAGACATATTTTTCAAAAAACTATTTTTCATTGTGTTTTATGATTTTATCTTAAAATTGATTTATTTCACTTATATTAATTTAATTTAATAAAATTTATTCCATATTTTTAATTACGAGGTTCAAATTTGGTAAATAGGTCCCTTTTCTTTTTCTTTATGAATAGTAACTCTGATAAATATTTATCAGCTCAGTAAGGGTAAACTGGGTAATTAAGGTTAAAAATAACATGATAAGGATTAAAAAATATACACTTTAATTATTTATATTTTATGTGTTAATGATACTATAATAACAAACTATTCAAATTTATGGAATCATGGTGGCATTTTTCTTTGATGACAGCCTTAATATTATTTTAAGTAAAGAATAAATACAAAAAATGGAAATTACTTTTTTTGAATATATATAACATTTTGGGATAGGGATAAGAAAATTTATAAACAATTATAAAATATTTTTTTTAATATTATTAATTTTTATGATGGTAAGTTATTTTTAATTTTTATTGATGAAATAATTACCATAAAAAATTACCCAATATTGATACAGTGTTTGTGCTAGTAGTAGAAAAATCAGGAAAATGATTTTAAATAAATTAACACTAATAAAATTTCAATGAATTATAGTGATAAACAATTTTTTATCTAAATATAACTTATTATTTATGTTTAAAATTTTATATTCTAATTCCATTACTATCTTGATGTCTTTAAATTCAAACTATGTGAATAGTATCAAAAATAACTTTAATGGAATCTTATGTAAAATAATATTTAACTAAATGATTTAAAATTCATCAAAATCCTATATTTGGACAAGTTAATGGGATATGGTTAAGAATATAAACCACTATCAATTTATAGGTTAGTTTTACTTTTATAGTAACTTTCTTTACCTCAAATTAGTAAAAATTTGATATCAAGGTAATTGTTAAAAGGGTTAACGAGGGGTTAAAACTATGTGACAAGAGTTAAAAAATTTCCTAAACTTAGACAAATTTTATTATATAAGAGGATTTAGAGCCATCCTCATACTATATTCTAAATATATCAATTTTTTCCATTTTCCCATGAAAATTAATATTTATTATTTTAATACTTTATGTAATTCTAAGAATGCCTCTGCCCCACATATAAAAGGGTACCACCCCTCCTCTCTTCATCACACATTAAGAGAATCTTCGATTGAACGAACACTGAAAAAACCTATTATTAACTTCATTACATACATTCTATAGATTTTGTTATTCTTAATAGACCATCCCTAGGGTCCTTAAGGAGATATCCAAATGAGGTTCTTCAAAGAATAGGTAATTGTCTTAACCAAAAATTTTGATTTTACTTCTTATTATAAGTCCATAAATTCTGTCATAACCATTAAAATATAATAAAATTAATATCTAAATATAATAATATGTTATCATGTTAATTATATAACCTTGTTAATTTACTTTTCCATCAAATTATAAAACAAAACCATTATTTGTGCGTATATGCGGTCTACTACCTTACGAAACTGATGTATTTTGTTTCTCATCACTGCCTTTCATGTCTGGTTATTATGATTGATTTAATGTATATATATGATATTCATAACATTATTATGATTCTGAAAATATAATATATCATCTATATTCATACCATTCTAATGATTAAAAATGATATCATCGCATATGTGTACATTGTAGCGACCCAAAACCAAATAGCTCAGAGTCGGTGTCTAATGCTATGACATTGGCATTATTACAAGGAAACAAATCCTAAAGGACCTAATATTTTTGTAGTATTGGTAAACCATATACATAACCGATTCTTGTATTACAAATAAATACACTAATTACAACATAAGTTTTTTCACTTTAAATAAATAACATCGATGATAACTCTAATATATCTATTAAATACCTTCATATATTTCATAGTACACTTCTTGGATTCCTAGGGAAATAAGTATAACAAGGGCGAGATCAAATTCTCAGTAAGGAAAAAATACAGGAGAAACAATAATGAAACAATGAGAGTAATAATTATGGCATGGTAAATTTCTGAACAAAGATACCATGTAATCAATAAACAGAGAAGGAAGTGCATAAAAAATATAAAAAGGTAATAAATGGAAACACATGACATTAAAATAACTAGATAAGAAAAAATCAATATGGATAGATAAGAAAATAAAACACATTCCATCTAGTCAATAAACTGGGAATGAACTATATCCATGGAAATATCGATGAAAAATCTCATTGATAAATAATAATTGAATCCAAATGGAGGAAATTATTAATTATTGGATGTCATGTATGAGGAACATGAAAAACTATACAATCAAAACCTTTCATAAGATAGTTAAAACTACGAATAAAAATCTATTAAATTTGTCCAACTTGTTAGTCTCATGTGAACCTATTGATGCATCAAGGAGCTATATAAAGTTTGGGATCCTCCTATCATTTTATATCCAAATAATTCCTCATATCGAATAGTAGAAATAAATAATATGCCTTATTAAATATCAATATTGAATAAAGAATACAGAATTATCAATATTTCCCAAAAATAATCAAATATCTGTTAAAGTAGACACCGTATTTAAAATGATATACGGTTTAGGAAATACTAATATATATTCTATGAGAATACGGATATTAAAGAAAATTTATAATGAAAAATTATTACAATAAAGTTATTTTATCAAGATAAAGTTAAAAATAATAAATGGAAGTGATATTACAAAGATAATCATTAAGAACATTCTTGTGGAGAATAATATTTAAACATTCCAAAGTGTCCAATACCACTTTGAAACATTTAAATAGTAATACCCATGAAGGTATGAAATTATATAAACTTATAATATCATGAGAATAATTAGATTCATGATATTATGTGTCAAAGGGTAGTATATACACCATATAAAAGAAACTGGGTGCATAACTACAAATAAGTCTTAATGGAATGTAAATTGAGACGAAATCCCTTACCTTGAATCCGACTTGTCTCATGTGTATTTATATTACTGAATAAAAAAGTTATGTTAATTATTTACTTGATTTACAACCCTTTTAATTTTTACCATAACTATTATTCAGCTTATTACCATGTTGTATACAACCACTTAAACAATTAAGTTTACATTGATTATTTTGACCAAATTCGATTTATGTATCAAAAACAACTTGGCAGGTAAACAATGGTAAAAGGGGCCATTATATAACATCTACATAATAATAATCATTAAATAATTATAATATTTATTCATAAATTATAATTTTAAAACCAATAATTAAATATGGTAATGAAAATGAACCAGCGTTACAATCATAGAGACAATTGATCATATGTACGCATGAGTAATGTTCCCATTTTTCAATGATCATTATGGAAAGAAGGTAAGTAACATTATATATTTCCAGAATAATAATTATATCATAAATACCATGTTATTTAATAATATATAGTTATATGTATAATTCTTTTAAAATGAATCACATGGTGTCGAAGAGGTGGTAGTCCACACGTCCACGAATGATGTTATCACTTTTTAAGTGTGTGAAAGGGTAATAAAGAAAATGATATATATATATATATTATATATAAAAAAAGGTAATTATGTCAGGAATATAATATATATGTTTTTTATGTTACAAATTTTTAATTAAAATTATCTTTTATACATTCTTTGTATAGTGTGAATGAATCACATCGCTTTGAGGGGGCATTAGTCCACACTTCCACAAACGATGATATCGTTTTTACAAAAAATGGAAAGTATAAGGGTATATTTTGTAAAATAATTAAAGAGAAATAAAGATATAATAAATATCATATATAACATATATGAATATATTTTCCATCATAATGTCCATCATGAGAGGCGGTAAAGGAAAAATGATCAATCATCATTTCGTGAGGCGGTAGTTCACCGTATATGTAAACAATATGTTCGTTACCCATTAGATGTAAGTGTGTGTAAGTGTAGGTAGAAATATTATCATTAAAAAATCATAGTATATTTATGATACTAGAGTTTTTATATAAACATGTAATAAGGATAATTTAATTAGTAGATAAATAAAATAAAACTAGAGAGATTAAGGAAAGATGTTACCTCTTAATCGGGTAACTCCTTTTGGGTTGCACAAAAGGTATTCCTTGGATTTATTTTTTCTAAAAGGGAGGATTCAAGGAGGAAGGTAGAGATTTTGGTAATTTAATTTGTAAGATCTTGGATGAACCTAATTGTCATGAGAGGTGTGTGGAAGTGGGAGGAAAAGAGGCCTTTTATAGTGGAGGAGGAGTGACACTCTTGTAATATTTTAAAAAATAGGAAACCCACCCACGTTTTTTTATTGAAAGTGGATCAATAATTGTCAAAATTTGAAAAAAGGGTTTATAGGGTAGAAATATTTCCATAAAATTGTTTTTTGAACAAGTGTCTAATCCATATTAGGCCTTAAGTTTAGGGTTTAGACTCTTGTTAAGCTTAATTCCACCTTAATCGTTGTAATTAATTTTAATTACTTTCACTAATATTTTTGGTAAAAAACTAAGTTGAACTTATTAAAATTATAAATTATGATAATCCTACAGACAGGATGACAATGCAGGTTTTTAAAGTAAAAATGTTCAAAATTTTGTTATGTTTTTATATTCAAATTCAAAGTGAAATTTATTCAAATGACCTAAATAAAATTAATTGATAAAAATAATATATAATTAAACTTTAAAATAAATCAAAAATATAATTGATCCTTTTAAATAAATAATATGAAAAAGAAGTTTTGTGTTAAAATTCAGTATTTTTTATTATTTATCAAAAAATGAAACTTCACAGAAAAATACAAAATATTCACCCTAAATTAAATTTTATGTTACCATTTCAAATATTAAGTTTATTTTGACATATAATATTTATAAAAGTTCCAAAAATTTGATTTAAAATAGGGTTTTCATTAAAAAGTGGTAAAAGTGCCTTAATAAAAATATAACATTTTATGTTTAAAATTGGGTTCGTTCTTATATTATATTTATCAAATATATTTGATGAATAAAAAAATATTATATTTAATAATATATATATATATATATTACATTAATATTAATTACTAATTGTAATTAAGTTAATTTATTAGGGAAAACCACTTTTTGAGTACAAAAATATATTTATGTAAAAATATTCTTTCCATATTCATTTGGTTATAATATTCATCTCTAATGAATTTGTAACTAATGAATTAGTTGTGTAAACCATATATTTTCATAATTTAGTTAATAATATTCAAAACATCTAGTTTATATCTTGTTAAATAATAATATTTTGATAATATATTATTATTCTGTAAAACTCAGTCTTGCGTGTAGTGCAAGCCATTAAAGAAACTTATTGTTGTGTATGTCACACACTAACTTAGTATCATGTTTTTTGAAAGCTATATATTATATTTAATTTATTTTAAGTAGTAAATTTATTATAAATACTTGGTATATTATATTCCCTTACACGCTTGGTGTTACGTTTTATACACGCTATCAAATACAATGTCCCTACATTATATTTTTTAGGTAATTACATTCTCCCCAACTTAATTAAATTGCATCCTCGGAATTTAAACCCACTCTTGGTGATAGATTGCTTGATATTTTCTATCTTGAAATCCCATATAATTAGAAGGTTTCATAAAACATCCTCTAAAAAATATAAAATGAAAATTACAAAGGTCACATGGACTAACATATAACTAGGTATCTAGGTAGGAGAATATTAGTTAAAAATAGAGATACATACTTGGAGGAAAAGTGTAAATATTTATAGAGAGTGACTAAGTCCATTAATCACAAAAAGGTAATGTTAAATAGAAATTTGAGGGCCTTAAAACAAAAAATCTTAAATAATTAATAAGACCATAAATTCAATAAAAACTAAGGTATTAAGAGGACATTTTTCCCCTCTAAGTTATTTTATTAATGTTGGGAAATTATTTTACTACATAAGAATATAAGGAAATATACTTGATATATTTCTATAAACACAATTTTATCATTTGGTTCTGCTTTGATTTTTTTCCAATTCATTCATTAATTTATGAAATGGATATCCTATAATTAAATTTGATATCTGAAGCATTAAAATACACTTTTAACAGATCATAAGGCCCATAAAAGAGTGAAAAATATAACTATTTGTCTATAAATATTTTATAAAACTAATATGGTCAATAAATTAATCCCTAAACCTAAATATTAACACTATTGGTCCATAATTAATATTTATTCATAAAATTGTTTAAATAATTACACATTAACCATGACATCACGTAGGACAGTGGCAGGTGCAAAAGCCTTATCATCCTTCAGTCATGGGTTTAATGCCCATGAACTTACTGGACTTAATGGGTTGTCACCTAGTATAAAGCTTGTCATTTTCTAAAACCGTACTGATATAATTTAGAAAATAAATATTATAGACATCCTTGAAATAAGGTTAATCACTAAATATCCTTTTAAGTAATGTTTTAAATACAAATATAATACATAAATAATAAATCCATTTATTTACACATAGGTCTTTTCATGGTCTCGGGTTTCTTCATAATATCATTAGTTGAATTTCTAAATAATGAAACCTTATCTATAATCTAAAACACCTTAAGTTTAACCTTGGTTATTAATTTCCATTATCTATTAAAATCATTCATAATGGTTTGTAAAGAAAATATAAATTTTCCTAAGAATATCCCTATGGAGTGTCAAACCAGGTGTACAGTAAGGTCTGTTGTCATGTAACAGGTTACACTGAGTTAGGCCTAGCACACCTTGTTAGAGTTGTTACTCCTAGAAATAGTTTTACTAGAACCACACCCAATTGTAGTATCCATACATGGATATATTTCTAAAAAGACCCACATAATCTATACCTTAACAAAATTCTAGGATGTTCTTGTATTCTTATCCTCAAATTCTACCTTAGGGTTACATTATCTAATCTATGTCTTCCTAAATATGGTCTCCAAGGTTGATACTAAACTTCATCTGATACAAAATGTAGCGACCCAACCCCAGATAGAATGGAGTCGGTGTTTGCTGCTATTACATTGACAAGATTATAAGGAATCAAATCCCAAAAGACCAAAGAGTTTAGTAGTCTTGGTAAACTAGATTCGTAAATGAGTCTTGTATTACAAATGAATAAGGGTATGCTCAAATGCTCAGTAAGGAAAAAATATAAAGGAAACAATAATTAAATAATGAGAGTAAAAATTGTGAAATGGTAAATAACTAAACAAACATACCATGTAATCAAATAAATTGAGAAGGAAGTGCATAAAAAAATATGGTAAGGTAATAACTGGAAACAAATTCCATTCAAATAACTAGATAAAGAAAAATTAATATGGAAAGGTAAGAAACTAAAACACATGTCATCTAGTCAATAAACTGAGAATGAACTATATCTATAGAAATGTTGATGAAAAATCTATTTTATAAATAATAAATGAATTTAATGAAGGAAATGCTTAATTATTGGATGTCATGTCTGAGTCACATGAAAACATATACTACCAATTCCTTTTACAATATGGTTAAAACTATAGATAGAAACCCATTTAATTTGGACACTTATTTATCTCATAAGAAATTGTCGATGCATCGAGGAGCTATATAAAGTTCGGGATCCTCCTATCATTGCCTGTTCAAATAATTCATCATATAAAATATTTTAAATAAATAAAATGAATTATCAATTATATGTAATGAATAAATAATATATAATTATCAATATTTCCCCAAAATAATCAAATATCTGTCAAAGTATACACTATATGTAAAATGTCACATGGTTTAGGAAATACTAATATCTATTGTATGAGAATATGGATATATAAGTAAATTTATAATGAAAAATTATGACAATAAAGTTATCATTTTAATATAAATTTAACAATCCAAAATGGAAGTGGGATTTCAAAGATAATCATTAAGAACATTCTTTAAGAGAATAATCTTTAAACATTCCAAAGTGTAATATACCACTTTGAAACATTTAAATAATAATTCCCATGAAGGTATGACATTAAATGAAATTTATAATATCATAATAATAAGGGTATTCATGATATTATGTGCCAAACAGAAGCATATACACCATATCAAAGAAACTAGGTACATAACTACAAATAAGTCTCAATGAAATGTAAATTGATAAGAAATCCCTTACCTTGAGTTCGACTTGTCTCATGTGTATTTATATTCCTGAATGAAAAACTTATATTAATTATTTAACTTCTTTATAACCTTTTTACTATTTATCATAACTATTATTTCACTTATTACCATGTTGTATACAACTACATAAATAATTAAGTTTATGTCGAGTGTTTTGACCAAATTCAATTTATGTGTCAAAAACAACTTTGGTAGGTCAACTATGGTCAAATGGGTAATTATATAACATCAATTGGATAATAATCATGGAAGAATTTTCATATTTATAAATAAATTATACTTTTAAACTCAATAATTAAATATGGTTATGAAAATGAACCAACGTTACAATCATGGAGACGGTAGGTCATATGTACGCATGAGTAACATTCCCATTTTCAATGATTATTATGGAAAGAAGGTAAGTAACATTATTTATTTACATAATAATAATTATATCATAAATAAAATGTTATTTAATCATATATATTCTTGTAAAAATATTCACATCATGTCGAGGAGGCGGTAGTCCACACGTCTACGAACGACCTTATCACTTTTTAAGTGTGTGAATGAATAATAAAGAAAATTATATATATATATATATATATATATATATATTATATTTACAGAAATTTAATTATTTAATGAATATAATATATATGTTTTTTATGTTACATATGTTTAATTAAAACTATTTTTTATATATTCCATTTATAGTGCGAATGAATCACATCGCTTTGAGGGGACAGTAGTTCACACTTTACAAACGATGTTATCATTTTTATAGAAAATGATAAGTATAAGGGTATGTGTTTTAAAATAATTAAATAATATTAAATAAATAATAAATATAATATATATCATATATAAATATAGTGTTCATCATAATGACCATCATGAGTGGCGGTAAATGTAAAATGAACAATCATCTTTTCGTGAGGTGGTAGTTCGTTGTACACGTAAAGAGTATGTTCATTAACCATTAGATAGAAGTATATATAAGTGTAAGTTAAAACATTAGAATAAAAAAAAATAGTATATTTATTATACTATAGTTGTTATATAAACACGGAACAAGGATAATTGAATGAGTGGAGAAAGAAAATAAAATTAGAGAGCTTAAGGAAAGATGTTACCTTTTAATCCGGTAACTCCTTTTGGTTTGCACCAAAGGGCTTAATTGGATTTATTTTTTTTCCAAAATATAGGATTCAATTATAAATTTAGGGATTTGGGGTAGATCATGTTTGAACTTAAGTGGCATGAGAGGTGTGAGGAAGTGGGAGGAAATGAGACCTTTTATAGTGGAGGAGTGAAACTCTTGTAATATTTTTGAAAAAAGGAACCCCATACATCTTTTTTTATTGAAAGTGGATACATAATATTATAAAGTTGATAAAATTGAAGATATATTCTAAATATATCCATAAAATGTATTTTGGAAAAGTTTATAGTCCATATTAATCCTTAATTTTATGGTTTAATCTCTTGTTAAACTTAATTTCACCTTAATCGATGTAATTAATTTCAACTACTTTCACTAATATTTTTGGTCAAAAACTAAGTTGAAATTATTATAAATTATAAATTAATATGATTCCAAATAGGGGATAAATTTTTCAAAATTCCAATTACATAAGTGGAAGAAATTAATTTACATTTAATCCCACAGACAGGATGACAATGCGTGTTTTTAAAGTAAAAACGTTCAAAAGTTTGCTAAGTTTTTATATTCAATTTTAAAGTGAAATTTATTAAAATGAACAAAATTATATTAACTGATAAAAATATGATCTAATTAAACTTTAAAATATATCAAAAATATAATTTATCTTTATAAATAAATTAGGAAAAAAGCAGTTTTGTATTAAAATTCAGTATTTTTCATTATTCATTAAAATATAAAAATTCACAGAAAAATACCAAAAATTCAACCTAACCTAATTTTTTATGTTCCAATTTCAAATATTAAGTTTTTTTTAAATATAATATTTATAAAAGTTCTAAAAGTTGGATTTTAAATAGGTTCTCCAATAAAAGGTGGTAAAAGTGCCTTAATAAAAATATAATATTTTATGTGTAAAATTGAGTTTGTTCTTATATTATGCTTATAACATATATTGGATGAATATAAAAAATATTATATTTAATAATATATATATATATAATTAATATCACTTAATAATTTTAATTAATTTAATTAATTAAGGGAAAACAACTTTTTGAGCATAAAAATAGATTTCTATAAAAAATATTATTTTTATATTCAATTGGTTCTTATATTTATTTATAATTAATTTATAACCAATGAATAAGTTGATTAAACCAAATATTTTCATAATTTAGTTAATAATATTCATAAATGCTTGTTTATATCTTATTAAATAATAATATTTTGATAATATATTATTGTACGGTAAAACTCGGTCTTGCGTGTAGCACAAGCCATTGAAGAAACTTGTTGTTGCGTATGTGACACTCTAACTCAGTATCACGTACCTTTCAAGATATAAATTATATTGAATTTATTTGAATGATTAAATATATTATAAATACTCAGGGCATTATACTCCCTTATTCTTCTCGTGTTGTGTGTCATACATGCTATCGAATACAGTGTTCCTACTTTAGATTTTTGGTGCATTACATCCATACAGACTACTATCTTCACATAGCGATGTAATTCATTAAAAAAAAACCCACCTCTCATGACTGGTATTGAGGATGTATTTAATGATAGTATTTTATTTTTATAAAATGACAATGATTCAGGAAATATAATATTTTATTTTCTTTCTTTATTTTCCATAAAATTAAAAGTAAAATCATCGCTTGTGTGTACGTATAGACTACCACCTCACGAGCCAATGAATTTTTGTTTTTCATAACCCATTTTTATGTATAATTATAAAATTTTATTTAATTTATTATTATGATAATTAATTAATTATTATTATTTTGGATATGATGTAATAATGACCCCGTTGACCATGGTCAACCTTCCAAATTCATTTTTCAATTATGAACCGAACATCCTCAAAACACTAGATGTGGACTTAACAGATTAAATAATTAAATATGTTATCTAAATAAATGAAATTATTGGTTTAATTAAAAATTAATAAACCTTGATAATTTTATTAAAAAGTAAATAATTAATATAAGTTCATTATACAGGAGTTAAAGGATATTCATAGAAAGTGTGGACTTGAGGTAAGGGGTTTCTTAACTCAATTTCCATTCATTGGGTTATCCTTATACTTCATTGAATATATTATGCAATGATTATTTATGAAATTACCTTTGATTATATTATTTTTTATTTCTACGTGTTTTGTTTTTTCTAATTTTTTAAACATAATTACCTCAATTATTAATTCTCACTGAAGTGGTACGATCTTTGTAAGGATTATTCGTCTGAATATGGTTTCTTTGAGACATGTTTCATATTATGCACCTACTTCATTTTATAAGGTGTATATATTCCTATTGTGATATTATATCATGAATGATTATTTAATCATGATATTTAAAGTTATTTTTATGTTCTATATTTCATGAGATATTGATTCAAATATTATAAAAGTTTCAAGGGTTTTTTATGCTCTCAATTTCAATTCTTTGAGACAAAATTCATGTTATACTCCATGTTTTATTTTATTTGGGGTACTTACAACCACATGAATGTGTTTTAATATATTATATAATATAAATTTTTGTATTTTTACAATCATGTTGAGTTCCTTCACTCAATGGATTTTTTATTCAAGCATTACCCAAGTCATAAGGGTTTCTCATCTCAAACTTCCTTCTTTAAGACATGTTTTGATTGATGCAACTATATTTGTTTATATGGCGAATATACCAAATATTGAGATATAATATCATGGATATTTTTATATTCATGTTATTTTATGTTCCTTATTATGTTCTTTATTTCAAAGGGGTTTCTCTTTTAAAAGGCTGTAAATGGGTTTTATTTAAAAATGTTTCTTTAAAAGTTTTAAGGACTTTTAACCAAACACTTACTCTGTATTATTTATCTTATTTAAAAAATTTTCTTTTATAAACATATATGATTTCCTAATTCTATTTTATATAATATTTTTCCTTCTTTTAAAAGTTTTCTAAATGTAAATTTCTTAATATTTTCCACATGGATCTCTTTTGAATCTCTTTATAAAAATTTAAAAATAATGTTTATTTTTAACATTTATGACAAGAATGGTTGTTTTTAGCTATCATAACTATTATTTGTTTTTAATATTAATTTATAGTTATCCATGATAACTTTTAAAGAAAATAATTTTCTCAATATTTTGGGAATTTATAGTTTTTAAAGGCACCAAAATAAAATGGTATTTTCCCCAGTTTTCCAAGAAACATTTTAAACGTTCTTTTAAAGGTTTTTAAATATTTTTTAGCATCCCTTAATGTCTCATATTCTTCACTGGGGATATAATATTATTATTCCATCCACTTAATTTTTCTGAATGGTTGGTAAAGATGTTTTAGATAGTTTTTTGCGAAACCAATTTCTATTTCTAGGCTAAATCAAGCTATGATGGTTTTGATGAAATCCAAGCATCCATGTGTTTTGTTTCATGATATGATACTTGGGAATTATTAATGAAAGTGGGATTGGGTAGTGAAACCAATTAATTAAGTTTATTTGTTTGATATGTGATGAGTGGGTATATTATATTCGTCTAATGCATTAGGTAATGAGACAGAGTTAACTCGATAGAAGTTACTCCCAAGTTACGATATAGTTTTGTTACTCCTAAGAGTTGAAAAATTTAACTAATTTTAAGATACCCTAAGAGATGGAAGAGTTTAAAAGTCATATATTACTCCTAAAAGATATAGTAATTATCTAGTTAGGTGATTCCAAGATGAATGTTTGATAATCCAAGATACCAATATAGTTTTCCAATGTTTTATGTGAGTTCTAATAGATACTTTGCTAAAGTATTGTTTTCACATGGATCATGATTTTTGAATTATATGAAAATTATGTTATGTTAAATCTTTCATTAATTTATCATGATTTATAATCCATGTATTAATGGGTATGAATTATCTTATCTTATGCTTATGCACTTTGATTATATCATCACACCCTTATTCTTATATTATGATCACTAATGAAATTCAATTGTTAATTTTTATGTTTATCCTTACTAAGTATTTAAGATCACCCTTCTTATGTTTTCCTTTTACCCTAATTATGAATACTTATGTTAAGTGAGTCATGTCTATAAAGGTTTCATGTGTAAATAATTTAATGGGAGATGTTGAATACTTATTGTGAAATAAAAAAAATCCAGGTATAGTAGAAAAAATAATCACTTAAAGACATGGGAACTGTTGTGTAAGTGTTTTTCATAATTATCTAAAACTATAAACCTAAAATTTTCTAGGTTAAATAAGTGATCCAATATTTTAGTTTGACGTTTTATGTTTTGTATGGATAAAATTGGGTCATTGTTATTAATATCAAATAAAGAAATATAAAGATTATGTTTTTAGAACCAGATTTGGGCATGTGGGTGTGAGGCTATTATCATTTGTATTATAGGAGGGTTTAGATAAATTTGGATATTAGGATGTTTTCATGTGAGGTTAAATTAAGAGTTATGGATATCATCATAGGTTTATAAGTTTAAGGTTTATCGTAATTTCAAAGGCATAGACACGCCTTTTGAGGTTTTAGGTGACATGATTTTAAGGTGATTAATGATATTTCAAGAGATATTTTACTAGGTTGAGGTATATATAACCCTTAGGATTAATGTGAATGATTATTTTAGAAGAATGATATAACATTTTTGGGATGTATAGTAAAAGGTGTGGGACAAACTTTGAGTTTAATTTTTTTAAAGTTGAAGTTATTGAGGTTAATTGAGATATGGTGTTATTTATTTATGTAATGATCTATGTTGAACCTTTTGTGTTATTGTAGAAATTTTGGAGTTCAATTTTTTATTTCTTCACATGAAGGTTTATTCGTCTTCGGTATTATATTACCTTATGATAACTATTTTTGATTTAGTAAATATGGGTGGATTATATTTTAAACATTGTATAGATAGTATGATATAATAAAAATTGATGATTTAGAAATGTAAAAGATTCATAATGGATACCCATAACTTAGAATATGGGATGATATAGAGGTGGAAACTGATTAAAACACACAACTAATATATGAAATTTTGTTTATGGATTTGAAAAAAATCATGTAAATATATTTTACATTGTTATTATTTGAGATAATAAAATAATCCCTCTTAAATTAATTTTTTTATCACATTACCTTAATTTCTAATGAATTTATGGTCTTATTAATCACTTATTATTTTATAGTTTTGTGGTCATTAAAATTATCATGATCATGTTCTCTATCACTCTATATTATTCCTTATAAATTATTATTTCTATTATATATCCATATTATCACTTCACATAAATGTTATCTTTACCAAATATCCCAATTATGTGTCATGTCGGACATCCTTATGTTTCCCACTTTCTCTTTTCAAATTTTTTTTATTAATCCTTCTTAAGATGTGAGTTTTCAATAAAGGGGGTTTTCAAATATTAAACCCTCAAATTTCCAAGATCGAGATCAAATTATGAGGATGAAATTTATTTAATATTGGAGAATTTAATACCTTAATATTTTAAAATAATACTATATTCAATAGTGTATAGGATACACAACACTGAACTTAAATGAACCATGAAATAATAATATTATTTAAAAATAACCATTATATCATAGATGTTTAATTTATGAGTATGAATAATAGTAAAGAAATTATGAAATATATATAACGGTCTTACTCAATACAAATATATTGATTAATTCTTAGGAAATATGCACTCAATTTTTAGTAAAGTCATTTTATGCTTTAAAATTATGCTTTCTTCAAAAATGGTTGTTTATTGCCTTTTGAGAGATACAATTATAATTAATTTCTACAATTTTTATCAATTATATTTGATAAAATGATATCATTTTTTAAATAAAAATAAAAATATTATCATAATATGAAATCTTGATATTTTTATAAAAAGATTTACTTTTTAGTGAATAGTGAAAAATACCAATTTTTATAAAACTATCATTTATTTTTATTAAATCAAGTAATTTAAAAGTCCCATTAAATTATTAATTTTATATTAATTTTATATAATTATCATTTAATTTGTTTAATTTAATTAATTATATAATAGTGATCATTATACTTGATTTTGGCATAAATTCATTTTAGGATTAAAGATGCATTTTTCTAAAAACTATTTTTCATTGCATTTCATGAATTTATATAAAAATTGATTTAAACAAGTTATAGTAATTGTATTTGGTGAAATGGATTAAATATTTGGAATCATAATGTTTAGATTTGTTAAATATCCCCCTTTTAGTTTTAATCAGCATGAATAGTAATCATGGTAAATATTTGTCACCTCAATGAGGGTAAATCAAGTAATTAAAGTTAAAAATAGCGTGACAATGATTTAAAAATATATCCATAACTTGGATTATTTCTATTTTATGAGTTAATTTTGAAAATAATCATCCAATATTCTAAGATATGTAAAATTGGTTTCCTTTTTATTTGACAATGACCATATATTATTTTAAGTAAAGAATAAAAAAATGCCACCCTTTTTGTTTTAATATCTATTAATTTTTTTGGTAGACATAAAAGAATGTTATAAATGGTTATAAAATTTCATGTTTAATATAAATAAATTTTATTTATTATGGTATTTTTTTAATTCTTTGTGATGAAATATTTTCCTTAAATTCTTACGCAACACCGATATAGTGCTTGTGCAAGCAGTATAAAAATCATGTAAATAATTTAAAAAAATAAAAAAAATAAAGTTTTTTTGAATTATTATTTTATATTAATTATTTAGATAAGTATAACATATTATTTATGTTTTAAAAGTTTATATTCTAATTAAATTACTATCTTTATTCTTTTAAAGTCAAACTATTTGAATGGTCTTGAAAATGACTTTAATAGTATCTTATATTTAATTATATTTTATTAAATGATTTAAAATTCATAAAACTAATATATTTAGATAATATAATGAGATATGGTATATAATATCAACCAATTTCAACTTATTGGTCACTTTTACTTTTATAGTTACTTTTTTGACTACTAAATAGTAAAAAACATTAATATCACGGTAATTGTCAAAAGGGTTAACAAGGGGTTAAAAAATAGATAGGAGTTAAAACATCACCTAAATTTGTAAAAACTTCATTTTATGAGATTATTTAGACTAATACCCATCCTATATATGAAATATATCATTTTTTAACTTATTCATAGAAATTAAATTACATTATTTTAATACTTTAAGTGATTCTAAGGATGCCCCTCCCTTCACTAATAAAGGGGAACCACCCCTCCTACCTTCCTCACAATTCAAGAGCGTATTATCATTACCAAAACCTATAAAAAACTATTATTAAATTACTTAGATAAATTATAAAATCCATGGTATTCTTAAAATATCATCTCTAGAGTCCTTAAAGAGAGATCTGAAGTAGGTTCTTCAAAGAGGAGGCAATCGTATTAACTGAGAATTTTCAGTTTACTTCTTCTTTTACCTCATTCAATTATATACCAACCATTATAATATAATAACATAAGTATCTAACATATAATGAATGTAGAGACCCAAATATTTACGTACATAGATATTACATTACTTTTGCAGAATACATAATACATAACAAAAACAGACACACAAGGACCGTAATAGTATAGTGTCTTTGGAAACTTGGAACGTAATCTTCTAATCATGGTGAAAGATCTTCAATATCTCCCATAAAGATATTCCACTTTTTGTTTCCTTACCTAAAACCTTTCTTTTAATCCTGGGGAAAAATAAAACATAAAAAGGGTGAGCTCAAATACTCAGTATGGGTAAGCATGGATAAAATAAAACATACCATATACATTTGAACTTAAAAACATGAACATAATGTTTAAACATCAAAATCATGAGAAACGACTTAAAAAATGGAAGTACATAAGGCATAGATCATAATGGATCATAAATCATGATAACATACCATGGGAATAAAACATGTAATTGTGGCATCCATTAAGCACATGTAATGATTTCCATAGTAGCCAAGTCATTGCTGCCAAGACCATCTTAGTGGACAAAGTCCCTTTCTGAATCGAGTTCACTCCTCGTTCCAGTCCTGTAATACTAAACCAGATTAACTTACCATTCCAGCCATGTCTATCTCATTAGATATAAATCTTTACCCAATGAATTGGAGGGAGATATAGGTCCCACCCATCTCATAATGAAATCATTCTTACTTGTGCCACAAAATAAACATACATCATTCATAATAACCCAATGAATAAAATGGGTTTCATAAACATAATCCCATCATCACATAATCCATATAAAATAAATGGATATCATTTCATAATAAAAAAATTGAAACCATGTAAATCATAGAGACATTATAATTGAAACATACACATATGAAATAATGTCATCTTATATGGAAAATGGTTTTGATAAAACACTTGAAATGAACTCTTGAGGAAAATATACTTTCTTATTTAAAATCATTTTATTTTCAAAAAATTTCATGAAATTTTAAAAGAGAAGTATTTTGTTGAAAATAGTCATGAAATATTTTGGAGGAAGCTTCATGAAAATAAGTCTTTATAAAACCGTAAAAATCCTTTTATGCCGTATAAGTTAAAAAAACATTCTTCTCGTACTTTTGTCGAAAAAGTCAAAAAGTACCTTGTAGGGTAAATAAAAGAAAGATTCCTTCCATACCATTGGGTAAAAGTCAAAATGGGTAAAAAGGACTTTAAACATACATGAAACCATTTTTAGGAAATGTGGACATGGATGATAACAATAACCCCAGTAAATACTTATGAATAAGCAATCTCGGATAAAAATGATATTTGAAAAATTATCCCTTACCTTAGGTCCGATATGCTTTGTACGTATATAAACCTCCTGAATAATGATTTAAATAATGTCATTGAATTATTATATAATCATATTCATTGTTATGATATCATATATGGTTCACTTATGACTTTATATTACCCGTTCTTTTGTAAATTCTATGTTAAAGAGCGTTTTGGGTAAAATCGTTTCATTTGTCGTCCGTGTTTTGACTTGTAATTATTCATATGATTACTTAGATCACGATTAATTAATTCTATAATATAAAATATGATTTATATATAATATATATTCAGAATATACATATATATAATAGATCGATAAATGGAAAGAAATACACCGTTCATAGAGACGGTAGACCGTACGTACGCATGAACGTTGTTTTCGTTTCCTTATTGAATTGAATGGAATTAATTGGATGAAATAAATATATATATACATAAATACAGTATCATTATTATGTAATATATTTCATGATTAATTATTATATATACTTTATAATCATTTATGAATGGTTAATCATTGAGAATGAATCTCATCACGTCGTGGAAACGGTATTCCGTACGTACGCACGAGCGATGATATCGTTCCCATGATCGTGGAATTTTATTTGAATGTATTTATACTATTACATAATCAATAATACTTTACAATAATCATATATAGTTATTTATTTTCACCATTATACCCACCCAAGTAAGGTGGTGGTGGAAAATAGATTACACCACGACGTGGAGACGGTATTCCGTACGTACGCACGCGCAGTGATTTCGTTTTCCGTAGGATGGATAGATGGTGAAATAGGGTTGTTTTATACTTATAATAACATATCAGTATATTAGTGATACTTATGTTATTACTTCATAATGAAACAACTAAATAAGAAGAAGTGGAAGAATAAATAAAGTTGAAAGAATCGGTAATGGACATTACCTCTTTTTTGAAGCGCCTCTTTGAGACCTCCTTTTAGGGCACTAAAATTGGTCTTTGAAGAAGTCCAGGACCTCTAGGATGTTTCTAGGGATGTGGAGAGGAGAATTTGGCAGGGTTTGGCCGAGATTGAAGTCTCAAAGTGGTGTGAGGAAGAGAGGGAGGAGGTGCCCTTTTATAAGGGAGGAGAGGGGCACCTTTGGAATAACTAAAAATATTACTTTATTATAAAGTCATATTCGGTTTTTAATAGCTCCAAATTGATTTATTTCATAGATAAGGTGGGTATGGGTCGAAAAACTCTCATACAATATAATTTATACAAGTTTAGGTCATTATATTAACCTTAACTTTTAGTTTTAACTCTTAGTTAATTAGATTGAGATTTACCATGTCACTTTGTATTGTTATATTATATAGTTAATAAACTTACCATATACATCCAAGAGACCCCCAAGTGGTCCATTAATGATAACACTATAATTATATAAGTATCTTGGCCGAACCTTAGATTTTTAGGAATATAATAACAATTAATAATATAATATTTGTTTTAAAAACTATTTTAGGTCAATTTTGACACTATTTGGTAATTAATTTTTGTGAAAATCATAACAGAATAATTAGTTCTAAAAAAGTTAATTAAATCAATACTAACATGTAATATTAACATATAAAATTATTGGAATTAATAAAAAGTCTCAAATTACATTTATTTGGGTATTTATAACATCAATTATGTCAATATTTCATGAATAAGATAATTAATGCATCATCATTGTGTCATAAATAAATTAAATTATTTTAAGTCTAAAAATTACAAATAAAATACCATTATGTATGAAATAATTTTATATTTCTAATTCATATTTATAGTGGAATTATTCTTATGTATAACCCTATATTAAAAATGATTTAGTTATTAAACTTTGATTTTAACTATTTTAACCCTTCTTTAAATAAATTAATAATAAATGTCCTAATCTAATCCAAGTGAGCCTAAATGGTCATATTTTATTCCTAAGGTTATTTTTGGCCGAATTACACTTATCCAATAGAATTAGGACATGTGTTAGGGTAATAATAATATCAGTTTTACCCTTAATTACCCTATTTACTTTTAACTGTGGTAAAAAAAGTAAAAAGTTACTATTCACCAAAAATTATTTTCATCTCATTGAACAAAATTTTAGTCCATGATCTTAACTGTGTCTCTTGGATTTTTGAAATTCCACTCACAGAATCGGTAAAATTAAGATTTATGAAAAATTCAGTTTTTTAACTACCACTTAGTGGTTTCACTATTCATCAAAAAAATGAAAGTTTCCAGAAAAATACCAAAAATAAGGCCTAAGATATATTTGATATTATGAATTCAAAAATGATGTCTATTTTACCAAATTCAAAACATATCAGTTAGATTAATTAATTTAAAAATTAATTCCCATCGTCAAAACAAATAGCGTATTCTTAAGATATAATAACTATCAAAAGATTGACACTTGTTTATGTCTGGTTTAATTGTGAAATTACACCCAATGACCAACACTGTATTAAATTGTAAAAATATATTCTAAATATACTTTAAAACCACTCAAATTAATAATTTATCAATATTAATTATTTCGATTAAAAAAGTTGTTTTTAATTAAAATTTAGTAATTTTCACTATTCATCAGAATATGAAAGTTATCCAAAAAGTACCAAAATTTCACCCCAATCTAATTTCGATATTACGAATACAAAAATGAAGTCCATTTTGAAAGATAAAATTTCAAAAAGTGGGTATTACTATTCATAACGGCTAGTTCATAATAATATTATAATAATATATCATTTAGTGAAACTTGGTATTGCGTACTACACACGCTATCGAGGAAGGTAGCGATTGCGTGTAATGCAAGGAAAGTCCGGGATGCGTGTTGTGCAAGCTCCTTTTAGTGTAGTGTACAACAGAAGACATTAATTAAAAAGAATATTTTTCATAAAATCTCGGGGTGTTACATTTTACCCCCCTTAAAATGAATTTCGCCCTCGAAATTCGTCGGGGTTATAAATGGTTTACTACTCAAAAGTTTCTTTAATAGAAACCTACATCGTAAAAAGAATACCAAAACTTGGCTTTAAAATATTAATTTATGAAACATAACAGTTACCCAAATTAACTAATCACTGGGTTTTCACGTAGGAGAACATAGGTGAAAATATGGATATGGAATAAAAATATAACCATCAAGTTCTGATGGAGAGTGGTAGAGAACATGGATATGAAAAAGCCAACAATAACAAAGCCATAAATTTGTGATGATCTAAGGTACCATCTGATTCATCAGATATAAGAGCACTAGGACAACATTTTTGGTTTTCAAGATCATTTCCCTAAAGTTGATGAAATTGGAATTAGAAGAAATACTTTCGTGATTTTGGTACAGTCTCACCGTTGGTCGTTCTTTGGACAATTTCCACTTCATCTCTTAAAGAAATGAAGTTGAATTTTTCATTCATGATGTGTTAGCAGATCATGTGATAGAATGATGGGTCATTCCATCTGTCTCAAACAAAAGGTTAGAAAAGATATCAAAAAAATACACAAGTCCATCTATAGTGAGATTAATCATATATGGTTCCTAAAATGGACTTATACTTCATATACCATACTGCTTAATATAATAAAACTAGTTTCTACTAAACAGGGACTTCCTGTAGGCTAGTGGTAGGTGATAAAGGCCAGTCGCACTTCGGTTGTGGATTCGATTCCCATAGCCTTGTCCGACACGATGGGATGTCGCCCATCCTGCAGGTTGTCCTTTTTCTAAAACTACATTACTATAACATCTCATAAATAATATCGAAAAAACTTCTATCCTTAAACAATACTAACTTATGTCCAACATAATCCATTCCAATCTTTAGGCTTATCCAAAATACTGCTGTCCAATCTCATATTATAGTGAAAACGATTACCAAAGAGTTCATACAACTAGCATGTTAATACCATCGTTGATCCCCATATATCATGAGATATGTCTTGTTGGTCACATTCCAAACATTCGAAGGACTTAATCATATATTATCTTGAAAAATTACTACCCATTGAATCTTAGTGAAAACATGAGTGCTGTCAAAAGTTAACTCTTTTGACATACCAAAACCTCGAACCATGATATAACTATTTCCTTATATCAGTCATGAGCTCATGAATACTGTCAAACATTTCATTTTCTCCTTATCCCTTCATTATGCGTATATCATCTTTTTTCCAAAAATATCTCAATCACTTTCCATGGTTACCGGTACCATAAAATTATTGAAAACCACAATAGACCAATACATAAATATTCCAATATTCCACGATACTATATACAACATTATTTTGGAATCCCATTACATAAAAACTTAATCATTCCACCACATCGTTGTAATATTCAACATCATCAATAGTGATCTCATGTGACTTCCCTTTGTTTTTTGCCTTAAGTGGTTTCTCATGTCGATCATCACTAACCCTTGGATTAGGGAATTTATTAGAATAATTCCTCATTTCCTTACACTTGAAGAATTGAAGTGTTGGTGGTGAGTTCTCTGCAGTATTTTCTTTATTCACATCATTAGAAACCCTTTTTACATTACTTCGACACTGATCTGCTCAATGACCTTCTTTTCCACACTTAAAACATTTTCTAGTCCCTTTAAGACAATCTCCACCATGCTTCTTTCCACACTTTGAGCATAAGGAAACATTCATCTTCTTTTCACCATTATTCTGAGATTTCTCCTTGAACTCCATCTTTCGTTTCTTTTCAAAACTATGAGATGGATAAGTAACACCAACTTCCATTTCTACCTTGATAGCACAACACACAATTTCATCATAGCTACTGAAGTCTCTTATAGCTAATTCCCTTTGAAGATTTTGTTTTAAGCCACTGAAGAATCGATCAACTTTACTTTCAGGTTGGATGATAAAGCCAGATTAATACCTTGCAAGCCTTGTAAAATTCACTTTGTATACACCAATAGATTCATCATCCTTTTGCTTTAGTTCAAGAAACTCTTTCTCCATCTTTGTTCGAAGAATACGAGGGAAGTACTTATTGAAAAATAAGTTCTTGAACTTGTCCCATTCCATGGACTCAATTTCATCTCTTGGCCTCGTATTCTTGACAAGATTCCACCATTGATCAGCTTCACCTTCCAAACGATATACTGCTAAGATGACTTAATCATGTTCAGAAAATTGAAGAACTGAAAATATCTTTTCAGTGGTACTGATCCATTGTTCAGCAACAAGTGGATCAGAAGACCCATTGAAAGAAGTTGGACGTTTCCTCATGAAGGACTTAATAGAATATTGTTCCCTTCTCTGCTCATTTGGAAGTCTAGAATGATTCATAGCTTGTGTAAGTATAGAAATAAGATTTTTCACTCCATCTCCCATAAATTTTTTTTTCATGAGGAAAATCATTGCATTTTCCATTGCATTGATCAACACGGTTCTTTCAGGTTCCAGCCATCATCTAAAACCCAAAAAGAAAAGTGTGAGAGGCAAAAATCATGCTAGGGAAAACAACATAATAAAGGGGGAGTACCTTCAATATCTAACATCTTAGGTTTAATTCTAATATCGTTACCATAATTCTAGGACTATAACCTATACTTATACTTAACCTTAGGGACATCCCTAGACATACCTTAAAAATATATCTAGGAATCTCACTAAATTTCTCACATCCTAGTTTCCAAAGGTTGACTAAACCTTTCCTCTGATACCAACTGAAGAGACCCGAAGCTTGATGTACATAGATATTACATTACTTTTGCAGGATACATAATACATAACAAAAACAGACACACAAGGACTGTAATAGTTTAGTGTCTTTGGAAACTTGGAATGTAATCTTCTAATCGTGGTGAAAGATCTTCAACATCTCCCATAAAGATCTTCCACTTTTTGTTTCCTTACCTAAAACCTTTCTTTTAATCCTGGGGGAAAATAAAACATAAAAAGGGTGAGCTCAAATGCTCAGTAAGGGTAAGCATGGATAAAATAAAACATACCATATACATTTGAACTTAAAAACATGAACATAATGTTTAAACATCAAAATTTTGAGCAATGACTTAAAAAATTGAAGTACATAAGGCATAGATCATAATGGAACATAAATCATGATAACATAGCATGGGAATAAAACATGTAATTGTGGCATCCATTAAGAAAATGTAATGATTTCCATAGTATCCAAGACATTTCTTCCAATACCATCTTAGTGGACAAAGTCCCTTTTTTAATTGAGTTCACTCCTCGTTCCAGTCCTGTAATACTGAATCGGATTAACTTACCGTTCCAGCCATGTCTATCTCATGAGATATAAATATTTACCCAATGCATTGAAGGGAGATATAGGTCCCACCTATCTCATAATGAAATCATTCTTACTTATGCCACAAAATAAACATACATCATTCATAATAACCCAACAAATAAAATGGGTTTCATAAATATAATCCCATCATCACATAATCCATATAAAAGCAATGGATATAATTTCATAATAAGAAAAGTGAAACCATGTAAATCATAGAGACATTATACTTGAAACATACACATATGAAATAATGTCATCTTAGATGGAAAATGGTTTTGATAAAACACTTGAAATGAACTCTTGAGGAAAATATCCTTTCTTCTTCAAAATCATTTTCTTTTCAAAAAATGTCATGCAATTTTAAAAGAAAAGATTTTTTTTGAAAATAGTCATGAAATATTTTTGAGGAATCTTCATGAAAATAAGGCTTTATAAAATCGTAAAAATCCTTTCATGCCGTATAAGTTAAAAAAACATTCTTCTCGTACTTTTTTCAAAAAAGTCAAAAAGTACCTTGTAGGGTAAATAAAATAAAGATTCCTTCCATACCATTGGGTAAAAGTCAAAATGGGTAAAAATGACTTTAAACATACATGAAACCATTTTTATGAAACATGGACTTGGATGATAACAATAACCCCAGTAAATACTTATGAATAAGAAATCTCGGATAAAAATGAGATTTGCAACATTATCCCTTACCTTAGGTCCGATATGATTCGTACGTATCTGAACCTCCTGTATAAAGATTTAAATAACGTCATTGACTTATTACAGAATCATATTCATTGTTATGATATCATATATGGTTCACTTATGACTTTATATTACCCGTTCTTTTCTAAATTCCATGTTAAAGAGCATTTTGGGTAAAATCGTTTCATTTATCGTCCGTGTTTTGACTTGTAATTATTCATATGATTACTTAGATCACGATTACTTAATTCCAGAATATAAAACACGATTTATATATAATATATATTCATAATATATATATATATATAATAGATCGATAAATGAAAAGAAATACACCGTTCATGGAGATGGTAAGCCGTACGTACGCATGAATGTTGTTTTCGTTTCCTCATTGAATTGAATGGAATTAATTGGATGACATACATATATATATATACATAAATCTAGTATCATTATTATGTCATATATTTCATGATTACATTTTATATATACTTTATAATCATTTATGAATGGTTAATCATTGAGGATGAATCTCATCGCGTCGTGGAGAGGGTATTCCGTACGTACGCACGAGCGATGATATCATTCCCATGATCATGGAATTTTATTGGAGTGTATGTATACTATTAAGGAATAAATAATACTTTAAAATAATCATATATAGTTATTTATTTGCATCATTATACCCATCCAAGTAAGGTGGTGGTGGAAAATAGATTACACCACGACGTGGAGACGGTATTCCGTACGTACGCACGCGCGGTGATTTCGTTTTCCTTAGGAAGGATAGTTGGTGAAATAGGGTTGTTTCATACTTATAATAACATATCAGTATATGAGTGATATTTATTTTATTACTTCATAATGAAACAACTAAATAAGAAGAAGTGGAAGAAGAAATAAAGTTGAAAGAATCGGTAACAGACATTACCTCTTCTTTGAAGCGCCTCTTTAAGACCTCCTTTTAGGGCACTAAAATTAGTCTTTGAAGAATACTGGGACCTATAGGATGTTTCTAGGGAAGTGGAGAAGAGAATTTGGCAGGTTTTGGCCGAGCATGAAGGCTCAAAGTGGTGTGAGGAAGAGAGGGAGGAGGTGCCCTTTTATAAGGGAGGAGAGGGGCACCTTTGGAATAACTAAAAATATTATTTTATTATAAAGTCATATTCGGTTTTTAATAGATCAAAATTGATTTATTTTGAAGATAAGGTGGATATGGGTCACAATACTCTCATCCAATATAATTTAGACAAGTTTAGGTCATTATATTAACCTTAACTTTTAGTTTTAACTCTTAGTTAATTAGATTGACATTTACCATGTCACTTTGTATTTTTATATTATATAGTTAATAAACTTACCATATACATCCAATTGACCCCCCAAGTGGTCCATTAATGATAAACCTATCATGATATAAGTATCTTGGTCGAACCTTAGATTTTTAGGAATCTAATAACAATTAATAATATAATATTTGTTTTAAAAACTATTTTATGCCAATTTTGACACTATTTGGTAATTGATTTTTTTGAAAATCATAACAGAATGATTAGTTCGAAAAAAGTTAATTAAATAAATACTAACATGTCATATTAACATAGAAAATTATTTTAATTCATAAAAAGTCTCAAATTACATTTATTTGAGTATTTATAACATCAATTATGTCAATATTTCATTAATAAGATAATTACTACATCATCATTGTGTCATAAATAAATTAAATTATTTTAAGTCTCAAAATTAAAAATAAAATACCATTATGTATTAAATCTTTTTATCTTTCTAATTAATATTTATAGTCAAATTTATCTTATGTATAACCCTATATTAAAAATTATTTAGTTATTAAACTTTGATTTTAACTATTTTAACCCTTCTTTAAATAAATTAATAATAAATGTCCTAATCTAATCCAAGTGGGCCTAAATGGTCATATTTTATTCCGAAGGTTGTTTTTGGCCGAATTACACTTATCAAATAGAATTAGGACATGTGTTAGGGTAATAATAATATCATTTTTCCCTTAATTACCCTATTTACTTTTAACCGTGGTAAAAAAAGTAAAAAGTTATTATTCACCAAAAATTATTTTCATCTCATTGAACCAAATTTTAGTCCTTGATATTAACCGTGTCTCTCGGATTTTCGAAATTCCACTCACATAAGCGGTAAAATTAAGTTTTATGAAAAATTCATTTTTTTAACTACCACTTTGTGGTTTCACTATTCATAAATAAATGAAAGTTTCCAGAAAAATACCAAAAATTAGGCCTAAGATATATTTTATATTATAAATTCAAAAATGATGTCTATTTTACCAAATTAAAAACATATCAGTTAAATTAATTAATTTAAAAATTAATTCCCATCGTCAAAACAAATAGCATGTTCTTAAGAGATAATAACTATCAAAAGATTGACACTTGTTTATGTCTGGTTCAAATGTGAAATTACATCCAATGACAAACATTGTATTAAATTATAAAAATATATTCTAAATATACTTTAAAACCACTCAAATTAATAATTTATCACTATTAATTATTTCAATTAAAAAAGTTGTTTTTAATTAAAATTTAGTAATTTTCACTTTTCATCAGAATATGAAAGTTATCCGAAAAGTACCAAAATTTCACCCTAAGATAATTTCGATATTCCGAATCCAAAAATGAAGTCCATTTTGAAATATAAAATTTCAAAAAGTGGGTATTACTATTCATAATGGCTAGTTCATAATAATATTATAATAATATCTCGTTTAGTGAAACTCGGTATTGCGTACTACACACGCTATCGAGGAAGGTCGCGATTGCGTGTAATACAAGGAAAGTCAGGGATGTGTGTTGTGTAATCTCCTTTTGGTGTAGCGTACAACACAAGACATTAATTAAAAAGAATATTTTTCATAAAATCTCGGGGTGTTACAATGAAATGTTATTATGTTTATTTAATAACCTTATTCATTTCATTTTTCATCAAATGAGAAACAAAACCTTCATTCTTGCGTACATGCATACAACCTTCCCGTGAAACTGATATATTTCTTTTCTCATTAATGGATTTCATGGATAGTTATTATGATTAATTTAAAATATATATATATATATATATATGATATTATTTAAATAATAATTATTCTTTAAATATAATATATCATCTATCTTCAAACCATTCCAATCATTAAAAATAGAATCATCACACCTGCATACATATGGACTACTGTCTCAACATTGTGATGTACTTTATTTAAAAAAATTCCTCTCATGAAAGGTCACTAAGATGGATTTAAGGTTTTTATTTTATGTTTATAAAATTATAATGATTATTTAAGGGTAATAATTAATTTTCTTCCTTTATTTTCAATCTAATAAAAAGTAAAAATATCACTCGTGTGGACATGCAGACTACTGCCTCATGAGCCGATGTATTTTGTTTTTCAAAATTGATTTTCATAGAGGAATCTAATTTTTTTAATGTATACAAATAATAATAATTTAATTATTATCAGTATTTATATGATTTAATATTGAAACCTTTGACTATGTTCAACATACCTAAGTTATTTTCAATTATGAATCATACATCTTCAAAACACCCAACGTTGACTTAACTGATTATGAAATTAAGTATGTCATTGAAATAAATGAATTAAATGGTTTAATAATTAATTAATAAGTCTTTATAATTTCATTAACAATTAAATAATTAATAAACGTTTATTATATAGGATTTAAATGACATACATAGAAAGCCTAAATTGAAGGTAAGGAGTTTCTTAACTCAATTTCTACTCATTGGGTTATACCTTTACTTCATTGACTATATTATGAAATTATTATGTGTGAAATGAACTTTTATTATCTTATTTTATACTTAAAATTGTTTTATATGGTTTTAAAATTATTAAACATAATCACCTCATTGATTAATTATCACTTTAGTGATATGATATTTGTAAGAATTATTCATCTCAATGTTGTTTCTTTGAGACATTTTTCGTATTATGAACCTAATTACTTTTATAAGATGTATATGCTAACTATTTTGATATTATATCATGAATTAATCTTTAATAATTATATTTAAAGTTCCTTTGAAGTTAAATCTTTCATAAGATAATGATTCAAATGTAATAAAATTTTCAAGGGCTTTCATAGTCTCAATTTCAATTCTTTGAGACACAATTCATGTTATTCACCATGTTTTATTATAAATGGTGTACTTAATACCCCATGATTTTTAAAAAATATTATTTCACATAAATTATTAGTTTTTCAAAATCATGTCAATCTTCTTCATTCAATGGATTTATGATTCAATCATTACCCGAGCTGCAAGGGATTCTCATCTCAAACTTCATTCTTTGAGAGATATTTTGATTGATGCACCTACATTCATTTATATGGTGTATATAATTAGTCTTTAAATTTTAATATCATTAATATTTTTATACTCATGGTATATTACATTCCTTCTTATGTTCTTTATTTATTTATTTTTTTGGTTTTAAAAGGTTGTAACCAGTTTTTCTTTAAAAAGATTGCTTTAAATATTTTAAGGACTTTTAACCAAACACTTCCTACATGTTCTTTAAAATATTTCAAGAATGTTTATTTATAAAAATAAATGATTTAATAAATTTATTTTCCATTATATTTTAAATTTTTTAAAAGGTTATAAAAAGTATTTTTTAATGTTTTCAATATGTGTCACTTTTGACAATCTTTACAAATGTTTGAAAAGAATTTACTTTTAATATTTATGAAAAGAACAAATTTTATTTACATCATAAATATTGTTATTTTTTAATATTAATTTAAAATTATTGATGATTATTTTAAAATAATATAATTTTGTCAATTTTTTTAGAATTTTTAGTTTTTAAAGGTACCAAAAGAAAAATTCATTTTCCTCTATTTTTCAATAAACATTTTAAATGTTCTTTTAATAGTATTTTAACATTTTTAAACATAATTTAATGATTTATATTATTCACTTAGGATATGATATTATTATATCATTTACATCCTTTATCTTAATGGTTTATGATGATGTTTTAAGGAGTTTTTTAGGAAACCCATTTCTATTTCATAGGTAAATCAAGTTATGACAGTTTTGATAAAATCCAAGCATCCATGTGTTTTGTTTCATGCTATGGTACTTGGAAATTAATGATGAAAGTGGGATTGGGGGTTGAACTAAAATAATTAATGGAATTTTTTTGATATGTGGTAGTTGGACTTGTTCTAGTCCTCCAATGCATTGGGTAATGAGACAAAGTTAACTGGATAAAATTTACTCCTAAGAGATGAAGGAGTTAAATGATTAAAAGTTAATCCTAAGAGATAACTAAGCTTACTGGTTATAGGTTAATCCTAAGAGATGTGGTAATTATCCGGTTAGGTGATTAAATTATGAATGATTTATGTTCCAAGATACCTATATAGTTTTTCAATGTTTTCTATGTGTTATAATGGATCATTTTCTCAAGGATGGTTTTCATATGGATCATGATTGTTGGATTATATTTATTTTTCCTTATGTTAAAGATTTATTCAATGTCTAATGATTCATGATCCATGTTTGGAGTAGTATTAATTCTCTTATTTTATGCTCATGTACTTTGATTATATCAATATACCCTTATTCTCAAATTGTACTCGCTGATGAAATTAAATTTTTAATTATTATGTTTACCCTTACTAAGCATTTTATCTTACCCCTCTTATGTTTTTCATTTCCAAATGTTGTGAATAATAATGTTAAATGAATTATATCTAGAAAGGTTTCATGTTTGAGGAATTTTATGGGATATATTGAATACTTTTTGTGAAATAATAAAAGATGAGTATAACAGGATAAATGAGAACTTAAAGATATGGGTATTATTATTTAAGATATTTTACTCATTATCTAAAACTCTAAACCTAATAGTTATTTGGGTATGTAAGTGATCAAATAATTCCATTTAATATTGTATGTTTTAGATAGATAAAATTGGGTCACAATTATTGATTTCAAATCTATAAATTTAAATTTTATGTTTTTAACACTGGATATGGGAGTGTGGGTTCGATGATGTAACATAGGTAGTTCAAAAACTTCCCCCACATAAAATAAAAAAGCATTGGGAGTTTTATAGGAAATTTTAGCTTCTATTGGAGGTTTACTAAGTTCTTTTCAAGGATCAATATATTCAGTTTCTCCCTAATTTATAAGGAAGTTCCATTTGTTATTGATTAAGAATGTTTAGATCCATTCAATCCGCTTAAATAGAAAATGACCTCAACACCTGTCATCACTGACCCAGACTGGAAGAATCCCTTTGAGTTAATATGTGATGACAATGAATTTGATGTTGGGGATGTGTTATGTAAGAATAATGATGAAATTTTATATGTAGTATATTATGTCGGTAGGTTACTAGATGAATCTCAAGGAAACTACACTAGCACTGAGAAAGAACTAATGACTGTAATGTGATGTAAAAGTGGGTTCCCTAGACCCAACATAAATAGTACTTTTAGATAACCATATCATGTATATAGTGAGATATGCATGATTAAAAATTACCACAATAGTTTTGATGTTTTTGCATCAACTATTTACATGGTAATGTTCATATATTATTTGTCATATCAAAAGGTCATAGCATTTCCCATGCTATAATGAGAACCTAGAGATACCATAACAGTAATCTTAAACTTATGTACTATGGTCCAAAAACATCATACTGACTAGACACAGATGATGTGTGACCATCATCTGTTGGGCACTCACAAGCATTAAGACTTCATCTCACGAAGTTCACACTTGGCGATATTGAGTGGATGAGATTATGAGGACTGAATGAATAATAGAAACACCATATTCTTTATGTGTCATTGGTTTTCCTATTTGCAAACACATTTAATTATCTCTAGGTTTGATATTAATATTAGCATATACTATTTTATCACCTAATTTGATGTATGGAAAAAACCATGAAATTTATGTCATAGTGGGGTAATTTTAATTAGGTGCACCATTGGTGGTATGACATTGATTAAATAATCAAGAGAGAATTAATCACTTTTTAAAGAAGTAATATCTTGGGCATAGTTGAACAGGATGGTGAAACCTTCACTAAATCCATTTACATGGTAGGTAAGTCCAACTATTTATGTCAATGAATAATAAATATAGAAAAGATGACGACATAAAGGGTACACCTTTCTTTATGAGATATCACGAGACAAAGAGATTATATTACACGATGTGTGTTCATAAGAAAGGTTGTGGGATATGTAATGGGTCTCCCTCTACCTAGTTAAAAGAGGTCTTTGCTTTGCTTCAATAATAAAAATGAGGCTTCGACCCCAATCTTAAAAAAAAGAAAGGTTGTCATTTCTATGAGTATTCCTTATCTATATAGTGGTATTGATGGGTGGCTAGAATTTTCTCATGGTCTATGAATAGTATCAACTTCTATTGAAATAAGGACCGAGAGGGTCACAAACTAAGAATATTCAAAAGCTTTACCTATTCATATGAATAAGAGTATTGGACATGGTGAGCCCCACCACTGAGGTCCATGGGTGTCCAAGTATATATGATTGCTAAGAATAAATAAATTCATATTATTCATGTTAAGAATAGTTGGTATTGAATTTATTTATTAAAATTAGTTGTAAGATATTAAGTGAATATATGGAAAACATATTTAACTAAGGAATATTATTTGAATATTCAAGGTTTTTTAATAGTTGTGGGAATAATGAGTCGAGTAAATGACTAAAGTTTATCACGTAATATATTTATTATATTACAATTAAGTGATAAAAATATAAATGACATTTCTGACATGGTTAGTTGGTCATAACACAATGTTTATAATTTATTTAGCTGGTAATGAATATTCAGGGTCCAAGAGACATTTTTGTGTATTTTTCACCTTGCTATATAAAGAGGATGAGGCTATCATGTGAGGTACTATTCATCACTCGAATTTGAGATCCTGTCTCTCCTCTATCTCACATCCTAGAGAGAGAGAGAAGCTCTTGATCTAAGTAATCGATCTGAGTCCTCATTTACATATCAAAGCATCGACACAATAGTGATCACCAAGATGCTGAAGGCATCATTGGATCTCCACACTAGCACATGAATTTCAATAATAGATTCTCCCACAGACTTTCAAAGAATATGTGTATGATCTATAGGTATCAGAATTTGATTACTCTGAGAAATGGTCACTGACGTCGATTGATTGTCAAACGCGTCCTCAAATTGAATTAGGTAATATTTCAATCTATTTCTTATGATTAAAATATTCAAACAGGATCCTCAAAATTTATACCTTGTTGGGAATCAATAGAAACAATACAGTTACATCAACTAATGATAAAATTTTCTAATTCCCCGACCATTTACTCTAACAGTACACCATGATACCTTCAATTTTTATCAAAGGGATCACATGAATTTTTAATCCATGAAAAATTAAGTTTGTATTAAATTCATGATGGAGTTGTCATTACGGTCCCATCATTGTAGACGATGATCCAATATGATATCAGATAACCGAGATAGATCTATCTAAAGATCAAAATATGGGTTTTTAGGCAATTTTATGAATAATTTTAATATATATATATATATATATATATTAATATGAATATAAATTAATTGTTTTTCTATTGGTGGTTGTTCTGGCCAAATCACGATGGCCAAAATAGTTTTCCTGATAGGAAAATATTCCACACAAATGTGGATTTTTTTCGAAAGGTCTAAAAATCATAGGATTTGAAAAATTTATATAAAATAAAAAAATATTAAAAAGGATTCAATTGGGGTGGGGGTGCTATTGAGTTTTTAGGGGGTTTTATAGTTTTTTTTGTAAATGTGGCTATGTAATTTTTTTTCAAAAATGTGTCAAAAAGGTAGCAGAGGTCCTCTAGAATTTCAGCCAAAAAAATTACTTATTAAAAATACACATTTTTGTATATTTAGAATTTTTATTTTTATTTTTCTTATATAATTATATATAACAAAATTTTTCAATAAAATTTATTTGTTATTTAATATCCAGTATTACTATCATTAAAGCAGTCTGGAATTCTGGCAGAAACCCTCACCCAGAGCTCCCTTTTTTAAGAGGCTTTTCCCTATAAATCATTCTGCATTTTCGATGTGGGATTCAAGTTCTCCACTTCCTGTGCAGAATTAATAATATATTATTATTAATCATTTTAATCAATTAATTAATACAATTAATTAGTATTTAATAATATTATTAAATAACTGATTAATTTATAATTTTTTAATAATAAATAATAGGTTTTAATTAATTAAAAATTAAATAATATAAAATTAATAAAAAATATTCTTTATAATAACTAAATAACTAAATAATAAATATATAATGTATAATAATAATAATAATTATTATTAATTAGTAACTAAAGAATAATTTTAAATATTCATTAGTAATTAATATTTATTAGAAATTAATATTTTTAAATAGGAAATAATATTATTTTATTAATATTATTTAGTAATTAATATTAATTACTAAAAATTATTAATTAAATAATAATAATTTATTTATTAGTAATAATAACTAAATAACAATTAGTAACTAATTAACAATTAGTAACTAATTAATTAAATAATATGATTTATAGTTTAATAAAATTAATTTCTAATAAATATTAATTAATAGTTAATAATAATTACAAATAAATATTTAAAATAATTGTTCAAATTAATAAAAATCAAAATATAATTATTAATTATTAATCAGTTAGTAATTAAGTAATATTTAATTTCTTATGAAAAATACTACTTACTAATTAACAAATTATTTATTAATTAATTATTAATTAATTAGTAATTTATTAATAAATATTAATAATTATTATTATCTAGTTACTAGTAAATATTTAAAATTATCATTTAGTTACTAAATATTAATAATGATGATTAAATTATTAAATTAATAATTGCTAATTAATTATTATTATATCATTATTAATTAATTAACTAATTTTTTCAAATAAATAATAATTACTAGTAAATATTAATTAAATAATATGATTTAATATTTAATAATATCAATTTTTTATAAATATTAATTACTAAATAATGATAATTACTAATAAATATTTAAAATTATTATTTAGTAACTCATTATTAAAAATAGTAATATAATTATTAGGTATTAATTAATTCATAATTATACAATATGTAATTAATTACTAATAATATTAAGTAAAAATTAACAAATTAATTAATTATAAATTAATAATTAATAATAATAATTATTATACAATTATTAATAAATATTTAAAAATAATATTTAGTTACTAAATATTATTAACAATGATTAAATTATTAAAATAGTAACGATTAATTAATTTTTATTAAATTATTTTTACTTAATTAAATATTTATTATTAATTAACATTAATTACTAAAATAATATTAATTATATAATATTATTTAAAATTTAAAAATATTAATTTATAATAAAAATTAATTATTAATAAATATTTAGAATCGTTCTTTAGTTTCTAATTAATAATAATAATTATTATACATTATATATTTATTATTATATATTTAGTTATTATTAATATTATTTTTTTGTTAATTATATATTTTTTAATTTCTAATCAATTAAAACCTATTATTTATTATTAATTATTTAGAAATTAATTTGTTTAATAATAATATTAAACACTTATTAATTGTATTTATTAATATTTTTAAAATATTATTAATATAAATTAGTTAATTATTAATATTTAGTAGAAAATATTAATAGTTAATTACTATTCAATAGTAATTAATATTTATTAATTAATTGATTAAAAATGATTAATAGTATTATATTATTAATTCTGCGTAGGAAAGGGAGAACCTAAATCACACATTGGAAATATAAAATGATTTATAGGGAAAGACTCTTATAAAAGGGATCTTTGGGTGAGGATTGACGTTAGAATTCTAGACTTCTTTAAGGGTAGTGATGCTGGATATTAAATCGTAGATAAATTCTGGTGAATTGTTATGTTATATATATATATATATATATAAACAAAACAAAATAAAAAATTTTAAATATACAAAAATGTAAATTTAAAATAAGTATTTTTTTGACTAAAAGGTAGTAGGGCCCCTACCACCTTTCCAACAAATTTTTGATTTTTTTGACCTAGCCACATTTACAAAATAAAAATAAAAGACCTATAAAATTAAAAAACATGGTGTTGTCTCATAGACACCAAATAAAGATAAAAAAATTAGGGGAATGGGTGGGCTATCAGTCCATAAATCAAAAAAGAAAAAAAATAAATGGGATGGGGGTGGTTGCCTCACAAAATAGGTAAAAAATGAAAAAAATCAGGGGTGCGAACCCCGTTGTCCAACCGCCCAACCTCTCATATCCCCCCAGCTATCAAACCACATCGTCAAAATGCCTCCCATATAGTTGCCTCACCATGCTCAGCTACCCACCATTGTGCACCATTCGCCTCCTGCCTCTAGCCATCTTAGCTGACCCTGCCTCACTGCGCACTCACACCACCTGTCAGTTCGCTCTCCACAACCATGCCATCCCCATTAAAACCACCCACCACTGTGTTATCCTCCCATCCCACCACACATGACACACTACTGGCATCCTAATGAAAGGACCCCCTAAACCCCACCACCCATGATCAGCCTCTCGCTACTTGACCTGCTGGAGGCGCCACCTTTTGGACGACCCACAACCAAGTTAGGTTGACCCGACCAGGGCTAGGACAAGTCAGGTCCTTCCTAACCCACTAGTCCCATTTTGGGTCCATTAAAGGCCTGAAACCCCTTTTAGGGATTTTATGGGCTACCCAAGGCCCGAGAGAAATTTAAAAATTTGAAAAAATTAATTTTATTTTTTGGAATAAAATTAAATTTATTTGGGATCAAACAAAAAATACTAATTGAATTCCAATTAGTAGAATTATTTTAATTCATTTAATTCCCTCAACATAAATTTATTTCATATATAATTTATTACACATTTCATTTATGTGTCAACTGATCTTGAGTGGTGAATGATCCAATGTATGTTTGGAATTTAATTATTTAATTAATTATTGTAATTTCATGTAGTATGTAATAATTAATTTATTTTAGATAGCCTAAACATCTTATATAATTCTCATTATATGTATAAGGGTATGCATGTTCTTGAGAGTTGTATTGTATGTGTATTACACATTCCTAAGACCCCCTCGCTTGCATGCACGTGTTCATGTATTATGATGAAGATGAAAAAAATACATGGACCACATCGAGGCAAGTTGGTATTCAAGATGAGATGTGTATAAAACGGACCAATGTGTGAGTTAGGATGCGAGTCATATACAACTCAGTTATTATACCTCTAGGGTCATGGTTGATCTATTGAGTATAAATGGATCAACTAATACCAAATTATCAAGATCAGTCATGATATTTATTTAATTTATGGATCATTTATTATAGTTTTGTGAGTATGCAAGTGAGCATGATCACGTAAAATATTAAACAAAATGCATAGATTAAAAAAATTCAGACGTAAATATTTTATATTCAATACTAGGTATAGTTATGGATGTGATCACATAATATGTGTATATTTTCAAGAAAATAATTTCATTCATCGAGAAATAATAAAAAAATTCCTAAAGAAATTTTATGTCATAATGCCTTCTGTCATTTGAATTTGAATAAAATGAGTGTACATCGTGCTCGTTTACCTTAGCTGAGGGTGCCTCCTATGACTGGGGGTCCTTATAAAAGATATGGGTTTACTTAACTAAATATAACAGTAATGAAGTATCCATATCTATATTTTTTCATCTTTATAGGAAAAACATTTAGTAAATCAAGTTTATAATTTCTAGAAGTCGGGATTTAAATCAATAGTTCAAGAACCCAGAAGTTAAAGTGGTTATCTAGTCAAACACCTACCTTGAAACTCTTTAAGTAGTGTCATAGCCATATATTATTCTATGAGTGGAGGTTTTAGGTGTCCTTTCCACTAGAATACTCAAGATACCGGGTATTCTAAATATAATAGTGAGGGATACGAGGGTTTGATAAAGTAGTGGGAGTCATTTAATAATTTAATCAGCAATGTATAATTGTTAATCAAGATAAAATTACTATTATTATTATGTTTATTTCAATAGAAAATGGTAAGTATTACCAAAAATAAACAACGATTAATGTTGGATAAAGAAAATGTCCTCACCGACATGAGTTTCCAAGAGTAGTACATGCACTTCCGTAATGTACTGTCATATAGAAAATTATACGTGTTGGAGTCCCAACTACCTAGTAAGACACCTCAAGAAGAGAGGGTGTGAAAAATGATTACAAGAAACTCATTCATGATATATTTTATGTTTACATCATAATTCTATCATCAATGCTCAATTTTTTTGAAAACAACATCAAGACATGGATAGTTTCACATGTTGTCTCATATATGTGAAGCATGTGAGGAGAAAGTGAAGTGAAATATGAATGAGGTGATGATTACATTGAATATGTGTAAATTGAAAGATGGTTCATGATATTTTAATATAGATTATTATTATATATTTTTCACCCATTTACTAAAAATTTCATTTGGGATTACAAAATGAAAATATGGATAAAATGATTCATTACCTTTTGGGTAAGGTTCAAAAATAAAATAACAAATTATATAAAGACTAATATTTAGTTATTTTGGTGAAAAATTTGAAAGATAAGGTAGAAAGTCTAATGGAAACAAGTGGTTTCTTATTCTTCAACTATATTAATCATTGTATGTTATGTTTCTATAACATTTCTTAGGTATTAAACATAATATGCCTATCACATATGTGTATCCAAATACTGTAACCAAGTAAGTATAAAAACATTACAAGAAGTATGTTTAATTCTCCAAGCATCAGATAAAGGGTGATTCCTAAGTTAGCAGTGAGAGGTACACAACTTATAATTTCCAAGTTTGTTGTTTCTATTTTAACTTTTGTTATGTATCACCAAAAAAATTATCTCAAATTTCCTTTGTACATAAATAGACATTATTCAAGTTTTGGAATGAATTTTTTTATGGTGTCTAATACTCAACTAATATTTTATTATTACTTGGATCATTGGAAATAAATGATTAATATAAAAATGTATGGATCAACTATATGTAGTTTCTGAAAGATAATTCTTTTCCCAATAAAACTAAGTATTTTTAAAGGATATACCCTATATTATTTTATACTATTTAGAGATAAATACATTAGGTATTATCGACACATTTAATTGTTTAGAATAGGATAAAGAAACCATTAGAAATAAAGTAATCCATAAAGTACTCATAATTGGTTCAAATAGAGAGTATGAACTATTCAAAGGTTAAAATAATGGTAAATATACTTCATAATATTCCTTTAGAATAGTTAGTGAATGAAAAAGTGAAGCATGGAATATGCATGGTTAAAATATATGAGTTTCTTCAAGTCTGTTTCCTGAAGAATATCTTGAAAAAACATTCATCAATCAATAAAATATAGTATGGTGTAATTCCTAAAAACACATTTAATTATTCTAATAAAAACTATGATGTTGGTAAGGAGGATCAATGATGAGTATTACAAGAAAACATTGATTAATAAAATGTAGCATGGAGTAATTCTTAAATGAAAATTTCTTGATACACATCAGAATCATGATGAAAGTAAAAGGAGCATTAATGTTGAGATTCATATGAATTGCACATCCTTAAATTACTTTTCAGTACATGAATAAAAAATAGTAGAGTTTTCCCATAACCATATTCCAACTATACTGACTAATGGATATCATATGAGTTATAGTATGATATAAATCCATCATTTTATAATAAGTTGTGTTTACATGAAAAGTTTTTCTTTAAGGATATAAATAAAATGGCACCAAGAAAAACAAAATGTGCATATAAAGTAATTATCCTAATGGTTTATAAGGATATTACAAAAAAAAATAAGATAAAAAATTAATAGTCTAGTGATAAACTATATTTATATAAAATTGTGCACATATCCATTTGAGATAGGGTGAAACAAATTGAATTTAATATAGTCAATGTCAAAAATGCACAAGTAGTTTACCTAGGATAAAGTTCCACAAGAGTTGATGGAAAAATAATATTCTAGAGAAACTTATTGTGTAGGAAGGTTGAAACCATAATTATGGTTTTACATCATTATATTTGGTGGTACATTATTGATTGAGAATAATGAATCCTATAAGTAAGAAGTAAATAAAAACAACCTAAGATTTAACAGTTCAATTACAATTTAATAATGGATTCCATGTATCAATGTATAGGTAATTATAATTTTGAATGTTTAAAATCTTGATACTATAGTGGTATTCAAGACAAAAAAATATAAGGATAGTCATGTTCAAACCAAAAAGGCATGATAGACAACTAAGAGGTTTAGCAGTATTGTATAGACATTGTCTATGAAATAATCATTTCACTAATTATAATTCTCAATCCATTATAATTTTAATTATTTTCGACACTATCTATAATCATTTGATTTGGAATTATATGTCAAGACCACCTTTCTTGGAAAGTTTCTATATGATACAACCAGAATGATTTAGTGATAGCATAGAATTCCAATAAGGGGGTTCAAGTCACTAAAATATGGTTTTATATTAAAGTAAGCGATAAGATCAAATAATATTAATTTGGAATGAATTTTTCTATGTGTCTATAAGAGGTTAGTGGAGTCCCATTATTTTCAAAGGAAAAAATGTAACATATAGAAAACATTGATTGGTCTTATAGTTAGTTAAGACCAAAATGAAAGTAACTCTCTAGAGATTGACTTAAAGTAGTAACCTATGTATTAGAGAATAAGATCTACTATGGTAGATCTAAAAGGTTGGTTAGAACAAGTCAAAGTACATATTCTAAAAAGGTATTGAAAAATAAAATTTGTAATAACTTAAGAGATAATTTTTACTAATATCACATGGAATAAATACATACAAGAAGAAATATATGTGATGTAAGAGGAGATTAAAGAAGTGATGAGAGTTACATAAGAATCATTAATGGATCTATAACAAATAAAATTCAATGTAATAGATATGATATTTCTAACATACACTTTATATTAGGAAAATATCTGATGAATTTAGGAGAACCTCACAAGAAGCAGTTAGATCTGTCTAATTATACTTGAGAAAGCATAAGGGATATGTTCCCGATACTTAGAGAAGAAAGAAAACTAATTTTCATGGTAAAAAGACTAGTATTACTTCATATAAATATTATATAATATTATATCTTAGATAAGATAATGATAAAGATAATCTAATTCAAGCCAATGGTATCCCTATTTATAAAAATCGAGTATATTGTAACTTCTGATATAACTAATGAATCAGTATAAGTACACAATTTTTTTTTATAATTATTCGAGTCATACCTAGTAAGTAATGTTTTTACATAATATAAATTATTATAATTCTAATAATTTTACTGAACAAGATGCCAATTTTTTACAGTAGACAATAGAAATATACTCAGGGATATCATCTCTTGAGAAGTCTTAATCAAGGATATGAAGTAGTTGATAAGTAGAATAACCATGTAATGGAGATATGGAGGGTATAATAACTAAATACATAACTCAGTAGAGGCATGATATTATTATATGAGATCTAAAAATGATAGTTATCATGTTGTCTCTAATGTAAGTGGGAGTTTTGTAAAAGTGGGTTCCCTAGACCCAACTTAAACAGAACTTTTCAATTACCATAACATGAATATAGTGAGTTATTCATGATGTAAACCTACCATAATAGTGTAGATATTTTTATGTCTACTATTTATATGGTAATTTCCATATATTATTTTTTATATCAAAATATTATAACAGTTTCTAGGCTATAATGAGAAACTATAGATACCATGAAAGTAATCATAAAATTATGTCCTATGGTCCAGAAACATCATGCTGACTAGAGATAGATGATGTGTGACCATCAGGTGATCGAGACTCATAAGTATTGTGAATTATTCTCACAAATTTCTCACTTAGTGATCTCGAGTAGATGAGATCATGAGGACTAATCTGCCAATAGGAACACCACATGTTTCATGAATTATTGGTTGTTCCTATCTGTAAATAGGTATAATGGTCTCCTGAATTGAGACTAATATTAGTGTGTACTATTTGATAATGTACTTTGATGAAATAAAAAAGCCATGAAATTTATATTCTAGTGAGGTAGCCTACATATTCTTTTCCATTATTGATATGGAATTGATTGAATAATCAAGAAAAAAATTTGTCACTTTCGAAAGGAAGTAATATCTTGGGCATAGTTGATCAGGATGATAGTACCTTCAATAAATCCATGGACATATTATAAAATGGTATCTCCATTCATATATGTCAATGAATAATAAATAATGTATGATAACATGAAGTGTGTATGCTATTTTATAAGATATCACGAGAAAAAGAGATTATATTACACAATGTGTGTTCATAGGAAATATTGTAGTTGCTAGGAATTTTTCTTATCTCATTAGGGGCCTTGATGGTTTTCTAGGCATTGATCATGGTCTATGAATAGTATTAATTGCTATAAATATATGGTCCTATAGGGTCAGAAACTAAGTGTATTAAAAAGTCTGGCCTATTTATATAAATATGATTATAGGGCATAGTGGGCCCCACCACTGGGGTCCAAGGGTGTCCAAGAATATACAATCACCAAGAATAAATAAATTAATATTATTAAAATTAAGAATAATTGTTTTTAAATTTATTTATTAAAAGTATTGACAAGATATTAAGTGAATGCATGGAAAAAGTATTTAATGAATGAATATTATTTTAATATCCATGGTTCTTTTAATATTTTTAGAAATGAAGATTCGAGTAAATGAATTTATTTTATCATGTAATATATTAGTTATATTATAGATAAGTAATAAAAATATAAATGATGTTTATGACATGGTTAGTTTGTAATAACACATTGTTTATGGTTTATTTAGTGGGTAATTAATATTTGGGGGTCGATGAGCTATTTCTAGATATTTTTCACCTCACTAGGCACTCATGTGTGATATTATTTATCACTAGAATTTAAGAGAACCTATATTATATATCCTTTAACAGAGAGAGTTAAGATCTTTATCTAAGAAACTGGTGAAATTTATCCATCTAGAATTGAAGTATCAATGTAACAGTGATAGTTAGGATGTTGAAGTCATTGTCAGATCTCTACGCTAGCTCCCATATTTCAATGATCAATGCTCCTAAAAAATTTCAAATAATGTGTGGATGATTTAGAGAGATACAAATTCAGTTCCTTTGAGAAATAGTCACTGATTATGAGAGGTTATAAAATGTGTCTTCAAATTAAACGATGTAATATTTGGATTAATTTTTAATGTAAAAATCTTCATGCGAGATTCTTGTAATTTGTACCAGGATGTGAATCATTAGAAAAAACATATTTATATTGATCGATGATGAAAATTTTTAATTCCTAGACCATATTATTTTGCCACACACCTCTATAACCTCATAATACTTGATCTAGATAAGCTTAGGCAATATCTAATGGATTTAATGTAATAGTTTTTACTAACCATGCTTCCCTAAAGTACTTAATTCCCATAAAAAATAGAAAACTAAGAGTGATAAAATGGATCAATTTATTGTAAGAATTTAATTTGGATATTTCAGATAAGAAAGGATCAGGAAATATTGTGTCTAGCCACCTATATAGGATACCCAACATCCATAGTGATGAACTAAGAGAGATCAATTACCTTTCACTGCTGAAAAATTGCTTGTGGTCTTAGTAAAGTAAATTGATTGGTATGAATTTTTGAATAATTTCTTTATTATAGGTGTGATACTAGACAATATTACACATAATCATAGAGATTTATTCCTTTAAATTCTTAATTAATACCTTATACATGTCCCAATTTTGTTTAGGAGGTGTTCTAATGGAATTCTTAGGAGGTGTGTGCCTCAGGAAGAGATGCTATATATTTTAGAAGTCCATTACTCTTTATCATTTGGAGGAGACCATAACAGAGAAAGAAAAAGCCAAAAATTAGTTTAATAATGATTTTATTGTCCTACACTTTTCAAGGATTCTAGGAGATTAGTTGTGGGCTATGAAAAATTATAAAGAATGGGGAATGTTGGTAGAAAATTGGAGCTACCTAAATAGGGGATTCTAGAGGTTGAGAATTTAAATTTGTAATTATTTTATCTTATGGTAAATTTACCATATTATCATGGGAATGAATATATATTTGGGGTTTTAGACTATGTTTCCCAAAGGTTAGAGGATATGGAACTTCCAAATAATCAATACAATAGTGCGATGAAATTCATCAAAAAGGACATTTTTTCAAGATTCGGTGTGCCCAAGGACTTTATCACCAACAATGGAACCCACTTCAAGAATTGAAAATTGAAGGAATTTATAGAAAGGTATGGTTTTTTGTATGAAACATGAACAACCTATCATCTACAATCAAGTGGGAAAGCTTAAAACTCAAAAAATGAATTAAAAATGATCTAGGAAAAAACTATGAGTGACTTAAGGAAAGACCGGTATATGAAGTTAGATGATGCCTTGTGAGACTATTGTAATGCATTTTAAACCCCCATTAGGACGTATCCCAATAGGTTAATTTTTGGGGAATCATTCCACTTACCCATTGATATATAGTAAAAGTCTTACTAATCCACTAAAGAATTGAACTTTGACTTCAAATATATTAGAGAGATAAAGTTTCTAGAGTTGAGTGAGTTAGATGATATTAAAAGGGTATATTATGAAAATTATTGGATATAAAATTAATTAAATAAGTCTTTTAATGATTTAATCATTCATAATAAAGATATTAAGGTTGGTTAGAATGGTTTACTATTTAATTCTATATTAAATATATTCCCCAGAAATCTCAAATCCAAGTGGTATAGACCTTTTACCATCCATAGAGTGTTAGTCAATGGGGCTGTGAAGCTAGTAGGAGAAGAGAACAGGCTCTTATTAGTTTAATGGGAAAGGGATAAACCTTATTTTTTGGGGTAGCCAAAGGGCTTGGATTATATCTTTTTCCTTGAACACTGAACACCAATTGATTCTAACCGATGAATTTAAACTAAATTCTTTAAGGGAGTCAACCCATAGTTATTTTTTGTGTATTATTTTGTTTTGAGTAAGAATAAAATATTTTTGTGATTTGTCTATTTTCCTATGATTTTATGATTGGATATATGTTTAGTTTCCCCTTTCTATTCTAGAATAATAATACTAATGTGATATCAAAATAAGAGAAAATATATATTATTTTTTATAACTAAGGAGATGTAAGAGTTATAATCAACGAATATAGAGGGAAGGAATTTAAATGGATTTTTAATGAGAAAATATTCATTATCATGGGAATTTTATGTTTAAATTTTTATATATTTTTCTACTTTATTTATTTAAAATATATTTATACTTTTTTATTGAATTTTATGTTTTAAAATTTATTCATATTATTTCTTTAACATTCCTAATTCTTCTTCCAATTGTAAATATTCTCTAACCTAAAGCATAAGCATGATTATTTCTCTAGAATCATACTATATAAAGTTATTTAGTTACTAGATGATATATTAATATGCATGTAGTGAACTGTATAATGCTATGATGAGTGGTAAACATATTTTTAAACCCAGTTTTACCCTTAAACATTATTTTAAAATTGATGTTTTTAAAATCTTTTTGAGATGATTATTTTAAGTATTCTCCCACTCTGAGATTCAACATTTGGGAAATGTTATGTTTTAAGCGTGGGCGAGGGGTTTATTTCTATGTTAAGTTGTACTTAATTGAGAACATATCAATAATTCCCCTAAATAGTTTCAAAATTCATGGGTTCCAAGAATCAATATTCATTTTCAGTGGTTGTAATTTGTTTTTAAAATTGAGGACTGTATTGCACCTTTGAGTGATTAATCAATTCTATTTCCTTATGAATTCAATTTAGTAATATCAATTTAATTTATTAATTAAAAAATTATTTCTTTTAGTCAAGATTTAATAGAACTATTTACAAAATTAATTTTTTTTGAACTTTTTTATTATATTTTAAACTAATAATATTTTTATTTAAATGGACTATGGAATGAAAACCTAATCATTGAGAAATTTTTATTCATTATGATAAAACTAATGGGTGAGTTAATTATTATTCCCTTTAATTATTGAAATCATTCATCCTATGGCTGTGTCTAATTATTTCATGTGAAAATTTGTGCATATTTTCACTTGAAGAAAAAGAAAAGTTTTGGAGAACAATTAAATGCAAAGTGAAGGTTGTTTAAATCCTTTAATTTTTTTAAAATAAATCATTCTTATAAAACTAAAACCAAGTTTTGGAAGAAAAAAAATTTATTTTCAGAAGAGAATTCATCCTTAATTACTTGAAAAAAATTATTATAGAAGAAAACTTTGAAAATTATGTCTTTATTGTAATTAGAACTCTTCCACTTTAAAAATAAATTACCTTCCATTGAAATTTTAAGGACCCAAATCCTTAATATATAACTTAATGTTTTTCATTCATGAAATAATATATATATTTTAGTTAAAAATATATTCTTAGTACTTATTTTAGGAGATACATGAATAATAAGTAAATATATTTTTAAGATAATATATAATTTATTAAGAAACACAGTTATATCTGTAAATAAAATATTGGTTTGAAAAAGAAATATATTTTTAAAATATATTATGAGAGATAATTTTATTAATTAGAAGGGGATATATTCAACTGTAATGGTAATGGTCCAAAATATTAATATATATATTTTAAGTGAAAAGTTAATTCGAAGTAATAATATTTAATTATGATTCTAAAATTTAAAAGTAAAAAGATATTTACTATGGTAAGATATTATAAGTAGATTACATTAATGAATAAATTTAATGCTAAATTATAATAATAACATAATAATTATATCATAAGGGATATTTAATTTAAATGAATATAATTATAATAAAAAATAGTTTGGTATATAAACTAGTAATGATTACAATGAAAATGATATTGAACAAACAATAATTATGGTAAACACAAAATGAAATATATTTTACTAAAGTGAATATATATATACACACATATATACTTAAAATGTAGAAAATTTAAGAGTTGGTAGTAGACAATAAAATTTTAATAATTAACAGATTGTAAGAATAATCATATTCATATATTTAAATATATGTATGTGTGTGTGTATATAATTGATTATAAAATTGAAGATCGTGTTTAATAAAAAAATAGGTTATAAAATGATATTTAATATATATATATACATGCCTATAACCAGTGTATATATATATATATAAACATATATATGAAACTGTTTGTATATATATAAAATAAATGTAAATAAAAAACAAAATGAAAAAATTAAACAAAAGAAAAAAAAATTGGGGTTGATCCATCTTCTCCCCCGACGTATGCATGGGGCCACTGACCACCCACCCCCACCATAAGCCACTGACCACCTGTCGCCTCCACTATCCTACAACCCAAGATTTCACCCATCCATACCCACTATGTTGGAAAACTCCGTGGATGAACCCCCTCCTTCTGCCTCCTTTCCATCACTGCCGACTAACTTCATCACCACACTAATGTTGTCGTGCGCCTTTAAAACATCCCATAATTACCTTCTTCCTCGCATCTCTACCTCAGTCAAGCACCATCACCATCATAGTTTGAAAAAAATAACCTAATATCATGTTTTCTTCCTCCTCATATTTTGCATTCTAGTGTATCATTTCACACACACAGACACACATATATATATAAACTCAAAGGGTATATTGCAGTAGTATTCACTGACTACACTCATGTTTACCTAGATAGTAAGGAAAGTTAGAGATGGAGGCACACTCATGGTATTGATGGATTTCAAATATAAAGGGACATATTCATCTTTTTCTCCACCTACTACTATTCTACACATGTTTAACACACACACACATATGTATAATGGGAACCATAAAAATGAGTTGGACAAGAATATGTAGAGGATAAGTTTCATAAGAAACATAGTCCATCTATGTTTGATAGTCTCTTCAAACATTTGATAAAAAATATAATAATAAAACTAATAATGATAACGTAGTGATACAATATATACATGGGGAGTTTTTTTATAAAATAAACTCCTCCCATCAATCACTCACCCAATAAAGACTTGTTAAAATTTACAACTTCTATCATTTCCCTGATTCTCAATTAAGAGAGAGAGATATAGAGGCATCAATAATTGAGAAAAAGTTTTATATTTAGTAATAAAATTCTAGGATGTATCCATTAGTAGAAAGTAAGGGGAAATTTATTACAAAATTTCTATTTTAAATTTTCCAAAAATGAGATCTCTGTTGTAAGGGGAAGATTATTTCAAATTCATATTTTTTTCCAAAACCCTCTTTATAAAGGGAAACATTTTTTAAAATTAAAATTTTATGTATACAACTTTTTAAATTTAATTATTAGTTTTATAATCATATTTCATATAAGAAGATAGGTTTTAAAAATTTTCTGATTTCATATATTGGTTTCAAGAAGTTAAAAATTTATCATTTTATATGTAAATGGGATTTTTAAGTTTTAATTTTGATGTTTCAAAAAATATTTTTTATAAGCAGAATACTCTTTAAAATTTTATCATTTTATGTGAAATTTTTTTAATTATATTTCTATAAAACAAAAAATAAAACTCCCTCTACAGGAGAATATGTTTTAATATATTTTTAATTTCAAATATTGTTTTACAGTGTTTAAAATCATCCTTTTATGTTCACATTATTTTTATTATTTACCATTTTATTTGATTTTTTTATTAATTTGTTTTCTTTTGGAATTATTTTTTTCATAAATTATTCGTTTTTATCCGAGGATGATGTTTATGTATGAATTATTGTTTGGCCATGCTATGTTTTATTTTGATTGAAATTTCATGTTTTGATAATCATATCTTAGTCCATAGGTTTATTACCATATATTTTAGTTTATTCTTATTCATGAATAAAATATCTATGAATACACACACACCCACACCCACAGACATATGTATATATATACACACACATTATCACGTCTTCTAAAAATATGTTTTGATCTAAAACTCGAGTGAATAAAAGAGGTATTGGTCTTTGTAAATGGGATGAGAGATGGGGAGTGAATCCAAACCTCAAGGGACTTTATCCACCATGCGATGGGTAGATCCTATATAGCCTTAAATGTTCCAAGTTCCATCACAGTTTTGTTTTTCAATCTTGCAAAGTGTTTTATGAAAAATGTATGGATTATTTTTAATAAGAAATTAATTTTAGGATATTTCAATAATTAATAATTTTTTATTTGTAAGATATTTATTGATTTTACTCATGGATCAATATTTGTTTTAAGAAAATAGATTTTAGTAATTTTAAATTGTTTAAAAAATGTTTCTAAAATTTATTTTATATTTTTACAACTCTTTATATATTTTAAAGGAAAAAGTGAATTTTATGTTTAAACAATGTTTTATTTAAAACTAATTGTTCACTTTTTGAAGGATTTTTTTTCAAGAAAAGTTTTCTAGTATTTTAAAGTAATGGATAACTTGATTTTAATACCCCTTACTGAGTCATTTTCTCACCCCAAGTTTCAAAATATTTTTCATAGTTTTATTGATGAGTGGAATCAATTTTGGAGTCGATAAATGATTATTTATTTTAGTAGTAGTATAAAAGGAATTTTATTAAAAGAATTTATATTTCAAAAATTATATTTTAGTGAGATATATTTTTTTAAAAAAAAATTCATAATCCTAAAAAAATGTAGACCTAAATGATCCTATAAAATGTAAGAAATGTATATTTTTTTAGTGAGGTTAAATATCTTATTTATAAAAAAATATACAGTGTTTTTAGCACCATATTCAGGAGCACAGATCTCGGGTATCTTTGTTGGTATCAAAGAAAGGTTTATAAAAATTTGGAGATTAGGATTTTGAGGATAATTTATGAGATAGAGGTATTATTTTGATGTTTTAAATGATATATTATATGAAATTATTAATATTGGAAACCTTATGATCTAAGGAAAAACCCTATATACTTTCTAAGGTTTCATTGTTTTGGATCTATTATTCGGTAGAGTGGTCTTAGATAGAAACATTTTGATGGATTATTTTCCCATAAAATTATATGAAATTATATTTACCAAACTAAGAAGTCAAAACTAGAAAAAAATATATACCTTTTCTCCACCTAACTAGAAAGTAAAATTAAACCTAGATAATTAGAAATTTCAAGGATACAATTTAATTTGGGGGGGGGGAGAGTGTAACGATTCAGGACTTTAATAAATATTTTAACGTTTTTCATTCAAGAAAAAATATATAAATTATACTTAAAACTATATTTTTAGTTTTTATTATATGTGATACATGAATAATAAGTTTATATATTTTTAGGGTAATATAACATTCATTAATAAATATAAATATAATTATAAATAAAATAGTAATTTGAAATAAAAATATATTTTAAATATAATGAGGGATATGTATATTAATTAAGAGGGGATGTATAAAAGTGTAATGGTAATGATATGAAGTAATAATGCATATATATGTTAAGTAAAATTTTTATTTATAGTATAAATATTTAATTATGAATGTAAAATATTATAGTAAATTTATATTTATTATAGTAAGATTTTATAAGTAGATTATTTTAATGAAGACATTTAATTATAAATTTTAATAGAAACATAACAATTATAACATAGTGTATATTAAAATAAGATAAATAAAATGATAATAAAAATTTTAGTTTGGTATCTAAACTAGTAATGAGTACAATAAAAATGAAAATGAACAAAAAATGATTATGGTATAAAAAAATGAAATATATTTTATAAAGTGCATACATATATACATATGTATCTAAAATTTGGAAAATCTAAGTGTTAGTAGTAAATAATAGTTTTCTAATAATTAATAGATTTTAAGAATAATCATATGCATATATATATATATTCATGTGCATGTGTATTTATATAATTGATTATAAAATACAAGATTATGTTTATTAAACAAATTAGTAAATAAAATGATATTTAATATACATATGATTGTAACCAGTGTATATATATATAAATATAAGATTTTTTTGTGTATATATATATAAATAAATGAAAATAAAAAAAGAAACAAAAGAAAAAATAGGGGCCAGGTTGTCTTATTCACCGGTTTTCGTGTGGGGCCTCCAACCACCCTCACCTGTCGTAAGCTTCTAACCACCCATCATTGTCGCCCTAATGAAACCCAATCTCACACCTAGCCGCAACCACTATTCCATAACCCCCTGGATGAACCCCCATCCTTTGATGTTGCCTTTCCATCACCACTGACCAATATCTTCAACACACCAACACTACCGCATGTGACTTCGAAATGTCCCACCATTACCTTCTTACCTACATCACCTTATCGATCAAGAACCATTGCCATCATAGCCATTCGACAAAGAACCTTCCATATTTTCATCTCCCTCCTCCTATTGGTTGTTTTAGTGTTTTGATTTACATATATAAATATAAATTCAAAGTGTATATTGCAGTTTTCTTCACTGATTGAAATCAGGTTTACTTCGATAATAAGGAAAATTGAACATAGAGGGACCCTCATGGTGTTGAGGGATGTCAAATATATATGGAAGTATTTATATTATTTCTTACCTACTATTATTAGTTAAATGTTAAATACACACATATATATGTATATGCATAATGGGAACCACAAAAAGGAGTTGGAAAAAAATACTTGCAGTACAAGTTTCAAAAGAAAAAAAATTCCATAACTGTTTTAGGGTATCCTTAATATTTTTTTAAAAAAATAATAATACTAATAATAAGGTAGTAATACAACATATACATGGGTTGTTTAGATATAAAATAAAATCCCACCCTTAATTAGTCACCCAATGAAGGGATGTTAAAAATTATGCATTCTCTTATATACAGTGCACCCATGTGATAACCAAGACACCATGTGCCCCGATCATACATGATTTGACTCCATGGTGAGAGGAAAATCATAAAATGTCATAAGTGATCAAGAACTATGAATAAGGTTGTTAATAATGTCTCTCAATAGTATGAAGGCATCAAGTCATATCAGTCCTCTAGGTCATCGTATCCAAGCTACATCACAGGCTAGGTCTTTAGGATGTCATACCTCAACTTCATCATAGGCTAGGCCTCCAGATTATCATACCACATTTATACCTTAGGTTAGGTCTCTAGGATGTCATTCACAAAATTTCACTACCTAAAGTCATTCCTCTAGGCTATCATGCCCCTACCATGTGTTCAGTCCCTTCATCTCCATCATCATAAACCATGTACACTCCCCCTCTATGGGATAATCATATCAAAATGGTCCACCTATTTTGAGTACCAAGAGAAAACCTCCATGGAATAGAACACACCTAATAGGGTAGATCATATAATAAAAAACATAGAATATCATCATGAGAATATAGTATAAACATAAAATAAATATTATCAACATCAAACATGGTCAAATAATCGACAAGAATACTCATGGAATCAAGCATCATAAACGGGCCTCATAGGCTACAGACACACACCCACATGAAATATCTATCAAGAACGGTCAAAAAACCATGTAGAAAAAAAATAATACTACTAAAAAAAGATTATACAAGAGCCCCAAATGGTAAGGAACTTCCTACCTCAAGGCTTTTAACTCAACATCAAGGTTTTTCAAGGGTGTTATATCCTAAACCATGTTGACACAAAAGCTAGAATAAGATACCTTTATAAGAACTCCTGAAACTAGTTTCAAATAAAATAAAAAAGGTTCTATAGAAAGGCTCAAGAAGGAACAATACCAGAGTAGAAAAAACACATACCCAATGAAATCACCATCAATGGTGTTCCTTAAGTGCAGTTAAAGAGTAATAAATATCGCTCTTGGGTAGCGACAAGAGGAGAAATCCATGAATAAAAATAACACTGAGGAATTGTATAATTCTAATGATTGAAAAAATAGAATCACCTTCTTAGAGAACATAGAGAACCCAAGTATGATCTTTAACATCATTAATCCATGATTGAATAAGAAATAAGAGATGAAAATTTTCCAAATAAGAAAGACCTACCATAGTTATTCATTGAAACAACCAAATTCAGAAGCACCAGAAAATGAGGATAATATGAGGCCTTATATCGATCAAATGTAAATAAATATCAATATAAACAAGGAAGAAAACAAATTTGGATGAAAACTATAACACCAAATCAAACATATCCTCAATATCATCCCAAAATCACCAATCTTTGAATGGGAAGAAAAATCGATCGATTAATTCATGGGAAAAAGTGAAAAGTGTATGAATAGAACCCTAATTAAGTTATATCATATTTTTAAGACCAAATGTTGCTCATTGATTGAGATATGAGGAATAAGGAGAGAATTTAATCCATTATAAATAATCCTAACCTTCACCACACCCTACACCACATCTCGGCCTTCACTGTGGTGTCCTTAAACACATAGCCTGAAATAGATTCCCCTACAACGTGTCCCTGAGAATCACACTATTTTTCTACTCAAAAAACCCTCTAAAATGTGAGTGGTGGGGTATCCTAGTACACGACCAACAATAATAACTTTCCCAAACCACAACATGGCTAATGTAGTTACCCTTTCATGTATTAAACCGAGGAATAAACTAGGTCCACCACATCTTTCACCAGGCTATGGTGTTTCCCATTTTAGAAAATAAAACACTAAAACTAAATTTTAAACCTCTAAAATCTATTCCAAGATCTGAATCCTTTACCCAAGAATGGATACACTTAAAAAATAAAGGATAAAATGGAAAACATGGAATTTTATATTTAAAAAAGAATACAGGACTTCACAATATCCACCTCTAGGTATTCTCATCCCTGATATGTATCCCTAGTGGTCATATTAGAATAAAACAAGACACTAATATTTAACCAATGCCTTGTACTCCCAATAATCCTATTGGATTCTTCCATGACACTATAGGATCCATAAAAGTGGTACTGCCTTCTATCATAATACTATATCACTCCGGTTTATAATTCACATTAGGCACAACACGTATGTTTTTTTAGGATCTATCTCAACATCCTCATATTAGATGTCATGCATGGGATCAACCATGTACCTCAGGAGGTGATACACATGAAACACATCAGGTATACATCGGTAGTGAGAAGTAAGATCTATCCCCTATGATATTGTTCGAATCCACTCAGTGATCAACAAGGGTCTAACATAAGTGGGGATATAATCCCTTTCTTCCTCAAACGTCAATTTACTAACTAAGGATTCACTCTCAGAAATAGTCAGTCACCTAAAAAAACTCTAAAGGACTCCTCATGTGGTCATCATAAGATCTATTCCTACCCTGATCTATGAGCAACCTCTTTTGAATTATATACACTCTCTTGGAGGTCTCCTACACCATAATGGGCCCCAAAACTATTGCCTCACTAGCATCATGCCAATAAATAGGTGAACGACATGACCTGCCATAGGGTTTCTCATCAGGTTCAATTTGAAGAAGAAATGAGAAATGAGTTAGTTACCCAACCCTTACCTCTGAAAAATTTACTAAAGAAAACAAGAGGTATAAGGAATATATTAGGCTTAATGAGATTACAACAATAAGAAATTGAAAGTGATTACACATAATTACAAAAGAACAAAAAAAAAATCATTTCATGATTGAAATAATCCATCCTTCAACATTTGGAGATGCATGAACGATTTATCCATACAAAGTTCAAATAAAAACCATTGAATCCAATTCAAAATCTCAATAGTCCTCAATGTGATCAGCTTTATCGTCATTTCCATAATTTTTCACAGCACAATAACACTTTAACTAAGTTTAAAAACAAAAAATATTTGTAATGAGCTTACACCATAAAAAAATGATAGTGTTACGTCCTCTACAAAGGATCCTTCCTTTAAAATTTAGATATATATAATCTGTAGACCAATAAATAAGCTAATATCATATCTAATATGTTTTCCACAAAATCACGACACATATAAATAGTTACCAATTAGATCATAACCTTTAGGGGTAAGAAAAAACCTTCTTTCAGAGTTCATTCATAGAACACTCTAGGTTGCAAACTCTAATTTCATAAAATTCAACCAAAACAAACAGTAACCTTAAAAATTAGTAGTCCAAAAGATATAGAATAATCAAACCACCTCAAAACTGATTCAAAAACCACAAAATTAAGATAAAATATATTTAAAGGTAAGGTTACCCCCAAATGATAATAAAAAAGGATATCTAAAACATATGAGAAAGAAAAAGAGAACAAATATCCTCAAAAACATTGAAATAAAATCTTTTAAATGACATCACAACCATAATATGAGTTTAAAAGTATCAAATAAAAAAATAGTCTTAAATGAACCCTTAAAGAAATCCCCACTTTCCATCCTAGATTAGTACAAAAAAGAGATGTTTCCCATCAAATATAGTTAGAACAAATTATGACTTTGATCTAGAATATTAAACTCTTACATTATTCTAAACAGGGATCCAATACAAACATGAAAAAACACCATACCAAATAACCCATAAACATTAGAAATTAACTTCAAATTAAAAATTGATAAATAGAGGGTACTCAAAGCAGTAATAAATTAAAAGGGATTAAAATTAAGATTCATCACCATGGAATGGACCTAAAATTAAAATTAGGATTTCATTTGAATTCCTACACCATTTTAGTGAGCATTATCTTTCTAATTTGAAGGTAGGTCTCTATAGAAATTTCATGATCTTTGCATTTTTGTAAAAAAATACATCTTTCTTCTCTATCCAAGTTTCCAATTCTTCCCCCAAGTCCTATTAAAACTTATATACATCACTCAAAGTGGATTCATCTTCTTCATCATTAATGATTATTTTTAAAAGATCTTCATCAGAGGGCATTCTTATAAGCTCAACATCAACAAGCTATAGGGTGATATCTTAGTTTTCTCTCTTATAAACCTCTAAGTATATATCAACAATTATTATTTTGTGGTTAGATTACTATTTTTATTTCCTATTTTTCCTGGAGTTCAAAGTGATACAACCACCTAAATTGATCATTGGGTTTTTACCTTTCCTAGAACTCAACTTTAAATAAGAATCCTCAATATGAAAAGCATGCTCATAATCATCAGGTAAAGATTCACCATCTTCAGAATGGACACTCTTTTCCCCCCCTTGTGAATGTTGAACATCATTTTTGATATCACACATATGATAAATTAATTTTATAAGGTTTTCTTTATCCTCATTGAAAGAACGAGAGTTATGAACAACATCCTCAAGTCCAGAGAATTCAACATGAGACAGAAGAGATTTAGAAGGTTTAATCAAATTCTAATCAACATCCATATCAAAAAGGAAATCCAAGAATTTATAGGGAAAGAAACAATCATGCCTTTATGATCTCTTTTTCAACCCATATTTAATTAAGTGATGTAAGGGGTTGTACAACATTAGGCATGCTTCCACATTCCTTTGTGAAATTTTTAATTTTAAAGAATTTACTACAATAAAATATGAGGATTTCAAAGTCTACATATTATTGGAATATAGTGTCCCCATTTTGGATCAAAATGTTGGGTGGAAGAGGTTGAGAAATATAAATTTCAATACAGAATCTAGACACAAAAGGTTGAGAGAGGATTTTGTTTAGTGGTGTATAATTTAAGGGGTTTCCCAATTAAGATAGATATTGAAAAAAGTGAATCATGTTTAAACAAGTGTAGTGGAAGATTAGATAACCCTAAAAAGATAGGATAAATGGGATTCTCAAAGTCAGTGTAGAAATTGGGGGATGAATTCAATACCTTCACAAATCATCCATCGAAGAACTAAAAACCTCATATCCAAAGCTAGTAGTAATAATTCTCAAATGTGAATCGAAAATCCACATGCTAATAATTCAATAGACCAACATGAAAAGTCATAAATACAATCTATTCTAGGGCCTTTATTAGGAAATAGAGTGATGGTATATTCTTGATAAATTTTCCAATAAGCACAAATCGTAGATTGGAAGAAAGAATATTTACCTCTTCTTTTGAGAAAGAGATTTCTGTAAGGCCTATATGTTGATATTTATTCATCTCGATGCACATTGAAGCATTATAATTTCCATTATCATGCAACCAATGGTATCTCTAAGCAATAATGTTCATGAAGTATTGAATATCTATGCATGTATTTCTCCATTGTTCACTTAAGCGTTTGATATCTATTAGGTAAATCTCCACACATAAGGTTCCATCTGAATCAATGACTAGTAATTACTGTTTTATTTGAACTCAAATAGGGATATGTGATCATAAAAAGTTTTTCTAAAGTCCATATTGAAATCCCTGAGATTATATTCAAAAATATGGATCATCTACTCTGACTATCCATTTATCTAGGGATGGTATCCTATGATTAATATCAATTGAGTCCATAAGGGATTCTGAAATCCCTACAAAAAATATGACATGAAACATATATCTCTATTAGATAAAGTTCTCAAGGTAATTCCATGTAAGTGTACAATCTCATAGACATAATGCATTCTCAGCTCATCTACCGAGTGAGTATCACGAATTAGTAAGAAATGAGAAAAATTAATTACCTGATCAAAAATCACTCAAACAATATCAATGATACTCAGGGTTCTAGGTAAACTCATCCCAAAGTCCATTATGATTTTTTACTACTTCCACACGGGCAGAAAAAGTAGTTGGTGAAAACCACCAGGATGTTGGTTCTCAACCTTTATTTTTTGGAAGGTATGGCATCTGGTATCAAATCCAGAAATATACCTCTTCATCCATGGCCGCCAAATTATCCATATGAATTCATAGTATATCATTTTCACTCCATGATATTCCACCCACTTAGATTTATAGAAGTATATCATAATATTATAACTGATTGAAGTAGGGACTATAACTCTCCCATGAACTAGGATCACATCATCACCATAAAAAAATCACCTAAGTATTGGGTCAGCACCAACTAGCTGTTCCCACATCACAATACACTCAGGATAAAATTCCTGACGATCATTCACTGAGTCTATAAGAGAATATGTGATCACTAATGTGGAATTTATAATCAATCCCTATTATTTGGAAGAATCCATCCTCCAATCGGCCAACAAACTCATTTGGTTCTACTATTCCTCCAAAATCTATTCACCAAGCTCTTAATCTATCTTCATCTTACCGCTAATAGAATCATCAACAAAGTTAACTTTACCTGATGCATAGGCCATATTAAATTTGAATGTCTATAGGTACTGTACCTATCACCTATTCCTAAAACTTTGGTCATGTTGTGTGAAGATATAATAAAATCTCTTATGGCCAGTATAGACAAAAAAACTCTTGGTGAAGAGATAGTTTTTCCAACACTTGAAATCATGGACCAAAACTTCAAACTAAAAGTCATGGGTAGGATAGTTACACTCATGGGTTCATATCTATCATTAACCATAAGATACCACCCTATTCCTTTACTTTAACATTTACCCCAAACCAACTCCTGATGCATCACAATACACTATATAACCAACTATTGGCTCAAGAAGAATCAATATTGGAGTTGTATTAAACATCTTATTCATCTTAATAAATTTATCTTTACACTGCTCTAACCACTATAACTTCACTCCCTTATTTTTCAATGTAGTAATGGGTATTAATAATTGGGAAACATCCTTGACAAAACATTAGTAATATCCCACTAATCCCAAAAAGTTACTAATCTTGAACATGTTCTGGGGATGTGTCCATGACACCATTGAATCCAATTTCTCTGAGTCTATGAATATACCTATCTCATACACCACAATACCTAAGAAATTAACCTCCTCAATCCATAAGATACACTTTGAAAACTAGGAATATAATGGATTTGATAAAAGTGTGTTCAATACTATCTCAAGATTTCTAGCATGTTGCTCTAGGGTTTGTGAGTAAATTATAATATCATCAATTAAAACCATGAAGAACGAGTCAATATATGCATGAAATATCTTGTTTATGAGATCCATGAACACTACTAATTAATTATTTAGTCCAAATAGCATCAACATGTACTCGTATGTCCCATACCTTCTCAAAAATTCTATCTTTGAGATGTCCTCCTCTCTAACCAGCAACTGGTGATAATTCGATCAAAGATCAATCTTGGAGAACCATCGGGCTCGCTATAACTGATCAAAGAGATCATAAATCCTGATTTAAGGATATTTATTATTCATTGTCACCTGATTTAGATTTTTATAATCAATTCAAAGTTTAATCCTACTATATGACTTGCTAGAAAGAAAAATAAGTTCACCCCCGGGTGATGTACTTGGGATAATAAATCCCTAATTTTCCAAGTCATCGAACTATACTTTGAGATCCTTCAACTCTTCTAGAGATATATGATAAAGGGGTATCGAAATGGGATTCACACATTGCATGATATCTATCTCAAATTCAAATCCTATATCAGGGACAAGTCATGTGATTTTTTATAATGACATCTTAATGGAGATGTAAAAATAGAGGAAAAGACAAGGGGGAATCCATTAATCCTTCCAAAATAGAAAATCCTATAATGTACACTGTTATCATTAAAAGTTGTCTCAAATCTGGACCTAATCTACTTGATCCAAACTCCCATTCAACTTTCATCATGAAATTACACCCCTTTTGAAAAAAAGATACCTATCAATGGTAGTCATTGATGTGGTCTTGAAAGTTGGTTATCCATTCCATACTAATAATCACATAGAATTTCATTATCTCTAGAATGATGACTTCCCATAGATTCCTATAATAGGAAATAACTGTAAGAAAATATGGGAATCCCTGAAGGAAATCTACTTTCATACCTAATGGTGTATCGAGAGAAAGAAACTCAGAAGACAACTTGATCGGTAAATCAAGTATAATAACAACTTGTGTTGATATAAAGGAATGAGAAGAAGCGATATCAAAAAAAGAGGTAGAAAACATAGAAGTTACCAAGACCTTACTTCAAACAATTGATGTCCCCTCATAACCATTTTTTGGAGTCTAATCCATTATATATACTCAGATTGCCTCAGATCTATAACCCTTTCCTTGAGGTACATGAATCTCTTAAGTCATCATCGGATGACACTGCTAATGAGGAACCCAGATGGATCCCTGGTTCCCTGAAAATGTTTCCCTTAACCCCTTATAAATATTTGACATAAAATCTATATGTAAACATTATTGATGATGGTCCATATCACCACATTTTTGACACTTAAACTGAGGTTCTGTGTAAATCCTATAGTAATGTTTGATTTTTCCATAGTCAAAGAACTATAGATCAACTTCTGAGGGGGATAAAGATTCCATACTCTAATACACATGCATACCACATACATATTACAATTTTTTGGTCTTCCTCTTCCTACTACTAGAATAAACACTCATCTCAGTAGTAGGAGATCCACCCACTCAAACACAATAGGGTGAAAGAAGACCAACTACTTGTTGATCATCTAGACCATTCTCAATAGTCAAGGCCTTTCACTGAATCTTCGGTTATGTAATTAGGATTAAGGTCCTAACCTATCATAAAATGTTAGGATGAAGAATACTCTCAAACTTCCTAACCTTTTTTGCATCATTTTCACCTAAGAGAATAGAAGAGAGAAGTAGCTCAATGAAATGAGAAGAGTATGCATATACCTTCATGGATCCATTTTAAAACTCCATAAACTCACATGATTGATCTATATTAAAAATATTAGGAAAAAATTCCATAAAAAATAGATCCTTAAAGGCCTCCCAGGTGAGACCCTAAAGTCTTCCAGCTAGTCCCATCACGCGCACCACCTTCTGGTGGCTCCCTACAGTAAGAATAATGAAAACTTCACCTTTATATACTCAGGTGTCTCAATGAGGCAAAATACTCCCTCAATGATTAATTTCAAGTCCTCTATATCATGAAACCATACATTTTACTAAAATAATAGTGGATACTAGAGAAAGAATTATTTAGTGTATTTGATCATGGACCTCTGTGCCCCTCCACCTTAGGAAGGAACAAGAGGAAAGAATACCAATTGAGATGGTCCCTATTTTTTCACAACTAGAATAGGTGTGAGATACTTCCCTATTTAATCCTACTTTATAGCATGTGGTGGAATAGGGGAATCCTCCCTAGTAGTAGAATCCTATCCCTCATTAGCTAGTGGTCCTATCAATCTCCTTTAGGAATGAATCTTTTGGAATGTAAAGGAATCATTTGGGAAAACCAAATCCATTAGGATAGATCCTAATCGATTTATGGGATCTCACAAGGTTCAACTATGAGTTTACCTATAACCCAAGGTATAAACCTCATATCACTAACCAAGGACTGCATCCATGAATGTTATTCATATTCAATTATATATAAAAAACATAAAAACATGATCAAGTTCAAGTAATTAATGCTAGCCTAGATATATCACAACATAATGGGAATATATATATATCACTCAATTAAATAATACAAGTCTATCCCAAAAATATAACACACATCAAGGAATTAAATTTAAGAAATAGTATGCTACACACAACGAGTTTATATGTGGAATGTGACCGTAAGTGCCTACTCATGATGCATGAATGCACTCAAAACCATAAAACAGTTATATTAAACCTATAGATGGTAACTCAAAGGTTTGTTACACATGAGCAATCTAGGCACATAAAAACTCATCCACCTCAACCTATATCGTTTATACCATGTCCAAGGTTGGTCAAAAATAAAAAAAAAATAAACTGTGGTTTGATACCATTTTATAACACCCAACTTGAACCAGTAGGTCTAAGTTGAAGAGACACAAGACCTCATGCACACTTCCCCACACACAAGAGGCCAACAAAAATCAGTGAGGGTCCAAACACCATTAGTGGGGAGAATATACCCTTAATATCATATATTTTCACCAATAATATAGATGAGAACAATAAATATCTCAAAGTAATCAAGTAGAAGAAAATAATGTCTGATGTCACACATGTTATATAATAAATAAATGATATCCCTATATAGAAAGATAAACCAAAGTAAATGTACAAAAAGATAAATAAATAAAAAAATCATATAAATCCTCTAGAGTCTATCCTAGTATTACCAAAAAATATATACTCAATGACTCAACTATCTTCTATAGGCCCCTTAACCTTTCTTGGATCCCTATACATGAAGTCTGCATGTGCATTGAGATACCTGTGTAGGGTGTGAGTAATAAAACCTTGTAGGACACCTCCAATGTATCCATTAAAAATGAACATAGGTATAAAAAGTGTATTACATGATAATAATAAATTTACAATCAAGAATATCCAATAATATACCAAGAACTAGTGTGCTAACCAAGCCACTTTGAGCCCTGACTATACCTGTTTCAACTCCATGCAAGAAGGATAACCATAAGATGACTGAAGTGATCAAGAACTATCCACATGATTGGTAATCATGTATCTCAATAGTCTCAAAGTATCAATTCAGATCAATCCCCCAGGATGTTGTATGCTAGCCCATCACAAGTCAGTCCTCTAGGATATTATACCTTAGTTCCATCATGGGTTAGGATTCCAGACCATCATACCCCATCTATGCCTTGGGTTACGTTTCTAGGCCATCATTACCCTAATTAAACTACCTTGTATTAGGCCTAAAAGTATTAATTAACATATCTAGTGCTTCAGCCTATCATTTCCATCACCATAATCCATGTTCACTCCTCCTCTATGGATAATCAAATCATGATGGTCTACCTATTCCGAGTACCAAGAAAAAACCTCTTAGGCATGGAACACACATAAAAATGATTTTAATATAATAAAAAATATAGTATATCATCATGATAATATAGTATCAACATAAAATACATCTGATAAAAATTTAACATGGTCTAAAAAGATATAACAATACTCATGGAATCAAGCATCATAAACAGGTCTCATGGGCTACACACACACGCACACACTTACATGTGATATCTATTAAGCATGATAAAAAAATATTCCCAAAAAAGAATATAACCCTGAAAAAAGTATAAAAAATATCCCCAAATGGTAAGAAAATTTATACCTCATGTTTTTCAATGCCATTTTCTAGGTTTCCCAAGGGTGTCATCTCCTGAACCACATTATAACACCAATCGGAACATGATCACTGACAAAGAACTACAAGAACTGGTATCACATAAAATAACATAGGTTCCAGAGAAAGTATCAATAAGTAACAAGACAAGGGTAGACAAAATACATAATGGTGGTCCTCAAGTCTAGTTGAATAAGAGGAAACATCGTTCTTGGGTAGCAACAAGTTGAGAAAACCACCAAGATAAACAAAATTGAGGTGTCATAGAATTCCAAAGATCCTAAAAACTATAATAAACTATTTATACGACACCAATAACCCAATTATAATCCTTAAAAATTTTATTCCATGATTTAATAAGAAATAAGAGAGAAAATTCATCCAAATAAGTAATACCTACTATATTTCTTTACCGAGTCACCCAAATTTGGAAGCACCGGTAAAGGAGGATAATCCAAGGCCTTAGATAGATAAAAGGGAAAATAAGATAAATCTAATCAAGTAATAAAATAAGGATCAGATGAAGACCATAACAATAAATTGGACCTCTCATCAACATCCAATAATCACTAATCTTTGAATGGGAAGGAAAATAGAGATATTTAATCATGTGAAAACGAGTGGAAAGGGTATTAATTGGAACCTTATTAAGTTAGAACATGTTTTTGAGACCAAATATGGATCATTAATAGAGATCCAAGGAATAAAGAGATCATTTCATCTATTAAAAAGAATCCTGACCAATGCCACATCCTACAACATGGCCTGGATTTGTCCATAATGTCCTTAAACACATATCAATCAGTGAATTACTCTATGATTCATCACCAAGAATCAAGACATCCCCCCATCACCACACCCTCAAAAATTGGCATAGTGGGGTATCTTAGTATGTGGTCGACAACATAACCTCTCACGCACCATTACTTGGACACAACTTGGCCAAGATATATCCCCCTTTCTGGTATTTCACCAAAGCACACACTAGGGAAACCATGTCTTAAAGTTTGTGGTGTTATAGAGACCCATACTTTTCATACATAGATATTATATCTATTTAGATAAATATTAAATACATGACAAAAAAATATGATTAGGGACAATAATAATTTAGTGTCATTGGATACTAGGTACACAATATTCTAATTTGGTGAAATATCTTCAATATATCGCATTAATATCTTCCCATTTAGCACTCTTTAAGAACAGACCCTACTTAAAACCATTCTTCATAACTTGGGGAAAGGAAACATAAGAATGGTTTATCTTTGTTTCCTAGTAAGGGTAAAAAATGGATATATGTAAGCATAACATGAACATAAGTGTATAAGAACATGAGAATAACACTTGAAAACCATTCTATACATATCAAATATCATAATCTTGAATCATGATATAAATATTGTAAATTCATAAGACATAATTCATAATGGAATCAAAGAACATGATCCATGAGAGCATAAAATTGATATAATATTTAGATTTGTGTCATTAGCATTATCTTATAATGTTGTGAACATGTATAAATAGAGAAAGGTTCACTAATTAAGTTATGTAAATGAAATCATACCCCTGTATAAATTTATGGACACACAACCAGGTCTATGCATAACATTATGGATATGAAAGATAGGTCCATGCATAACATTGTGAACATGTATTAAGGTTCACATATAAAATTGTGAACATGTAATCAGGTTCACAAATGACATTATGAACATGTAATAAAGTTCCCATAGAATATACTTACTCATGAGTTATCCATTTTACCTGATGCATTGGAGGAAGATATAGGTCACACCATTCACATAATGAAATTCATACACATGTCTTCCAAAAGATCATTAAACATTCATCATATCATAACCCATGAAATTAAATGGTTTTCATAAATATTTCATCATATCACAACCTATGGAAAATATATAGGTTTTGTAGTAATTTAATCATTTCATCATAGCATAACCTATGGGAAAATAATCAGGTCTCATAAGAATTTTATCATGATATAGCTCATGGAATATAAAAGGTTTCATAAACATAATTTCATGATAAACCCTTTTGATAAAGAATAATAATTGTATCCTTCATTCATATCTATATTAAATCATAAAATATATGAAAATATATCTTCTTATATAGAGAATGATTTTGAAATATCACTTGGAATAATTCTTGTGGAAAATTAATTTTCTTTGAAAATCACTTTTTAAAACTAAAAATTCAGATTTTTTTTAAAAAAATCATTTTCTTTGAAAATAACCATGAAAATTTAAAAAGGAATATTCAAATAAAATAATGGTCATGATGGTGGAAAATTCCATTAATGTCATACACATTAAAACGAATATTCCTTTCACATTTTTGGTAAAATCCAAACATGAATTGTTTCTAAAAAATGAAGATTACCTTCAAAACATTTTGTAAAAATTAAAACATGGGTAAAAATATATTTAATGTATTATTTGAATAATTTTAAAAATATTTTTTATTTTTTTAGAAAACATGGTTTTGGATGAAAAAGGGGTTTTAACTAAAAAGAAAACATTTCTTAAAAGCATTATTTTGAACTCTTGAGTACATAAAGAGAGAAAATGAATGAAAAACATATATTTTCATGAAACAAATATGGGAGAAGAATTTCTTTTGAGATATGGATCACAATATTTCATCATCAAAAACATAAACATAAACATTCCCAATAAATAATAAGATTTATTATAAAACCACTACCACTTTGGTAACAATGAATCACATGACCCATGAAATAATAAAATTAAATGGAAATTAAAATACCATTAATAGAAGTATATTAATGACATAACATGTATAAAGGTCATTATATACACCTAATAAAGGAAAATAGTTTCATAACATAACATATGACTCAAGGAAGAAAAATTGAGACAAAAATACCTTACCGCTTGGGTATATTTTGAACCATAAACCCCATGAAAGAGAGATACTAAAATGAGTATGTAATTACACATAATTTTAATTATAATAATAATAAAATAAATTAATGGTTAGTATATATACCACATTAGATAAAAATGTGGTGAACATGGCTTGTTTCTCACAAAAATTAAAAGCGAGACAAAAATCCCTTACCACTTTAGTAATATTTTGAATTGTAAGCCAAAATACAGAATAAATTAAAATGAAACTATAAGTATCCTGATAATAAGTATATTAGTTATATAACATGTCAAAGGGTTATTACATATACCTCCCAAAAGAAACAAGTGGTTAATTTAGATATGTATTCCAGAAATAAAAGAGTGACTATAAATCCCCTACCTTAAGTCTTGACTTCCTTCATACACATTCGAACCTCATATATAATAAATATAATATCATTATATATATATATATATATATATTATGGAAACATAATTACATATATTATACCATATATTATTTAATTATGATTATTTATTACCTATTTGTAAACAATTCATTGCTAAAATTACATTTTAGGTAATAACAGATTTGTTTTTTGTATATGTTTTGATTTTTTATTTTTGATCCTCTTACATTGATCATGGTTCAATAATATCTAGAATAATAATCATGAAATAATTATCATATTTATTCATCAATTATAATTTTATTTCCAATCAGGATATATGGTTTTGATAAATTTAGTACGTTATGATCATGGAGACGGTAGGTCGTACCTATGCATGAGTAACATTTCCATTTTTCAATGATCATTACAGAAAAGAGGTAAGTAATATTTTATATTTAAATAATGATAATAATATCATAAATAACATATAATTTCTTTAAATATACTTATACTTATAATCTATGTTGTGTGGTGTTGAAAAGAGTGTCACATTGCTTTGTGAAGGCGGTAGTCCACATGTACACGAACAACATTATCATATTTTAGTGATTGAAAAGGTAATAAATAAAATGATTTATTGTATTTTAATAATTATTAATTTTTCAATAATATCATAATTATTCAATTTATATCACATATATTCATTAAATTTGTTCTTATTATCTTTTATGTAAAGCATTAGTAAAAAATGAATCACATCACTTCATGAGGCGATAGTCCTCCGTACACACGAGCGACATTATCGTATCCTATATGGAATGGAATGTGAATAGGTATATATTATATAATGAATAAATAGGTATAATTATGTTATAAATATAATATATAGTCTATATATCCATCATCATACCCAACAGTGAGAGTTGGTAATGGAAAAATGAATGACATCGGTTCACGAGGCGGTAGTCCACCGTACACGTGAAAGACAATTTCATAACCCATTTGATGTAAGTGGAGATGGATTTAGATAATAAAATTAACACAAAAACATATAATTATATATAATATACTTATTTTATTATATAATATTTTTTCTAATAAGAATTTAAGGAGGTGGAGGGAGAAATAAAATAAACATTCTCATTAAATAACATTACCTCTTCTTTTGGAAACCTCCTTAGGTTTTCACCAAAAGTCTTAATAAGTTGGAATTAATCCCAAAATAATTCTTATAGAATTATATGTGGGATTTTGGGAAGTTTTTTGGCATGTATTATCCAAACTAAAAGGGATGAATTTGTGAAGATAAGATAATAGGGGGTGGCCTTTTATAAGTGAGGTGAGTGAAGCACTTGTTATTTTTGAAAAGGAAATGGTGTACCCACGTTTTTAAAATTAAAAAGGGTCCCAAATGGAGTATTATAGAGACTTATATATTATTGGGTCAAAATATAGATATATAATAGATTTTATAAATGTTTATTGGTCATTTTAACCCTTATCTATTTAGTTTAGCCCCCGGTAAACCCATTTTTTTACCTTAACTGTGATAAGTAATTTTTAATGTTTATACTATATATTATGGTATAAAATTAAGTTTAACTTATTATATAATATAATTTATTATTATTAAAAAATATTTAATACATTTTTCCAAATTATACTCACATAAGTGGAAAAATTTAATTTAAAAATAAACCTGTAGACATGATGAGACAACATGTTTTCAAAGAGAAAATATTCGAAAGTTTATAAGATTTTCATTTCAATTTTTAATATGAAAATGATTAAAACAACCTAAATTGGAGTAATATATCTATATTTTAACTAATTTTAATTTAAAACCAATTTAATATATAATTAAAATTTATAAATAATTTAAACAAAAGGTAGTTTTCAATAAAAATTCAGTATTTTTCACTATTCATCAAAAAAATTAAACTTTTTAGAAAATTACAAAAAAATCACCCTAGGATAATTTTGACATTTTGATTTCAAAAATTACCTTTATTTTTTAAAATAAATGTTTTAAAAATTTCAATGATTAGTTTTAAAATAAGTGCGCAAAATGCTGAAAAAATTGTTTTTTAGGAAAATACAACTTTTAAGATTAAAATTGGATTTATTCTTATCTCTTACCTAAAAAACACATAATATGAATTTTAAATATTTTATTAAATTTATAATATATAAATTTCATTAAAATAATTTACCAAAATTTATTTTTTTAATTAATTTAGGTAAAACATGTTTGTTTTCATTAAAATAGTTTTTAAGAAAAATATTTCCTTTATTTAAAAATAGTTTTTATTTTCATTTTTAATTCATTAGTCACTGAAGAAATAATTTTATATACATGAGTAAAAAATATAGTTTCATAATTTATTTAATTATATACATAAATTATATTCCAACGACTATGAGATAACTATCATTTAAAATAAAAATATTTTAATAGTATGTCACGTTTTGTTTGAACTCAGTGTTGCATGTAATGCAAGATAAACTTAGTTTTATGTGTAAAAAAATTATTAAAAAGATTAAATTAATTTAAAAAAAATCACAAAATCTCAGGGTGTTACATTATACCCCCCTTAAAATTAATTTCTCACTCAAAATTTATCCCAATCATAAAAGGTTTAACATTTGAAAATTCAATCATAGAAACCCACATAAAAAAGGGTTAATAAAAAATCTTCTTGAAAAAGAGAAAAAGATGTGTGAAATCCATCTAGAATAACACATTCTAGGTTTCCAAATAGGATAAAATAGTTGGGAAGTGAATATATGGACATATAATAAAAGTGTAAATAATTATAAAGAGTAATATAGATCATTGATCTCAATAAAGTGGGTGATCCATAGAATGTTAACAATAAAAAAACCATAAACAAAAGAGGCATAAAAGGTCATTGATATCATAAAAAATTGTGATAATTGGAGAATATTTTATTCCAAGATCCTTTTCCTAATGTTGGGGAATTAATTTTCTATATAGACATAGAACATTTGAAAATATACTCACTTGATATTTTTTTCATATGAACAATTTCATCCTATAGTTGTGCCTTAATCAATTTCTAATTCATCTCTTACTATAAGAGATGATTTTTTTTCATGTATGAAGAAATAAATAAAACCCATAAAATAATGATAATTCTTTCATTATATATCTAGTTAAAAATATTAACACTGGTTATCTAATATGGATAAATATTTATAGGTGAAGTAATATATTAATCTCTAAAACCTCATCTAAAGTTCAACTTAAACCATTACACAAATGGTTTAACTTCTGACCCTTACAAAATAAGGAATTTTTAAATAAGTTCACTAAGTTTCCCAAACACAACATCAATAATCAAAATATCATTAAGAATATCTTAATGGTGACATGCTAAATATTTTAGTACCTTGGTCACATATTCTCCTGAAGCTTGGTAATAACAAAAATTACCATAAAAACTTAATGAAAACATGTGTAATTTTTCATTCATAGAATAAAACAATATATTATAAAAAATATTTCATAGATCTAATAATTTTGTAAACTCTATCAAGGATAACATAAACAACTTTAATAACAAATCCATTATCAGTTTTGAGGTCATAAATATCATCCAATTTACTTTATCCATATCAATTATCTCTTTATCTAAAATAAAAACCATTTTCATAACCTCAAAAACATATTAATTGTTATCTCCCATTAATCACATGTTTTCTATAAAATATCACATTTCCATGAAATGAATTTTCAAGGTCATTAGTACAATTCAATATAATCTTGCATATCCTTAATGAAAAAATTATATTAAAAAATCCTTATATATTTCATGATTCATATAACATAATTATTTAATTAAAATACACAATAAGTTCAATCCTCCAACTTTCTTCACAAACCATTAACTAGGAATCTTTATCTTATTCTTTAACACTTCTTTCTTTTCATATGTCATTTTTAGTCTCTTAATCATCAGTAATATAACCATTACTCATACAACCTTGCTAACACTATTCATGAGCTTACCCCTTAGGACAACGATTTGCATAATGCCCATACTTTCCATATTTCAAACATTCAACAGTTGATGATACCTTAGGTAGAATATTATTATCTTCCATTGTGTTAACTAAGTTTTTCATATTTAATTTTCAATTAATTGCTCTGTTTCCTCATTTTCCATATGAAAAACATCTTCTTATCCCTTTGAGGCATTATATTTAGTGATTGCTTCCAAATTATCATCATATAAAAAACTAAATCTTATTCCCTCCATGGAATCCACTAACTAAAATCTTAGTGAACTCTATAATTTTCTTCTTTGGTGAGTCCGAGGGTAGGATAAGGAGGATGCTGTTAATCATGTTTCATGATATATTATTAGGCCTAATTACACCATCATTCACTCTAGTCATAATCCCATTTAGATTCTCATCAGAAAATTATCCATCACATTCAATGTTAACCCAGTCCCTTAGGGTTCGTACCATTGACTATAACCAAAATGTATGGTGTGATAAATTATAATCATAATGGAAAACCAAATAGTCTGAAAAATACTTTATAGGATGTCTAATTTTAGAAAACTTATTTTAAATCTATGACACATTAGGATTGAACTAGGCCATCCAAGATCATAATCTATTTAAATCTTTCATGATTGTTTGTAAAGATTTTGTGAATTTACAATGTGCATCCCTTAGGAGTGTAAAACTAGGTGTGCAACAAGTCTTGTTATCATGCACCTAGTGATTATTGAGTCTAGATCAATGTCACCTTTTCTTAGTTGTTACCTCTGGTACCTCTTTACCCAAACTGCATCCACTTTTAGTATCTAGAGAGAGATGTAATTTCTTTAAAACCACTTTCTATATACTTTACAAAAATCCCAATATATTATTCTATACATTGACTCATATCCTTAGAATTATCCTTAGATACATCCCTAGACATATCCTTTGAAATATCACTAGGGATATCATAAATGTTTTTTCATCCTAGTTTATAAAGGTTAACTAAACCTTTCCTCTCATACCAACTATAGAGACCTAGGATTTTCATACATAGATATTATATCTTTTTAGATGAATATTCAATAAATTACATAAAAAATTTCCCAAGGAGTGTAATAATATAGTGTCTTTGGAGTATAGTTACAAAATATTCTAATGTATTGAAAGATTTTAAACATATTCCATAAAGATCATCTCCTTTAGTACTCTTCAAAAACATACCCTACTTAAGAAATTTCTTTATAATCCTAGAAAAGGAAACATAAGAAAGGGTTATCTAAGATGCCCAGTGAGGGTAAACAAGAGAGATACATAATCATAACATGAACACATGAGTATGATAATTTTATCCTATCATTTGAAAAGAATACCCTATTTATCAAAGATCAAAATCTTGAGTAATAAAATAAAGATTGGAAATTCATAAGGCATTAATCATAGGGGAATCAAAGAACATGATCCATGAAAGCATAACATTGTCATAAGAAATAGATTTATGGAATACACATAAACTTATAACATTATGAACATGTATAATTAGAGACAAGTTCACTAATCAAGTTAAGGACATGAAATCAGTCCCTCACATAAACTTATGGAAATACAATCAGGTCGACACATAACATTATGGACATGAAAGAAAAGTCCACACATAACATTTTGAACATGTAATAAAGTTCAAAAATAACATTGTAAACATGTAATCAGGTTCATGTATAAAATTTTGAACATTTAATCATATTCACACATAACATATTTACTCATGAGTTATCTATATTTATCCAATGAATTGAAGGGAGATATAGGTCCTACCCATCAAATAATAAAAAACATACGTATGTGCACCAAAAGATCATAAAAAAAATTATCATATAATAACCCATGAAATGAAGTGACATTCATAAATATTTCAACATATTATAACCTATGGAAAAGAGATAAGTTTCATAATTATTTCATCATTTAATTATAGCATATCCCATAAAAAAATAAGTGCGTTTTATAATAATTTTATCATGGTATAACCTATGGAAGATAAAAGGGTTTCCTAAACACCTTGTCATAATAAACCAGTCTGAGAAAGAATAAGAATGGTATCCTTGGTTTATATCTCCAACATATCATAAGTTACATAAAAGGACATCATCTTACATGGAAAATGATTTTGAAAGAACACTTAAAACATTTCTTGTGGAAAATAAATTTTCTTTGGAAATAAAATTTTAAAACTAAAAATTCATAAAAAAATTTGAAAAAACATTTATTTGAAAATAAACATGAAAAATTATAAATTAATCTTTAAATAAAAAAATGTTCATGATGGCATAAAATTCCATTCATGTCGTACATGTTAAAAAAATATTTCTTTCACATTTTTTGTAAAATAAAAACAATCATTGTTTGGAAAATGACATGAATATTACTTTAAAAAAATTTAAAAATTAAAAAATGGGTAAAAATTTATTTAATAAAAAATTTATATAATATTAAAAATATTTTTGAAAACATTTTTAGAAAACATGGTTTTGTAAGAAAAAAGGGTTTTAAATCCAAAATATGGATTTTATTAAAAACATTATTTTTGAACTCTTGAGTATATGAAGAGAGAAAAATGAAGGAAAAAAATTTAATATCATTAAATAATAATATAAGAATAAAATTCGAGAGTATTTAGAGATGTGGATCAAAATATTTCATCATAAGAGGCATAAACATAAACAATCTTGATAAAAGATGAGATTGTATCATAAAACCATTTCCACTTTCCTAACATTGAATCATAAGCCCCATGAAAGAATAAAGTTAAATAAAACTTAAAATATCTTGAATATAAATATATTAAGGATTTAACATTTCAAAGGGTCAATATATACACCTCATAAATGAATATAGGTTCATAACATAACATATCTCTCAAAGAAAACAAATTCTGACATAAATCCCTAATTGTCTGAGTATATTTTGAATTGTAAACCCTATGAAAGAGAGATCCTAAAATGGGTATGTAAGTACCCATAATTTTAAGTATAATAATTATAAAATATATTCATGGGAATTTTATTCACTACATAAAATAAACAAATGGTGAATATGGATTGTGTCTCACAGAAAATAAAAGTTAGATGGAAATCCATCACTGCTATAGTAATAATTTTTATCATAATACAAAATAAATCATAACATAAAATAAAACTTTAATTATCATGAAAATAAATATATTCATGATATAAAATGTCAAAGGAGTAGTATATACACCATATAAAACAAATGAGTGGTGAATTTTTATATGTCTCCTAGAAATAAAAGAGAGAATATAAATCTCTTACCTTAAGTCTTGACTTCCTTCGTGCACGTTTGAACCTCCAGTATAAAAAATATAAGTTAATTTTAAATATATTATAGTTTAACTATTTTATATATAATACCATATATTATTTAATTATTACCATTTATTACATATTTATTAACAATTCTTTTTTAAAAGAACGTTTTAGGTAATAACCGCTTTGTTTTTAGTGTATGTTTTGATTTATAATTTTTGGTCCTTGTAATTTGATTATGGTTACATAATATATATAATAATTTTCATGAAATAATAATAATATTTATACATAAATTAAACTTTTAATACCAATCATGAAAGATGGTTTTTAGAAAATAAGTACGTTACGATCATGGAGACGGTAGGTCGTACGTACACATGAATAACGTTTCCATTTTTCAAAGATCATTATAAAAAAGTGGTAAGAAATATTTTATATTTATATAATGAAAATAATATAATAAATAACATATTATTTATTTAAATATACTTACACATATCATCCTTGTGGTGTGGTGATTAAAATAGAGAGTCACATCGCTTCATGAAGGTGGTAGTCCACAAGTACATGAATGGCGTTATCATCTCCCAATGAGTGAAAAGGTAAGAAATAAAATGATATATTTTATTTTTAGAATTATAAATATGTAATTAATATCATAAATATTTGATGTATATCACATATATTAATTAAAGTTTTTCTTATTATCTTTTATGTAAAGTGTTAGTGAAAAATGAATCACATCGCTTCATGTGGCGGTAGTCCGCCGTACACATAACCTATGATATCGTATCCCCTATCAAATGGAAAGTTAAAAGGTATATATGATATAATTACTCTATGTATAAAATTATTTTATAAATATCATACATTCAATTTATATCCATCATCATACTTATCCTTTAGAGGTGGTAATAGAAAAAAGAATGACATCAGTTCCCAAGGTGGTAGTTCGGCGTACACACGAATGATGATTTAATAACCCATTTGATAGAAGTGGAGATATTTGTAGTTAATTACCATAAAATAAAATCTTATGAGTATATTTAAGATACTTATGTTTGTATATCATCATGGTTTAAGAATAATTAAAATAGGTGGATGAAGAAATAAAATAAAAATGCTCGTTGAAGAATGTTACCTCTTCTTTGGGTAACCTCCTTAGGTTTACACCAAAATCCTTCCTTGGTTTGATTTATGCCTAAAATAAGTATTCTAGGATGAGAGGCATGAATTTGGGAAATTATTTTCACAGATATTTTCTGAACCAAAATGTTTTGATGGTGTGAAGAGGATAAGAGTGGGGGTGGACATTTATAAGTGAGGTGAGTGGCATACATTAATTTTTGAGAAGAAAAATGCATACCCATGTTTTTCACATTCCACAAGGGTAAAAATGGAGTATTATATAGACTTATACAATATAGTGTTGGATTATTTCCAAAAAAATAAATTTTTAAAAGTTATTAGTTTATTTTAACCCTTATCGTTTTAGTTTAACCCCCGGTAAACCCATTTTTACCTTAACTATAGTAAATAAGTTTTACTATTTTTACTATTCATTATAGTAAAAAATTAATTTTACATTATTATATAATATAAATTATGGTTATTAATAATATGTAATCTATATTTAAAAATTCCATCCATATAACTGAAAAAATTTAATTCAAAAATAACCCCTTGGACATGATGAAAAAGCAGGTTTTCAAAGAGAAAATGTTCAAATGTTTACAAGGTTTTTATATTAAAATTCAATATCTAAGTGATTAAAATGAACTAAAATGGATCAGTATATATAATTTAACTAATTTTAATTTAAAACCAATTTTAAATATAATTTAACATTATAAATAATTTAAATGAAAAGGTAGTTTTCAATTAAAATTTAGTATTTTTCAGTATTCATTAAAAAAATAATCCTTTTAGAAAATTCACAAAAAATTACCCTAAGATAATTTTTAAATGATAATTTCAAAAATTAACTTTATTTTTTATAATAAATTTACTATAACTATCAAAATTTAGTTTTAAAATAATTTCGCAAAAAAGAGATAAATCTTTTTTTTAGAAAAACATAGTTTTAAGCGTAAAATTTGATTTATTATTATCTATTATATTGAAAAATATAATATGAATGTCAAATAGATGATTAAATATATAATATATAAATTTAATTAAAATAATTAACTTAAAGGATTTTGTTTAATGTATTGATGTAAAACATGTTTTAAAAAAATATTTTTTTAGAATAAGATTTCCTTTATTTTTAAATAGTTTTAATTTTAAATTTTAATTTATTGTTCACCAAAGAATTAATTTTAAATACATGTTTAAACAATATATTTTCACATTTTAGTTAATACTATTCATATCCATCATTCCAATAGATATAAGATAATTATCATTTTAAATAATAATATTTTAATACTATATCACATTTTGATTAAACTCAGTGTTATATGTAACACAAGATAAAATCAATGTTATGTGTAATGAAAAATATTGAAAAGATTAAATCTATTTGAAAATAAATTCAAAAAATCTCTAGGTGTTAATGGTTTTTCCTATTTTGTATAGGAAAACACCAAAACTCCCTTTTAAACCTCCATAAGTTACTCTAAGATCTTAAGAATTTACCAAAGCATGGATCCAATTAAAAACTAAAAGAAAAAGGGGAAACATGAATTTTCATATTTAAAAAATATAGGAATTTATTGGGAAGGCCCTATGTAACTTCAATATTTTTCTTGAAATTCCTTAAAATATTTTAAGAAATATTTTTGGAGCCAGATGATGAGACAACATGAGATTCTGAGGCCTAGTGAGCCTCAATGTTGATATTATAAAAATATTGAAAATATTTTATCACAAATTGTTTTTTGAAATAATGGAATTACAACCAAATGTAGTATTAGATAAAAAATATAATATTTATGTTGAATTCAGAATTTGGGTTTTAGCCTAGGTGTGACATAACCATGGAGTGTGTTAGATTCTAGGGTTAACCATGATCATGGAAATAATAATAATAATGAAAATTAATTAATCTATTATCTATTAATTACTATAACATAATATTATCTATAAATAAATTCATATTCATAAACCCTAGATATATTCACATAAACTTTGGTATTTGAGAGGAGATCATAGAGATGCATTGGCGGATTTCAGGATCGTGGTTTAACAATCAAAGTATAACAGGGATTAGTAAAAAAAACTGCATTCATGTATCTCACCAACAATGATAATGAAAATCTATTCTTCATTATTGATCAATCCTAACTTGAGGTAAGATATTGTTTTATGTGTATTTATCCCTATTTTCTTATCCCATGAAGATCATAAATCAAATCATCTAATAGTTTTATTCATGGGTTGATTGTGTTGTGTGGGTATTAAATTCCCTTCTTATAAATAGAAATTTGATATTGATTTGATAATCCTATTAATTCATAATTTTCAATATAATGGATTGAGGCCAATATGAACATTTATTTGCATTTCATTACTCATGTTTTTGTTTTTTGAATTTTTCTCCATGTTCTTCATGCAATCAATGTTGATATTTGATTTGACCAGCGATTTGACAAATACCCCATAAACAATCATTGCACAATAGATATTTGGAACAAAGGATTATTACCATGGGTTTTGGGTGGATATTGATGGAATGGTTTTAGTGTGTGATGATAGGGTATTGGTATGGTTCAGAGATAGAGATCTCCATTTGTGGTTTGGCATGTGGCGTGCACCATGGTTTGACGGGAGGTGATTCCTGAGCAGAGGATGTGGCTAAAATCTATCCATCGTTGATAAAAAGATTAGACAAACCTAGATCCATATTTTTTGAGTGTGATTAGTAGTATAAATGATGAAAATAGCAAATAAAGTGAACATTTGAAACATTATGCAATTTTTATGAAATTCATGACTACATGAATTGTTGTCCCATGAACACACACTGTATAGTCCCTCTTCAAGGATGCTAGGGTTTACGTGAAGATAAAAGTATCAAACATCATGTGACACATGTCACACGCCACATGACCAATTTATGGAAGATTTAAATTTACCCTAGGGGTATACATGAACAACCAGCTTATATGGGAATGCCTCGGTACTCAGACATAACTAGGTACGCAAGCACATCCATAGTACGCATGCATGACCAGATATACATGGACATGGGTTGGACGCATGTTGATGGTAAACTCAACCACTACATGTTGTGTACTCCCAGTACACATTGTGTATATGGAGGAAGGAATGATGTGTGATATGGTGAGACATGGGCCAACCTGGGGTAGGAAAGAAACACCTTGTACTCCTTGTACATGCCATGTACTTTTTTCAGGGCAAGTCAAGGCTCTCTGTCTCTTTAGTTTGGAGTAGTTTTAGTTAGGTGTATTTCCCTAGTCCATTACTATGTGGGTGTAGTGTGGAATTACATCCCCGATATATTATTGTGGTACCATATGCAGGTTTAGTGTTGGATAGAGTTTATGGTATCCCTTCATAACACTTGGTTGGGATGCACTATATTTGATTCATCTTACCTAGGTGGGTTTTGATGAATCATCATGACAAACATACATGGGTGAATGATCCCCTAATTATTGGGATATTCCATATGGGGTTTTTGGTGTCCCCCGTGAGCACTGGTATTGATCCCCTATCTATGTATTGAGATCTTAAAAATATTTAGTGAGTACTTATTCGGTGAGGATCGATAGGTATGACCTCTCAGATGAGTTCTATTAATGATAAAATGGCTCATGGAATGAGTTCTCCTAGATAATCATTTATTTGAATCCTTAAGAAAAATATTCTGACTGAAAAAATGGATGAGACCACTTTGAGACTTATATTCTATCATGAGTATTTCTGGGTTATTTTTATGTATCATATCTTATTTTACAAATATTGAGATGAGTTGTTTAATTTCTTGATGTTTATGTTTGGTTATTTTAGGATATACTATTGGGTATTTTTGTACCCAACCCTACATGGTATTTTTCCACACATTTTGTGTCTTATAAAGATGAAATACCTTTTGACATATTCATAGGAGGACCATGAACTGTCACAGTATAGTGAGATAGACAGAATGTGGTTTATGCTAGTTTTTTTCATTTGATTGGAGTACCATTCTTCTTAGTAGGTTGGACTATATCACTTTTGGTTGGATTTTATTTGGACATTTATGATTTCTAGTATATTTTTTGTACTCTGATTTGGCATATATGTTATGAAAACATTATGGTATCAATTGTGTTTTACCTTTCAAAATTATTTGGGTATTTGGAGACGTGTGTGTGTACAAGTACTTTAGGCTAAGGCCTCCCATGTGTGGGATATGCCTATCAACTCAAGTCTCCAGCCTTTGGCCTATTTGAGGAGGTATTGGGGTGTCACACTCATCTTACCACTGGCCATGATGGACATAATGGGTCAGGTCATGATAGAGTTGATAGGTTCTGGGGCCCGCAGCGGAATCTGGTGGACTGAGGATTTTAAAATTTTCATTGGCAGATCGACGGTACTTGTCGACACCGACGATCCAAGCTCTGAAGAGTTTTGAGGATCTCACGTAAATTATTAGGATCAAAAAAATAAAAATGAAAACGTACCTATTTCAAATCCTTATCTATGGTCGACTACAACTCATCGATGGTGACCGTCACTTGAAGGATCTAAAGCAAGAACCCTCTAGATTGTCCACATGCACTTCAAAAACCCATGGGAGTGTCAACTGTTGAATTCTAGGTGCTAGTGCGGAGATTCAAAAATGATTTTGACATCCCAATGATCACCATATAAATATTTCTTCGATGATTAAGATATTTCTTGATCTGATCTTGTTGGATCAAGAGATTCTCTCTATAGAGAGCGGGAGGAGAGAGATGCTCTAAATTTCATTCCATAGAATGAATGAATAGTGAATTGCACACCATAAGAGAGATCCTCCTCCTATATTTATAGTGGAGTTGATAAATACCCAGTTGGGTTCCCCGACCTCATTTATTTCAACATCCACTAAATTAACAATTTTGACGAACTAAACTGCGTTAATATTATTTATTATTTTATCACATACTTGCAATATATATAAAATATATTACTTGATAAAATTTGAACCATTTAACTCGACTCATTATCTCACTTAATATTAAATGAACCTTGAATATTAAAATAATATTCGTTCAATTAATATTATCTCATATTTACTAAACTTGTAAATACATTAAATAAATTCAATCCCAAATATTCATAACTTGAATATTAATAAATTTTTTTAATTCTTTTGGTGATCAAAAACTTGGAAAACACTTGGACCCCATGGTGGGGCTCACTATATCCATATACCTATTCGACTGAATAGGTAAAATTCTTGAATACACCATAGTGTGCGACTGATGTGGCCTTAAAAACATGTTTTTCCACATATAATTAATTAGTTTTTATTGATTAATATAATTATTATTACCTTTTTTTTTCTAAATAAGTGAAAATTTTGATTTTTAGAATTAAATATGTTATTTAATAAATTTTTGTAATTAAAATTGTATTTTTAGCCTTTAAATAGTTAATTTTTATCTTACTTTAATTTTATAGTCTAATAACCTTTTATTTAGTTCTCTTATTTTTGTCTGCATATTTAATTAATTTAACATTAATTAATTAATTAATTAATTAATTAATTAGGATTTTACACATAAATAATGAAGTTTAAATTTAGCATTTCTTGTATTAAATATTTATTAATCAAAGTAATATTATATAAATATTATTCGTCTTTTAAAAATTCAACTTTTATTATTTTAAGTTTATAAACTTACTACATTAATTAAATATCTTTAATTAAATTTAATTAATTAACATAATTTTTTAATAATATAATAATTATATTTTTTAATTTAATTAATTTAATATGTTAGAGTAACTATTTTAAAAAATTTAACTTTGTTATATAAATGTTTATATTTTATATTAACTTTTAATAACTTAGTTTCTTTTTAATTTTAGCCTTTGTTTAGTAACAATTTAAGTTTTATAAAAGTTAATAATAATTTTATTTAAGTTTTAAATGGTTTTATAAGTTTATTATAGTTTATGATGTACTTAAATTTTTAATTGTTTTAATTAATTTTTAGTTTTAAATTAATTATTTTGTTTAGTATTAATTTTAGTTTTAATCTGTTTTTAATTTTCCTTTGTTGTTTTCAGTTTAATTCCAAAAGTCATGGTGGCACCGGTCTAACCCTCTCCTGTACTGTCTTAAAAATTTTGTTATCGTTTCCCCTGCATCGCCTTGATCTCACGGTCTCAGGGGTTCCAAGATGTCTCACTGCTTTTCCTTTCCACCGTAACCATATATTTATCTATTTCCTCCCTTTACTATCTCAGTCCTTCACATGGTGCCACTGATATTTCCCTTCTGCTGTCCCACCAATTTTCACTCTCTCATGTGTCACCATAACATCTCGCACTGTATCTTCATGGTTTCACCCGAAATGGTGGCACAACAAGTTTCAGCCACCGTTTCCCACTGTGGCACCACATACTTTGTGGCACCGCAACTACCTCTACACAAGTTTCACATCCTCCTGCATCCCCATAGAAGAGAGCTATGATCGAGTTACCACCACTGGAGGAGTCCTCTTACTCCATGTCAAAAGAACCCTCCATCGAAACCTTTAATCATCGCTTCCAAACTCACTGGTTTGTCACCGCTAAATCCATCACCAGACCGTGGAATCATGCTACTGTGATTCGAGAATCCACCTAAGGAACCAGATTCATATCCTAATGTAGATCTAAAAAAACTCGGTGATTTTTTTTGGAATCAAAATAGAGGAAGCCATCATCAATGGGGAGGTATTCCAGATCTGGACAGAAGTAGGTTTGCCGCGTCTAATGGTGTTTCTGTGATCTCACTAAGCTGTTTGAAGAAGTGAAGGATGAAGCCACTGAATAGTTTATGGGAGAAGCTAAGCTGAGGTAGAACGATCCAACTCCACGATGTAAGGAGGAATCCGCCTCCGCCCAACCACTTAGCCTAAAAAAGATAGACCTCCATTCGGGATGAAGTCCACTACACGCTTCTTGTCTGAGCAAACCGTTGGAGGGAGGAGTCGAACCCGATCTCACCGCCACTAGAGAGAACCCACCTCACCAGCTAACAACCAGTTAGAAGAAGCCTTCACAGAGGCCCCTCCTGCACTATGGAGGATTGTAGCGAATCCCTAACCCCTTCCGTGTGGATCTATAGATTAGAAGAGGGGGGATGGATTAAACAAATAAAATAGTAATAATATAAATAATAATAATAATAAATTAATAATAATATAATATAAAATAATTATAAATAATAAATTAATCATAAAATAAAATTAATATATAAAATCAGTTAACAAGATAGAATTTATTTATAACTTAAATAATATTAACTTATAAATAATAATAATTTAATATAAATTAACTTTATAAATAATAATTATTATAATAAAGTTAATAAATTATATAAGATATTTAATAATAATAATCTTACTTAGAAAAATAATTAATTCATTATAATTAATTGTTAACAATACTAACATTAATAAAATAACCAAATAAATAAATTTAAATTAAAAACATAATAACTTTATCTAATTAAAGTTTTAACAATAAATTAATAACTATAATAATAATATTTAATTAAGTAAATAATATTTATCAACTTAATTATTTATTAATTGACTTTTTTATAAGTAATATAATATTAAACTAAAAAATAACTATGATACTTTCTTTGTGATTTTAATTGTTTATTTTGGTCTTTATTGTGCAGGTTCATGCAAGAGTGCGAAACATGTCCATGTTCACTCACCTAACCCACCAAGAGTTAGTTACATGGGAAAAGATAGCGGGATGCGTCAGTCATGAAAAAATTCACATGTGCGGTGCATAGGTGAAGGAAATTTGAAGTTGTTGGAAAATAGGGGGTGACATGTAGCTAATGATAGTGGGGTTTTATGTCAAAGTATCAGCAGACTCTCAAAAAATGGACCCTCATTCTGATTCCACACCACACTTTTCAAGAGTAGAAAATCTTAAGAGACACTAAGAGTAGTACCGGTGACTTGGAGTTTCAAGATGAGGGCATCAATTCATGATTTTCATTCACAGAGGGAGGATTTTTTTACCTCTGTTCTATTATTTTTACATTGTATTTTCTACTTTTTATTGAATATGATCTTAGTTTAATTTCATGTTTGGCAAATTTTAATGACTAATGGTTCATACTTACTTCTCTTCATTATAAATCTTTTAAAAAAATTGGATTCTTTTGGAGAAATTGAATTTGGTTCTCTACATAAATTTAATTTTCACCTGAATGCATGTAATTTCAAAATTAATGTTCTTTCGATGAGATTGATAATTGATGTATTTTTTTTAAAAAAAAACTATAAATTCAAACTACAGAAACTATTGGCGAGATAGATTTCTGATGACATCTTAAAATAAAATTGTTGTATGTGGTTTTTTGAAGTGGTGAACCTCAAGAACTATAATAAAGACTATTAATTATTCTAGAGAGGGTGGATTAATAACTCATTTTTTAGGTTTGAATTTAATCATATAAAGATTCATTTATTTTACTAGTATATTTTAAATCTTCCGAGATCGTTCTGTGATCAATTCTCAGCACTCTTGTTTATATTTTCTATTACCTTTTGTATATACTGTTACTTTTAGCTGTTTAATTTTCCAATTAAGTAAATAGGAGATTTGAAAAATTTGGTACATTTATTTTCACTTCATCAAAAACAAAATATAAAAAAATAGAAAGTAAAAAACCCCCCCTTCATTGCTGACAACAGTGTAGTTTAATAAAAATAAATCCTTATAAAACTCACCTACCTTCCCTTGGGTTTGACCCTTCACTACTATACTAGTATAGGTTTATAAATAATATTTTGAGGGCCGTGATGACCTCTGGAAACATCAAAATTTGGAGCTGTTTCCAGGGAAGGCAGGCGTTGAGTGTTCTTAAAAAAATCAAAAAAAACATACAAAAACACATAAAAAATCTGCTTCACTATGAACATTCACTGCTATTTTGATTTCAATTTTCTACTTGAACTGCTTGATTTTTTGTGTGTGTTTAATCTATTTTAGTCCAAAAAATGTAAGTTCATGAGAATTGAAATCAATTTGGGCCTCACTGTGTATGTTGTGACTATTATGGGCACATTACCTGGTAGTGTATTTAGAACCATCCACAACAGGTTGACTGCATTAAAGAGAATAAACACATTGAATCTAATCCTGAATTCTTGGTTAAGATTGAATTAATTGAAACCAAATTGAATAATATGGAGTATGTTTTGAGTACTCAGTTAAATAAAACCCATCAAATTCAAACTAAATACACTCAAGATCAAGATCAAAGAATGAAAAGGTTGGAAAAAATGCTCTTGGAATTACAACATAGGGTTAAAGAACAAGAAGAATTTAAAGAAAAAGAAAAATAAAATTTTTATAATAGATTTTAAAATCAAATTTAAGATTAAAGTGAATCAGAAACTAGGAAACAAACCATTTATTTTGAAAAATATGATTCTGTTGAACTAAATCTAGAAATAATTAACTCACTGAATTAAGATAACAAAATTGAATATCCCAAAATGAATTTTAATGCTATTGAGTTGGATAATTTTGAAGATGAATTGAAACATATTTAAAAGGATGCCCAATTCTCTTCATAATTATTACATTGGAGAAAAATCACCATTTTAGAAATTTTGAGAATGAAGTCACTCGGGTTGAAGTCATACTTGAAACTGAAAACTTGAATGTTAAAAACTCTTCACCAATTTTTTATGACTTTGAGAACAATGAGGCTGAACTTGATATTTGTTATAATCTGGGAGAGAACATTAAACTGGAAAATATAGAATTTGAAATTTTTTAACTTGAACAAAACACTCGTCTTTCATGTTTTGAAACTACAAACCCAATAATTTCTGAAATGTTGTTGGAAAAGTAAGTTAAGGAAATATGTTTTGAAGAAAGGCTAACTCTTGAGTTTTTAGTCCCTTTTTCGGAGATTCATCACTTTTATTAAATGTGTGATGAATTTGAAAATAGTGTTGATATGCCTGGGGGTAAATGTCTAAATTTTAAGAATTTGAATATCAATTTATTGATGCTGAATTGAACATTACTCCCCATGATTTGAAATTTGTGGAACACACTATAGACATTGTTTTGGGAAATGAGCCTTTTGAACTTGGACATGAAATAAAGGTTGAGAACACACTAGATGATGATTGCAGAATTGATTTGATAGAAGCAGTAGATGTTCAGTGTGAGTTAATAGATGAGGATCTTTTGTAAGAGATTTACAACATTGTTAGACTTGAATCTGTTTGTGATAAAATAAATTCTCTTCCCTTTCTATCACTTTCATCCTCAACTGTGAAGGGTGATGAACCTTCTCATGATACTGATAGTTTTCTAAAGGGGGGGGGGGATCACGTTTGAGTTCCATTATACATGATTCTGTTCAAAACTTTGTTGAATCTTCTTTTGATCATACTAATCATAATTTACCCATTTTCACCCTTGAATGTGAATCTTTTAGTGTTGAAGATGAGGTAGAGAAAGATATCTTTGAGGAAAATGTCACACCCCTAGGATCACCTAATTTAATGTTGTCCCTTCATTTTAATTAAAATCTTGAAAAATATGAAAGTAATCTAGAAGTGGACATCACTATGCTTACCACTGTCTAGGGGTGTCTCTTAGTGGTTATTTTAGGCTATGAGGGTTTAGTAACTATTTTATTTTGTTTTAGTGCCCATAAATATCATTGTTTGGTTAAAAATGTTTGGGCCAAACACAAGTGGTGGTTCCTATTAAGGAAACCACATCCACCTAGTGACTACGGTTAGTTGCTAGGTGAGTCCAATTGGGGACTATAAATCTAGAGCTTCATGGGAGGAAAGCCATGGTTTTTGTTGTGTTAATAAATAAAAAAACTATGATTAAATAAAGTCTAAATAAATACTTTAAACTCAGTGCTTCATGGGAGTAAACCCATTCTCTTTCTTTGTTTTCATTTTTGTACTATTTTGTGTTGAATAAAGTGTTGCTTTGCTATCTTCTGTATGTTTTGTCTCTGCTATTTATTTGTAATTATATTACATGCTCTGATTTTCAAGATGTTGTTATTGATTTCATGGAGGAGTTGAATTCCATTGTTGGAATATTAAAAAAAACTTTAAGTTAGGGAAGTAATTTACTGTAAAGTTTTGTTTCATTTCTCTCCTCCTTAATGATTTAGAAAAAAATCTGATATATGTCTTGCATATAAAAAGTTTTTATTGCATGTCACTAAGTTGAATAAAATAATTCTTCATGTTCCTCCTTGATAAAAAATTGAATTTTACAGTTGATTAAAATCATTTCATTGCTTGAAACTAAGTGGGTGTGTGTGTGTGGTGGGGGGGGGGGGTTCATTCATACTTGTTGTGTTTTTGTATTGAAACTGATTTAGGTTGGGGTGTTTAAGAATTCATTCTTCTACTCTATTGAACATATTATTAAACTTAATCTATTAAAATTCTTACACCCAATTCACTCTACACCCATAAGTAACATTCCATATTTAAACTTTCTTGAAACTATGTGTCACTGAACTTAAATTATAATGCATGTACTTGATTTAGAACCTGTTTTTATGTTATTCATTATGGAAAACAATATTTTTGAACTTCAAAGAGACCCTTTATACATGTCATCAATATATTTACTTGAAAATCTTTTTTGAACCTTAATTGTTTAATTTTTCTACTTCACTTTAGAAGTCAACTTTGGGGACAAAGTTGGGTTTTAAGTGTGGGTGAGGGGGTCAATTATGGACTATGCTAAACTGTGCTTTATTGTAAACGCATCAATTCCCACTAAAATTTCAATATTTTTGTAAAATATGGTTAAGTGTTTTTAATTGTTTTTCATAATTTTAGGATTTACATTGTACTCAAATGAGTCTTCCCTAAGGATGATGCTTGATTGGTAGTTAAGAACTGTTTTGATTATGAAATTAATGTGGTTGGATGATTGATGAGTTAGTATACTTAGTGATTTAATAGAGATTTTGGTTTAGGACTATTTCTGAGAGTGATATGGGTAACCTGTTAGTGGAGTTATGATCATAACCCTTGGAACTGGAAGTGTGATCTTGATCCTAGGGAACTCATTTCCTTTTATTTATTAAAGTAATCACCTTAATGAGACTATGTAAATTATTTTTATAAAAATCTTTTAAAATTGGAGTAGTTTGGGCATATGGGACCCCATGGTGAATCTATGAGACCCTAGATGCTGGTTGTGTTTCTATTTACTATAACTCCTCTATACACCTTGAATAAGTGAATTTCACAGTGCTTAGCACATGATACATGGATTTAAAAAAAACATCTAAGGTCAAAAATGAGTTCATTAAGGTGAGGGGAATGATGAGAACCAAATGAAAAAGGGGACAATTGTTTATATGGGAATCATTTAGGTTGTATCATTAAGGTGATTCAAAAAAAATATTTATTTTTGGAACCCTGGTGAAAAGTAAAATTGCAAAGTTCCTCTGGTTAAGTTTTTAATTCCACATAAATTTTACCTCTTGTAACTCTTGGAATTTGAACTTGAGTTTGGATTGAAATGAGTCACTATGATGGTTCACATATGAGGCAAGACACTTTCATTAATATATGGTTAATTGGTTTCTTGATTTATAATAAGAGATTGTTTAAGGTAGGACTTGATTTGAGTTATCTTTTCAAAAGCCTATTGACGCTTCAATCCTCTATTTTCAAATTGCTGGACATGTTACATTTTGAGCTGATTAATAAACATACTTCTGTGTTTGGATGATAATAAAACATGAGATTGTTTGAGAAAAAACAATGATTAAGTGTGGTGGAATTTGATGTGGCCTTAAAAACACATGTTTTTTCACATCTAATTAATTAATTTTTATTGATTTATTTAATTATTATTACACTTTTTTCTAAATAAGTGCACATTTGGATTTTTAGAATTAAATTTATTATTTAATCAAAATTTTCAATTAAAATTGTATTTTTTGCCTTTAAATAGTTAATTTATATCTTACTTTAATTTTATAGTCTAATTACCTTTTATTTAGTTTTCTTATTTTTTTTGCATATTTAATTAATTTAACATTAATTAATTAATTAATTAATTTTTCTTTTACACATAAATAATTTAGTTTAAATTCAGAATTTCTTGTATTAAATATTTATTAATAAAAGTAACATTATATAAATATTAGTTGTCTTTTAACAATTAAACTTTTATAAATTTAAGTTTATAAACTTACTACATTAATTAAATATATTTAATTTAATTTGATTAATTAACATAATTTTTTAATAATATAATAATTATCTTTTTTTACTTTAATTAATTTAATTTCTTACAGTAACTATTTTGAATAATTTAACTTTGTTATATAAATGTTTGAATTTTATATTAACTTTTAATAATTTAGTTTCTTTTTAATTTTAGTCTTAGTTTAGTAACAATTTAAGTTTTATAAATAAAAGTTAATAATAATTTAACTTAAGTTTTAAATGGTTTTATATGTTTATTAAAGTTTATGATGTACTTAAATTTCCAATTGTTTTAATTAATTTTTAGTTTTAAATTAATTATTTGGTTTAGTCTTTATTTTAGTTTTAATCTGTTTTTAATTTTGCTTTGTTGTTTGTAGTTTAATTCCAAAGTCACGGTGGCACCGGTCTAACCCTTTCCCATTACATTATTAAAAAGTCTGCTACCTTTCCCCCTACACTGCCATGATCTCATGGTCTCATGGGTTCCAAGTTGTCTCACCGCTTTTCCTTGCCACCGTAACCATCTATTATACCATTTCCTCTCCTAATGGTCTGAGACCTTCACACGGTGCCACCGATATTTCCCTTCTTCTGTCCCACCGGTTCTCACTCTATCCTGTGGCACTGTAACATCTCACACCATATCTTCACAGTTTCACCCAAAACGGTGGAAAAAAAAGTTTCATCCACCCCTTTCCACTGTGGTACCACATACTTTGTGGCATCACAACAACCTCTACACAAGTTACAAATCCTCATGTGTCACCGTGGAAGATAACTGTGATCGATTCACCACCATAGTAGGAGGATACTTGTGCTATGTCTGAAGAACCCTCCATCAAAACCTTTCATCATCTCTTCCAATCTCACTGGGCTCTCACTGCTAAATCTATCACCAGACCATGGAATCACGCTACAATGATTCAATAAGATGCTTAAGGAACTAGATTCATATCCTAATGAAGATCTAAAAAAACTCAGTGATTTATTTTTAAATTCAAATCATAGGAATCCATCATCAAAGGGGATGTCTTCTAGATCTGGACAGAAGTAGTTTGACCACGCCAGATGGTGTTTCCATGATCTCATCAAGCCATTTGAAGAAGCAAAGGCTGGATCCCCCGAATTAGTTATGGGAGAAGCTAAGTTGAGGGAGACCGAGCCCCCGCCATGATGCAAGGAGGAATCCACCTCCGCCTAGCCACTAAGCCTAAAGAAGATATACCTCCATCCAGGATGAAGTCCGCTGCATGCTTCTTGTCTGAGCAGACCGCTAGAGGGGGGAGTCGAACTTGATCGTGCCACTGCTGGAGAGAACCCATCACACTAGCTGGCGACTAGTTGGAAGAAGCCTTCATAGAGGCCCCTCCTACACCATGAAGGATTGCAGCGTATCCTTAACCCCCTCCGTGCAATACTATAGAGTATAAGAGGGGGATGGATTAACCTAATTAAAAAATAATAATATAAATAATAAAAATAATAAATTAATAAAAATTATAATATAAAATAATTATAAATAATTAATTAATCATAAAATAAAATTAAGTTATAAAATTAGTTAATAAGATAGAATTTATTTATAACTTAAATAATATTAACTTATAAATAATAATAATTTAATATAAATTAACTATATAAATAATAATTATTATAATAAAGTTAATAAATTAAATAAGATATTTAATAATAATAATTTTACTTAGAAAAATAATTAAGTCATGATAATTAATTGTTAATAATACTAACATTAATAAAATAACCAAATAAATAATTTTAAATTAAAAACTTTATAAATTTATCTAATTAAAGTTTTAATAATAAATTAATAACTGTAATAATAATATTTCATTAAGTAAATAATATTTATCAACTTAATTATTTATTAATTGTCTTTTTTATAAGTAATATAACATTGAACTTAAAAAAACTATAATACTTTCTTTGTGATTTTAATTGTTTATGTTTGTTCTTTATTGTGCAGGTTCATGCAAGAGTGTGAAACATGTCCTGGTTCACTCAACTAACCCACTGGGAGTTAGTTACATGGGAAAAGATAGTGCGACATGTCAGTCATGAAAAAATGCACGTGTATGGTGCTCAAGTGAATGACCTTTGAAGTCAGTGGAAAACAGGGGGTGACATGCAGCTAATGATAGCGGTGTTTGAAGGCAGAGTAGCAGTAGACTCTCAAAAAAAGGACTCTCATTCTGGATCCCACGCTCCACTTTTCGAGAGCAAAAACTCCAGGGAGACACCAAGAGCAGTACTAGTGACTTGGAGTTACAGGAGAAAGGTATCAATTCATGATTTTCATTCATAGAGGGAGGATTCTTCTACCTCTATTCTATTTTTTTACATTGTATTTGTTGATTTTGATTGAAGATGATCTTAGTTAAATTTCTTGTCCTAGAAATTTGAATGACTAATGGTTCATATGTTCTTCTCTTCATTATAACTCTTTTTAAAAAGTATCAGATTCTTTTGGATAAATTGAATCTGGTTCTCAACTTAAATTAAATTTTCACCTGAATACATCTAATTTCAAAATCAATGTTCTTTCAATGAGATTGATCATTGATGTATTTTTTTTAAAAACTAGAAATTCAAACTACAGAAACTATCGGTGAGATAGGTTTCTATTGACATATTAAAATCAAATTGATGTATGTGGTTTTTTGAAGTGGAGAACCTCAAGAACTATAATGCAGAGTGTTAATCCCTCTAGCAAGGAAAGATTAAAAACTCATTTTTATGGTGTGAATTTAATCATACGAAGAGTCATTCGTTTTACCAGTAGATTTCAAATCTTTCGAGATCGTTCTATGATCAATTCTCAGCACTCCTGTTTATATTTTCTGTTACCTTTAGTATATACTATTACTTTTAGCTATTTTGTTTTTCAATTAAGTAAATATGAGATTTACAGAATTAGTGACATTTTTTTTGACTTCATCATACACAAAATATAAAAAAATAGAAAGTAAAAAAACCCCCCTTCACTACTGACAACAGTGGAGTTTAATAAAAATAAATCCTTAGAAAACTCACCTACCCTCCCTTGGGTTCGGCCCTTCACTAATATACTAGTGTAGGTTTATAAATAATATTTTTAGGATCGTGAAAAACTTCGGCCACATCAGTGACCCTCTAGGCCCTTATCTCGATAGCAGTGAATAAATTCACTGACCAAGAGTGGAGTATAGCAACCCATCCTGAACCCTAAAGAGATAAGTGTAGTCATAGAAATGATTACCATCCTATGAACAATGAATGTGTATTATAATCTCTTTGTTATTAAATATATCATAAAGTAGGACACACACTTGTGCCATCATCCTCTTCTTGATTAATTATTTTTTGATCTATCTGGATAGATTTACCTTTGTACTTATTTGGCCAAAGACTTATGAAGGCAGCGCCATCCTGATCAACCAGGCCTGAGATATACAACTTCATAAACTTGGAAGAATAAAATCCTTTATGGACCATTCAACCAATGTCATACCACCAACTATGCAACCAACACAAGATACCTCACCATGATTTCAATACCATGGTTTTTTTTATCAAAGTACGTAATCAAATGATACACATTGATAATGGTCTCAAGTCAGGAGACCAATACACATGTCTATAGATAGGAACAAACAATGACACCCAAAACATGTGGTGTTCCTATTGGAAGGTCTGTACTCATTATCTTACTACTAGATATCACCAAGTGAAAACTTCATGAGAAGAAGTCTAAATGCTTATGAGCCCCCAACACATGATAGTCAAACATCTACTGTGTCCTTTCAGTAAGATGTATCTAGACTATAGAAAATATATTTAAGATTAATGTAATAGTATCTCGAGGTTCTCATTATAGTATGGGATCTTCTATAACCTATTAATACGACAATTAATCTTTGGATATTACCATTATAATAGCGGGTATAGAAAATTATACACTATAATGGTAAGATAACATCATGTATAACTAACTTTACACATGATATGGTAATCAAAAGCCCTGAATAGTTGGGTCTAGGGAACCCACTATTTAAACAATCCCACTTTCACTAGAACCAACTTTATAACTAAACTTGTTATCCACTCACATGATAAAAATCATGATTTTGCTGAGTTATGGATTTAACTGTTGGGCCTGCCACATTTTTTCCACGTGGAATATCTTCTACATGCGACCTCATCTGCTTAAGTAAAACTTCTCAAGATCGGGTATCCCCAAGTATATCACTTTTTTCCATTTTCATAATTTGAAATCATGTCTAGTAAGAATATCATAATTTACATTATGATAATAATTTTCTCACTAGGTGCGAATCCGAGAACTGGAATAAATAATTGCAATTGATAACTGCTTCTTAGCCACCTTAGAAGCTACAACGTACCTGGTATTTGTAGGTATGGCGTCCACTAGCTTTTATGAGCTTTACTCACTCATAAAATTTTCCTAAATGTGATACTTGATCAAATAGATCAAAGGATTACTAGTTTTTGTCCCAAAAATACTAGTATACCTTCTTCTCCATATTCTAGGTATATATCATTTGTACTCACTGAAGTTCAAGATGATAGTTATGACTACTTCACTTGTAGTGCTCCTGGATATAATTAATATATGCCTACAATAAAGTATATCCTAGCAGTATCAATTATTGTATATATCATGGAATATGTGATTGATCCATTTCTGGAGCTCATGGTATTCAAATCACAACTTTAATCTCTTCTCATGCTCCGAACAAGTCAACCTAGAGAGATTAATCCACGTGACATTGATAAAAATTCTGAACTTGAATTGTTCCAACTTTTATATTTTTAATACAATGTCACTTTATGTTCGATTGACTAGGTCCAAGCAACCGTTAGATCTGCTTTAGTAGATCATGTTCCCTAGAACACAGGTTGCTAATTTAAGTCAATCATTGGAGAATTACTTTTAATCTGGTGTTAACTAACTGTAATACCAATATCTGGTTTCCATATGTTTCCATTCATATTTCACTTGGAAAACACTAGTTCTCACACTAACCTTTGGTAGACATAAAGTAAACATTCATTTGAAATGAATCATCTAAGATCTTGTTGCTTACTTTAATCCCGAATTGGATTTTAGTAACTTGCAACCTTTATTGGTATTTGATGGTGTCATCATCCTTTTCTGGTTGCGTTGTATATAAACCTTCCACAAAAGATTATTATGACTCCAATGAACAATTTAATGACCTTGAGGGTAGTTATGACAAGTAAAATTCTAATGGATTTAGGCATACCGACTTGGTATGACCAATCGAGCCTTATTGGTACCAGGTTTGTACCATCCATGTATCATCTCATTTGAATACCCACCACAATATTCAATTTATAATACCTTTTTTAATTTGATACATGGAATCCATTATTGAATTTTAATTGTCATGTCAATCTTAGATAATTTCCATATACTTCTTACTTGAAAGATTTATTATTCTTAATGAATATTATATCATCAGTCACGGTGAATATAAAACCATCACCATGGTTTTATTCTTCCTATGCAGTATGTGTCACTGGAACATGCCTCTTCCCCTTGTACTTGTGGAACTTGATCCTATGCCAACTATTTGTGCATCTAGAGCATTGACTAAGTCCAAGTCAATTCAGCTCCCACTATCTGTAATAGAGATGTTCACCCTTATATAAAAATGTTGTCTAATACATGACTAAATCTTTTCTATCTTATGGATTTATGTAATATCTAATACAACTGTTAAGATAATTACCTTAGATGCACAACGTGTTTAACTTTATGAATTTTTGTTTAAATCCTAAATTTTTTTTTGCATCTAAACACATCATATGACATAATGTATTTTCCATCATACTATGACTCGTATGATATCCATTTATCATTTTAATTGGCATGGTTATGGGTTTGCGTAATTATTTGAAAAGCACATCATGAAATATAATGGATGTTACTGCAGGTTGTAACATTGATACTTTATACATCATAAATTTTATGTAAAAAATGTGCGTTTAGGAATTGATCCATGCTACATTTTGTTGATCATTGTTAACATGTAAGACTTTATCATTGATCCTTCTTATGAACATCAATACCGTGATGTAGATAAGGTAACATACGTTTAGGAATTACTCCATGCTACATTATCATGATTGAAGATTACTTGGTCAAGATATTTTTTGGCATGCTGATCCAAAGAAACTCATATCTTATGACCATGCACATAATTCACTACGACATTCCTTAATAACTTAAAGGAATATTATGAAGTATCTTTACCTCTAGCCTTCCTTTGGAATTGTTTACTCTCTCTTACTGAACTAACCGCAAAAGCTTTGTGGCACACCTTTATTTTTAAAGGTTTCTTTGTCTAAACTAAAGATGTCAATAATAGAAAAGGTATTTTGCTATGCCAAGACTAAATACCAATCTGGGTATATTATTAACATCCACTTTTGGTTTTAATTTACAAATAATCATCTTGCTACAACTGGGTAGGTCTTACATTTTATATTCACCATGTATTGCCTATGATTGAAGTATGTGTGAACTATTTATTGAGTATGAGACACCATAAATAACATTCATTCAAAAAACATTGAATAATGTCTCAATATCTAAAAAGGGAATATGAGATAAATTTTTTGGTTATACTCAAAAAATTGTTCAATTTGAATCAATCCCTTGGAAATTATAAGTTATGTGTTTCTCACCGTTGACTTAGGAATCACCCTTTCTCAAATGCTTGGAGAATACACTTTAATTATTGTAATATTTCTTTACTTACTTGGTTACTATATTTAAATACACATATGTTGTTGGAATATTGTATTTAATACCCAAGAATTATATGATAAAAAAATACTTTTATTTGATGAATATAAACTAAATGAGAAGCGGGTACTTGCTTCTTGTATTTCAGTTCATTTCTTTTTTTAAACTTCCATAAATTTATTTCAATATGTGATGAAAATAACCTCCTGTTAAATAACCAAAAAAATTTCTTTGAAGGAAATGGCGAAGGTGCATTTGGAATAACTTGTCAAATACCTTTTCACCATGTCTTTTAGTATGCCCTCCATAAGAACAAAAGATGGCACTTTCTTTAATATTATTTTTACTTGGTAGACATTACCTTAAAGGCAATGAATCACTTACTATATACTGTTAATTTTTATCCTTAAATAAAACTAGAGTAATTGGGTGTAAAAGGTATAAGAATGGGATGAAATGAAAGATTGTGAACTGTATTTCACTTTATACAAACCGAGTGCAATCATCACATTCAAATATTGCTTCACTTTCTCCTCATAAACTTCTTAGAGATGAGAATACATGTAACATCGTCCATGTCACGATGTAACGACCACAACTAATAGCAGACATTGATGATAAAATTATGATAGAACCACTATATGATTGATTCATGAGTCTCCTGTAAGTAGTTTTACTCCCTCACTTCTTGAGGTGGCTTAACAGGTTGGGACACAAGAACTTTTGAATTTCTATTATAGTAGCAATGTGCGCAAGCGCCTATACTACCCTTATAATTTCATACTTGTTTGGGAATTAAATTTGTCTAATATTTATCAAAGTTTTATTTTTGTTATTACTTGCCATTATCTACAAATAAACTTTAGCAGATTGTACTTTTATGTGATTACCAAATGTGACATTACTGATTAATTTAATCATTTAATGTCTCCTACAATTTTTTTGAATTTTAGGAAACCTCTGTACTAGAATTAGAATACAATTAAGTATTCTAGTGACAAGGATCCCTAAACCTCCCTCATAGTCTACAAACTATGGCTACACCACTACTAAGAGGGTCCAAGGTAGGGTTTTGGCTGGCCAACCGAATTAACTCGCGGTTCCTTGATCTGTTGAGTGAAGTCCCAGATTTCAAAAATCATGATTTTATTTACTCAAAACTTTCCTCTAAAATTAAAACAAGCTAGCTATGATAATTTATTTTTTTCAATTTTAGTTAAGTCAACCCACCACTCTAATAATAACTCCCCAGTAGTAAGAGGCACCCTCAGTTATGGCATGATCGACACCTCAAACACCTGGTTTTGTTCAAACTTGAATGATGGAAGACTATCATGACTTAATATTTTCTTTGAGGGTTTTATTTGTTTCTATTGATGAATGTAATCCATTTCTATTAAACTTGTTCATCTATATTGTCACACTCACAACTGAACTTTAATAGAAAAACATACACCGCTTCTTTATTCATTTTATTATCTATTATTTTATGTATTTTCATGCTGTTCTAAAATGCATAATGGTTAACTAATACCCAACTGGTCTTGAGCATCTAAATGACATAAGGGAATCGTACCTGAGTCGAATGCTTGACTCTTGATACAACTTTCCTTGTCTTTTATGTTCGTTGGTCTTCTGAAGTATCACCATGTCTTGGCGGGGTCGACGTCTTGTCTTGGAGTAATGCCTTGTCTTGGCGGGATCCACATGTCATCTTGCATCATCTTGGACAGTGAACATTGCCTCATCGTGGCAGATTCCATGTCATTCGCCGTCTTTATTCGAAGTACAATAATACTCGTGCGCTGGCGAGGGGGACTAGTGGGATAAATGTACATCAGATAAATTAGGCATGCATACCCTTATACATTTCAACCGAAAATAAAGACGATGCCCAGACCGTCTATTTAATTAATTATAATCATTTAACACAGTTTCATAACTAATTAAATAATAGCAACATACACAGGTCGATGCTCAAGACTAGTAGACGGGTATAATAAAAAGCGATAAAATTAAAATTCATTAAATAAGTATGAAACTTAAATAATTAAATTAAATGAATTAATAAATTCAAATAATTTAATTATTCATCAGTCTAGTAATTAATTTAATTTTAATATCAAAATTAAATTAATTAATTTAATTCAATTTAATAAGCAAATTGAATTAATTTTATCCGGGTGTTAAAAATTATTTATTTTCAACCATAATTAATATATTAATTAATTTAATTTAATTAGGTAATTAAATTAATTAATTATATTAATTGAAATTAAATTGGGTCTCAAAACACCCCTATGACCCATTGCAGGTTGCGCGAGACCCGTGCACACCCGTAACGTGTTGGGTGAAACTTGTTCTTGGTTTTTTGGGCCAAGCAAGTCCACCAGAAACCCATTCTATGTTAGGAAGACGTACATGAGGCCTTGACCAGGTGTTACATCACACTATTATCCATATTAAAACCAGGCCAATATTTCTCACGGTCATGCTGAGGTGGAGACCAGGCGGTGAGCTGCTGCTAGCGACAGCCGGTCTAAGTACCATCTAGGTGCCAGAGCAACGCAACGGCCAGGAGGCGCTGTGCGGGGTGATGACATGCATTGGATTGGCGTCGCTGCTATAGTGGGGAGGCCAGAACTACAAATTCTTGTGACAACTACAATGAGGTGCAGTCTGGGAGGAGCTGGCTGAGGCATGGGAGAAGTTCGACAACAGGTTTGAGCGGCGGACAAGCGCTACAGGAAGGCGCCGTCAGGGCTCTCGAGGCGACGATTGTGAGCGAACTACCTGGTGTAGTGCCATGGGGTGGTGTAGGGAAGAGTACAGTGACCCAAGTCGTGACATAATAAAGAATTCAAAGGGGTCCGTGGGTTGGCTGGTACCGGTGAGGGCATCCGCTGGGTAGAGGGCAGAGCACCAGTGAGGGAGGCTGGGAGACATGAAGGCCGGGCGGCTGGGATCATCAACTATAACTCGTCGATGGCGATCATCACTTGAAGGATCCAAAGCAGTGACCCTCTAGATTATCCACATGTGCTTCAAAAACCCATGGGAGCATCGATCGTTGAATTCCGGGTGCTAGTGCAGAGATCTGACGACGCTTTCGATGTCCCAATGATCACCGCATCGAGATGTCTTCGATGCTTGAGCGATTTATTGATCCAAGCTTCTTGGCTCAAGATATTCTCTCTCTAGAGAGTCGGAGGAGAGAGATTCTCTATATTTCATTCCATGGAATAAATGAATATTGAATTTCACACCCTAAAAGAGAGCCTCCTTTTATATTTATAGTAGAGTTGAGAAATAACCGATATGGTTCCCCGGCCCCGTTTATTTCAATGTCCACTAAATAAATAATTTTGATGAACTAAACTATGCCAATATTATTTATTATTTTATCACATACTTGTAATATATATAAAATATATTACGTGATAGAATCAGAGCCATTTAACTTGACTCGTTTTCCCTCTTAATATTAAACGAACCTTGAATATTAAAATAATATTCGTTTGATTAATATTATATCATATTTACTAAACTTGTAAATACACTAAATAAATTCAATCCCAAATATTGATAACTTGAATATTAATGAATTTATTTAATTCTTTTGGTGATTGAAAAATTGGACAACACTTGGACCCCTTGGAGGGGCCCACTATGTCCATATACCTATTTAACCGAATATGGAGGATTCTTGAATACACTATTGTGTGTGACCCTCAAGGCCCTTATCTCAATAGCATTGAATAAATGAACAAACCAAGAGCGGTGTATAGAAACCCATCATAGACCCTAAATAGATAAGTATAGTCATAGCAATGACTGCCATCCTACGAACACTGACTGTGTATTATATACTCTTTTTCATTAAATATCTCATAAAGTAGGATGCACACTTGTTCCATCGTCCTCTTCTTACTTTATTATTTTTTGATCTATCCAGATGGATTTACCTTTACGAATTTGGCCAAAGACTTATGAAGGTAGCCCCATCCCAATCAACCAGGCTTGAGATATATTACTTCCTAAACTTGGAAGCGACAAATCTTTTATTGACCATTCAACCAATGTCATACCACCAACAACGTACCCAACACAAGATACCTCACCATGATTTCAATACCATGGTTTTCACCTTGAATCAAAGTATATAATCAAATTATACACATTGGTAATGGTCTCATGTCAGGAGACCAATACACATGTTCATAGATAGGAACAACCAATGACACCCAAAACATGTGGCGTTCATATTGGTGGGTCTGTCCTCATGATCTCACTACAAGAGATCACCAAGTGTGAACTTCATGAGAAGAAGTATTAATTCTTATGAGCCCACAACAACCGATAGTCAAACATCTACTCTGTCCAGTCAGTAATATGTATCTAGACTATAGAACATATATTTAAGTTTAATGTCAAAATATATTGAGGTTCTCATTATGGCCTAGGATCTTCTATAACCTCTTGATATGACAATTAATCTTTGGAAATTAGAATTATAATAGTGGAAGCAAGAAATTCTATAATATAATGGTAAGATAACATCATGTATACCTAACTGTACACATGAAATGGTAATCAAAAGTACCTCATAGTTGGGTCTAGGGCCCCCACTATTTCAACAAGAGTGGTATCAGAGGTGTTTCATCCCAGAACCATAGTTTGGAGATTTTCTAGATATGATGTTTGGTTTGGGAACATAAAAAATAGTGTTAAAGTGTTTTGAGTTTGAATCTCATGTTAGGGAATCCAATGTTGGTGTGACGACTAACATATCAATTCACCATGACTTTGATAACCTTCTTGATGAATCCATTCATATAAGCACTGGTTATAAATAAAAACCCTGGTAAATGCATCATATAGTAATGAGTTGTGGTTTCTATGTCCTTATTGAGTTATCTCCATAGATATAATTTTTAATCATGGAATGTATTGATTCTATTTTAGGGTTCCTCCATTATGGTCTTCATCTAAGATTATATAGTTGGATCGGGAGGATGATCCTATCATTATTAAGGCTTCAGTATAGGCTCATGTATATGAGGAAATACCTCTGAGTTGTTTTCCCATTTTCCACCACCCATTGAGTAGTGGGTTGAGCCAAAAATATTAGATGAGGAAGTGAATAGGATAGGCATGCTCCATGAGTTTTAGAGGTAGTGACGTCCCAGGTTTTTGGGTAAGACAGACCCCTAGGAAGCATTGGACTGGCTAGAGGCAGTTACCTGAGTCTTCTTCCTTGGGAGGAAACATCTAGATCATATGGTGGTTCTAGTGGAAAGTCTTATTTAAGGATTTTTGGGGTGATGGTGGAGTCTAGTGACTCAAAAACATGATGATAGGTTTATCTCTTAATCATATTTTGAGTGAATCTTTAGGGTGGAGTTTTATATATACACGCTATGATTGTTTCACATCTAGGAGATTCAAGAGTTTCAATAGAGAATTTTGACTGTGGTAGAGTATTTATAAAGGTTCAACAACCTACTGAGATAAATTCCAAACATGGTTCACAATACTTTCATCAAAGGACAATTGTTAAATCAAGTCCTATGATGGAATATCAATGTTGGAGTGATATATCTTTGTATCCCTACCTATACTAGGATGATTAAGTGATATTTAGTGATAGAGATCTTTTTGGGAAAGTATACACCATTAATTGATGCAAGTAGAAGGCACACAATAGATGACACCTTGAAAGTTGGTAGTATATGATAGACACAAGGATTCCGGAATGCGTGAAATTTTAGGATATAATATCAGGATATATGTTCTTCAGTTTATGGATCTCAGGGTGGGACTAGTCAACCTAAGAGAGGTAGTGTTTCCCTTTCAATGTATAGATACACCTCATTCAGGATTGTCATACCCATTATATAGCTGACATAGAGATGATCGATGGACCACCTAGGTTGAGAGAGAGAAAGAATCATAGAGGTCCATAGGGAGGAATACATGGTAGAGGAGTAGGGAGAGTAGTTAGAGGTTGCATATGTTTTGACTTGCTTCCACCACCACCCCCAAGTGGTCCATTATAGGATCAAGGATCTAGTGGATAGGGACGGAGAAAGCTGCAGGCCATAGAGGCTTATGACCTCAAGGATCCAGGGATGATTAAAGGGTTAATCTTTGTCTTCTCTATTTTATCTTTAGTATTGATAGACACTAGTTCAAGATAATTATTTCTTTTCATTTCTATTTTTTGATACTTAGAGATTCCGGTTGAGCCCTTGTCCCGACCATTACATTTAGAGACTCCCACTAGAGGGGATTTAGTGATCACACACTATTACCAATAGTGTGACCTGAATCTAATAGGAGACATATTCTTGTGGTATATCTTTGTAGTAGTGATGATGCCTTACAATTTCATAATAACTATGCACTGACTATCCATATTTTATGTGCATATTAACTATTTCAGGTGGAGGATGTAGTGTATCCACATGATAGAATGAGTTTTTTATTAATGGATGAGAAGTAAACCTTGGAATAGAAGAATGGGATCATGAATAGGAGGATAAAACAAATTACTCACCATATGGATATTATTCTATTGTAATAATGGATTCTATAGGATTATAACTTCATGTAGTGGTGGCAGTGTATAAGGATATCATTCCTGAATACGTGTCGGGATTACCTCTCCACTGAGAGATAAAATTATTCATATAATATCACATATGGAATTACCTGATATATATTCCAACACATTGGATATCTCCCTGAGAACTTCATGAGATGAAGGTTTAGTTGGAAGATTTGTAGAAGTTGAGATTTATCTGTCATAGTGTGTTACCTTGGCTAGTTCTAGTGTTGTTTTCTAAGAAGTAAGACGGGATCTTGAGGTTATGTTTGGATTTACATCACCTAAAATAGGTGAATATGAAGAATAATTAACTAATACTAAGGATTTATGACCTCTTCAATTAGTTGAGAGGGTTGAGATAGTTCTCGAAGATTAAACTTAGATTAGGCTATCGCCATATTTGAGTATAAGACATGGATATAACTAAGATGAAATTTCCATGTCACTATGATCATTATGAGTACTTGGTGATTCCTTTCCATGCAATGAACACCCCAATAGAATTCAAGAGACTTATGAACCAGATATTTTATCCTTTATTATACCGGGATGTGGTGATCTTAATAAAAAACATTCTAGTATACTCAAAATCTGATGAAGATATTAAAGATACTTGAGGATGGTCCTAGAAATAATATTAGAGCACCAAATTTATGGAAAGATATTAAATTATTAGTTATTGACTTGATAGGTCCACTTTATGGGAGGTTTCATCTTGGTAAAGGGTGTGGAAGTGGACCCTGATGGAGGTTGAGGTAGTTTTAGCTTGGAATCCACCCATGAGTGTGATATAGGGGTAGATTTTCCTTGGGTTGGAAGGATACTATAGAAGATTCATGACTAATTTCTCTAGGATATTTGAACCCTTGACTACTTTGACCTAGAGGAAGTATCCTTTCATTTGGATGGAGAGGTTCCAAAAGGATTTTCATGAGTTCTGATAGAGGTTTATGAGAACTCCCATATTTATAATTATAGAGGAGGGTATTGAGTATGTAGAATTTTGAAATACCTCAAGGACTTGGCTTTGATACGTTCTGATACAGAGGCAATAAGTGATTTCCAATGGGTCTTGATAGTTGAGACCACATTAGAAGAACTACGCGACCCATGATTTAGATCCAGAAGTGGTAGTCTTCACCATAAATATGTGGAGACACTACCTTATGGGTGAGAGATTTATCATCTATTCTGACCAAAAGAATCTCAAGCATATCTTCTCATAGAGGGATATTAACTTTAGGATTAGTTGATGGATATAGATCATCTGAGATTTTGACTTTGAGATTGCCTATACTCCTAGGAAGGGGAATGTGGTGGAAGATGATCTCAGTAGGAGATCATATTCATAGTTATTGGCCGAGGCATCAGATTAGTTAGACTCAATACAGTCATCCCTTATGGATGAGTATGGTGTATCTTCCCTCCAGTTGAATGCTACTACCCCTCTATATCTACAATGTGTTTGATAGGCTGGCTATAAAGATACCAACTATGATAACTTGCATACATAGATATCCAATGGATGTGATACTAAGGAATTTTATGAATGCGGGGATCATTTCACCCTTTTTAGTGGACAGATGATGGTTCTAGTGATGTTGTGTGGGGATTTTTTGAGGGAGCTTTATATATCCCCTTGGTAGTATATCCTGGTGAATAAAATATGTACAAGAAGTTTAAACGTTAGTTTCAGTAGACAGAGATAAAGAAGTGTGTAGTAGAGTGTGTCTCTTTATGGATCAATTGTTATCTAGTGAAGGATGAACAATAGTTTCTAGTGGGTTTAGCTCAACCCCTTGATGTGCTAGAGTAGAAGTGGGATGGTATATCTATGGACTTCATGATGGGGATACCATGAAGGTCTAGGTGACATGAACCTATCTGGAAAATTGTAAACCCACTCACAAAGTCTTTCCACTTACTAGCTATCTACGAGTAGTGATCAATAGAGATAACGAGACACCTTTACATGGAGGAGATAATATAGCTTCATAGAGTTACCTCAACAATCACTTTACACCATGATGCTCGCTTCACATCATGATTATAGAGAGGATTTTAGGTGGCCTTTAGAACTCAATTTCAATTGAGAACAATGTTTCACCCCCAAAATAATGACTAGACTAAGTGGACCATTCAGGTTCTGGAGGACATGCTTCAGGATTGAATGTTTGACTTCAGCCACAGTTGGGAGGATCACATACACTAGGTGGAGTTTTCATACCACAATAACTACCATTCCACCATCGACATGGAACCATTCATGGTATTTTATGAGAGACTCTATATGTCACCAATATAATGGAATGATCTAGGTGATTTGGGACCCACGACCCTATAGTTTGTGAAAGCAATCAAAGAGAAGGTATAGATCATCCTGTAGATGACGAGGACTTCCCAAAGCCATCATAAGCCTTATATAGACCAGTGATGGAGACCTTTAGATTTCAAGGAGGGAGACCATGTGTTTCTAAAGGTCTCAAATCGAATTGGATTGTGTATATTTTACTAGGATGTAAAATTATATTTGTGACTCATTAGACAATTCTAGAAACTGCATAGGGTCGATGAGGGGGTGTACCTCTTGGCCCTACCATCACAGTTAGACTGGTCACACAATTTCTTCCATATGTCACAACTGAGGAGGTATATAAATGACCCATCACATGTTATATACTAGGGTGAGACAGACATAAAGGATTTATCTACCTTTATAGAGTAACCATTATAGAACAACAATAAACAAGAAAATATCCTTTATAGGTTATTTATTCACTTGGTTCATGTCTTGTGGAAGCATGAAAATCTTCAGGAGAGCACTTGGGAGAGAGAGACCCAGATGCAAGCCCAATACCATTATCTTTTTAAGTAGGATTTTTTTTTGAGATGGAAATCCTCGAGGTGGGGAGAATGTAACATCTCTATTTTTGTCTTGTATGATTTTAATATATTTGAAGGAATATTTTTAGAGCTAGTTGTTGAGATGACATGAGATTTTGAGGCTTGGTCAGCCTCAGTGTTGAATTTATAAAAATATTAAATATATTATATCACATGCATTGAGTTTTTCTAAAATAATAGAATAACTCCCAAATGGAGTCTTAGATTAGAAATATGTGAATAAAATTGAATCATAAATTTGGGGTTTACCCTAGGTATGACATAAACTTAGAGCGCGTCATATGCCTGGCTTGAGCAAAATCATGGTCCAAATAATAAAAAAATAAATAATTTTTTTATTGTTTATTAATTACCCTAACCTAGTATCCTTTATAAATACACACATATTACAAAACCCTAGGGTTATCCACATAACCCTAGGTATTTGATAGGAAAGTGTAGAGGATAATTAGCGGACATTGAGATCATATTTTAATGATCAGAGTTCTACATGGGTCATCAATAACAATATAGTTCATGGATCTTTCAAATGATGAAAACAAAATTCTATTCTTCATCAACGATTGATCCTAAATTGTGGTAGTATGTTTTTACATAAATTTATACCTATTTTTTATCCCTTTATGAATTAAAACCAATTCTTCTAATAGCTTTATTAATGAGTAGATCATGATGTGTGGGTATGGGATTATCTTCTTAGAAATAGGATTTTGATATTAATTTGATGACCCTCTTAGTTTTTCATCTTCATGAAAATTAATTGAGGTCAACTAAAAAATTAGATGAGGTACATTCCTCATGTTTTTGTTTTATGAATTTCTCTCCCCATTCTTCATGAAATCATCATCGGTATCTTATTTGACCAACAGTTTCACAAATACCTGGTAAAATATCATTGAACAATTGATATTTGGAACAATGAATCGTTATCATGGGTTTGGGACAGATATTAATGACATGGTTTCCGTTCATGAATACATGGGATCGATCAGGTTTGAATTTGGAGATCCCTTTTTGTAGTTTGGATAGTGGCGTGGTTTGACAGGAGACAATTCTTGAGTGGAGGATGTAAATAGAATCCGACAACTAGCAACAGAAAGCTCAGTCAACCCCATATCCATGTTTTTCGGGTGTGATTAGAAGAAGAAATGATGATGGAGGAGGCATGGGAGAAAACATGGAATATTATGTAATTTATATTAAATTCCTAACTATACAGTGTGTAGTCCCATGAAAACACACTGTGTAGTTCCCCTATAGCAGAACTAGGGTTTATACATATAGAAAAGTATCAAATGCCATGTGACACATGTTACATCCTATGTGACTTGGTGCTTACAAATCAATGTATACCTTGGGGGCACATAGGAATGAACACAATACATGGGCATGAGCTACTTTTTAGACATGAATAGGTACATTGGAATAACCAAAGTACACAGGCATGACCCAAATTACACAAGCATGGTTTGGCAGCACGCTGAGTGCTGAATTGGCCTCTACACACCATGTACTCCCAGTACACGATGTGTATATGGAGAGAGACATGCCATGTAATATATTGAGACATGGTTCGAGATGGTATAGGCGATACACACCATGTACTCCCAGAACATTTCGTATACTTTTTCCAAGTAAAGTTGAGGCCCTCCGTCTCTTCGATTTAGGCTAGTTTTAGTTAGGTGTGTTTCCTTTGTCCACCCCTATGAGAGAGAAATGTAGAATTATGTCCTCAGGGTAGGATTGTGGTCCCATATATAGTTTTTTTCTAGGATATAGTTTGTGGTAACCCTTCATGAGGCCAAGGTGAGATCATATATCATTTCTTCATCTTCCCTAGGTGGGGTTTGTGGAATCATTGTTACTAACTTATTTAGGAATATGATCCCCTACATAGAATTTTATTCCATATGGGATTTTCAGTGTACCCTATGAGTACTAGGAGTGATCCCCTCTCTATGAATTGAGATATTTCGAGATCTAGTGTAACACCCCAAGATTTCATAGTGTGTAATTTCTTCAAAATAAATCAATAACTTGCACTACACGCAACACCGAGTTCAAGAACACCATGACTTACCAAAAAAGCCGTTCAGAAGAGGTTATGAATAGTATTAACTAAATTTTAAACTTTATATAATCCTTATAATTTTAGAATCCATATTATGAGTTTCTTAGACATAATGTAAGAACATATTCATTTTCAGTATTGCACTTTTACCAACTCTTAATAGTGAACCCTTTTTAAATCCAATATTTTAAACTTTTATATATTCAAATTGACTAAATTAATTTACTTTTTAGAATGGGGACATCAAAAATTTACAAGGAAACAACCCAAGCTTCAACGATACGTTTTCCTTTGAATAATACAGTAGTGTGTGTTGTACACAACTTCGAGTTCTAACACACACCACAACCAATCAAACTAGCCGTTATGAATAGTAATACCTACTTTTTGAAATTTTATAAAGTTTATCTCTCAAAATGGACTGCATTTTTGTATCCGGAGTATTTAATTTAGCCTAAGGTGAAATTTTGGAACTTTTCGGATAACATTTATATTTTGATGAATAGTGAAAATTACTAAATTTTAATTAAAAACAACTTTTTTAATTGAAATAATTTATATTGATAAATTATGAATTTGAGTGGTTTTAAAGTATATTTAGAATATATTTTTACCATTTAATACAATGTTGGTCATTGTAGATAATTTCAGAATTAAGTCGGACATAAACAAGTGTCAATCTTTTGAAAGTTATTATCTCTTAAAAACACGCTATTTGTTTTGACGACGGGAATTAATTTTTAAATTAATTAATGCAACTGATATGTTTTGAATTTGGTAAAATAGAAATCATTTTTTAATTCATAATATCAAATCTATCTTAGGCATAATTTTTGGTATTTTTCTGGAAACTTTCATTTTTTGATGAATATTGAAACCACTAAGTGGTAGTTAAAAAACTAAATTTTTCCTAAAACTTAATTTTACCACTTCTGTGAGTGGAATTTCGAAAATCTGAGAGACATGGTTAATATCAAGGAGTAAAATGTGGTTCAATGAGATGAAAATAATTTTTGGTGAATAGTAACTTTTTACTTTTATTTACCACGGTTAAAAGTGAATAGGGTAATTAAGGGTAACAATGATATTAATATTACCCAAACACATGTCCTAATTCTATTGGACAAGTGTATCTCGACCAAAAACATCCTTAGGAGTAAAATATTATCATTTAGGTCCACATGTATTAGATTAGGACATTTATTATTATTTAATTCAAAGAAGAGTTAAAAGAGTTAAAATCAAAGTTTATTTACTAAAACATTTTTAATATAGAGTTATACATAAGATAAATTCAATTGTAAATATTCATTAGAAAGATCAACCGATTTACTACATAATGTTATTTTATGTATAATTTTTAGACATTAAATAATTTAATTTATTTATGACACAATGGTGATGCAGTAATTACCTAGTTAATGAAAAATTAGAATAATTGATATTATAAATATCCAAATAAATGTAATTTGAGACTTTTTATAAATATCAATAATTTTCTAGGTTAATATGACATTTTATTATTGATTTAATTATATTTTTTGATGTAATCAATCTGTTATGATTTTTACAAAAATCAATTATTGAATAGTGTCAAAATTGACATAAAAGAGTTTTTAAAACAAATATTATATTATTAATTGATATTAAATTTCTAAAAATCTAAGGTTCGGCCAAGAGACTTATATCATGATAGGTGTATCATTAATGGACCACTTGGGGGTCGATTGGATATATATAGTAAGTTTATTAACCCTATAATATAAAAATACAAAGAGACATTGTAAAAGTGAAACTAATTAACTAAGAGTTCATATTTAAAGATAAGTTTAATATAATAACACAAACCTGTCTAAATTCTATTGGTTGAGTGGTTTTTGACCCATCCCAACCTTAAACTATAAATAATACACTTTGGAGCCATTAGAAACCGAATATGAATTTATTATAAAATAATATTTCTAGCTTTTCCAAAGGTGCCCCTCACCCCTCTTATAAAAGGGAACTCCCCTTCTCATTAATTCACACCTTCAAAGCCTTTTGGTTCCACCAAACCCTTACCAAATACTCTCTCAACTTCCCTCAATACAACCTATAGGCCTTAGTTTGATCAGAAAGCCAACCTAAGGAGCCCTTTTGATCAAATCAAAAGGAAGAACCCGAAGAGGAGGTAATGTTTTCACCACCCTTTTTCAAATTCATTTCTTCATCAACTTCTTCTTTCTTTGTTATTATCAATCTCAAATAATGAATCCAATATCTCATATATACTGTAATATTATTATAAATATGGTACAACCATATTCAGTATTCTATCCATCCTTTGAATGACATGTCACCATACGTGCGTACGTACGGCTTATCGTCTCCACGTCGTGGTGTAATTGTTATTCAATATATTATTATTTGGATGGGTAAAATAATGATCTGTAATTCATGTAAATAATAAATATAACATGATAAAGATTCTTTATATAAGATATACCATCCAATTAAATATTATTTTAATATCAAAAGAATGATATTGTCGCTCGTGCGTACGTACGGACTACCGTCTCCACGGACGCGACGAGATTCATTCTCCATCATATCCATTCAAGTATAATTATCATTTGATGATTTAAAAATAATGTTTAAGGACTTTATATCATTCTGGATATGAATAAGATACAACCTATCCATGAAAAACATGGCTTACGTAACAAAACATATAAAAGAAAATGAGTAAGTTAACACCCGAAACGACGATAATACTAAGGTATTATTAACAAAGCAATGTTAAATGACCATATATGATAACATAATAATGTATATGATTCTCTTATAATTTAATAACAATTATTTCACCATTATACAGGAGGTAAACCTACCCCCAACCAAGGAAAAGTACAAGTCAAGGGTTATTTCACAATCTCTTCATTATCCGAGGTTGTTTATACGTAATTATCTACTGGTACCTCTTTATCATACATATCCATGTTTCTTGAAATTGTATTTCAAAACATTCTTACTATTTTACAGAATAGATGTTAAAGTCATTTATACCTTTTTTTACTTTTTATAAGAAGTTTATAAAGGAATCTTCCTGTCGTTTTCCAAACAAGGTCATTTTTAACCTTTTCAACAGAATTAAGGTAAGAATGTTTTTTTAACTTATACGGCGGGTGCGACTATTTTCTACCGTTATAAAATTTTCAAAGATTACCTTATAAGATTATAAGGATATTTTCAAATTAAATGTTTTATTTTATAATTATGTGACATTTAAAAGATTTCAAAATGAATATTTTAAGAATTTATTAAAGGTACTCTTTATTAAAATCATAATTTTAAATGTTTTAAAGATTTATCTTTATAAATCTTTTTAATTAATGTCCATGTTTTCAAAATGATTTTAAGGATTTATTTATATGGACATAAATGTTTTGAAATGATATTTATTTTCAAAAGTTTCAAAGTGGTATGGGACACTTTGATTCAAAAATCCCTTTGAAATTACTTCCTTAATAAATGTGTGACTTTTAAATGATTTCAAAAAAGAGATATTTCTCTCAAATAGTTTTGATTCCATCTATCTCAATATCCTTTGATGGATTTTAATTTTATTTGAAGTTGATTTATTATGATACAAAACTTCCATATTGTTTTGAAGTTTTTGTGATGTGTTTGACTATGGATGTGTTATTCTTATACCATTCGTGGTTTATAGATGAAGTATTTACATTTCGTATGATAGTTTTAATATGAATGTTTACGTTATGTTTGAACCTTTTCATATGGGAATGCATTGGACTTAATATTTGATGGGTGGAGCCCGATATAGCTCCTTGATGCATTGGTAGGTCTCATGAGACAAACTAGTGTCTTGGCACAAGGCCTTGGAAAAATATTTTTTTAGTCTTGGCACGAGGCCTTGGCTATGTGGTTATGATAGTCTGGCATTATGAATTCCATCATTATGAAAGTGGTTATTGATATTGTATGTAATTGTTAGATTAGTAGAATATCCATGTGAATAAGTAAATGACATTATTTTTTCCATACTATGTTGAAGTTAAAGTTTAAAAGAATTTTGTTTTAGTTATACATTACCTTAAATGTTTATTCTTTTTTATGAAAGTTTCCGCTATATTGTTATCCTTACTGGGCATTTGAGCTCACCCCTTTTTCTATGTTTTAGTTTTCCCAGGATGTGAAGAAGTATTTTATGAATGACCTGTAGGGATAGTATGAGGGGATATGAAGACAATATATTGTTGTTGTTTTTCACTTATTGATGTAATGTAAACTTTATGAATATATCTAGTGTTTCCAGGGCTACTAAACTAATCGGTCTTTCGAGACTTGATATTTCTTGTGATCATGCAAATGTTATGTAATAATGCACTGACTCTGGGTATCTAGGGTGGGGCGTTACAGTTTGTATCAGAGGAAGTTTAGTACAACCTTGGAAGCTAGATTTATATAAACTCTGATTAGAGAACATAGATCTAAGATGGACTTTGAGGATTAGTATAGAATAAATTCCTAGAATTTTGGTATTGTAGAAATTTTGTGAGTTTTCTGAGCAATACATCCCTGTCTGGATACGAGCGGGTAGAGGCGGCTCTGGCATAGATGTACCTAAGGGTAAAACCCGAAAACACCGCTTTGAGCTAGACTCGAACGAGAAGTGGTGGACGACAACGGGGCTTGCTGCACTCTTGGTTACGACACTCCTGGGGGATATGCTTAGGATAATTTTCATTTTCTTTAAAAACCATTAAGAAGGGATTATGAGTATATACTTCCTCAAAAGAGACATTTTTATGATTATGGATTATATCCATAAACTATATAATTTATTTTATGTGTTTTACAAGTTTGGGATTAGGTATTGTTATTCATAAACTAATATAGTGTATGCCATTGTTTAGAAATGGCGCCAAGTAGAAGGAATGAGAACTCCAACATTGCACATGATCCAAAGAGAAAGAAGGATCATATCTTTCATGGTCTTAAGCTAGAATTTATAAGAGAAATAGTCTCCCATGTATTATCATGTTATGAAAAAATAATATCATGTGCTGATAAGATAAGTAAAGAGTTTACTGAGTCCTATGACTTTGAAGGGAAGCAAGAGAAGAAAAGGATGGAAGAGAGAAAGATGGATAAAGGGAAGAGGGAAAAGAAGAACTTTCCCATATGTGATAACTATGGGAAGAAACACCCTGGAAATTTCCTGAAAGGAATGGGAGTTTTTTATAACTGTGGAGAAAAAGGGCACAAAGTACGTGACTGCAAGGGTAAGAAAATGGTTTCAAATGTACAATGCTTCATTTGCAAGGAGTTTGGACACTACGTGAACCTATGTACCAGTCATTAGACTATGCCACAAATGATGCTATTGGATAATAATCAAGTTATGATACTACCACAGATAAAGAGGAATGATTAGAGTTCTTATGTTGATTATGTCATTTGAGTGTTGTATCAACAATGTACTTGTTATAATAATTATGGAGTATATAAGGATTGTACTGTAGTACTATTTCATTAAGGACTTGAGATTGTGTGGAACAAAGAAAAGTGACTCAATAGCAGGTTAAATTTTTGGAAAATATATGGTTGAGAGAAAGATAAACCATAATATGGTTCTGATACCGAGGTAGTGATTTTAGAATAATACATGATTGATTTGGATAAATTATATTGGATATTCTTGACTACCTTAAAACTGATTAATGATTTGTATATTCCATCATTGTTGGGGTTTACAACATTTTTGGATTGAAGGAGTATATCTATTATTCTTTAAGGAATAAGGGATCATGAATGTAATCTATAAGGTTTTATGGTAATTCAGGATGTTGTAGTGTTTTAAAAGAATACATGATGAAGGTGTTCACATGTTATTACGCGGAAAAAAGGATCTTCATTTTGTTTACCTTCCTTATAAATTTTGGACTGAAGTATTCTGGATAGTTCTAGTTTGGATTATTTTGGATTTCCATAAAAAAGACAACCCGGAGGTCGGGCGGCAACCTGTCACGTCCGGCAAGGCCGCGAGACTTGAACCCACAACTGAAGGACGAAAAGGGTGTATCACCTACAACTGACCCACGTGATGTCCTGGATTGAATAATGTCGTTTTTTAATGGTTCTGCTAGATGATTTATAAATTCATTTTTTTAACCCTATACAAATAGGATAAATAGAATATTATTTTTAAGTTCTATTATCTTTTAGAGTGAAAGATGAGTTTGTGGTAGAACTTAGTTAAAGGATGAGACTCTACTTGTCAAGTATATATTTTTCTTCTTCTCTTATACAATGAAGAAGTTAATTATTATACTTTAGTGAAGGGATCTTAAAACAAAAAAAAATGTGTTATCCAAATACCATATGTTTTTCTGAACCGATGGTATTTTAAATCATCATAGATTGATGAATTTAAGGCCCTTAATTTTACACTTGTTTGTGATTGATGACCTCAATCACTACCTATAAATATTTACATTTTTCCTCCAATTATATGTCTCTAATTGCCACCAATGTTCTTCGAATAGAGATCATAATTTGGTGGTGACCCTTTCATTTCTCTTTTCCTCTTATTAAGACTAAATTTTATTAACCCAATTTTCGATGTGGGTTTTCCCACAAAGGTATTTTCTATATTCAAACTTTTATTTTCGAAGAACAATTTCAAATTACGAGGATGCAATTTATTGAAGGAGGGGAGAATGTAACACCCCAAGATTTCATAGTGTGTTATTTCTTCAAAATAATTCAATAACTTGTACTACACGCAACACCGAGTTCAAGCACACCATGACTTACCAAACAAGCCGTTAAAAAGAGGTTATGAATAGTATTAACTAAATTTGAAACTTTATATAATCCTTATAATTTTAGAATCCATATTATGAGTTTCTTAGACATAATGTAAGAAAAAATTCATTTTCAGTATTGCACTTTTACCAACTTTTAATAGTGAACCCTTTTTAAATCCAATATTTTAAACTTTTATATATTCAATTTCACTAAATTAATTTACTTTTTAGAATGACGACATAAAAAAATTACAATGAAACATTCCAAGCTTCCACGGTACGCTTTCCTTTGAATAATATAGTAGTGTGTGTTGTACGCAACTTCGAGTTCTAACACACACCACAACCAATCAAACTAGCCGTTATGAGTAGTAATACCCACTTTTTGAAATTTTATAAATTTTATCTCTCAAAATGTACTTCATTTTTGTATTCGGAGTATTTAATTTAACTTAAGGTGAAATTTTGGAACTTTTCGGATAACATTTATATTTTGAGGAATAGTGAAAATTACTAAATTTTAATTAAAAACAACTTTTTTAATCGAAATAATTTATGTTGATAAATTATGAATTTGAGTGGTTTTAAAGTATATTTAGAATATATTTTTACCATTTAATAAAATGTTGGTCATTGTACATAATTTCAAAATTAAACCGGACATAAACAAGTGCCAATATTTTGATAGTTATTATCTCTTAAAAACACACTATTTGTTTTGACGACGAGAATTAATTTTTAAACTAATTAATGCAACTGATATGTTTTGAATTTGGTAAAATAGACATAATTTTTTAATTCATAATATCAAATATAGCTTAGGCCTAATTTTTGGTATTTTTTTTGGAAACTTTCATTTTTTGATGAATAGTGAAACCACTAAGTGGTAGTTAAAAAACTGAATTTTTCATAAAAATTAATTTTACCGCTTTTGTGAGTGGAATTTCAAAAATCCGAGAGACACGGTTAATATCAAGCAGTAAAATGTGGTTCAATGAGATTAAAATAATTTTTGGTGAATAATAACTTTTTACTTTTATTTACAATGGTTAAAAGTGAATAGGGTAATTAAGGGTAAAAATGATATTAATATTACCCTAACACATTTCCTAATTCTAGTGGACAAGTGTATCTCGACCAAAAACATCCTTAGGAGTAAAATATTATCATTTAGGTCCACATGTATTAGATTAGGACATTTATTATTATTTAATTCAAAGAAGAGTAATTACCTAATTAATTAAAATTTAGAATAATTGATATTATAAATACCCAAATAAATGTAATTTTATACTTTTTATAAATACCAATCATTTTTTAGGTTAATATGACATGTTAGGATTGATTTATTTAACGTTTTTTGAAGTAATCATTCTGTTATGAGTTTTACAAAAATCAATTATTGAATAGTATCAAAACTGACATAAAAGAGTTTTTAAAACAAATATTATATTATTAATTGATATTAAATTTCTAAAAGTATAAGGTTCAGCCAAGAGACTTATATCATGATAGGTGTATCATTAATGGACCACTTGGGTGTCTCTTGGATGTATATAGTAAGTTTATTAACCATATAATATAAAAATACAAAGAGACATTGTAAAAGTGAAACTAATTAACTAAGAGTTAATACTTAAAGATAAGGTTAATATAATAACTCAAACCTGTCTAAATTCTATTGGTTGAGTGGTTTTAGACCCTTCCCCACCTTAACCTTTAAATAATCCAATTTGTATCCATTATAAACCGAATATTAATTTATTATAAAATAATATTTCTATCTTTTCCAATGGTGCCCCTCACCCCTCTTATAAAAGGGCACTCCCCTTCTCATTAATTCACACCTTCAAAGCCTTTTGGTTCGGCCAACCCCTACCCCAATACTCTCTCAAATTCCCTCACTACAACCTAGAGGCCTTAATTTGATCAGAAAGACAACCTAAGGATCCCTTTTGATCAAATCAAAAGGAAGAAACCGAAGAGGAGGTAATGTTTTCACCACCCCATTTCAAATTCATTTCTTCATCAACTTCTTCTTTATTTGTTATTATCATTCTAAAATAATGAATCCAGTATCTACTATATACTGTAATATTATTATAAATATGGTACAACCATATTCAGTATTCTATCCATCCTTTGAATGACATGTCACCATACGTGCGTACGTACGACTTACCGTCTCCACGTCGTGGTGTAATTGTTATTCAATATATTATTATTTGGATGGGTATAATAATGATGTGTAATTCATATAAATAATAAATATAACATGATAATGATTCTATATATAAGATATACCATCCAATTAAATATTATTTTAATATCAAATGAATGATATTGTCGCTCGTGCGTACGTACGAACTACCGTCTCCACAAACGCGACGAGATTCATTCTCCATCGTATCCATTCAAGTATAATTATCATTTGATGATTTAAAAATAATATTTAAGGACTTGATATCATTCTGGATATGAATAAGATACAACCTATCCATGAAAAACATGGCTTACGTAACAAAACATATAAAAGAAAATGAGTAAGTTAACACCCGAAACGACGATAATACAAAGATATTATTAATAAAGCAATGTTAAAAGATCATATATGATAACAAAATATTTTATATGATTCTCGTATAATTTAATAACAATTATTTCACCATTATACATGAGGTAAACCTACCCACAACCAGGGAAAAGTACAAGGTAAGGGTTATTTCACAATCTCTTCATTATCTGAGGTTGTTTATACGTAATTATCTACTGGGACCTCTTTATCATCCACATCCATGTTTCTTGAAAGTGTATTTCAAAACATTATTACTATTTTACAGAATAGGGGTTAAAGTCATTTATACCCTTGTTTGACTTTTTATAATAAGTTTATAAAGGAATCTTTCCGTCGTTTTCCAAACAAGGTCTTTTTTAACCTTTTCAACATAATTAATGTAAGAATGTTTTTTTAACTAATACGGTGGGTGCGACTATTTTCCGCCATTATAAAATTTTCAAAGCTTCCCTTACAAGATTATAAGGATATTTTCAAAGTAAATGTTTTATTTTATAATTATGTGACTTTTAAATTATTTCAAAATGAATATTTTAAGAATTTATGAAAGGTAATCTTTATCAAAATCAGAATTTTAAATATTTTAAAGATTTATCTTTATAAATCTTTTTAATTAATGTTCATGTTTTCAAAATGATTTTAAGAATTTATTCATATGGACATGGATGTTTGGAAATGATATTTCTTTTCAAATGTTTCGAAGTGGTATGGGACACTTTGATTCAAAAATCTCTTTTAAATTACTTCCTTAATAAATATGTGACTTTTAAATGACTTCAAAAAAAGTAATATTTCTCTCAAATAGTTTTGATTTCATCTATGTCAACATCCTTTGATGTATTTTAAGTTTATTTGAAGTTTATTTATTATGATACAAAACATCTATATTGTTTTGAAGTTTTTGTGATGTGTTTGACTGTGGATGTGTTATTCTTATACCATTTGTGGTTTATGGATGAAGTATTTACATTTCGAATGTTAGTTTTAATACGAATGTTTATGTTATGTTTGAACCTTTTCATATGGGAATGCATTGGACTTAATATGTGACGGTTGGAGACCTCTATAGCTCCTCGATGCATCGTAGGTCTCATGAGACAAACTAGTGTCTTGGCACAAGGCCTTGGAAAAATCTTATTTGTAGTCTTGGAATGAGGTCTTGTCTATGTGGTTATGATAGTCTTGCATTATGAATTCCATCATTATGAAAGTGGTTATTGATATTTCATGTGATTATTAGATTAGTAGAATATCCATGTGAATAAGTAAACGGAATTATTTTTGCCATACTTTGTTGAAGTTCAAGTTTAAAAGGATTTTGTTTTAATTATACATTGCCTTAAATTTTTATTCTTATTTATGAAAGTTTCCGCTATATTGTTATCCCTACTGGGCATTTGAGCTCACCCCTTTTTCTATGATTTATTTTTCCTAGGATGTGAAGAAGTATTTTATGAATGAACTACATGGATAGTATGAGGGGATATGAAGACAATATATTGTTGTAGTTTTTCACTTATTGATGTAATGTAAACTTTATGAATATATCTAGTGTTTCCAAGGCTACTAAACTAATCGGTCTATCGAGACTTGATCATTCTTGTGATCATGCCAATTTTATGTAATAATGCACCGACTCTGGGTAGCTAGGGTTGGGGCATTACAGTTGGTATCAGAGGAACTTTAGTACAATCCTTGGAAGCTAGATTTAGATAAACTTTGATTAGAGCACAAAGATCTAAGATGGACTTTGAGGATTAGTATAGAAGAACTTCCTAGAATTTTGGTATTGTAAAAATTTTGTGAGTTTTCTGAGCAATACATCCCTGTCTGGATACGAGCAGGTAGAGGTGGCTCTGGCACAAATGTACGTAGGGGTAAAACCCGAAAACACCGCTTTGAGCTAGACTCGAACGAGAACTGGTGCACGACAACGGGGCTTGCTGCACTCTTGGTTATGACACTCCCGGGGGATATGCTTAGGATAATTCTCATTTTCTTTACAAACCATTATGAAGGGTTTATGAGTATATACTTCCTCAGAAGATAAATTTTTATGATTATGAATTATATCCATAAACTATTTAATTTATGTTATGTGTTTTACATGTTTGGGATTAGGTATTTTTATTCATAAACTAATCTAGTGTATGAAATTGTTTAGAAATGGTGCCCAGTAGAAGGAATGAGAACTCCAGCAATGCACATGATCCAAAGAGAAAGAAGGATCATATCTTTCATGGTCTTAAGAAAGAATTTATAAGAGAAATAGTCTCCCATGTATTATTATCATATGAAGAAATAATATCATGTGTTGATAAGATATGTAAACAGTTTACTGAGTCCTATGGATTTGAAGGGAAGAAAGAGAAGAAAAGGATGGAAGAGAGAAAGATGGATAAAGGGAAGAGGGAACAGAAGAACTTTCCCATATGTGATAACTGTGGGAAGAAACACCCTGGAAATTTCCTAAAAGGAATGGGAGTTTTTATAAGTGTGGAGAAAAAGGGCACAAAGTACGTGACTGCAAGGGTAAGAAAATGGTTTCAAATGTACAATGCTTCATTTGCAAGGAGTTTGGACACTACGTGAACCTATGTCCCAGTCATTAGACTATTCCAAAAATGATTCTATTGGATAATAATCAAGTTATGATACTACCACAGATAAAGAGGAATGATTAGAGTTCTTATGTTGATTATGTCATTTGAGTGTTGTATCAACAATGTACTTGTTATAATAATTATAGAGTATATAAGGATTGTACTGCAGTACTATTTCATTAAGGACTTGAGATTGTGTGGAACAAAGAAATGTGACTCAATAGCAGGTTAATTTTTTGGAAAATATATGGTTGAGAGAAAGATAAACCATAATATGGTTCTGATACCGAGGTAGTGATTTTAGAATAATACATGATTGATTCAGATAAATTATATTGTATATTCTTGACTACCTTGAAACTGATTAATGATTTGTATATTCCATAATTGTTGGGGTTTACAACATTTTTTGATTGAAGGAGTATATCTATTATTCTTTAAGGAATAAGGGATCATAAATGTAATCAATAAGGTTTTATGGTAATTCCGGATGTTGCAGTGTTTTAAAAGAATATATGATGAAGGTGTTCATATGTTATTAGGCGGAAAAAAGGATCTTCATTGTGTTTACCTTCCTTATAAATTTTGGACTGAAGTATTTTGGATAGTTCGAGTTTGGATTATTTTGGATTGCCATAAAATGGACAACCCAGAGGTCAGGCGGCAACCCGTCGCGTCCGGCAAGGCCGCGAGACTTAAACCAACAACCGAAGGGCGAGAAGGGTGTATCACCTACCACTGACCCATGTGATGTCCTGGATTGAATAATGTCGTTTTTTTAATGGTTCTACTAGATGATTTATAAATTCATTTTTTTAACCCTATACAAATAGGATAAATAGAATATTATTTTTAAGTTCTATTATCTTTTAGAGTGAAAGATGAGTTTGTGATAGAACTTAGTTAAAGGATGAGACTCTACTTGTCAAGTATATATTTTTCTTCTTCTCTTATTCAATGAAGAAATTAATTCTTATAATTAGTGAAGGGATCTTAAAACAAAAAAACGTGTTATCTGAATACCATATGTTTTGCTAAACTGATGGTATTTTAAATCATCATAGATTGATGAATTTAAGGCCCTCAATTTTACACTTGTTTTTGATTGATGACCTCAATCACTACCTATAAATATTTACGTTTTTCCTCCAATTACATGTCTCTAATTTCCACCAATGTTCTCTGAATAGAGATCATAATTTGGTGGTGACCCTTTCATTTCTCTTTTCCTCTTATTAAGACTAAATTTTATTAACCCAATTTCCGATGTGGGTTTTCCCACAAAGGTATTTTACATATTCAACCTTTTATTTTCGAAGAACAATTTCAAATTTCTAGGATGCAATTTATTGAAGGAGGGGAGAATGTAACACCCTAAGATTTCATAGTGTGTTATTTCTTCAAAATAATTAAATAACTTGCAGTACACGCAACACCGAGTTCAAGCACACCATGACTTACCAAACAAGCCGTTAAAAAGAGGTTATGAATACTATTAACTAAATTTTAAACTTTAAATAATCCTTATAATTTTAGAATCCATATTATGAGTTTCTTAGACATAATGTAAGAACAAATTCATTTTCAGTATTGCACTTTTACCAACTTTTAATAGTGAACCCTTTTTAAATCCAATATTTTAAACTTTTATATATTCAATTTGACTAAATTAATTTACTTTCTAGAATGTGGACATCAAAAATTTACAATGAAACATCCCAATCTTCCATGGTACGCTTTCCTTTGAATAATACAGTAGTGTTTGTTGTACGCAACATCAAGTTCTAACACACACCACAACCAATCAAACTAGCCGTTATGAATAGTAATACCTACTTTTTGAAATTATATAAATTTTATCTCTCAAAATGGACTTCATTTTTGTATTCGGATTATTGAATTTAGCCTAAGGTGAAATTTTGGAACTTTTCGGATAACATTTATATTTTGATGAATAGTGAAAATTTATAAATTTTAATTAAAAAAAACTTTTTTAATCGAAATAATTTTTATTGATAAATTATGAATTTGAGTGGTTTTAAAGTATATTTAGAATATATTTTTACCATTTAATACAATGTTTATCATTGTACATAATTTCACAATTAAACCAGACATAAACAAGTGTCAATCTTTTGATAGTTATTATCTCTTAAAAACACGCTATTTGTTTTGACAACGGGAATTAATTTTTAAATTAATTAATGCAACTGATATGTTTTGAATTTGGTAAAATAGACATAATTTTTTGAATTTATAATATGAAATATAGCTTAGGCCTAATTTTTGGTATTTTTCTAGAAACTTTCATTTTTTGATGAATAGTGAAACCATTAAGTGGTAGTTAAAAAACTGAATTTTTCATAAAAATTAATTTTACCGCTTCTGTGAGTGGAATTTCAAAAATCCGAGAGACACGGTTAATATTAAGTAGTAAAATTTGGTTCAATGAGATGAAAATAATTTTTTGTGAATAGTAAATTTTTACTTTTATTTACCACGGTTAAAAGTTAATAGGGTAATTAAGGGTAAAAATGATATTAATATTACCCTAACACATGACCTAATTCTATTGGACAAGTTTATCTCGACCAAAAAAATCCTTAGGAGTAAAATATTATCATTTAGGTCCACATGTATTAGATTAGGACATTTATTATTATTTAATTCAAAGAAGAGTTAAAAGAGTCAAAATCAAAGTTTATTTAATAAAATATTTTTAATATAGGGTTATACATAAGATAAATTCGATTGTAAATATTCATTTTAAATATAAAAAGATTTCATATATAATGGTATTTTATTTATAATTTTTAGACATTAAATAAATTAATTTATTTATGACACAATGGTGATGCAGTAATTACCTAATTAATTTAAAAATAAGAATAGTTGATATTATAAATACCCAAATAAATGTAATTTGATACTTTTTATAAATACCAATAATGTTTTAGGTTAATATGACATGTTAGGATTGATTTAATTAACGTTTTTTAAAGTAATCATTCTGTTATGATTTTTAGAAAAATCAATTATTGAATAGTGTCAAAATTGACATAAAAGAAGTTTTAAAACAAATATTATATTATTAATTGATATTAAATTTCTAAAAGTCCAAGGTTCGGCCAAGAGACTTATATCATGATATCTTTATCATTAATGGAACACTTGGGGGTCACTTGGATGTATATATTAAGTTTATTAACCATATAATATAAAAATACAAAGAGACATTGTGAAAGTGAAACTAATCAACTAAGAGTTAATACTTAAAGATAAGGTTTATATAATAACCCAAACCTATCTAAATTCTATTGGTTGAGTGGTTTTAGACCCATACCCACCTTAACCTTTAAATAATCCACTTTTGAGCCATTAGAAACCGAATATTAATTTATTATAATATAATATTTCTAGCTTTTCCAAAGGTGCCCCTCACCCCTCTTATAAAAGGGAACTCCCCTTCTCATTAATTCACACCTTCAAAGCCTTTTGGTTCGCCCAAACCATGCCCAAATACTCTCTCAACTTACCTCAATACAACCTAGAGGCCTTAGTTTGATCAGAAAGCCAACCTAAGGATCCCTTTTGATCAAATCAAAAGGAAGAACCCGAAGAGGAGGTAATGTTTTCACCACCCTTTTTCAAATTCATTTCATCATCAACTTCTTCTTTCTTTGTCATTATCATTCTAAAATAATTAATCCAGTATCTCTTCTATACTGTAATATTATTATAAATATGGTACAACCATATTCAGTATTCTATCCATCCTTTGAATGACATGTCACCATACGTGCGTACGTACGACTTACCGTCTCCACGTCGTGGTGTAATTGTTATTCAATATATAATTATTTGGATGGGTATAATAATGATGTGTAATTCATGTAAATAATAAATATAACATGATAATTATTCTGTATATAATATATACCATCCAATTATATATTATATTAATATCGAAAGAATGATATTGTCGCTCGTGTGTACATACAGACTACCGTCTCCACGAACGCGACAAGATTCATTCTCCATCGTATCCATTCAAGTATAATTATCATTTGATGATTTAAAAATAATGTTTAAGGAATTGATATCATTCTAGATATGAATAAGATACAACCTATCCATGACATACATGGCTTACGTAACAAAACATATAAAAGAAAACGAGTAAGTTAACACCCGAAACGACGATAATTCTAAGATATTATTAACAAAGCAATGTTAAAAGATCATACATGATAAAATAATAATGTATATGATTCTTGTATAATTTAATAAAAATTAGTTCACCATTATATAGGAGGTAAACCTACCCCCAACCAAGTAAAAGTACAAGGTAAGGGTTATTTCGCAATCTCTTCATTATCCGAGATTGTTTATATGTAATTATCTACTGAGACCTCTTTATCATCCACATCCATGTTTTTTGAAAGTGTATTTCAAAACATTCTTACTATTTTACAGAATAGGCGTTAAAGTAATTTATACCCTTGTTTGAATTTTTATAATAAGTTTATAAAGTAATCTTTCCGTCATTTTCCAAATAAGGTCCTTTTTAACCTTTTGAACAGAATTAAGGGAAGAATGTTTTTTTTAACTTATACGGTGGGTGCGGCTATTTTCTACCATTATAAAATTTTCGAAGCTTCCCTTACAATATTATAAGAATATTTTCAAAGTAAATATTTTATTTTATAATTATGTGACTTTTAAATGATTTCAAAATGAATATTTTAAGAATATCTGAAAGGTACTCTTTATCAAAATAAGAATTTTAAATGTTTTAAAGTTTTATCTTTCTAAATATTTTTAATTAATGTCCATGTTTTCAAAATGATTTTAAGGATTTATTTATATGTACATGAATGTTTTGAAATGATATTTCTTTTCAAAAGTTTCGAAGTGGTATGGGACACTTTGAATCAAAAATCTCTTTTAAATTAATTCCTTAATAAATGTGTGACTTTTAAATGATTTCAAAAAAAGAGATATTTCTCTCAAATAGTTTTGATTTCATCTATGTCAACATCCTTTGATGGATTTTAAATTTATTTGAAGTTGATTTATTATGATACAAAACTTCCATATTGTTTTGAATTTTTTGTGATGTGTTTGACTGTGGATGACTTATTCTTATACCATTCGTGGTTTATGGATGAAGTATTTACATTTCATATGCTAGTTTTAATACAAATGTTTATGTAATGTTTGAACCTTTTCATATGGGAATGAATTGGACTTAATATGTGATGGGTGGAGCCCGCTATAGCTCCTCGATGCATCGGTAGGTCTCATGAGACAAACTAGTGTCTTGGCACAAGGCCTTGGAAAAATCTTATTTGTAGTCTTGACACGAGGCCTTGGCTATGTGGTTATGATAGTCTGACATTATGCATTCCATCATTATGAAAGTGGTTATTGATATTGCATGTGATTATTCGATTAGTAGAATATCCATGTGAATAAGTAAATGGAATTATTTTTTCCATACTATGTTGAAGTTCAAGTTTAAAAGGCTTTTGTTTTAGTTATACATTTCCTTAAATGTTTATTCTTATTTATGAAAGTTTCCGCTATAATGTTATCCTTTCTGGGCATTTGAGCTCACCCATTTTTCTATGTTTTATTTTTTTCAGGATGTGAAGAAGTATTTTATGAATGACCTGCAGGGATAGTATGAGGGGATATGAAGACAATATATTGTTGTATTTTTTCACTTATTGATGTAATGTTATCTTTATGAATATATCTAGTGTTTCCAAGGCTACTAATCTAATCGGTCTTTCGAGACTTGATCTTTCTTGTGATCATGCCAATGTTATGTAATAATGCACCGACTCTAGGTATCTAGGGTCGGGGCGTTACATCTAGTGAGTACTTATTTAGCTAGACCCAACGAGCACGACCTCTCAGATAAGCGCCATTAGCAATAACATGGATCGTGGAGTGAGGTCTATGAGATGAGTGCTACCATGAAGCCTTAAGTAGAATCATGTGGCTGATATTATGGTTAAGACATCTTTGAGACTTTGATTCTATCATGAGTATATATGTGATTTGTTTTTATTACTATGTCTCATATCCTGTTTGACATTCCTTTTACTGAGATGAAAAATCTATTGATGATTATGTTTTGTTATTTCAGTGTGTGGTACTGGGTATTTTTAGTCACCAATTCATGAGATCTAGCTACACATGTAATTTCTTAAATAGATGAAATCCATTTTGATGGAGTCCTAGGAAGAAAAATTGCTGGAATATCATAGTGATCTAGATATACTGTGGTTCATGGAAGGTTGTTACATTTGATAGTTGTTCCCTCCTTTTCAGCAGGTTGGACTCTTTTTCAGTTTTAGTGGTCTTGTATTCGACCCTTTATTCATTCCATCACATTTTTTTACTCTGATGTGGGATAGATTTTATGAATGTATTACGGTATTAGCTATGTTTTACCTTTTAACATTATTTGGTTACTTTTATATGTGTGTGTGGGTACTTTAGGATAAAGCCTCCCATATGTGATATATGCCTACTCGACACTGGTCGCTAGCCCCTGTCTTATTGGAGGCAGACTTGGGGGGTCGTACTCATCTTATCACTATCCAGGCGGGCCTTAGTGGGTTGTGTCATGAAACCTTATATATTCTTCAATGTTTCAAGTTTCCCATAATGTTTTTTCCAAGATTTCAAATTGTTTTTTTAAAAAATCACTAGATTTTTTTAATAATAAATTATCTCTATGTTATTACAATAATTAATAATATTTTATTTTTAATATATTTCATAGTATTATGAATGTATTTTTTTATGATTTTTTTTTCAATTTTAAATTTCATAAATTTTTTTTAATTTTTATTTACAATTGGAAAAATATATATATGCTTTTAATGGGAAAATGAATTTTATGATTAAATACAGTTTTATTTAATTTTTTTTCATTTTTAGTGGTAAGTTTTTTTAATAAATGTTTTCTAGTATTTTCAAAAAATGCATAACTTGATTTAAATACCCCTAAATGAGATGTTTTCTCACCCAAGTTTTAAAAAAATTTAATAGGGATATTAAAGTGTGGACGAAAGTTTAGAGTCGATATGTGATTATTTGTTTTATTTAGAGTAAAGCTACATTTTTCTTAAAAGTATTTAGATTAAAAAAGTATATATATTAGTGAGATATTTTAGTTTAATTTTTTGATAATCCTACAAATATCTAGACCCAAAATATCATAAAAAATGTAAGAACATTATATTTTTTAGTGATGTAAAATATCTTATTTAGAAAATAAATAAAGTGGATTTAGCACCATATATTGGATAATAGGTGTGAGGCATCTCAATTGGTATCAAAGGATATGTTTAGAAAACTTTTGAGGCAAGTATATTGAGGATAATTTCAGAGTTATAGGTATTATTTTTATGTTTTAGGTGATTATATTTTAAAAAATTCTTAAGATTGGGGAATTTTTGATCCAAGGTAGAACCCTATGAGATTTCTAGGGTTTCCGTGTTTTGGATCTAGGATTTAGTAGAGTGATACTTGATAGAAAAAATTTCATAGATTAATCTCCTACAATATTTTTGGTAAATTATATGTAACAAACTATGTATTAAAAAAATAATTCTTCTCCACCAAATTTGAAAGTAAAATTCAACATAGAAAATTAAAAATTGCGAGGAGACAATTTTATTTGGGGGGGGGGAGGTAATGACCTGGGTATTTAATATATATTTTAATGATTTTTCATCAATAAATAAAATAAATATTATACTTAAAACTATATTATTATTATTTATTATATGTGATACATTAATAATAATACAATTTTTTTATAGTAATATAGAATTTGTTAAAAAATATAAATATATCTGTAAATAAAAAATAAATTTGAAATAAAAATATATTCTTAAATATAATTCGATAGTCTATTTTATATTAATTAAAATGATATTTATTAAACTATAATAGAAATAAGTTTTGATACATATATAATTCAAGTGAAATGTTTATTTGAAGTAAAATTATTTAATTATTATTTTAAAATTTAATAGTAAGATGATATTTAGTGCGGTAAAATTAGATAAGTAGATTATATGAATGAATATAATTAATGATAAATTTTAATAGTAGTAAAAAAAATTATAGCATAAGGGAAATTTAATTAAGTTAAATAGAATGATAAAATTATTAAGGTATATAAACTAGCAATGAGTATAATGACAATGATAATGAACACAAAAATGATTATTATATGCACAAAATGAAATATATTTTACTAAATTACACACATATATATACATATATACTTAAAATATAGAAAATTTAAGTGTTATTAGTAGAAAGAAATTATCAAAAAATAAAGTATTGTAAGAATAACCACATACATATATATACATATATTTATATGTGGGTGTATACATTGATTATAAAATATAGGACTATGTTTATTAAACAAATTATGTTATAAAATGATATTTAATATATATATATATATGATTATAACAAGTTTCTGTATATATATAATAATTTGTATGAATATATATTCATATATATAAATAAATTGAAAAAAATGAGAAAAATTAAATAAAAGAAAGAAATGGGGGCCGAGTCGTCTTCTTCCATAGAATTTGCACATGGCCACTGATCACCGACACCCATTGCAAGTCACTAGCCACCAGCCTCCATCAACCTAGTTAAACCCAATATCACACCTAGCCGCAACCATTATGACAAAAAAACCCATGGATAACCCCCCCTCCTTAGACACCTCTTTTCCATCTCCATTGGCTGATGTCATCACCGTACCAACACCGTCGTGTGCCTTCAAAATGTCCCTATATCACCTTCTTTACCACATCAATTCCTTGATATAACATTATCGTTGCCACAAACATTCGACAAATAACCAACCTTAATGTTATCTACCACATCATATCGTGAATTTTAGTGCATCAATTTACATATAAAAATATAAATGAAATTGTTTATACCAATTTTTTATACTGATTGTGGTCATGTTTCCTTTAATTTTAAGGAAAATTGGACATGGAGGGACACTCATGGTATCGAGGGATTTTAAATAGAGAGGGAAATATTCATCCTATTCCATTCCTACTACTATTGCGGACATTTAAAATACACACACACCCACATATTTATATATATCTAGGTCTGTGTATGCATAATGAGAACCACAAAAATGATTTGGACAAAAGTAATTAGAGTAAAAGGTTCATAAGAAAAAAATTCAATCACTATTTGAGGATCTCCTAAAACTATTTGTAAAATAAATATAATAATAATAATAATAATAATAATAATAATAATAATAATAATGATAATAATAATAAGGTAGTGATACAACATATAGATGGAGTTGTTATCTATAAAAGAAACACCTCCCCTCAATCACTCATCCTATGAAGGCCTGATAAAAAATTACAGGTTCTGTTATTTCCATGGTTCTCAATATAGAGAGAGATAAAGAGACATAATGAATGGAGAACAAGTTTAATGATCATCAATAGAATTATAGGATGTCTCCATTAGCATGAAGGGGAAATTTGTTTCAAAAATTTATATTTTAAATTTTCCAATTGTTAGATCCTCATATTAAGGGAAAAAATATTTTGAATTATTATTTTTTAAATATATCTCTGAAGGTAAACCACTTTTTAAAATGATAATTTTATGTATGAAAAATTATAAATTTCAATTTCAATTTTATAATCTCATTTTTTACAATGGTATAGGTTTTAATTTTTTTTAATTTTATATATTGATATTAATAAGTTTAAAATTTATAATTTTAGGTGAAAATAATATTTTTATGTTTCAGGTTCATTGTTTTTAAAAATATTTTTTAAGTGGAATAATCTTCAAAATTTTATCATTTTATGTGAAACAATGTTTTAATTATATTTTTTAAAAATTAAATACATTTAAATTTAAATATGTTTTAAAATATTTTTAATTTAAATGTTGGTTTTAAATAGTTTTAAATAATTATTTTATATGTAACTTACATTTCTTATTTGTCATTTTATATTAAAAAAATATTTGTTAAAACATGTTATCTTATGGATGTAATTTTTTTTATAAATTAGTCTTTTTTATACATGGATGTTACTTATGTATGAAGTATTGTGTGATCATGATATATTTAATTCATATTGGTGTTCCATGTTTTTATAATCATATCTTAGTTTGGAGATTTATTATCTCAAACTTTAGTTTCGTCTTATTCGTTAATGAAATATCTATGGATATATATATATGTATATATATATATATATCCTTTTTCAAAGATTTTAAAAATATATTTTGATTGAAAAATCTAGTGAAACAATATGGGAAAGCTATAAATGTTTTATTACAATTGGGACTTGGGATTTGTAAATAGGATGAGGGATGGGTAGTGAACTCAAACCTCAAGGGAGATTTTCCACCATGTGATGGGTAAGCCCGATATACCCTTCAATGTTACAAGTTGCCTCATAGATTTGTTTTCCAATATTGGGAATTGTTTTTATAAAAATCATTAGATTATTTTTAATAAGAAATTAACATTAGGATATTCTAATAATAAATAAAATTTTATTTTTATGATATTTTCTTGTCTTATTCATGGATTTTTTTAATAAAAGTGGTTTTAGTATTTTAGAGTGATTTTTAAAACAAATCTTAAAATTTATTTTATCTTTGGAATACTCCAAATGAATTTTAAAGGGAAAAAACTAATTTTATATTTAAATAATATTTTATTTAAAACAATGTATCCATGTGTGAAGAAGAGATAGATTGGATGACCATTTGTTGTAAGAATTTTCCCACCCCGAGGGATGTATATTCTTCAGAAACATTTCCCACTCTAGTGGCATGCTGGTGAGAAACTCTCTCTAGGAGTAGGCCGTGGATTTTTAAAATTACTGATAAAAAGGAATAGATTCCATGAAAACCATTTTGAGGGTATTTTGAACACTTTTTTCTATAAAAAAACTTCTTTCTAGGGAGTATACTCTATTTCCAAGGGTGTAGTTCAATTAACCAGAATTTATTTGACTACTTGTGGAGCCCAAATGGTCTTACGGATCGAAAGTTACGGTCATCAAAAGTTGGTCATTTTTTATCAATGAAATCAAGTTAATGCACATGTTACTTTCCAAACTCCTTCACCCATCTCACACAAGTAACTCTCCTAGATCCTTATCCAATATCATTCAATTCATTTTCTTATATTGTGTGCCCAGGTTCATGGGATAGTCTATAAATATACCTCTCACCTCTAATTTTAAGAGGAATAAATGAACCCCCCAAATGGTGAACAACGTAAAATATTTTCTCATACTACTTGTTTACCTAAATAGGTCACCCTTACTAGGGAAACCCACTACTTATTTTCTGAAATAGTTTCTATTATTAGGGAAACCCACTACTTGTTCACTTAAAAATTCCACCCTTATTAGGAAAACCTAATTAATAAAAATCACTTGGGAGACCCACTTGGGCACCCCACCCTCACTCAGGTGACCCACTTGGTCACCCCATTCTCAAAAGAACCCACACACGGGGGAACCTTTGACAAAGACATGATACCTAGGAATCTAGGATCATTTTAATCCAATCATTCACCCAGATCTTTACAAGAGTGAACTAGGGAAAGTCACCACCCATTCATCTAATTCTTTACTGGGGTGAAGCAAGTCCATTTTCTCAATCCTCCCGAAGGCTATGTATGAAAAACAATATTTTAACACACTTTATTTCATAATTTATTATATAAAGGTGTATATAATACAATCAAAAAATATCATTAATACTAGTTTATTTGGGAAATTAGGTACATATAATAACAACTTGCAACATTAATATAATGACATTATTGAAAATTTTCTTAACATTATCCCAAAATTCCATCATTCTTCCAAAACTATATGAGATAACCCAAGGATGTACATTCTAAAGGGATGATATATAAATCCTAGTAATGTAATAAAAAAATAATATCATAAGGTAATGTAGTACATGTGATACAAGTGGAATATCAAGGAAACATAATACGGGCGAGGATCATAATATTTAATAATGAGGCATGATATAACATGATGGAATAAAGGCATCATAAGAATGCAGAAAAAACATAAAACATGGAAACATAAACATAATTCAAGGATAAAAAAAATGAAAAATAACATATTGTTTTTATTATAACCTTGTTCACACCATACATTTAATAACACGAGATTAAAACATTAAAAAATTCATTAGAGGGCTATAAAATTCCAGGCTCACCTGTCACTTTCTTAACATGTACATGCATAAGTGCACCACATATATCATACAACATAAGGATGCATTTCATCAATTTAAATCCCATTATTAATAAATTTGATATAAATACTTGTAATTAAACAATAAATTATGTAAATTCAAATCTATGTGAATTCTATTGAGTGGAAATGGGAAAGGGTATTCACGAAAAAATTATTTTTCAGGAAAAATCACTCGATAATTTCGATAACATAACGAGCGTGCATAATGATTCATAGAAGTAATTAATGAGGGTGAAGGGGGTATTTCATACATTGTAAATAATAATAATAATAACATGGATATGTAATAACATAATACAACAAGAATAATTGGGAATTAAAAGGCATAAAACAAAGAAGGTGCTTGAATAAAGAGGAGCATAAGAGGATCCCTTACATTGAGAGGGAAATTCTAAATGCTTAAGAGGAGTTTATTAAGATCTTTTAGGAACCTTGGGAGGAATATATAGAGGTAGGTTTATAGTAATGTTGTTATCAAAGTTTTTTGAGTGAATATGAATGGGAGTTTTGGTGGGTTTATATATCAAAATAAATTATAATTATTTATTAATTTCCAAACATTGGTATTTGAATCTATATGATAAAGTAATAAAAACCCTAAAACTTACCGTGTTTTTTCCCTTGGTTTCTAGAAAATATAATTGTATTTAATTAATTTAAAAGTTTAAGAACCGATAACATTAGAATAATACCCTTTGTGATGTGAAAGTGAGTCATGTTTACAAAGAATTGATTTTAACACCTTAAAATATAATATAGGTCATAGAGGATTCATTAAGGGATTATAAAATTTATAAAACAGCCTAAAAATAAATTATTTAAAAGATATATATATATATATATATTTTAAATTTTATGGAATATATTACATCACTTTTGTGTCATTATGATGTAATAATACACACTGTATATTAATACCATATTTAACTTAAAAAAAATTTAATCTCCAATTTTTTTAAAAAAATAACTGTTTGTTATTTTTGATTTGGTGATTTAAAAAATAATATTTATTTTATCCAAATAAATCTATATTTATAATAATTTATACTTTTAAATAAAAAATAAACATTTATTGAAAAATAATCATTTTTTACAATAACAATTTTCTGACCCTTATAAAAATTATTTTTGTCTTCATGAAATTATATTATCATTTATATATAATAAAAATTATTAAATAATAATATTTTATTAAAATATAATTTATTTAAAAAATTATAGAATTAATTAAAATATAGTGTCTTGATTGAAACTAAACATTTTCCAAAAATATAATTTGTGTTTCATTGTATCAAAATCTAATTTTTATTAAACTCATTATCTAATAATTTTAAAAGTAATGATGATGATAAAGGATAAATATAATCATTATTTTATTAAAAATAAAAATATAAAAAATCATAAAATTAACGTCAATATACATAAATATTTATTAGAATTGTAAATTCCCTAAGGGTAAGGTGTATGATGGTGATATTTTCATGGGGTTGTTTGGAAAACATGGTTTGATTTGTTATCTCAAAAGTATGAAATTCTACCATAAAAGGTTTCATTCGTACAACCATTGGTGAATATCTTCTTGGGATTGGTCAAGGGAAAATCCTAGTGATATTATCTCCATTGATAGCTCTGATTTATGGGTTTTATAGGGTATGATCCTACTGGTCGTGGTCATCGCTTCTTTCTTCTGTGTCAACTGGACTTTAAAACAACCTGTTATATATATACGAGTCATATGATCATTGATAAATTACTATATTATCAATTTTTATGATTATTAAAGGAATATTAATTCCTAAAAGATATATATTTCCAAAATAACCAAAAATTTTCATGTGTTTTATAAAACTTTATTATTTAATAATGCATTTATTTATTTAAAAAATGGAATTTAATTTATAAAATTTTGGTTCATTACATTATTCCCCTTTAGAAATTTTATCCTTGATAGTTTCATTTTATACACTAAAATATATGAGGGTACCTTGTTTCATCACCTCTTTTGGTTCCCATGTCACTTTATTAAACTTCTGGTTCTTCTATAACTCTTTGACCAGGTAAGTTGTCTTATTCCATAGAACTGTGTCTATATTATATAAGACCTTAACCAACTTCTCCTCATATGAAATATAATTATCCTACAGTACCACCTCTAGATTTATTACATGTTAGGGGTCCATTTTGTACTTCCTCACCAGGGATAAATGAAAAAAATCATGTACTTGAGATAGGTTAAGTGAAGGTTCTAGTGGATTGGCCATCGCTCTGATGTGATTAAGAATCTCATAGGGGTCAATGTATCTTAGACTAAGATTTCCATTCTTTCCAAACCTCATGAATTTCTTTCATAGAAATATATAAAAGAACACTTTATCTCCCAACTCAAACTCTATATCATCGATGATTGTATGCATTCCATTTTTGTCAATTTTGTGTGGATTTCATATGATGTTAAATGGTTTAAACCTTTCATTTCTTATATAAGAGAAGTCCATATTACTTACACCCCCAACTTCATCATAGCATGTCGGAGTTCAACACCTATTCCCATATAGAGCCTCATAAAATGATATTTGAATATTAGAAAGGAAACTATTGTTATATGATAACTCTATCAAGGGATGTTGTTGGTCCCAAAATCCTTGGAAATCAATTGAGCATGATCTTAACATATTCTCCAAATATAAGATGGTCCTTCTAGACATACCATCCATATGAAGGTGATAAGTAGTGCTAAATATCAGTTCTTCATCCAATGATTACTAAAGGATTCTCTAAAACCTTTAAGAAAATCTCATATCCTGATTAGATATAATAGATAGTTGAACTCTATGTAGTATTAACACTTCCCTTATATATATTTTGGAAAGTTGGTCAAGAGATAAATATCGCATGATATTAAAGAAATATATCAACTTTGTATGGAGATCGACTACTGCCCATATGGTGTTGTTTCTTTTAGGTTTCATTGGGAGTATGATAATGAAATCCATAATTATGTTTTTCCATTTTCATAATGATATGAGAAATGATTTCATCATACCCTTATAATTATGTTGTTCTAACATAACTTTTTGTCATACGAAGCATCAAGATACAATCTCCACAATCTCTCTATTTATTTTATCCCATCATAATTTTTTATTTAAATATATATACATATTAGTGCTTCATAGATGAATAAACAAGGATGATATATGTGAATAATCTAAAATTTCCCTCTCTATTCCTGGTTTTGAAGGGAAACATATCTAGGTTCCAAAAATTATAACTCAATATTCTGCAAAGTCGTTCTCCAAAATATTCACTACCTTCTTCTATTGAAACTCATAATCCTTATATGACTCGTTGATCCTATAAATAATGGGTAGTTGTGTAGATATTTGAGAAATGTAGGGTTAATATCCTCATATTATTCCTATATCCATCCTTTTTTGTGTCCAATAAGATTGGATACATTTCAATCCTCATCATGGATAGAGTTGTGGGATCCTTTCTACTAAAAGAATCTTCCACTATTGGTTTTCCTAGGATGTCAATAGATTGAAATATCATAATCTTTTATCAGCACTAACCACTTTAATTGATGTATATTAAGCTCATTTTATGTGAATATATACTCAGGGATTTTATGATACACACACACACACATATATATATATCACAATTATACCTATAGAGATAGTATCATTAAAAATTCAATATAAAGATCACTACTACCAATTCTAGATCATGCGCTGGGTAGTTTTTCTCATGGATATTTAATTGGTGAGAGGCATAGGATATAACGTTTTAATATTTCATGAGTACAAAACTGTTGACACTCCTTTCTGTCACATTTTCTAAAAGAATGGAAAGGGAAATGACTTAGCACAAAGTGATTCATCCTTTGAAGAAAACATCAAAAATCGACAAAGGAATGAAAAAGGAGTCAAAAGACCTAGGGTCAAGCAAGTTACCTTACTGTCACGCAAGTATACTTGTGCACCACCTAATGGTCATGCAAGTGACTTGCGCGCCCTAAGTGATAACCACCCGGGGTCTTCTCCAGCCTATAAATACCCCCAGTGGGCCCCCCATTTTGAGAGGAATTTTTCCAGAATTCAGATATAGAGCTCTGAACGCCCAAGTCTCTTCTTCAGGTCTTCTAAACACCTGTAAGGTAATTCTTTACCTAGAATGGAAGGTGTAAACAAGAGGAGTAAGGTCTAAGTGTTAGAATTCACTAACACTTGCATACCTAAGTGTTTTACCCTTAAGGGAAATGGACACACTTGCATGCCATCCTACTTCTTCACAAGAACTTGTGTGCCATCTTCTGGAAAGCCTCTAGGGATAATACCAAGGGTTTGAGCCAAGTCTCACCCAAGTATTTACCTAAGGGATGAAAATCACGCAAGTACCCATGTGTCGCGTAGGTATACCTGCGCGACCAGGGACTTGCATTCCCACGCAGTACCTGCGTGCCTGCCAGGACTTGCATGCCCCTATCTTTTTGGGAGCCTTTCCTACCCATTTCACCCCTCTTATGCCATTCCACCTCTCCTATTCAAGATTCAATCTTCAAGACACTCTTAAAATCCATTTATAGAATTATTTCTTGATTTGACTTCCTTATCTGAAAGGAACTCCGTGGAACATCTCTCAAAACCTAGTGATTTACACATCTTTACATCGCTAAGGTTATAGAGTTCATTCATTCAACCTCATCCTTTAAAGATGAGAGAATATTTAACTTGGGCCTCCTTCTCAGGAGTAAGCCCCAGTCATAGTTTCCCTTAAATATGGGAATCCTTTTTAGGAGTAATCCCCAGGTCCTCCCAAATATGGGCATTCTTTTCAGGAGTAAACCCCAATCTTAAAATTCCCAAATATGGGCATCCTTCTTAGGAGTAAGCCCCAACCATAATTCTATTAACATGGGATTCCTTTTCAGGAGTAAGCCCCAGTCTCAAATATGGGAATCCTCAATAGGAGTAAGCCCCAAGTCCCTTAATTTTTCAAGTCCCTTAACCTGGGCCTTTTTCTCAGGAGTATGCCCCAGCCTTAATCTCTCTTAACCAGTCTTAATTTCCTTTTGATCTAGGCTTCCTTCTCAAGAGTAAAACCCAATCCTAAGTCCCCTCCTAACTTGGGCATCTTCCTTAGGAGTAAGCCACAAGATTAGAGTATCCAAATATCCATGAAGCACATAGACATTTATGGACCATGTTCTTGGATTTATTCCCTAAATTAAATCTTAATCCTCATCTATTTGGGCAGTCATACACACATAAGACCCACATCATTGCATCTTTCATGGCACAATTGTCTGGTTTCACCAATACCACTTCTTTCTCACACCGAGAATGACTCACGTGAGCTTAGAGTGTAAAAGTAATCATGACATATTTCTTTGAGCCATAAATCATGCATAAACATCATACCCCCTTACTCGAACTACATGGGTTCTAATTCATTTTCCAAAACAATGGATACATAGGTATCCCATATGCGGGTACAATCCCAACTCTGAAATAATCCATGTCCTTCTGAATGACAATAAACTTCAAGTGCCCCAATGAGTGGCTTTAAAACCTGTATCGTCATCATAATGACCAAGAGACTTTTATGTATTGAAGGATACCATTGGCTAAGAATATCTAAATAAATACAAATGATTCTCTATCGATGAAGAACCTCAAATACATATAAAAGATTCTCTAAATTTCTTACATATCAATCATTTATTGTCAGATCTAAAGTAAAGCTCATTTTATACTGGGTAATGTAATAAGGATTCACAAACATAACTTAAATCTACAAAGAGAGTCCCGGAGTAGATAATAATTCCCCTCAAAAAGGTGTGATGAGTCTGACCTCCCATCCTCTCAACCAATGCAAATTCCTAAGCCTCATCATTCCACAACTAATGAGCACCTACCTTTGGAAAGTAGGTTCAAATGCATATGGAATCATTGGATGTTTCCAGTTCTACGAACAAACCCGTTAGAAACCACTTGGAATGTTTGAATCTTAAATCAATGAGATCATCCCCAATTCCAGAGGGAACAAAAAATGGTGAACCCGACGTGAATCCTTAACCAAGTTAAAATGATTGTTTACCTACTTGTTAAGCCTCTATTTAAAACTCAATGAGAGGGCCAACAAGACAATCAATAACATATGTGTTTATCCAAAAGATGTAGTGACCAGACTTATCTTGATTATGTCTGTTATATCAAGTAGGAACTCTTTTATAAGATCTTTCTGCATTTCCAAAATGGCTTCTCTTAAGTTCACACCAGTGAATATGTCTCCTGTGAAAACCTCTACTGCGAATGCCACTACTGCTACTCTTGCTGGATCGTCGTCTGCTCTGGGGATGACATCACCTACTCAGTGTCTTCAACACTGGGTATCAAAAGCAAGGGTTAAGGAGTACCATCAACACGGTACCATTCCAACTCTGGAGGCTGCCTAACAATCTCTCCAAGTGAACAATTCACCCTGGTCACCCGGACAGTGACGACCAGTGATCAAGAAGCAGGCGGTGCTAACCACCGTCTCCAACCATTTTAGGTCATTATCCCCAGAACGTAATCACCATTCACTCCTATATTCTGAGGAGGTGAATGAGCAGGCCCCTCAGAGCCTTAATTCAAGGAGACATGAGTCCTTCCTGAGGGATCCCATTAACAATCACCGCCAGACTCGTGCGGCAGTGCGCCCTTAACATGATGAGGGTACCGACTCCAGGCATTCGGCTCAGGTTCCTTGAACCCGAGAAGGCAAGACGAATCTCCAGAGGAGAAATCCGATTAAGAGTGAGTAGGTTCTCATCTATTCCATCTCTGGAGAAGTCCACCAACCTAACTTGGTGGAAAGCAATGAGCAGGAACACACACATGCCCGTTTTATTTCCGCTGTCCAACAGACTCATCTGGCAGCATCATGCCAATCCCGCCAGGTAATTCCGGTGGAGTAATATAGGCAGGAACATATACCTATTTATACATCATCATCTAGTTAGCAGGCTCGTCTGACTATATATGATGGAGCTCGTCAACCATGTTCGGAAAAGTGAAATCAGCAGGCACATACACCTGCTAGTATTGATCAAGTCTACCGACAGTCTCGCTTGGTAGCACAAGGAGAAATCATTCGGAAAGCTCTGGTGACAAACATGAGGCAGAATCAACTTTCTACCCCCACACTTGAGTACTGTCAGGATTCACTGACAGGAAAAGGAGGACATGAGCAGGCACATATGCCTACTCCAAGAACAGAATGGACGTATATCCCCATTCTGGTAGCTGAAGTCACCAAGAATATTCTATCAATGGTGAAAGAGCAGAAGAAAATCCCTACTCATATTCTGGATGCTTGCCAGGATATTATAATAGCTTCAACAAAATCTCAGGGAAAGACACATAAATCTATCCCTACCAGTGGAGTGGCACATCAAAAGTTCACTTCGGAATAGACACACACATCTGTTTTAGTACAAGAGGGTTGTGGGTCATACTCCCCCATATCATATGAATAACCAAGTCAGGAACATACAACTGATTTGAGTAGATATCATCAGCCAAACCTGGTCATCTCTCCTGATCAGGCACATACACCTGCTCAAAGTAGCCACTTTCGTCAACAAGTGGTTTCCAAGGCAAGTAAGAAGGCATCTAAGAAGAAGACCCGCCCAACACAGTCAAGAGATCAAGATCCAATCTGTAATAAGGCCTTGCTTGATTCTAGAGTTCTTGAAGCCCTCAGATAGTTATCTGTTGGAATTCAATATTCTACTCCCTCATTTTCCAATAGTGGGAACATTAATTCTGAAGGTCTTCAATAGACACTTCCTCATGAAGGCTTGCTTCATGACAATTTGGTCAATATCAATGTTTCATCTTCAGATGAGATCCAGAGGAACTCTCTGTGTGGTCAAAAGACCAAGGAGCAAGAGATCTCATCTTTTGCTGTAACCCACCATGGTGGTCCTCCCCATGATGATGAATTTCACTGCGAAAGTCCTCTCCGCAGTAGTAATGCACATTGCCCAGAAAATTCTCTAGTGGACAATGTAGTGCTGAGAAAGCCCTATTATCTTAAGGCACTTGAAAATGTGAAACCAGTCATGTATGATGCTTTATCGCTAGCAAGTGAAATAATTTCTCAATCAGAAGATAGCCCAGGGTGTAGGTCATTCTCTGAACCACCCCTAAGTCGTGCATCTTCTAGTTTGATCAGTGATTTCTCTACCAATATTATTGAATCCGATGAAGCAACAAGGAAGCACCAGATCTGGTCAAATCAGGTAGAAGAATATTCATTGAATGATAAAGAGGAAATGATGAACATGAGAAAACAACTGGCGAAAGGTGAAGTGCCAGTCATGTTTTGGCCTCTGGCTGACTCTCAGTATGACATTCCAGAGATGTTGATGGAAGATGGAATTCATGATATTCATCTCAACATATGGAAAAATATTTGTTAGTTTAAAAAGAAAGTATTATCTTATGATGAATATGAAAATCATGTTATGATAATAGAAGGGTTACAACATCAGATTGATTTGGCATCTCTATTAGCCTCTCGATATCTGAAGGCTGAAAAGCAGCAGAGAGCCCTTCAGCATTCATGCCTTGGCGCACTAAGAAGATTGCGCCATTTAATTACCAATGCCCCATCTGGTATTAATGTCAGAGGATGGGGTATTCATGGAGCACTACATTACACTGTGCTCTCCAGTCAGCAAAGCCCACCGAAAATGGTCTCATGGAATGTTATTTCACGTGGCCGGCCACAGTCAATGGGTTTTGATTGTAATCAAAAGCATTCCCAAGAACAGGCCTCAACTAGTTCTTCTCAAAATAAAGAATAAAAAGAACAAGTTGTTGAATTACACTTGTATCAAGCAAAAAAGAATATTGAACATGCCTCTCGTATGGAGCAAGCACATCATCAAGTGAAAGAAGTGTCAGAAATCATCCAACGGTCTTTCAAGCCGGGTGATAAAAGTGGATGTCTATTGATGCATCCATCCAATTTCTGGACCAAGATTCGCCAGATTAGGAGAGATTTTAAGAAAGTCTTAGACACAGCATGTCAAGAGCCACCCTAGCTTTCCAGACTAGGGAATCTTTTAACTCAACCCTCAGAATCAACAAATAGGATTCGAGGAGTTGATCAAAGATAGCAGGAACAACCCCAATCCATCGGAATGGGGACGTTTTCAAATCATCAATCCCCTCCTCAGAGAAATTCAATCTTTTATCGATTGGGGAAGAAGCCTCAAGAGGAACGAAGAGCCAAATTATCAGGAGATTCTCTCCAAATTACGGTTCACCAAGAAGTTCCTAAGGGATCAAACCAAAAAAGGCAATGTCTCATCAGGGGCATGGCAGAAGACAATATCATAGAAATGCTGATAGAATGGATGCAATGCATTATGAATCAATTAATGTCATCAATGCTGTTGTTTCTGATCCACCAGATGAGGCTCATTCAGAGGGATCAGATGAAGAGATTCCTGTTCAAGAAGTTGTACGCACAGACACAAATGAAGATGGTGTGTGTACAAGAAATCAAAGGTTTACCCAAAATCTGGGTGTTCTTTCAAATAACCCACTTCCCCCTCTTCGAAAGGGATCAAACAAGGGGAAGGGAATGAATCAGGTTAAATATCATTCCTCTAGAGAAGGAAAATCGCTCTCACTAGAGAAAAGATTTGTGCAATAAGAGTAAGAAATGAAAGAATTGAGGAGGTTGAATGCAGAACTACTTCAAGGTAGTAATCCTCCTAAGCATGCTGGAGTCAGTCAGTCAAGGGAGTTTGTTGCAGCTTCTGAGATGGATCAAGAATATCCTCCTTTATCACTAGACCCTCACAGGTCTAATCCTATGGGTCAAGTAAAACAAAAATTGGTAGTGCTGCAATCAGTTGCAGTACCAGCTGCCATACCTGTCCAAACTCCAGTCATTGCACCTGTCCAAGTCCAAGTTCAACCATATGTTTCTCAAATGTTAATAACTACCATTGAGTCATTAAAATCTTGGTTAGAGACTATGGAAGGGAAGCGTGCGCAGGTTCAACTAGAAAATAAAGCTTACCCTGAATGGGTAGATTAAATATCTCCCCCATCAAGTTTTGGGAACCCTGTATTCCCTATTTTCAATGGATCAAGAGATCCTGAACAGCATTTGACACATTACGTGTCTTGTTCCGATCCTATGATGGGAACTCTGGAGCAGCAAGAAGCAGTGAAACTCAGATGCTTCGTGCGAACCTTTCAAGGGCTAGCCTTTGTCTGGTACACAATCTTGCAATCCCAGTCAATTACCGGATGGGATGATCTTCGCCAAATATTCCTTCTCCAATTCAGCTCAACGTTGCTAAAGAGAATAGTTTCTGATCTTACAAACTGTAAGAAAAGGGAGAATGAAAGTGTCTCATATTTCATTTCTCGCTTGAAGGGATTAACATATTCCCTAAGCTTAGCACTCCCTCAAGAGGAAATGTTGCCAATCTGTGTGGAAAATCTACCTGACGAATTATGCACACCGTTGATCCCTGCGAAATATACAGGTGGGTTTTGAGACCTTACTTCAATCTCTCAACAAATTTAATATTCTCTTATACAGAATAAGGCTAAATCTCGTGTAATTCCATCATCTCCAGGAAGGAGAATGGGTAAAGCTAGACTGCTACAGTTATGCTTAATCAAGCACCTGTACCTGCTTCTACTTAAAAAACTTCATCATCCCGAAGGGCTCCACCTCTTGAGTATCAACAACAGAGGTTGTTTCATCAATATGATTAAAGAGATAAAATACGAAAACAATTTGAGGATTTGAAAAGCAAAGTTTACTCTTTCTGAAATGAACAAGTTCCTGGTTATTTCATTTTGGCTCTGGAAAATAATTTGGTTCAATTTATAAGGCCCAAGAGGCCAAACAAGGAAGGAGATGAAGACCGTCCCAACTATTTCCCATTTCATCAGATGTTGGGGCATCCCATCCAGGAGTGTTTTGTCTTCAAAGACCTTCTGAAAAAGATGGTCGACTCGGGACAAGTCAAACTAAAAGGCTCTTCAACCCAGGTAGCATGTGTTACTGCTACAGTTCCATAGGAGGAAGGTAAGTAGAAAGAAGTCAAAAGAAAAAATGCACAAAAATATGATGATTGGATGGTCAGAAAGATGATCAACCGAACTCATGCTATTTTGCGAACATAATTGAAGAAACAAATTGTGCCTTCTGCTATGAATGCCGTAGAAAAACCCTCTTCATCAGAGGGAAAATCCTCAAAGAAACGGCACAATTCCAAGGAGGAACAATCAGAATAAGATGAGTATGTGTGAAATCCTAAGCTATCTTTGAATCTAGAAGATTTCATGCCATCTACTTCGAAGCAACGGGCACTGTCCCACCAAACGGCACAACCTAAATAGCCTAATCAGGCATAGTCTTCATCGGATGAGTAGTTGATTTTTGGTTCTGTTAATATGATTCAATTAATAGATCCATATTCCAGTTGTAGTTTCGATTTTGATGAGACCGAATTCCCTATATCAAATAGAGGAATCAAAAGAAGTTCCAGAGGCTCAGGATATAGGGGAAGACATGGATCTTTCAGAAGCAACTATTCCAATTCTACCCCTTCTAGAACTGTGTATGCAGTGGAAACTCGTGGAAGATCCCTTCAGCAAGCTCAACAAGAACAAGAAAGTTCATCCACCAATAGCAAATTCAGTGTTGGCACAGTTATTCTAGAAGACCGGTTGAAGGCTACATCTTCTTCCTCTTAGCAAGTAAATGGATCTAATCAGTCTAATCTTCCAAAGACAGTAATATTACCAACTCCTATCCCGATACAAGATGCATCAACTTCCAAAGCATCAACTTCTAAGACACCTGCTAAACCACATGTTCCTGTTGGGAAACACATACATTTGGATAAAAAGTATGATATATTGAAACACCTGGCCTAATTACTGGCCAAGTTATCAATTCTGGATGCCTTGAATTTATCAAAGGATCTTCGGGAAGCACTCGTTGATGCTTTGTCAAGTCCTTAGGAGTTTGAAACTGAAATTGCTACAGCTGAAGTCTATCACATAGCGAATAATCCTGCAGAATGCCATGCAGTAATATCTTTTACTGATGAATATGAACATGATGTCGTGCATGGACATATTAGACCTTTGTACTTATCTAGCAAGGTCAATGGTGTAGACATCTTAAGAGCATTCATTGATAATGGTTCAGGAGTCAACCTCATGACCATTCGTACACTTCATTGATTGGGCCTCACGGAATCCGATTTATCTCCTTCTTCCATGATGTTACAAGGATATGATAAAAATGAAAAAGAACCACTAGGTGAAGTTACACTCAGAACTCAATTTGGATATCTTGTATCCAATTCAGATTTCATGGTTTTTGATCAAGACTCAGCTTTCAACATCTTGCTTGGAAGACCCTGGCTACATCAACATGCAGTTATCCCTTCATCATACCATCAATGTCTCAAATATTGTTTCGATGGTCATGTTGGGACATTGTATGGTGATAAGGCCCCGTTCAAGACATGTGAATCTCAATAAATTGAGGCATAATTCTATCAAATGAAGGGAAGGGAGAAATCCACAACAAAGGAGATTACCAAAGTTAATGCTCCATATGGTTTGGAGAAGATTCCATTAAATCCATTAACACATGTGAGTACAGATTATGTGTTTCCTATCAATCAAATTGACAAGATATACCCAAATAAAAATAATATTATGGAAAGATCCATAATGTTAATTATGGAAATCGAGCTAGACAACATGGGAGAAATTGGTAACCCAGCAAGCAGTGATGAAAGCCCAAATGGTGATGTCTTCATTTCATCTACTGAAATCCAACAAGTCTATACTTCTCCAATCAGGCTAGAAGAATTTATAGCAACATCGAAGGTGAACAATGATATCAATTCTCAATCCATCATCTCCTCTTTATTTCCCAAGGAAGACCCTTCATCATCAATCGGGTCAGAAATGGAAGCTTCTTCTTCAAGATGTTCAAATTTTAACATCTCTTATGATCATGGAAATTCTGCTTTATCATCTACTATGCAAGTAGAAATGGAATAAATAACACATGTTGAAGAAGAAGAGGAAGATCTCAGAGATGCTCCTCCAGCATTTGAAGAGGGTATCTCTACCACCATGGATGAACTGAGAGAAATAAATCTGGGTACAAAAGAAGATCCACACCCCACTTTAATCAGTGCAACCATGACTCTTGAAGAACAAGAGATGTATATTTCCTTTTTAAAGAAAAATCGAGACATATTTTCTTGGAAATATACAGAGATGCTCGGGCTTGATCCTGATGTTGCTACTCATCATTTGGGTTTACCAGAAGAACATCGAGGGTTTAAGCAAGCCGCGAGAAGAACACACCCAACTTATGCTTCCAAAATTGAAGCTGAAGTGGATAAGCTTATAAAATCTAACTTCTTCAGAGAAGTTCAATATCCAAAGTGGTTGGCTAATATTTTCCCTATAAAGAAGAAGAATGGACAAATTAGAGTTTTCATCGATTTCATAGATCTTAATCGGCATTGTCCTAAGGATGATTTCCCAGTTCTGATTACAGAACTTTTAATTGATGGAACAGCTGGCTATGAAGAACTTTCCTTCATGGATGGATATTTTGGATATAATAAAATTTGAATGCCCCCAGAAGATGAGGAATCCACAGCCTTCAGAGCCCCTCAGGGTGTGTTTTGCTACTGGGTAATGCCCTTTGGCTTAAGGAATGCAGGTGCAACATATCAGCGTGCCATGCATCGTATCTTCAAACCCCTTTTAGGGAAGTTTGTTGAATGCTATGTGGAAGATTTGGTGGTCAAATCCAAACAAAGTTCTAATCACTTGGATGATTTGGAAGTCATATTCCGTAAGCATCGACAACATAATTTGAAGATGAACCCCTTAAAATGTGCTATTGGGGTAACCTCAGGAAAATTTATCAGCTTTGTTGTACGCCATCATGGTATTGAAGTCGATCCTGAGAAGATAATGTCAATCCTTGGTATGTCACATCCTCGAAATTTGAAAGAATTAAGAGGACTTCAAGGACACTTTTCATGTATTCGGCATTTCATCGCCAATTTGGAAGGCAAAAGTTTACCCTTCACCAAATTGATAAAGAAGGGAGTCACTTACTAGTGGACTGAAGAATGTCAAGAAGCATTTGATATTCTCAAGAAATACCTCTTGAGTCCACTGGTACCCATGCCACCTGTTTAAGTAAGACCACTTATCCTCTACATGACAGTTTTAAAGTGATCATTGGGTTCCTTTCTTGCTTAGAAGAATGATGCTGGGATTGAAAATAGCATCTACTACCTCAATCGGACTATGCTTGAAGCAGAAACCCGATATTCAAGTATTGAGAAGTGCTGCCTGGCATTAATCTTTGCAGTTCAGAAGTTGAGACACTACTTGCAACATCATGAGGTCCAACTGGCATCTCGCAATAACCCGCTCAAATTCATCCTTAGTCATCCAATGATTACAGGACGTCTGGAGATGTGGGCAATTATTTTGCAGCAATTTGACATTCAGTATGTGTTTCAAAAGGAAATAAAGGGCCAAGATCTGGTTGATTTCCTAGATGAACACCCTTCAATGGAAGACACATCTTCAGATATTGAACTCCCTGATGAGGAAGTCTTCTCTATTCAAGAAATTCCACAGGCATGGGAAATGTATTTTGATGGTTCTTCCAGATGTCCAACAGGGAGGAAAATGGAAAATCCTAAATTCAACAAAGTTGGATTAGGAATTTTTCTCATTTCTCTAGAAAATGTTGTGTTATCTTATTCCTTCTTATTGTGGGAAGGTGGTACCAATAATGAAGTAGAATACCAATCTCTCATCACAGGCTTGTAATTGGCACTTCAAGAACAAGTGAATCACTTAAAGGTGAAAGGTGATTCAGCCCTGATAATCAAACAATTCAATGGGGATTATGCCATCAGAAAAGAAGAACAAATCCCTTTGTATGATTACATTAGAGAGTTAATGGCAGAATTCCCTTCGGAACTGACATTTTCTTATGTCCTATGATCACAAAATGATCACGATGATGCACTAGATAATATGGCCACAGCTCTGGAAGATCCAAATTGGGACGAGACAACCATCAGTATTGCCCACCATCATGCAATTTCACCTTATGTTCGAATCAGAACAGAGGAAATTAATGAAATTAGTCCCATTCTTGAACCGTATGGTCATAATACAGGATGGATGTCACCTATCAGGGAATACCTTCAAAATGGAACACTTCCACCCGATAGAGATGAGAAAGAACAAATACGGCGACGTGTGTTCAATTTTACTCTTTATGATGGCCCAGATCACCTAGATAAAATTCTCTACAAATGTGGTTTTGATGGAGTTCTCTTCAGATGCATTGATGGTAAAGAGACAATGGTTGTCATGAAAGAAGTGCATGCAGGAGTCTGTGGTGCCCACCAGTCTGGACATAGACTGTCTGATCAGATTCAAAGGCTTGGAAACTTTTGGCCTTCCATGATACAAGATTGTGTTGATTTCGCAAAAAAGTGTCATTAATGCCAAGTACAAGACAACTTCATTCATCAACCTCCAGAGTTTCTTCTTACAACTAAATACCCGTGGCCATTTTCCACATGGGGAATGGATGTGGTGGGCCCTTACCCTTCAGCTACGGCCAAGCAGTTTAAATATATTCTTACTGCTACTAATTTCTTTTCCAAATGGGAAGAGGAAATACCTCCTAAGGAATTCAGTTCTAAATGCATTGTTAGATTCATCAAGTCTAACATCATTACCAGATTTGGTGTCCCTCATACCATATTGATAGAAAATGGCACCAACTTCTGTTCATCCGAGGTGAATAAGTTGTATCAAGAATACAACATCAAATCCAACAATTCATCTCAGTATCATACAGCGGCTAATGGCCAGATAAAAGCCTTCAACAAGACTCTTTCAAATATACTACAAAAGATGGTGGATAAAGATAAGAAATCATGGCCTGATAAAATCTTTCATGCTTTATGGGCTTATCGGACCACCACCTACACTGCAATGCGGTCAACTCCATATTCACTGGTATATAGAATAGAAGCCGTCTTTACCATGGAAGTTAAACTACCCTTTCTCAGAGTATCCATTTGTGATCAGTCATCTATAGATGAACAATCTCAAAAGCGATTGAATGAATTAGAACAGTTAGATGAGAAATGATTGTGCACACTGCACCACTTAGAAGTCTATCAGAATCGAATAGCATGAGACTTCAACAAAAAAGTTCGTCTTTTTTCATTCACTCAGGGAGAATTGGTATTAGTTCTCAGAATTTCAATGATACCAGGAAAGAAACCTCCCAATCTTGAGCCAAAATATGGAGGACCTTACTCAATACATAAGGTCTACTCCAATGGAGATTATTCTTTAATCTCAATGGATGGAGAACTCATCACTACTCCAACCAATGCTAGATTTTTGAAGAAATATTTTTTATAAACACAAAATACAGCAATGGTCCATGAATACAACCTTAAACTATTTGCACATCCCTTATGTACAACATGACGTTAAACTACACCATCTAAGGTCAATGCATATGACCTTAAACTATTGACACTTTCGTCCATCATGACGCTAAACTGTATCATCCCTTTTTCGTCCAACATGACATTAAACTATGAAAAAGTCCCTAATATGTCCAACATGATGTTAAATGGTGTACTCTTTTGTCCTCACTGCATGACATTAAACTGCACAGTCCATGTTTTTTCCTACATGACATTAAACTGTGCATCGTTAGGGTTATTTCTACCTCTTGTTTCTCACAACGAGTATGACTCATGAGAACTTAGAGAAAACTTCAACCATAACACTCTTTTTGGGCTACTAACCATGTGTAAGTCCCAACACTATTTTTTAGGTTGTTTTCCCCAAGGACAACTTGATCACTAATTCATTCTTTAATTGAACTACGCGGACTTTGATCCTTTTCTTCCAGGCTGGGTACGTAGGCAACCTCCCAAGGTTCAAGCCCAAAACCAATCTCTTCACATCGGTTCACCTCCATCTCATACGATATTGATTCATGAAACCACCCCTAGAATCAATATCTTTACATTGGTTCACTTTCATCCTTACTATACGACGTTAAACTATACAACACTTTTGTCTAGTATGACAATAAACTAAAATATTCTTTGATACCCTCACCTGAGAGGGAATCATTATTTACATTGATTTTCAATCATGTTTCATTTCAAAGACTACGTGCATACATGGAAATGCCTGAACCTTTTATCTTGGGTTAAACCATCATTGCACTAAAATCCCCTTTCACACTTCACATGTACGAACCTAATTTTTATAGAGGGTAGGTATAGAACTACGTGGGCTTGATTCCCATCCTTATGGGATACATAGGAACGTTCGAGTGTCCCTCAAATCCAGCCCCAAGTCTTTTGGGCCTAACCCCAAATTCCTCTTTCAGTCCCCTGACTGAAAAGTCCCCATGAAAACATACACTGTGTATTTCTTATAATGGTCCAAGCTCTATGACCCTAAACTAAGATCTCCAATCCTTTTGTCCCACACGACGTTTAACTGTAGTTCAAGAACTATGTATGTCTTGATTCCCATCCTTATGGGATACGTAGTGAAGTACAACATTTCCATTCAGGACCCAACCATAACATGATTATGGTTAGCATTGATCTGTGTATCTATGCATACATTGGACAATACCCATCTTTATGTGTCATAATCCTAACCTTAAATATTTTAAGATCTTTATAACCCTTTTATTAACTTCTAATCACAAATGGCCTAAAATTCTGAGAGTTCTTTTGCCTGACCATACAGCACGTGCCCTTAGGTGGCCTTGCATAAACAGTCTACATAACAGACCTGTCAGCCAAAAGATGCCATTATTTGACTATGCAGTCAATTCCCTTAGGTGGCCCTGCATAATTCAACCCCCTAAAAGGTTAATTAAATAGTGGTAATATCATTCTTGGGAGGAAAACTTCTTTTGTCTTTATTTTTCTTGATAATATGTAGGGACCCACAAAAATATCCATCCTTAACATATTTGTCCCATATCCTTTTTCATGATCTGAAATTATTCAAGTCTATGGTTTATATTCTCCTTCCCTATATTTGGGTCAGACCTTCGTTGGAGTGATATCCATCCAGTTCTTCGATAATCTTGTTTGAAAATATCTTCTCCATATTCAAGTACCTCTTTCCATACATCAAACTCTATACTTTGGAAAATTTGAATCTCCATAAACTGTCACTGGCTTTTTAGCACTAGGAAAGTAAATTTCTGAGATTTCTTTTTCCTGACTATGCAGCACGTGCCCTTAGGTGTCCTTACATAATTAATCTAGATAATGGACCTGCCATCCAAAATATTCTATTTATTTGACTATGCAGCCAATGCCCTTAGGTGGCCCTGCATAATTCAACCCCCTAATGGGTTTGTTAAATAATGGTAACTTCATTCTTGGGAACTAATTCTTCTAATTCCTTTTAGCTCTTTTTCATATCATTCCTCAGATTCAAATATTATTAAGTAATAGATTACATATTTTCTCTCATACTTGAGTATGGTAATATGTTTTCAGATAAATTTTCAAGTAATTGAGTCAATTTTAATCGATTTCGGTCAAATCTATTTCGGCCTTAAACATTAGCCTCTTTATATCCGAAGTTCATGACTTTAAACTGCCCACAAAAGAAAAAGTAACTCTGAATAAAAGTCAAGTTCCAGCTCACTAAACATACATTTTGTATGATTTATGTAATATTGAGCAATTAAAAGATTCAAAGTTTGTAGGGTTATTTACATTAATCCTAGTAAAAAAAATCAAACTATGATCACTAGGCCCATTGGCTTACATAAGGTAGCAGGAAAATAGGTGCACAAGTGATTGAAGAAGAAATCATTCTTTCCATTTGATGCACAAGAATTAGAGGGACATCCACATATTGGATCCTCTTCTCTTTTTCAGGAAATTAAAAAAGGCTGTCGACATAAGTCTTCACTTGATGAACCGCATCCCGAGCTTCATCAGCAGCTACTTGAAGCTCATGCACTCGACCAACATCACTCTTTTCAGCCTGATGGAGTGCTTTATTGACATCCTCAATGGTCCTCATACCATTCGTTTGTGCTCCCTCTAGTGAATTATTGAGTTGGTCAAGTTCCCCAGTAACAACATCTAACTGTTGCTGAAGGTGCATCTTCTGAACGATTTTATCTTTGATCTTATGCTTCAACTCCTTCATCTTGGCAGCATAGTCAGCTTCAGCTCGGGATACAGTTGCCTCAAATTTGCTGATATTGACTGACAACTTTACCCTGGTCAGATCTTCACGACACTTTTTCTCCTGCTACCTTCTTAAGATGACTTGTTTCACCGCGGTATGGATCTCTTGGTATCCAAAACCTCCAAGTCCTAGCATGACGAACTGGGATGACAATCGAGGGATATTTGATGACAGCTCTTCAAGAGGCACTTTAGATATGATTTTCCATATGTTTTTCCATGCCTTGCGTCATGAAAATCTAAGCGCCTTAAGCACCTCCGGGACTGATTCGACATCATCATCATAGGGGGGCATGTAATCTGGGATTAATGCACTTAAGGAAGTGCCTTGTTCTACTCCTTCCCCCCTGATCCTGGTTGCTTCACCTTCTACTACTGTTTGGGTGGAGGTTGAGACTTCACATCCATTTCTATCCATTGATGTTGATAGCCCTGTTTGATCAATTAAAAGTATGATTAGTTTCATAGAATAATGGAAGTTGGTTGTCTATTTTGAAAACTCAGTACAATCATTACCTAACAGTAGATCAGCAGCTTGAGAAGACTCCTCCCCATCTTTCCCAGTTTCAATAGGATCTTCAAGATGGGTCTTAGGAGGTTTTAATAGGTTTAGCTACACTTGAGCTAATGTTTCTGCAATGGTAGGGTTGACATCAATGTCCTCACCCTCTTCAGGCATTGGCAGTTCAACAGCTTCTATGGATGGAACTGCATATTATTTTCAGTCATGATTAGAAGTGTAAATTATAAGAAAATTTACTGGATGAAGGATAACACTCACGCCCAAGGTCTTCTAAATCACATGATAATTTAGCATGATCATAAAATTCTTCGAAAGACATGCCACGATTCATCATTTAATCCAATGATATTTCAGAATCCTGGTTAGTCTCTCCAGTGGGAGCATTTGATGTGTCCTCTTGGCGAACCTAATTTTGTGTCCCCAGACCCTGGAAAAATTCTTTAGGAAAGATGACATATTCATTTTCTGCAGCCGCTAATGATTCTGGTGCAGGTTATTCTCTACTTATTGCAGCAGCAGGAGTAGTACTGAGAATAGATGTTGGCTCTTTTTTAGGAGCAGCCAAGTCAGCCTGAATTTGCATTTGTTTCACAACACCCTCCATGGTCCTCAAAGGAAGATCAATCCGTTCCCTCAGAGGGGAAATTGAAGAATCCCCTGCAATCCCAAGGAAAATGAGTAATCTTTTTCATGGTTTAAAATTCATGATTATCCGAAGGACTTACCACTACTGATAAAGCGTTTAGCGGTGGACTTCCTCCTTTGTCGCCTTTATCCTTTTGACTTTTTGGGAGTGTCAGCAGTCTCCCTTATTGGCACTTGAATTGGTGAATGGGAGGCCATGTCCAACTCTTCATTCACGGCCTACTGGTCTAGAGATATCTGGCCCGGTTTGCGAGGAGATTCATCAGCAGCCCCGATGGCAGTACCACCAGGGCTATATTGTGGAGAAGGAACCTCAGTAGTTCCTTTATTTTCAAGCTGCAAGATGAAGAAAATAACTCCCTTAAGTAATAAAGATTCTAATTAAATCAAGTTTCAAAGAAAATAAGGAAAGAAAACTGACATCTTCAGGAGCCACGTAATCATGCCACTCCTCATCAGTCCCCTCAGCGGTGCTATGATGAATCAATTCCTTCACCCTCTTGGTGACAATAATGGACTCATCAGTGGCATAGATGAGCATTTCCAGCTCTATGATATAAATCCGCACTTTATCAGGGTTATTATCAAAAATGATGTCCGTAGAAGCCAGAAGATTCCCTATTCCAGGGAGTTGTAGCCCCTCGCATAAATCCAGCTAGGCAGTTTCAACACCACAGTATAAACTCTGCCATGTCTGGACAGCCTTCTGTCTTAGATATGAAGGCTGCATGGAAGGTCCTACAATCTTTGACTTCAATTTCTTCCCAGCTTTTATAACTCAGATAGAGAATAAGATAATAAGACTTATTGCTTTATAAAGTAGTAGTGACTAAATTACCACAATGAAGTAACTCACCAAGAGTTGATGGATTAGGTCTCTTGATTCTAACCGGAGGATTATATCGGGCATGAGGCCGCTTTGCCACTTGTTGTGCCTCATCATCCCCATCATGGGTATCTGGTGAATCAGACCTAGAGGAGGAATTTTGGTGAATCAGCTTCAGGTGGGGAAGCATCACCTTCATGAGGAAGGATTTCTTTCTCTACAGTCCTCTTACTTTTCCCCACCTAATAAACTAGGTGATTCATCACCGCTTTAGGGTATGATTCTATCCAATGCTCGGCATACCATGTAGTCAAGTTATGTGCCGCTTTTTTAACTAGTAGATCAAATACCACCCCAGTCTTCTCCCTTGACGTCAGCAGCCACAGTTGCCGAGCAACCATCAGATGTTGCTCTATCCTGACTTGTACTGGGGGAGATACATCAATCTATTGAAGACACTTTAATTGACATGAAAATCTATATAGAGCATAGGCCTCACAAATAATTTCTCCATCAATCCTGGAAACTAGCACACCATCTCTACAAGCTAGCATGTATGCCCTAAAATCTAAGTGGGTTGTTCCATTATCAACAAACCGCCCAGTTGGCGGATTTCCATAGGCAACGAAGTTGAATTCCTTAAACATTCTCAGCCTCACTTTAATTTCATAGGAATTAAGATCTAATGGAGCAACTCGAGAGAATTCTTGCACTGACGACCTGAAAGAACTTCCAGGAATTTGTAATCCATTCTATACATTGTAAGTCCGGAAGTGAGTGGCGATCCATCCACATAAAACTTGGAATGGTCCCACTATTCTTAAAAAAGATTTACCCATGAAGACATGAAGTAAACTCCTGTGAATCTTTGCTAAAATGGGGGTAGCCAACCCAACCATTTTTCCCTCAGCTAACTTTTCCGCAATGACGAATGTCCCTGGCCTGATGCCTCCCTTCGAATCCCTGACTGGAAAGAGATAAACGCTAAGCCACAAATCCAAGAAGCCCGCCAGACGAGTCTTCTTCGGGATCCTTTAATTTACCACATATCCCCATTTCTCAAACTATCATGCTTCTAGAGTTGGCCAGAATGTTCCAGGAGAACCCCTATTCTGAGGTTTTGGGAAGGTGGTAGGAAGGGTGGGCCTCTTATCCTTGGATTTATTTTTCTTGGATCCTTTCTCCTTCAGCTCCTTTTACTTTGGCTCCTTCTATTTCTTCTCAATAAGAAATATATTTATCCACTCCTCCGGATGAATATCCTTTCTAGAATGAGTTAAAGAGGTCTCTGAACTCTTGAGCCTATGGAAGATTTTAAATACTTCCCGAGCTAAAGTAGGAGTCTTCTCTAAATCATTCTAAGTCACCTTAGGAGGAATGAATTCATCATACATGTCACCCAAAATTGGAGCCCCTGAGATGTTGTGGATATCCCACAGAATGATGCCTAATTCTCCATGAGTCAGATGGAAAGAATTAGTTTCTGGGATCCAGTGGCTGAGTATCTTCGACATGAAGTTATCACGTCTGTAAACATATGTTTGCCCAACCCAAACAGCTTCGTATATCACTACTCCTTTAAAATCCTCAAAAAACTCTGCACAAGTTTGTCGCACCCAGTATGCACACATCCAAGTTGTCTTCACACCTCCCCCAGGACGGAAGTCCCAACTTTTCTTCCAGCCTTTGGATTGATTCATCTGAGCATTTTGGAAGATTGAAGGATGACAATGTGGTTGCAGCTTAGGCTTATGAGGTTTCAGATCTGGCATACAAGGGCTATGATGCATCATGTGGGCCTTCTCCATAGTTAGAACATTTATAAATCCTCCTCCACATGAGATATTTGCTGAAGCAAAGTTGGTATAATTCTGAAACCAAGAAATTGGGAGATAGTTCTTTGCTTCTGGAATAGTGACTTCTCGCAGATGACCATAGCCATACAAATGCAGATAAATGCTTTGGGGGAAGTCACAATAATATTTCTTGAGATACTTATCCAAATCCATAAGAGTGCTATTTTTGACGGTATAATAATCATGGCCAATGATATCTATCATATCATCAATATGTTTGCTTTCCAGTTTATCATCTATTCTGATTATCCTGAGAGCCATTGATTCTGCACAAAAATTGAATAATTAACTCTTAATTAATTTTATTTTTCATAAACTTTTTGAAGGAATTCAGAAAAAATGGAAAAGGCATTAAGGAGCGCAAGTATAAAACTTGTCGTGCAAGTGTGGATATGTCGCACAAGTATAATGTGTCACACAAGTATTTGGCATGAATGTATCACCATGCAGGTCCATATACCTTGACAGTAGCATGACATTAAAGGAAAAGAAAAAAAGAGAGAAACTTGCTCGGCGGATATGACCTGCGTAGCGAGAGATCAAAAATCCGAAGTTCTGTGCAATGCACGACAAATGAGCGCATATATATAGGCCAGGCCGGCCACTTGCGCGCCTACAGCCAGCGCGCTCCAGCCCTATGTGACTCGCACCTGCGTGATGATGGTTGCGCGGTGAACACCTGCACGCCTCTTTCCCTTTGGTTTTCTTCTTTTCCTCAGAGTCACATCCTTATTATTTCGAATCCAACTCTGAGGGGGGACTTTTGTTGATTCTCCTTTTCATCACATTGTCTAAAAGAATGGAAAGGGAAATGACTTAGCACAAATTGATTCATCCTTGGAAGAAAACATCAAAAATCGACAAAGGAATGAAAAAAGGAGTCAAAAGACCTAGGTTCGCGCAAGTTACCTTACTGTCGCGCAAGTATACTTGCACGCCACCTAATGGTAGTGAAAGTGACTTGCGCACCCTAAGTGATAACCGCCCGGGGTCTTCTCCAGCCTATAAATACCCCCGGTGGCCCCCCATGTCGGGAGGAATTTTTCCAAAATTCAGATACAGAGCTCTGAATGCCCAAGTATCTTCTTCAGGTCTTCCAAACACTTATAAGGTAATTATTTACCTAGAATGGAAGGTCTAAACAAGAGGAGTAAGGTCTAAGTGTTATAATTCACTAACACTTGCACGCCTAAGTGTTTTACCCTTAAGGGAAATGGACACACTTGCGCGCCGCCATACTTCTTCACAAGAACTTGCGCTCCATCTTCTAGAAAGCCTCTAGGGATAATACCAAGGGTTTGAGCCAAGTCTCACCCAAGTATTACCCTAAGGGATGAAAATCGCACAAGTACCCATGTGCCGCGTAGGTATACCTACGCGACCAGGGACTTTCACGCCCACGCAGTACCTGCGTGCTTGCCAGGACTTGCGCGCCCCTATCTTTTTGGGTGCCTTTCCTTCCCATTTCACCCCTCTTATTCCATTCCACCTATACTGTTCAAGATTCAGTCTTCAAGACACTCTTCAAAGACATTTATGGCATGATTTCTTGATTTGACTTCCTTATCTGAACGGAAATCCGTGGAATATCTCTCAAAACCTAGTGATTTACACATCTTTACATCGCTAAGGATAGCGAGTTCATTCATTCAACCTCATCCTTTAAAGATGAGAGAATCTTTAACTTGGGCCTCCTTCTCAGGAGTAATCCCCAGTCATAATTTCCCTTAAATATGGGCATCCTCCTAGGAGTAAGCCCCAAGTCCTCTCTAATATGGGAATTCTTTTCAGGAGTAAGCCCCAATCTTAAAATTCCCAAATATGGGAATCCTCCATAGGAGTAAGCCCCAACCAAAATTCTCTTAACATGGGATTCCTTTTTAGGAGTAAGCCCTAGTCTCAAATATGGGCATCCTCTTCAGGAGTAAGCCCCAAGTCCCTTAATTTTTCATGTCCCTTAACCTGGGCCTTCTTCTCAGGAGTAAGCCCCACCCTTAATCTCTCTTAACCAGTGTTAATTTCATTTTGATTTCGGCTTCCTTCTCAGGAGTAAAACCCAATCATAAGTCCCCTCCTAACTTGGGTATCTTCCTTAGGAGTAATCCCCAAGATTAGAGTATCCAAATATCCATAAAGCACATATAACTTTATGGATTATGTTTCTAGATTTCTTCCATGATTTAAATCTTAATCCTCATCTATTTGGGTATTCATACACACATAATCCCCACATCATTGCATCTTTCGTGGCACAATTGTTTGGTTTCACCAATACCTCTTGTTTCTCACACCGAACATAACTCACGTGAGCTTAGAGTGTAAAGGTAATCATGACATCTTTCTTTGAGCCATCAATCATGCATAAATATCATACTCCCTTACTCGAACTACGCGGGTTCTGATTCCTTTTCCAAAAAAGGATACGTAGGTAGCCCATCTGTAGGTACGATCCCAACTCTGAAATAATCCATGTCCTTCTTAATGACAATAAACTTCAAGTGCCCCACTGAGTGGATTTAAAACCAGTATGGTCATCATAATGACCAAGAGACTTTTATGTATTGAAGGATACCACTGGATAAGAATCTCTAAACAAATATAGATGATTATCTATCGATGAAGAACCTCGAATACATATAAAAGATTCTCTAAATTTCTTACATATCAATCATTGATTGTCAGATCTAAAGGAAATCTCATTTTATACTGGGTAATGTAATAAGGATTCACGAATATAAATTAAATCTATAAAGAGAGTCCCAGAGTAGACAATAATTTCCCTAAAAAAGGCGTGATGAGTCTGACCTCCCATCCTCTCGACCAATGCAAATTCCTAAGCCTCATCAGTCCATAACTGATGAGCTCCTACCTTTGGAAAGTAGGTTCAAATGGATATGGAATCATTGGATGTTTCCAGTTCTACAAACAAACCCATTAGAAACCGCTTGGAATGTTTGAATCTTAAATCAATGAGATCATCCCCAATTCCAGAGAGAACAAAAACCCAACTCATTTTGTTCATAACTATAAATCCCAAATCATTCCCCATTGGTGGGAAATGTGAGTGTGGGTGTAGTGATTAACATCTTCTTCATCTATTTAAAATTTTCTTCATATTAATTAGTCTAGAAAAACATGAATCCCTTCTAATTAATCTTGGTTAGTGGGATTGAAAATCATGATAAGTTTCTCAAAAATTGACAATAGTACCTAGGTAATCCCAGGAAACATCAAATTTTTATCCAATATGTTATAACTGACCATCCGTCAATTAACTCAGTTTTTGAAGGATCCATAGATATACCTTTATTGGTGATATCATTTTCCAAGAAATTTACTTGTCACAACCAAATATAACATTTAATATAATTCAAAAATAAATTGTTCTTTCTGAAAGCCTTTAGTACATAATTCAACTCCTCCTTATGTTCCTCCTTGCTTTTGGAGTAGATAATAATATCATCTATAATTACTACCAAAAACTTGTTGAGTTAATACCTAAAGACTCTATCCATTAATTACATGAATATTTCTATAGAATTAGTGAGTCCAAATGAAATCACTATGAACTCATAGTGCCTATACCTAGTATGAAAATTATTCTTGGGGATATCCTCATTCTTAAACATTACTTGATAATGTCCCAAATGAAGATCCACCTTATAAAATATCAGGATCAATATAGTTTCTCAAACAAGTCATCAATACGTGGCATATAATACTTATTATTTATTTTGGTTTTGTTGAACTCTTGATAATCAATGTAGAGGGGAATTAACCCACCCTTCTTGATGTAGAGGACTAGTTCACCCTATGGTGAAGCACTTGGATGTGTAAAACCTTTATCCATATTATCCTGTAATTATTTATTCATATCCTAAAGTTTAAAAATTTCTATTATATATGGAATCTAGGATATTGGAAAAGCTCTAGGTATGGTATTGATTGATAAATCAACCTCATGGATTGGGGTAAGACCATAAAATAATTCAGTAAATGCATCAATGAATTCCCTTACAATGGTAATGTCATCATGGATGATATTTTTTTCAGTATCAATTATTTGACCTAGATACACTTTATCGTAAGGTAATAATATCCATGCTTGAGATGTTAGTACCAGAGAATATTCATCCTCCTCCTTGAAATTATATAGAATCAGTGGGTGGTTCACAATATAGAGGGTGATTTCCCTCTCTCATGAATTTATGTTGGCTCTATATAAGGAAATCCAATACATACCCATAAAATTATATCAAATTTTGATAAAGGGGGAATCATATAGTTTTTTAGGAAGTTAAAAAAACATATATGGATAGGGGAGGAGTTATATACTTGAGATGTAATAATTACCCCATTTGTTTATCTTCATTGATAACTCAACTTTCATGTTTTTAGGTAGTGTTTTAATAGTTATACTAAACATGTGTGACAAAAGAGAATTCATATAACCAGAATCAAATAGTATGTTCAGTATTCATAAATTAATAACTACCAAATCTTTCAACAATTCATCATCAAGATCCAACTCATCATGTTTTATTGAATAATCTATCCCTTGTTCTATAGGACTTAGAGGTTGTTGTCATTGGTTTTCATAAACAACCATTGGGTTAGGTTATTGATTCACATTGTCTCTTTACTCCTTCAGGTTGAAACATTGTAAAATCGGTTGAGTGTTGACCAAATCAATACTTTATTCCATCACATTGGTGTGTTTCTCCCATCAATAATCTATAGAAAGGTTTCCTTCCATCCGGTACCTAATGCATTTCCTTATCCCCTTCAAAAAACTTCTGGGGTGATACTTACCACACTTTTGACAAGTGGGATGATATACTTGCTCACCATCATGAGTTTTACCATCACACCACCAAAATTAAAATAAATTATCTACATCATTTCTCTAGTCCAAAGAGACCCTTTAGATTTACTAATATCCATTCCGAATTTGAGTTCACATTGAACAATTTCCTCATATATGTTGAAGTACTGAATGGATAATATTTTTTTATAGATTCATATTTATCCCACCAAAGAAGTAGCCAACTTTATATTCAAGGGGAAATGAAAAATATGGAGGTGTATCATGCTAGTATTGAGAAGTTTTCCTCACAAACCTTGATGGATTTGTTATCCTTTTTCTTGAGGATAAAGAAATATCTCTCCCTTTTTAGTCAGAGGGTGTGAGGAAAATATTTTTCAAAAAACATTTTCTATAATTCCTTCCACTCCATTACATAGATATCTTCTTTAGGATTAATATTTTTGACCAATATCCACCATTGATCAAATCCTCCCACCAAATGGTAAACAAACAATGCAATAATCTATTTATCAGAGCATTTAAGGATAGAGAATATCCTTTCAATGGAGTTTATTAATTTCTCCATGATTAAGGGATTAGAATATCCATTGAAATTCAGAAGACTTTATCACATGAAGGTCTCAACTTAAACTTTATATTTCTTAGGGAGATTTTAGAGTTCCTCTTGGTTTATGATTTGGTTAAAAAATTAAGTCAATTGAGAAATAATTATTACAAAGTATGCGATTTATTTTCCCATCATGTTTGGAATTTTATTTGGATTGTCATTACATTTTCTTCACATTGGTTTTCAACTCAGTTCCTGTTATTCCTAGCCATTGACTAAAATAAAGGGAAAATTAATGATGTGTATTTTAAACTACTAAACAGATAAATTGGAAACCATGACCATTAAAGGGATAAATCATAATAGATATATATTATTTAACTTGCAGATTTAAAGGTTTTAATCTAAGATATCCATGATCTATTTACTAACATAAAATCTTAGGGAAATTTTTTCCCATAATAATGGTTCATATAAAGATTGTGAATTTAAAAGAGCATATTCCCTAGGTTTTTAAAACTATGTGTGCATCTAGGCCCATTGTTGTGCATTGGGTAATGATTAAGTCTAGCTTAATGCTCTATTTTCATATTTATCACCCCATGTACATCTTTGTGAGAGCCACATCCACTTATAGTACAATACATGGATTTATTTACTTAGAAAAACCCAAATCTATACTTTAACAAATTTAGGGATGTTTCCTTATGTTTATAATTATCTATAAGGATTTTTCTTGTGTTTTATAATCCTAATCCCCAAAAAAAATATACTTTTCTCTAATTCCAACTATGAAAAGATGTATTTTAATACAATTGATTTCATGATTTTTTATATAAAGGTATAAATAATACAATCACAAAATAATATGAATCCAATAGTATTTGGGAAAATAAGCACATATAATTACAAATTTATATATGGACATAATTATATTATTTAAAACTTCATTAACATGCCCCAAAAATCACATCGTTCTTCTAAAACTACATGGGATAACCTGGGGATGTACATAAAAAAGGGGAGAGATATAAATCCCAGTAAGGGAATAAAAAATTCAATGCATAATGTAAATAAATACAAGTGTTCAATGGGTAATATCAAGGTAATATAATAGGTTTGATAATTATAATCTTTAATAACTAGGAATGATATAACATGAAATCATAAAGGCAACACGGGAATGTGGAAAAAACATAAAACATGGAATCATAAACATAAGTCAAGGATAAACACCAAGAAAACATAACATAGTGTTCTTAGGATAACCTCCCACACACCATACATATAATATCAAGAGATTAAAAAATTACCCAATGAATTGGAAGGCTATATACTTTTTTCCCACCCATCACTTTCATATCATGTACATGTATAAGTGTTTCACATAGATCATACAACATAATGATGTATTTCATCACCTTTAGTTCTATGATTAAGGAGTTTGTGATAAATACATGTAATTCCAAAATAAATGAAGGATAGAAACATTTAGGTGAATACTATTGAGTGGAAATGGGGATGGGTATTCACTACACAATTGTTTGGAAAGAAAAATCATAGGATAATTTTCTACAGCATAACAGTGGTACTTAAGATTCATATAAGGTCTTAATGATAAAGAAATAGGTATCTCATAAATTGGAAATAATAATTACGGTAATAGGGATATGTAATAACATAAGAAAAAAAATTAAAATTTGGGAAATAGAAGGCACAAGATAAAGGTTCTTGAATAAGGATGAGAAGGAGAGGATATGTTACCTTGAGAGGGAACTTTTAAAATATTTTGAGGATTTTCTTAAGAGATTGTGGAACCTTGAGAAGACTATAGAGAGGTAAGGGAAGATTAATTTCAATATTAATGTATTTTTATTGAATAGAAAAATTAGTATGGGTGGTTTTATATAGAAAAAGATAGTAGAATTATTTATTAAATCCCAAAATTAGGTTTTGGACTCTATATAATAAAGTAATAAAACCAAAATCCTTACTAGGTTTTTTTTCTAAAGTGAAGTGGTTTTCATTATTTTACAAGTGTAATAACTGATATTATTAAAATAATACCCCTGGTGATGTGGAAGTGAGTCATGTTTACAAATAATTGATTTTAAAACCTTACAAAAGCATATAGGTCTTAGAGAATTCATTAAGGGAAACACCATATATTTATACCATATTTAATTTCGACCAAATTTTTTTTTGAAATCACTATAAAATATGAAATAATCACTTTTGGATAATTTCGAAATTACAATTTTAAAAATAATATTTATTTTATCCAATATTTATTTAAGTATGAGGATTGATACTTTCAAATAAAAAATACACATTTATCGAGAAACACTTATTTTTTTACAATAAAAGTGTTTTAACACTTATAAAAACGTTATTTTGACATCATAAAATTTTATTATCATTTATATTTAATAAAAATTATTGAATAAAAATATTTTATTAAAATAAAATTTATTTTGAAAATACTTGATTCTATTAAAATAATGTATCTTGATTGAAACTATACATTTCCTTAAAATGCAATTTGTGTTTCATCATATCAAAATATAATTTTTATAAAAATCATTATCTAATCATTCAAAAAATTAATAATAATAATAATAATAAAGTATAATTATAATAATTATTTTATTAAAAATAAATATATACAAATTCATACTATCAGGGTCTAGATAAAAATCTTTTTATTACACTAGTAAATTCCCTATGAGTAAGTTGTTTGATTGTGTGATTTCCATGTGGTGGTTCAGTGAACATGGTTTGGTCTATGATCTCAATGAGTTTGAACTTCTCCCATAAATGGTTTTTCTCATGATTCATTTATTTAATCTCAGCTTGAGCTTGGTCAAGGGAAAATCCCAGTGATGCTATCATCCTCAGAAGCTCCGATAAATGAGCTTTATAGGGTAGGATCCTACTAGTTGAGGCCATCGCTTCTCCTGTATGTGTCGATTATACTTTATCGCAACCCTCTATATATATAATAGTCATATGATAGCTATTAAATGTCTATATTATCAATAATTATGATTCTTAATAGTCTTTTAAATCCGACAGCATATAACATTCCAAAAAAACTAAAGTAGTGCATGTTTTTTCTATAACTTTATTACTTAATAATGTATTTATTTATTAAAAAAAAGAATTTCATTTATAAAAGTTTGGTTCATTAAATTATTCACTTTTTATAATACATTCTTTGGGCTAAGAACCTTTTCTAATCCCTCATAAGGGAGAAACACCAATTTACCCAGGTCCCACACATGGGAACCAACTCACCCTGGTCTCATACATAGAAAATATCTATGCCTACTATTTTCCAATCAACAGATGCATAATCCCCAATTTGGTGTTTTGAAATAGAAAAGAAGTTAAATGTTGGTGGCCCTCATAGAGTAATATCCTAGTATTTATTTTTGGATACCCTTTCATAGCCCCTCCCTCATCTATTAATAGGAAAGGAGAAGGTTTCATAGGTAACACTTCCCAAAGTAATCCCCCTTCCTTTACTGTAGGATGTCATACCCCTCATGCCTTACAATATCATATCCCTTATCCATCAGTGGGAGAGGAGTGGGTTATTTTGGGAAAACCTCCAAGAGTAATCCCATAGTATTTATTGTAGGATTTCATACCCCTCCTTCATTTCAATATTACCTCCCTCATCTAATAACAGATGAGGAACATAGTTTAACCTCGGGCTTCCAATTCATGTGTAAGTCCTATTTGAAACCAACTATGAAATGTGATTAATATGATAATGTTCCTTGTTTCTCACACCAATCAAGAATCACATATGATTAAGGATCCAAGTAGATCATATCACTAGCATAATAAAAATTCTATCATTTGGCCTCCTCTTTATGTGTAAGCCTCCACTGTACCAGACTACATGAGATTTGATTCTGATACCAATGAGATAAAAAGGATGCCTTCTTGAGATCATGCCCTAAACTATAGGGATACAATCATTATGGTTCTTTAAAATTATAAAAGGCCACTCATGCATAATCTCCACACCAGTATTTTCTAGGTACCCTTCACCTAGACATCCTTATCGAATTATGTTAAGCTGTTTGGTTTTATCCTTATAACATAAACTTAAATGGTATGGAATTTACAATTAATTATCAATGAAATTTGTGTATTATTATTCCTTTCATGACGATACATAGACATCCCTACCATGGACCCAACCCCGACACCAAACCAATCACCACCTTCCTAGATGACTACAAATTCTAATGTGCCCAATTATAATTATTTAAATCATAGTTCCTTGAAAAATTGAATTAAGAATTAAAAATGGAGAAACTTTGATACATAAAGATTGATATTTTTTTAAAAGGATGATAACTTGGCATAAAAAAACCAAAGCACAATTATTATTAAAAAAAGAGTTTACAGGAGTCTAAAATACATGGTCATTTTACAGCCTTTTTCATGTTAGGGCATAAGATCAGCAGGGAGGTCTTCAAACCAAGTAGTTTCTTGATTTAATCCCATGTTGTCCATGGAATTTGAAACCGTGTTTGCTTCTCAATAAACTTGCATGATGATATAGTTGATATTTTTAAGCATAAGAGTTCAATCCATCCAATGAATAGTAATTGGAAAACTAGTATGAGTTATTCCATTCCAAATATCTTTCATGATAGTCATCGAGTCACTTTTGATCTAGATATTATTCCTTCCAAGGTTCTTGGAAAAGGAAATAGCATGTATTAAACTCATCATCTCAACTTCAAGAGTGGTGGAAATTCCACATCTACCCATGAAGCATCCAAGGATCTGATCGAGGTGATTCTTGAAGATAGAACCACATCCCGTTGGACCCAAATTTCCTTTAGAGGTGCCATCATTATTAATTTTGATCCATATGGGAATATGAGGTCTCTATAAAACTTCCAGAGTGTGACGAGGTTGACAGAAATTTCCTTTAATCCATATACATCGCATTATTCCAAAGTCATGCACAATGTTGTGATAATGACCCTTTTGCATCGAAGCAGCTTCATGTATGGAAATAAGGTACCTCATTTGACCTTCATTTTGATTGGGTGAGTAATTGTTATGAATAAAAACATTATGATCATACCACATCACATGATGGAGCTCAAAAACCGTAGTTAAGAAAAGGTTCTTGATTTGTTGAGAGCCTTCCATTTCTACACATTTATTAAGTTGAGTTTTGACAGAGTCAATAATCAACCATATAAAATCCAAAATGTCAAGAATATATTTCCAAATAGCATAATAAGTGGCACAAGAAAGAAATATATGGTTATAATCTCTTCTGTGTTTATTACAGATTTTTCACTTAGAGAAGAGCTGGATTCCAAATGATTGGAGGCAAGTCTCTCTGGGGGATCTGTTGTGAGAAAGATTCCATATGAGATTGAATTTTGAAGGTTTGATCCAAGACTTTTTGAAATGTTTTATCCAACTATAATCACTCTTAGAGATATTAAAATAACGATTATATAAATTTTTATAATTAAGCATACCATTGGGAGTAGGTTCCCAAATTAAAAAAAAATTAGTGTTTGTGAAAAAGTAGTTATCAATGACGTTTAGAATAGTATCACGGAGGTGATCATGTTGATATTTAAGAATTTTCCTAATAGATCAGTTTGTATTATCAAGGGTTTAATTAGAAGATATCATAGAAATTAAGGTTGTGCCAGTCCAGTTATCCAACTAGAATTTCATGGAAGAATCTCTCGAGACCATCCATCTGGAATTATTCATAATATTAGAGAAATATTGTTTTATGGATGAACAAATAAAGGAGTTATTGAATTTTTATTTGACCATCTTATGTTTATAAAGAAATCTATTTTTGAGTAAAGTAATATATTCTGAAGTATTGTGAAGAAGTTTCCAAGTGAGATGAGATTAAAGGGCTTCATTAAATTACATTATATTTTTTTTACACTAATACCACCATTTTCAATAGGTTTGCAACAAGTTGACTAGGGGAAAATAACAAGCTTTCTTTCTAGAATACTACCAGTCCAGATGAAGTTCTTTACAGCAGTGTTCATTTTTTTGATAAGACCAATAGGCCATTTATAAACCATCATAGAATAGATAATCTTGGAGAAAATAGTGGATTTGACAAGGAAAGTCCGACCTTATAGAGAGAGATATTTACCTATCCAAGAAGAAAGATGGTTTAGAACTTAGTCAACAATAGTCACAAAATGGTTAGACTTGGGCCTGCCCCAAAAAATGGGAACTCCAAGATAAGCGAATGGGGGAGTACATTCTTTCAGACCAAGGTTATTAATGATGTTACATTTTCTTCTAGAAGGAATATTATTTACAAAGAAGATGCATGATGTGTTCCAACTAATGGTTTGACCAGAAACATATTCACAGTGAGAGAGAATTTTTTTGAGATTAAGAATGTTTTTTATCACCTTGAAGGAAAAGGATGTTATCATCCACATAAAAGAGGTGGGTGGGAGTATTCACAATCCTAGAAACATGGATGGGCTTCAGCTTATTCTGGTCCACCAAATTGGTGATCAAGAGACTAATATAGTCTTCTACTATCGAGAAGATAATGGAAGAGTGGGGGTCAACTTAACTAACACATTTGGTGCATTTAAAATAGACCTTGGGAGATCCATTGATCAGAGTGTATATAGACACCGATTTGAAAAGAGTTCTGATTGAACTGATAAATGAGGCACTAAAACCAAATCCTTGAATAACCTTGAAGATAAAGTTCCTTTACATGTTGTTAAAAGATTTTCTGATGTCAATTTTAATAGAAATATTACCTCCTTTATTAGATTTATTCAAGGTATTTACACATTTAGTGGAAAGATAGATGTTTTCTTGAATGTATCTACCCTTAATAAAACCAAATTTTTTTCCAGGAGACAATTTTTTCCTTGATAGTTGAAAGTCTATTTTCAATGATTTTGGTGATGATTTTATAATGGGTGTTAATGAGAGAAATGGGTCTAAAAAGTTGAATCTCAAAATCATTATCCACTTTTGGGATCAAGGTGACAAACTAAGAATTAAGAGCATAAGGAAGAAAACCATTGGAAAAAAAGGATTTGACAAGATTACAAAAATCAATATGAATCACATGCCAATAATGTTGTAAGAAACTGTTATTGAATCAATTACGACCCAGGGTACTATCATGATTCAAATTAAATATGGTGTCTTTAATTTTATGATCCAATGTAGTGGTGAGAAGGAAGGTGTTGTACTCATCAGTGATCACCATCAGAATGACCTCAGGAAAGAGTTCTTTGTTGATATCAGGACCATTGAAGAGGGATTTATAGTAGGAGACTATGTGGTGAGAAATGTCATCTTCATTGTCAAGAAACTTTTCCCCATCCTGTAGAAAGGTTAACTACCTACAAGACTTCTTGATTCATTGAAAATATTTATAGAACATAGTATTTCTGTCACCATCTGATAATTATTTAACTTTAAATGCTTGTTTCCTCATATTTTCTTTAAAAGTGAGAAAAGTGTTAAGTTTAACCACAAGGTTTATTTATTTAGTAGGATCAATGTTGAGGTCAGAGATAGTATTATTGTTTTTTTGAGCATTGATTTCTTTCTCAAGAAGAATGATGTCATTGTTAATTTTTTTTTCTTTGTAGCTACACCAACTTTTTAAAGTCTGTTTGAGATGTTTTAATTTGAGGGTACAAGCAAGGGCATCATTGTTGCATGACATGGAAGAACAAAAGTTTTGGATGATATTAGTGAAATCTACATAAGAGAACCACACATTGTTAAATATGAAAGGTAAACAGGGTTTTATGTCTTTATTAGTTACATTGATCAATATGGGGTTATAGTCAGAGTTCATCTTGTGGAGAGTGGTGTTGAAGATGGTGTCCCATTTATCTAAGGCATGAAAATTTATGGAAGCTCTATCCAGCTTAGAGGCAAACAATAGATTGTATTGTCTTCTATATCATGTGTATTTCTCACCAGTAAGATTAATTTCAATGTGATTATTTTCATCAATTGAGGCTTTAAATCCTCTCATAGATATAGAAGAATGATATGGTCCAATTTTCTCAGTTGAGTTGATAATGGCATTAAAGTCACCAATAAGAACCTAAGGGGAATTAATATTAGATCCTAGATATTAAATATAATTCCAAAGATTTATCATTTATTGGTATCTATTCTTAGCATAAAAAAAGAGAAAAATAAGTGTGTGCCATCCGTATTAAAATTGAAAGTAAAAATATGATTAGAAACATTAAAAATACTAACATTCCGTAAATAACAGTGCGAAAAAATCTATAGAGATTCCAAATTAGAGGTATATTTATTTACACTAGTAAAAATATAATTATGCTAGAATATATGAGAATACTTGGAAGAGAAAGTAATTTTGGTCTCAACAATATAAAATAACATAGGATGATGAGTGTTAACCATTCTTTTTATAACAATAAACATGTCAGAGTAGGCAAAACCCTAACAATTCCAAAATAGAATCGTCATTTAAAACTGAATTTAGAGTTAGAAGTACCATTTTTATTTTTCCCCAAACCTTTATTTATATAATACCTTCTAAACTTTTGAGAATTATTAGTATTAGTGGTCTGTTCTTATTCATTGGAAGATATGGAAGGGGGGTTGTTTGAATTTTTTACCTTAACATTATCCTTAGTAGGTTTATTTAATGAAGCATTTCGAACTGAGTCTGTAGAGTTCTTATTGCACAACATCAAAGAAAATTTATTTTGATTAGATAACAAGTTTTGAGAGTTATATGGACTATCAACATTATCTATAGATTTAATACCATCAAAAAGGATATTCTTACCAGGAGGAATAGGTTTACATAGATCCTTCAAAGCTACTATGTCCTATGGTATGATATTGCAGGAGACTGGAGAATCTACTTTTATCTTCTACACACTAGAATCAAAATGAGCATAGAGTTTGACAGTGTCCAGAGAAAATGGAAGACACTGCATCCGCTTAGTGGAGTTACTATTTTCTTACATTTTCATAGTATCATGTATCGAGGGTGAATTCCCCTTTACAGGTTTTATAGATTCCAGGGTTTGAGAAATGGTTTTGTTAACTTTGGTAGTTTAGGGTTGTGCCTTGGCCTGAACATTCTTCAAACTAGTAGGTAGGTTACCAGGTTCTATAATAGTGGTATCCAGAATATTAATAGAGAAATTTGAGGGAAGAGGAATAGAGGTACCTGGATCCTTTGAAGTGGTTGTGTCCTGTTGTAGGTCAGTGCTAGAGATTGGATGATTTTCATTAGACTCCTCCACACTAGACACATCTGGGGAAGAGGTCTAGACAGTTCCCATAGTAGGTGGAAGACAATGCATCTGTTCAATGGAGTCATTATTTTTTCAACATTTACATATAATCTTGTACCGAGGGTGTATTCCACATTATCGGTTTTACAGATTCTAGGGTCTTGGTAACAGTTTCATTAATATTAGTAGTGATGGTCTATGACACTCCTGAACAGCCTTCAGGCTAATAGATAGGCCAGTGGTATCAATAAATTTAGAGTTATAAACATAAATGTTGTGATCAAAGGGAAAAGAACCTAAGTCATTTGATTTATTTTTGATCTCATTTTTCATCCCTAGAGTAGCAGTGGCCTTCAAGAGGGAGGGTTCCTAGATCTTTCCAATACCCAAAGCTGAGTAGGTGTGTGTATATATAGTTTTCTTAGAATTTGATCCATGGAAATTATCTATGTGAATATTTTCAGTGCATGTGTTGTATGTATTTCATTCCTTTTATTCAATTGGATATGTTTTATCCCTCATATCCAGTGTATTTTCAGTAGTACTAGTTAAATTAGAGAATAAAACCTATTCTGGTTGATAGGTACAAATTTTTTTCTTCTCAAGTTCATGGTTGGAAAGCCTAAGAGTATCTAAAACAAGATTCTTTATTTCTTCTAAGAGGATTTTTTATTTATTAGAGTTATCTTCCTCTTTAGCAACATCTACCCGGGTTATACCCTAATTCTCCCCTGAGTATATGAAGTTGTGTTATTTCTTCACCCATATTTCAGATTTATTTTTAGGAGGTTCAGGTATATCTAACATGGGAGATTTATATTTTCTATTTTTCTTTATTTATTTCCATTCATTTTTAATTGGATGAGTTACTTGTTTCCTAACCACCCTAAAATTAGATATTGTGTGTCCAATGATCTTGAAAAGCTCCCAAAAGTGATATTTTATTTCATATTCTATTCTAATTTCAGTTTTTTAGTCATTAGCATTGAAATTAATTAATTTGGGAAGCTTTGAATCAAGATTAATTTCCACCATTACCCTCACAAAGAGGCCAAGGTCAGAATTTAGGTTATTTGATCAATTTTGAGAGAATATCCAATACATGATACAATATCATTCAGTATTTTTGGATTCCAAAAGAACCAATTCAGGCCATATAGTTTGAACCAGACTTGTGCCATGGTATTCCTATATTTTTGCGGGTTGAAAGCATAGTCCCATTCATATATTCTAAGAAAACCTGGTTTTAGATTAATGATTCCAATTTCCCAAACCTTCTCTAGATCTTTGTGTGATTTAAACAAAATGTGATAATAGACTTTACCTGTTGGAATCAGTTTCCAGTTAAAAGTATTCCAGCAATGTGCAATATGCGAATGCAAATTAGGTAAAGGCCAGGGATGGTCACCTTTAAGATAAGAGATGCGGCCCATGACAGAGAATTTTCACAATTCTGTGCACTATTGAAATGCGTCTGGGTCTACTTCCACGAAAATGACCACCATCAAGCCTGTTGAAAAGGGGAGGCTTTTTCATGTTTCCTTTTCATAGATATGTACTATTTAGTGCATCTAGAAATGAGATTTCCTAAGTTCTATCAGAGAACGATCGAGTGTGATATCTTTCATCAGGGACATCATCTTTTAGTTTTTCCTTCACAAGATCTTCACATTAGGTGTCTTCTTTGTCTGAGGAGTCATGATGTGATGGGATTAAAATCTCCGAGGTGTGAGAAAATTCACCATGCAGGTGAAAATCAAAGGAATCGGGTAAAGAATCCCTAAACACTCGTGGTTTATAGAGAGAGATGGTCTCCCATCACTCTAAAATCCCGTTTTCACATAAATATAGATATGTTTATGAAGAACCTAAGATACATAGAGATGGTTCCATTGATGAAGAACCTATGATATATACAAATGGTTTACATCAATACATGATAATAACCAATTGCTAATATTGAAGGGGAAAATAGTCCCACCCTGGGATTTTGGGAAGGATTTAAGAATACGTCTTAAATATATAAGAGTGTCTTGGTGTAGGAAATAATTCTCCCCAATAGGGTACAATGAGCCCGACCTCCATCATCACAATCAATGTTAGTTCCAAAGATTCATTGGAAAAATGTTCCATTGACCACCTTTCTTTGGAAATCAAGTACATAGCCTGTCCTGGATGTGGGTACCAATGGGTATTTCAGGCTCTAAGAATAAACACCATTGGAAACCATTTAAATAATGTAATTAATTACCCATATATGAATAAATTCCACACTTCAGGTGTGAAACATACAGTTTTTGAAGTAATTGTTTTTAGGAAAAGTTTTCTAGTATTTTCAAAAAATGGATAACTTGATTTTAAAACCTGATTCATTTTATCACCTTAAGTTTTAAAACGTTTTTAATAGGTCTATTAATGATTAGAAGTAATTTTGGAGCCAATATGTGATTATTTTTTTTAATGTAAAGTAGAGTTGGAATTTTCTTAGAAGTATATATATATATATATATTTGAGTGAGATAGTTTTTATTAAAATTTTCTTAATCCTATAAAAGCATTGGCTAAAAAAATCCTTGGAAACATAAGAACTTTATATTTTCTTTAGGGATGTTAAATATATTATTTAGAAACAAATATATAGTTTTTTAGTACCAGATCCAGGAATGTGGGTCTAGGGCATCTCAAAAATTGGTTAATTGATTTCTCGAGGATAATAAGTGATTTGTGTGGGGAAATTTTATATAGTTTTATTTTGATATATTTTTGCCACTTCTCATTTTAGAAATAATTAAAATTTTAAACTCAAAATGTGATTTTAATTGAGAAAATTTGAATATTGGTTAATATATTATTGAAATTGTTATTATTTGAATATCTTGATGAAATTGTGTGTTTATAGTGAAAAATCAATTAAATGATTGATGGGTCAATTTTATCAATATTTTAAGAGAATACAATAATTGATATTTAGCTTTAATTTTTTTAGAAATTTAGACTTTTGAATTTAAATATTCAAAGTTCCATGGTTTGTTCTTAAAAATATTTCTTTGGAATAAAATATTATGTGAAGTTTGGAAATTTATTGAAAAAATGGAAATGTCATATAATCATATGACATCATCAACTCCATTAACTATTGGAATACATTTTGTATTAATTGAATTTTTTATATAAATTTTATAATTTCTATATGGTTTCATAAATTTCTTAATCCTTTGAAATCCTTTTGTAATGGATTTCATTTTTTATGAGTTTTCCATAGTTCATTATGTAACTTTGGGAATCTATGTATCCTATCAGAATATATTGTATGAATTCACATCCCACACTTTGAAACCAAGAGAATCCAAAAGGATTCCATTCCTAAATTCATATGGGAAAAATCTGATGAATGATGAATAAACAAAGTTAAGATCAAATTGTAGATGAAATATTAATCGCATTTACTATTTTGAGTTCAACGAAGCTGATGATTTGAAGCAATTCGAGAGGGATTCATGTCCACTGAATAATATTTCATTAAATATTTTTTTCAATTAAATATTATAGGTAAATCTAGTTTTCTAATGATGCATCTTGATTTTGGGACATTAATTCACCCATAATTCTCAATGAATTGACTGAAATAAACTGGTGTTCTATTTCGATTGAGAGCCTACAACGAAGCATAAGGAAGGATATGATTGAATATATGAAATTATAATTTGGGATATCTCATGTAAAGGTCATGTGGAATATGTGAGTAAGGGTAATATCATTCTTTAACATGTTACATAAGGGTAAAATACACTTTTTACACCACTAAATCAAGGTAACATTGCTTGTGTAAGGGTAAAATAAAGTTGTTGAAGATTTCATGAAGGCTATAATAGAGTTATATAAGAGTTATTTAACTTCAATATAAATGTGTCAAGGTGATTATGTGGATGGGATTTAAATCAAGGTATTTGAACCACCATGTCAAGGAAACTATTTAATTTCAAAGGCAATGAAAAGATACTCAACCACACTTCTATTCTTGCATAAGGGTTAGGGAATTCTTATGTCAAGGCACTATAGAGGATATGAAGGTTACTTAAAGTTCAATGTATTGTGCTAAATACTCATGTAATGAAATTAATATTTCAACTAACCTATGTAAATATTCTACAAAGGGAATTTATCCTTGAGGAGCCCTAAATTCTCAAATCGAAGTAAAATAAAATAGGGATCGAGCTCAAGAATATACAGGAGAACATTATAATGCTTCCAAAGATTTCCAAGTAATATGTAACACTATGAATCAAGATCACACATGAGGCCATGAAATTAGAAAGTGAATTCCGATTGAGTAACAACAGAGGAAGAAAAAAGTGAATGTGGGAATTTCAGTCTCTGTTAGGTGGGTTCATCCCGAGTCACAACAAATATGATGATCAACAGTTACCCACACCACATGGAGATCAATGATTTATCATGGGAAGCTGAACGTGAGTTGAAATGAAGGTAGTTTTCATGCAAATGAATTTAAAAGGGGGTGGTCCTAAACATTTTATATGGGTAATCATTTATTCATCTAGTATCCATGAGATTGAGAAATCACAGACCAAGCAATTTAGTGGTAGCTTGAGCTAGAAATAGTGCTCCTTGATAGAGAAGCCTCTTATTATCCTTTTCCCAATTTACTATTTTTTTGATAATAATTTTTTTTTTATTTTGATTTTACAATCATGGTTTTAGGATAAATTTATATTGGTCGAAATAATATTGCTTCTCATTTATTGAGCTCTTCAATCTTATTTCATTATTTCAACTGGGACATTTCTCATTTCATATTACCTTACAATAATAAATCTCTGATACCTTCACTGCTTCATGGATTTTTATTTTTTTAATATTTTAAACTTTTATTAAATTTATTTATTGATTATATTTAAACAAGAGGAATTTAACCTTTTGAGTAACACAATAAAATAAAACAGTAATTTGATTTTTGTGGAATAAATTTCACCATTTTCATTCAAAATGTGAGTTAAGTCTTCAACAGATACCAAGCTCACCTAGTTTAGAGCCAGCTATTTCAACAGTAGATTCATGTAGCATTTCATAGAATTATTTTAGTAGATTATTATAATTCATAAGAGTGAAAGAATAAAATCTTAATGGAAAGAAATCAATGTTTTAATTAACCCCTTGATCACTGGTTATATTACTTCTTTTGTTTTCTTGTTTCAACCATTAAAATAATCCCTTTCCTGTTTTTCATTTTGGTTCTCAATTTCATAGATATTTAAACATTATCATCATCACGAGATTCAGATTTTCCATTTATTTTATATTTTTTTGAGTTTTTGTTCCTTTTTCATGGTTCAAAAATAAAATTTTTCCTTCCTTATGGATATGATCTAGATTATCATTGAACCTAAGTTAGTAAGTAATAACTAATTTATTAGTACCTTCAACAACCTATCATCTATATGAAATCAAACTTGCATTAATATTTATATTTCATTATAACTTATAATAATCCATGATGAAAATCAATTTGGGATAACTCAAGGGTCATACTTTAAGAGGTCAATTTTTATTTCACTTCATGTAATATTAAAAAATATGAAATAATAATAAAGTTTGGATTTTTATTTGTATAATATAATACTATATATATATTCTTATACTTTTTAGAATATGATAAAAACCATATATAAGTGTCGATCTAACCATATATCATATGATAATCCATCATATAGTCCTTATAACAATATAACACATGTCTTATACCTACTATAATACCTTACCCTCATTAATAATTAATAGATGACCAGGGTCCTTTCACAAGATCACAAGGTCCCTCTATGTCCATAGTCTAGTTTTCTTGTCTTATATTCCGCACCATATTCTATAATTGTATCGAAATACCTTCCAATGAAACCTTATAAGTGCGTACTACAAGAAAAATCCTAAAAAATTCACCTTGATACCACTCTATCGTAACTCCATTATAGTTTTCACCCCTTCATGGATAATAACAAAATAAATGAATGCAACACCACAATACCATATCTAATAATACAGGTGATGATAATACAATCGAAAGGTATACAAATACAAATTAGAGCAATTACCCTAAATAATCTAGGATCAAAATGAAGAATAAGGTAAAATTAAGGTAAATGTCTGGAATAATGAAATATTTAATTAAATTTAATGCATATCATTAATGTATGCAGTGTTATAAAATAAAACATCCAGTAACTTACAGTATAAAAATCATACTACAAGACCCTAATAAAGTGTTCCAACAAATCCAATATAACTCTATAGTAGTATGTGATAACTCCTAATAAAGTACTGACCATATACCGAGATTATATTTCCTACCATCACCAAGAATAGGGTCCTAAATATTTTAAAAATATATATAAGATAAGGGATGATTATAAACATACTAATTAGTTTCATACTCTAACCTTTAACTATAGTAATGTGATAAAATCATACTAATGCATATATGAGTAAAAAATGTTTACCGAATAACCCCCATACACTTGAGTAAATTCTAACATCTATATCTACCCTATAGATCACCACAAACACACACCCTAAAATCATAAGGGTGTGTATATATATACTCATTCGGTTCCCACTCTAGACTTTGAATATAACAATGTGATCAAAACATACTAATGCATTTTTAAGTGAAAAAAGTAAACTAAATAACTATCCCACACTTGAATAAAGTCAAATATCTAGGGATAACCCATATCTTACCCCCAACATTTCCCTTAAAATCATAATGGTGTATATATATAACTAACAACACTAAAATTTATAAATCAAGAACCCTACAAACCATGCCCACCAAACTAGTAACCTACTCACAATATCATATTTCCTGTATATAACCTATTTCTATTAGTATTATATTAGTATCAAATAACATAATTACATGAATCCAAAAGTGAGGAGAAGAGACAAGATCTACTTAGCTAGCCATCCCAAATATCCCCACTCTTATTGTATGTTAGGAAACAACTATCCTTCCCATACCTGGGTGGCGATTTTCATAGAAAATTAATCCATACCATTTCTAAAATAACATAACATATAATAAGTATACTCTCAACCTAATATATTTTTTAAAATGTTGAGGTGGAAGAATCATTTTATTATTAAAGTAGAACCTCTTTTTTTTGGGTAGAGGGAGACCCATTACATAGCCCGAAGGCCCAAGGCCAAATGGCTTGAATACTAGGATTGAAAGCCCATTTTTTGGCCCTAAGGGCCCTTCAGTGAAAAGTTTTTCTACAATACCCGGGCTACTACAATACCTACTACAGTACTGCCAACGCTACAATTCTTGCTATAATGCCTCCGCAGCTACACTCAACCTAATATTCCAAAACTCTATATAAAGGAAAATATCCCTCATGAAACTAATCATACAATATTTACGATATAAATGTATATGAAAACCTCACACCATGCCCAAACCCAAAGGTAAGAAATAACAAACTTGCCCCAGTCTCAAACATTGGTAAATCCAAACACAAAATGTTATGCATATATCCAAATACGAAGGGTAATAATACTTATCTATCCACTATAACATAGCTATATCTCAACAGAACATGTTATACCTTTACCTAAATATGGAGGAGATAATACTTATCCACCCCAAACATTAAAAAATCCTCAACTTGGGAGTCAAATATCTTAGAGAGAAACATGAAATTACATAATCTGGGTAAAAAACATCACACAAATAAATTCAAGAATACTATACAATTCAGATTCAACCCTCTAAATCTCACCCTATAGAAATCACATTCCAAAAATAAATAATCTATGAGTTAATCTGTATAAATTAGAATCATTATCCTGATAAAAAATCAACAAAATATAGAACTTGTAACTAAAAAAACAATCTAACCCTATAGAATATAAAATTAAGTCACAAATAATCACCATGACGAATATAAACTTACGTTATAAAGAATCACCCTTTGGGAGAAGTAATTGGGTTGTAAAGCATCATCCTCTAAAACTAGTTTTCATGTCCCTACTCCCCATAACTACATGTCAGGTTAGAAATATAACAAGTTAGTACTTTATAATAAAATCTTTAAAATCAACTTTTTTCAACAGTCAACCATGAAGGAAAATAAAATAAAAAATATTTTTTTAGAACCTGTGTGCAACAGAAGTGTCTGTAACCATTTTTTTCCAGATTTATGTATTAAAACAAGTTCTAGAATATCAACACTCATTTCCCATCATCTATCATGTACACATAGTATAATAATAAAAAATAATTGATAAATAATATAAATTATACCTCAATGGTATGATGTGGTAATGTCATGCTCTTCTTATCACTAAATCACCATAGTTCTAAGAAACTAATTAAAAAATACTGTGAATTATCTACCCATATATCATAACTCATGGTAATCAATTCTGAAACCCTTGTGTTCTGGAGTGTGAGGATGAAGTGCTTCACACCGACTACATGATCACTAAAAGAACACAAATTAAATCCAATATCATTTATCTATCTAGTTTCTTTCTCTAAAGATTGAGAGAGAATGTTAGAAGACTAAAATTCATGAAAACGAGATACTCAATTATTCATGGGTCTTTTATATTTTTTATATACGTTTGGGTTTCTAATATTTCCCTGAGTTCCCTAAATAAAATTAAACTACAAATTTAATATAGATTCACTCTTATGACTTATTTAACTTATCATAAGTGTTAATAATGCTCCATCAGTAACTCATAACACCCACACATATCACACAATGAAATACAAACCATTAACTCAATTTTTTTCCCTCCATTATTGATTTAACTAACCTTAAACATGAATTATTCATTTGAATGATAACTTCTCATAATCACTTATTTAAAATTTTATAAATTGAAAATAATTTGATAAATAAAGTCAATTAACATTATTCCAAACTTAAATAACTTATAATTGATTTTTTTATTTATTTACTTGAGATACTTCACACTTTAATGAGCACTAACCCATGAATGTGGGACCTATTTAGTCTAAAATAAAATTCATCTAAATTTTTAAAACTTATGGATACACTTTGTAACGTCCTAATAAATTCAAATTGTAGTTTTATTTTAATTATGTATTTTTTTTATAATTTAAAATTATTGTTTTAATAAAAACATTTATGAAACTAAAGTATTTTGTGTAATCAAAATAAGTTTTTATCTCAATTATGAAATATTACTTTGTATTTTAAGAAATATTATTTTTATATCTTAAATGAAAATAAACTAATATGTTCCTTAATATTATTTTCTTTCTAAAATATTAATATTAGAAACAATATTAGCATGGAATATTATTACTTTATGTTAAATTATTTATAATAAATAAATGATTTTATTTAGTTCAATTTATTTCTTGATATGTTGATTTTCATAAATTATTAAATTATTTTTGGTTTAATAAATAAATTATAAGAATTTTATTTTAAATAAAATAATGATTTATAGTTATAAATTTTTAGAATTGGATAAATTAATTTCAATAAAAATAATAATAATGATAAGTAAGGGTAAAAATTATTTTTAATAAAACTATTATTAAGTTTATATATTTTATAAATATATTAATGTATATTATGTTTTTGTTTTATAGAATTTTTAAATTATATATAACTATATTGTATAAAAAATGAATTTAAAGAATAAAAGAAAAGAAAAAAAACGTTATATGTTTTATAAATAAATAAATATATATATATACGTTTTGAAAATATAAATTATATATTTTATAATTATATATATTTTTTATATATAAAACATATAAAAATGTGATACAACTATATGTTTTATAAATATATAATCATTAGTTTATTATTATATTATATATATATATGATTTATGTTATTATTTTAATATAATTCAAAATGTGAATCGAATTTTTTGTTTTAAAAAAGGTTTCAAATTATTAAAAAAAGATAAAAGGGTTTTAAAAAGAGAGAGACATGATGATTTTGGTTAAATAAGATAATAATATAAAAAATATATAATTACAATGATAATGATGACTTGGAAAAAAGTCAAATACGTGAGGTGAGAAAAAAAAATAGATAAATCATTATGAATAAAAAAAGAGAGTAAACATCCACCTAAAAAATGCTAATATATATATATATAATAATAAAAATGGAGAAAGTTGAGTCATGTAAAATCAAGTGGATGCTTTTATTCTTCACTCCTATAAAGTAGGAAACTTAGGGTATATATATAATAAAAATAATTGGGTGTGTGTTGTGTTCATAAATTATATGATTACCATTCCTATTCATTATTCAGGCTTCCTCTGCAAGACTCAAAATTATATGTATATGTATAACCCTCTTTTTGAACACCCTCTATGGGCACAACATAACCTGCACTATCTTCTACACCCGTCCTACTCCGCTTATGGTGTGTCCAAGCTTGGGTTGTTGGTCTGAATTCAAGGTAAGGGATTGTTTTAAATTTATTTTTAAACCTATCAATTGATGTTTTTATTTATTGTTTGTAAGGGGTTAATCATTTATTTGTGTTCAAATTTATTTTGTAAGGGTTATGTTTTGATTTAAAAATTTATGAATTTATATATATTGTTTAAGTATATCAATGTTATTCAAAGAAAAGGTTATTTATATTTCATTAATTTTATTTAGAATATGTTTCTATTTTTTTCAAACTAAGATTTAATGTATAACTCTTTCTAGGGAATCCAATTACCTAGTTATTTTTAAAGAAATATATATATATATATATATGTTGATTTATATATATATATATATATTATTGATAATAAATGATATAAATAATTACTTTATTATTTTTAATGAGTTGTTTTTGTTTATTTTAAAATTTTTCTTTTATAAATAAAATCTCCATGAGAGAAGATATCATTTTATGTGTATCATTTATTTAAAATGGTAATTGTTATCATTTTATGTGTTATTTCAAAATAAAAGTTTTTATTTCATGTGCTAAAATGTTTCTTCCCATCCATGTAAGTTACTAATAATTTAGATATATCCATAATCTAAGTTATCATCAATATTACATACATTTTTATTCAAGTACTCATTAATTTTATTATGGATTTATATTCATGTATTTTACATATAAATAGTTTTTTATAAGCATGAATTTCTCCTAAATATGTTTTTAGAAACTCTCAAAAAATGTTTATGACATGTTAATAAGTATGTAGGATTATTTTCTGTTCAAGAAAATAATTCATATATATATTATTTTGAAACATTTTTGGGTTACAATTGAGAAAGGAAGAACCATTAATTTTTTTTCTTAAATTTGACACTAAAGTATCGAATGTTAAGTTATGGTAGGAGGAGTAAACCCTGACCCTAAGGGGAAAGTTTCCCATATGAGATATGGATAAGTGGTCTTAAAGTTTTATTATTTCCCACTAATTATCATAATTAATCCCTTAAAAATTATTATTTTCAAATGGAAAAATCAAAATAATTATTTTAAAATATACTTATTTTGAAAATTGATGGCTTTTAAAATTTTATGAAAATTATTATATTTCAATGCTTTGAAAACCTATTTATATGTATTTATTTTGTGAAAAGAAACATTAAAAAATTATTTTTCAATGATTTTAAATCCCATTAATGGGAAAATTAATACTCACCATATGTTTTATAAATATTTTTCATAGGTCTTTTAGAGTTTCTTTGTGATGTGTATTTTGGGCGGCGCGTGCGTAGATTTTTTGTATATTTAAATTTTATTTTTTATAGTATTGTTAAATTGTAATGTATGTGTCTAATTCTTTGAAATCTAAACCTGAAAAGTTCTGGGAATGTATTAAATGTTGTGTATTTGTTCATGTTGTTTTATAAAAAATAAAAAATACACAACATTTATCTATGATAAACCTGAAAGCATGGGTTCAGAGCATCAAAATTGGTATCAGAGAGCCCATATAGACAAAATTAGAGATTAGATATTTTCATTTGAGTATATAAGTTTAGAAATTCTATTTCTTATAATTATGATTATGAAAATTCATAATTTTCTAGAGTCTGACTAAGGAATTTTGAGAGCGCAATTATTTTAAGTGGGGAAGAATGTAACATCCCAATAAATTCAAATATAACTTTTATTTTAATTATGTATTTTTTTATAATTGAAAAGTAATATTTAAAAAAAACTTTTATAAAACTAAAGTATTTTGTGTAATCAAAATAAGTTTTCATCTCGATTATAAAATATTACTTTTTATTTTAAGAAATAGTATTTTTATATCTTAAATGAAAATAAAAGAATATATTACTTAATATTATTTTTGGTCTAAAGTATTAATATTGGAAATAATATTAGCATGAAATATTAATACTTTATGTTAAATTGGTTTTAATAAATAACTGATTTTTTAGTTAATTTTATTACTTGATATTCTGATTTTCACAAATTATTATTTTTTGTTTTAACAAATAAATTATAGGAATCTTAATTTAAATAAAATAATGATTTATAATTATAAATATTTATATTTGGATAAATTAATTTTAAATGATAATAATAATTATAATTAACAGTAAAACATATTTTTAAGAAAATTATGATTAAGTTAATATAATTTATAAATTTACGAATGTATATTATGTTTTTGTTTTTTAAATTTTTGAAATTATATATAATTATATTATTATAAAAAATTAATTTAAATAATAAATCAAAATGAAGAAAAACATGATATGTTATATATATATATGTGTGTGTGTGTGTGTGTTTTGAAAATATAAATTATATGTTTTATAAATATATATAATATTATATATATATAACACATCAAAATGTGATATATCATTATATGATTTATAAATATTTAATTATCATTTTTATTATTTTATTATATATATATGTTTTATTTTATTATTTTATTTTAATTCAAAACTTGAATTGAATTATTTATTAAAAATGGTCTTTGCATTATTAAAAAAATGATAAAAGGGTTTAATAAAATAGATACGTGGTGATTTTGGTTAAATCAAATAATAATATAATACTATATAATGATAATGATAATGATGACTTGAAAAAAACCCTAATATGTGAGGTGAGAAACAAAAATAGAGAACCAAATATGAATAACAAAATTGAGTAAACATCAACCTAGAAAAATTAATATATATATATATATATATATAATTGGATAAAGGTGAGTCATTTAAAATAAAGTGGGTGGTTTTATTCTTCAGACCTAAAAATTAGGAAACATAATATTATATATATATATATATATAATACAAATAATTGGGTGTGTGTTGTGTAAATAAATTATATGATTACCCTTCCTACTCATCATTCATGCTTCCTCTACATGCCCCAAAATAATTATATATATGTATAACCCTCTTGCTGCACACCCTCTATAGGAACTACATAACCTGCACTTTCTTATGCATCCTTCCAACTTCTCTCATGGTGTGTCTAAACATTAGTAGTCAGTCTGAATTTAAGGAAAGTGATTGTTTTAAATTTATTTTCAAACCTGTCAATTTAGGTTTTGATTTATGGTTTATAAGGGATTAATTACTTATTTGTGTTAAAATTTATTTTATAAGGGTTATGTTTTGATTTGAAAATTTATAGAATTATATATGTTTTAGTACATCTATTTTTTTCCAAAAAAGATTATTTGTATATCATTAATTTTATTTAGACTTTATCTCTATTTGTTTTTCAAAATAAGATTTAACCTATAACCCATTTTAAGAAATTATATTACCTAGTTATTTTGGAAGAAACTATATCTATATATATGTTGATTTATATATATTCATATATTATTGAGAATTAATGATTTAAATAATAATCTATTATTTTTAATGATTTCTTTTTCTTTATTTTAATTGTTTCTTTTATTAATAAAATATCCACTAGAGAATATATCATTTTATAGTTATCATTTTATGTTCATCTTTTATTTACAAATGATAATTTTTATCATTTTATGTGTTATTTCTAAATAAAAGCTATTATTTCATGTGATAAAATGTCTTTTTTCACCCATGTAAGTCACTCATAATTTATATATGTCTATCATCTAAGTTATCAGAAAAATTCTATGCATTTTTATTTAAGTATTAATTAATTTTATTATGCATTTATATTCATGAATTTTAAATAAGAACAATTTTTTAGAAGCATGCATTTCTCCTAAATATGATTTTAGAAATTCAAAAATAATTTTTATGAAATATCAAGAAGTATGTAGGATTATTTTATTTTAAAGAAAATAATTTATATATGTATTATTTAGAAATATTTTTAGGTTATGATTAATAAATATAAGACCATTAAAATGTTTTCATAAATTTGGCACTAATTTATCTAATGTTAAGTTGTGGTATGGGGAGTGAACCCGTGAACTTAAGGGGGAATTATCCTTTATCAGATATATATAAGTGATGTTATAGTTTTTATGGACTTATGAGTATCATAATTAATCCATCAAAAATTAATATTTTCAATTGGAAAATTCCATAGAATTATTTTAAAATATTATTATTTTTAAAATTGATGGTTTTCAAAATTGTATACAAAATATTTTATTTTAATTCTTTGAAAACCCTCTTCTAATTATTTATTTAATCAAAAGAATTATTTTAAAAGTATTTAATAGTGATTTTTAAACCCCTTACTATGAAAATTAATTTTAAACCTATGTTTTAAAATTATTTTCCACAAGTTTAGTATAGTTCCTTTGTGATGTGTATTTCTTTGAGGAGATAGCATATGCAAAAACTTTTTTTATTTAAAATTCATTTTGTATAATTTTGATAAATTTTAATGTATCTATCTAATTATGATAAATATAGATCAAAATATTTCCTGAAATGTATTAAATGTTTTTTATTTATTTAGTTTCTTTTATAAAAATAAATACATAGAATATATTTGTGCTAAACTTGGAAGCATGAGTTTGGAGCATCATACATTTAGTCTGTAGCCATATTGAAATATATCCCAATAGTAGTGATTCGAAATCACAAACTAAGAGTAGTCTTTAAAAACACACCATGAAACATAAAGTGATAGGGATAAGTTATAAATATAATAAACTCTTATGAACACTAACAATGTATTACGCTCTATTTGGCAAATTATATCTCATAAAGCAAGATGAATACATTATGTCATGATAATTTCATAATTTATTTATATTTATTTGATTATATTATATAGACTTTACTTTTTCTACCATGAACATAGATTTAATCATGTCATTACCATTCATGTCAAAGGTCCAGAAATTGGAAGTGAAGAATATTATCTTGATAATTAAATCATTGTCATACAACTAATGATTTACACGATACAAGATACATCATACCAATCATAAAATATTATAGTTTTTATTATTAATTAAAGTATATGATTCATGGTATACATTTATATTGATCAAATTTCATGATAAAAATACACATTCTTAAATATAAGAAAATCCAATGAGCGAAAAGCATGCCATGTTCTTATTGGTGGGTCAATTTTCATAATCTCCTATACTCCCCCCCGAATGGCCCAAAAGCCTTAATTTTTATTGATTTTTGATAAACCCCCTTTCAAGGGATGAGGGGGAACCCTTACAAGTCCCATAGAATTAGTGATTACTTGGCCCATAGGCTTAAGAGACATTACATGACCTAAAGGTCTTAGGGAATTCAACCAGACTATAACCACAAGGAACTGTCCCTCCCTAGCATCTGCATCGTGATGGTAGTTCTCCACCTTTGCATGGATGTCTGGATAAGATTCACATGAATGCATAGGCTGGTCCCAAATGGCATATCCATACCCTCTCATTCTTCCAAATCCATTGGTTCTGCTCTGGTGAGTGCGCCTGCACTGAATTCTCCTCTGGGGATGCTCATTTTTTGTTGAGTCTGTTTGGGGAAACTACATGTGGCCTGTAGGCCTTGAGGTGGCCCAAAGGCCTTAAATGTGGTCCAAAAGCTATACTGATCCGAAGGCCTAGGTGGCCCGAAGGCCTTAAGGTCTCCAAACCCAAACCGGTGGACCAAGGTGAATAGTTATGACTACTACAGTACCAAACAGTACCTGCTACAGTACCACACAATGCCTGCTACAGTGATGATACAATACCAGAAGTATGCCTCCGCCTAGTTTCGAACTTGGGTCTCGTGGATGCACTTAAGGATACATTACCAACTAGGATGAGGCTCATGTGTAGATCTCTTATACTCAAGATCACAAAGGGTGATTTTAATGTGAAGAAGTCTCAATACATATGGACCCTCTACACCTGATAACTAGATATCATCTATATCCCATCATATTGATGTATCCAAACCATAATATATATATTTAAGATTATTTTCATAGTATCATGAGGTTCCATTATAGATATAAATATTTATAAAATTTTAAATGATATTTAATATAAAGAAATTACAATATATATTCCATGATATTTTTTTGTTACTATCATGGTAAGTATAAATCATGTATATATCATATTTTATACATGATATGGTAATAAAAATTACATGTTTGAGTTGGGTCTAGGGAAACCACTTTTAAAATATTCCCACTTTTACTAGATACAAATTTTTAACTTTATAGAATTTATTAGTTCTCACGTGAAAAACATGCCTATACTGAGATGTATTTAGTTATTGGGTTTCCCATATTTTATTATATGACAACTCTACTAACTTTGAAATCACCTTTTTGAGTAAAATCATTCAAGAGATAATATTTATAAAGTATATACTTTTTTTCCTCTATCAAAACATGGATTTCTTGGAAATTATTATGTAATAATATCAAAATATATATTATGGAAATACTATACTTGATCGGTATAATAAAACTATATGATGTCAAATTGTGTATTTTTACTACCTATTTAGTCACATTGAAAGAAACAGACTCCCTATTGAAGGTGAATATCACCCTAGAAAATAGGGATATCACAACCTCCCCCATAAGGGATGAACAAAAGTTATTTCTTAAGTAGATTTTGTGAAATCCTTATACATTATGGTTCCATTTTTAGAGTTTCACACATAATTTGGATAAATTTATCTCCACACAACACTTTTTAGATGTTAAATACTGATGTTTCATGTCCATAAAGTCTCATGTTTAGTAGATACACTATTTAAAACTAGTTCGATGTTGTCCAATTTTGGTTTTTTTTTTATCCCTTAAGCTAAGGAACCTCACTCATGGTTGAATCCATGGTGGTTCTTCTTGACTAATAACTTTACTCCTGAGAAGTAATCCTAATAAAATTGTTGAATTTGACTCCCTCATTATTTTCAAGAGATAGAAGAATCTAGCACATCCCCATGGTCTATAGCCTATGTGGTGAGGTGATAGTTTAATATTTTCTACCTCAATACTAGAGTTTATCACATTTCATGAGAAAAAAATCACCTAGTAGATGCCTTGGCCTATGCTTTACATCACTTCTTGGAGATCATAACCTTTATGGGAGGATATTTTATTCTAGAATCATGTAAACATTTTTCGTAGGCCGATTCCCTCAACCTTCACTTTTTACATCCACCATAAGTTATACTACTTTAATTCCATTTAATAAAACTTGGATGTTAGTTTCATTTTTATTTATCCACAATCCACATAAAAAATATCACAACCACATTAAACAATATGAAAAACAAATCAAAATTCCTAATCATTGTATAAATAAACCATTCTCAAGCCCTAACCCAATGATATATTTACTATTTACTATTAATTTCTTGTTAACTTGTTAATGTTATGACAAACACTCTCTTATGCCATATTATTAATCAATTCCATTAACATCAATTTCATTTTAATTCCATGTTAACCAATTAAAAACCATTCAAATTTCATTTTCAATTAACATGTATATCGTCATCAAGATCTAACGCATTGTCACATTTAACAATTAAATTGCATGACCCATTTAACCCCATTTTAATTCTTTAACAAAAACCATTTACCATAACCAACAATTTCCAAAACATTATCCCATTTTAAATATTCATAAATTCATGTGCATTAATCCATTTAACACATTTAATAATTTACATGTATTTACCCATTTAACATGTTCACAATTTCTCATGTATTAACCCACTTATGCATTTCAAGTAAGATTCACAAGGAAATTAGTACAATCACTTTATTTCCTCTAACCCATTTAATGTTAAGAAAAAAATACCTTAAGATATTAAATAAGTCTAGAAATCAAATACTCACTCAACACATACTCTAATCCTACATGAGCCATGCTCGGTGTGAGAAAAAAATTGTATAATGAAAAGTTCGTCAACGAACCAATATTTAAAAACCGTTCATCTTCTTTGATCATGGACTCCATCTATCATGTAATATATCATTTGATCGGTCACTTCTAGCATAATCATATTTTATAATCCCCCTATGTCACTACTCCCACTAACAGCTTTAAATCCCCCTATCTCACTGGTACACCTAGAAACTTCTCCCCATGTCCTGACTAAGGAATTTTCCCCCTTCTATTTTTATAGCAACAATTTCTCCCCCTTTGTCAACGAACCCAAATATCATTACTTTATGGTATATAAAAAGATAAATAACACATATTAGTACATGAAGGAAAAATACAACATACCTCAGGTGTGTGTGGGGGGGGGGGTCCCACACCAACACTTTTTCAAGTTCGAGGAGTCAATTGGACTCCCAAAGCTAGTCAATGCCTCTCAAATGCTTCTTTGGGTAAGGTCATTGTCAAAATGTCTATAACATGTAGTTATATAGGCACATACTACAAATTCACATGCTTGTGCTCCACCTTCTCCTTGATAAAATGATATTTGATTTCAATGTTCTTTTTCATTGAGCGATGGACTAGATTTTTTCTAAGATTGATAGCACTCAAATTATCAAAATTTATTCTATTAAAAGACTTCATCAAGCTGTTGTTTCATCCACAATAACTATGTACATGATTGAGTAGCCGCAATATACTTAGCTTATGCAGTGATCAATGAATTGAAATCTTGTTTATTTCTTAGCTAAGATACATATAGTCATCTAAGATAGAATGCACCACCAAACGTTGACTTTATGTCATCTAATGATCTTGCCCAATCTATATCTGTATATCCCAATAACTCTAGCTAGTATTTTTCATTATACAACAACCCTAAATCAACATTTACTTAGAAATACCGATGTATTATTTTCACTAGAATCGTGTGTCTCTCTTTTGGATTTATTTTATATCTTACTACTTGGAATGTGGAATAGATGGTATCAAGTCTTTTTGCTGTCAAGTACAGTAAACTTCCAATTAATTGTCTATATTTTGTGATATTAACTGTCTTTCCATCATCATCTTATTATAGTTTCATCTGAGTAGAAACTAGAGTTTTCATCTCCTTGTAAATTTTCATTCCAAATATTCTTAAAACCTCCTTAGCATATTTGGATTGAGAAATGAAAGTGATATTCCTTCCTTGTGTCACTTGTAAATGAAAGAAAAATGTCAGGTCACCAATCATTGATATTTAAAACTCACTTTTCATGAATTTGGAAAACTATTTGGATTGTTCTTCATTTGATCCAAACAATATGATGTCATAGACATAAACCAACACCATCAACCTTTGATTATTATAATTATTGACATATAGATTGTATTCAACACCACCACGTTAAAAACCAACATTTTTTATAAACTAATCTAGTCAGTAATACCATGCTCTTGGTGCTTTCTTCAAACCATATAAATCCTTATTTAGCCTACAAACCCTGTTCTCATATTCATGAATGTGAAAACAATATGGCTACTCAATGTAAACTTCTTTTTCTAGATCCCCATTCTGAAATATAGACTTGACATCCATCTGGAAAACTTTGAACTTTATTTTCACTATAGTGGCCAAGAATAATATGATTTTAGCTAGATGTGAAATAGGTAAAAAAAATTCATCAACATCAATACCCTCAATCTAAGAGTACCCTTTGAACACCAGTCGTACATTTTTTTCGAATCAGTACACCATATTCATTCATCTTGTTGTGAAATACCCATTTGTTCTTGATGAAATTCTTATCTATTTTCCTTAAAACAATCTCCTATGTCTGATTCTTCTCAATTTGGTGAAGCTCTTCATTAATATCATGAACCAATTATCATCTCAGGCTGCTTCACGAAAATAGTTTGGCTCTACCTATGATAAGTATGATGCTTGTTGTAGAGTCTTCATCCTCCTTGTCTGTACTGGCATTGTCTGATCACCAATTATGTTCTGGCTATCAATTTCATCTCTTTATTCTGGTCTCTATTTAGATACTTATTTATTCTCATCCTTCTCATCATCCGAGTCTTCTTCTGAATCAACATCTGGAACTGGAATATCCCCTGATCTTCTTACCTATTCATCACTATCTTGTTGAGTCTAATCATGTAAATTATTAAGTTTCTCCTCATTCTTTACTATAGTTACATAATAAATTTCAACTAACTTTCCTAGAAACTTGTTGAAGCATTTATATGCTTTTATTTTCTTCGAGTATCCAAGAAATATTCATTCATCTCCACAAGATTCAAATTTCCTGTGTTTCTTCTTATTGAGAATGAAACACTTACTTCCAAAGACTCTAAAGTAATTTAATGATGGCATCATCCCATACCATAGCTCATATGGAGTCATCTATTCTTTCATACATAGTAATGCTCTATTTTAAGAATAAACTTATGTCATCACTTCTTCTTTCCAAAATTTCTCTAGAAGTCATTCTCAATTAGCATTGTTCTGGCCATGTTGTTGAAAATACGATGTATTCTCTCAACTACTTCATTCTACTAGAGATTTATTACCACTAATACTTGATTCCTTATCCCATGTTTCTAGAAATAATCCTCCACTAGTCTATTTGTGAACTCTTTTTCATTATCTATTCAGATCTTCTTGATTTTCTGAACTAGCTTCTTCTCAACTTCCCATCGATATATTGTAATTCAACTAAACACCTTAAAATTGTGAGTAATGATTGATACCCATAAAATTATTCTAAAATAATCAATTAATAGAACATAATATCTCCTTCCATCAACATCCCACAGGGAAATTGGTCTACACACATCATTATGTACCTACTCAAGATATTTTGTTGACCTTTTCTCTTTTGCCTTATATGTCTTTCGAATGATGTTACCCTTTTGACAAGAATCACATGTATGGGTATGATCACATGATAACATAGGGAGGTCTCAAGCAACTTCATATTTCACCAGATATTTAAAGGATGTTTCACTCAGATGTCCAAGATGTTTATTCCATAACTTGTTCTCTTCTTCCTTGTAAAAAAGACACATATCTTCTTCTCCACTCAAAAGGTAAAGATTCCCTTTCATATGCTTTTCCTGAAACAGAAATTCACCATATTTTTCATTGATGACACATAATTTGTTCAAAAAATTTACAGAATGTCCTGATTCACACAATTGATTGACACTGAGAATGTTTTCACTAAGACCTTTAACAATTAATACATCATCATGTCTCATGTATTTTCCCACAAACTTGTCTTTTCCTGAGCTAATAATCTTCAGGCCTTCTTCATTACAAACTATTATGATACCTTCCTTATCGTACTTGATTATAGTAACTAAATATTTATTACATATCATATGAGAGGTTCATCCAGTGTCAATAATCCCTATACCAGTGTGATCTGATGCTCTGAATGAAATTTCTACAACCATTTCTTGTTAAACTATTCTTTTCTTTTCCATCCATGTTTCTGACTTCATAAACGATAGAGATTGAGAATCTTGACCTTCCTTGGTGTATTATGGACTAGATTTATATTGTAATAATGAAAACTGATTTTTATTTTTCATCTCACTTGATGGTTCACTAAATTGCTGCTTGCGACCAATTTAGTTTTTCTTTGGAACATTCCTCTTCATGGTTAATGTACAATGTCTTTCCATGTGTCCAAATTCTCCACACAAAAAACAATGACTCTGAAAATAGATTCTATAGTATTACACTATGTTTGGATTCTATTGTTGTTCTCATGCCCTTCAGTATCTCTTGTCTATGGAATGAACATTTTGAGAGTGCCCTATATTTCCGCACCAATAACACCTAATGCGAGTTGCATTCCTCTACATCACTTCTTCACCACTGGTTTTCCCTTGAGTTCTATGAATATTAGGACTTTTCTTTATACTCAAATCAATCTTCACTTTTGGATCGGGTTCTTATGTTCTGACATTAATCATCACACCTATTTGTTTTTGATCATCCCGTTTACCATCCTTATCTTTTAGATTTTACTATTTATTTTATTTTGTTGTACCCTTATTATCCACCTACATATTCTCAGTTTTCTGAATGATTTTCTTTCCCAATGTCGTACCGATAGTGAATTTTTTTTTGATCCTTAACATTTCATCACAGAATGATGATCTCCACTTCATGTTTTCATATACATTTGATTTGATCTTTTCCAGTTTGAGTCAAACTATCGATTTCCCTTTTTATTTTCTTCAATTATGAGCATGTACTCAAAAAACTCATCCAAGCTCTATGGCATTGAATACTTTAGTTTTTCAATTTCTCCATTCAACTCAGACTTATCTTCTTCCTTCGGCTGCATATAGATTTTTTCATCATGAACCTCTTTGTTTTATTTCTTTGTTTTAGCTCTCCAAACATATATTTCTTCAATAGAAGCTTATAATTCAACATGAAGGTTAACTCTTCCTTATAGTTATCCTTAGTAATTTTCACTCTCTTCCATTGTTTTGGGATTTTAATAACTGACACTATAGACTCTGCATTATGATCCTTACAATCGTTTAACTCTTCTGCTTTAGACACTTCTGAACTGTCATCTTCTTTTGAGAGAAGACTCTTCTCCCTAAATAAAATTCTCTTAAACTTTTTCTTACCATTCATGTAGGCTGAATAATTATTCATGGTAATTTCAAATTCATCCCCAACATCTTCTTAAAACTTCTTAGGTAACCTTGCTGCAAGATGTCCAAATTTTCCCCATAAAAAGTAGACAAGGGGAAGTTTCCCTTTTGAACATTCCTTTTCCTATTTGAATATTTGAGGAAAGGAATGAAAATTATCCAACTTCAGTTTCTTTAGATATTTATCTTCAAATAATAAAACTTTTAGATAGAAATGAGATGGAAGTATTATAAAGATACACTTAAAAACCTTTATATCTTCAATTAATTCTCCAAGAACACGCATGTGTTCCACTACAACATTCACCATATCAAAGAATGTATCAATAAAATAATTTGGGTTCATTGTCATATCTATATTATTGTTCAACAGAACCTACAACTTTACCTCTATGACTTTTTAATATTCTCCATAGATATTCAATATCATTTCCCACATAGTATGTTATGTTTTACATGACATCACCTTTGTAAAAATTGTTTTAGATATAGCTCCCCCTAAATCATTGATTCCTTTAGCGTTAGAATCTAACTCACTTCGCTCAACTTATAATAAATTACCACTCCCAATGATAGAGGAAATACCATGCATCAATTCTGTAAATACATACATTCCCCCAAACCATAAGTAGTCCTGCATTTGATTATTCCATAACTAAAAATTATTCCCATCAAAGATCATAATACCTTTGTGGTTGACCACCTCAATTGAACCCCTTGAGAGAGAAACACGGAAATTAACTTTTTTCATCTGATACCAATTGTTAGGTCTACTAATTGAAATACCCTGAGAGGGGGTTGAATCAGGGTATGATAGATTAAAACTAATACCCATTTTGATATTGTTTCATTATTAAACAAAACAAAATTCTCTCTTTATGCCATAGAAATATATGAACTTAAATTAAATCATGCATGGGACACAATGATTTTTACTTGGTTCACCCTTACTGGCCTACATCTAAGGATCATAAAACAGAGATGTTCCGATTATAAAAAATTCACTAAGGATCACTACCAATAATGATGTTTGGGATAGATCTTCTATGCCTGGGATCAATGCCTTTACAAAGTTTATAGTCTTCTCACTGCATTCCCAAGAGTCACTCCCAATGTCACTTCCTTTGGCTCACTACCAGTGGGTAGGATCACATTCTTCCACTTCCTTCACTCACTGATCTTAGAAGGGATCCACACACCATTTATGAACTTATAGGTCCCTTAATTATCTCTAATGAATTTCAAATCCTCAACTACAGATAGATGCTCTGTTAAAGTCCCACTTTCAACCACTGATGAACACCATTTTACCACAGTATTACTGGGAAACCTAAAATATTTCACACAACCCTTATTGTGCCTTGCGCATACGTTTTATTACTTGAACGAAAAACCTATTCTTACATGAAACACCAATCTTACATGCAACTTTATTAGATTTTACACAACAAAAATCTTATGTGAAACATAATTAGCCTATGCACAACTCCAATTATTTCATGAAAATCAATTTGTAAACAATTATTACACAATCCAAAGCTTGGATTATCTCTAAGTGTTGAGCTACCTCAAAAGATGGGGGGTCACCTATTATTTATAGGCATCTCTAACCCCTATGAAAAATATTCAATGTGTCACGCAAGATCCTCTCCGAGAATGCAAAACATAACTTGACGTCGCATTGGGCGCAAAAACTTTTTTCGCGCAACCTCATATTTCACAGACATTTTGCAATCTTTCATGTTCTTCATGCCTTTTACATATTTCGACATTCTAATCCTGAAACATGCCTTGTGAAAAACATTCCAAACTACCTTTAATCCTTCATGCAACATCCTTTTCCAAAAACACATTCCTCCATTTTCCAATTTTGAGGCCCAAACATTTGGCACACACCAGAAAACAGTGCCACCTTGTATATGTTCTTTTTGTACCGCCTCCAGATTGTCCATTCCTTTGTCATGATTCTTTGTCAACATGGATTGTCAACAATATCTTTGGAACTCAACAACTCATCACAAAAGCCCCATTTTCAAAAAACACAACCAACCCAAAAATGCATCAATGTTACCTTGAGGGATTTCTTCCGGACAAACAATTTCACCATTTCTCATGTATTAATCCACTTATGCATTTCAAGTAAAATTCATATAAAAATTAGTAAAATCACTTTATTTCATCTAACCCATTTCATGTTATCCCAAACAATCCCTTAATACATTACACATGTCTTGGAACCACTAGTATTTTTTTCCTTTTCACTCAACTATTCATATCAACATGATCGACATGGGTCCTACTTTATCACATGGAAATTCTATGCTTAAAATTTCTTCTTCCCATGTTCAAAAATATTGGCACACCCCATGGGTGTCCCTAAATTGGTCTAGTCAACATAAATGAATCCCACATGGGTCATGAGGGGTTTAATTCGTCATCCAGATAGCTATTTTATCTAGCATTATAAAAGGTGCAAAACACCCAATAATAGAAAATAAATAACACAACCAAGAATTCACATATCAACCTCAAGACTATGGGATATAACTTCTAGACCACCTACCTAGAATCTGATGATGAAATCACCCATAAACATAGACTTAGTTCCAAATTTATTAACCCTTTAAAGCCCAAAACTAATATCAATCAGAAGAAGAGTGTTTTAGGGATTTGGAAGAATAAAAAAATCTACAAGACCTAATCCAGAAAAGAAAAGAAAGAGGAGCATTATAATTACCCAGGGCTATGATTTGCAATCAAAAATACTCCAAAATTCCTAGAATTGAAGGAGATATACCCTTGGGAAGCATAGGTCGAAATGGTTTGTCACTAGGGTTGATAGAGGAGAAATGGGGGGAGAAATCGAGTGGGATACTTAAAATCCCAAGGGGTAGTTTTGTGAATTTAGACTTTTTAATGGGTTGTAGGGTTTGGCTACACAGTTTGGAGAACTGTTCACCTACCTCTATCCTAGAGGACCTAAGTCTCTTGATTACATGGGGATACCACATGGTTTGGAAAACATGAACCAACTGTGCGGAATGCCTCTGTTGCAAGCCACACAGCCACACAGTTTGGCCTCCCCTTTTGTATGGTTTACTCTAACCATACACTAGCTGTGTAGAATTCTCTAGATGGCCATTTTACCTTTATTTCATGTCCCAAACCCCTAAAACACCCCAAAGATTCCTCATACACCCAATAACCATTTTCTTAAAAACATATGAAGGATTAAAACCGAAAATTAAACATGAATTTATGTTCACAAAGTCTGGGATCTTACACTAAGGTTTAACCACTAAAAACAATTTAATATAAAAAATCCTAGGTTTTACCAATTAATAATTTTTTATCCTTAATTATATTAATTAAAAGTGTTGTGAAAAAAATAAACCATAAGAAAATGATTAATTACTCTATAAAAAATTATTGATAGCAAGTTAATTTACAGGATCATGTTTCTAAAAATGATTCTATCTACTTATGGATAGAATTGAATTTATTAGTTGTGATTTTCCTATGGTAATCAATATTAATTAGATCAATTTCAATCAATATTATCCCAATTATTTTAATTCCTTATAACCAAAATAACCTACTTAAACTAAAATACATTAAGGTCTAATATCTATTGAAAAATAAATTTTAAGGTTATTCTTATAACTAAAATCATTCTCTATCACATTGGTTTACCTATCCCATTAATTAATTTTCATAAAGAAAAAATAGAGAATCAAAAATAAAATTCATCATAATATATACTGAATTAATAAAAATAATCAATGAGAAAAAAATCATTCAATATAAATATCATTACACTATTAATTCACTACCCATAAAGAAACAACTCACTCGTGACAAATAGGTAATCATTCAAAAGTGAAAATTTCATTTTAAGGAATGTAGATGACATTAAATTAGACAATTAATTAATAATGACATGAAAGAGAATTTAATTAAATCAACATACACAAAAACATCAATTCTGAACTTCTACAACCAAGTTCTCTATATATTGTCTCTCTTTAAGGTGGTAAAAGTATCAAAAAGTGACTATTACAGTCTCTAATTTAAAAACATAAAAAAATATATATTATTAATCAAATCATGGCATAATGATACCTATCATTCCATAATGACTGTTCTCTTAATCTCTGCTATATTTCCTCTCTCGACCTTCCTTTATCTTCCCTTTTAAATCTCCATATATTCATGTCGTATTACATAAGGTAAATGTGTTTCATCATAATATTAGTATCTTCTCAAATTTAAATTCAAATATCAAACCATCATGGTGAAACCAATCAATATTTTAAGTCAAAGATTGATGTAAATATCTCTTACTCAAACATATTATGATGTAATGGATGTCAGGTTCAAGTGTAAAAATGGTGTAACTCTATACATTCTTACCTTTTGGGTGTGACGTAGTGCTCCTCTTCATGTCGTGATCCATAATAGACAAGATTTCTTTGAAAAATTCACTATTTCAAAAGATTCTCGTTGTATTGGAATTCCTTAAAATATAATGAAACCTACCTTAGTTTATCTATAAGGTTACTTATACACAAGAATCGTATTTTGAATTAATGTGTTTCATCATGGTTTTTTAGAAATTATCCTTAACTTGATGTCATTTACATCTTCATTTATTAGATAATCCCCATTTTTAAATAGGGCTTAGACGGAACCCTTACATATAATGGAGGCACATATTACATGTACCAAAGGACCAAAGGATCAAAGGAATAGAGGAATTTTTGTATTTTTTATTAATATGAATACACTAAAACAACTCTTACCCATCAGTTATTCAATGTTTTCATCTATCTCACCACCTGATGATGTAGTTGGCATGTAATTTGTAACACCCCGAGCTTCCACGATACGCTTCTCATTCAGTAATACAATAGCTTGCATTGTACGCAACTTCGAGTTCTAAAACACCGCGACTAATCAAAGTAGCCGTTATGAATAGTAATACCTTCTTTTTGAAATATTATAAATTTTATATGTCAAAATGGACTTCATTTTTGTATTCGTAATATCGAAATTAGCCTATGTTGAATTTTTGGTATTTTTCTGAGAACTTCTAAAATTTTATAAATAGTGAAAAATACTTAAAACAACTTTTTTAATCAAAATAATTTATAGTGATAAATTATAATATTTGATGGTTTTAAAGTATAATTAGGATATATTTTTACCATTTTATCCAATGGTGGTCATTAGAATTAATTTAACATTGAAATTGGACATAAACAATTGCCAACCTTTTGATATAAATTGTTTCTTAAAAACACGCTATTTGTTGTGACAGCGGGAATTAATTATAAAATTAATTAATGCAACTAATATGTTTGGAATTTTGTAAAATAGACATCATTTTTCAATTCGGAATATCAATTATAGCTTAGGGTGAAATTTTGGCCTTATTCTGAAAAACTTCAATTTTTGATGAATAGTGAAACCACTAAGTGGTTGTTAAATAACTGATTTTTCGTTTAAATGAAATATTACCACTTCTGTGATTTGATTTTCAAAAATCCGACATACATGGTTGTCATTAAGAAGTAAAATGTGGTTCAATGGGATAAAAATAATTTTTCGGTGAATAGTAACTTATTAAGTTCTTAATCGCGATTAGTGGTAATTAGGGTAGTTTAAGGTATAAATAATACTTTAATAATATTAAATGACCTAGACACATGTCCCAACCTCATTGGTTGTGTCATGGCCGACCAAGACAAGCCATGGCCTAACTTGGGGACCCCATGGATCCACTTTTGTTGGGAAATAACATAAATTACTTTTTATTTAATGTTAAAGTGAAAATGACACTAACATAAAGTGTTTTACTAAAACAATTTTTAAGTAGGGTTACACAAGTCCAAATTTTGATTATAAATAGTCATTGGAAAGATAAAACGATTTCCTATATCATAGTATTTTTTTTATAATTTTTAGACATTAAATAAATTTAATTATTTATGACATAATAATGATGCAGCGATGACATCATTATTTGACGATTTAAATAAAATGGAAAGATAATATAAAATCCATGAACTACACATGGCCAAAACCAATTGGATGAGTGGATTTCGATGCCTTATCACCTTATCCACTAATTCTATCAATGTGGGACCTTTTAAAACCGAAACACATTTTCAAATAATGTAATGTTCCTTTACTTTCCAAAAGTGCCCCTCCTCTCCTCTTATAAAAGGCCCCCACCTCTACCTCATTTCACACACTCTTCAAGCCATTGGCTCGGCCAACCCCTGCCCATTTGCTCTCTCCACATCCCTCTCCTCATCCTAGAGGATTCCCTTTGGGCATAATCCTTTCAAAGGAAGCCTTTAGGCTCAACTCAAAAGGAGTTACACTTTTTAAGGTAATTCATTCTCTCATGTTCTTTTGTTTTATTTTGCTTCTCCAACCCCCTAAACTCTTTTTATTTACTTCTTTTGTAACAACACCAGTATCTTAAATATACTAGGATGTTGTTATAATATTTATTTGAGCTACACTTCCACACAACTACATCAAATGGTTAAAGAACATAAGGTTTCCGTGGATGGCGAAATTCTGCCTCCCGAAACGATGATTGTTCAACACTCATTTAACACCTTCAAAGGTGGCCATTATGATGTCACTATTTTTATATATGATATATAATATGTTTATGTTTTCCTTAAGCTTCTGTTTTTTTCATTTTGGGCATACCTTTATGGTTTCCATTATGGGTAAAACACGATATCTTCATTTTAGGAAGCGCGGACTACCGCCCCCTGAAAGTGATTTGATTCGTTAATACCATATGTGGGATGTGTGAAGGATAAAGTTAATGATATTATATATGTTATTATACTGGAATTATAATATACTCTCATATCATTATGATTCCATTCCAGAAAATATGAAATAGAAATGGAAGTAGCGTTCATGCGTACGTACGGCTTACCGTCTCCATGAACGGTGCATTTCATTTCTTACCTCTAAATGTGATGTAATATTATAAATGAATGTATATACTGGATATATAATATATATATGACATCTAAATCATTAATATAATTCTGGATATAATGGATATTTCACCACATAAACAAATTGTAATTATAAGAAGCTTATTGTTGACTCAAGTACCAAAGATCGACAAAACGACCGTTATTAACTTAAATAATTACATAATGTTCATATCATTGTAATAAGTGATATAATAAGGATAATGAAATTGAAAATGGTTCTTAATAAGGTATATATTAACTCTAGTTTATTATTCAGGAGGTTAAAGAACGGTTGAGTCAAGTCAGACACGAGGTAAGGGAATTCTTAACCCAATTTCCATTCTTTGGGTTAATCTCCTACTTTAAAATTATGTCATGATATTATTATATCCTATTTTGTATTTTTACTTTATTTATGTGTACTTGTAGTGAATACACATAATAGATCTATTTTATTTTAAAAATGATCTTTGTAAGGGAACTTCTTAACCCAACTTCCATTCTTTGGGTTAATCTCCTACTTTCAAATTATGTCATGATATTATTATTTTTACTTTCTTTATGTGTACCTATAGTGAATACACATAATAGATCTATTTTTTAAAAATTATCTTTTTAAGGACTTCGTCTCAATCTCCTTTTATTGAGGCATATTTGGTTTTATACACAACTTTATTTTATACGGTGTATAAACCCCTTTGACTTTTACGGTTATTCAAAAGGAATCTTTTTATACAAAGCGTTTTGCCAAACGACAAAAGGGAATGTTTTTATTTCCGTACTTATGCGGCGACAACGACTTCTCCGCCGCCGTGACCATTATTTGAGTTTCGGCTTCCTTTACAAGCCATACCTTTTTTTTAAAAGAAAAATAAATACAATGTTTTAACTTTCTTTTATTTTGGTAATGAAAATGGTATTAAAATCATTTTTTTTTTATATATCAATGTGTTGTATTGAAATCTTGTGATTGAAATGTGGAAATGTTATGTTTCCTTTATGCCTGTTTTATGTGATACGATTATGTTATGGTTTATGATATGTTTAAACCTATTCATATGAGGAATGCATTGGACTTAATAAGTGACGGGTGGAGCCCGCTATAGCTCCTCGATGCATCGGCAGGTCTCATGAGACAAACTAGTGTCTTGACACAAGGCCTTGACAAAATCTTATTTGTGGTCTTGGCACGAGGCCTTGACTACGTGGTTATGATAGTCTGGCATTATGCATTCCATCATTATGAAAGTGGTTATTGATATTGCATGTGATTATTCGACCAGTAGAATATCCATGTGAAGAAGTAAATGGCATTATCTCATTTTACTTTTGCCATATTATGTTGAAGTTCAAGTTTAAAAGGCTTTTGTTTTAGTTATACATTGCCTTAAATTTTAATGTTTATTTATGAAAGCTTCCGCATTATTGTTATCCTTACTGAGCATCTGAGCTCACCCCTTTCAATGTTTTAATATTTTCCAGGATGTGAAGAAGTATTTTATGAATGACCTACAGGGATAGTCGGAAGAGGATATGAGTGTGGACTATGGAGACTTTGTTATTGTAGTTTTTCACTTTTTGATGTAATGAAAGACTTATGAATGTATCTAGTGTTTCCAAGGCTACTAAACTAATCGGTCTTTCGAGACTTGATCTTTTGTGATCATGCCAATGTTACGAAGTAATGCACCGACTCTGGGTAGCTGGGGTCGGGGCGTTACAGTTGGTATCAGAGGCAGTTTAGTACTAACCTTGGAAGCTAGATGTAGATAAACTCTGATTAGAACGCATAGCCCAAAGATAGGCTTCGAGGATTAGTATAGAAGAACTTCCTAGAATTTTGGTATTATAGAGATGATATGAGTTTTCCGAGCAATACATCCCTGTCTGGATACGAGCAGGTAGAGGCGGCTCTGGCACAGATGTACCTAGGGGTAAAACCCGAAAACACCGCTTTGAGCTAGACTCGAACGGGAACTGGTGCACGACAACGGGCCTTGCTGCACTCTTGGTTACGACACTCCCGGGGGATACGCTTAGGATAATTCTCATTTTCTTTACAAACCACTATGAACGGTTATGAGTATATACTTCCTCAAATAAAACCTTTTTATGATTATGGATTATATCCATAAATAGTTCAATTTATGTTAAGTATTTTACAAGTATGGAATTATGTATTTTGATTCATAAACTAATCTAGTTTATGCCATTGTTTAGAAATGGCGCCTAGTAGAAGGAATGGAAACTGTATCAATGCACGAACTCCGTGTAGGGATTGCCCTCCTGCTCAAGATAATTATTGTGGACCTGAAGATACAACTGGTGCTGATCAACTTATTACCATACTGGGACAACTCACGCAGGTTATGAATAACAACCTTACTCGTATGGAGCACCCTGATCCGCAACGTGGAGGATCAATGCTAGACCGTTTCATGAGGCAACAACCGCCAACCTTCAATGGGAGTACAAATCCTACAGTAGCTGAGCAATGGATAAATTCCTTAGAGAAAATATTCCATGCCTTGGGGAGTAGTGAAAGGGAGAAGGTTGTCATGGCAGTTTACCGCCTCACTGGAGATGCCGATCAATGGTGGTCACTAATTCAAAACACAAAGGAAGATGATGAATTAACAAACATGGAATGGCAGGAGTTCAAAGAACTGTTCTTAGAAAAATACTTACCTCGAGACCATCGAGCGGATTTGGAAAGGCAATTTTTGAGTCTGAGACAAAAGGAGGATGAGAATGTCGCAAAGTATGAGGCTAACTTTACAAGGTTAGCGAGGCATGCTGCAGATTATATACGTAACCCAAGAAGTAAGATTGATCGTTTCTTTGATGGGTTAAAACCATTTCTCCGTCGAGCTCTAGTGTCACAATCTTTCTCAACATACGAAGATATAGTCTCATGTGCTATCAAGACAGAAAAGGAATTCTCTAAGTCTTATGACAACAAAGTAAAGCAAGAGAAGAAGAGAACGGTGGAACAAGAGACAGATAAAGGGAAAAAGGGAAAGAAGGATTTTCCATTATATGATAATTGTGGGAAGAATCACCCTGGTACTTGCCTAAAAGGAATGGGAGTCTGTTATAAATGTGGAGAAAAAGGTCACCAGGCACGTGATTGCAAGGGAAAGAAAGAGGCTGTCAAAGTTGAATGCTACAATTGTAGAGAAATGGGTCATTATGCAAATGAATGTCCTAAGCGTCAAGGAAACTTACCTCAGAAAAGGACAAGGGATCAATGACAATCTTATGCTATTACTACAGTTGAAGCAGAATAACTAATGTATTGGTGCTTTTGGACTCAAGGATTATATTCTGGTTATAAGAATAATGTAATATATATATATGGATTGTACTGCATTACTTTTTGATTTCAGTAAGGTTTTAATATGATTAAGGTAATCATATTTTTGGTATGTGACTATAAGAGAAACATTTCTTTGTTTGGGGAATCTGATAAATTGATTTTGGAATTAAGAGACCTTTTAGAGAAAGTCTGGACAGAGGTATTTTGGATAACTATAAAGGTTGGAGTGGATTAAGTTGATTTTTGGATAGTATGGTTTAAGGTTAAAAAATTTATGAAGATTATTTTTGGAGTATTATAATACTATAGTTTTAGGAAAAGGACAACCTGCAGGGTGGGGCATAAACCGTCGCGTCAGACAAAGCTGTAGGAATCGAACCCACAATCAAAGTGTGACAGGCCTTTATTTCCTACCACTAGCCTACAGGAAGTCCCTGGTTATTACAAAATAATTTTACTAATCTAAATGGTATGTGTTAACCTTTGGTACCTTATACAATTAGGATAAATAGAATATTTTTGAGTTCTGTTACCATTTGGAGTAAAAGATGGGTTTGTGGTAAAAATTCATTAATGAATGAAAGTATACATAACAAGTATGTATATTCCCTTACGTTCTTAGTAAATCTCCTAAATAAAATCCTCAACATTATAAAAGGTAACTTAAAACAAAAATGTTGTCGGTTAACTTTTCCAACTAGGGATTCAATGACCGTTTAACCAATCACAAGTTTGTGATTTTCTTGTGGTTAAACTTTCTCCTAATCCTGTTTTCTATAACTCTCCATCAGACTTTGATGGTTTGTTTCTCCTCCATATCCATATTTTCATATAATCCTAGAATGGGCTATATCGGGTGACCTTTGTACTTATCCTGCTTTCTTTTAATGTTATATATTTATTAACCTTATTTCCGATGTGGGTTTTCCTCAAAGGTATTTTCTCTTTTCAACCTTGTATTTTCCAAGAAAAATTTCAAATTGCGAGGACGCAATTTATTGAAGGAGGGGAGAATGTAACACCCCGAGCTTCCACGATACGCTTCTCATTCAGTAATACAATAGCTTGCATTGTACGCAACTTCGAGTTCTAAAACACCGCGACTAATCAAAGTAGCCGTTATGAATAGTAATACCTTCTTTTTGAAATATTATAAATTTTATATGTCAAAATGGACTTCATTTTTGTATTCGTAATATCGAAATTAGCCTATGTTGAATTTTTGGTATTTTTCTGAGAACTTCTAAAATTTTATAAATAGTGAAAAATACTTAAAACAACTTTTTTAATCAAAATAATTTATAGTGATAAATTATAATATTTGATGGTTTTAAAGTATAATTAGAATATATTTTTACCATTTTATCCAATGGTGGTCATTAGAATTAATTTAACATTGAAATTGGACATAAACAATTGCCAACCTTTTGATATAAATTGTTTCTTAAAAACACGCTATTTGTTGTGACAGCGGGAATTAATTATAAAATTAATTAATGCAACTAATATGTTTGGAATTTTGTAAAATAGACATCATTTTTCAATTCGGAATATCAATTATAGCTTAGGGTGAAATTTTGGCCTTATTCTGAAAAACTTCAATTTTTGATGAATAGTGAAACCACTAAGTGGTTGTTAAATAACTGATTTTTCGTTTAAATGAAATATTACCACTTCTGTGATTTGATTTTCAAAAATCCGACATACATGGTTGTCATTAAGAAGTAAAATGTGGTTCAATGGGATAAAAATAATTTTTCGGTGAATAGTAACTTATTAAGTTCTTAATCGCGATTAGTGGTAATTAGGGTAGTTTAAGGTATAAATAATACTTTAATAATATTAAATGACCTAGACACATGTCCCAACCTCATTGGTTGTGTCATGGCCGACCAAGACAAGCCATGGCCTAACTTGGGGACCCCATGGATCCACTTTTGTTGGGAAATAACATAAATTACTTTTTATTTAATGTTAAAGTGAAAATGACACTAACATAAAGTGTTTTACTAAAACAATTTTTAAGTAGGGTTACACAAGTCCAAATTTTGATTATAAATAGTCATTGGAAAGATAAAACGATTTCCTATATCATAGTATTTTTTTTATAATTTTTAGACATTAAATAAATTTAATTATTTATGACATAATAATGATGCAGCGATGACATCATTATTTGACGATTTAAATAAAATGGAAAGATAATATAAAATCTATGAACTACACATGGCCAAAACCAATTGGATGAGTGGATTTCGATGCCTTATCACCTTATCCACGAATTCTATCAATGTGGGACCTTTTAAAACCGAAACACATTTTCAAATAATGTAATGTTCCTTTACTTTCCAAAAGTGCCCCTCCTCTCCTCTTATAAAAGGCCCCCACCTCTACCTCATTTCACACACTCTTCAAGCCATTGGCTCGGCCAACCCCTGCCCATTTGCTCTCTCCACATCCCTCTCCTCATCCTAGAGGATTCCCTTTGGGCATAATCCTTTCAAAGGAAGCCTTTAGGCTCAACTCAAAAGGAGTTACACTTTTTAAGGTAATTCATTCTCTCATGTTCTTTTGTTTTATTTTGCTTCTCCAACCCCCTAAACTCTTTTTATTTACTTCTTTTGTAACAACACAAGTATCTTAAATATACTAGGATGTTGTTATAAGATTTATTTGAGCTACACTTCCACACAACTACATCAAATGGTTAAAGAACATAAGGTTTCCGTGGATGGCGAAATTCTGCCTCCCGAAACGATGATTGTTCAACACTCATTTAACACCTTCAAAGGTGGCCATTATGATGTCACTATTTTTATATATGATATATAATATGTTTATGTTTTCCTTAAGCTTCTGTTTTTTTCATTTTGGGCATACCTTTATGGTTTCCATTATGGGTAAAACACGATATCTTCATTTTAGGAAGCGCGGACTACCGCCCCCTGAAAGTGATTTGATTCGTTAATACCATATGTGGGATGTTTGAAGGATAAAGTTAATGATATTATATATGTTATTATACTGGAATTATAATATACTCTCATATCATTATGATTCCATTCCAGAAAATATGAAATAGAAATGGAAGTAGCGTTCATGCGTACGTACGGCTTACCGTCTCCATGAACGGTGCATTTCATTTCTTACCTCTAAATGTGATGTAATATTATAAATGAATGTATATACTGGATATATAATATATATATGACATCTAAATCATTAATATAATTCTGGATATAATGGATATTTCACCACATAAACAAATTGTAATTATAAGAAGCTTATTGTTGACTCAAGTACCAAAGATCGACAAAACGACCGTTATTAACTTAAATAATTACATAATGTTCATATCATTGTAATAAGTGATATAATAAGGATAATGAAATTGAAAATGGTTCTTAATAAGGTATATATTAACTCTAGTTTATTATTCAGGAGGTTAAAGAACGGTTGAGTCAAGTCAGACACGAGGTAAGGGAATTCTTAACCCAATTTCCATTCTTTGGGTTAATCTCCTACTTTAAAATTATGTCATGATATTATTATATCCTATTTTGTATTTTTACTTTATTTATGTGTACTTGTAGTGAATACACATAATAGATCTATTTTATTTTAAAAATGATCTTTGTAAGGGAACTTCTTAACCCAACTTCCATTCTTTGGGTTAATCTCCTACTTTCAAATTATGTCATGATATTATTATTTTTACTTTCTTTATGTGTACCTATAGTGAATACACATAATAGATCTATTTTTTAAAAATTATCTTTTTAAGGACTTCGTCTCAATCTCCTTTTATTGAGGCATATTTGGTTTTATACACAACTTTATTTTATACGGTGTATAAACCCCTTTGACTTTTACGGTTATTCAAAAGGAATCTTTTTATACAAAGCGTTTTGCCAAACGACAAAAGGGAATGTTTTTATTTCCGTACTTATGCGGCGACAACGACTTCTCCGCCGCCGTGACCATTATTTGAGTTTCGGCTTCCTTTACAAGCCATACCTTTTTTTTAAAAGAAAAATAAATACAATGTTTTAACTTTCTTTTATTTTGGTAATGAAAATGGTATTAAAATCATTTTTTTTTATATATCAATGTGTTGTATTGAAATCTTGTGATTGAAATGTGGAAATGTTATGTTTCCTTTATGCCTGTTTTATGTGATACGATTATGTTATGGTTTATGATATGTCTAAACCTATTCATATGAGGAATGCATTGGACTTAATAAGTGACGGGTGGAGCCCGCTATAGCTCCTCGATGCATCGGCAGGTCTCATGAGACAAACTAGTGTCTTGGCACAAGGCCTTGACAAAATCTTATTTGTGGTCTTGGCACGAGGCCTTGACTACGTGGTTATGATAGTCTGGCATTATGCATTCCATCATTATGAAAGTGGTTATTGATATTGCATGTGATTATTCGACCAGTAGAATATCCATGTGAAGAAGTAAATGGCATTATCTCATTTTACTTTTGCCATATTATGTTGAAGTTCAAGTTTAAAAGGCTTTTGTTTTAGTTATACATTGCCTTAAATTTTAATGTTTATTTATGAAAGCTTCCGCATTATTGTTATCCTTACTGAGCATCTGAGCTCACCCCTTTCAATGTTTTAATATTTTCCAGGATGTGAAGAAGTATTTTATGAATGACCTACAGGGATAGTCGGAAGAGGATATGAGTGTGGACTATGGAGACTTTGTTATTGTAGTTTTTCACTTTTTGATGTAATGAAAGACTTATGAATGTATCTAGTGTTTCCAAGGCTACTAAACTAATCGGTCTTTCGAGACTTGATCTTTTGTGATCATGCCAATGTTACGAAGTAATGCACCGACTCTGGGTAGCTGGGGTCGGGGCGTTACATAATTTCCCAAAAAAGAGTCTCACCAATCCTAAACTCAGTGTTATATTTACCTTGTCCCTCTCTATCTAGGTTTATTTATATATTATCTGTGACTCCTACAACTTTGATCTATCTTTCTAAGAGCTCTCCATTATAGTTAAACACCCTACTTTGATGTCCTGAAGAGAAAGTTACCTATATGCCCAATAGATGGACCAAAATCCCAATTTGGGTGAATAATATTACTGCTAAAGTACCATACTATAATACCTGCTATAGTAACCTCACTACTAAACTACTATAGTACTGATACAGTTCCTTAATAAATTCTTCCTTGCCTAGTTTTGAACTTCAGTTTCATATAAGATTCAGGAAAATAGTACTCAAATTAAATTTCTCTTGAAATAATCACACCATAATCAGAGCATGTCAGAATATGGTCTTATTTTTTCAGTTTTAACTTCATCCCAATCATATATAATGTTTTCCAAAATATATGTTCTACCCAAAATAATAAAATAATATTATATTATTAATACATCCAATTATCAATTAAAATCATGGAAAAATATTTTTACCATTTTTGAGTTATCAAATTTTACCACACTTGATCGATTGTTTATCCCCAAGAAAAATATAAACATCAAATAAAAAATAATCCATACTTTAACAAAATAAATATTAAAATTTTCATGCTTATAAATATGAATTCAAAACTAATATTTCTAAAAGAAAAAAACTTATCCAATAAATAGTGAAAAATCACGATTCATTTATAATTCCAATTTATAACTTCTCTTCTCTTTTATTGACATTATTCAACCTTTTATTAGTATCCATGAAACATTATGATACAAATTATAAAAAAAATCTCTAAAAACGAAAAATTATTTTATAAAGCTAAACTAAATATCAAGTTTATTGAATCTATATATTGTATTTTATACCATCTAAATATCCACTTTAGAAATCAAACGATAATAAATAAGGGGACTTTTGAAAGGTTGTTCTAGGTTTTATGGTGGGTAATTTTAAATGAAAAATGAAAAATTAAGTTTAGAAAATGAGACTAATTTTTAAATTACAATTCATAAATTTATAAATAATCTCATGTAAAATAATCTCCACATTCTCTCCAGATGAATAATCAACTAACACTTCCTTTTATCACTTTTTTTCGTAAGTTCACAACATGAACATACAAAACTATGATGAAATTTTCTCTTTTCTTCAATTTTTATCATCTCATTTTTTATAATGAAAATAATAGATGGATAAAGTCTCATATCCAATAAACATATATTGTTTTATCTCCTAACAACATTAATTTTAATAGTTAAAAAAATAGGTAGAGTGTGGATGATCATTAAATCTTCCAAGGTAATACCATTACCAATTTTTTTTTTCAAATGATAGAGAATTAATATAAGTATAATTAAAAATATCTCATGAATAATTCTTCCAATAACCAAGATATTATATCCTATATATTTATCCTTTTTATAAACAAATCTTCCAGAAACACTATGAATAAATCTAATCTACCACTTATTACTCAATTAGAATCCTGTAATAATATAAAAGAATTATGATAGGAGGGATAAATTATATTGAAATGTATATTCTTTTCAATAAATTAATGGTCCCTATAGGCTTAACAAAATATTAGATATAGGATAGGTCTCAAGAAAAAATGAACTAAAAAGTAATCAAATATGGCCTCAATAATTTTAATGTGGTTCAAGATCTTCATGTATCAAAAAAATATTACACATAAATTTCTAAAAGTTATGTGTATCTTAATATTCACTAAATAATATGTAAAAGGAGTATAGAGTACCTCCCTAGAATGAAAAAAAAATATTAGACATTTATTTAAAGGAATAACCAATAATAACCAATATAATCATTGAAAATCTTAATTAATTAGAATCAATAATAAATATCATATCATTAATCCTTTTAAAATCTACTCAAATTTGGAGTAATCATGTAACTTTAATCAATTATACCCTAATGTATTTAGTATTTACTATCTCAAACAATCAAAATTTTATAACAAGGTAAAATATCTCTTCTAATGTCTCCTAGATAAATTAAAGGGAAAAAATCAATTTGGTATAATGATCCCTCCACCACACTGAAATTAAATATTTCACCAATGTTTAACTAAGGTGAGAGATATTTCGAATAATATGATTGAATGTTAAGAAATAAATAACTATAAAAGAGTGAAATAAACTAAAATTATTTTCTATTTATATAATCTTCTCTTCCTTGATCATTTTAAGGATTAAATTTCATAAAAGTTTTTGGAATTTATTAGAGTTTTTTACTTTGAAATCCTCTATTAAAATTCACATTCTTTGGAAATTAGTAAGAAAAATAAAATATGTATCAAGAATGATAAAAAATATAGTTCATTCAAAAAAATTATTTATAATATATGTATTTCAATAAAATAATACAAATAATAATGTATGATAGAGTTGAGACTAAAAAATAAATAAATGGTTTGAGTAAACAAATTACCTAATACAATAAACATATTAGATGAAAATACAACAACCGAGGAAGGGAGAATATCTTATGACTCACGGGTGTTCACCTCATCCTCCCCACCACCATCCCTCATACCATCCTCACATAATTGAGGTGTGGGGGAATGGAAAATAGATTCTTGAATAGGGAATCCAATCTCGATTGGTGAGACCAATCCATATCTCCTATAATTTTATGGTTATAAGCCTAAATTGAAGACCATTGATGAGTGGTAGGCTCAACTAGGACTACATCATCCTGTAGGTCAAATAATATATCCAAACCTACATCATAATCTTCCAAAACTGGTAAAGTGTTCTGTATTTGTACTAGAGGTTTCTAGTTTTTGGTGGTTTTAGAGACCATGGGGGTGGGGGTAGTTTATTTATGGTTGGAGAATTATCTATATTCGGTGCCATTATAGAATATTATTTAGTTTTGGGGGAAATAGAAACAAATTATCCCCTAGTGTGGGTGTTATTTGAATGGTCATACCTATGATTTTTCATGGATGACATTGATGGTTGGTGTCTCACATTTTGGTAGTGTCTCCATGATTGATAGGAAGGTTCTTCATCATGCTATATGGTATATAAATGGTATATGAGGGGGTATATCCATCACTTTCCCCTTTACCTTTCACTAATAATCAATATTAAATTATTAGTAGGCCTTTACTACTATAAGGGACTCCATTGTTACTTAATAAGACATAGCAGTAGAAGATAGGGTAGTATTTGTGGTGGTGAATGATGATTTATGGGTAGGGTAGAAGTTTGGTTTCATCCATAAATGAGTTAAGGTGTTATAAGATTAATTATTCTTAGAGATAATAGATGTTTCTTTAGGGATATTCAGTGGGATGTGGTTGGATTGGATGGTATCTCAATATTTAGAAATATCTCTATTTGAACGTCCATAATATACATCAATTCATTATCAAAAAATTGGTATAGATTCGATTGAGGGATTGAGGTGGGGAGTGATGGGATAATTATAGGGCTAGCTCAGGGTATTAGAGTGGATCTAGGATGTAAGGTAGTTTGAGAGTGTCCATAATCATAATTCTTATTCTCCTTGATGTATACATAATAATTGCACCATATACATGTGTTTACATCCCTTTCTAAAAATACCATATTTACTAAAAATATAATATTTATAAATTGAATATTTCAAAGAGAGGAGAGCAATGAAGAAATTCAGAAGTATCCTAAATTCTAGGTGAAATACATTATGAAATCCCCCCATGATTTTCCATTTAAATTCTTCCTATAATTCTCAAAATAATGGGAGAACTTTTTATCCATATTAATGTTAAAGACTCTAAAAATAATATGTAAAATATGAATATCAATCTCTCCCACACCATCCTATTAATTACCCTTATATATCCAAGAATGATAAATCTTCTAATGAAGTATCTATAGGAATGGTCTCTTCAGATACATGTTTTTCACCTTTATCAATTCGTGGGTTCTCATCATATTAGTGAAAAAAATATTCCTACCTATAATAAGATTGGTCTTTGCTAGGATCCATGATCAAATTGGAGTATTCCTTCATCCTGAAAAACTTATGGATATAATCCTCTAACCCCACAATAAAATTTTCTAATAATAGTTTCCAATACTACCAAACTAAAGAAAGCTAAATTTCATCATGGTCACACTGAACCATGGAAAGAAAGTATATGGTTAACTCTTAGTAGTCCTATAACTCCTATAACATGTTATCTAAATGAATAACCTATAATTAATCTATTACCTCTCTATATATGCTGGTATTTTCTAAATTACAAATAGAAATAATTCATATTAGTTGAATTTTTTTCATGTTCTACTTACTCCAAACATCTCAGTTAGACTTGGTTTTTGATCGAAGGAAAGAATGAACGCTGGATCAAATAAAAAATTTATTATGATTGAGGAGTGTTGGATTGGGTATGGTTGTAGGATTCTTGTGATGGATGAGGTTTAGTATTGTGCATTTTAGCCTGGAGAAAGGAGGTTTCTTATGTCACATTTATTAGTTTTTTCCTTCTTTTGTGAGTATCCACTACCTTCTTATAACCCATGAGAGAAATATTGGTATGAAAGGGATTATAAATGGATTAGAAAGTGTATTATTGGTGTTTTCATGGGATGGGATGGCCATTGTGAAGGTTCATCATGGGTTGGGTGGAAAAATAGGGGATGGGTTTGTTAGTTAGGAATAAGGGAAAAAATTAATGTGGAATCTACATGAGAAAGGAAAGGAATTTACAATGGAAGGGTTATGAAGGGATAACTTAAGAAAACCAAGGAATATTTATATAAAAATTAGTATTTTTAGATTAGGAGACAATGTAGAGCTCTAGATAAACTTCACAATAAACCTACATCTTTCACTTGATATTTATAAATATTTTACTCATTACGATGTAATAATAAAAAATTGTGATGTGATTTGGATTTTTAGATTCATAGGGTTTTCAAAAAATTACCAATATATTATTCATGTCACAATAGTTTTCATTCATTCCATTATTATTATTAATTTATTTTCAATTTGAAACTTGATAAGGTTGTGATGGCCCTGGGCATGATGTTGGTTCATTAGGTGGAGGGGATAGTAAATCAGGGAATGAAATTATATCCCCCCATTTAGGATTTATTATTAAATTAATCTTCTTAACTTGTTAGAGTGAATAATATTTCTATTGAAATTTTCTTAAATCTAGGAAACCAAAAATAAACAAAGAACACCCAATGCAAAATGTTCACTACTAAAAAAGTAGCCAATCAATGGTTTGATTGAAAATCACATCAGACCATACACTTCACTAGAATACCATAGTGGATACAAACAAGGAAGGTATATCCTTGAAATTGTATTGCAATATAATCAATAATACTTTCTCCCCAAAAGTATCCCAATAAGTTACTTTACTGTCTTGATATTTGTAAGGTTTTCATTATCCTTATCCTATGATTATATTTTCTCCCAAAAACTATATAGTTCTTATAAAATTATTCATGTTATAGAATTGGGGTGACTTCTTCCTTCTTCCCTAGTACATGAGATTGTTGTGATGATCACACACACAAACCATGTTCACACTATTTCTCAGCTTCTTCTTTTAGTTTCATTGTTGGAAGTAATCCTTATTTACATAATTAAATAAAAATGTGCTTCTTCTCTTTTACCCACTATCTTGAATAATCATCTCATATAATCATATATACTAGACCCTTTCTCAATTTTATCTTATATAGAAAATTAATCCCCTTCAATTTCTAATTTTAATTTCAATTTAGATTTCAAAGTAACATATTACTTTAATACTATTATACTTCTTCTAAACTTCACTCATTTATTTTTCTTTTTTTTTGGATCTATCTAGGTGGACAGTGGCATAATTCATGATGGGACTGCATTCACCATAGTTAAATAAACAATTTCTCCTTAACTACTTCTAAACCATTTCATCCATGGATTTCATTATGAAGATACTATTACCTTTATAGTGTAAATACTATTTTACAACTCATTCATTAGTTTTTATAAAAGTAAGGATGTACCCTTACGTAACATGTAACCTATATATTTCATACTGATACTCAATACTTTTCTAAATTACATTACATTTGAGTGAAAATTAACACATGTATACAGACTTCATAAAATATTCAGTCCCTATGAGTACCCAAATATATTGCAATGATACTCAATACTTATATAAAGAAAATTAGGTAGTAGAACCATTATGTATCTTATTAAAGTTCAGTACTTTTCCAAATCATAACTCTTATATAACATAATGTATTGATTATTTTTTCAAATCTCCAGAACTTCCTCAACTCTTAAGCAATGAATCGGGTTTGGACTTGTAAGAATTTTTAATATTTATTAGAATATTTAGAAATCTAGGTGCTGAGTTGGTGCGGGATTCTAAGGCCTGGAGAGCCTCGATGTGATGATTATAAAAATATTAAATATGTTTTTTCATGCATGTGTAGTTTATAGGGAAACATGGAATAAATCATGATGTAAGTATTGGATCAGAATTTTGAGACCATGGTGGAGTTCAGAACATCGTGTTTAACATAGATGCGACATAAACTTTGTTACCATTGGGTTTTCGGTTCGAGGAGACTTAGATATGGGGTGTTAAGGAGGTCCTTGAATGATTTTAATTGATTAAATCATTTTAACCTAAATATATCCCTCACCCTATCATGTTGGGATCACAACCAAGATGAGTACTCCTACATTCCTACACCCTTTAGAGAAAGACAAAAACATGCCCAAATCAAAGCAACGAAGCACTACTGATATCCGTTCCTCACACTTGTCATCATCAAATTAAGGAACATCATGATCCAAGTGGTGATCTACACTCGAAGGCATTTCACCCTTGAGGTATGAAGATTTTTTGTAGTTCTAATCACCTTTATTTTTCATTGTTTTATGTTTTTGGAGCCCTATTATGAATTTTAGAGATCTTTCCTACATCGATCTATAGGTTTATTGGTAAACTAGATCATATCAGGTGATTCTCAAGGAAATTCCAATATGGAATTATCATTTACATGGCATGTTGTCTAGTGAGAAAAGTCATGTATTAATTCTTGTTAGAGGAAGATTACTTTTGAAGACTATACTCCTTGTACCAGGGTTACACGCCATGTAGTGACCCCATGTCGTGTAGCCATAGGACATGGCCTGGGGAGCCATATGTCCATACACGATTGTGTAGAAGTACATGGCCAAATTACATGGAAACATTTTTCCAGGCACGGGCATGGGAAAAACACATGTTCAAGTGGTCGTTTAGTCATAACACTCCATATAGTATAGGATGTATAGCGTGTGAGGTACATGGATGGACGGGTCGTGTTGAAGAGGAACATAGCTAGGGACCGAGTGAGGAAGAACACACCATGTAGCGGATATACAAGCCATGTAACCCTACTTGTTCAAGATAGACTATGTGAACAAAATACAAGAACATGTGCATGGGTGAGTCCACATGCCATGTGGGATCCAGTTAATGCTTTGTACTTCCTTAGATATCTTCTTGAGATATTACACCTTACGTATCTCATTCTATGGAACTTGTATTTAGGCTTGAGAGAGGCCTATCCTGAGTAGTTTTCCACATAGAATGAAATGGTGGCCTATGATTTTTCCCATGTTATATGATGTGGTGTGTTTTGAGAATGATTCTTATGTAATAGTGCTTAAACTTGGGTAGTAATTAGGGCAGATCACTGAGTTGATGTCAGGGTCAATACCCTTCCCTTCCGCCTTAGGCTGTGGGTCTCTAGGACTCTTTAAGTTAGTAGAGTGACAACCCCCGGTGGAGAGAGGGCATGGGTCCCCTACCCATGAAAGTGTTGGGACACAACGTATGATAATCATGATGTTCCTTTTAGAAATAATTCAATGATGATGTGGATTAGTGTGATTCTTTAATAGAGATAAAGGGTCTAGTACTCTCATATGGAATCAAGGAGCTGGTTTCCCTTACCTCTCTAATTTGGTAGAAACAGAACATCCCACATCGTGGGTGCATGTTCTATACCTATGGGGTAGTTCATTGGGAGTTGGTACTCCCCTGTCGGACCTGGGCATAGGTTCCTCATTTTGTTTTTGTAGTTTGATAGTGGTCCCCTATCGAGCTAGGGTTTAGGACCTCCATACTCGTTGGCCAGATAGTGTAGGTACTCCCCTGTTTGATCATGGTACAAGTCCTCTATCCATGGAGTCATTAATCCCCTATCGTATTGGGGTGAGAGTCCTCTATATTTGATGTATAAATAGAGTAGGTACTCCCCTATCATGTTAGGGTGTAGGTCCTATCTCCTTGGAGTAGGAACTCCCATATCTTACTAGAGTCAGGGACCTCAATACACGTTGTTCCAAAAGAGTTGGTAATCCCCTTTCATACCAAGGAGCAGGTCCTCTAGCTCTGGGTTAGTACTCCCCTATTGTGTCAGGGTATAGGTACCCCATAGTAATCGAGTTGGTAGAGTGGTATTCCCCTATTGGACCAGGGTTCAGGTTCTCTTGACATATATTTGTAACTCCCAATCATTCTAGGGTGTGGGTCCTCTACTTTTTGAGTATTAATCCTCTATCGTACGAGGTTGTGGGTCCTAACCCATGGAGTAGTAATCCCCCATATCCAAGTAGCAATGGGGAGTGGGTCCTCCATTGTAGGTATTTCTAACTCTTCCGTTGAGTATAATTATGAGGATAGGGACCCTCCACTAGTTATCTATGATACCTAGTTATTATTTTTTGCTCCTTCGATGGGTGGAGGTGCAAGACACCCCATACAATAGTGATAGAGTTTACATGAGTTAATTAGAAACTAGTACTCCCTTGACTTCAGGGTAATGGTGAGGAGAGAGTCCCTCCATTCTCTCTCATTATAGAGTATTCTCATGGCACATAGTCTGGAACAGTTCTCCCTAAACTGTGAGTAGTGTTTAGGGGTGTGACACTCTACCTGGGTTCTTACAGCCTTGCACAGGGCGCATGTTAGTGATGGTCAGACATCAGGTGTTGGGAACTAGTGCTAGACCTAGTGAGTTGTTTCTAATGTATCATAGTTATTGGATGGGTTCTATATGGGATGGATGAACTCGTGGAGTGTGTTACCATAGATTTTGTTACCATTATAGCCTTGAGTAGAATCCTATTCCTGGCTATGAGGTCGGAACCTCATGAGACTTGGAGTATAAGATGAGTATATCTGGGTGATTCTGGGAGGCCTTGTGGTGTTTTCATGTTCTTAGGTTGACACCCCTTATGGACTAAGCTGACTAGTCATGTATAGATGAGGATGGGTTGAGATGGATTTTCTCTCTCGATTGGGTTCCCTCGGGCTAGGTCAAGTGGAATGTTTCCTTTCAGCTAATCTCTTTTATTTTGGGTTTTTGGGGTGCCTATTTAGTATTATTATACTCACCCATAAACAGAAGTTTACAACATTTTTTGTGTCTTATGTAGACCATATGAATTCATATGGAGTCCTCATAGGACTCAATGTTGGAAGATCTTAGTGAGATAGACTGAACGAGGTGTTTACCAGAGTTGGGATGAGGAGTTTTCCAGTAGTTGAATTTGACAGTGATCCCCTCCATTTGAGTATGTTGGATGCTTTTACAGTTTTCTTTTACTGGGAATATTTTTTCCCTTTTTAGATTTCAATACATATGTTTTAGTCTAGTTTAGTATAGATGTATGCATGCATTTTAGTTTTTGGATTCTTGTGTCTCTGCATTGTTGCATCGAGGTGTTTCAGGGTGTGTGTGTACATTCACTTTAGGAAACGGTCTCCCATATATGTAATAAGCCTAGTCGGTGCTAGTATCCATCCCATAACCTATTGGAGTAAAGCATGGGGAGTTTCATCCTAGGATCTGTCGGTTCAGGTCATGATAGAGTTGTATTAGAATGAGTTCAACTTTAGGACCATAGTGTTGTGAGCTTGGTTTGGGTTATATAACAACAATGTTTGGATGTTTCATGTTCAGATCTCCAGCTAAAGGTTATCGTGATGGTGTGGCAACTGATGTATCCATTCTCAAGGACTCTGATAACCTACTTTTCAACTCAGTACATTAGGACACCAGTTGAAGGGAAATAATGGTATATGAATCATATAGGATTTGGTTTTGGTTTTTTCTTGCCCTTCTTTAGTCAGATCCCCAGATATACTCTTTGAACAAGGTGCTTCTTGAATTTTATTTCAGGATGCCACCATGAAGATAAATAGACAATGTTCCACGATGGGATTTTAATGATGATCTTCCCTGTGAAGAGGATTTAGTATATGGAATTTTTTTGAGGTAGTACCTCCAGGTTTTTATTCAGTTGAGCCACCACCCATTGAGTAGCTTGTTGTGCTGGTAGTTCAGGTCAAGGATGCGTGCAGGCTAAGTGCATTGCATGAGTTCCAGAGGTAGTGACTTGTACAGTATCAGGGTGATAGAGACCCCCATTCATATAATGATTCTCTTGAGTAAGTCACATCTGTTTTCATCGTATTGATAAAACCTCCCAATCATATGGTGGTCCTAGAAGAGATCCTTATATAGGATTTGGCTGGGTGATGATGGAGTTTAGTGATGAAATACCATAATAATGCGATGAACACTTGTGTGGAGTTTTAGTCACTCTTCATTGAAGAGTTTTACCCATCCATGTTGAGGTCAGTGCGTATCTAGGATCTTCTATATTTTCAGTAGGGTATCATGACTATGCCAGAGTACTCGGCGAGGTTCACTGACCTATCACATTACTCTCTAGTTTTAGTTCTAGAATTGTTCTTTATATCTTAGACCTTTGACTAGGACCTCCACAGAGACGTCAAAGCATGTGTGGTCTTCTTATGCCTTCCCTCTTATACGAGGTACTGGAGTGATATCTAGTGGTATAGATCTTCCTTGAAGAGGTACAAGAGGATGTGGCCCACATTGGTGGTCATGAAGCTTAGGCATCTATAGTATATTGTAGATGATGGATAACTGGATCATAGAGTAGGAGGAATACCCATTCCCAGACACAAGAATGTGGGCCTGTAGTGCATGATCTATGTTGGGGATCATGTCATCCACAAGAGATGTGGTGTTAGAGGAGTTGAGAGATCATCAGTTGGTGGAAGGTGGTTTGGTGTGTTTCCACCACCACCCCTAGGTGGTCTATGCTAAGCTTAAGGATCTAGCGGATTCAAGAAAGGAAATATACAGGTCATAGAGTCCTTTGAACAAGAAGCTCTAACGATATATAGAGTTACACTTTGTTTCCATTATACTTTCTACAGTAGTAATTGTTAGACACTATTTGAGGTACTCTTTTCTTTCCTCTTCTTTCAATAGGTTTAACCAGGGTTAAATAGTGCATCGATAGAACCCTATGTTTTTTTGGTGTTTCTTTGAATGCCTAAGGAAGAGGAATCTGTCACCAACTGAGATACATTTTTTTATGTGATTAAAATCGTGCGGGTGGTTTATTGCCACCCAAAATGGATAATATCAAGCTTTGGTGGATGAGTCAATTTAACTGGTGTGTTCATGGCATCGTTAGGGGTTGGTGGTTTACAAAAAAAGGGTCCAGTAAGACCCAATGTTAGTATTTGGGCATACATTTATTGATTGTTGGTACCCTAATTCTCTTAGTGTCAGCTTTTTATGGGAGACTCTCAAGGTGGACACGGTAGGATTTGGCGTAGCTACGAACTCAAGAGGAAGAGGGATGATTTCCCCATCAAGACATGTTTTTGTGACATGATCAATACCATGTGGGTGATTAAGTTCTTCCCAAAGTGGATAGTTTCAAACTGTGGTGGAAGAGTTCCTTAGACTTGTGTGTTCATGGTGTGGTTGTGTGATAGACTATTAGAGGAGAACTTGGCATTGCCGATGTAGTTTTTATACTTGAACCTGCTGGATCAGCGACCCTAGTAGAGGGAAAATCTTTCTTAGAACCATTAATTATTGTTAGAGATAGACCCTATAATGTCTAAACAATGTGTATTAGTTTCCTACCATAAATACTCAACTGGGATTCCACTAGTGACTGTGGATGTGTTTCTTTTTTGGTGAGCTGTGTTACAACTGGAGGTTCGCTGATGAAGGGCCTAGTAAGACCCAATGTTTACACTTGGGAAACCATGTTTGGTTCATTTGTACCCTTGGGTGATTAGTGTCAACCATGAATGAACTATTATTGAGGAGGTCGAGGTGTATTTAATCTAGTGGTGGATGTAAACTATGGGGTTACGTCAGTATCAATGTCAGGTTAGTGAGGTGGTGTATATTTAGACCCCATGATTGCAGATGGACTGCGGTGCTTGGTGTTTTCCACCTATCATTTCTGAGGATATTTATGCCCAATTTTTCTATGTAGATATCCTAGTTGAAGGTGTATGTGAGTCTGGATTGGCCATGGTGGTCCCACCGAGTGCATGTTTGTAAGTGGCACAGGAACCCTTGGTGAGCACGTTGGTGTGAGAGTTCTAGTGGAGAGCTCAATTTCTTTTCCTTGTTCCTATGATTTTTATTTTTGGGGATGAAGAACCCTAATATGGGAAGAATTTAATGACTTGGGTTTGGACCTGTAATAATTTGGAATACATCTAAGAATATTTTTGAAGCCAAGTGATGAGTCGAGAAGAGATTTTGGGGACCAGAGAGCCTCGACATGTTGATTTTAAAAATATTAATTTTTTTTTCATGCACATTAATTTTCTTGAAATATGGAATATTTCATGATAAGAGTCTCATATTGGAATTATGAGACCCCTTTTGAGTTAAAAACATCATTTTTACCCTAGTCATGACATATAATTTGTTAGCACCGGGTTTTCGATCAGGGGTGAGTTGGCGACGATGCATTAAAGAGAGAGTTAAATGATTTTAACTGATTAAATCATTTTGACTTAAATACCTACCTTCCCCTATCACTTTGGGTAAAAAACCAAGAGGAGTTATCATCCTCTCCACTCCCCCTTTTGTGATTGAAGAAAACAAGCCATAATTGAAGTGACGAAGCACTGTTGATCTCTGTTTCAGACACTGATCATAATCATATTGAGGAGTAGAATGATTCAGGATTCATTATACACTTGAAGTGTTTGTGTTTCTCACTTGAGGTAGGTAGATATGAGTGGTGGTACCAATACACTTATTTTTTTGCACTATTTTAAGGTTTTATATCCCTATTATAAATTCTAGAGGTCCCTCCTAGGTCGATATGTAGGTTTCAGTGTAAACCGGGGATAATTGATAGAATCTCAAGTTAATTACCATATGGAATTAAAATATACACGACATGTAGTATAGTGATGCATGCCTTGTATCTCTTCCTATTCTAGGAATATTACTTTTGGGGACTACATGCCCTATACTGGGGTTACACGCTGTGTAGTGACCCCATATCTTGGGGCCAGAGGACATGGGTAGGGAATCTATGTGACCAAACATGGCCATGTAGAAGTACCTAGACATGGGGTTCCATACACAGAAATTGGAAAACCACATATCCAAGTGGCCATTCAGCCTGAAAAAACTATGTAGTATTGGATTCATGACATGTGAGGGACATGGATGGTCGGACCTTGTGTAAGAGGAACACAACCATGGGTCAGGTGAGACAAAACATTCCATATAGGGGATTTACAAATCATGTACCCATACATGGCCAAGCCAGGTTGTGTGAATAGGAGACACAACTAGGTTCATGGGTGATTCCACACATAGTGTGGGATCTAGTTCACACCATGTACTTTCTTGGATATCTTCTTTAGATCATCCACCTTACATATAACCTTCTATAGAACTCAAATTTCTAGAGTATGTTATCCTGGTTTTATGTTATCGTTATAACCTCAAGTAGAATACCATTTCCAGGTATGAGGTTGGTACATCATGAGACTTTGAGTTTGAGATGAGTATATATGGGTGATTATGGGAGTATTTGCGGGTTTTTCATGTTCCTGGGTTGACACCCCTTGTGGACTAAACTGACTAGTCATGTATAGACGAGGATAGTTTGAGATGGAGTTTCTATCTTGATTAGGTTCCCTCTATCTAGGTCATGCAGACTATTTCCTTTAAATTTCTACCTTTTCTTTTGGGTTTTTGGGGTGCCTATTAAGTATTCTTATACTCGCCCCCATCATGGGTTTTGTCCACACCTTTTGTGTCTTGTATATACCCCAGTCCTTTCCACAGAGTCCCTACAGGACCTAGGGCAGGTAGAGCTTAGTGATCTAGACCGACTGAGGTGTTTACCAAAGTTGGGCTGTGGTGTTTTATGATAGTTTCAATTGACAGTGCTCTCCTCTTTCTGAGCAGGTTGGATTATTTTACAGTTTTATTTTAATGGGAATGTTTTTTTCTCTTTTCCCCTTCCATTACTTCTAGAGTACTCTAATTTGGGATATATGTATGCATGCATTTTAGTTTTTGACTTTTTGTATCTATGTGTTGTTGCATCGAGGTGTTTGTGGGTGCCTGCATACAAGTACTTTAGGAAAACACCTCCCATTTGTGTGATATGTCTACTCAGTGCTAGTCTCAAACCCCTGGCCTATTAGAGTCAGGCTTGAGGAGTTATGGTCCAAGCCCCATTTTTCCAGGTTGTGACATCTTACCTACCGAGGGATTAGAAAATTTTACATACTTATTCTACTCATTACCTAAGTGACCTTTACATAATTACTTGTCCAATTTATAGATCTTTAACACATAGTGATCCTTTCATGTAGGACTTAGACAATTCCAAGATGAATTTTAATAAATTTTATATTATTTATCTTTCATAATTATCCAACATCTGTTAATTAACCATGATCTAAGTTAAACTACAAAACACCAGTATATCATTCAATATCATATGGCAAGAATCTATGATCATTCCTAAATATCAGCTTCTAATTCCATAATATTTGTAACCTTTTTACAATATAAATAATATCATATGAATACAAACATTTGGAATTTATAGCTCCACTTTCATAACAACCTTTTCATTTCAATTGGATGAAAACATCTTAAATTTACATGCCCAAACTCTTCTTAAATACTTCCAAACATCTTAAAAACAATCAACTCACATTATATAATTATTTTTGTGAGGGTTTTAACATGATTTATTTATTAAAAAAATAAAACACATTTAAATATTGAATCCTCTTCTTTAATCATTCTTCCCTAGAAAATTTCTACCAGGCTATGGTATTCTTATTTAACTATTGATCTCAAAAAAACCCCTTGAGTTTTATAAATCTCCCTAATATCACAAGAACTATTTATCTCTATATTTTCTATATTCATAGGCTAAAAAATAATTCATTTTGGATTTTTAGGAAAATTTTGAACATAAATATCTTTTCCAGCTCAACATACATAATAAAAAAACATTATTCAATAATATTAAGACTAAATGAGATAAATTGTTATGGTAAATAATAAAATTAAATAATAATGTCATTCTATCCATTAAATTGACTTAAATCCAATTATTTAAGTTATATTTTTGAATTAATGCTTTTCAATGCCCTATTCCACCCCTTGAAATTGATTATGAAAATGTTTTAAAACCTTTTTCATCAAATATGATAAAACTATAATGATGATGTAATGTATTTCTAGGGAGGGGGAGACCATAATGTCGTGATATTTCAGTATTTTATTCTCTTTCAATAAATACATTATTAAATAGCTTTCTTCATAAAAAATATTGAACTATATTGTGCCACAACATTTTAGATGAGAAATATTAAGAAAAGTATTAGAATCATGAATATTCTAGTATATAAATAGATAAAAATTAGTTATAAATGCTTATATTTATAGGGAAAAAATTAATACGATTTAAAGTTAAAAGGGTTGTTTTGAAAGAATATTTTTTAAAGTAAATTTTATTTTATGTTGATAAATAAAATTTCTAACTATTGAAATAAAATTACAGAAATATGTAATATTTAAATATATGAACTAATTTATTAACATCCATTTAATTAGTATTTGATATGAAATAAGATTAATAATACATAAATTACAAATGGTATTTTTTATATAAAATAATTTATTTTGTATTTCCATTTTAATGATAAATTAAAAAAATTAGAATTATAATTTGATAAAATAAAAATCATTTTTGATTTTACAATATGAAAATTATATTAGGATAAATATTTTATATTTTTGTAAAATGATTTATTTTTGAGTGAATAGTGAAAACTATAGTTTTAAAAAATACTCTGAATTTTAGGAAGTCATTATGATATAAAAATGAATTGATTTTTTATAAAAACATTTATTGAACTAAAATATATTTAATAAGTAAAATGAATAATTTAAAAATATTATGTTATGTTTTGATACCCATTTTTTCTATTTTATATTCCAAGTGATGTTTTATTTTAATAAAAGAACTATGTTTTATCCTTTTCATTAATTAAGTAATTACAAGGTTACATTCAGTTTTGGATTGGTTTTAAAATTAAAAAATTCCGTTTTTATTCATAAACCAATAAATTTCATGAGAATAAAATATATACATTATTTTGGTGTAAATTCATTTTTATTCTTAAAATATATTTTTCTAAAAAATGTTTTTCATTGCGTTTTTTATATTTATATTTAAATTATTTTTTTCCACCTATAAAAACTAAAACATGAAAAATGGAGTCCATATTTGGAATCATAAAATTTAAATTATTTAATAATTACTATTTAATTTTTTATACATAAACTGAATTTACCACTTTAAATGTTAGTCAACACAATAATGTTAAATCGGTTGAACATGCCTTAAAATTATGCGATAAGGTCAAAAATATCAAAAATACTTTCTATAATTGGATTTTATGTGTTCATTTTAACCTATAATATTATAAATCTATATTGGGGTTTCCTTGGTGTCACTTTATGTTTAGAATTAAATTTATATTATTTTAATGTTAAGTGTATTTACTAGGGTGCCACTCCTCTCAACTATAAAAGGATCCCATCATTCTGTCATTTCTTCAAAAACTTTGGGAAATTTATCCCAAAAAATATTTTCTAGAATCATTTTAGAACATGATTATACCTAACCTATAGGTTCTTTTATCACCAAAATAAAAACCTAATAAAGCTTAAGGAGAGATCCAAAAGAGGATACTCAAATAAGTGGTAATCATCTTTACTGAGCAGACACAAGTTTTTGTCTTCTTCCACGTCCTCCAAATATATTATAAAAAACTAATATAATTGCATTAAAATAATTATTATACTTAAATTTTATTATTTTTATGAAACATAAATTATATACTTCCCTTCTAGCAAATGGAAAATGAAAACATCACATGTGCGCACATGTAGACTACCACCTCCACAGATGGCATGTTTCTTATTTCATCACTCTGGAATATGGATAGTTATCAAGTTGTATTTAAAAAATAAAAATTACATCTATTACATATTTATTATTCTTTAAACATAAATATTTATCTTTTTTATTTCCCTCGCATATATAAAAAAAATTAAAACGTAAACTATGTGTATGAACGAACTACCACCGCCTTGGATGATGTATTTCATTTTTCATCACTGCCTCACATGGATAGTTATAATGATGTATTTATAAAATAAATATTATATATATTAAATATTATTATTTTATAATTTCAAATCATTATCTACTTTCTTTCCCTCATAACCATTTGAAAAATGAAAACGCCACTCATGTGTACGTATAAATTACCTCTTCCTTGGATGACATATATAATTTTTCATTAACAACATACATGTATGGTTATAAAGATAAACTTAATGAATACATATGATATTAATAACATGATTATAATGTTTTTAATATTTATATTAACAATATAAAATAATATATTCTTACTAATTTAGCCGTTATAGCACATTCTTATTTTTGTCCTTTTTTTCCAACTACATGAACATAGTTAAATTGTTTGTTTCCTTTATGATTATGGAATATTATTTACATTTAATGTTATTTAATAAATTTTTGAATGATTTATTTTTAATATTATGTAATGGGAATATATATATATATATGTTTTTTACAAAATAAATTCTTTCTATGAAATAAAAGCTTCAAAATATTTTATTTTTTAATATTTCCGCACAAATATTGACTATAAATTCCATGAAATTTATATTGGATGATAGAATAATATAAAATAAATATAAAACATATTCATGAAAATTAAGGAGGATATAAATCCACTAAACTGAAACATTTATGGGAAACAAGATAGTTAACACATAAAAATGATTGTAACAAAGAATTATTAATAAATTTTTAACAAGAAATTATTATAAAATATAATCATGAAAGAAAAATATAAATATTTTTCTAATGTAGATATATAATAAATTAATGTTATTATACAGTTAATTTAGATAATTTTTGACTGAGTGGAAGTCTGAGGTAAGGTTATTCTCGACTTAATTTCCTTTCATAGGGTTATATTAGTTCTCTAATGACTTTGTTATGACAATATTTTGAGTCTTATGATAAATACTTGTTTTTTGTTTTATTTAAAAAAATTTATGTGGCTTGAAATGGGTTTTACATAATCAATTCATTGATTGATTCGTACCTCAAATTTCATTATCTTTGTAATGGTTTTTAACTTAGGTTTCCTTCTTTGAAACATGTTTTGATGTGTTCACCTATATTAATTTATATGTCATATAAAGTATCTCATTGAAATATTATATAATCAATATCTTTTTTCTCATGGTATTTTAATTTCCATATTATGTTTATTATTTAATAAGGGTTATTATTTTTAAATATGTACCTTGTTTTATTTAAAATAATTATTTTAAAATATTTAAATTCTTTTTATCCAAATATTTCTCTTACATATTCATATTCTATATATTACATTAATAATGTTATTTTATACACTAAAATTATTTCTTAAGTTCATTTTACATTGTCTTTGAATTTTTGTACAATGGTTTTAAAAGGAATCTTTTAACATTTTCCATATGATTCATTTTAACATTATTTATAAAGGTGAAAAAAGAAAGTTTTTTTACATTTAATTATTAATCTCCTTTACCATCATTATAACCATTCCCTGTTATCAATCTTACTTTACATGATTTCATGTTTTTTCAAATAAAATCTTAATCCAATTATTCTATAATTTTTTAAAGGTTTCCAAAATGAAATGTATATTAATTATTATTATTCAATAAATATTTATAATGTTTTTATATTTTTTCAACTATGTAAGTATCCTTTAATGACTATTGTGGTTTAGTAGGGAACTTACACTATCCATATTCGTTATCTGGATAACTTATTATGATATTTTAAATAATTTTCCATTAAACAATTTCTTTCAATGGGTTAAATAAGATATAATGAAACAATTATTATTTCTGTATTCTTATGGAAAATATATGTAATGTTTTCATTATGAGACTTGTGGGCATGTTATAACCCTGAAATACATTGAGTAATGCATTATATCTCATGAGATAATCATGGGAAATGATTTATGATTCTTGATCTACTATGGGAAATAGGTAGTGGTGCTTAATCCAATATGATAATGGGAAAAAGTAGCGATGCATCATCCACTATGTAATGATGGTATTGGTAGTAAATCTTGACATATGAAATGATTTCTATTCTTATGTTTGTGCTGCATATCTATGTTATACCACTTTCCTTTTTTTATATTCTCATGGATTATGATCATTGAATAGTGATTCATGTTTTGTGCCAAGAGATTTATTACATGATTATGATTTATGATTCTTGCACAATTGGGTATGATTCTCTTATGTCAATTCACCCTAATTATGATCCCATGCCCACATTTTCATATTACACTCACTTTTTATCTTAGATTTATTAAACATATGTTTACTCCTACTAAGAATTTGATCCCACCCTTTTTTAGGTTTCCATTTCCCTAGTTTGTGATGAAAAGTATTATATAGTAGATATCTAGAATTGAATCATGTGTAGATAATTTTATGGGAAATGTTTTATACATTATTTGAAATAATAAATTCATTGTATAAAGGGGAAAATACCTACATGATGAGAAAAGCGTGGTTTTTGTTACATAAAGTTTTTTTCCAAATTCTTTTATACTATAAAAATGTTCTTGGCTGTGAATATGAATCTATATTTATTTTAGAAATTGTAATTATGGATCATTAAAATTATTATATAAATATTTTCATCAAAGAAAATATGTATAGAATCTGTTCTTAGCACCAGATCTAGGAGTTCAAGTATGTGGTGTCATACCATGGGAGATCCCTTTGGTATGTTCTTAAATATTCTGATGATATGAGATACCAATTATGAAAACTTGAAAAAAAAAAGAGTGTGAAAGAGAGAGAGATGAAATAATTGAATTAATATGTATAATAAATTATTGTGGAAAAACCTAAACGGATATTTCACCTTAGATAAGAGGATAATATTTAGAATCTAATGTTTTTATAATGGAAGGAAAACATTATTTAAATAGTATAAACCTTTTAAATTTATCATAATTGGAATAGATGAGAATAACTCAATAAGTATGATGCATATATGTAAATATTTAGTTTCAAATTCCTCCATATTTGAGAGTTATAGTGCCATGATATTGTTATATTATTTTTATAGGATAAAAATATATGTGGAGTGAGTGTTTTTTAAAATTATAATTTCCATGTGATATGATATTATTTGGAAAAACATGATTTTAAAAAATATTTAAAACATTATGTAACAAGTTTGAAAACTATGAAAATCTTATGTATGCTTCGCAAAAGTGTATGTGATTAGTTTAAATTGTTTTCTCCAAGTATAAAAAATTTAAATGAGCTCCAAAATATACTAATTATTATAAAACCTTATATTTTACCATAAATATTTTATACATCAATAATGAAGATATAAGAAACTGTAAGAACCTGAATTTTCACTCAAGTATAGATCCTTTAATTTTTGGTCTAATTATTTATTTTGGACCTAATATATATGAATAAGGAGTTAGGAAAGGTATCATGGGTGTTTGGGGCTTGTTCAGATCCCAGAACAAATATTTTTTTGAAGAACTTATCATAGTGCACGATTTGTAGTAAACCGTGCGGGGAGGTTGCATAGTTAGAGAAAACCGTGCATGCGACATAATTTTTTTAGACAAAGCCTTACCATATGGTTGAAGCATGGTTTCTCTAACCATGAATCATAACCATACCATTTTACCCTCTTCTCTAGGTACTCTTTCATGGTTTATGCATGGTTTTGAAAACTATGCAGACAAATAATGCACATGCTAAATTTTGGGTGATTTTACATTTTTACGCTTGATGATATAATTAAGCCCTCATTCCCTAATCCAATTTCCAATGGTATTAGCCTACTTTTCTCTCATTTTGTATATTTTGAAGGCCTAAACTAGGGATCAAGAGATCTCTTTCATCTGAGATCCGTTCGAGCTTTCGTTCGTCACGATGGATGTGCAACAGTAAGTACTCCAGTCTATTTGAGATGTTCTTCATCTCTCTTTCTCTAAACCTAGTTATCGTGGAGTAAGAAATTTTAATATTTTATAATATATACACTTTTAAAATCCAAATTATAGTCTAATTTTGGATTAGTATAGTCATACAAGCATAAGTTGGGTGGTCTATCACTTATCCCTCAAGTTCATTGATTTTGGAATTATTGTGTGGGGCCTATCGATTTCATCGCGTGCAGTTTATTAAATTTATATTCCATGATTATAATCATTAAAACCATATGGATGTGCTATTTAAAATTATTTTATTAGTTGTTAGTTTTTTTCCCATAAATATTTCCATCCCATGTAAAATGTTTTGACATAATTGTTGTTTTAGTGTTTTGACACGCTTGAGCCACCGTTATAGTGTTCCCTGGATTTACCTTTATAAGGGTAATATTTTTTATATTAAATGGATTGTTTTATATTTTTAATTGAATAATTTCATGTACCATTCATGATCACCACTTTAACCTCCTAAGGTAAGTTCTTCAATTTCATAATTAAATACAAAATAAAAATTGGCAAGTATACTGAGTATATGACTTGGCCTTCTTTTAAATGTAATTGAATATTAGGTTCCATGTTCATAGAACCCATTGATATGATAATGGAAGGTATCCAAGTGAACCTTAATATATGAAAATTATGTAAATGGATTAAATGAATGGTTCCATGCTACTTGTACTTGTCACACTAAATAAAGTAAAGTCTTGAAGAAAATTGATTAATTGATTAATTTGACTTGATTAAATGGTTTCATGATCAATTATCCATTTCATACTAATGAAAGTTAATGGATTGAAACTTATGAATTATATATGACTTCATTATCAAAAAAATAGGGGTCTAACTTGATCTCTCCTTGGATTCCCGAGGGAGTTCCTTGGGAACTCAAGGATCCCATTTTGAATTCATGGATATGGTTTTCTTAGGTTGAGACCCACCTAGAACATGATACTTGTTTAACTCTGGATGCCCGGTATGATACCATAGTATTCATCATGTAGTACTGCAGGATTCCTTGGATACACTTCTTGGATCCAACATTGACAAGTAGGTGCCATGGTTAAAACCCATCAGACCCAGTCATTGTTTAGTCCTGTTTTACATTGGATGAACACCTTGGACTTGGTAGGCACCTCATTTTAAAATTCCATGGACTGTGCTCCATGGATTACACTCTTACCCTTATATAGGCAACAATCATTACTAATTTGGATACCCTTGAGGTCTACGTTTTCTCGGTTATTACATTAGAAGTTCATTATTAAATATCTTTTTAGGTTGCCTTGTTATATATTGGAACCTTATCTATTGTTAACATGTGACTTATTTATAAAGATATATTAATAAAATAATGAAATGGTTACATGCTCAGACACCATCCGAGGACTGAAGAAGGTACTTGGGTATTTAGTTACATTGTACTACTTTACTTTATATATGCATTCTTACACACTGTTACATTTCCATTACACGGGTCAGATGTTATAGACATCATTGTTGGTGGCCTACTGAAAATTATCCCACACACTCTATGGGTGCCATTTGGTACCTGAGGTAGATTACATGTATGAAGGTTTTGATAAAGGGAAATTTAGTTCATTTGACACTTGATTATTTGTTGTGCTAGGATGGAGCTGTTAGTCAATGAACGAGCTGTAGCTTAGGATTCTTGGGATAGTTAATGTATTTACTTTTTATATATTAGGTTTTTCATATATTCTTTCTAATTTTTATCCATGTTTTCCATCTTACTAGATACATGAAATATCATAATCAGTTGTTGTATGTTATTCTAGTTATTTCAGTTATTGTTACTGTTATCTTTATTTCTATTATGCCTTATATTTACTTATATTTCTTTCTCTATTTTACTATGTTTATATTTATCTGATGTGATACACTCTAGTAATTATGGCATATTCTCCCCACATAAACACCCTAATCCCTAACTTCTAGTTGATAACCTCTTATGTTTGGGGAGATTCACTTGAGGCCATGTGGCCTACTGGGCTCAAGGACCCTATTAATTTTCACCCAGGTTCAGGAAGTCACAGAGTGGTATTAGAGGAGGTTTTCCTTTCTTTATTTAGTATTTTGAGACAATAGATTGGAGATTAGGAACACTTATAGCTTGGTCATAATCAGTGCTTGGGAATTGCGAACCCATGCTCATGGTAAAAGACGAGTTTCCTAAATTATAATTATTGTTCTTTTTTAGTTTATTACCATTGATATCATTTCACCATTGGATGACACACATGATGTGTTGAGGTATTAGTTATTACAATGTTTAAAGATTTATTTCATCCTTGGCCCGATGATGCGAGGGAATAAAGAATTGTTACATGAATCATTATAGGAATCTAGAATTTAGATTTCATACATATTTCCATGCCATATATGTAAACTTTGCAGACTTCAATGATTGATATGCCTGTGATTCTGAAGCGATGTTGTGATAGTTATATTATTCTTGTATTACTCTTGGTTTCAATTGAGTGATTTCCTGTATCAATTCATGAGATGTATGGGCCCTCATGGGTTGGGATGAGTAATTTTTCGAGTCGAGCCATTATGATATAACTAAATGGGTTTCATTTTTAGTGATAAGTTGTATGAGGAATGATTCAATGGGAATAGATATACATTTTAAAATTAAGAATGAAATCTAAAATGAAATGGTTTCACGTCCTTATCCCACCTTGTCATGTTTATGAAAGGTAAAGGGGTGAACCTAGTTGTTTAATGTGAAAATGAAATGAAACTTAAAATTGTTCACTTACTGATACCTGGCCATCTAAGCGGGTGGTTGGGGTAGTATACCTTGGGAAGTGAGTCATTACTTTTTTATATTCTATAAGTTTTTCTATCTATCTGCTTAGATCTTATTCTGAGACATGTTCTTGTAATTTTTAGACCAATTCCTCCATGAAGTCCTCATATCATACACCATGAGGGTGGTGAGAACCATGCTCTAGATGTTGTGGGTCGTGAGATACTATTCTTAACTTTATGAGTGCCACTTGAGGCACCACATTTCATACCTAATCTAGGAACTGACACCCAGGTTCATGGTAGTTTTCTATGTATGATGCAGTCCATGCATTGTGATCCATGAGTTGAAACTACGATAAATGATTTGAATCGTGAGATCCAGCTACAGTATCCTTCCACCTTTTCAAGGGATGGTGGTCTATAGGCTACTGAGTCTTGGATTTAGGTCACCCTATCTATCTTTGATCATCTGGAAACTCCTCTAGAGTGGAGGGTAAATCTTATAAAATACATGATTTGGGATTCAACCAAGCATTGGTGGGATGTGATTACCCAGTATGGTCGCTATCAAGGAATGGTATGGGATGATTTCCAGAATTTCATCTATGATAACTTATTTCCTCATATACTTAGAGATAATAGAGAGATAGATTTCTTACATCTTGAGTAGGTTTCTACACAAGTTATGAATTATTCAGTGCATTTCATGGAGTTGTAGCACTTTTCACACTATCTATACCCAGGTGAATGAATTTCACACACCTAATTTTTCTTAAATATTCAATCAGGATATTATTATTAAGGGAATCCCAAATGACGAAAATAACACTAGGCATAGAGGATTAGTCCCATGGTAGGCTGGTAGCTCTCCTGGTGGTAGAAAAAATTCCCTCAAGGTTTCTCATTAGGGTAATGATAAGAAAATTATCCATATTGATACCTCCATGTTGTGTCATCAGTGTGAAAAATAGCGGAATTTGAACCCTCAGTGTGATAGAGACCCACTGGAGTTCCAGGCTTACGACCATATAGGGAATCTTCAGAGATTGTATAAAACGATTCCATAGCTTCTAGTGGAAAAGGATCAAATATAGATCTACCTTCAGGATTGGGTTTTTTTGTGTCACATCAGGTAGGGAGTTAGAATTGCACCAGTAGGACTAGTTGCGGATGAGGTCATGGATGTGGTATCCAGAACCCTAATCACAAGTTGTGACAATTGAGAATTTATGATCATTGTAGACTCGTAGTTGCACATGGTCATGAATCAAGTTAGTTTCATGCACTATAGCTGATACCCAAATATGAGGCTATGTGAACATCTATAGTATGAGGTACTATTCTAGTGGCATCAATTATAACCTTTGATTTATTTTATATAAGTTATTCATACTCTTCTATCTTTGTATCTATCATGGAAAGGCTCGGACTAGATATATAATATTAGTGTGGTGTGATCGCCCTATATACACTGTTAGGAGTGTGGTTAGAGGGAATACACCAATGTAGGTACTGTCCCCTTGAGGTATATAGTTACCCATTCTTATGGGACCTCTTTATTCATAAGAGGACATTCTTCGATATCATTCATGGGATGGATTAGTTATTTCAGTATCATGATTTTGTAGACTTATATCACCGTAGGGTATCATCTACATCACTAGAGGAAATTAGTTATCTATATAAGGGTGAGTGGGATGTCTAGGCTGGTAGAGTTGGATTAGTAAATCATAAGCTAGGTGGGGAAACCACCCAGATTATCAATCACTTCATGGAGGATTAAGTATTAGGACAAGATGAATTTACTCAAGTAGTAGATTATTTCAGAGATGCTTTCCCAATGATTTTTTTCTTACCTCATCAAAGATAGGTATATTTTATGATCTATCTTGTTCTAGGAGAATTTACAGTTTCTATTACTCTATACAAGATTTCTACTATAGAGCTTCAGGAGACCAAATGGTAGTTAGAGGATTTAGAGGCCAAAGGTTATATACATACCAATACATCCTCTTGGGGTTCACCCATTCTTTTCACCAAGAAGGTGGATGGAACATTATGTCTCTATAGGGATTATAGAAAGTTGAACCAGCTTATAGTGAAGAACCGATATCCACTTCCTAGATTAGATGATTTCTTTGACAAGCTCTGAGGTGCTAGGGTCTTCTCAAAGATCAATATGATGTTGGGATATCACAAAGTGTGAGTAAGGTAATCAGACATACCTCGAATAGCCTTCCATAATAGGTATGGTGTATATAAGTACCTTATTATGTCGTTCGATCTTACGAATGCGCCTTCCATTTACATGGATATAATGAATAGGGGTTTCCATCCCTATATGGATTCTTTTAATGATGTATTTGTGGAAAAAATATTCATGTATTCTCACAATCATAGAGACCATGCCAAACACATTGATATTGTTTTGATCACACTGAGATAACACCAACTTTATGGGAACTTTTCTAAGGGATAATTCAGGATTGATAGAGTTCACTTTTTTGGTTATATCATATTAGAATCAAGAGTATATATTGACCCAAATAAAGTTAGTGGTGTAGTTTCCTCGGATCATTCCCAGAATTTGTTTTATATATGAACTTTCTTGGGTATGGATGGATACTATTGTAATTTAATTTAGGACATCTAATGCCTTGATTCACATATTATTGTCCTTACAGATAAGGATGTAAAGTTACCATGGTCATAATCATGAGAGAAATTATTTTAGGACCAGATAGGTAGTCTTGTCTCAGGACCTATTCTAATTCTTCCAAAGCCTAGAAGAGGTTATATAGTCTTCTGTGATGCATCAGGAATTGGCCTATGAGAAATACTGATATTGGAGGATGGACTCATTGTGTATGGATCTTGGTAGTTGAGGACTCATGAGTGAAACTACCCAATTCATGACCCTGATCTAGTAGTATTTGTTCATTCCTTATGTTTCTGGAGAAACTATTTATTAGTCAAGAAGTTTTTGGTGTACACAAACAAGATGATCCAAAAATATATATTTCCACTGCATGAATTGAACCTTTGATAGAGAATATGGGTCTAATACCTTCAGTACTTTGATTTTGAGCTTTCCTATACACTCGGAAAGGAAATTGTATTCACTGATGTGTTCAGTCTAAAAACTCATAAATAGACTACATGGAAATCTGGTGATGAATGTAAGTTAATGGCCCTCTTTTCTGATATTCTTATAGAGTTTCATGATAGTCACAAGCAGTCATACTTATCATGTTTTATAGTTATCACTTAACTCTTTGAGAAGGTGAAGGATATAAATTTTTTTGATCCTCAGGGATGGGTTCTCCATGATAGTATATCAAGAGATAAACCCCCTCCAGATTGTTCTATGGATAGAGATGACATCCTGTGTATTTATAAGGGTGTATGGGTTCCTATAGAAATGAGATATGAGTTGATAAAAGAGTCCCATGATTCTCAGTGGGAAGTTCATCCAAAAATCTCCATAATTTATTGAGATATGAGATGATATTATTGGTGGTATGGGATGAAACATAAAATAGAAGGGTTTATTACTAGTTTCTCCACCTGTCAGTAGGTCAAGGCAAAGCACTAGAGACCTTTAGGCTTGTTACAAAATCTACAAGTTCAAGAGTGGAAATGGGGAGATGTTTCCTTGGAATTCTTAGCATGGTAACCTAGGTCACCTAGAGGTAGTGAAGCTATATGGGTTTTCATTGATAGACTAACTAAAGTGTCTCACTTAATTTCTATTTGAGAGAATTTCTATGTTGATGACCTTGGAAGATTGTATATCCGTGAGATTATATGACTACATGGGTTCCATTGTAGTATCATTTTCGATAGGGACACTCATTTCACATCAAATTTCTAATAGGTTTTTTATAAATCTATGGGTATATAGGTGATTCTTAAAAACAATTCTCACCCTCAGACCATTGGAAAATCCGAACAGACAACACATGTTTTAGAGGAAATACCCCGAGAAAGTTTTTTTTGATTCCAACGGTTCTTAGGAGAATCATATCCATATCATTGAGTTCGCCTATAATAAAATATTTCAAGTGAAAATTCAGATGGATAATTTTGAGTTTTTATATGGTAGATCATTCAATTCTCCCCTGTGTTGGCTTGAGACAGGTGAGGCAGCCCTACTAGGTCCTTGTCTCGCATAGGAGACTTCAGAGTAGGTTCAACTAACCAGGAAGCGTATGTCTACCAATCGGTCTAAGTAGAAATATTATTCTGATTGTTGTTGAATACATATAGAGTTTGAGGTTAGGGATCATGTTTTCCTTTAGGTATCACCCAGGCTAGGGCATAGACAGTAATGGAAGCAAGCGAAGTTGTCGCCTCGTTACATAGGGCCATTTAAGATTCTCGATAGAGTCAGGCCAATAGCCTATCAATTTCTACTACCTCAGAGATACCATTCCATACAAGATTTCTTCAATGTTTCAGATATTAACCAATATCATTCTGATGCATCAAATAATTTTGATCCTAATGAAGTTGAGTTCTATGTAGATGCTACCTTTGAGGAGTATCCAGTATGAATCGTTGACAAGAGCATGAAGGCTCTCTATGGCCTATCTGTCCCTCTTGAATGTGTTCTATGAAAGCACCACCGCATGATGGAAATGAATTAGGAGAGGTAGGCTAACATAAGTACCCATTGGAAAGATTTTTTCTCAAATAGTATTTCACCACCCTTGGAATGTGAACTTACGGACAAGTTACTTTAAGGGGAAGACTATAAGAACCCAATTTTTCACTCAGGTATAAATCCTTTAAATTTTGGTCTAATTCTTTATTTTGGACCAAATATGAATGTCTATAAATTATTAAAGGTCTGAAGGTTTTTCAAGAATTTTATAGAGGCTGGAACACATCTTTTTGGGAGAACTAGTCTTGGTGCATGGTTTGAAGTAAACTATGTAGGGAGGTCACAATCTTAATGAAACCCGTGCAGGTGACATGATTTTTTTGATAGATCCTTACTGCCCAGTTGGCACATAGTTTCCCTAAACATGCATCCAAACCATGTGAGTTCCCCATATTCTCTAGGTACTCGTGCATGGTTTGTGCACGGTTTGGAAAATTGTGCGAAAAAACCATGCACATGCTAAATTTTGGGTAATTTTACATTTTTAACCTTAATGATCTAATTAATCCCTCCTTACCTAACCTGATTTCTAGTGGGATTACACTCATTTTCTATAATTTTGTATTTTTTAAGGCCTAACCTAGGGATCAAGATATCTCCTTCGTCTAAGATCCATTCACGCTTTCATTCATTATATTGGATGAGAAACGATAAGTACTCGAGTCTGTTTGAGCCGTTCTTCGTCTCTCTTGCTCTCAACCTAATTATCAAGGTGTAAGTGTTTTACTATTTTATATGATCTAATATATTAAAAACTGAATTATATTCTAATACTAGATGAGGAGAGTCATAAAATACTAAGGTGGGTGGTCCATAAATTATCCCTCAAGTTCGTTGATTTTGGAATTTTCGTGAGGGTCCTGCTGATTTCATCGGGTGCCATTTATTAAATTTATATTCCATTCTTATAATCATTATAACCATATGGTTATGATCATTCAAAATATGTGATTAGTTTTTAGTGGTTTTTCCACAACTCCTTCCACCCCATGTAGGATGTTTTTCTATAATAGTCATTTTAGTGTTTTGACAAGTTTGAGCCTCCGTTCAAGTGTTCATTGGATTTTCCGTTATAAGGGTAAGATTTTAAAAATTTAATGGATTGATTTATATTGTGATTTTCATAATGGAAAGAACCATGAATTATCAACACTTGAACTACCTAATTCAAGTTCTTTAATTTGGTAATTAAATGCGAAATGGAAATTGGAAAGTATATTAAGTATATAACTTGTCCTTTTTTTAAAATGTAATAGAATTATAGGTTTCATGTCCATAGAATCCCACACCATGTTAATGGAAGGTAGAGAGTCAACCTTGTTTTATAAAAATACCTTAAATGGATTAAATGAAAGGTTTCATGCTACTTGGCATTATCACACTAATAAAATGCAAGGCTTGAACCAAATGGACTTATTGATTAATTATGACTTTATTAAATGGAGTCATGATAAATTAGCCTTGGCACAATAATGAAAGTAATGTATTGTACCTTATGAATTATATATGAATTCATTATAGAAATAGGAGTGGCCTAACTCGATCTCACCTTGTATTCCTAAGGGAGTGCCTTGAGAACTCAAGCACCACATTCTAAATTCAAGGATACTACTTGCATAGGTTGAGACCAACCTAGAACCCAATCCTTGTCTAACTCTCAATTCCAGGTATGACACCATATGATCCATCATATCTCACTACATGATTCCTTGGATACACTCCTTGGATCTAGAATTGACAAGTATGATCCATGTTTAAAGACCATCAGGACCAGTCATTTCTTTGCCCTGTTTTAACTTGGTTGAACTCCTTGGACTCGATAGGCATCTCATTGTGGAATGAATTCGACTATGTTCCATATACTACACTCCTAACCTTTTTTAGGGTACTATAATTACTAAGATTTAGACCCTTTTGGTCTACATTTCTATGGTTATTACCTTGGAACATCATTATTAAATATCATTTCTGGTTTCCTTGTTACATATTAGAACCTCAACTATTGTTTACATGTGACTTATTTATAAACTAGTAATAATAAAATAATGAACTCGTTACATGTTCAGACACCATCTGAGGGACGAAACATTTACTTAGGTATTTAGTTACATATTACTACTTTAATTTATGTATTAATTCTTGCACACTTTTACATTTCCATTACACAGGTCAGATGTTATAGACTCTGTTGGTGGTGACCCACTAAGATTTATATCACTCCCTATCTGAGAACCATTTGGTACCTAAGGAATATTAAATCTATTCAAGTGTTGATAAATGGAAGTTTAACTCTTTAGACACTTGATTTCTGATCACACAATGATTCATAGTATCATTTTCACCCTTAAACCATTGTGCTAAACTATTTTTGTATTGAAAATTATAAAAATAGTAACTAATTGCACTCCATGTTTGATTAAATTATACTTTTTTTCACTATTAAAAATTAAAATGTTACTTATTTTGATAATTTCATTGAAGGTGTATGTGATTTGGAGGGCCCAAGATGATGTTAAAGAAAAATTGGCCAAACTGCGCAGGATCCAAAAAAACCATTGGACTCAACCGCACACTGCTACTAATGTCACGACCCATCCTCAGGGCCCGTGCTGTGACTACCCCAAGCCCACCTTCCATAGGCCAGGGGCTGGCGACTAGCACCAAAGGCGTAAATACCGATAACTGGGAAGGCATTGCCTTTATAAAAGTAAACAAAACACCATAGAGTACAAGCGGAAGTAAAACACTAAGTACAAAAGAAAGTGCTGAAAAGTAAATGGGCCAGAATACAAACCCAAAAGAAAGTATAACTACAACTGAACAAACTACAACAGAAAAAGAAAATAGCTGGAAGGACGGAAGCGGCTCCTGGGTAGTCCTCCTCGGATCCTACCTGAAGGGTAGGTACAGATGGGGCAGCTCCTGGATCGTCCACCACCGATCCTACCTGAAGGGTAGGTACAGATAGCCTCCACAATGCTCTCGCCCGTCAAGCTCCTCCAAATGTTGTCTCACCATGAAGTCCACCTCCAGACACTGACTTGTCGTGTAGTCCACCTCCGGGTACTGTCTCGTCGTGTAGTCCACCTCCGGTACCATCCAGTCCTCGAACACTCGGCCTCCATCAGCAATGCCCGTCGTCTGCAACCAACACAACGAGGTGCGGGCATAGCCCGTGCAGGGGTGAGTATAACGATACTCAATAGGGACCCCGAGACCCTCAAGGTCTCACTAAAACCAACAAGGATAACTAGAAAGAAGATCTCAATAGATAACCTCTACTTAGGTATATGCCCATACATATACCTAAGTTATCAAGTAACCTATCTCAATCATGAGGAAACACAAAGATTATGAAATCAACGGATAACCACTACCCAGGTATATTACCATACATATACCTCAGTTATCATGTAACCCATCTCAATCATGAGGAAACATAAAGATCATAAACTGAGCTCAAACCAGGATTTTCATTATCGAAACCGTAACTGCTGAAGAGCCCTGTCTGTGGAGTGTACAATGGTCCTATCACGACTCCGAGGTACTGCTCACTAACCTAAGACTGCTGAGGTACTCCTCCTATCGAGTATTATGGGCTTGCTGCTACAACCAAGTGCTTACCACCATGGGTCTGCCGCTACAACCAAGCGCTCCCCATCAGAGCCTCAAGAGGTACTCCTTATGTTGAGTACCGCAGGTCTGCCGCTACAACCAAGCGCTCCTCCGCCGTGGGTCTGCCGCTACAACCAAGCGCTCCCCCTCATAGCCTCCAGAGGCACTCCTTCTGTTGAGTACCGCAGGTCTTCCGCTACAACCAAGTGATCCTCCGCCGTGGGTCTGCCGCTAAAACCAAGCGCTCCCCACTGGACTTTCCGAAACACACCGAGTCGATCGGTCAAGCAGTCGTCAGGTCTCATCCGGCTACACGGTCTCTGTACTTCGCAAGCTCGTCTCTGGGAGGGTCCGCTCCACGAGCTTCTGGTCGATACTACAAGTATCACCAAGTTCCACGAAGAAGTATCTCAAAGGACCACCTCGTCATAGGGGTCTCAAAGCAACAGACGGCGCGTCAATCGGACGCCCGGTCTGTGAGTTATTAGCCTTTTCGTCCCAGGGGCCTGGTTGGTTTTGTGAGCGAACCAACCCGGACGTATCTCAACAGTACCCCGAACTCTCATAGGTTATACTCATAGGGACCGTTTCTCAACGTGATCACCAACACCGCTGACGGTTCGTCAAACGGACGTCCGGTCTGAAAGATATCAGCTTTTCTGTTCCAGGGGCCCGGTTGGACTTCGAGTACAATCCAACTCGCCCAAACTCCAACTGCATCCAAACCTCGGGCGAAGTATTACAAAAGTTCCGTCCCACCAAAAGGAAAATAACGAGACAGACGGTGCGTCAATCGGACGCCCGGTCTGTGAGTTATTGACTTTTTCGTTCCAGGGGCCCGGTTGGTTTCGTGAGCGAACCAACCCGACCGCATTCCGACGACATCCAAACCTCGAGCGGAGTAAGCAAAAAGATCCATCTCACTTATAGGAAAGCATCAAAGTCAATGGCATGTCAATCGGACGTCTGGAGCTCAAGATATGAGCGTTTCCGCTCTGAGGGCCCGGTTGGTTTCGTGTACGAACCAACCTAGGCGAACACAAAGTGTTCCGAAACCTTGGATGCGATATACCGAAACGACCGTCTCGATCCAAGGATCGCATCGCCACTGACGGTGTGTCAATAGGAGGTCCGTAGCCCAAGATATGGACAAAAGACCAAAGAGGGTCTGAAATCGGGCGGTCTGGGCCCGGACCGACCCGGCTGGGCCCGGCCCGGCCCGGCTCAGTCCGGCCCGGCCAGCGCGGCCGAGAAAAAGCCGCGGAGCGGGGGTGCATGGTTCCCCATGCCCTAGCCGCTGATTGATGCCAGCAGCAACCGCCGCCACCGGTCGCAGGCGCCGCCGCGCCGGCGTGGCGCGCTGCCACCGCCTTCCGCGGACCACCGGACGCGCTCTGGTGGTCCGTTTCTCCTGTCGTCTTCGCCAACGGTCCTCCCGGGACCCGACCTTCAATGCAAAGCATTCAAATCGCTCTTGCGGCCCCGTTCTTCATCGTCCGACAATCAGCACGTCAATTAACAAAATGTGCCGTCTTCGTTGTTCTCCAGCGCGATGTGATGGCGCCGCGCCCTTTCACCGTGGCCCGACTCCGTCTGCGGATGTCTTCGGGTTTCTCCGACGCGGCACGACGGAGTCGCGCCCTTGTTTGTTTTCACGATGCGGTGTGACGGCGCCACGCATTCCTTGCTGCACGATTCCGCGCGGTGCGACGACACCGCGCCATCCCCGTTTCAATCCACAATAGAAACCCACAAGGATAACGAGGAGGGTCAGCCATGTTTGTGCGGTCCGGCCCCCTCTCATTGGTTGATAGCAAAAGGTCATATTTCACGAAGATCGTCAAGGTAATAATCACGAACAAATTAAATAATAATACTCAACAACAATTCGCATGAACGAACGATCCGCGGATCAACCTGGAATTAGTTGGTCCGCGCTCGTCGTACATTTCTCAAAAGATAATAGAACACAAAAATAAAAATTCCCCTACCTCAAGCGTCGTCGAGGGAGGGTTCGTCGTAGATTTTCTCATCGCGGAAGAAAGCATCACGGAAGGAGCGTCTCAAAAGAAGTGTCGTTGACGTCGTGGTACACGGCGTCGCGTCGTCGATCTCCGAGGGTTTGGCGTTCTTCGTCGGAGGTCGGAGCGTTCTTCGCGTTCTTTGCGTTCTTCGTCGAAGAAGAACGCTTTCCTCCAAATTCTCTCCCTGCCAAAAGTCCAACTGAATAAAATAAGTTCAACCCTTATTTTATTATTGACCTAAGCTTTTGAAATTCAAAATATAAGAAACGAACAATTAATTTGTTGAATTAATTGTACCGATTTAACTGCCCAATTAATTGGGGCATTTCTTAACAAAAAAAAACGCACAGTTGACTTTAATTAAAGAGGGGTTTTTGCGGGTGCGTTACTTAGAGGAAAAGAAACGGTGGGGCTCTTGCGGGCCCCACCTCACAAATATCCTACCAAGAGGTTAGGATATTTTGGATTGCACCCTATCCGATTCAACTCAGCTTAAGTAGCTTTAAGTGGCTTTTAAGTGCCTTTAAGTGAAAAAAAATAAAGTTGTCGCACCACTTTATTTTATTTCTTAACTTAACCCCAAAAAAATAAAAACCACACCCGGGCAAATGCAACTCTGGAAAAGGCGTTTCTAAGAAAATACAGGTGTTGCGATTCCATCGGTGCGCTCGGAATTTGATTCCAAGCACCGGTTCAAAAGTTAGAAAAACCTGCTCGTTCGTTCACTGAACGTACCCGAGCCAAATTTCGGAAAATGATTCCGGGCACACCGGGCCTCAGAATCAGGTGCCATCAGAAACTGTGTTCTTGTAAAATTCCAAAGAAAATTAAGAAAAAAAATTCCTTGAAATTTATGGGTCTTTACATCACTCCCACCTCAGGGCTTTACGTCCTCATAAAGCTTTAACACAAACTAGGGTTACAAAAGCGGTACTGATCACACATCTGAGCCTTCCGCTCCCATGTGCTCACCTGGAGGTTCCCGTGCTGCCAAAGAAAGTTCACAAGAGGAATTGACCGTCCTCCTAGGATCTTCTCCTGTCGATCCTCGATCCCCACAGGAACCTCCGTGGAAGTCACCTCATCCCCATCGTCCAACTCCTCATGGTCGAGGATATGCGAAGGGTCGAGCACGTATCTCCTTAGTTGAGATAAGTTGAAATCGTTGTGCACCTGGTGCAACTGAGGTGGATGGGTCAACCGGTAAACCACCCCGCCTACCCAGCTGAGGACCTAAGAATGTCCGCTGAACCTCAGAGATAACTTGCCGCCCTGGCCACATCTTTGTAAACCTCGTCGAGGTGAGACCCGTATAAGGACGTGATCATCATCCTCGAACTCCAGAGGTCTCCAAATCCTATTAGGACTGAAACTCAAACGACTGCTTCCATGAGGGTAAGGTTGACTGACTCTAGAGTGATCGGTCGCACCCTCCTGAGCATGAGTTATCCTATGCTGCCTGGGGTTTCCTTTTCACTGACCAAGGAAAACCCACCCTGACGTCGTAGTTAAACCATAACCTTTTTGCCTAATAATGTCAATTTGTGTATGAACCGCGATTGCCCAGTCCACACTCAAACCAACATCTTAAGGCCTCGACACATCCACCAAGAGATTCCAACCGAAACTCTTGCCTCGAGGGTCTGACCACACCGTCAGCATAAGTTTTATTATCGAGTCTCCTCCCATGGTATCTCTAGACGTGAGGGTCAAGTCCATGTCTTACCGGAAACTCTAGGTCTGGGAAAAGATTTTTGAAAGCGAGGAATGATTCATATCGACGTCTATTACTACAGCATCTAGTAGTGTACACAGACTGTCCCTTGAATCATTCTTAGAGCCATCGGGTCACTCTCCTTGACCGCATGCAGCCGCACTCTTCCTCCGCCCTCCTGCTCCCTGAGCCTGGTGGGGATAACTAAGGCGGGTGGTTGTAGCATGTTAAGATGTACACCACCTAATACTGCTCTCCTAGCTCACCTCCACGTCTGCCACTTCGTAGACTCATCTCTCTTTAAAGCTTCCTCTTCTTGAAACATTTAACATGCCCGAGTCTCTAAGAATGGCACTGGTTTCTTGTTTCATACTGCAATGTGCAGTCTTCATCCGCTCCTGGATGATTTGCACCTTCTTTTCCTACGATCTGGAAGAGCTGCTAACATTTCTCCTTTGCCGAAAAGTGAAACTTGGTCTCATCCCCTGGATGAACCACACCCATTGCCTAATACAGTCAATCCTGACATGAAAGATGCATTCATGCCATGGATGACGTCGTAAGGGCTCGATGTAACTAACAAAAGATCCAACTGTCACTCTCACCTCAAAGGGTCGAGTCACACTGTCGGCATCAGTGTGAGGTTACTGGGTCTCCTCCAGTAGAAATCTCGAAAGTGAGGGTCAAGTCAACAGTTTTAACCGGGACCACTCAGTATCAACCAAACAAAAAGGATAGGAAAGCAAACATCACAAGATAAGTGTCTTTTTATTATTATTGCAGCTCATAGTACAAAGACACGAATACAACAACAAAATCGAACTAGAAGTACAAGGGATGTATCCACTAGTTCCTCTCTTGTCCACCTGCTCCCGGAGCTCTACTGCCTTGTCCACTGCTCAGTTGTTTCTCAAGCACCCGCCACTGCTTCTGCCTCGGTGGCTCCTCCAAAGCCTGCGGATCAACTGTACGAGGATTCGGACAGTCACGTGCCAGGTGACCCTTTCCACCGCATTCATAACACTTCCTGCTCCTCGTAAGGCTGGCTTTGGCCCTCTTGGACCTCTGCATCATCTATCTACTGCCCACAGATGACTCAACTACTGATCGAAAAACACTCGGCAAAGGCAGCAGCTCCTGAACATGCTCGGGGTGTAGAGTTACTGGAACAAACTCCACCCTAAAGAAGGTCTTGAAGTCTTCCCATGTGAAGGCCATCCCATCGCAAAACTGGAACAAGTGGTTCCACCACCTGCCTGTTGCTTCCTGAAGAAGGCTGGCAGCAAAGATCACCATGAAGTCTGCAGGCGTCCCCACTAGCCTAAAGACTCTCACCACAGCCTCCAGCCAATCCTCAACCTCCTGCGGGTCCATCTCTCCCCGGAACCTGGGTGGTCTCTGGCACTGGAACTCGTGCAACGCGCTCAAGTGTCGTGCATCGCCTACTCCTGGGGATGGTGGAATCGGTGGCCCAACGTATGGTAGTACCGCTGGTGCCTCCGCTGGTGCCTCAAATGCAAGAGGGCCCTGTACCGAAGCCTCGTCACTCGACAGGCTGTCAGTACGCACATCCCTCTGGGATCTAGCTGGTCGTCTGAGAAAAGGCATCCTGAAGTAAATAACGTGACATGGTCAAACAATTATACCTGGTGAGCTGACCTGGTTTGAGCTGACATTTAAAAACTTCTGGAAACACACACGCAATCAGTGTTTTCGTGCACAAAGTCGGAAATCAGTTGTCAGGGTCCTGGTGTATGGATACGTCGGCCGCCCACACCAACACTGGACTCCCTGAACTGAAAACCACACTCGGTACTCTTAACACTATTGCCTCACAGAAAGAAAAAAGATCAGAGTCTGCGATAGAACCAACCTCCCTCTGATACCAATTTGTCACGACCCGTCCTTGGGGCCCATGCCGTGACTACCCCAAGCCCTCCTTCCATAGGTCAGGGGCTGGAGACTAGCACCAAAGGCATAAATCCTGATAACTGGGAAGACATTGCCTTTATAAAAGTAAACAAAACACCACAGAGTACAAGCGGAAGTAAAACACTAAGTAAAACAGAAAGTTCTGAAAAGTAAATGGGCCAGAATACAAACCCAAAAGAAAGTACAACTACAACTGAACAAAGTAAAACAGAAAAAGGGAAAAACTGGAAGGACGGAAGTAGATCCTGGGTCGTCCTCCTCAGATCCTACCTGAAGGGTAGGTACAGATGGTGCAGCTCCTGGATCGTCCACCACGGATCCTACCTGAAGGGTAGGTACAGATAGCCTCCACAATGCTCTCACCCTTCAAGCTCCTCGAAATGTCGTCTAACCATGAAGTCCACCTCTAGATACTAACTCGTCGTGTAGTCCACCTCCGGGTACTGTCTCGTCATGTAGTCCACCTCCGGTACTGTCCAGTCCTCGAATACTCGGCCTCTGTCAGCATTGCCCGTCATCTGCAACCAACACAACGAGGTGCAGGCATAGCCCGTGCAGGGGTGAGTATAACGATACTCAGTAGGGACCCCGAGACCCTCAAGGTCTCACTAAAACCAACAAGGATAACCACAAAGAAGATCTCAACAGATAACCTCTACTTAGGTATATTCCCATAAATATACCTAAGTTATCAAGTAACCCATCTCAATCATGAGGAAACACAAAGATTATGAAATCAACGGATAACCACTACCAAGGTATATGCCCATACATATACATAAGTTATCAAGTAACCCATATCAATCATGAGGAAACACAAAGATCATAAACTCAGCACAAACCAGGATTTTCATTATCGAAACCGTAACTGCTGAAGAGCCTCGTCTCTGGAGTGTACAGTGGTCCTGTCACGACTCCGAGGTACTGCTCACTAACCTAAGATTGCTGAGGTACTCCTCTTGTCGAGTACTGTGGGTCTGCTACTACAACCAAGCGCTTCCCACCATGGGTCTTCCGCTACAACCAAACGCTCCCCCTCATAGCCTCAAGAGGTACTCCTTCTGTTGAGTACCGCGGGTCTGCCGCTACAACCAAGCGCTCCTCCGCCGTGGGTCTGCCACTACAACCAAGCGCTCCCCCTCATAGCCTCCAGAGGTACTCCTTCTGTTGAGTACCATGGGTCTGCCGCTACAACCAAGCACTCCTCCACCGTGGGTCTGCCACTACAACCAAGCGCTCCCCACTGGGATATCCGAAACACACCGAGTCGATTGGTCAAGCAGTCGTCAGGTCTCAGCCAGCTACATGGTCTCCGTACTCTGCACACTCGTCTCCGGGAGGGTCCCCTCCATGAGTTGCTCGTCGATACTACAAGTATCACAAATTTCCATGAAGAAGTATCTCAAAGGACCGCCACATCATAGGGGTCTCAAAGCAACAGACGGCGCGTCAATCAGACGCCCGGTCTGTGAGTTATTAGCCTTTTCGTCCTAGGGGCCCGGTTGGTTTTGTGAGCGAACCAACCCGACCGTATCTCAAATGTACCCTGAACTCTCATAGGGTATACTCATACGGACCGTTTCTCAATGTGATCACCAACGCCGCTGACGGTTCGTCAAACGGACGTCCGGTCTGAAAGATATCAGCTTTTCCGTTCCAGGGGCCCGGTTGGATTTCGAGTACAATCCAACTCGCCCAAACTCCAACTGCATCCACACCTCAGGCGAAGTATGCCAAAAGTTCCATCCCACCAAGAGGAAAACAAAGAGACAGACGGTGCGTCAATCGGACGCCCGGTCTATGAGTTATTGGCTTTTTCTTTCCAGGGGCCCGGTTGTTTTCGTGAGCGAACCAACCCGACCGTACTCCGACGGCATCCAAACCTCGAGCGGAGTAATCCAAAAGATCCGTCTCACTTAGTGTAAATCATCAGAGTCGATGGCACGTCAATCGGACGTCCGAAGCTCAAGATATGAGCGTTTCCGCTCCGAGGGCCCGGTTGGTCTCGTGTATGAACCAACCCGGCTGAACCCAAAGTGTTCCGAAATCTTGAGTGCGATATACCAAAACGACCGTCCCGATCCAAGGATCGCATCGCCGCTGACGGTGCGTCCATCGGAGGTCCTTAGCCCAAGATATGGGCAAAAGACCCAAGAGGGTCTGAAATCGGGGGGTCTGGGCCCGGACATACCCGGCCCGACCCCCCCTGGGTCGGCCCGAACCAGGTCGACCCGACCCGGGTCCGACCCTCACGGCTCGGCCAGCGCGGTCGAGTGGAAGCCGCAGAGCGGGGGTGTGCGGTTCCCCCCGCCCTCTCCGCTGATTGATGCAGGCAGGAACCGCCGCTGGTCGCTGGCACCGCCGCGCCGGCGTGGCGCACTGCCACCGCCTTCCGCGGACCACCGGACGTGCTCCGGTGGTCTGTTTCTCCTGCCGTCTTCGCCAACGGTCCTCCCGGGACCCGACCTTCACTGCAAAGCTTTCAAATTGCTCTTGCGGCCCCATTCGTCGTCGTCTGACAATCTGCACGTCAATTAAGAAAACGTGCCATCTTCGTGGTTCTCCGGCGCGATGCGATGGCACCGCGCCCTTTCACCGTGGCCCGACTCCGTCCACGGATGTCTTCGGGTTTCTCCGACACGGCGCGACGGCGTCGCGCCCTTGTTTGTTTTCACGATGCGGTGCGACGGCGCCGCGCATTCCTTGCTGCACAATTCCGCGCGGTGCGACGGCATCGTGCCATCCCCGTTTCAATCCACAATAGAAACCCACAAGGATAAGGAGGAGGGTCAGCCGTGTTTGTGCGGTCCGGACCCCTCTCGTTAGTTGATAGAAAAAGGTTATATTTCACGAAGATCGTCAAGGTAATAATCACGAACAAATTAAATAATAATACTCAACAACAATCCGCATGAACGAACGATCCGCGGATCAACCTGGAATTGGTTGGTCCATTCTCGTCGTACTTTTCTCAAAAGATAATAGAACACCAAAATAAAAATTCCCCTACCTCAAGCGTCGTCGAGCGAGTTTTCGTCGCGGATTTTCTCGTCGCGGAAGAAAGCGTCACGGAATGAGCATCGTGGAAGAAGCGTCATTGATGTTGCGGTACACGACATCGCGTCGTCGATCTTCGAGGGTTTGGTGTTCTTCGTCGGAGGTCGGAGCGTTCTTCACGTTCTTTGCGTTCTTCTTCGAAGAAGAATGCTTTCCTCCAAATTCTCTCCATGCCACAAGTCCAACTAAATAAAATAAGTTCAACCCTTATTTTATTATCGACCTAAGCTTTTGAAATTCAAAAGATAAGAAACGAACAATTAATTCGTTGAATTAATTATAACGATTTAACTGCCCAATTAATTGAGGCATTTCTTAACAAAAAAAAACACACAGTTGAATTTCATTAAAGAGGGGTTTTTGCGGGTGCTTTACTTAGAGGAAAAGAAATGGTGGGGCTTGTGCGGGCCCCACCTCACAAATATCCTACCAAGAGGGTAGGATATTTTGGATTGCACCCTATCTGCTTCAACTCAGCTTAAGTAGCTTTAAGTGGCTTTTAAGTGGCTTTAAGTGAAAAAAAAATAAAGTTGTCGCACAACATTATTTTATTTCTTAACTTAACCCCAAAAATTTAAAAACCACACCCGAGCAAATGCAACTCTGGAAAAGGCATTTCTAAGCAAATATCGGTGCTACGATTCCATCGGTGCCCTAAGAATTTGATTCCGAGCACCGGTTCAAAAGTTAGAAAAACCCGCTCGTTCGTTCACTGAACATACCCGAGCCAAACTTTGGAAAATGATTCCGGGCACACCGGGCCTCGGAATCTGGTGCCGTCAGAAATTGCGTTCTTGTAAGATTCCATTGAAAATTAAGAAAAACATTTCCTTGAAATTTTCGGGTCTTTACAACTAAACCATGCATCCAAATGGGATGATATTTTGTGGTCTGTTCTGAAATGAAATGGGATAAATTTCATATGAAGAAACCCATGCCTCATTAGTATATATGGTTTCCCATTCAGACCGATCGGTCTAGGGAATCAAATCTACACAAAGTCTAATAAGGTGTTCTGTATTCTGTCAATATCCCGAGCATTAGTTGTCTAACTGGTGTCAAATTCTTTGTGAAAATATTCAAGAGGTTGGGATAAAACATTTTTGTTTTCTCCAAAGTTAGATAATACTGTATGGAGGTCTAAAACAATGAGAAAAGTGGTTTTACACAATATGTGTCCCCAAAACCACCTTCCAATTTTCCAAAAAATGATACATTGGGAACCTCATTTGTAAGTTCGAACTAGGAGTGAAGCGATTACAATTTTAATTCTAGAATATTACTCTCTAAATCCTAGAATTTATTGGGGGTCTGTTTCGGGTTAGTCTTGAAACACCCAACGGTTCCGTATCCGATAACGTGTGGAACTGCTTTCCAATGGCATGTGTTCACCGGATGGTCTGACCAGTGATGCTTAAGAACTCACATTGGTCAAGAGTATGGGAATTCGGGTCATCGCACCCTTTTGGGGGGAATTATTGCCTGTTTCAGGACTCTCTTATAGATTTAAGACGTATTAATATGTTTTTGAATCTTTGTTTTATTCCCAATCATAATATCCACGGATTTCTCCTGGTTGGAAATGGTCAGCTGAACGCAGGGGTTTGAAATCATTTATTCCTAAGGTTTACCATCCCTCGTTGGATTAATGACCCTGAGGAGTCGGAACTCTTTGAGGTGGAACTAGGATTGGCATGGTGAACCGATGTGAAGATAGTCAGATCGGCCGGTTGTTGGGCTTGAACCTCATGGAGGCTTCCTACGTACCCTTCCTAGGGGACAGGGATCAAAGTCCAAGTAGTTCGAAAGGGGAGCATCGGAGAACCAACATGAAGGTGGACCCGGGGGTCTGTTGGTGATCAGGCTTGAACCTCATGGAGGCTTCCTACGTATCCTTGTGGTAGGGAATCAAAGTCCTCATAGTTCACATTGGATTGGGACTTACACTCTAAGGTAGACCAAAATTATGGATTAGGGCTTACACTCTGAGGATGCCCAGAGTGATGGATTGGGGATTACACTCTGAGGAGGCCCATAAGAGGATTTCATGGTCTATGCTTACTATAATCCCATGTGAGTCATGCTCGGTGTGAGAAACAAGAAGCAGCAGGGACCAGAGGATCACGTCGTGAAAGGTGCGCCCGTGAGAAGTGGAGTGGGGCTTATGCATGTGGGTGGCCCATAAATTCGGGGCTTACTCCGGGATGGACACCCATAATTCCTTCCTCATGTATGGTCATGAGGGCATCCCTACCCATTGCGGGGTTGAGGAATATAATGGGGGACAACACCTATGCGCAAGGGCACAAGCGGGATAACGCCAAGGGCGTTGGAATCAGTCCGAACAAAGGGAGATGAAAAGTGTGAATTACATGCCTGACATTCGGAACACAATTAGGGTGGCATGGTGATGGAGGATAACTGTTGACCATGTTCGAAACACAGCATCCGTATCATGTTAGCCTGAGATGGGGAAGAACAGATGAGGGTCAACTGCTGACCATATTCGAAACACAGGACCTATCTCAAAGTGTTGTCCAAAGTCTTCCGAGGCGTTGGCCCAGGATGGTAGGTGAGCCGATGCGGCATGAGACCAGGCCGTTAGGGGGTCCCTTCAGACATGAAACTGGTGGAGATCTGAATGAAGGACACGTAAAGCGTGGGGTGGACTGATGGAATGTTTGAATGGATTACATCGCTCTTGAAGTTATGACACTGTATACATAGGATAATGAATCTCTTTCATGGAGCAAGAAGCATCCAATTATTGAATTATGGGGAATGCTATAGTTTATAGTCATGTAGAGAGGATTGTTTCCGTATAGTTTAACGTCATATGGATAGAAAAAGGTCCATATAGTTTAACATCATGTGGTCAGGATGAAGGCCATACAATTTAACGTCATGTGGTTAGGAAGAAGGCCATACAGTTTAACGTCATGTGGTTAGGATGAGGGCCATACAGTTTAACGTCATGTGGTCAGGACGACTAGGTAGGAGAGAATATAGGAATTGTTGGTGTGGGACTTACGCAAGGGTAGCCCTTTCTAGATGATCCTAGCATAGGAGCTAGGTGATGGGTTTTTTGGAGTCTCATGAGGAGTAGTTCAACTCATGTCATTTATAGGATGGATATTAGAGCGGCATAAGGGTTTAATTGAAAATAATGTTGACTCGGACCGAAAATTTCACGGTGAGACTCTCCATTTTTCATGGGGGTCAGTGACGACAGTGAAGGGACCGGCCCGGAGGGCCGGGACCGCAGGCCAGCACTGACCCCGAGTGGGGTTATGGGGGCTGCGCCCCCACGGTATGGACCAGCGAGTACATGGGGTTTTCTGCATGGGGTGGGTCGTAGAGGATCTGTACGCAAAGGAGATGGACATGAGGAGCTAGCCATGAAGGACCAGGAAACATGTGGTTTGCGGTTTTGTTGTCCGCGAAGGGTGCCTGTGGAGGAGCTGGCCACGAGGGAGCAGGCCGCGAACGAAACTGGTCCACGGAGGAATGTACCGTTAAGTCCGGGCCGCGAAGGATCTGGCCATGGAGGATTCCCGCCCCCATTTAACAAATGAAACTGGTCAGTGGAGGAATTTTCCGCTAAGGGCTGGCCACAGAGGAGCGGGTCGTGGAGGATTCCCGCCTCCATTTCTCGAACGACGCGGGTCTGCGGAGGCAATGGCCGCTAAGGGCTGTCCGCAAAGGAGCGGCCCACAGAGGATTCTCAACTCCATTTCATGAACGACGTGGGTCCGTGGAGGGAATTTCCTCTAAGGGATGGCCACGAAGGAGCCGGACGCATGTGGTTCACAGTTTGGTTTCTCCTCTCTACGGAAGAGTGCATCCGCGGACAATATGGGGGCCGCAGAAGGTCGCGGACCGCTGGGAGCGATTTCTCCAGTGTCTCCCCACGGTTTTTCACCCATCCTCTCTCCCTCTTTTCTTTTTGGGTGCCCCTCGATGACTATTTGTAGAGTGGGGAAGGAGGTTGTATCGATGGGCCCATGGCACTTTCTACGGATTCCCATGAATGAATCCCCCACCTACGGGTGACTAGGTCAACCAAGGATTTTTTGAATTTGAGATTCGTGGAATTGCTCCGCAGTCGTGCACCACTCCGCCTTTATTCGGAAAACGATAAGGTTCGCGGCCAAATACATCTTCCGTCTCAGTTTCGCGAGTGACGACATTCGTGGCCGCATACGGCTTCCGCCTCCATTTCACAAACGACGGTGCAAGCGGGATTGGCCGGTTGGCGCGGTTCATGGAGGTGGATCGGCCTGGAACCCATCTTGCTTCACGCTCGTAGAGGGTCCCCACCTCTATTTCGCAGACGAAGCTGGGCCATGGAATTGCGGGAGGGCAGTCTGCCGAACCGGTCGCGTGCTGTTGCTGGGAGCCAGTGCACGGACTGGTTCGGTCCTTTTCCAAGTCTTTTGGTAATTTTATTTCCCCTGTGTGGAATTTTTAGGACCCTACAAATTCCCTCCATCATAATGGGGTTTGATTGGAACGAAGATGAGGCCATTCCGATGTAGAGTGGTCCTGAAAATCGATGAGTGATTGGACAATGCTCTAAATTTTTTCCTGAGCCAAGGGACTCAGCGAGCACAGTTCGAATTTTCCTAGGGTTTTATAGGAAAACCCCACAAACTTTTTGTCTTTTATTTTAATTCCCTAATTTTTCCTGGACCCATTTAGTGTGGACCCAGCGTGTATGGCCTACCTTTTTCTTAGGTCCCCCTTTTAAGGTTTTTGGCCTAACAAGCTTT